>JAJNNQ010000034.1:1285833-2571666 GCA_027886175.1 Phylloscopus collybita | reverse complement strand
TAGGCAATGGTTTGAGTGGGTATCTTTTTTTAGATTTCTTCAATTAACAAAAATCAGATAGTAAAAAAAAATTAAAAAATCCTTGTATTAGTAACTCTCTTCTACAGTGTATGGAGAGAAAAAAGTGGTGTAGTGCTAGAAAGACAGGTGTTTTTAATAGGTGGAAAAATCTTAGCAGTGTTTTGGTTGTGGTGGTTTGAACAGCTGATACCCATAGAGCTGAGATTCATAGGGCTGAGTGTGTTGCAAACATGATCATTGTATCAATCAGGATTGTTGGCATATCATGATGCCTGCTTTGTGACTAAATTCCATGCATTCTAGTTTCATTATTTTGAAATAAAGGAGAATTCAACTTTTCTGGTTCTAAAGGAGGAAAAAATCTAGCATAAATATGCATAAAAAGAACAAATCACCCACTTTGTGTGAAGTTTTAGGGTTTGAAATCATGTCAGGAAATGCAAGAACAGATTTTACAGGAGAGAGTGCAAGTATGTCACTAACAGTTACAGGGAACATTTTTTTCTAATATGTGTGTGTAATAATTTCAATGCATTATTTACATGAATTTGGGTAAACAAGATTATAAATACTGTATATATGCTTTGTTACTTGTGATTCTGATGTGAAAATTTGCAGTACCATATTTTGCTGGTACCTAATTTGGTGTATCTTTTTTAGGAATTGTTTGTTACTGTAAAGTAAGAGTGCAAATATAATTAAGCATTTAAATAAAAGTGATGGGGCTATCGACTAGTGGTGTCATTTTAAAAGAGAAGATAAAATGACAAAGAGATAAGAAAAGAGTGCAGTTGAGAAACCATGAGATTAAAAATAGCTGAGTAATGTTGGCATGCTACCCACTGTAACTTTTTAAAGTTCTCCTGAAGAATAGAGAACATGGTAAAGAATTAGGTCTTGCTTCTGCTTTGTGCAATAAGTTTATTGTTTCTTTATAAATCTTTAAAATAACAAAGTTTCTGTCACCAGTGGCTTTATAGCGTTAAGGTCAGGTTTGCTGATACAAGAACTGCTTTGCTTTGAGGAGAGGGAAGAATCAGTTTCATACTCATGCTTTGGGCACTGGAGTTGCACAGAAAGGAAGAACATCGAAAAATTAATGTGACAGGTTGAGGGAGTGGAAAGGATGAAATAGGGACGAAAGATCTTAAATTCTAAATGTCCCTTGTTTATGGCCGTGTGTGTATGGAAAACAATATGTTATTTCATCCTTCTTGAAGTGAAGGAGTAATTTGACTAGCCTCTTTCAACTAGATGATCTGGAAACACCATCAGCAGGAATTGCAGTCAGTATGAAATTTAGAAGAGATCAAAGGGTGGATTCTGACAGACTTCTGCGGGCAGTGCTCAGTGCTGTAGGAACTGAAAATGTCATTGGCTTTGGAATTAACTAAGCACGTGTGCTAATTGATACTTTGTGTCTGCAAGAAGGATATCAAACTCCAGGATGGAGAAAAGTTAGTGCAGACAACTACAAATAGGAAGATAGAATGGGAAGATACATAGGAATATGCAGCAGGATGTCCACTGAAAATAACATCCACTACAGATGAGCAAGTGATACTTCTTCAAGTAGAAGTCTATGTAGCAGTGGGGGAAGGTGTTGGAAAATTCTTTTAACTTTAGCACAGTAGTGTATGACCCCTATGTTTGTGGTTAGTGCTTAGTTCTGTAACACACAGTGCTTAGTACAAATACCAGATGTTAGTGTGTCCTTGTGCTAACTCCCTATTGTGACTAATAAGTCTTGTGACACCTAATGCTTTATTATTAATTTATATTAGTGATAATTATGTACTAGTTGATGGCTTAGTTTTGAGAACAGAGATAGAGTGCTGGAGTAAAGAATGATAAGAGAAGTGCATCATGACCTGACCACATATTTGAGATACTCTTCAGGAAGGTTCTTTAGAAGATCCGGGACCATAAAAGGGAATTTTGAGGAATGGGATGTTCCCAAATGACCACAAGAAGACCCTCAAGAGATTCATAGCCAGATAAGTTTGGGTTACAGGGGAATCTCTATTTTGGCATGTGGAACACCTTCTTACCCTCTTTTGCTTTACTGTGGTGTCTATAGAGTTGTACCTCTCACATATTCTCACTCTTCAATTTCATCTGCACAGTAACCTTTTTTTTTTTTTTTATGTTAAATCAGAGGTGCCACCAGTGTTGCCGATGGGCTTGGCTTTGGCCAGTGGTGGGTCTGTCCTGGAGCTGTCTGGCATTGCCTCTGTCAGATATGGGGGAGCTTCTCACAGCTTCTCAGGGAAGAGAAGCTCCCTGTAGCCATCTCCTCCACTAACAGAACCTGGCCACACAAACCCTATATGTGTGTGTGTGTTTGTGTATATATATATATATATATAGCAGTGACTTGTTATTATGGTCACGAATACCCCAATTTAACAGTTGTAACAGGAAGATATACAACATACTGAAGAAATTCAGATAAACAAATGGAGCTCTTTCATATCATGTTTTGCGCTCTGGAATGTAATGTGCAACCCAAAGACTTACAGCAGTCAAGGTGAAGGTTCTGCCTGAATCAGGGCATGAATTCATCCAGGAGTATAATTCATGCTTGATTTGTATTAAGGTTAGTCATGAAGATTGATAAGTAAATTTACTACTGCATTGTTAAACTTAGGTCAGCTTAATATTGATATTGTTTCTCTGAATGTACAGTGCATAAGAGAGGAATTCGAAGTCTTGTCTTAAATTCAGTGTCTTCAGTACAATAAATTGATACTCAGAGGAGACTGCTGTCTGCTTCTGCTCTTTCTCCTGTAAAGCAGACCTACTGATAAGGAATTGAGGAAGGGGGAAATAAAGTTCCCAGGTACTCAGGATGTCAAGATCTGTGTTTTCCAGCAGGACAGCTGGCAGTTATCTGGAGCAGATGCATCCTGTAAAAGGATACTAAAGGAGCACTTGCTTCCATGACCAAACATTACAAATGATTTAATTTTTAAAGAGAAACAGTTGCTAACAGTTTCAATTGTGGGGGTGGAGGTGAGGGGACACCCACAAAACCATAGGCAGTTTTAAAAGACGCTGCAATTAAGGGTAGTAGGTATTGTCTACTTGATGGTCCTGCACTCTCACTCCCAGTGGTCCTTGCTACTACTTTTTCAGACTAGCACAAGGCCAGTCAGGCACAAGCAAGTTCAGTGTCACCCTGATTAGTTTGTATCTAGCAGCTTTCATTGTTCTATCAAGAAGCCTTCATTTTGTGTTGAAAGAAACTGAAAAACAGATAAGCCTGCTTCATGCACAAGAGCTTCATAGCTGTATGAGAGTTGTGAAAGGTCCAGGCAGAGTAAGAGAGAAGCCTCAGAGCTGATTATTACCAGGAGACTGCAAAGACTGTTTAAATATGCCTGAAAAATGCTGGAGTTGATGTTTAGCCATCAGACCTTATATACTTGTATTTCAGAAGTGGTGGCTTTTCCCTGTATGTTAATTACAGTGCTGGTTAGTGTAGTCATCACAATACTGAAACAACTAAAGCTTCAGATGAACTGATCCTCCAAAAACATTAAACATTGGTATGGTGCCAACAACCTCTAATTGTGGAACTATGAATGTTTCAGATATAATGATACAACTTTCATAAGCTGCTGTAATGTATCTTTTCCTATATTTAGTCAGTTAGGTCATGTTTGCTAATAACTGATGGCTTCATTATGGTCAGAATTATTTTTATGTTTTCTTTTTTACTACATAAGGTTTTTAAAATGCAGATTTTAGATGGTTTTCCGTAAGAAATGAGACAAAATTTACGCTTTTGAAATCAATGACAGAATATCTATCTTCCAGAATTTCATTTTTTGCCATTTTTGCAAAATATCTATTGAGAGAGTTCTGTATTTAAATAACTGATTTAATTAATGTGGTGTGTTCTGGTGTTTAAACCAATGTATAAACTCAAACTGTAAATACTTAATCTAGGCAATATGACAGGAACACTAAACTCTAAAATTGCCAAAAATTAAACTGCTAATGGTTCCATTTTCTGCAAAACTACTTGGCTGTAGTAAAATTATCATTTATATTTATTTGTGTGATAAAGTAAATCTCTGATTTGAGAGTTAGTAGAATCTAGCATTTCTGCCAAAGACCAGTGGTCCTCTTCCTTCCTCTGGCTGCTCATGTCTGCCTTCTAATACTCATTACAATTGTTTGGGTAGCCTTGTGCTAAGTCTGTTGCCTGTCTAACCTAGTGTGCTGATTTTTTTTCAGCTAGAGGAGTTACTTGGTTTGGTTCATGGCACAAGCCGTGTAAAGACCTAAAAAGCATCCAGGAATCAGAACAATCCAGGTTGGCTACTTTTTATGGCTCCTCTGGTTTGAAATGCTAGTTAACTACTAATCCAGGTAATTCTAGCAATTCTAAAGAGTCAAAGACTACATTTTTACCTATCTGTGGAGATTTGCAAATACTGGTATTGTTTTTTCTTAGTCCCCATTTGTAATAGCAATAGAACTTTGCCACTGTTGTCTTATACAAAACAAAAATCTAAATTAAACCTGTGTAATGATTATAAAATAATCAAAAGAATAGTTTTAGAAATAAGTTGTGATTTTTATCTTACTTTTTGGGAATTTTTTTTTTACTCAATAGTTTGTATCTTTGTAACAGTTTCTTCAGATCAAAATGGAGACATTTTTTCATGCTATTAAAATGCACTTGATAGTTCTAAATGGGTATTTTCCAATTTCAGGGAAGAAATTTTGCTTAGTCTATCACACAGACAGAATCACTATGTTGGAAGAGACCTTCAAGGTCATCGAGTCCAACCCATGCTCTAGCACCTCAACTAAACCATGGCACCAAGTGCCACATCCAGTCTTTTCTTAAACACATCCAGGGATGGTGACTCAACCACCTCCCTGGGCAAGCCATTCCAGTACTTCATTATTCTTTCTGTGAAAATTTTTTTCCTAGTATCCAACCTATATTTCCCTTGGAACAGCTTCAGACTGTGTCCTCTTGTTCTGTCAGTTGCTGCCTGGAGAAAGAGACCAACCCCCACCTGACCACAACCACCTTTCAGGGACTTGTAGGGACTGATGAGGTCACCTCTGAGTCTTCTTTTCTCCAGGCTAAACACCCCCAGCTCCCTCAGTCATTCCTCACAGGGTTTGTGTTCCAAACCTCTCACCAGCCTTGGTGCCTCCTCTGGACACGCTCAACAGTCTCAATGTCCTTCCTGAACTGAGGGGCCAGAGCTGGACACAGCACTCAATGTCCTTCCTGAACTGAGGGGCCAGAACTGGACACAGCACTCAATGTCCTTCCTGAACTGAGGGCCCAGAGCTGGACACAGCACTCAAGGTGTGACCTCACCAGTGCCCAGTACAGGGGAAGAATGACCTCCCTGCTCCTGCTGGCCACACCATTCCTGATCCAGGCCAGGATGCCTTTGGCCTTCTTGGCCACCAGGGCACAGCCTGGCTCATGCTCAGCTGCTGTCACCAGCACCCCCAGGTCCCTTTCTGCCTGGGCACTGTCCAGCCACACCATCCCCAGCCTGTAATGTTGCAGGGGGTTATTGTGGCCGAAGTGCAGGACTCAGCACTTGGATTTATTAAACTTCATCCTGTTGGACTCTGCCCATCCATCCAACCATTCCAGGTCTCTCTGCAGAGCCCTCCTACCTTCCAACAAATTGACACATGCTCCCAGCTTAGTGTGATCTGCAAATTTACTGATGAAAGCCTCAATCCCCTCATCCATGTCATCAATAAAAATATTGAACAGAGCTGGCCCCAGCACAGACCCCTGAGGGACACCACAGGTGACTGGCCACCAGCTGGATGCAGCACTGCTCACTCTCTGGGCCCGGTTCCTAACCCAGCAAAGATTGCTCCTGTCCAAGCCATGGGCTGACAGCTTTTCCAGGAGTCTGCTGTGGGAGACAGTGTCTAAGGCCTTGCTGAAGCCCAAACAGACAACATCCACAGCTGTTGGAGAGGATGAAGTAGCAAGGCCCTGCAGAGATAGTTTACTGGTGAAAGATTATAAGACTGTAAAACCTGCAAAAGAGATAGAGTTAAAAGCAAGATTTGAGCTGTAGAATGCTATGCAGGAAGATAGTGATTAATCTAGCTGAAGAACAAGACTAGGTGATTGAGCAACACCCCTTCCTAGACAAAGGGATGAAAAAGGGGTTGGGCCCTGCTAAGTAGCAGGGAAAAAGGGTGGTTTCTCAGGTTTTTGGTATGTAGAGTAGCATGGTAATGTAGTAGTTCTCATAGGCTATATGTAGATTCTGTAGGTTTTGTACCCTGTACTGGTTGGTTGATGCTGACCAGAATATTCAGCATGGAAAGAGGTAAAAGGGAATGTAACAGGAAACTCTCTCTCTTGGATGCGCCCTCTCCCTTGGACTCTCTCTCTCTGGGCTGCTCCCTGCTTCAGCCAGTGCTGATCGGGCTGCTACCCCCACGACCAATAAACACGTGTCCTAAGAATACCTCAGTCTCCAAAAGTCTTTCATTGGACACCACTGCAGCCCGTTTCCTATATACAGCCTTTCCCACATTCACCAGGTGGGTCACCTGGTCATAAAAGGAGATCAGGCTGGTCAAACATGACCTACCCCTCCTAAACCTGTGCTGGCTGGGTCTGATCCCCTGGCCATGCTGTAAGGGCTGCATGATGACACTCAATGCAAACTGCTCCGTTACCTTACTGGGTACTGAGGTCAGGCTGACTGGCCTATTAATTACCAGAATCCTCCTTTCCACCCTTTTTATGAATGGGCATCACACTGGCCAGCTTCCAGTCATCTGGAACCTCACCAGTGAGCCAGGACTGTTGGTAAATGATGGAGAGCAGCTTAGCAAGCTCATCTGCCAGCTCCCTTATCACCCTGGGATGGATCCCATCTGGGCACAGAGATTTATGGACATCTGAAAAGCTCAGCAGTTCTCTGACTGTCTCCCTGGATAACAGGGGCACCATTCAGCTCCCTGACACCATCTACCAACTCAGGAGGATAGCTGTCCTGAGGACAAACCATTTCCCATTAAATGCTGAGGCAAAGAAGGCATTAAGCACTTCAGCCTTCTCCTCATCTGCAGTTGCTAAGTTTCCTCCCTCACCCAATAAGGAGCAAAGGTTAGTCTTACCCTTCCTTTTACCATTAATATATTTGTAAAAACACTTTTTATTATCCTTTACAAAGGTTGCCATATTAAGTTTGAACTGAACTTTGCCCTTCCTAATTTTTTTCCTAGATGCCCTAACAACCCCCTTGAATACTTCCTGTGAGACCTGATCCTCCTTCCAAAGATGATACATTCTCTTTTTATTTCTAAGTTCCTTCAAAACCTCATTGTCAATCCAGGCTGGACATTTGCCTCGTTGACTCATCTTTCAGCACACAGGGACAGTCTGTTCCTCTGCCCTCAAGATCTCTGTTTTGAAGCACACCCACCTTTTCTGGATTCCTTTAAGGGCTGCTTCCCAAGGAACTCTAAGAATAAGTCTCCTAAATAGGCCAAAGTCTGCCCTCTGGAAGTCCAATGTAAAAGTCTTATTGATGTTCCTCCTGATTTCACCAAATATCAAGAATTCTGTAATTTCATGATCACTGTGCCCCAAGCACCCTCCAACCACCACATCTCCCACCGGCCCATCCCTATCTGCAAACAACAGGTCTAACATAGTCCCTTCCCCTGGTGGGCTCACTCACCAGCTGCGACAAGTTGTCCTCCACACCCTCTAAGAACTGCCTGGACTGCCTCTTTTCTGCTGTGTTAAGTTCCCAGCAGATGTCTGGTAGGTTGAAGTCACCTACAAGAGCAAGGGCTGGTGATCCTGCAACATTCTGCAGCTGCTTATAGAATAAGTTGTCCATCTCTTCTTCCTGGTGGGGTGGACAATCACAGACTCCCAGGAGGATGTCAGCCTTGTTGGCCCTTCCCCTGAATTCTTACCCATAGGCATTCTACTCCATCCTCATTAGTTTCAATCCCCATGGTATCAAAAGCCTCCCTAATATAAAGGGTCACCTCTCCTGAGGAGCTTGTAGCCATCCAGTGCAGTGCTCCAGCTATGTGAGCCATCCCACCACGTTTCTGTGATGGCAGCTACATCATAACTCTGCTGTTGCACCATGGCCTCCAGCTCCTCTTGGAGTTTGCTCCCCATGCTGCCTGCATTGGTACACATGCACCTCAGCTGGGCCGCTGATTTCACCCCTAGTTCAGCCTTACCACCCTTGGGCCTGCTTCCAAACAGCCCAGCTGCATCCCCTTCCCCCTTCAAACCTAGCTGAAAACCCTCTCAATGAGGTCTGCCAGTTCATGAGCTAAAATCCTTCTGCCCTTCACAGAGAGATGGAGCCCATCCAATTCCAGCAGGTCAGGTGCCAAAAGAGTTGCCCCATGGTCAAAGAACCCAAAATTCTGCCAACCCTTGAGCCGCCTGTTGATATTGTGGGCTCTCTATTCCTTTCACCCTTTTCTTTCTGCCACCAAAGGGACTGAGCACTACTTGTGCTCCTGCCCTATCAGCCACTTGACCCAGTGCCCTAAAGTCCCTTTTAATTGCCCTGACACTCCTCTTTTCAATCTCATCTCTGCCAGCCTGGAGTATCAGCAGTGGGTAATAATCAGAGAGCTCAATCAGCCCAGGAGTTTCTCAGTGATACCCCGTACCCGGGCCCCAGGGAGGCAGCAGGCCTCCCTGTGGGATGGGTCTGGGCAACCTATGGAGCCCTCTCTTCCCTCAGAAGGGACTCACCCACCACGACCATCCTTCTTTTCTTTCTGATGTTAGAGGTGATGATCCGTCCTACAGATGAAGCGTAATTGGGAGGCCCACTGGGCAGGTCATTTTCTTCTCAATCATCTGGCTGACTCTCTAGGTCCAGGGCCTCATAGCTATTCTGAGTGGTACCTGGGTAGGTGATGGGGGTTGGGAGGAATTTTTATTATTTTCTCTGTGAGCAGGGACCCATTTCCACTCCCCTTCATCCACCAGGTGTCCTCCCATTGCCTGACAGTGGGAGGCATGGGACTCCTCTGACTCCTGGTGAGCCTCCCTCAAGGATGGAAGAGTGGAACTCCACCAATCTATTTCCCTTTCACTTTCCCTAATACTCCTTAATTTTTCAACTTTCTCCCTAAGCTTGGTCACCAGCACAAGGAGATCATTCATTTGTTCACACAGCAAACAGGCTTTTTCTGCAATGGCTGCTGGAACCACTGATAAGCTCAAACACGCCACACAGGAATGAGTTTGTACAGACACATAATTTTTGGATGGTTTTATTTGGTTATGCGCACTTGTACTAACTACAGTTTTTGGTCGTGTAAAAACCATTACTTACAAAAAAAAAACCTGAACCAACCAACCAGCAGAAACACAGCAAACAGCAAACTGCATGGAAAACAGGAAAAACCTGCAACCCTGTCTGCTTGCCCTGCCTGTGCAAACTGCCTCCCAAGCTGCTGAGCCACACCCTCAGAGATGTGCCACAGCCATTTGCCTGCTCTGGGTTGCCACTTCCTAGAGGCCTGTTTTAATCAGCCCGCTGCTCACCAGCTCTTGCCTGCATGACTCGCAGAGTGAGTCCTTGTTTTGAGAACTAAGAATCAGTATCCATAAGCATTGATATTGGTTTAGTGTAATGTGCCAAAACTTCCTAGGTTGTTCTTGAAATAATTAAGTGGGAGATGACCGATAGTTAATGAAATCAAATGGTTTTGTGACATTTTCACCAGCTCAAATTGAAAAGACATGCTGTGTAAGCAATTTCTAAGCCAGAGCTGGAAAATGGACAGCTCTGGATTTGTTTCTGACCCAGATATGTAATAGCATGGGAAAAAGTCCAAAAAACTGGAGCCAGAGTCTGTTTTGAACCTGAAGGTGAAATGAGGTTAACTCTCTTGAGTTTGTCATTGATGAAAAGGAGAGATCTTATTCATCCTTTACCTTATCTTCTACAAGCTGATAGTAGCATTCATGAGAACTGTTGCTAAGCTAGTTTAATTCAGTTGAAAAAGTTGAACATGGGGTTCCATGAGTTGAGAAGGTGGGACAAGGAAGGAGGGTGTTACCTTTGAGCTAAAAGTGGTGTGGGAGACTGGTGACTCTGGGTAGAAGTACCTTGAAGGCTGCCGGGGTACACATGCCTCCTTATGTAGTTTACTCCTTAGTTTTTCTATAGGATTACTGATGAGATTGTGATTTTTGTTTTGTCTTAGATTAAAACAGATCTCTTGTATAAGAAGTGGTAATATTTCCTGAAATAGGAAGCTTACTGTGATTTGTTGCCATGATCACAGGGTTTGGGCAGGTATATTGAACTGTTTTTCAGTTCTGATGTCCTTTGGCTGTTCACATCTTCCCTTCAGTAAAAAAAAGTTGGCTAATCCAAATCAGAGTTAGAGGCCTTGGATGCCTAACCATACCAGCCTACCAAAATAGTTTCAATGTACCAGAAAACCAAGAAAAAGTATTCTTGTTCTGTAAGTCACAAGTTAGTTGTTGTATATTTTGATTTGCTTTAGTAATTCTGAGGCAGCTGGTGAGCAGACTGTTGAAGTAAAGAAATAAGTGTGTGTCACCCAAGCACCTAGGAGCCATTTACAGTTGCATCTAAAAAGGAAAGAGGGCTTCAACTAGTTGCACATCCTGACCTGCCTCCTGAGTGACAGCTTGGCACTGTCCCTTACTATCAGTTTTTTACAAATTGTTACTCTATCTCTGAACTTGAACTTTTAGCATGAAGGGTAGTCATCAAGCTATCTTGTAGTAATACCTTTGTAAGTTATTGAAGTACATAAGGCAGCAGGTCTTTTAATATGAATTACTATCTCATGACCCAAAGAGACTGCATTGAATTTTACCATGTGATTGATTAGGGTATAAATATTGTTTAGTTGACCATCAAAAGGGGTCACCTTATCACAACCAGTTTGGTTCTGGGGGAGTGATAGGGGCAAGCACTCATGTTGTTCTACCCAAGGGAAAATCTGTCATGTTCTATTGTGCTGGCTGCCCAATCTAAAAGATGACCTAAGCTTTCATTCTGGGGACCTACTGCTATGAAAGTCTTATTGCTATTGTTCCTGGACTTTACCATGAAGAACTGTAGGAAAGTAGAGGTGAACTTTCTTGAGTTTCCCACCTTGCCTCTTTCTTGCATAAGAAGAAAGAATCAGGTGATGGGTGAAGATCGAAACTGGTTTTCAAGCATTTGTATTAGCTATTCCTTGCTAAAATTTATTATTCTGTTCTGATAGAAAAACTGTTATGTTGAATGGGGGGGTTTTTTTGCCTCAAAATGTTTCCAAAGACTTCTGCATCTTGAAAAAGTTGATTTGAATTGTCCTCAAAAGTCTAAAATAGCAGGAAGTTTAGATATAAGTTAGATATTAGTTTAGATATAGTTTAGATATTAGTTTCAGACTACTTACCAACATCCATATACTTACTGTGCAAATTGAATGCATTCAGTAATCTGGTTTGTGGTAAATGTTTACAGCATGGCTGGTACTGTTTAAAAGGGGTTGTAAAGGAAATGCCAGTACATGGTACATGAAGTTACATTACCTCTGTTAATCAAAACAAAGGAACTGGGGATTAAAATATATCAGCTTGCAGACTCTGTCCTCTTTTGAGCTGAAAGGGATTGTGTTCCTTCTCAAGTGCTCTTGAATCCCTGTAGCTGTATTATCCTGGTGTAGGACACATGAAGGAAATCTTTCTCTAGTAGCAAGGTATGGCATAACATAACATGAGGCAGGGACTACAACCACCTAAATGTAAATGGGCAGTTAAGTGGAAATAAACTGCATGAGCTAGAAGGGAAGAAATTGATAATCTGTTATAGTAGCACAGTGGAAACCAAAGACAGACTCAGTGTGATGCTGTGTCCTGTTCAAACGTGTGAAGTGCTAATGCGGGTCTTCTTTATAGATGGATGAGGGAAGGAAGTAAATTTTTCCTGCTGTTCTGTAAAATTGGTTTTGTTTTTTTTTCTTCTGTTGGCAAACATGTCATGAGATCAGGTCTGACTAGTGTCTAGCTTCTTGGCTCTTTAGGTGTAACAGATATATTAGATAAAATAGTTAATGATAAAATTACTGCTGCTAGATCATGTGTTCTGCATGTTCAGGTCTGAATTTATGGAGGCTTGTGGTTTAATCCCAGCCAGCCACCAAGTCCCATGCAGCTGCTTGCTTCCCCACCAGCAGGATTGGGGTAAGAATTAAAAGAGTGCAAGCTGGAACAGTTGAGGGATGACATAAAGACAGTTCAATAGGGAAAGTGAAAGCCATGTATAGAGGAAAATCAGCCATCTCAGGAGAGCAGCATAATGGTTATTACTGATTAAGATAAATGCCATCACTCCAAATGCCACTCCCTCCCCACCCCCCCCAGTCCTTTTTGCCCCCACTTTGTACACTGAGTATGATGCCAGAGGGTCTGGACTATCCCTTTGGTCAGCTGGGGTCACCTGTCCTGGCTGTGTCTCCTCCCAACCTCCCAGGCACTCCCAGCCCCCTCACCAATGTGGCAGCACGAGCAGCAGAGCAGGCCTTGGCTCTGTGTGAGCTCTGCTCAGCAATAACAAAAACATCTCTGTATTACCAACCCTGTGTAAAATCAAATCCACAAATCCAAAACACAGCCCCATGCCAGCCACTGGGAAGAAAATTACCTCTACTCCAGCCAAAACCAGCACAAGGCTACTAAGTAGATTATGGGCATCTTGACTCATACACTGACCTTGCTCAATGTAGTGCATTAGCAGTGGTGATTCCCTGTCATTTTTCTGTCAGCCTCCCTTACTTTATCTTTCTCCCTTTGGATGTTAAACAAAAAAATCAAACAAAAAAGTAAGTTAGGAAATGTCAAATATTTAACTTCCTCTTTACTGCAAATTCATTATCTATAGATGCTTGATTTCTATCTTCCATATTCTACGAAACAAAAAACAAATACCTTACAAAGAAGCAACTTCTTCTGAAACTAGAGTAAAAATAATTAAATTTGAAGAGTAATGAAGTTCTGTTGCTGCTGGTGAAATTTCTACCACTCATGATAGAAATTTTACATTTCACACCAAATAGAAGGTAAAAGGAAATTTTGAAATTACTTTGTGGATATTCATGGAGTTCTTCCAGATTTTGCTTAATTGATACAGACCCATATGTGATAGGAGTCTTCCTGTCTCAGGCTATAGAAAGAGAATGGTACTGAGGAGACTCCTTCTTGCATAGGAGTTTGGAAACAAAGTACCCTGTAGTCCAGGTGAAAAATGGAAACCTTGTAGAGGGTCTAAAGACACAACTGAGTTCCCACAGTTCCTGACTAGATAACCAATCTTTGCAGCAGTGCTATAAATTCATGAGTTAGGGTGGGATGCATATGCCATGTCAAGGGAAAATTGTGTTACTATCGTTGTGCCTGAATGGCAGATTTAGCAGTGTGGAAAATCAGGAAAGTCTTACTGAAAATACTTTATGCAGAAAGAACCTACACATTGGAGAGAAATCCTGAGTACCAGAAAGAAAGGAGGAGAATGATGGAATTCATCATGAATATGTGGAAAGGGAGGATAATAAGACCTGTTTTAGACATGCTGATTTTTATATGAAAATTATACATGTATTTGGAGGAGCCAGACAGAGAGATGGTAAGACAGAAGGATGCAAGGCTAAGCTCTTAGTAGAGAAGAATTTGTTTCTGTGTATATGATAGGTGAACATTGATAGGAAACGCAGCAGAACTGTGGGGGATGCTTAGCAGTAATTTGAATAGAAAGAAGTAGTAAAAGTGATTGGAGTTACGTTGTGGTATCTGTATTACAAGTAGTTGTCTGAAGGGTGTTTGTGTTGCAAAGACTGCAGTGAAATCCAAAGATTTCTCCATAGATGAAACACAGGAAGACAAGCCAGGAAGGACAGGCAGTGCCATGAGGCACTTGCCTTGTAAGTACTGCAAGATAATTATTAGTTATATATTTCTGAGATTAGCTGTTAGAGCAATTGTTGTAAATGCAGTAGTGCACTGGAACTTTTTTAGCTCATCTTGCTGATGCAACAGAAAAAGCTGGAAACCAATGAAACAGCAGAGAGAAAATGTAACTGAAGTGAGAAAGCGTATGGTGGCGGGTTTTTTTGAAAGCAGTATTGTTGACTGAATGTATAGAGGAATTGTCATGAAAGGCCAAATAAGTAAACATTGGCAATAAGGTGAGAGGCAGGAAAGAGTTGGATCAAATCAGAAATTTTTGTCATAATGAATATAGTTAAAAAACTAAATGGAATTAAAAGGACTGAAAAGTTTTAAAAAGCACTCTTCGGTGGAAGCTTTAATATTGGGTGGTGATTGGTATTTATGATTTGGTCCATTTATAACTGGCTTTGGAACCAGTAAAACAGTTCAGAGGGGGAAAGCGAGCAGAAATATATGGGCATTTGATATTTAGAGGAGTCTCATCCTGCAGTTTCGGGATTTTTTCTCTCTTCTTACTTGATTTGATACTAAAGGTGAATGCTCCAGAATGAGTTGCCTCCCTTGATAGGTTCAACCAATTCCACCTATAAGGAATGAATATAAGTAGATACAAATTCAACAAGGAACAGTTTACTAACAAGCAAAATCTCACAGACTCCTTTTAAACAGAGACACAAAATACTGTTTACCCATGACAGCTACAAATATGAAATATGGGTGTTTTCCCTCAATTTAAACCACTGTGTATTAATCATTAACATTTAGTTTAAGTATTGAATAAATATACAATGTGATATAATGATGTCAGCTCAATCTCTACAGTACTCATTATTCTGGGGATGGTGCACCTCTTCTTAGAAGGTAGTATCTTTCAGTTTAATTTTAACTATGTTTTAAGTATTGGTCCAGTTAACAAACCATAAGAAATTCTATCTGTTCAATTGTGTAAAAGAACATTTGATCTCTGAAGCACATTTTAATTTCCAAAACTGACAGCATAATCTGTTGGGTTTTGGGGTTTTTTTTATTTATACCAAGGTGACTCTTGGTACAGTTTTGATCCAGAAAGAAGTGATTTTGTATTTAAAGCTGGCCTATCTCAAATGATGAGGTTTTTTTCTGTCACTTCTGTGGCCCTGCCATGGCCACGCAAATTATGATATATATGCAGTATTCACCAGACTTTTCACCTACCTCCCCTCATACCCTCAAGCTGTGAAAAGTATAGCAACCACTGTCAGTAATTTTAGTAACAATTGACAAGTAGCAGTAACATTTTTACCTCTTTTGGCTACCAGCTCATGTGTAGCCAGCATATCTCTGAATAGCTGCACACGCCTTTTTTTCAGGGTTGTTTCCCAAAGGCATGTTCTGTAGTTTGCCTTCTGTCGTGCTGAAAGAGCTTTCAGATGATGAAGGCAATATTTCTGTGAATTTAGAAAATATTGTGTTCTTAGATGGGAGTTTGTCATTTACTCATTATTGCTTTACTTTGAGTCTTTTCAAAGGGCATTCAGATTTATTTTCAAAGAGTTATTGGCAGACTGAAATCTTACGTTACTGTAAAGTTCACACAGTAGATTAAATCATCACTATTTATTACTTTAAAGTGTTAGTATTTAAAATAATGATGTTATTATGAAATCATATGTAATAGAAGGCCTCATAACTGCTAGTAAAATTGAAAGAGTTTATAGAAGGTAATTTCTAGGCAAGAGTGGGTAGTCTGCATGAATAAGATGGCAAACTCTTTGGACTGACATTGGCATAGTGGGGTTCTGATGCATTTTGTAAGTGAACAAGTGTGGATGCAAAGATTCTGAGGTGTTTCTGTAGATTTCTGAGCCATTTCTGTGTAATGAGGTTCAAGAATGAGTTGGTTCTGGATTTGAATCTGCAAGTGTTTCATCTAGTTGTACTTAATGAAGTTACTTCAATTAGATCAGCTAAACTGGGGAGAAAAGAGGGGACTAGAAGGAAGATGGAGCTGACTAAAAAAAAATGTGACATTGCTAATTAGTAGAAGATACAGTATAAGGAAGTTGGCCAAAACTATAAAACGTGACTTAGAGTTGGCTCAAAAGAAAACATGCTATTGGATGCATCTGAAAATTTGTGTAAATGTGATGAGTAAAAAATGACTGAAGATAAATGAGGACTGAAACACAGTATTTAATCCTATGTAGAGAATTAAATACTGTTTCTTAAGGATAGCATTATTAAGTGTTCAGATAGTGTACCTAATAGATTTTCACAGGTGCTAAAGAAAATGAAATAGTGAAAGAAGTTCTTAGAATCTTAGAAGACAACTTGCCTGATGGATGCATAGGATATGATGTTGGATTAGTCTGATCCCTACTACCCTGTATCATAGACAGGACTTCCATTGTTTGCCTTCAGAAAAAAGGTGGATCTCCTATGTTTGCCTCTTTTTTAGTCCAAAGGTGTAGAAAGTCTTGGATGGGAGAATCCATACAATGAAATCCACACTCCTGTTGCTTTTCAGTGCTCTCCTTTCGATACTTTCTCTTCAGGCAGTACTCTGAACCTGCTATTTGTGATGCAGATTACAAGAGGAGTTAAATTTAGAGGCTCTTTAACATCTCTGTCTGCGTTGTTGACTGCTAAGTTCTGTAAGATTCATGCCCTTCAGGAAGGGAAGTTTGTGTAGAGAAAATGCAATGTCATAGGAAACAACTGTGAAGCAGTTTTTTGATGGTAATTGGTTAGTGGGGTTTTTTCCCTTTGTCAAGAGAAAATAGGCGAACAACAAAGCAGTTTGAGCTAATCTTTGAATAAATGAAAGAAAGACATTGAAACTTGTGATAGTTTTAGTGAGGAGTAGGAATGCAGTTGTGTAAATATTAATGAACATGGAAGGCTAGGATTTATGGCAGATACCTAGAAATTGTTTAGTGATTATCTTTTTCCTTTTACATCAAGCTTTAGAGAAGTCTTATATTGTGCATGCAGCCTCTTTAGGGTCTTTTTTTAGATTCTGAATTCTTTTTGTTGATTATCTCATTGATGCAAAATATTTGAAAATTACATTTAATGTGTAGAATAACAGAAAAAGGATAATGTTTGCTTGGTTATGCATTAATTAGCATGGCATCTTAAATAGGGATACTGGAGATCACTGAGCAACATGATTATTACAATTTTACTAATGGGTCAAAGGTCTGGAACACAAGCATTTCTGGAAACCTGATTTCTACAGATTTCTATTATACTGAGATACTATAAATACTATATATTTTATGGAAGGCTGGATATTAATCATGTTTTCTTTTAAAAGATAAACCTTGTGTATATTGGGGCAATGCAGTGTTATTGTAGATGCCGTTATCTAAGCAATGCTTATAGAATTCTAGAAATGAATCAGGCCTTGCCTGAGGGATAAACTGACATTTCCATTCACTTTTTAATTTCCCTGGGATTTTACTGGGTTAATATGACAATTTTTCTCTAGGGATCCATCAGCTGATGTAAGGAAGTACTGTGATTCTGTTTCCTTCTTCCTCAATGGTAACAACTTTAATATTTTTTTTTTCTCCCCTTACTGGTGTCCAAGTGCTTTTCCACAGGCTTTTTCTGAGAGAATTTAGGTACAAGGTTATGGCACTGGACAACTGGCCACTGTTGCAGTATTCTTTATGTATCACATCCCTGCTTCCTTGTTAAATGCCATAAACTGTGATGGCCAAGTAGAACATAGGAGAGTTGATGTTTCCACAGAGGGTGTGTATTTTATGCCTATGGTGAATCAACTGATTGTCCTCCAAACAATATTATTTTAACCAGTGCATGTGCCTGCTTTGGAAACTATTTATTGTTTGCTTTATAAGACTTGTTTATACTTCACATCAATTTTCAATAAGTTATTTTTCAAGTTTTTTGAATGGAATTATTAGATTACATAGGAGAGAACTATGTAATGTGGGAAAATTCAAATGGGCAAGATTTGATGAGATGAGAGACTAATGGTTCTTTTGGTTTTTTTTTGTTATGATTCAGCTCACTTTTGCCTGCTTCCAGTACTAGCAATGGTTATGTTGTATTTTAAAAATCAGCTTCATAGGGCAGTAGTGCTCCCAACCTTTTTAAGCAGTTTTGCCATTTAAAAACTTTTCTAGTTGTCTTAGGAAGAAGGTGAGAAAAAGGAAATCTTCATGAACTTCCATGCATGTGTGTGTAGGAGGTGTTATTAAATTAAGAGCAAAGCTTTTAATGTGGGAGGAAAGTAATGCAATCTGCAGGTGATGTACCTTAATGCCACGGAATTTACAATTTTATTTGTGGTACTTCTGATACCTTGCCAAAATGTAAGTTTAGTGTCATCCTAGGTTATGTTGGAAGGAATCACATTTCTTCAGTGGCGTTACAGTGCAGAAGATGGCATTGGGAAATACACAGATCGTAGTAGGTTTTAAAGAATCAGAGTTGGGTTTGTACTACTGTGGGGTTTCTTTTATGTAGCTTTGTGTGTCTTATTAACATTGTCTTCAGATTTCTTTTGCTTCTCTAAGATTTTAATTACTTTGGTGTTTGCAGTTTTGGTAGGATGCCTAGAGGTTAGCAAGTCTGACTCCACACATAAATTGGAAAATTCTGTGGCTTAATATATTTGATGGAAGTTTAATCAGCTTCCTTTGGAAGTGCTTCGACACCCTGCACTTTAATAAGGTGCCATGGCCTAGAACTTGGAAGATACAGATAAAATAGAAATAATAGTTTTTGACAAATGGTGAGGTTTTAAAATAATGCAAAACAAAGTTAAATCCTAAAGAGGGTAGTTATTATACTATGATTAATACAATTAAGAAGGACTCTTTGTTCTTGTGCTTTGCAATTATTATAAACACTTATCAGTAGTGCTCTCAATATTTTGAGAAATAGAGCTAGATTGCCTTCTTATGCCTACCTTCCTTTCTGGTAGTCTCCACAGAAAAAAATGACTAAATAATATTCAAGAATCTGGAATAATGAAAACTATTATAATGCATTCAGTATTTACCTCTCTTACTACCCACCTGAGCAGAATTTATAGCTAAAACTTGTGACTGGAAACCATGTGTGACAGAACATCTGCTTCACTATATAAAATTACTTGTATTAGAGGAGAGATTGGTGTCTCTGTTTTGCTGTTAAAGCTAATAAGTATATGATAGTGTAAAAGTGAAAGTATCAAGAATATTTGGTCTGGATGTTGTATCTCAATGAAACTAAATCAGAGTTCAGTTGAAATAACATTTTCAACAAAGCTGAGGGGTGTTTTTATCATGCTGAGCAGGGAACCTTCTAACCTTAGCAAGTTTATAAGGGTCAGTTCAATAAGTGTAGGAAGCCCAGTAATTTTCCTCTGAATGACATGCCCCTCTGACCTACCTGTTTGCCAGAGCGTAAGATTTCACCTAACTAGTGCAAGTCCTTCTCCAGCTGCATACCAGCATTCTTTCCTTGGGTGTTTTTTGGAAACTAACCTTATTTTTGACATAGGCTAGTGCATATTTATTGGGTTTAAAACAGTGAACTATACTTATGTTTAAGAAACCAGTCAGGGAAAGTGTAAAGATCAGTTTTGAGGGTTTGGAATTTTGATCAACTCTCAGGTCATTCCAGTTCACATAAACGAGAATGCAGGGCAGGTAACTGAGGGAGAGAACAGGGAATGGGGGATGACTCAGCTGAAGAAATGATGTGTAGTGATAAAAGAAATTGAAATTATGAAGCGATAGAACCTTAGTACATTGAAAGACTTTTGAAACAGAATTACTCTGTAGCTCACTTTTAGGTTTCTTTCCTCATTCTGAAAATGAACTGAAAGTTTGGTGTATACAAAAAGAAGATGCCCATTTGAATTTTCTCTAAACTGAAAGACAGCACTGTGTTTTAAAATGTGATAATTGTATGTGAACATCCAATACAGTGTCATTCTTTTCAATGATGGTGAAATGCAGTTCAGTAAACCTTTCACCCATCCCACCACAATATTTATCCCTAGAGAAGAAAGCAAGCAGGAAGTCAGTTAGTTCTCAACTCATGAATAGATAAATCATCATTAATAGTGAATTTCTCTGTGTGCATTTTTCTTACTTCCTTTCTATATAATAAACAGACTAATTAGTTTGCTTGCAAGTTGGCAAAGTGGAATTGTTTTATATGTTTCATGTCAGTGCCTGCAGAAGAGAGATACAAATGTTTCTCTAAAGCAAAATATTTGAGCTGCTATAATATACTTGGTGAACTATGTGTGCCTCCTAAACTACTACAAGAAATGGTAACTGAACGAGAAACTTTGTTTTATTTTATTCAGAAAACAGTAAACCGTTCAAAACTCTACTAAAGTTTTGATTTTTGTAATTTATGCATCTATTTTTTGTTTTCCATCAAAGTTTAATGTAAGTTGTGACTTAGAAGAAACAACGTATTTCTATGAACTATTTTGGCACCAAATTCTTTAAGTTCTATTGCACCTAATTTCTGGGGTGTATCACTGCAAAATACTGTAAAATGAATAGCAGGCTCAAAAAACTGATTTGAGAGTATTTGGAGTGTTTTGAAGGCCTTTCTATTTTTCTTCTAAAAAGAACAAATGGGATTTAATTTTTTAATGTAAAATAAAAAAGAAACATATTTTTTCATGGGTTATTTTTAACCCTTTCAGTGTCAGAGTTGAGATAATGAGGGGGAAAATTACTTGTCTCAATCTGTCAGGCACTATATCTGGACTGGCTCTATTTTAGTGCAGCTGAAATTCTAACATGAGAAAATTGCAGAAATTTACAATTCAAAGTGTGTTTCATCAGGGAGAAATCCACAGATTGTTTTGACACTCAGTTAGAAATTCAGCATGAAGATGGACGTCTCATGAAATTTGCAGCTGCTGATTGAATTTATATTTCCATAAAGGCCATCAACAATAGCAGCCTGCAGGGGAAGTGAGGGGGAAAAATGACAAAACTTGTGAGGCTAGCATTTTTTCCTCAGCCCTATAGTAACAAATTAATTGTAATAAGGTCCTATACTGACCACGATTAAAGAGAAATATAGGCAGCCAGAAAGGAAAGATTTTTCAGCTTAATTGATTTGAACTAAAAATGTCTGAATTTTGATATTTAAATATACATTAGTAGTCATCTGTACAATATGTAAAATGCAACTGTAAATCAGAAGTATCCTTAAAGTGAAAAATAATACTCTTACTGATAATTACAGAAGCTTTATCATACATGTAATTTGATTGCACAATAAATTCTCAGGATAGAAAATTAATGGTATTGAAATATACTAAAATAGGTTATCTTTATTCAGGGGTGAAAATCTCATCTCATCTGTGGCATGCTCCCTCTCATTCATACACATAAACAAATAAGAGAGAATGTGTAAAATTTGAATTTATTTCTCTGAGTAACAAGTCTCATTATGTTGGTCATATAAAAAATTAAATATGCATTCACGTAAACCAAATTCATGTTATCAAAACGATTTGTAGGAAATGCCATTGAGACAACTGCTATAATGGAATACAACAGATGTTATCCTTTTTGGTTGCAATATTTTGTATTTTTCTTTCTGTTTTTATGAAAGAAAGAGGGCGGGAGAAGGAAAAGGTCAAATATTTATAAAGTATCTTCTTTTTTGATAGAAACAGTAAAGCAGTATCATTGTTGTCAATCTGCTGACAACTTTGTTTCAGAATATCCGTGCGTCTTGACTGTGGAGAAGTTCAGTGTTGAGGTCTTTTCTTTAATCTTAAAGGTGTTAGAGATTTCTGCCTGCAGCTCTCAATGCACCACAATGCAGCTACACACACCAAGTTGTGTCCAGAAGCCTTTTCCTCATAGTTTGTAGTCTGCATTGGTGCCATCCTATACTGCAGTCAAGGAAGGTCCACAAATATGAGTTTTGAGATCAGCAGGCACTCAAGTGTTGCAGAAACTAAAAAGGGAATTCTCCACCTCTGGACAAAGCAGAGTTGTGGTTTAATGTTGTGAGACACAAGTCATGTAGTTTTGATATCTAAGAATTAAAGTGCTTGTGTGACATCTTAATATAAAAACATGGGGATCACATATCTTAGCTGCTTATACCAGGGAAGTATGAGTTAGAATGCTAATTAGGTTAATTGAGCAACTTTGCAATAATGAAAATGTCTGAGAACGTCTTTATTTCTGAAAGTTTGCATTTTAGAGATTGAATTGATAAAGCATAGAGTAATTGTCTTTAATTTTATTTATCTTGATGTACAAAGAAATGAAATTGTTTGGTTATAAAGTTTCTAAGCATCACTGCTTGTGGTTTTGGTGGCTGTAAACTCTGTGTATCAAACACTTGTATTACAGTTACTGCAAGCTGTACAATTCTAAAGGTAGCCATCCAAAAGTGGCCTTTCTTCTTATCTTTCTCTGGCATCAGGGTAAATGCTTTCAGATAGAAACTTTTGTATAAACTTATTGGCAGCTATTACAATAGTTGCACCCGGTGCAATGCGCAATGAGCACTCAAATAGGTATTTAAGTACTTGATGATTAGGTCTTTACGTACTGTGAAGTGCATAGATCTCAGTTTTTTTTCTGTTTAGTCTATAATTTAGTTAAGCCAGGACTGTGGAACTAGAACAGGGAAAACTGTTAAGTGTGAACTCTATGTTGCTTTTTGTGTAAGCTTTTGCTCTTTCTAATTTGAAAAAGTCTGAAAGTTGAATAGAAAAATAAAATAAAACAAAACTAAATGAAATGAAACTAAAATAAAATAAAATAATGAGTTGACTCAGATGTAAAAATCTTTGACTTATAGTTGGTCTCGGCTGTTTCACTTTAGCTCTTTTTCCTGCTCAAATTAGCTTTGAAAGCAGATCAGGTGTTTCTGCAATTCCTTGGGTATGTGAAGGCTTTTTTTTTTTTTTATTTCTTCACCATCTACACCACTCTGAGTGCACCAAAATCAGCTTAACTAAGGGATTTTTTTCTCTAGATCAGTGTTACTGGAAAGTACCTTAACTAATGGGTACATGCACACAGGCCAACTTAAAGAAACATTTGAAGAGAGCTTTGAAAGTAACCTAACAATGTAAAGCTAGAGAGTAATCACAAAAAAAATCTGTTGAATGGTTAATGATTTTACATTGCTATTAATCAATGGAGTTATTGCTTACTAATATGTGTTGTTTAACATTGTTCTAAAAAGTACCTTTGAAATCCTGGTTTATCTTAGAACCCTAACAAAATAAACTAAACATCTTTTATTTCTGTAAAAATGAAAGATGCCGTTTTGTTGAAAAGAGAATAACATTTAAGGCTCTTTAAATGTTTTTAGGATATGCGTATAAATGAAGTGGATAATACATCCCAAGGGCTTTAACTTTTCTTCAGAAGTTGCACTGTTGGGTTGACTGTAGCTGACACAGATGAGTGTTCTTCCCTAAACTCCACAATGAAAAGCAAACACAGTAATATAGTAGTACCAGTATTCTTCAATCCTTCAAGGGCAATACAGTGTTAGCTCTAATTGTGTTCAGACCTTGTATAAGATTGAATTTTCTTTGCAAATCTCATATCTGCAATCCTTTTGTAAAATTAATTAAAATATACTAAACCCCAAAAGTAGCATTAGTACCCTGAGAATGTATGTGCAGCTAGTTGTGATAATTCTATTTACTGTGGAAAAAGTGTAGATGATAAATGAGTTTTTGCAAAAGATGTCTAATTGAAATGTAATGAATCATCCAAACCAGTCTGTAACACTTCTGTGTGGGGTCATATTGCAGAATGAATGTTCTTCACAGCTGTGACTTTCTTTTCATTTTATTTACAATTCATACCCTTGCTGTCATTTACCCATTTCTCTTCCCTGTATCACTGCTTTTTTTGTTTATCTCCCTGCATTATGTTTTTATTTATAAGAGTACAAGTTATTGTGCACTTTCTGTATGCTTGCTAAATTCCCTTTATACATGTTAAGTTCCCATTTTAAGCCATTTTCCATACATTTACAGAATTCAAATTCAGCACCTCATTCTTAGATTTATTCACATTTTGACAGTAATTGGTAGAAGAACATTTCTTGAATCTGATAGACCAAAAGAAACCAAAATAACTGTTGGGAGAAGGCTTCTCTATGACAGACCACTGAGCTTCCATCAGCTCTCCAAGGAACTGTCATTTGTACTAGTATCATTTGCACTTGTGTTCCCAAAAGAATGTAATGTTGCATAATTCTAGTAGGCTTATTGTAGACTCATTACAAAACAGCACTTCTTTTTAAAGACATGGTATGTATTGGGCTTCACAGATGAGGAGGAAGACAAAAGGCTTTCCAGTGAGCAGGGAGTGGGAACTGGTGGTGCTGCATCCTGCTGCCAGATTAAGAGAGCTCAGGGGCTGCAATGGCAGTGAGTATTTAGCAGAGGGATTTGTCTGTCCCTTGAAGGAAATCGTTTCTCGAACAAGTGTGACTTAATTTAACTGCCAGAGTCCAAGATACAGCAAAACATGTTTCAAAACACAAGATTTGTGTGAACATATATAAACTCCACGGGCACTGATCCCAGAGGAAGTTACTGACTTTGTCAGCTTGCAATTCTTTTGGGAAGTGAAAAGGGATTGTGATGTTTGTAGTATATGTGAGTCTTTTTCTTTGACAGTACATGTTCCCAAAAATGGAAGCAATTTCCCCTAGCTTCACACTTTCAGTAGAAGTCTGGAGAAATGTGTCTTCCTTTAGGATGAAATTAGTACTTGGAGACAACTCTGGAAAGCCAAATGTATTGCTGTTAAAATTTAAATATAAATAGCAAAATTGAAACACAGTTTTTGACTGTGACTGCCTCATACGTATAGTTTTTTTGGACTTGCTGAGTCAGCACTTAACAAGTTTAATAGTGTTTGATCCTGCATTGCTGGAAAAGTGGAAATCACAGATCTGGTTCATTTCAGGTTAATGGAAATCAGAACCATCCGTGGCCTTGCTCCTCTTAAAAGTTGAAATGTGTTTCTGTTATGATTTTATAAAGCAATGTAATAATTTTAGATGATTACATGTGTGTTAATTATTGGAGAAAATAGAACTACATCTATAAGTGATAGATGTTAGGTGCAAATGCTTCCCTTTTTTGTATTTCAGAATACTGTATTTACTGTAAGAATAAATATAATGAACTGTTGCAAGTTATTAATTTGCCACTAAGCAAACGTTAATTAACCTCACAAAAATCTAAATTTGGGGGGAAAATCATTATTCTTTGGGAAAAAGTTATTATTTTAAAATTATGTTTTAAAATCATTCCTAAGATGAAAATAATTATTGCAGAAACACTGGAATTATGATCATGACATAACATGAAGACAGTCATGAGTGAACAGACTCCCTCAGCTAAAAATCTATGCAAAGGAAAGACAGTGGCTTTCACAAATTAATACTCACCTTTAAAATGGTTGTCTTTTACAATGAACTTCTTTTCCTTCTTCAGCTGAGATGAAAACTGTTGATCTTGTTCTGATAGTGATGGACTGCTCCTGCAGCCTATAAATAGTAAATCTAAATTTGTTACTTCTAGAGAAGTAGTTCTTCCTCTGCTGTGTTTGAAGAACTACTCATAGTTTAGTTGCTTTGGTAGTTTAAGTACTGCTTCACATTTAGCAAAAACTACAGTTTATTTGGTGGTTACCAAACGGGAAAGAAATGGTGACCCATTCCTTGACTGTTGTAAGATGCTGATGAAGAAAATTTTAGAAACCTGTGAGTACCTAAAGTTTTGTGTTGGGTTGTTGACAATGAAGTAATAGGATGTTAGTGAATGAAGTACAAATTAATCTCTCTGAAGTACATAGCAATTCAGTAAAAAGGTGTGCTTTAAAAATGCTTCTTTCAATCATGAAGTTTAGAGGACTGCTGTGCAAGCTGGAATTGAGGCCATTTGCCTTAAATTCACAAAAGCTGCATGTTCAGTCTGTGCATTTAAAAAAAAAAATCTTAGCGGAGTGTTTCTTCGATGGACTCTTAGCATGCAGACACTGCAAATCAGCAAGCCAAAAGAGTCCTGGTCCTGACTTGTCATGAGTATCTGATACTCATTCAGTTTGAATGGCAATTGTTACTTTCACATAAAGTGTGTGGAAGGGGGATCCCATTACCCTTGTTCAGGTAGCTCAGTTCAGGTACCAGAAACATTCAGCTCCCTGTTGCTGGTCCCGTTCCTGCTCTCACTGATTATGTGTGCCATAGTTCGTTTAGCTGTACACATTGTGCAAATTTGTTTGAGGGCTAACAGGAAATCTTTTTCAAATAATGGTTTTGTAAACAGTGAAAATTGTTCTAAGGCTGCTGAAAATCTTTAGAATAGTGTATATACTGATACATATATCTATATATTTATTTTTTTTTTTATTTTTTTTTTTAGAAATTGGTATCAGAATAGTAATAATTTCTTTATAGAACACTACAGTTTTGGGATTCATTATTTTCATCTGGAAGATTCTTCAATGGCTTTTTCTAAATGTAAATACATATATATAATATTTAGTGACTGCAGTGGATTAACTAGGATATTTTGCCCATAGAAAGACTCCTAGAAGTTACTGAAAAATTAAAATATTAATTTTATAACATTTAATCTGCTGTTAAACATGGCTTTTGTTGTGAAAATATAACCTGGTGTCTACGGTCCTTAGTCTATAGATAAGGCTGTAGAAATTTAGAAACTGATTCATTATGCCATTGGCAACCCCTTTCTGTTTCACTGAGTATTTCCTTTGCTGGCTTTGACTATCCCCTTCTTATGCCAGCAGGCCACAAAACTGCTAAACAGTTTTGTTTTGGGACTTTTACACAAATTCACTTCAGTCACGAGACACTGGTTTTTCGATAGACTGGGACTGAAAGGTTTAGAGAAAATATTTCAAGTAAGAAAGTATATAAATGTAATATATGTAAATACTGTATCACTTGCTGAAGAATCTGTCAATTACTTAGGCTTCTTGTCCCTTTTGCCAGCTTGAAAACTCCTACAAAACTGCTTATCTTGGCTACTTTGGTGTTCAGTGTAAATGATGTTGTATCTGATACTCTGTGTGAGTATTCTGTACATCTGGTAAATTCTTTAAGAAGTGACCTGCTTTTTTCTTTTAAGACACAATTGGATATATTGTGTTATGTATATAATCCCAGCCTGAAGCATTAATGGTTCTTCAGTGTTTCTAATATCCAAAAAAACGAGGTTCATTTTAAAGTTAACACTGTTCTTATGGTGCTATTTTTAATTGCTTCATATATATGCTCTTATAAGTGAAATTTCTTGCATTGCTCCAGCAAAGACCCAAGTTTTTGTTTGAAAATATGGGAATGAATTAATAGGAAGCAAAACACTCAATAAAGTCAATAAAGTGAAAAAACACTTTCCTAAACTGTAAAATGTTTTAATTAAATCTAAAGAGGCCTCAGTGTAGTCTTCCCTACAAAAGCCTATGTAAATTATTTGTCAGTGGTGGTCTGCCAAAAAAAACCTAGGGGACAAGGCAAATCAGACAGTTGAAGTTAATTAGTGTCATGTGTGCGTCACAAATGCAGAGAGGCTTAAAAGCTACCAGCAGTACTCAAAATAACACATTTGGGAAATAATTTCTGAGTTTGGCTGTACAGTGTGATTTGACTGTGGAATCTGGAGGATGAATTTTTATGAGTTTTATGAAAGCTTGCAGCAGAATAAGAAGTGGAATATTTTGGTAAATAGTACCAGTCACAAGTTGTGTGGCAGTTAGAAAAAAACACTTCTTCACTACTCTTAATTTATTCAGATGGTGTAATACACAAATAATGGACAAATTTTTAAAATGTGCTTTTCTAACAATAAAGTCTATTAACTTTACAGGATTGGAGAAGAGTGTTTTTTTCTGAGACTTGTTTAGGATCAGATATATACTAGCTTTTAGATACCTCTTCAGCTTTTCTGGAAATCTTCTGTATGGGAAGAAAGTAATTCTATAGTTTTGTTTTACTTTGTAGATGAACAGTGTAAGAAATTAAATCATCCATGATATTGTTGAAAAAGAAGTATGTTACAGCAAGGTACAAACTATAATTTCATCAGGATATAGGAATTGTATGTTTATAAAACATATAAGTATCAATCATATAACTTCCAACACTGATTAAAAATATCTAATTTTGAAGATGAAGGCATTCTACACAATACTCTGCCTGATGGCTTATCTTGAAGGAATAAAAATGTTGCAATGCTTAAAAATAAAATATAAAGCTAAAGAAGAATCTTGGAGAAGGAATTTCAGATTATATACATGTTCTTATTTTACTGTATTAAATACTTAATAATGAATAATAATGTAGAATTTAGCTACTAATGATTCCAAGTCCCAACTGGTATCAGTTTTTAAATAACTTCAGTTGAAATACTTGTTGAACGCATATTAAAAGAACGAACTGCATGAATCACTTCATTGTGAAATAAAATGTTTTATGCAGATACACTTTATGTTTCCTCAAAATGTTAAATTTTTCCATATCAGAACCCCAGGAAGAGAAAAAGCTGGTAGAAAGAGTATTGTTAGGTTTTTCCCTGTGAGGGATGAGAACCTTGCATATATTTCCAGTACCTGCTAATATAAAAAGCAAATTAAAATACTCTTTTTCCATACAGGAGGATAATATCTGACAGTCAAGCTGCTGTGTACTGCCTTACTGTTCAATCTTTTTAATTCTTGTTTAGTAATACAATCAGAATGTGGGACGTAGATTCAGGTTCACCACACTGTCTCCCCTTTCAATATACTGAATATTCCCTATCAGATTCCTACCTATTGCTTTTTGGTTTTTAAGAAAAGAAGAATTTAGTTTGTAGGCAGTTGTGAAAAATCTCACAAGTACGAGGCAGTTGCCAGTGATTGGAGATGATGTGGCCTGACTGCTTTGCAAACCTAAGCAGTGAGCTTTGAGTGCTGTTTTTCATCATCAATAGTACAAGTCAACTTGGAAATAGATCATGGAAGCTTTTCTTGAAGTTACTGAAATACAATGTTTCAAATTTATATCCAGATGGTAATAATTTTCTCAGTATTTTAATCTTTTGTTTTCATCCTGTATGTCATTGCATTCATGTGAATAAATACAGTTCTTTCAAAAGGTGATCAGCAATTATAAATTTATATATGGAAATACATATATAAAGCACATATATATAACACTACATATTATAATTTAATATTATATATATTATATTTTATATATAATGACATAAAAATTATGTATAAGATAGATAATATGGATATATGAGCTTTTCTTTCCTTTTTTTTCTGCTATAGGGCAGATTATACCAGAAAGAAGATTTGTAGAAGCAGTAAATCGTGAAGCATATCAGTATCAAATTGGTGACTTTCCAGCAGAATGGGAAGGTAAATATTTTGGCTTTATTTCAAGATATTTTTGCCATTGAATGTAGGCTCTGTATTTTTAATGGAAAGTCTAATAATGTAAGCAAGTAATTTGTCATCTCTCATTTTAGGTAAGGCAGACTTTTATTTAACTGCATAACAATTGCGAATTCTTAAAGTAACTTCTTTAAAAATAGGATAAATTTTCTTTGAGAAGTTGGTACATAGTAAAGCCTATATGGAGATGACTTGTTCCTGTTAAGTGTGACATTTGTACCCGTGGAGGATCTGATTGAACAACCATCATGAAATGCATTAAATAACACAAATCTTCCTTATTATTCCTTCACTGCAGTGTTAATTTGTAATACCTATTGGTGGCACAGTGATGGGACTGCTTTTTTAATGCTGTATTTGGTTTCCTATACTCTCCCTTGTGCAATCTAGTAAAGAGTTGGGGAACCTGTTAATAATTAACCTTTTTGTCCAACTCCTACTGATTAAATTCTTGTCTGAAAATTCAAGTTATGATAAAAATTTTGGGGAAGTTAACTTATTTTCTTAGGATTAGCTGATCAGCTCCTGGGGAAAGAGAGAAGCAAGAGGAGGAGTATATGTTGGTCTTTGAGACCAACATATAGGTACTTGAGCCAAGTGTGGGGTTAAATGTGACTTAAAATCCAGGACTCTGCAGCATAAACAAGGAATCCCTGAAATAGTACGTAGAGGCTACCCATCACTGAACATGCTTTTTGGAGAGAAAAATGCCTAGGCATCTCCCAGAAGTTGGTAGGTTTAAAGCAGATTTTAAGTAATACATATTTAAGCTCTGGAATTCTGCATTGTTGAATATTCTGCTTGCTGGAAGTTTGCATGAGTTCAGTAAGAGATTAAAAGTATTGGTGGAAGAAAAATTGTTCTTATACACAGATATTATTGTGGTTTAATTTGTCAGTGAGCTGCAAATGAGTTGAGTCTACATGTTTTGAGGAAATGACTTAGAATACTTGCTTTACCTCATTCCCTTTTCTTTATGCTTGATGCTCTTCTCTGAGGGAAATACAGAGCAAAGAGAAAACTTCAGGCCCATTATATCCCATCATGGAGTCAGTAGAGAAATAGAAAACATTCTTATCTTGTCTTATCACTGTCATGACACTAATTCCTAGGATTTTTGCTGTGATCAACTAAAACTAGTACTAAGAGCTGAAAGCTCCTGAAAGGTGTTTCAACACTCTTGGCAGTGTTTGCCAACTATGCTGAAACCACAGTATCAAGAGTTTCTGTCTTCTACTGCTGCAGTACCCACACTGGGTTAGCAAGTCTTGCTCTAGATGTTTCTGGTTCTTTGTCAGTCCAAGATAGCCATCTTCTGAAGGAGAGCAGCAGCCTGATAGGCTTGTTCTAACTAAGTCATCTGGTGCTTGAATGGATGAATGCTATTTATCCAGTCTTCTGAAGTTCTTTTTCCTCATCCAAAAGTCCTCTAGCCATCAGTGCTCATCTTAGTTCTCTGTGACTGTCATGCAAACTCTGCACCACAGACACCAAGAAGCATATAAAAAGCTTCAGGTAACTCTGCTCTCCTGTGAGTGAATTCTCATTCAGGACAATTCAGTAGTCTCTGTCAGCACTTGGCTGGAGTTAACAGGAACACAATGCTGACAATCAGACTGTCTCAGATGGGTGTGGGCTAATCATCCTTTCACAAATGGTCTTAGACTTCAATGTTCAACCAAATAGCTATACAAAACCCATTGGTGCTGTTGGGGTGTGTATAGCACTAAAAAGCCTCTGCTCTATCTATCTCTCTTCAGAAATTTTGCACAAATCCATGTAATTTGGCAGTGTAGTGCCTGGAAGGTTGCAGATTTTTGGGAGGCTGTGTGTGACAAGACCTTGAAGTCAAATGTCATGTACCTTCATGGGCATATGGACTTGCCTAAAAAGCTGCAGCTGCCAGACCTGAGACACACTTTTCAAGTCAAGGCATCCTGTTCACATTTGTTTTAGAGAGGAAACCATTAACTGGCCAGTCCTGTTTTTATGAGCTATTTTTACAGTTTTATTGCTTAACTTCCTCATCCTCATGACTGTGAGGTTTTCTCTTTGTGGTATTGTTAGCAAATAGAATGAATTCACAGAGGAAAGGAGAATTTGCAGTTTGCAGATTGAGTAGTAGTCTTTTCCTCTTAAGTACTTGTCCTGATTTTGGCCAAGGACTGAGTTAATTTTTTGCAATTGCCAGGAGAGGGTGTGGCTGATGGGGCGTGGCCAGAATCCAGATGTTATACAATACCACCTCAGGTTATTGCTGGGCATAGGGAAAGGGGACTCTGGCTTCTGAGAAAAAGGGCACAGCTTCTGGTTGGGAAAAAACATGGCTGTGGTCATCTCACGTCATCCTCGGTGGGCATTTTGCATGTAAATTACTCTCTCTTTTGTATGCTTTTATTATTAGTATTAATATATGTTTGTTTTCTTATATTGTTGCTGTTTCCAGTAAATTGTTATCTCACCCCACGATCTTTGCTTTTTGTGCCTCCAATCCTCCTCCCTGGCCACCCTCAGTGGGGAAGAGTGGAAGAGGAGGGGAGAGGAAGCAAGCAGGCAGCAGTGTGGTTTGGGGAGCTTTTGTGGGAGAACTAAACTTGGAAGTACCATTCCTCAACCACAACAGTACTGAATTTCTCTAGAAAGAAGAGATGCATACATGCTTTTTCCCCTGGTGCATTTATTAAGCATAACGGATGTGTAGTGTATGCTTCTGAGTGATAAAGATGGAAATTCCAGAAAAGAGACTAACCTGTACTTTTTTGTCCAATGTTAGTCCAGCCTTTGCAAACGGTTTTGTGGATGTAGAATTTTAAAAATCCAAAACTGGTACTTCTGCTGTGGGTATAGAAGCTGTCAAAAGAACTAATATATCTTTGCTACATATTGTAGGGTGTGAGAGATGTAGGATGCTCTGAATTCTAGTTCATCACTACTTTTTTGCCTCCTGTAAAAAAAAATTCTGAATTAGTTAAATAAAAAAAGGAATGGAAACTGTAGATAGTTCAAATACTACTATAGAAACCACTTATCTGAGTAAGAACAGTTCAAAATTTTTAGACACTCTTTGCTGAAATGCTCGTTTAATTTCTGTCTCAATTTTTCCCTCTTTAAGATTGGTCTAGAAGTTTCTCAGGCCCACAAGACCTGTGCTGAACTTTCGCTGTGTGTCTTCTGTCCAGATGTTTGAAAATTTCCCAGTACATTCTTTCTGTGGGTGTTCACATTATAATTCATGCTATTATGGATGCTGATCATTCCAGCAAATGGCCTGAGACTTTGCAGAAGGAGTTCTAAAATACTTGCTGTTTCCTCTAAACAGTAAAAGATTAATAGAAGGTTACAATCTTATTTAATGTTTCTTACTTTGTTTTCTCTTTGTTCTTGGCCTCTGCTGGGCACAGACATCTCCAGGGGCCTCCTCTCCAAACCCTGTGTATGTACTTTGACTTCCCTGGCTTCTGCTTAAGTTTTGGCTGGCTCTCCTTCCTATCCCACTCAGGCTTTTCACTTTTAGGACTGTGCTGAAGGGTCTGTTGCCCTATCTCCTCCTTTTCTTGGGACCTGTAGAGAGCTGGTTTTACCTGCACTGTCTTTGTTCTGCGAGGACTCAGGTTTTTTACTTGTGGACAATTCTTAATGGCCACCTCATTTGAAAGCAGTCATCCCAGCACCCTTTCCCTTTTCTTTGTTACCCTGCACTACTGTACAGCTGACTGTATGACTAGGAAAAGAAACCTCTTGTGACCAAAATTAGTAAAAGTACCATCCCTGAAAATACTTATAGGCATCGCTTGTCTGAAGAGAACGTACACAAAACCAGGGACAAAGGATAGCGTAAGGAGTGGGAACAGGCTGTAGAGAAATTGGAAGAGAGGCCAAGTGAAATCTCATTCTGTACCTAAGACATTCAACTTGAACAGCTGGTAGGATTAGGTTTACAGCCTTAGGTTTAAGGAACTGATTCTGGTGCTGTGTTTATCAAATTTTAAACATGTAATAAGGTAAAGGAGACCAAGTAGAAAACTACACAGCATCACAGACTCAATCTGTGCAAGATGTTTCTTTGACTCTTTGAGAGGATATTTGTGTACTGGTCCTGGGAGCTTCCTGAATACAAGGCCAAGGGTTTACTCCTGAAGGACTTGTCTGGAAATTTTATCCTAAAGATGTTAGGTTTGAGTGCTCTGCAGGATTGAATTATCTGCATTCTCAGAGCTGTGAATTTTACGAAAAGTTCTGAAATGTCCATTAGGGCTTTTGTAAAACTAAAACAGAATCCCTTGTAGTATCCTTAGTGTTAGCTCTTTGTACACATAAAATTCAATTAATTTTTATTTTAAAAATATAGATGTGTATTTCCTCTTGCACTATAGTTTTAAATTTAGAATGCAATCCATATGTATAATACAAATATTGCCTGTTTCTGTTTAGGTGAAGTCTCTTATATTTTACTTCAAAGTAAAATTTTTCCTTACTACTTTCCCCACTATTTTTCCTTAGGCAGTATGGATGCACACAGCAGATAACATTTCTGTATTTTAGTTCTGAATGTTCACCTACTGAAGAATGCGTAATTTACCTCCTCAAGACATGTCAATAGTGCTTGTGAGGGGAGATCTGTAATTTTACATACCACAGAAGTTCAGGAGATGGCATGCTTCATGCAGCTTTTTATTGCCTTCTCCTGCTAATCTCTCTTTTCTTTTTCTTGGTAACATTTAGTGATTAATGGGAGTCTTAATTTGCATGTTCACTTTTATGGTCATTGCAGTGTGTTATCTGCCAGTAGGAGCAGTTCAATGAAAATTTCATGCATACTAATAAGAATGCAAATGAGTGCTGATGAAAGAATACAAATGTCTCATGGTAAGAAATGTCCGGTTTACTTGCAAAATTCCTTTCAGACAAAGGTGGAATTATCATGAGTGCATCCAGATAAAATTAGAAGCAGAAGTTTTAAATGGAGGCAATGATTCCTTTTGCCAAAGATTTGGGAGGCAAGGAGGATGTTTTGGTTGCACTCAGTACATATGTTACCTTCTCTGCCAGGTTTAAAACATCTTGGCTGGCAATGGTGAAGGCATTTTGTTTTGTTAGCTTGGGGAATGGGAATGTCGTGTAAAAAATTTTCCCAGCTATAACTGTCAACTGTAAGGCAAGGGTGGTCCTGGGTTGGAGGCGGATGCACAATACAGTAACTCCTGAGTTCTGAGCAGCAGCTAACCACTTTATTGTTCCAAGCTTCCTTTTGTAGCCAGTTTGAATTTTCCAGGCTTGAAAAGTCTATTGGTTAGGAATCTCTGTCTCAGCCTGTGTGGGTACCACAGTAGTCCCTGGAAAAAGAGAAACTAGAGCCCCTAAAAGCCCTGATACAAGAACAACTGGTTCAAGGACTCACAGAGCCATCTGTGAACCCTTGGAACACCCCAGTATTTGTTATAAAAAAGAAATCTGGTAGGTGGAGGTTACTTCATGACCTGAGAAAGATAACCCCCATCCCACGATGCGCTGGACTCCAGCCACGTTGGGTGGATTTTGTAATCTGGCAGTGTCTCCCACCACTGTTTGTCTGCCTGCCAGAGTCCAGCCACATGGTGGAGGGTGTGCAAAACGGGTCTCCAGGCAAAGGATGTGGTGGGGAGGGTGTATTCAGGTCAGCACAGCTGCATGGGGAGGTGATTTTGTACAGCCATGCCCTCTGTGAGCTCAGTAAGGAGCTCAACCCCCCTGCTATCTCCTCAGGCATCCATTTTTCTGCATTTTCATCAGTTTTTAACAGTCTCATCAAGTCTAAAATAAGTTTCCAGCGCTTAATAATTTTAATTGCTTTTTGATCGCCTGTAGAGGTGGCTTCAATTATGGTTTGCCCAGTTCGCTCACAAGTATTCAAATCAAGGGTAGCCTCTTTAGTTGTATCAAATCCATCTTTAGCCCACATTAGTAGATCTTGCAATGCCTTCAGATTGTAATCAACCACCCATTGTTCTAAAAGAGTGGAACATACCTTTAGGGTTTGATGTTCCTGTATGGAGATCCATCCTCCCATGGCTCTGACAGTTGTTTTCTTCTGTGTTCAGGGGTAGGTGCAGAAGAATTCTGTGTTTGAGTGATTTTTCACCACAAAACAGCTCTGCTGCTGTTTTTTGTAGCTTTTTGCATTTTCCAGCTCCCACACTGCTTTCTCGTCTCCCCTGCTGTTGTGCAGAGGTGGCTGTTGGCCTCAAGCGAGGGCACCACATCTAATGTGAGGGTCAAGGGTCATGGGTTGGAGACACACACACAATACAGTAAGTCCTGAGTTCTGAGCAACAGCTAACCACCTTATTGTTCCAAGCTTCCTTTTATAGCCAGTTTGAATTTCCTGGGCTTGGGAAGCCTGTTGGTTGGGAATCCCTGCACTGCCCAGATCTCTGGCCAGTGGTGTGTCTGCATCCAGTGCTTAGTGGGATTGGCTGAGGTCTTTGTTCCCCCAGGGGCTTCTGGAACAAGCCAGGTCAGCCAAATAGGTTCTGTTATGATCAGACTCATTATGTCCAGCTGTAAACCAGCTGGACATTGCTACAGTCAACTCCTAATTAAGTATATGCATATGTGCATATGTTTTTTCAAATAAAATGTAATAAAGCACCTACCTACCTTGTTTCCATCAACAAATATTTGACTATGGTATAAAGCTGTTCAGTAGTCTAAAAGTGCATTCACCAAAGGTGTAATGCAGATCATAAAGAAAGGTGTGCAAGAGCTTTTTCTTTATACACAGATATACTTTCCAAAGAGAATGCAAAATATATAAGCTTCGACATATTATTTACTTGAATTTTGTTACATCTAGTGCCAAATCGGTATGAAATTGGTTATGTTTTTGTACACCTTCATTCTCCCTTTGCTACCGTGAATTTCTCTTATACCTGAGTTATGAGGTGTTGGTGCTTTTTTCGAACAGTGTGTTGGGTGCTCAAAATTTTATTGATAACTCAAAAATCAAAGATTTGAAAGGCTTTAAAAAATCTGTCTCAAAGAGAATCACATAAAAACTGAGAATTAAATATATTAGAGTCCTCCCATTCTTATCCCCAAAGATTAAGGAGTGTTCAGGTGGATTATTAGTAAAATGTATTTCTTTTGAAAGACTGATAAATCCACTAGATGCTAAACTGCAGTGTGCTAAAATACACTGAAATCAGATAATGTTTTCTTTGCTTTTAAACTTGTATTGCATCTTGAGCTTTATGAAAAATATTTGAGAAGTGGATTTGCACAGAGGAATATGATAATGTTTAATTAACTTCATCTTATGGAAATAAAAAGATTTTAGTAAATTTTCATACTATATTCCTCCCTTAGCTACATGGCAATGAAGAAATCTTCCATTAAATAATGACCTTCTTATGCAGTTCATGAGAGATATTAAAATTAATTTACTTGTAGTAATTCAGAAAATAGTATTGATATTTCTGCCAACAAGTTTTATGTACCGTCAAGCTGAAAAAGATTTGTACTCCTGACATTTATTGGAAAAAAAAAGAAGGTTATTAGCTCAAATAAAGCCATGTATTCAAGTGTTGTTATAACTGGAAAGAAAAAGATCACAGTGTTAAAATTGTGTGCATTATTTATGTATTTAAATAGGCACAGTTCTGTTGTGGAAAATTTGATATGAAAAATCTTTCTAAATTAAGGTTTGTTTCTTTGCTTTTGAGTATTGGTAGTGAGTTCAGTTAATGAATGAAAATGTATTGTGAAGTGGTCCTTACTTCACAGCTTCTGTTCACAGGACATATGTGATTGTGTCTTCACTGTTTTGTTTGCAGCTTTTTAAATGAGGTGGATAATTAAATGATAAAATTGTTTACTAGAAGCATTCCATCCATTTGAAAATCATTAGTCAAATAACTGCTAAAAGTCACAGGTGCTCTTGAAAGAAAATCTATTGTAATGTTTATATTTCAGCAGTACTTTCTAATTGTGGCTTAAATTTTGGAGGATTTAAATTTTTTCTTTAGGGAGTAGGTTATTATAATCATCTGAAATTAAAATGCAGCTGGTGTTTTAAGAAAATACTGGCAATTTCAAAAGAAGTAAATCAATTTTTACATGCTGAGAGCTGTGGCAGTGAAAACAGTGGTACTATCCTTCCATAGGTCAGAAGCAAGGCATGGCAATGCAGAAGATGATATTTTGTTGAATGTAATCTGTTAAATTTTGATGGTTTAAAGCTTTACTTTTTATGAGATATTTTGAGCTAGTATTTTTTCCTTTTTTTTTCCAGCTGTATCTTTTATTGATATTATAAACTTTGCTATATCTGAAATCTCTACTACTTTTGCTTTTGTCTGAATGATATTGCTAAGTATGGACAAAGGTAACTTGTGTCAGGAGAAAAGGGCTATGTGGTAAGATTTTCTTCAATGGCATGTTAGGTTTTTTTTACAGTATGTGTGCAAGGCTGCCAGCTGAGAAGCAACAGTCTCAGTTCAGTCTCTCGCTTTACCGGATTTTGCAGTTTGAAATCCTTGTACAATTTAAATGTTTGTAAGTGCTACAGGTACATGCAAAAAGTTCTGTAGTTCTATAGATTGAATAGAAAGTCACTCAGTGATATCTTGAATTACCCTGATGGACTGTTTTTCTTTCTACTGACATAAAACTTGCAGAAAGGGTGATGTTGACTGTTCATAGCTCTGTCACTTCTCCACAATGACAGATTTGGATCTATTTTTCGTTAGGACCGCTGTGAAGAGATAACAGGGACTGCTTTTAAGAAAAGTAGTTTGAGAGAGACATTAGAAGTATGTATCTTCAGGAAGTGGCATCTGATAGACAAGAACCAAAACTATTACTTGGCTTCATATCTTTACAGGTATTTTACCATTAAACTTTAATATTAACCAAGGCTATTGGTCTTGCCATCCTGACTAAATTCCAAGCTGTTCCACCATATAGTCTTCCCTTTGTTCATATGTTAATTGGAAGCTATTCTCCTTAAAACCAGTTGCATACTGCTGCTGAAGCCATGGCATTAGTGTTTCAACTTCTATGTAATTCTATTTTCAGAGGTGATGATGTTATGATTCTGTGCAGGTTTTAGTGTCTGAGGCTTATCTAAATAATTCCCCAAAATACAGCCCAGATGGTATTAGAAAATAAAAATATAGAATAGTTATTTCTTAAAGCATTTCTGAAATTTTATAGATGGCAACAGGTGAGACCAGGAATTTGAGTGGATTATAATAAAATGTTATTTTTGCTCTAATTTTCAAACATAGTAACAAAAATCTTAATTATCAAAACAAACATATGAAATAACATTTTGCTATGTCTCAACACTTGAAAGTGGCTTTCCTTATGTTTGTCATTCTGTTCATTACTGGCTACTTGCATTCTGCTACTAAATAATTTGAAAAATATGGGCAGAAAAGACAAATGTCTTTGAAGTATCCAACCAAGAACCTACCAATTGTGTGGATTAAAAAGGCATGAAAGAAATGCTGCAGTAGTGGTGTTTTTAAAAATACCAGGTCATTTCTCTAAATAATGTCTGTAAGAGTTGGAGCTCTCTCTCTTAATTCATTGACTGTACAAAGTGAGACCTGTCAGCATCTGCAATGGGGTGTCTGGATTGTTGCCTCCTGACAGTCCCAGCTAACAGCCGTGTTAGTGATGGAAGTGGGCAAATGTTTGTGGATCTTGTTCAGAAAACCTGAGCCACAGGACAACTGTCATCACCACTGCTTTTATTCCTCCATTCCTCTGCTGACTTTTCCAGCATGAATTAACTGAGATGGAGGGATCCTTCCCCCAGTCACAGAACCCACCCCTCCTGGAAGTGAGTAAAATCCCACAGAGCCACACAGTATTCTTCAGTCCAGGCTCTGCAGTCCCTCAGTCAGGTCTGGGGCTGTACCTTTCATACCAGTAAAGAAATTATACCCGGTAGTAACAGAAAAAGGTTTTCAGCTTTAAGAATGTCTGAAGCATGTACTGGGATCCTTTTCCTCCAGAGTGGTCTAAGGCTGTTCTCACTTTCCATCAGTCAACTTGTCATTTTCTTTGGGTGTACCTCAACTGTGTTGCAAGCTCAACAATAAGCCTGTGCCATAAGCCCTGCTTTTTAGGCCCTGTTTTGACAGCCAAGGTGATACATAAACTGTGCCCAAGGCATCCACACAGAGGTGACACCATCCCCCACCCCTCCCTTCTCTGAAGACTTAAGTATTGAAACAGGAAAAAACATCTTGTGCCTGCATTTTGGGAAATGACAATTTTGCCAGGTGAATTCTATTGTAATTTTTTCTGTAACAAATTCATATTAATTTTGAATTTTAGTACTGTTTGTGATCTTTGAAATAATCCATGTGGTTTTTATTTTTTTTTTCAGCATGGATAAGAAAAAAGAGAGAAGATCCGCCCACCATTGAGGTGAGATGAAATGTCTTTAAATTTTCAGTTGTTGTAATGAAACTACCATAATTAGTGGACTTATCTGTGCAGTAATCTGTCACTTGTGGGGAAGAATTTAGTATGTTCCTTGCCTAATAGATGAAAATACACACTGACTAAGTGTGTATTTTCATCAATATTTTGTCTATGTGTTAGATATCTAACACTTAGAAAAAAGTAAAATAAGTGGAAATAGAAACTCCATTATTCTTTAGTCATTCTTTATGTGAATTCTTTTAAGATAATAAACATAGGTTCTTTAAGATGACCATAACCATTGAAGAGTCTCTTCAATTAAACAAATGCTTAAATTACTACTACAGCTTTTTAATTAATGTAAGGGGTTTTTTTCATGGTAGTTGATATTAAAAGGTGAGTTTCAAATCCAGTGGATTCATCAAAACATGAAAACCAATTGCACTAGCATTTTATAGTGCTAATGCTACAGAGAGTTGCAGCTAGGTCTTTTTTTGTAAGAGAAATCAGAGAAATGTCCCACAGTGTCTTTCATGCTGAAGAGTTTGTAAAAAGTTTAGAAACAAGTTTGACTGCTGATCTGTGTATGCAGATGCATGCACACACACACACACACACACACACACACACACACACGATTTGCCCAGCATTTCTGTTACAAGCTGCTAAACACCAGCTAAGAATGACAGAGAGGACCTTGCAGAAGATGCAAAATTACACCCAAGGAGGCAGATACTTGACTTGCATCAGGAGTAACTGTGTCAAGTTCAGATCCCTGAAGATGTGTTGGCATCTCCAGCCATTTGGTCACAGGTCTTCTGGAACATCCTGGCCTGTGAAAAGTTGTCCTGACTGCCTGTGTATTGAGATGACATAGGGAAGCTTGTCAGCTGATGCTGACAAACTATAAGTCATTGAAACAAGCACCTACACAACATAGAGCTTTTCAACTAATTTTCTCTGCCCCTTCTTCACAATTGCCACTGAGACAGTATATATAGAGACAGTAAGGGCTATAATACACCCATGAATGAAAGAAGTTTAAGTTAAATTTATCCTTAAACCTATTCAGGGAAGTATGTATGTAAACCTACATAGTAAATGTCGGTTTGTTTTTTTTATTTTTTAATTTTTTTCCTTTCCATCCCCAATCTAGTTACTTATGTAGAGCCATGGAACTGATACTACAACAGTTGTTCCATCTAAATTTGAACTGACCTCATTTTAATTACTTCTGTTTATACTGACTGTATGCAAACAACTTTTATTGTTGAAATTGCCACTTAATGTGATACTTGAAGATGGGAGCTGTGGTGTCTTTTGTTCTATCATTTTTGTGAGCCAGAGATATAGCTGTGATGGTTGCTCTGAGGTAAACCTGCTCCAAGGCAGGCAGCCTTGGGTCTGGAATTGGTGCAATAAAACTCCTTCTGGTGCTAAAGATGTTGGTTCATTTTTGAAATAGAGAGCAGGAAGTCTCCACAGGTGAGAGAACTGTGGAACAATAGTGTTCTAAATATTTTACCTTCCAGAAAAAGAAATTTCTAGAGAGTGAAGGATTGCTGTGACTAATGGTGCATTCAGAGTTACTGGACTTCTTATATTTTTAGGTCCATGAGGTAATAGATCTGAGAAATAATTTAGCAGCTAGGTACTTTACCTGCAGGGCTATGCATTGACTGTATCACAGAGCAGAAATGATAAACTAGGAATTTGAACATAGTTACCTTTTCAAGTGACCTCTAAATAGCTTTTTTTGTGTGTATGAAAAAGTAGTTCAAATATATGTATTTTAAAAATTCTTGCTAATATTTTGGAAACAATGCTCCAGTCATATTTTTAATATGTGATAGTAAAGCCTAATTTTTTTCTGTGTATTATGGAGAATAGTTTGGGGCACTATATATGATCTAATTTCTCCTAATTCGAAACTGGCACAAACTCTTATCAATATCATAATAAATATAATTACAGTAGTGAAGTACATATAGCATATTGTTTGGTCTCTATTTGTAGGGCCAATTTGCTTTAGTGTTTTAGCTACGTAAACTTTACTGGCTGTTTTTCCATATTATATTCCCCTTTTGACAGTAAAGATGGTATGGTAAACTGCTGTTTGACAGCTATGAAACAAGGGAATATTTGTGCATATTCCATGTTGAAACCCTGTATAACATATCCCCTTGTTCTTTTGCTTATTTCTCATGAGAGCATACTATTTCTGAAAAAGAATGTAAAGCCCACAATTTTTGCATTTTTGCTTCAATGACATTTTGCTGTCAACATCTTATTGTAGCAACCCTGAAGTTCCTAAAGTATAAGTTTCTGGAGTTTTGACTATATTCCTACCACTGCAGTCTGTAAAAATACTTTTTTGGATGGTTTTCCTCTCTTTCCTGTACTTTGCCCTTTATTTTTTTTTTCTTTCTAATATCAAATGACATATGTAAAACTTTACTACAATTTCTATTCCACTTCTGTTAGCCTACCATCCCCCTTTTAAATCTTGTATATGGATTTTTTTTAGATTTGTCTATCTTATCTTTTATTAACTCCTGGCTGTTTATGATAGAGGTTGCCCAAGTGCTTAGCTTACCAGGTTTCACGATGAGGTCTGTGACAAATTTTTAATTGTAACTATTGCAGAAATACAGTTTCACAAAGCAGTTGGATCTTACTGATCAGACTGATGACCACAGGTTGGGAACCAATGTTTTGGTAAACACTGTAGGCTAACAAAATGTCATTCATAATTGTCAGGACATGTCAGTCATTTAGGTGAGAACAAATATGAGTTGTTCCACCCTGACAGTGGTCAGAATAGTTGGGTCATGACATCAAGCTGAGTCTGTTGATGATTTTCTTGAGACTTGATCATGTTTTGTAATCAGGCCGTTCTTTCTTCCACAAACACCTAACTGATCTTTTTTTGTTTGTTTGCTTGTTTTGATTATAAAGCTTTCACTCAGAAGAAGTTGCTTTACATCTCTTTCTTTTTTTTTTTTTATTTTATGGAAGAATATTCCAAGTCAGCTTGTGCAGTGTTAAATGTACCACATCCCTAATGGTTTCTTTCCTCCTTGTGCACCAACCCCTTTTTCCCTCATTTTTGAAGGAAGTCACTTGGCCTTCTGTGTCTGGCTAGACATAACTCGTGAATGCTGCTCATTACCTTGGTTGTTTCTAACCTGGCCAGTTACATAAAGAATGTTAATGCTGGAAGCCTTGGGATATAAATTAAATAAAAATAATCTTCTGGGATACTGGTTAACAGTTGGTTGCCTTTTGATTTTTTACAGCTTGAAATATGACAAGTCTCAGCTTGGGATGATAGGGGTGATAGGGTTATAAAGGTGATAACCTGAGAAATTAGAGCAGATCCCATTGTTTCTTATGTTCTTCTTACTCTTCCTGTGGTAATCCCGGAATCTGTCTTGATATATAATTCTGGATCATGCCTTTGCCCTGTCTCAGCATGTGTACAGTACATATACTCCTTAACAACAATGGGAATCTGAGCTTGAATATTTTTGAATATCTGAGCTTGAGTATATTTTTGCAGTACAATAGCATCCTGTCATCTGTCCCTTTATATAGAGAGAGTGTGATTGTACATGGTTGGCTGAATGTAGTGGTTTCATGTTCACCAATTTCTGTTTCTCAAAATTAATGCAGTGTTCTGAGTGTCTGCCATAATCATTTACTTTTTTTCAGCTGTGAGATGGGATTAGGAGAAAAGCAAAGCAGGCTCAAACTTAAAAGGTGTAAAGATAGGTTTATTCACAAACACTAAAAGAAAAGAATGAGAATCAAAATGAAACCTTCAAAACACTTCTCCCCCCACAACTGTTCACCTTCTCACTAACAACATAAAGAGACAAAACCTTTTATTTTCAGTCAGTTTCACCACCTTAAAATAGTCTTTCATCAGTTCTTAGGAAGAGGAGCCTCTCTTGGAACTCCCATGAAGACATCACCACAACAACAAACATTTCTCTGGTGGCTCTCATGTCATGAATCTGCAGCCGCCTGGGGAATTCTGCAAACTGTGAAGTCCCTCCCATTTAGCAGTGTTTCCTACAACTGCATATGGGCCATGAAATTCATTGGGATTTATTTTAAAGATGAGCGGCTCCATAAGCAAAGGATTTTTTTCATCTCAAGAAACAGAGATATTTTTCTCTTTCTAGGGGCAGATCTTCATGTCATCTCTCTCTCTGTGTCCAAGCTTCTCATGAGAACACAGCTACTTCAATATTTTCTTAGTCCATCACAAATACATTTGCTTAGCTCTACAATTTAAATACTCCCGTTATCTCCCCAAAATGCATAGTTTTTCCATAGTTCAAAGGGATAGTCTAGTCCAGTCTCCATGGCCTCGCAAGAGAAGTCCAGCCCAAACTAGGTAACTCCTCCGTCCTTCTAACTTAGGACTTTTCCTTCACTGACTTTCGTCTTATGCTGTGTCTCTCCACGTCTTAATCACTCTGTCTTTTCTCTCACTCAGAGAGATGATTAGTGCTCAGCAAGTTTCATCTGTGCAAAGAAAGAGTTAACATTCTCCCAGGTCTACTTGGAGGGCATGGTGGTTCTTCCATGCAAAGTGACCAAAGGTCACTCAGGCTGTACTAGGGCTGGAGCCAGGATCTCTCATGTGGCTGGGCTTTTTCCACCCCTTCCTCTGCCCAGCAGCTGCTGGAGAAGGGTGGGCTGGGCCTGGGCCATGATGGAAGTGCAGCACGGCAGCAGATGTTAGCAGCTGCACGGGTGCAGGCCGCAATGGAAGTGCAGCACGGCAGCAGATGTTAGCAGCTGCACGGGTGCAGGCCGCGATGGAAGTGCAGCATGGCAGCAGATGTTAGCAGCTGCACGGGTGCAGGCCGCGATGGAAGTGCAGCATGGCAGCAGATGTTAGCAGCTGCATGGGTCCAGGCCGCAATGGTAGTGCAGCACAGCAGCAGATGTTAGCAGCTACACGGGTCCAGGCCGCAATGGAAGTGCAGCACAGCAGCAGATGTTAGCAGCTACACGGGCCCGGCCCGGCCGGGACGGGGCACACCCTTCTCCCTTCTCCCATCCCTCTGCCCGGGATCGTCGGGCCCACCCTGGCCCAGCCAGGCCCCGGGGGCCGTGCGGCGGAGTGGGACCGGCCCTGATACCTGTTCCGAGGCAGGAAGGGAAAAAAGAACTTCCCCAACTCAGGTCAACTTGTATGTGTATTCACAAAGGTGCATCCAGCTTCCTCGGTGGTTATACAATATGTCAGTGTCTAAAAACTGGCCTCTGATAGGTCCCTGTCCTTTCCAGAGGAAATTCAAAAGTCCTTACAAGGAACTGTTGCCTCTTTAACTAAAAACCAAGCTGTGTTGACCCATGACACTGAAGAAAATCATTACCTTTATTCCTATGCAGCTCTAAATTACATTTTAACCAGTTTAACTAGAGATTAGTAACTAAGTTGACTAATGCATTTCTTTATTATGTATATAGGAAACTAGATGTATGTATGTCTTGGTTTGGAAAGACAGGTATCTGCCAGGGAAAGCTGGAGTTTCCCTTAGAATGGAGAATGTAAACCCCTCACCCCCGCCAAATTATAATTTTGCAATTAAGGGCTTTCAGGCAAAGATTTGGGAATAGGAATAACAGTTCTTTACTAGGAATATTAACAATACAAATGTAGCAGAAAACAAAGCCACCCAACCAAACCAGCAAACAAACAACAATCGTGGAAAAGCCTGACAGAGTCAGAGCTACAACCTGACACCCTGTTGGTCAGGGTGTTGGAAGCAGTCCAAAAGTGAGTCCTCCTGGAGTGGCAGATGTGGTTCTGGTGGAGTAGAGATGATCCTGTAGAACAAGAGTCCAGTGATGGTGAAAAGGGTCCAGTGGTGGTGAGAAGGGTCCAGTCTTCCTCCGGGAATCGGGTGAAGCCAGATACCTTGTGTTCCTACGTCTCAGTTTTATCCAGATAGGAATGGTTGGCTCCCCACACTGGGTGGAGCATCTCACAATGGGACAACTTGTGACTTGTCACAAGCTTGGGGAGGAGAACAGCTTGGGGAGTCTTAATGGCCCATTGTGAAAAGAGATAAGAAACACTGCCCCACCTGGTTTTAACAGTTGGCCCATTATCAAAAGGCACCTGCCTCCCTTCCCCCAGAGTTACAAGAGATAAAGAAGCACATCTCCCCAGCTGCTTTCAGCACATGAAATAGGATACACATTTTTGGTTCCATAACCCAAAACAATATAGCAAGAGTTTTCGCAAATAGGAAATATGTCATTGTCTGGTGACCTTACAATTTTAAATAAATGAAAATGTTTTAAAGGCTGCTAGTATTAAAATAATTTTAATCAAATGCTATTTTGTGGAAGCAGATTTAATAATCACTTCACATGCATATTAGCTCACCTCCTAGGCTTTAATGCTGTCAAAATTTATTGAGAAGAGTCTTGATATATAGCAGTTGTTTTATAGAAAGGATTTTCCATCCATGCAAATTATTTCTTTAAAAGGCTATTCCCTTCCATTCTCTGAGTCACAGTCCACCTTCTGTATAGCTCATCCAAAAAATTCTAAGCTACCTGTAAATGTGCTGTCTTGCATATGCTCCTACCTCCCAGTTTTCCTTGTGGCTACAGATTTCTCTACTGACTTTAAACATGGCATCTTTGTATTTTGGATTTTTCACATCTTGTTTGGAAAAGATGCTCATGAAGACAGGGAGGAAACCTTCTTTCTTCAGGCTTTTCTGTGCCTAACTTCTGTTTGATTTTTTTTCTTATTTCAGAGGGCGTCAGATTTGTAGAGGCTTTTAAAGAATTCTGCCATCTGTAACACAAGATACCTAAATGAATTTAGAAATCTAACCCTTATTTTCTCCCATAACAGATCTTATAGCTACACACTATTGACAGTGTCCCAAGTTTCAAGGATAGCTGAGAAACTTGGCATTGTTTAAGGCCATGTCTGTAGGATGGAGACAAACAAAGTTACAGACTTTCTTGGGGTGTCAGAAAACTTGCTATTATGGCAATGCTGAGAGAAACTGGTATGGAGAGAAATGGTTTATGTCAGAACCCACCAACATGGTGTCCCAGAAGTGGTAGATGTGAACCCATGGTAGCACATCTCTATGTACACAGATCTTTGTACTAGATAGCACTTCCCTGTTTATACACATGCTGCTTCCTCTGTAGCACACACAGGACTGCACAGCCACAAGTCTCAGTTTGAACTGAAACCTCTCTGTTGTTCTGTATGCATGTGTGTCTTATATTAATATATTTCATGGGAAGTAAAGTAGAATTGCATGTTCCTTTAATTAGCATCAAGATCCTGAAAATAGTTTGAAATTGAAAACCACAGTAAATGATTGCTTTTCTCGTGCAGTATGTACTTGTTACACAGTAATAAAATTCAGTGAGTTCTGAATTGCACAGTTGGATAGAAGGTGAAATGCTAAAAAAATCTTCTGTGATGACGCCTCTGTTCTTTTAAACTATTTCTAGGGTATCCATAATTGTCTGCTTTGGCAAACTCCTTGTCAAGTGAGAAAAAACATGCTTCACTGCATTGTAACAAGCATAAGGTTTCTTCCTTTCAGCCCCTGAATAATTACATTGAAATTAAATTCTATTTAGTTCCCACAATCCACTCTTCCCATTTGTTTGCTCATAAGTAGTATTTATTTGAGAGATGGTATGATCAAAAATAGGTTCATTCATGTAGATTAGTTTAGACAGAATTTACATTCCTTTAAGGCGAATGGAATGCAGTTTAGCAAAATGCTTTTTTGACACTGTTGGGATTGCATGTTACAGTTTTACCTGTGTCTGCTTTCAGATGCTTCAGCTGTTGTTGTAAAATGAGAACATTGATATGGAGACTGTACATTCTTACATAGAGACTAGGGCTTAGCACATGAGTAATTTACTCCTGAAGCCACCAAAAGCTGCACAGTATGATTAACCATTCAAAGAAAAAAATATTTAAAAAGCACAGGGATAAACATGTCTCTGAGCAAAATATTTCCCACCATTGTTGTCCAGAATCACAACCAGGATTTCAGCCACATTCAATAACTTAGGTTGCATTTTGCATAGTAAATTATGCATGATTCCAGAGAGGATTATTATTCAATGCAAAAGGCCAGTAAAATTTGACAATATAAAGAGCTGAGCTACAAAGACCTTAAATAGAAGGGAGTATCATAGAAGTCAATAAAAAAACCCTAAATTGAGCATTTGCAGAAGCCATCATCTTTTAGATTTTTTTCCTCTTGTTCATTTTACTTTCTCTTCAAGTTTGAAATATAACTGCTTGTCAACTTCCACAAGAGGAGTATTGGGGCCAGTTTGCCCCATTGCTTCCAGATGGCCCATGCTGCAGATTCCAGGGCTACAGAGGAAAGAGCTGCTGATGCTCTTCTGCTCCTGTCCTTGTGGGAAGGAGTGCATTGGAGCACTGGCTCTGTGTCCTGATTCACTGAGAGCACAGCTGAGCGGGGGTGGAGGGCAAAGTGAAGCGTACCAGGAAAAGGGCTGGTACAGATGACATCATGTGTAGGCCAGGGAAAGCAAGGACCCAACTGCAACTGAGTCACAGCTACAGTTCCTTGTTTGCTCTGTGGGGATCAGGGCTATGCACTGCCCTTTATTCAGGGCAGAGTGCAGTGGTGCCAGGCTGGTTCGTGTTTTTTGCTACTTCTACACAGTTTCATCTGTAGTCTTGAATATATGTGTAGTTTTGGACAAATAGCTCTGCAGAACTGTAAAAATAATTCAGGCACAAACCCCTACTGTCTCCATGTGTTGGTAATATGCTTTACAGTCTGGTGTCTCTTCCATTTGTCTCTTGCTATATTTTCTTGCCAAACACATGTGTTACACTGTGGTGCCCTAGAAGCTACATCAGCTCATGCCAGAGATTCTGTAGTTCATAACTAGCACTATAGTACTTCAGTAATAGTAACTGCTTGATTGCAGATTTAATTTAAACAAAAAATTACTGTGAGTTATGATTAATATTTAACTGATTTAGCTTGGTAGGAAATCTGGTATTAGCACTGCATGTAAAACTAAATATTATAAGTGATTAGAGATTTGTTCAAAAACTGAACCTGTGTAAAGCAAATCTTACATTGATTTGATAAACGTTTGTTGATGGACCAAGTATATTTAGTGTATGTTCTTTACAAAATTAGCAGTCAGTGTTTGATTTAAATAACTATTTTGGCTAATCCAGATAAGCCTTTGTTTCAAACTGCTCCTCTGTTTTTGCCATGCAGTGACAGCTTTTCATTTACCACATTAATTCTCATTCCCAAGCTGGCACTGCTGGGGTCATATTCAGTTGCTGAATTAGCAAGACCTGCCCTGGATTAGAACATTCAAGTGCTTCCCAAAGATGAGGTCCTCTCTCTGCCTCCTACTCCTGAAATATGATGTAATAGCCAATTATTTCATCTTGCCTATTTAACTTGTCAAACTGGAAAATGGAGTTTAGTTTAATTGTTTGGTAATATTCTAAAAACTGGTGATTCAGCTTAACTTCTAGCACTTTGCCTGAGTTTCAGTTAATTTGATAATGAAGAAAAATTCTGACATGTTAAATTGTCTTACATAATTTTTTTAATACTCTGCCAAAACATTTTTTCATTCCATTTGTTATTTTTAATTTTTTTTGTCAACCTGCAGTTATGAACTTTTAACAGGCAGAGTTCTAAGTTCAAATTCATTCATGATTAAGCATAAAATATTCACAATAGACATAAAATGTAAGTATTCTATGAATTGCACTGTCTACAGTTCAAAAATCATTAATCTGTCCAGCTGTGTTCTCAGTTCTGGCATCAAATAATAACTAGCTAACAAGATTCAAATCAAGAGAAATCAAGAGTATTTCAACTTATGATAACTTGGGAAGTGAAATAGTTTCTAAGATAATATAAAGAAACTATTTACTTCTAATGTAATCAAAATACAAATCCATCTGAAAAGAAATGTGGCTTTTTTTTTTCAAAATTAATAATAAATAAAACCCTTGTAGTTAAAGGATTAGGTCTAGTGTCTTTAGAAAACCTTCTGGAAAGTGCCAATCTGTTAAAATAACCTTTAAACCCTGCCCCTTAGACACTGTACATGGGTACTGCATATCTGCATGTACCTGCATCCTTAGAGCTCCATTCACAACTTTGCACTCAGGAGTTTGAAAATATTTTGTGGGAGGCAGGTGCTGGTGTAACTCTGGCTGGCTTGGGGGCTGAGGGGGGTATAGTGAGGGGAGGACTGGTTCCTCAGGATGTGAGGTTCAGCAGGATAGAAAGGGTTCAGTACTGCCATTTGCCTGTGGAGAATAGCAAGAAGTGTTCAGCAAAGACTGGTCACTACTGAGCCAGACTCTGCTTGGAGGAATGAGTGTGTCTAGAGAACCCTCTTTTGTATTCATGGCACTTTCCTTCCAAGAGGAACTAATTTTATTCATTCTGTAGGGCTACTAGTTTATTCAGGAAGGGGAAAGAAGTGACAATATGGGAATCTTTAAGAGCAAAAGAACACTGCATTCCAAATATTGACCCTACAAAGGAAGCCTTTCGGTACAGCCAGGTAGGCATCTAAAATCTTTTCTAGATTTTTCTCCTTGTGTGGAAGTGTGGAGGTGAATACGCCACAGAGAATACTTTGTGATACAGCTCAGCTGCTTGAGTTACTGAGAGCTTTGAAAAATACATAGTTTGCGACAAAAGGGAAAAATTCATGCTGGTGGCAGGAAATACAGCATGATGCCTTTTGCAGAAACACCCTTGGAAGACAGCAACATGTCTTGAGATGTGTTGCTCCTAGGAGCAGGCCATCTTTCGATTCTTTGATCCTGCAGCTGTTATCAATACTAAGATGTCAGATTATGCAGAAGTCAGCAGTTTTGTGGATGAAAAACAGCTGCTTCAAACTCCACACAGAGCTACTTTGGTATTTCCTTAATAATAATGTTCTTCAAGAAAACCTTAGACATCACTTTCTTAAACTCTGCCTTCCTAAGGAGGGAAGACATGCACCTCTAAATGTTAGAAGTGTTAAAAACCTCATACAACTTAAAATAATCACCAAAGCTAGACAACCTGCAGTGATAAAATGTCTTGTTTTACTTCCCACCTAAAAATAAACTGTAGAACATGTAGTTGGACTTAGCTCTTGGCATATCCTTTTGTGTATCCTATTCCATGTGCTGGGAGCTGATACATTTCAAAGTGAACATCTGCATGTAGGGATTTCAGCTGCTTTAAAATGTGGCTGGGTATCCTAAGGCATTTTTTGTTTTTTATTTTGCAGCATAGCTCCAGTTCTTAGAGTTTTCTTTTAATAAAAATGTTGAAGGACATTTCTGATACTCTTGAGATGCCATGTACTTCCTGGGAATTGCTGGTTAAAAGAGCTTCTGTAAGTTACTTGTACAAAAAGAGTGTTGGGAGAGCAAGCTAATCCATGAAATACTGCAGCTATCTGATAGGTAATATGTTCTCTGGGTTGGATAGAAAGACTTTTTATTTCCCTTAATGGTCAGAGCACATTACATGTTCATGTACTTGTATTTTAGCAGCAAACTTATTGGAGGGCAGTTTATAGTAAAGATAGCCATCTTATAAAATAGTGTGATCCATCTTGGAGGAAGAGAGAATATAACTGTTCTGAACATGACAATGTAACTTAAACAAACAAGGAAAAAAACCCCCACAAACTAACTTTTGGTCCTCAGTTACTTTTTATAGCAAATCAGACAGTAAAGAACTGGTTAGCAGTGGAGTTTCAAAGTGAGAATGTATTTGACCCAATTTTTCTAACATGCCAATTGACCCTGTGTTTCCAATTCATGTTTTTCTTTAACTTGAGTGCAGGAACCCAGATTTCAGAGTACGTGTAGTGGCATGAATGTAATGCCAAAAATGAAAGTGTATATTTTGTAGTTGAAAAATTTTTGTCCTGGTAGATTGTATAGAAAATTCTGAGTAAGTCACTTCAGTTTGGGGTGGTTCTTTTTGCATTTGCTAATAAGAATAATTTCTCATGTTGTTTTGGGTTTTTTTAAGATCCACTTTTTCATTTTACTATATCACAATTTTACTTTGTCCAATGAAACCTGATTAAAAGAGCCTTATTTGAGTTTGAAAGCCAGAGAATAATTATATATCAGCATTTAAAATGGACTTGGAGTATTTGGCATTTAGTTATAGCTGCTCTTACCTGACTAAGATAACTTTATGTTAAAATAATCACTTGAAGAGATTTTAAATTCATAATAGCTCAAATGTTCACAGTAAGTAGGTTATGTTTGTATTTTAATAAATCACTTTCCATTGTTTTAGCAGAGACAATGATGCAGTCTTCAGTTATCACAAAGATGTTTGTTTTACCTGTTTCTTAGTAGTGGTTTAATACAAGCACCATAGGAGTAATCCCCTTGAAATCAATAAGGTTGTGGTGGATTTACATAGGATGTAAATTTACATAGGGTGGATTTACAAGGTGTGTGGTGAACAAGCATAGAATTGAGACATGCCACAAAGAGGTTTTGCTATACTGTTAAAAATTTGATCTTATTATGCTTGGCAATATTCCTACTTGAGCATGTGAGAATTTTCACCCCTCTTCAGTTTGCAAAGTCATTCGTGTATTACTTGTGTATTTCCATTCAATTTCCATTTGTATGCTAAGGGTTCTGCCTCTGCTCTATATATCTGTGAATTTAAGTACAGAGGCAACTAAGAACCAAGAAAAGGGGTTACTTTCCATGGTACCTCTAAGATAAGGTGTATTGGGTTTGTATGGCCAGGTTTTGGTAGCGAGCCAGCTACAGGGGTGGCTTCTGTGAGGACCTGCCAGAAATTTCCTCCGTGTCTGGCAGAGACAGTCCCAGCCAGTTCCAGGATGGATGTGCCTCTGGTCACAGCTGGGCCCATCAGAAATGGTGGTAATGCCTCTCTGATGACGTATTTAATGAGATTTTTAAAAGTTTTGCAGAGTTGTAATTGTGCTCAGAGAAGAGCAGGGTGACAGTGTGTGAGGGAAACCCTGCAGACACCCAGGTCAGGGAAGAAGAAGGGACAGGAGCTGCTCCAGGCTCCAGAGCTGAGGTTCCCCTGCAGCCCCTGGTGCAGTCCATGGTGAGGCAGCCGTGCCCCTGCAGCCCATGGAGCTCCCTGGGGATCAGAGATCCACCTGCAGCCCCTGGAGGAGACCCACTGGAGCAGGCAGATACCTGAGAGTGGGCTGTGACCCTGTGAGAGGCCCGTGTTGAAACAGGGTCCTGGCAGGGACCTGCCCACCCATGGAGAGAGGAGCCCATGCTAGAGCAGGTTTCCAGGTAGGACTTGTGACCTGTGGGAGATCCACGCTGGAGCAGGTTGTGCCTGAAGTACTGCACCCCATGAAGAGGGACCTACATTGCAGCAGTCTGGGGAGGACTGTTGCTCATGAGATGGACTCCTGTTGGAGAAGTTCATGGAGAACGGCCTCCCATGGGTGGGATCCCATGATGGTATAGGGAAAGGACTCCTCTCCCTGAGCAATGGCAGGAATGTATGATGAACTGACCATAACTCCCATTCCCTGTCTCCCTGCACTTGCTGGGGGGAGGAGACAGAGCTGAGAAGGAGGGAGGGGTAGGGGAAAGGTAATTTTAAAATCTTATTTTACTTCTCATCATCCTGTGAATAGGATTGAGTCTGTTTTGCTTGTGATGGTATTTAGTGTGTGATCTCTCATAGTCCTTAACTTGTGAACTCTTAATTATTTCTCTCCTCTGTAGAGGGGAGTGACAAGCTTTGGTAAGCATCTGGCATCCAGCCATGGTCAACCTCCTACATAAGGTTTCCTTTAATTACTGTCTTTTAAAGCATTCTTAGGTGTTCATAGTTGCTATTTCAACTCTTGGCAGTATTGCATGTGTTTTAACACCTAAATTCCTAAAATAATGTCCTTGCTCACAGAGGAGTGTACTGGTATAATTTCTCCTTAACTCCTCCATATACTTGTAGTCTGGAGAAAAGAATTCAGCCTTTTCCTAATTCTGGAGGCCATCTCTGTCCACATGGATGACAAGGTGATCAGCAATAGTCAGCATGGATTCACTGCAGATAAGTCATGTTTGACCAACCTGATTGACTTTTATGATGACACAACTACCTGGATGGAGGAGGGGAGAGCAGTGGAACCTCCACTTGAGCAAGGCTTTTGACAGTCTCTCTCATAGCATCCTTGTAGAAAAACTCAAGAGGTCTGGGACTGGATGAGTGGACAGTGAGGTGGATTGAGAACTGGCTGAATGGCAGAACCCAGAGGGTTGCAGTCCCTGGCACAGGGTCTATTGCAGGCCTGTCACTGGTGGTGTTCCCCAGGGCTCAGTACCGGGCCCAGTATTGTTTAACTTATTCACCAGTGACTTGATGCCTCCTCAGCAAGTTTGCTGAGAGCTGGGAGCAATGGCTGATACCCCAGAGGGCTGTGCAGCCCTTCAGAAGGGCCTCGAGGTTGGAGAGATGGGCAGAGAGGAACCATCTGAAATTCAGCAAAGGCAAATGCAGGTTCCTGCTCCTGGGGAAGAACAACCCCAGGCACCAGCACAGCCTGGGACTGACCTGCTGGGGAGCTGCTCTGGGGAGAAGGAGCTGGGGGTCCTGGTGGACAACAAGCTGTCCATGAGCCAGCAGTGTGTCCTGGTGGCCAAGAAGGCCAAAGGGATCCTGGGGGACATCAGGGAGAGCATTGCCAGCAGGTGGAGGGAGGGGATCCTGCCCCTTTATCCAGTCCTGGTGAGGCCTCATCTGGAGTGCTGTGTCCAGTTCTGGGCTCCTCAGGAAAAGAGGGACATGGAGCTCCTAGAGCAGATCTAGCAGAGGGCAATGAATTTGATTAGAGGACTGGAGCATCCCTCCTACAAGGAAAAGCTGAGGAGAGATGACTGAGAGGGGACCTGATCGATGTCTATCACTATCTGATGGGAGGATGTCAAACGGAGGTAGTCAGGCTCTGCTTGGTGGTAACAAGCAATTGGACAATAGGCAATGGGCAGAAACTGATGCACAGAAGGTTCCACCTGAATGTGAGGAAGAACTTCTTCACTGTGGGGTTGACCGAGGACTGTGACAGACTGAGCAGAGGTTGAGGAATCTCTCTCACCAGAAATAGTCAAGCATCATCTGGACACAATCCTGTACTGTGTGCTCTGGGATGTGCTCCTGCTGGAGCATGGAGGTTGAATGAAGCTGGACCAAATGACCCACTTTGCTGTCTTCCAACCTGACTCATCTTTGTGATTTTAGTTATTTATTTTGTAGTCTTGCACTAGCAAGACCCCAAAGGTTGCACATCTGTTTCTCCCAAAACTGCCCTGAGGTACAGGTACCTAACACTACCGGCATAGTCAATTACAGAAAGAGATGCAAATGATAAATAGCTCTAAGTATCAACATCAACATAGGAAACAATGCAAAAAGTAGCTTTATTAATGTACTTTCACATTTGTTGATGACTGTATTTAATTTCTTTTTTTTTGCTTCAATAGAATAGTGAAGTGGGCAGCACAATGCAGTTTTTCTTCAACAAGATGATACAAACGTTAAGAACCTTCTAAAATAGGGTTGAATTTGCAGTTGTGAAAAAACCAACTATTTTTGCCACATTTTATTTTACTCAAATACCTGAAAATGTGGGTTATAAAATTAAGAAGTGACTGTTTAAAATGTTTTATTGCAACACTGTGTATTGCATTTGCTTCTGACTAACCTAATTATCTTTCTACTGTGTTTTTAGGAGATTCTTAGGAATGAAAATTATAGAGAAGAAATGAAACAGAAAGTCAAAGATGTATCTGAAAAGGATAAGCTGCTTCAGGCCAAGGAGTATGAGGAAGGACTTGTTGCTGAACCAAGTCACACTCACGTTAAAGGCCACGCATCTGCCCCTTACTATGGAAAGAAGGAGCCCTCACAAGACCCCACAAGCACTGCAAATACCTTCGAGCCAGGTGCCTGGATGCCACCAGGCAGTGGTAGTAGTCAAAATAAGTAAGCAATTTAATGGCCAGATACTGTTAATGGACAAATATTTTAAGAGATGACATACATGGCTGTTATGTGCAAGAGTGCAATAAAGTAGTATTAAAGCAGTTTCAATTACTTTTGCAAAACTATTCAAATAGGCTTAATCATGACAAAGTATTGTGAAGTGCTTGGGTTTAGTGAAAAACAGGGTGTGTTACTAAGTTTGGGTTTGACAGTTGCTGTTCATCAGTTACTTTTGAATTCATAGCTAAAAGACTATCTAAATTTTAAGTCCAAACTGATTTTTCCCTTGAAGACTAATTTAGTTTCAAGGCTCTTCTTGATCTGAGAATTGTAGTCAATGCACTTACATTTTCCCAAAGCTTGGCCAAGGTATCTCTTCAGAATAAATCCCTTGGCAGTGCCAGCGTGCCTTCCACTGGCAAGCAGATGGAATAGGTGATTTCATGAACAGGAATCACTATGACACAACACTGCTGATGCACTGTACTCATCATAGGGACATTCTTGTAACTTAAAACAGCACATTTGAATGTTTGATTTGCAATTTGCATAGAGTAAAATCAATTAAACTACATGTAACTGCTATAATAGAAGCTAGAAGTACTTTAAAGCTGCTGGAAAGTAACACTAGATCTGGGACAAGGGACTGTCATGAATATTTAAAAAAAATAAATTATTTTTTATTCCTGGTGTATCTGTAGACTTCCCTAGATGATTAGAGAATTTTGGCCATAGTTTAGATACATAAAATGTGCAGATTATTTGCTTAGAGATGATGTTTGAGAACTTCAAATAAAAATAAAGACCACACGTATTTTTTTCAAAAAGTATCAAATTTATTTATGGACTGTATCCCTCATCAGTTCTCCTCCCTATGTTTCAAGCTATGTAGGTATCAAAGGTCGAACACATACATATTTGACAACACTTGATACAAAACATGGAGACTTAATCTCACATATTTATAAAATGCCCAAATGATATTCCAATATTCCAATAATGCTTGCTTTCACCAACAAAATTGAAAGGGGATCAACTTCACATTTACTTAAAAGTAATTTCAGTTAGACTCCCCACTTCTGATCCCCCTTGGTGTCAGCCAGCTCTATAGGTCTCTTCATTTGAACAACAGTATTATTTTAAGGTTTTATTTTTAAACCTGATCAAAGAGTAGCTGCTAGAATGCACAACTCCGTGCTGCTGTTTAGAAATATGCAAAATGTAGAATCTTAATGACTGCTACAAGCTCTTTTGAACTAGACTACGTAGAGGCCACCACAGACTATTATTAAAAAATTAGGCTTTGAAAAATGAATCATTTCTGTTAAGAAGAGATTAATTGGAAATAAGGTTAGATGATTTTGATCTATTTACAACACAAACCTGACTTTTTTGACTGTGTCAGAATCTTGCAGCCTGTAAGGCAGCAGAGTTTCAATGGCCATGAGAACAAAAGTCCTACCTAAACTCAAGTCTTAGATCAAAGGTAGCCAGCAGGTTAGCAAGCAGAACTACTGTCACCAGCTTGTGCATCATCTTTGCACAGCTATCTGCCATAGGTCTCTGGGACTCACAACACCAGGCCACCTGGGTCTTTGGTCTCACCCCATTTATGGCTGTTCTTTGAGGCATAAAGAGTTCATGAAGGCAAAAACAAATTAGTTACAGGTGGAACCTTCAGGTGATTGTTAGGGAAGACCAAACAACAGTACTGTATTTTATAGAACATGAGTGCCATAGGAGAAATTAAGTTAATAAAAACAAGCCATCATCTTCCTATAACTTGGGCTGAAGCTAAAGGCTATTGATGGCTTGTAGTTCAGGAAACAGGAAAATCTATGGTAGGTTATTTTTGCAGACAAGCACCACCATCAAAGACACTGCAGCAGCCACTATGGGCACACACAGCCATATGCAGTGACCTTAAAGGAAGTCAGTCATGTCTGCTATCTAATGCTACAGCTAGCTTGTCTCTACAGCCCTGCTCAGGATATGCCAAAACCTGCATTTCTGTAATCCAGTTCATTAATCACATTTTTCCCTAAACTTGACAATTTTGAGACACTCGTTAAGTCATAGCTCAACTAAGAGAAAAAAAAAATCTACCTCCAGAGGCACCCAAGAGGTTAATTTTTTAATTTAACATGCAAATTTAGAAAAGCAACCTGCTCTAGGATACAAGTAGTAAATTTAATTACTCTAACAACTGTCACTCGGGCAAATTTTAACACAAATCAGCAGGAAAAAAGTACACTGGAAGTATTAAATTTCATACTTCAAGAAACAACAGGATCAAGTATCAAAGGACAGCTACAACACAAAACGTACAAGTATGTCATTTTAAAAGCAGGTTCTTTGCCCAAAGAAGGCCATTTCTGCCCATTTAATCCTTCTTTGTTCGTTTGGCTTTTGCAATGTTCTCCTGGCGTTTCTGTTTCTTCTTCTGCTCTCGTTCCCGGGCCTCAATCATTTTTGCAAGCTTCCATGACAGCGCCGCGCTAATTACAAACAGCGGCGTGAGAGCCAAGATCACGGTGGTGAGAAAGCCGTAGGGGTCCTTGGCAGCCCACTCCACGATGTACTCAGCCCAAGCCTTAATATCGAACATCTTTTCTGTTCTCCTATTGGGAAAACCCTGTGGAATATTGAAAAAAAAAAAAAAATAAAAAATGTGAGTACGCAGCAAAATAAAAGCACAAGTACATGAGAACAGAACACAGGAAGTTCCCTCTTTGCGTGGGGAAGAACTTTACATTGAGGGCGGCTGAGCACTGGAACAGGCTGCCCAGGAAGAGTGTGGAGTCTCCCTCTGGAGATACGCAAGGACAGCTTCCTGTGTCACCTGCTCTAGGTGACCCTGCCTTGGCAGCGGGGTTGGACTGGATGATGCCCAGAGGTCCCTTCCGACCCTAAGGATTCTGTGACATCAGGTACCATTTTAACACAAGTTGTCAGTGTTCACTATCAAAGGGCAAGACCATTTTTGCTAGAAGTTAAGAGCAGTGCATAGTATGTGAAAGCGTAATACAAAGCACTGATCCTCCGTTAAAGTTCCGTGCTTATAGATGAACTAGGCATTTAATCCAAAAGAGAGGCAAATGCTACCAACAATATACTGCTAAATGGAAAAAAAATAAAAGAGGTTTGTGGTTCTCTGGAAGTGAAGGAAAACCAGCCCGGCTGGTTTATCTCTCTGTAGGTTTAACCAGGATGGCGAGGGAGCCCCGGCAGTGCTTTGGGCACTGAACTGGCGCCACCCGGGCAGCCAAAGCCCCGGCAGCGGTGCCGGCCCCGCCGCGCGTCCCTGGAGAGCGGCTCGGCCGCCTCCCCCCGAGCCTCCCGCCCCGCCGCGGCCGGCACCGCCTCACCTGCGGCCCGGGCACCCTCCGGGCCTGCCGAGCGGCGGAAGGGCGAGCCGAGCTCCCTGCGGAGAGAACACACGGGCCGTGAGGGGACGGCGATGTCCCCCCGCCGCCGGCGCCCCCCGCCCGAGCCGCGCTCCCGGGGCCGCCCCCCGCCCGCCGCCGCCCCGCGGTACCGCGGGCCTGGAGGGCTCCGGGATTCCGAGCGGAAACAGGAAGGAGGCACCCGCCCCGCCCAGCCCGGCCCGGCCGGGCGGGAGCGGGGAGCAGAGCCCGCCCGCCGTGGAGCTGGAGCGGCCGCGCCGCCTCTGCCCGAGCCCCGCCCGGAGCCTCCACGGGGCTGGCGCTGCCTTTCCCCGAGCCCCGCCCGGAGCCTCCGCGGGGCGGGCGCTGCCTTTCCCCGAGCCCCGCCCGGAGCCTCCACGGGGCTGGCGCTGCCTTTCCCCGAGCCCCGCCCGGAGCCTCCACGGGGCTGGCGCTGCCTTTCCCCGAGCCCCGCCCGGAGCCTCCGCGGGGCGGGCGCTGCCTTTCCCCGAGCCCCGCCCGGAGCCTCCACGGGGCGGGCGCTGCCTTTCCCCGAGCCCCGCCCGGAGCCTCCGCGGGGCGGGCGCTGCCTTTCCCCGAGCCCCGCCCGGAGCCTCCGCGGGGCGGGCGCTGCCTTTCCCCGAGCCCCGCCCGGATTCCCGCCGGGAATCAGGCGGCGGCGCGCGGGGCGGTTCGTCAGTCCATTAAGAAATGGGGAGGGGAGGGGAGGGGAGGGGAGGAGAGGAGAGGAGAAGAGAGGAGAGGAGAGCTTAGCTTTTGAAAGGTACTCACAACTATTACCTGGTACAACTCCCTGGCTGCGTCAAGCTCCAGCATGTTGTTGAAAATTGCACCCTGAGAGCACGGCTGGTGGCTGGTCAGCAGCCAGATACAGCCCAGTCACTGCACCCTGCTCAGCTCTGCCTTTCAGCCAGGTCTTCTCCCAGCACACTGTGAACCCCTTGTTGGACAGCATGTTCAGAAGGATGCTGTGGGGACAGTATCAGAAGGCTTAATCCAAACTTAATCCATTAAGAATCCTTAATCCTTCCTAAATCAAAGAAAACTATATCCTTCCCTTCACCCACTAGGCAGGTGACCTTCTTATGGTAGGATATCAAATCAGGCAAACAGGACTTTCCTTTTGTGAAACTGTGTTGACTCTTCCTGGTGATTGCCTTTCAACTGCAGCCAGTGTGATCTTCACCATAATTTTTCCAGGTACTGAGATTGTACCAGCAGGTCTTCCTGGGTCTTCCCTCATGGCCTTTTTGTAAATTGGAGTAGCGTTGGCTAGCTCCCAGTCCAGGACGCCCAAAGACTCCAAGATCTTAGGGAACTATCTGTACATGTATCTCTGTAGCTGTGTTACTCAGCTGTTTGTGCGAGCATTAAAACTCCTTGTGTTAGGTATGTAGTTTGTAAATCTTGGCAAAATATAGTATCACTTTACTGGATCTTAGACACTGTTTCTGAGATGTTGTATCTAAAGGTATCCTGATAATAAGTTTTTGTGCGCTGTGTAGCTAAGTTAAAAGTAGGTGGGCTATTACGTAAGTATAACCTATTTCTGGTAAAATTGCATATTCAGCTAGAGGGGACACAGTTACATTTCTGATGCCTGAATGTCAGATTCATCTGACAGATACAGACACATCTCCCAAAATAAGCACTGACTTAGTCAGCAGCTATATACAAGCTTTTTAATATAACCACTGCAAAATTAATTTCAGGTTCCAGTCTTTCACATAATAGAAAATGTCTCATCTGTCTGTCTTTCAATGTTTTCTCTGCCTTATTGTTTTAAAGAGGAAAAGTACCTGATTGATTGTGGCAGGGAAGAAAAGAAAGACAGGGATTTTAAATTCACTTTTCCTAGAAAACAGATCTTATGTAATTACTTCTCCTGCTGTCCTTCTCCCCCTAACAGCTTGCACTGATTATATTGGCAAGGTAGTAGAAATCTTGTACATAATAATTTTGCTCCTTTTAAGATCTGTGAAAACACATGGCTAGGTAGAGAAGACAGGCCCAGACTACTACCTTGCCTGAAAGCTGCAGTGCATCTTTAATAGGAATGAAGAGGTGTTATGGGAATACTACCAGATGGGGAGGCTTCATCTGTGGCTTGCACTTTACCAAATTCAGAATAATTCAACCACGAGGTTGTGATAGATCAGGATACTTATCTTGGTTTTCTGAATTTATCAGCTGTTGTACTTTAGGTAGTCAGAGAGAACGGAAATTTCAGTATTAATTACGATTTGCACAAAACATCACAACCCTTAGCACAACATCAGAGTACTTTAAAAGACCACATTAAGCATGTATTTGTGTTAACCGTAGTTTTGTCACTGCATTGCTACTTTGCAAATCTGCACTTCCTTTTACATCTGATCTGGAATTCCTTTAAATTACCCTGTTCTGTTATTTATGGTCATGTATGTGCCTGTGTGTATTTTTAAGACAGTCATTAATTTTGTATCTGTCAGGGAAGGATCCACTGATCAAAGATCACAACAAGGGAGTGGGCAGGGAAATGGAAACAGCACTCCAAAAATCCAGAAGTAATAAAATAAGATGCAATGCTGGGAATGCAATACAGGCATGGAAAATGGGAGAGTTACTTGCGTGAAAGCAAAGCCTTTCTCACACCAACAGTAACTAAAGGGTCTGTGAAGTGTTTGGTTGTGTGTGGTGAAGACAAGCTTTGAGGAAATGTGTCCACATCACTCAGATGTGTTGACATGTATCAGTAGTCCAGAATCTTTCTGTATAAGGAAGCTGCTAAATATTTCCCTCAGTGAAATCTCTAGCTACACATCTCTGATTTTTACAGTCTGAGGATATATTAGTTTCTTGAAGATACTTCTTTTTCTACATACAGAATGAATTCTCCAGTAATCCTTATGTATGTATACTTATTAATGCCATGGGCAGGCATAGTCCACTTGCTGAATACCTCTGTTTCTAGAAGGCCTAGATGGAATTCTTGTGCCATTGCACAATGTGGGGTTTTTAGGAGCTTTAAAGATGTGGTTGAACAGTAAAAAGACTTTTTTTCTCCAGCCTGTTGAATAGCTAAGCTGTGAAAGACTTATTGGCAGTTTTTTGACCATGTATGATACATTCACAGTATGTGCCAGCCAATAAACATTCTGGTTTTTACAATTGTACTTAAGCCAACAAAACTCCTTTGCAGCACTGGGGATTAAGGATTCTTTTTCCGCTACAGATCTTTAAGAACTTTGGTGTTTCATGCTGAAGTGGATTTGCAGTCTATTTTTTTCTGTAAATTGCATGATCAACCCCGAATATTCGTAGTTTGTCTATCACTCCCAACAGTTAGGTCTGAGTATCCAGGACAAAAGTGGTGAAAATCATGATTAATGTTGCTGCTGTGCTAAATTCACTTCTAACAACTCTTATAAATTGTTCTACTGCTATATATATTCAAGGACACCACATGCTGGGGCAGTGCATGACCCAAAGGTTAACATGCTGCATGCTTTTGTATCTTAAGAAGGCAACAGAACATAGAAGAACATTTGTCTAGTATTTGATTAAAGAATGATCAAATGCTTCTGTACTCTAGGTGGACTCATTTATGTAATAGCATTTTTTTTTACTACTGTTTAATGAATAATATATCTGAAGAACTAAAGTGTATTGTGCCCTACTCCAGCCTTCATTTGTTCCTGTTGTAGGTCTTATTGCAGTTCAAAAAGGAAAAAGAATTATACAAGGTAGAAAAATAAGCTATTCAAGTAGTAGGGATCTTTTCATCTTCTGGATCATTCTGTCATGGTCATGACTGATGCAGGTATTAACTGACTTGTAGAATTGTGGATTATATTAAAGGGAATGAGAGAGAAGAAACATTATCAATACAGCTTTACAAATCCTCCGATCTTTTCCTAGATGTAGTTTAGTGTAGCAGCTCAGATAAGAAATGGGAATCACAGGATAAGATGCCAGCTGTGACATTAGGCCTGGGCTGATTTGGAAAATTTTAGCTGTCTCCACAAAAGCCTCATCTCTGTTTTGACAAAGCTTAGAAGCACTGGAGAAAGGTTGGTACCTCTGAACAGTAATCCAGGCCCTCCATTCAATGACTTGAATGTAAGTCATTCTCTGAAGCTGCCTGCTTATGCTCACAGGTCATGGAGGGCCCTAAGGACTGAGGATTAAACACCTCAGTGAAATGCCAAACTGAAGTGCAAGGAACACAAAACAAACAGCGTATCTTCCAGTGAATCAACTCCATGTATAGTGGGTGCTAATATTTATTCATCTTCTTAAAATACTTTGAGGTTCTTAAATAAAATAAAGCAATGTTAGCATGACTATTAGTTGAACTTCTAGGATTCTGGGTTTTCCTTGATTTTGTAGAAGCTTGAGTTTAACAAGCAATTTATGTCTGTTTTAAAGCTATGTGCAGGTAAGGATTTAAAATACAAGTTCAATTTCTCAAGTTCAGGGAGTAGGGTTTAATTTCTAAAACTTCTTCTATTTATGTTCTTACCCTATTCCTGTCTATAGAAGTTGGTATTTCTAGAGTGCAGCTAGACATCTCAAAACTATGCACAACTGCATTAATTTTTTGTGTCTTCTTCAGCCAACAAGACAAAACTGAGAAGAGTAATTGACATTTAAGTGTTAAAGGACATCCTTTTTTGTCTTGACTGACGTGCACTCTAAGGTAAGACACCTGGAGTGTACGTAAGTCCTTTGTATGTTCTGAGAACTAGAGAATGAGGTTCTGAGAACCAGAGAACAAGAAGCCACGCTTCTATCTAACTACCACATTTCATCATGGGAGAGATGAGCACCGTTTTTGGTTTCAGAGTTTCTTGTTTCATTGAGTGTTGCAGCTGCTTTCTGTGGGTCACACTGTCCCTAACTGGATTGAGAAAATGTCCCAGGGTAGTGTCTGCAACAATCTCTTTTCTTGAATCATCATGATCTGCATATTTCGTAAGAATGAGTTCCTGATACTTCAGTAATAATTGTACTGTTTATTGTTTCGGTACTCTGAATTGTTCATTACATAGTCAGGGTACATCTCACAGCTCTTTTAATGTCTTTGCTAAATTCAAGTTCAAATAGTGCATTTTCCTCAACAAAATTCCTTTTCACACCTCCAGTGATTTTGATTTCCTTTTTGCAGGGCACCAGGTAATCCAGGGTAAAAGGGAAGTTGGAAACTCTCATAATAGGATATACTTTTTTGAGTTAGGACTGCTGTAATAGCAAGGCACCCTAATTCTAATTCCTTATTACTTTTTGGGCAACTAGACTTTTTGGTACATTTTTCCTGTGTTTTATAGCTGGCATTTTACATCTGAATGTGGCAGAATCTTGTTTTCCTTTACATGTGTTTATAAACTTTACACTTTTTATAAAGTATTGTGATGTCTCTGCTGCTAGGAGACACACTATAAATCTTCAGTATTGATAATGAAGGCCCATTTAAGAATTAAGTTAATTTAGAAAAGCAGTATATGGATGAGTCACTGAGATCTGAAAAACAGCCAGCACTGTTGGCTGCTTCCTGCTCTATTTTTTATGGCAAGAAGCTGTTATCAGTGGAAGTGGGAGTCTGTACCTTATATGAATTCTTAGCTCCATGAAATGGAATGCTTTAGGAATCTGTAGCATTATGTGTATATCCCTCTTGCCTTTTCTTTGTTAGCAAAGGAGTCTTTAGCAAAACCCAAAAAAAGTTAGCAAAAAAAAAAAATTCTAATATGTTCCCTTACTTCGTTTTCATGTTATAATTAAAACACCTAAAACTAAAAGGTTTTCAGCTCTTTCTTAGCAAAGAAGAGTGATTAAACATAAAGAAACATCTCCACAATTAGAATATCTGAGCATCAGCCAGTCTTGATGCTGATTTTGTTGTCTGAAATAGCTCAGCCTCAGGATCACATGCCTAAATTGTACTGCATGCTCAAAAGAGAATCAGAAAATAATTACACTACTGTGGAATTTGTAGTCATTTATTTCTTCTTCAGATTATAGGAAATAATATTCTTACAAGAGCCTTCACAGCTGAGAAATCTTACAGACATAAATTTACCTTCATCATAACAGTGGGGGTCAGTTTTGCAAATGCAAAAATGTATGTCCTTGAAATGGAATTGTTCATGACACACTTATCAGTTTGGGTAGGTGTCAGCTTGTCTGTCCTTGCCAATGCCAGGTCCACGCTTAAGTCTCAAACATATGGAGTATACTTTTAGAATAACATCACTAAGATAAAACAACCAACTAAACTTGTATAACTTACATTGTCACAAAATACAGTATCATCCATCTGATTTGTTTAGAGCCAGCTCAAGAGAGTAGCTTGCAAAGCTCAGACAGCTGAAAGCTGCTGTCAGGACGTTTCATGCTGCAACAAAATCAGCTTTTCCCTCATTTGTTTCTCCATTCTAAGGCATAGAAGAGCAGTAGATTCAAATGCTCATCTGACTCTCTTGGTAGAAGAAATTCTATGTAGGAGGTCAGGTATGCTTCTAAAGATAGAAGTATTCCTTGCTGTACTCATGCTTCTTAAGTGCTCTACCCACAGGACCAGCGTGGGGATTTATTCTGTACCCTCCAAAGGATCCCTGCCTTTGAACTCAGCAGGAAGCAGCAAGGACAGGCCACTTTGAGAGCAGGCAAGCCAGGGGTGAGGGCAGGCAGGACACTGGCAAGGGTGCAGTCCCAGTTACCTGAGCATGGAGAGCAGAGCAGTGATGGCACCAAAGCTCAGCTCACAGACCAGACCATCAGGCAAGCCTGTGGGGATGAGACAGTCCAAGATCAAGACAGAATATCAAGTGATCAGGTCAGGATCAGAGCCAAGAGGCTGGAAGGTGGACCAAGCACAAGCAGAGACTGAGAGCAAGAGCCTCAGCTTAGAAGCAGCTCTATAGCAAAAGTGGACAGAACACCACAGCTTATTCTCACTCCACTCTTTCTAGGCACACCTCTGACTCAAGAGCTAAATCACAGAATCACAGAAACACAGAATATCTCCAGCTGGAAGGAGGCTTGAAAGATCTTCAAGCCCAATTCTCTGCTCCTCTTAGGACTGCTTAAAACAAAACCCAATGACTACTAAAAGCATCATCCATGTGCTCCTTGAACTCTGGTAGGCTTTTTGTCATGATCATTTCCCTAGGGAGTTTGTTGGAGTGACTGGCCACCCTCTCAGTGGAGAACCATTTCCTAAAGTCCAATCTGAACTTTTCTTTAATGCAGCTTGGTTCCAGTTCTTGTGTCCTATTGCTTGGACCAGAGAAAGGAGATCAGGACTACCCCCTCCACTGCTCTCCTGGAGCAAGCTGTGGTCTGCCAGGAGGTCACTCCTTACCTTTGTCTTCTCCAAGCCACAGAAGCCAGGTGAACTTAGCTGCTTCTGCTAAGTTTTACCCTCAGGATTTTTTACCATCATGGCCACTTTCCTCTGGAAATACTCTAATGGTTTAATGTTTTTCAGATACTGAGGTGTGCAAAACTTTGAATGGTACTTGAGGTGAGACCATGATTCCTGGAGAAGAGAGAGATGCACCTGGGGCCCTAATAAAGCTTGGTGTTCCAACTGCATGTCTGTTTAATCTCAGTTGCCTTCCTTTGATGTCTAGAGAAAGAAATTAAGATCTGCACCTGTAGTTTTGGCCATGGTAAGGTGAACTGTTCTGCCCATAGCTGGTACAAGTTAATAACGTGGTCCCCAGCATTATTCCTCAAAGCTTTTATGTGAGGGATCACCACCCATCTGGACTTATGTTTGTAATTGCTCTCTGACAGTTCTGTTGAAATTAACTGGTTTAGAAACCGGCTTGAGATAACCTGTTTAGGGTCTTTTTAGGATTAACTGTATAGTTTAACAGAAGTGGATAAGGGCACAATTACATGTGTACTTAATGCTGGTAGGCCTTTAGGGAAGGCAAACAAACTGACCATGGCTAGACAAAGATGTATGAAATATCTGTACATTCTTCATGCTATAGAAGTCCTAGTTTTGAAAATTAAAACTGGAAATTATCTTCTGAGTGGATTAATTTTAATACAAGCAGTTGTGTGAAACTGTCTTCTAATACTTTTAATAAGTCGTCAAATTCAGCCTCTAAACTAGGAGGAAAATTCTGTTTCTGCAGAATTTCTTTATTTTGAAGGTTTTTAACATTTAAATTTCTGATGTAATGTGTTTATGACTAGTTCATAAGTGTTGGCTGGTTGGTTGGTTGGTTGGTTTTTATGGCAACATCATCCTCTAGGTTCACAGAATCACAGAATGGTTGAGGTTGTAAGGGACCTCAAGATCATCTAGTCCAACTTGAGCAAGAGCTACCTAAAACAAGATACTTAAGACCATATCCAGCATGGTTTTGAGCATCTCCAAGAGTGGAGACTTCACAATGGAAGTAATCTGTTCCAGTAACCTGGGTAATCTGTTCCAGTGTTTGCCTTCACAGTAAGAAAGTGTTTTCTTACATTAGAATGGAATTTCCTGGTTCATGTTCATTGCTGTTGGCCCTTCCTTTGGGCACCAATGGGAAGAGTCTGCCTACATCTTCTCTTCACCCCTTCCCTTCCTCCCAGGTCAGGTATCTGTACAGGCTGGTAAGATCCCTCTGAGCATTCTCCTCTCTGTGCTGGCTTCTGCATCCCTGCTTCACCTGAGAAATACTCCAAGCTCTTAATGGTCTTTTTATACATTCACTGGGCTTGCTTTGATCTCCTTATTTCACTTGGACAAGGGAATGTAGAACTGAACACAACCTTCTAGATACCCAATTTTGTCATCAAGACTTTACTTTTTATGCCAGACTTATTGATAAAGAAAATTTAAAACCCCAGATTATCAAGGTTAATCGATTCAACTAGGAAAAAATTAACTTTATTTTTCATTACTAAATGTTGCCACCTACCATTTCTTTACCTATAATGAGCCTTATTTTTAAGCAATTTCTTTTGCTTACAGAATTTCTTTTGTTTAAAAAATGTGTTGTGTAATATGTATCTTTCCTAAATTGTGTTTCATAGCTTCTTCTCTCATTAAAAAATGTTGCAACTGATTAAAAGATAGATAACTTATTAAAAGGAACGCAGAAATTATGAATGATTTTAGAAAATTTTGAAGAAGTTTTACTCGATATTCCAAAATCAAAAATTTTGATTTTTATAAAAAAAACCCTATATAAAGATAAAACTGAAGTCACTCTTTTGGAAATAATATATATCCAGAAAGGGAAAAATAAGCATTAATTCTTATTCTATAGCAGAAGGTAAGAATTAAGTAAGAAAGGTGGTAAGACAAGGAAGCAGATGAGCTCATAGCTAGCAGAGGTAAGGATAACTGAGAGGTTTGATTATATTTTCTTCTAATGAAAGAATTAATCCAAGATGGGTTGAGATATTTAGTAAATATTTATTACTTACATCTGATGAAGAGCCTTGTTTATGGCCTAGTATATGTGAACACTTATTTGTTAAGGGATGGAACAGGTGTATTTATCTCAAAAGGAGGTTTTTATGGGGAAAGAATGATTCTACAAAAAGCTGGTTTAAAGAAATCTCACAGCCAGAATCAAACAGCATGTAGAGTAGGTGGCCACAAGAGTTTTCACCTATTTGGTGAATATTCTGTTAAATTGAAACCAGTGCTCCTAGTGGCAACAGTGCCTGTTGGTGGTGGCACCTAGAGAAGATTTTTGTCTCCTGTACATAGTTTTTATGTCAATTTTTTTTAAAAAAAACATAATTTTATCACATTGCTTTTGAAACAGTCTTAGCCAATAGTATGTTACATTGTGTAATGACCCTCCAGATTAAGAGACAGGACTTTTTTGTGAGTTTGTTTCACTTTATTTCCCAACCATGATATCTTTCATCTAGCTTGGATGATGAGGTAGGTGTTCATGCTCTGTGTCACACCTCTCCAGGTTGATTGTTCTGTTATTGTACACATTATATAATGTTTGCTGGAGAATGCCAAGGGCTATGACATCCTTTTTTGTGTGGAAGTGTTTCATAATGTGTTTGAAGACTATGATTCAGCCCAGCCTTTTATGTCATGTGGGTACTGAATTACCTGCTCTCACATTTCAAGACTCCCTCAGCCTAATATGACACAACGTCCTTGATTCTGAGAATTGCCAGTAAACTGTGATTAACAAAGAAACACCTGCATGACTAGGACTATTTCTGCATTCAAAGTTTTGCTTCATTTCTGTCCTTAAATTTTATGTGTTTTTTGCCTCCAATTTGCTTCTGAAAGGGAAGCCTTTTCTTCCCTGCTGCCATCAGGTATGCATTATAGGAGGCAATGTGTTTTCTCCAAGGAGAGCTTTCACTACATCAAAAATACCAAGGAAATGTTCAAAAAACCAGAAGGTACAACTTTTCCTGCTCTGATTTCAAAGCATTTTTCACATTAGTCACAGTCCTTTTCAAGGCAGGGAGAGGCATTGCCCCTAGTTTTCGTTCTTAAAATGTTTTGAATCAATCAAGTATATTTATACTCAGCGCTGAAGTTTAACTTCTCTGAGCTTGTTGTGTTTATTTAATTGCTCACATTTCTATAGGAAAATTTGCTCTCTCTGTTTTGGAACAGAGAAGAGAAAGATTTGTGAATTCTGGTGGTTCCCACAAACTGCTCCAAGCAATGTAAAGATCAGCCCTCAGACTCCTTGGTCAGATGAAGGATATTCATGACTCCTAGACCAATTCTGCCTTGCCATGTTGGTATTGAATTTCCTATTGACTTGATTGGAACGAGAGTCAAACTCACAAAAATGACATTGAGGAGCATAATGCAAAATATATACTCACAAAATCATTGTTTCCATCAGCTTGGAGATTGTTGGGCTTTTTTGGAAGCTTCATTTTCATTTTACACTATTAGAGAACCTGCAGGAGAATAAAGAAAGTTGAAGGCACAGGAGAGAGCTGTGTGAATTGCTTAGAGATGATTGCTGAATTTCATGTTGGGCCAGTGCTTTACAAAATGTCTGTGCCTCAGGGAGACAATAAATTAAAACAGATGCGCATGATCAAGACAGGTAAAAACCTGCAGGGGGACTTCTTCCTTGCACTGCACTTTCCTCAAAAAGTAGAAAATAATTGTGTCCCAATCCCCTGTATCAGGAATTCAGATCAAATCCCTTAATGCTGGCAGTGGCTGACCAGTGAGGAGATATTCTCAGATAATATTTTCTTTCTTTAACATTCTGGTGGTGCCAGAGAAGTATAAAACAGCTTGGAACTGAGCATTGGGATGCCACAATGGTGGGTTTGTTGATTCCTTCATAGGAGATGTCTGTATTAATAGTCCCATATATCATAGGTAGAAAAAATTGTGTAACTTAAATATCACCACTTTGCTGCCATGTGGCAGAACTTGGGGCCTTACTTGATATTGGTCCTTTGGAGAGAAATCAGCAATCCTTCTTAAGAGGTGCTGATAAGCCACACACAATCAATTCTGATTTATTTTCAGAAATCTTCAGTCCTGATTCCTGTATGTTCACTGGAAACAACTTTTAAAAGGCTATGACTTTCAATCAACTATAGGCTGTGTAAAAGTCTATTGAAACAAAATCTATTGAAAACAAAAGATACATTGAATGCAACATGATTTTAGTAATGTTCAAGGTAGGAAACTTATTTTCAGAGATGTTTCTTCTGTCATTTTTCACTTTTACACCCCAATAGGGTATTGAATTGCATAATTCCAAAACTTCAGATACCAAGATGTGTAACTCAGACAAAACTGAACTGCACTGTTGTCTGTAATGAGCCATGCAAATATATAACTATATGTGTATATGTTCATATGTAATATACACACATATATATAAAAACATATATATAAACAGAATAGTGTTCTATCATACTCTACATACGTATTTGGGGATGTGTACTGTATGATCATGCAGTATGAAAGAACATTTAATAGTAATGTCTACCACTGCTACTTTAAAGGCACTTGGAATTATCCTATGTAAACACCAGAGGGAATTAATTTAATGTCTGTGCAGAAAGTAGTAAAATAAGAGGAATTTAATTCTATAAGCACAATTAGACCAAAGCTTATTTAGGAGGGACCTAGTCCTATGTACATTTATATCTTCTTTAATGCCCTGGTATTTTTGCATTATGTAAAGGAGCCAAAATGTAAGGAGCATTATGTAAAGGAGTATTTACATATGTAAATATGTCTATCTTTGTAGTTAGTACTATTGCACTTACGTTAAACATTTTTATTGTTTTGATTTTGGTTTGGAGGGGAAAACTGTATATATATATATATATATACTGTTACATATAATATAACTGTATATAATTGTTTATTACTTATTCGGTTAACATTTAGAATACAAATACAATGCAATAAATTACCTCACAGGCTGCTGAAACTAGATACAGCTCAGACCACTCCAGCTTCCAGACCACTTAAGCACTATTTTAGCATTATTGTCTGAATCTTTCTCAGTTACTATTTGTGATATTTGAGAATGCTATTCTAATTGACCACAATTCCCTCAAACATTGCATGTAACTTTTTCTCATTAGAAAAAAAAAAGGACAACATAGTGGACTCCTTTCTTTTCACAGTCTACATTCATTTTTATTTATTGGTTTGATTTCTGTGGCATCAGTTTGATTTTGTAGTGTATAAGGATATACTAATGTCTCTCTAAATCACTCCTGCAACCTTTAGTTACACAGCTTAGTGCTTTAGTGCTAATAGTTTAGAGAAGCTGCCAGAAACCAGCCAGAGCAGCAACATGCCTCTAGCTATATCTTGCATATTTGTGTATTATTTAGCAAGTGTGTTTATTTGGTTTATTTGATTCAATTATACTCTGTGGTTTCTTCATACTATTTTCATTGTGGAACAAGTAAAATGCATACAGTGACCCACAGCTCTAAGCATCTGTCAGCATCTCAGCTGGTGAAAGCTTTTGAGGTTTCAGCACACACTTCAGTTCATCAGAATTTCCCACTCCTGATGCTACTATTTACATATTCTCCCAAAAAAAACAAAGGAACTCTGGCAACAAGTGTTACAAAACCCCGCCAACCTTGTTCCTCACTGTTTCCAGCTCTTCCATCTCTCAGGCCTCCATCCTCTTTGAACATCAAGACAAGAGGAACTATGTGGCATGCCTGGAATGTTTCTAAATCCAGGGACTAATAGACCAAAGAGGGAATCAGATACCAGAGCTTAGGGCCTCACTTGGGGAGTAGTACTGCCTTATTCCTAAACTCCCAAGCAGTTTGGGAAGTGTCAGATTTGGGGCTCTGCTTTTGGGCCACATAGATCTAACACATATCTAGTGGTGACATGCAAGAAGTATAAAGAAGGAAGTAAGGGATATGTAATTCCTTTTTCTCACTGCTGCTTAACATTCCTAATTCTGAAGGCCAGAAAACTTTTCAAACAGAACTACACCTTCACAGAGAATGTATATACAATACGATGTTTTCTGCTTATTAAATACAGCTCTCATTATTTAGATATTGAAAGAGGAGAATTCTTAATGAAATAGGAGTAAGAATATGAAGTGTCCATTTAAGAGAAACCATGATTTTTCCTATGATTTGGCTGAGATTTATTCTTCCTAGAACACAGGATGCAGTGATAGTGTTTGCCCTGTACTTTAGTCCAATAGTGAAGATGTGTGCAGAGACTGTGGAAAACACAGTCTTCTTTGTGGACTTGATTGAAATATCTGATTTGTTACACCTTGCAGCCTTTCTTAAGAGTTATAATCAGAACCCAGAATTTCCATTTTTTTCAGAAACTTTTTCTGAAACAAACATTAGTTCAGGGCAGTTACACTTTGCAGGAATTGAGATGAGTGCATTTTGGGACAGTTTTTATTTAGATCAATTTTAAGGAAGCATATGGAATTTTATTTTTGATGTTTTTATTAGCTGTATATTCTTCCATATGGAAGGCCCTATATAACAACTAACAGATAGTCAAAGTACATTGTAAAGTCCTTGGTGCAAGGTAAAAGATCACCTTTCCTAGGTTAGATTGCCTCCACATTTTTATCAACAAAATTTTTACCAACCTTTTTACCAAGCTGGACACTTGGGATTTATCTATTTGTGATTGTTAATATAATATAAAATAAAATGGCATAAGCAGTATAGAATTAGTCTTTTTGCAGACAATAGTATCGTGCAAATTTCTCTTTATATTTTCTGCTTCCAAAGTGAATTAACGGCATCAAAGCTCAGTTTTGTGTTGGATGCTAAGAAATTTGAAACTGCCATAGCTTTTCAGTCCTCTGACAAATGTTCAAATAAACTTGTTTTTTATGACAGGCTAGCTTTCTAACCCATTTTGCTGCTATGTTGATAAATGCTGCCCCAGGTGAAAGGCAGGACCACTGTGCTAGCATTTCTCCATGCACACACCACTGCTTCTCCTTCCTTGAGTCGGAGATGTTTTTCCAACACACTTTTCCACATGCCAGGGCATGAAGAGCAGGTAGAGGGAGGGAATAATTGCTGGTGTTGGTAGCAGCTGGCTGTTAAATTTGTTTGGCAGTCATGTCAAACTACATTATCAGTAACCTAGCCATGGAACTAATCTGTCATACAACAGAAACACATTGGGTCTTCTGTATCCAGGTCCTTTAGGGGGTGGGAGAGGATATGAATCTCTTAAATAAGAATAATAAGGAGCAATTGTACTGTAAAGCAAGATTTTCAGATGGTGGCCCATGGGACATCTCTAGACTTTAGGGCACACCAGCAAAATCTGACTCCAACAGCTTCCAATCCTTAGAACAAATCTAGGTTGTAATGTCACCCAATAAGTGTTTTGTGTAACCCAGCCTGAAAAGCATCTGGAGGCTCCCATTTGAATTGGCTCTGCTAGGCATTTTCTGCTCTCCTGAGCGAATGGCTGGTGCTGCCAATGACACTGCGAGGGTCAGAGAAGGCTGCTCAAGTGGAAGTTTACAGCACCTTCTTCTGTTACAGCATCGTAGGCTGAAGAAGAATCACTTGCATTTTGGTGCTATGCCATAAAACAGCTGTCCTCTGTGAGATCACTTTTGTCTGCACGGACTCCCTTCTCAAGCTGCTGGCTCTGTATCCCTTCAGCTAAGGGTGGTCCTTCCAGAGACAGATTCTGTCCCTAATGCTCTTCCATCCCATCCCTATCCTGAGTCACATCCCATTCACACAGGTAACTTTTCCCCTACTTCATGCACTGAATTTTTCTTCTGTGCTTCTAATCCGGCTGTGTCTCTAACAAGCTTTGGTGTAGGAATTAATCTTGCCTACCTGCTGCAACTGAGCCCTAATTCCTCATTACAGCTGCTGGAAAGAAATGACAGTTTAAGGGTGAAATTTGTTTGACTAAACTGAAAAAATTTGGTTTGGGAAAGAATTATCTGTAACTCTGGAAATACTTTCTTGTTTGTGTGGTGCTAAAGGGATGTCATGTGAGCAGATCATTCATAAACAACTTACTCTGAATTTACAAGTCAGATAATTCCAAGTGTATGTACTGCTCCACTCCTCCTTCTCCTCGTGATGTAACTAACTGTTCTCCCACACGAAATTGTGTGACTCCCCCTCATTACTCCAGAAGCACATGGAGCTTCAGGGGGGTGCTTCCTACTCTTCGAACCAGACACCCTAAAAACCTTAAAAATCTTGTATAGCAGCCATCACAACCAAGAAAATGGCATTCAGTAGACTTTTTCCTCTTAGGTAAAATGAAATGTAATTTTCATTACTAGAGCAGGCTTGCTTCTCGCACAGCACAAACACTTAGTAAAAAATATTCTCTCCTTGTCTCCAGAAATAAACACAACTTTATCTTTCTATGTTTTGTGTTTCAGTATAGATTTTTATATTTTCTTTGCCTGCCTCTTTCCAGAGTGATACTCTGCTTATCTCTATACATTTTATCATAAACTACTTGGTATTGACTGCACTTCTTTGAAAGAAATTTGTAAACCAGAAAGAAAATGCAGGAGAACCTTTATAAATACACACAAAGCTCTTTTCACTGCATCTGGAAATTAAGAGTGTTTGTATTGAGATCCTATGGCAGAAATTAGAGAATCAATTTTTAACATGCATACTTAGTTAACCTGTTTGTCCATAGGAAAAAAAATACCAATGAGGGAAGAAAAATCTAACATACATATATTAAAAACAATCTTAGTTATAATAAAACCAGTTTATTAATTGTATAACATTGTATGTGTAAATCTTTATACAAAAATGAATTATTGCACATCACATAAAGGAGAGTAGTCTGGCCTCTCAAGTGAGTATCATCCCAAATAACAGTAATAGTAGGGAGAAAGTGCTGCAGCACCCTGGCTACTGAATCTGCTTAGAGTCATACAATGTGGAGGTGGGGTTTTGTGCTCTCATGCATACTCATGAAGAAAAGCACATGGGAAGAACTTCACTAGCTAAAGGAACATCAGGCTGGCTGTCCAATTGCTTGTCTTGTTATTCTTTCTCTGTCAGTATGATACCTTTTCAAGTCCCACACCAGTCACTCAGGCCTCTCCCAACCTCCCTCCTCAGGGCAGGGTATGGGTGCTGTTGTGAGCTGCAGAAGAGTTCAAAAGCACTGCCTGACCCTGTGCTGCAAACTGGGATGCATGGGGTCATCTTGCTTAGGCTTGCTGTCACTTTCCCCATGTTTATTTCGCAGAAAGTGTGTGTGTTTTTTGTGAGACTTTATGCCAGCTGTAAGCACTGCACCATCCAAAAGTACCTTTGTGCATAAACTGGCAAAGTTTTTGAGAATCTCTGTGAAATCTTGTACCCTGTACCTTCTCATTCAGCCTCTTTCCAATACCATGGAAACACATAGATGCAGAATCTGGCCATGCAAGCTGCTATGCTCCACATGAAGAAAGTATTTCTCTAAATAATGTTATACTTTTTAAGTATTCCTGTAGGTGCCTAAGTCCTCTTTTTGTTGAAAGTCAGCAGCTTGCTTCAGAATATCCTTGAGGTGGCCCAGGGAGATGTTGCTATAAGTTATTCTTGTTCCTAGTATATAAAATGCTCGCATAGCAAAAGCACATATTTTCTTTTGGCTTTAGAAGAAATTCTTTTCTTCTTCACTTTATTTCGTATTTGCATGGATAAACACTTGAAATGCAGTGGATGTTGCCTTAGAAGGGATACCCTTGGATTTCATGGACAGCTCTCACCTTTGTTATTAAACAATAATCAATTTTTTTGTTGTTGTTGTCCAACTTTACTACTTTACTATTCATAAGAAAATAAAAAAGAAATTGACTTTCCTCTATTCTTCTGTACCAGAATAAAAAACCAGTGTTGCAGCCATTAAACTTGATTGCAGTCCTCTTTCCTAACACGGAAATAGAAAGCTAGGAAATAAGTATATACAACCCTTTAAAAGTAATCTCTTTCTTTATGGATACAAAAACTTTTCTAACTTAGCTATTTTTGGACATGAAAAATGTTTCCTTTAAAAAGATAAATCTCTATTATCCATTGAGCATAAAGAAAAATTTTTAAAAGGACTCCACAATAGTGACTAAAATATGAGCATATATAAGAAGAAACTACCCATCTATGGGTAGATTTAAACTCATGCAATGGTGACTAACTGCATGATTCAGAGCACCTAGAAGTCAGGTGAAGGACTTATACTAATTTCTGCCTGGATGAATTGGCACTATGGACCTCCTTTTTGGGACCTAATCTGGTTTAAGCTTGGGTATATCAATGGATATAGGTGTCTTCCTGTGTTCGCAAGTGTAATTCTTCATAATTTTAAAGAAAGTAAAGCAATGGAAATGGGCATTCTCTCCTGCATTAAGTGAGGTTCTGTCAATACTTGCTTTTAATGGCTGTTTGCTTACTGCAGCTAACATGGAGCATAGTCTACTTTGTCCACAGAATGACATTTCCAAATATTGAGTAAATGGCTAAGGAATTATAAAATTAGTTGTTTGAAATTCAGCCAAAGGGATAATACCAATTTCTACACACAGTGTGTGTCTTACAGGTTGTAAGTAGTCTTTATTTCATCACTGAAGTCTAACAAACCAGCTGCAAACAGAAGTGTTGCAAGATTTTGTTCCCATGTTTTTAAGAGAAATACTGTACTATACCCTTTTTCTATGGCTTTTATTTTTAAGTCATACTGAACAGGAAGTATATTTTAAAAAAATCTCACTGAGATTGTTTATACTTTCTATACAGTATTTCCATGCACAAAAATATAACTGTGAATTCAACAGTGAGCACAAAAGAAAACAGCCTGTTAGAGGTTTTTTCTTCCCCCCATGTGTTTATTTTATAAAATACTGCACTTCTATTTGTAGGATAATGTTTCACAGCTGAAGCTATCCTGTTTCTATGCCTATAGGAAATTGCTTCTTCTGTTCCCACAGCCTTAGTACTTTATCACTTTAAATTCTCAGGTTTTTGGTTTTTTTTGATGGAGAGTAATTCTAGATGTGTGTTACTGATCAGGCCACTTGCAGGTGATGAATGGCATTCTTTCTGAATGTACTGTACTCAGTACACAAATAATTGCTGTTATTTCAGCAAGGTGGTCCTAAGGAACCTCAATGTGGTTGTACCCAACATTATCAAACTTCAGAAGAATATTTAGATATTAATCTCTATTAATAGTTATAAATGAGTTATAAAGAAAGCATAATTTTGTGGATAATGGTACACATTTTGGAGTAGGCACCAAAATTTTTCCATGTTAAGAGGTTATAGGGACATTATGGGAATATAATCACATATCACTGACTTTTAATTATTGGTCATACTTTGTGTTTCAGTCATTAAATCAGCTTATAAAATAGCTGCAACAGGAAAATGAATATGACTGAACTGGTTGCTGCTATTGCTGTTCTCACTGAGCTGCACAATGAGACTACCTGCTCATGTGGAAAGTAAAATCTAAGCTCATGTGGATTTTTTATGATTAATTGCTGACAAATGCGGATTGGTGCTTCCTGTGCTCTCCTTCAGGTACTCTTTCAGTCTGAAATTTATGGGAAAACCCCCTCATCATACCTTTCAACACCTGTTAGCTCTAAGTATGATTTCATGTTCAACATCTACCCTCCTTTTCTCATAGCCATGCTGACATCTCTGTCCCTGTGGGGGCTGTCATAATGAAATAAAGGGTGGTCCACAACTGCAAAAATTCCTGAGTTAACTTAGAGGCAGGGAATAACCTTTTATGGGTGAGCCTGAAAGTCCTGAGCCTCAGTGTACTGCAACTGCATATAGAGTAGATGAAATCTTGGCTTTGCTACATGCAAGTGGCAAAGATCCCACTGCCTTCTCCAGCAGAGCCAAGATTTCACTAATTGAGTATTTGAAGTAGTAATGCCTCTCAACGGGTGACTTGTGGAGAGGCATTGGCAGGCCAGTGGTGATCTTGCTGCAAGCCCTCTTCTCACAGCTGATGAATTGGAAGCAGCACCTCCTGTCAGGCTCTGATAACAGGCACTGATTAAAGAGTTCCAGGGTACAAGAAACATCAGCACAGATGAAATGAAACTAAAAGTGATAGGAACAGTTTCAATGTATGGGCTGATTAAAACTACTATACAGCCAGCATATTTCAATTAGATTTGATGCTAAACAAATATATGTGTTTAAGAGCATTAATAAGGAGAGAGGTGAGAATGACTTGGTGATCTTAGAGGTTTTTTCCAACTTAAGTGATTCTATGCAAGGAATCAGCAGATACAGTTGTGAAGAAACACGAAAAATAAGAACATTGTACTTAAGACTTGTATTCATATGGGGCTGCTCTTACTCTTTGTACTTCCTCATTCTTGCTCCCATTAGTGTGGTCTTACAATAACCTGTATTCATGTCAATTTTACAAATGGGGAGATTGAAAGAAATGAATGGTGAGGATCAGACATATATGTTCAAATTAGCCTTGAGGTGACTTCCTCAGAGGGAATCCTTACTTCTCCTTACTGACTCTGTGCTTCCCTGCACCCCTCTGAATGCTTGTGAGGCCACATAGCAGGATGACTCAAGGAGCTAATCCAGAAGATATGTAAACACCCACAAGTGAGTATTTCTGCCAATTTAGCCCCTGGCTCTCTGAGGTCAGACCTATCCCAAGAAAAGCAAAAGCAGCTCACGGAAGAATCAGATGGGGGCAGAGAAGCTCTTATAACCAGCAGTTTGCTGGCCAATCATTTTTGTCATAACATGAAACCTCATTCTTAGCTGTTCAGAACTTGGCTTAAGATGTTTATGACTTCGTCCAGAGAATATCCCATCTGATTATAGGGAGAACTGCAGGTGTCCAGAGCTTTTGGAAAGAGACTCAGTAGCTAAAGCAAAGCATCTGGAATTAGAAGCTGCTCTTGAGTATTTGAGTCTTTGTGATTCACTCAGAAACAAGCCAGTGGCACAGTCTGAAATAGATCTGCTGCCTCCTGCCTCTCAGCCACGTTCCCTGTGCAGTAATGCTCCTGCCAGATCCTGCCATCTCCCACATTGTGACTCATTCTATCCATAAAACTATTTGCACCTGTTGTTTTATCAACAGTGCAATGGCCTTCAGAAGAGTTTAATTAAATCACAATAATTTTCTTATTGTAAATCTCCAAGCTTGTATCCTTTTTATTTTCCCCAGTACCTGCAGACTTCCAGGATAGTTTGCCCTTGACTCTGGTTAGCAGCAGCTACACTCAAATGAGCACATATGGCAGGGGGAAATGTAGCTTTCATCTTTCTTACCTCTGTTTTCTACTTGGTATGTCCAGTGTATTCTATACTACAATTAAATCCATCTCTAAAATTTCATCCTCCCATGAAACTGTCATCCTGTGCTCTTCACCAAAGATGTTCTCTTTTTTTAAAATTTCTGTTAAGATTTTGTTAAATCAGAGCAAATATCTTTAGAGCTGGCACAGTGTCTATATGCTTTCCTAGAACAAACAACAAAGGCATCTGCAGCCCTCATTTTTACTGCTGCCATGGCTCTCCTTTAACTCTTACCCCCTTTTACAATATAATTGATTCCCTGTGTGTGGGTTTTGTGTATCTTCTGGCAGGAAATTAGGCAGAGCTGTGTTTGTGAATGTGACACACATATCCCAAAACTAGCAGCTAGCCAGAAATTCCCAGGTACAGAAGGCATTTAGGATTCTTTGGTGATAAAGACATAATACATAGGAAGAAGCATAGTGAGAATATTCTGAGGATTGTGGGCCTTCAAGTTAGCAAGGTTGTATGCTTGTTTCACTCCTTCCTCTCCAAAGTGTTTGGAATTTGTAGCTGGGGCTGAAGCACAAGGTCAATTCTGACTTTTTCCAGAAGAAGACCTGTGACCCACTGCAGAATCATGCCCTGTACTTGCTGCTCTGCTGTCCAGTAAAACTTGCCTTTTTAGCCTCGTAACCTGTGTCCTGGGCATTTATACTGCCTTATGTGAAGGAAGGTTTGTGGACTCACTGTGGTTAAAGAAGTATCTGAACTTGTTTGCTTCATTTCAGGTAAGTGCTCTAGGCCTGAGACTGGATACGTGAGTTACCTGCGCCACTAGAAGCAGCATCTGAAAAGGATTAACAGAGCAGTCTGAAAAGGATAACAAATGCAATTGCATTTAGTGAAGGATCTCATTCTGTCATGTTCAGTTAGATGTGCTTGGAGAACATTCACTGAGCAAGGCTTACATGTCACTCCATGAGTTTCTAGGTCCCATGGTGACACTGTCGGCTGATCTGATGGGATTTAGGTAGTGCTTATGGGATTCTAGAGCCCAAAGGCTGTGAGACTAACTTATAAAATTAGCACTGTGTTCATGAAGGGTGGCATCACAGAAAGGGACTTAAAACACCTCAGTCATGCCTATATTTCTTCTACTCAAAGTTCTGCTTCATCAAATCCTGTGTATGTAGGTCTCAATGCTTAAATTCTCCCATTATTTCAACAGCCTGTTTGGCTAATATGGGGATTTAATGTATTATATCAGCCTCAAATCAATGCTTTCTTTCCAGACATTTACTGTTTCTGATTTTGGTTCCCAAGGACATGAAAGAAAAATAAAAACATCAGTAGGCCCAGACTGTCCACTGAACTGGTTGAATGAGTGGAAACTCTGGGTATCACCCAAACAAAACACTATTTATGCCTAGCATTTCAACATTTCACAATTTCAAGGGGAGAGGAAATAAGTTTTTGGAAGGAAGTATTTGCCTTTCCTGCAAATTTTCTGTTGCCAAGTATGACATATGATTGCATTAAAAATAATCAATTCATTGTCAAGTGGAGGACATGAATAATCAGCCTCAGGTGGAAAGTTTTTGGAGTGACGTTTCACATACTAGAGTGCCATACTTTTACTCATATGTGAAGAAGGCTTTGTTTGGTGATCTAAAAATAGCATCGGGGAAAAGAATTGGGTTTTAAATGAGGCTTCAAAGTATGCACATAGCTGACTAAATTATACTTTATTGGACAACATTTTTTTAAAGTGAAGGTAAATTTAGTGCTCTTCTATCTGTATCACTGTATTCACTGATCTGTAACCAGTGAATTCAGATCCTTCCTGTCAACCACAGGTGATGAGGGGTTTCCTTCTGTTCACAATGTTTTCGGCCACAGTTAGTGTATTCACAGCTCCGTGGAGCCTTGAATCCTACCACCAAAGAAACAGTTCCTTTCTGTGAAAATGCCTGACCTAAGCCCTGCAGATTCAACTGGAAATGCAGATAAAACCTTTACTGATGACAGCTGGACTGGAAGCTCATCTTTATTCTGAGTTACAGTTATCTCCTGAGATTTTACTGGTTTTGTGTTTTATTTTTAATTTTGGGGAAAATACACACCACACTGTAACGAAGAGTGAAGAATAACAAGTGCTGTTTTGGATTCCTAAATAATTACACCAGTCCTGGCAATGGCGAACACATTAATGACCAAGGAGGGCAGAGAGAGGAGAACCACCATGTTCTTTCCCTTGCATTTCTTGGGTTACCAGCTATGTGTCCATTTCACTAGGACAAAGGCATACTGTGTTTTACAGGTTTAAAATGAATTATTATAATGTGAGATTTTACTGGTCTGGGGGCAATGATTAATGATATACTCCTCTGAGAACAAAAAAACATTAAGTTGTTAACAAGTTGTAAAGAGTGTGCTTGTAGAGTTTACAGTAAGATATTGGATGTCTGCCATGAAGTGTTTAAGAGTGGCTGAGCAAAATCCTGGCAATTCAAGTCAGAGTAGCTTTGCCACTCACTGCAGAAGGTCGGGTTTTCATGCGCTGGGGAGGGCTACTGGAAAGAATTGTGAGCAAAATTTTCAGCCTGGTTTTCTCTCATTCAAGATGTTAACCTAAAAGGCTTAGTAGTGACTTTGTGATAAGTGTTTACAAATCTTGTGAACAATGAAAAAGGGAGGTATTTAAACTTAATGAAAAATCTTAATTAAAAAATGTAGAAAGGTAAGAAAATATTATTGCTCATGATCTCCTCTCTGGGGGACAAGACTGTCCACCACCCTGCACTGCAGTCCAGTTACTTATTTTGGAGAATCTAGCTATTTTCCCTCCTGCATGGAAAGTATTTAACAAAAAAATCCAAAACAAAATGAAACGATGACACAAACAAACAAACAAAAATCCCAAGCAACAAAAAAAAGGGTCACAAAAGAACCCCTCTTCAATAGGGAACTTTTAAGATAATTCATGTTTTCAGTAGCCAACCTGATGTGTCCAACCAGTGTGCTATGGAGTGTGAGGGACACAGATGACAAACATCAGAACTGACTATTTTGCTTTGACTCAGTTTTTAGCTGTCACAATTATTCTCTACTCTCGTTTCAGTCTTAGTAATTTTATATTTTTGAATCCCTTTGGACATTTAAATCTATTTGGTTCAGAACCTTCTCTTTAATACCAGTTTTCTCTATCAATAGGAAACAAGCTGACAAATTCTCTCCTCTACCCAGCCTTTGCCCATGAAGTGAAAGAGTGCTTGTCTGCTCCAGTTCCTAAGACACTTGCTCAGAAGACAATGCCACCTCTTGACCAGCTATACACAATGGCTGCTGAGAATGACTGTATTTGAGACAAGCCAATCTTCTCATCTTCACATACAGCTTATGGCAGACCTCTGTGCTTCAAAAATGCCTTTAAATTGAGAAACACATTCTGAAAACTACACACTCTAAGTTAAGTTGTCTAGTCTTTCCCCTTCTTTTCCTCAAATCAAAAAATCTGGGACAGTGCTGGTAGAGGAGTGCAGCCCTAAGGAAAGCTGTACTTCTTTAATTTCAGGGAATTACTAGGGAGAAATTCACTTTTCTAATCAAATGGTTTTGCAGGCAGCAGTTAGAGATCATGCAGTACTTTTCTACTGGGGTTGATCCTGGATGTTCTTCATAGTATGTCCCTGTGAACAGGGGATCAGGGTGTATCTCAACAATGTGCCTGAGTACCTGACAGGAGGGAATGAAGAAGCAGACCACTCCTGGGTGCTCAATGAGAGCACAAGAGGCAGTGGGCACAAACTGAAACACATGAAAATCTATCTAAATACAAGAATTTTTTTTTTTTTTTTTCTTAACTGTCAAACACTGAAATAGGTTTCCCAGAAATGTTGTGAAGTTTGCATCTGCAGAGAGACTCAAAACCCAGCTGGACACGGTCCTGGGTAAGCTGCTGCAGCTGACCCTAACTGAGCATGGGACATGGATGTGCTTCCACTTGGCAAGTGGCTGTTAGTGAAAAAAAAAATTAATTTATACTTAAGAGGGACAGGCACATATTACAGGAATGTATTTCATGTAAGAAGTATGAAACATCCTATACAGGCATGTAATTCAGAGAGAGACTTAAGGAAAAATGGTAGGATTGCATTTTTTCTTAATTCTTCCCATATCCCTAGTAGTTTTAGATATTTAAACATCTAGACAGAAATGTTAGCCTTTAACACTCAGGTTGATGTTTGCTCCATGTCCCATATATCAAATAGATCAAAATAATTTTAAGGGCCATTTCATTATTTCAATGAAAAGTCCTATGTCTGAATAGTCAATGTGACAAACAAATGCAAGTTAATTTCAATTTTTCTGGTATCACTGTAAACAAGGAATTAAAAATAAATAATAGTAAGATTCACTTTGTAAGAATAATAAAAAGAATAATAGACCAAGGACTAACAAATGCCAAGTGCAACTTTAGCATCTTTGTGAAAGATCCACTTGCTATATTTGCTTTTTAAAATTCAAATTTATTTAGCTAATTGGACAATACAAGGCTCAGATCCTGGCTCCATTACAGCCTTGTCCCTTTACAACACCAGCAGTCAGTATAACAGCAGTTCTGGAAAATTGCCAGGACAGAGCCACCGTGTGATAAGTCTAAAGCATTTTCTGCTTAAGGAGGCAGTGGATGCTGAAGTGGAGAAGTCAAAGCAGTCTCAGGAGACTGGGCCACGAACAGATTGTGGGCAGTTGTGCAAGGTGATTCCTTGCTGATCCCTTGTATAAGCTGCAAAGCTGTGGGAAGAATCTTAGCAGGGTCACCCATACACTTGTCTCAACTCACATAATGTAACAATGGCCTTTCCTCAGGGTGAGATAACCTCCTGTTGTACCTTTTCTGCATCATAACTAACTTGCCAGGCACTGCAGTTCTCTCCGCATAAGCAATGGAGAGTTTATTATTAATTGATAGTGTAATACGTAATTTGTTGGGTATTACAGTTCTTGAATGCAGTGGAAAGGGTGTCTCCATGGTACCAATCCCACGTGTCTTATCACTGGATTGCAGGGGGAGGCAACATTTGCCTCTTCAATTCACCTTCTCAGGAAACTGCAGAGAGGAATGAGGGCACCCCCCAGTTCCTTCTCCCAAAAGCAGAAAAGCCCAAAGTTCTCAGCAGTTCCTCACAGGACATGCCTTCCAGCCCTCTCACCAGCTTTGTTGCCCTCCTCTGGAAGCACTCAAGGACCTTCACAAACTTCTTAAATTGTGGGGCACAGAACTGCACTGAGCACTCCAGGTGAGGCTGCACAGCCCTGATTCCAGGGAATAATCCCCTCTCTTGTGGCTGGCAGTGCCATGCTCGAGGCTCCTGGGATGCTGTTTGCCCTCTGGGCTGCCAGGGCACGCTGCAGGCTCACCCTGAGCTGCTGTCAGCCAGCACCCTCAGATCCCTTCCTGCAGGACTGCCCAACAACCCCTCCTTTCCTGCTTCTTTTGTTGTTATTAAATGCCATGCCATTGAGGATTGCCCAGTGTTCTAAGCTAGCTAGATTTCTCTGCAAGGCCTCTGGTCCTTCCGAGTGTCAATAGCACTGTCCTGTTTGGAGTCATCAGACAGCTTGCTCATGGTGCATTCCAATCCTTCATCCAGATCACTGACAAACACATGGAACAGAACTGGCCCTGGAGCTGCACCCTGAGAGCACTGCTGGTGGCTGGACACCACCCAGATGCAGCCCAGCCACTGCACCCTGCTGAGCTCTGCCCTTCAGCCAGGTCTTCTCCCAGCACACTGTGGACCCGCTCATCCCACAGCTGCACAGATGTCCAGAAGGATGCTGTGAGGGACAGTATCAGAAGGTTTATTATTCCAAGCTTAATCCATTAAAAATCCTTAATCCTTCCTAAATCCAGGAAAACTACATCCACCTCCTCCACTAGGCAGGTGACCTTCTTATGGTAGGATATCAAATCAGGCAAACAGGACTTTCCTTTTGCGAAACTGTGTTGACTCTTCCTGATGATTGCAGTATTCTTTAAGTGTCTATAAGTCTTTCAACTGCAGCCAGCTGAAAGATCTTCTCTCTATTTTTTCCAGATACTGACCTTAGCCTAACAAAATTGTAGTTTCCTGGGTATTCCCTCACACCCTACTTATGAAATGGAATAACATTGGGCAGCCTTCAGTCAGCTGGGACCTCCAAAGCTCCAAAGTCTTTGGCCGAGGATCAGGAGGAATTCTGACACAACATCCTGTATCTCTGTCAATACTGTGGGGCCAAAACCCTCAGGTGCCATGGACTGTGAACGTGCAGCTGATCCAGCTGGTCACTCACAGTATCAGTCTCCAGAAACAGAAAACCACTGTCCTCACAGTCTGGTCCTCTGAACCAGGGCACCATATAGCCCAATCAGTATTATTAAGGACTGAGGCAAAAAATGCATTTAATATTTCTGCTGTTTTTTTCATCCTTTTAGTCAGATGACCACCTTTAACAAGTATCAGGCCAATGTTTTCTTTAGACCTCCTTTTGCTGTTAAGGTACATGAAAGGACCTTTTTTGTTGCCTGGCATAAAAAGGCTAATTTCAACTCTGAGCTTTTGTGTCTTCTGCCTGTGTATACAAAGCACAGGCCTGTGACGTTCCTGTGAGGCCTGACCTTGCTTCCAGAGATCATAGAGTTTCCTTCCCCTTTTGAGCTCCAGGAGAACTTGTTCAACCAAGCTGGTCTTCTGCCACACTTGCCTGAGTTGTCACACAGTGAATTTCCTGCTCCTATGTTTAAAAGCTGGTTCTTAAAGACTCAGCAGCATTCATGAACTCCTAAGTCCCCAAGAGCAGGTTCCCAGGGTACTGTGGTAAACAGCTCCCTGAATAGCGTGAAATTTGCTCTCCTAAAATCCAGGGTACCATCTATGCTGTCCTTTTTCCTCATTACTCTGCATATTTTAAACTCAACCATTTCACGATCACTGTGGCCAAAGAGCCTGCTACCATCACATCTCCCATGACTCCTTCTCTGTTGACAAATACCAAAATACCAGAAAAATTTAAATAGATGCATGTTGAAATATGTATGAACAAAGTGTGGTCCTGGTAGATTAACAAAAGGTCCTGAGTTAGTTGAATGGTTTTAGTATTTTTTCTCTTTTCAAAGTGATGACAAAATCTCATGCTATTGTGCTGGTACGGGCAGTTTAACCAAGAGTAATGGCAGCAAATAACAGGGAAAAGGTGTGCGTGGTGAAGGGAAGGGTAGGAAACATCCTGATCTAACAACATCTTCCTGTGTTTTATGGAAGAGTATCGCACACACCTTCAAAACACAGACAAAGCTTAGAAAAATCGTAACGAGGAGAGAGGATGAGTGTGAGCACAGAGGAGCATGGTGGCAGCAGGAGCACAGGCTGTGAACACAGGCTGTGAAAACAGCTGTTGCTTTGCTTTGAAGGTTTATCAGCTGGATCTTCTTTGAAAGGTCACAGCCTACCTCCTTTGCTGTCTGCTTTCTGCACCAAGGCTCATATTCAGAGGCTCACCAGAAAGGTCATTTGTGTGTTTGCACTACTGGAACTCTTTCACCTCAGCTAGCATCAAAAATACCCCTGACATGGGCTCCCATATCAAGTCATAGTGCAGAGATTTTTCTCTGTATTTAGGCAATAATTCTGCTTTTGACTCTGTCATGGTGACTTGGACAAGCTGAGGCTAAACATTTCATGTCTTTGTGGCTTCCTTTCCCACTCTATTGAATGGGGTGGAATGGAACACAGAGGCTAGCTCCATATATATAATAAAAAAAATACTAGCTCAAGTCTGAAGTCCTGAAATTTTTATTATCTAAGGTTTCATTTTACTCAACAAAATCATTGAATTCTCTCATGAATACTGACCATGATTACTGACCATGAATTGATTGAGGGCACAGACATTTCATACAGCTACATGTTCATAAATACCTAAAAATTGCATTTTGCAATCACAATTAAAAGCAAATTTGAGACCTTTGTAATTAAGGTTTCTTATGAACACTCATAGAAAACAATTCCAAAATATAACAGTTTTACACTCTTTGTTTACAGAAAGAGTGTCTGAGTACATTTTCAATGTACACACCCAACTGCAATTGCTAGTTCTAACCATGGTATTTGAAAAAGGTTCTTTTCTGCTTTAGTGCAATGTGTTCTTTTCTTTCCTTTGAATGAAGCTTTTACCAACATCACAATTTCATATTAGCAAACAGTAGACAAAAAATGACTGTATATAGGCTTCTAATGTATACAAACAGTAATTTGGATGTGTAGCATGTATGACATCAGAAACAATACCTAATCATCTAGGTTGTTTATTGTTATTTTTTGGAGGTTTTCTTGGTTGGTTTGTTGTTGTTGTCATGAAAGAAAACAAGGCAATGCCTTTCTTTGTTCTGAAGATCCACAGCAAACCCGTCATTGACTATTTTTTCCCATGTGCTTCTTTGAAGTGTATATATGTATATATTATATATATATATATGGTAGGCTAAAAGTGACTCCCAAACATGTCACCTCCTTCAAAGTTATTTTTGCCTTGAAATAGCATGGATAGTGAGGAATTCCCCTGAAGCATTCCAAAAGTAAATATGGGGTTTTTTTCAGCTTCAGAGAAATAGCTGCTAATTCTAAGGTACCATTTTCATTTTTCTACATCAGGAATGCACATTTTCCCCAACCATAAAATTTTCTCATAACAGAAATGAGCCATTCCCCAAGGGTGTGGTTATCAAAAGATAATCTCACCCAATCTGATTAGAGGCACAAGGCTCATGCCTCAAAATGCTCCAGGGTATGATTATCTTATGAAAACCATACCCTGTATCATGTCTTATTGATTAACTAATAAAGCTTCAGCATTATTATTTGGGTGAGGAATTAAGATATCAGCAAGAGATCTGATTCTGGAATGGGAAAGATTCTTTGAAGCTCTCCAAATAACCTCTCTTGTTCTGATTATAGCATCACTGAAATTATTGGGTCACCAGATGCCAGCTTTTCCTTCTTACTTGTGATTATATCAACAGTAAGACTCAACCATACCCAGATACATACTTAGGTAAGGAGACAATTGCACTCAACTCACTTTGCATTTATATTGCAGGTTTAGGTTACAGAGCAGAACAGGATTCCACTGTCTGGGGGGGATTTTGTAGTCCAGACACTCTCTGTGCTCCTCATCCAGGGTGACTGAGTTTTATGAACAGCTACATTGTGGAAGGACCTCTGTTCTCACAGGGAATTGCTCCCTCCTTGCTTACTGTCCTAGAGTGACTTTATGATGCTTGTATCCCCAATTGTCTGTTCTGTTTGTGCTGTATATTAAGTTCTGTACCTTCAAAATGGCTCTGGGAGCGAAGGGGGAGAAAGAAGCAGCAGCAGTTTGTTTTGAGAAAACTGCCTGACTCCCACAGGGCCTGGCTCCGGCCTTCGTCTGAGGCACGGACAGCGGTGGGACAGAGATCTCCTGTGCTTTTAGTCAGTTTTAGCTAGCTGAGCAGAGAAGTTCCCTGGAGTGTTGTTTTCCTTTTCCTTGGGACTGTTTCAATCTGCTCTGGACTGACAAACCCAGAGGAGCAGCGAGGGCTGGCACCTGCGGCCGCCGGGCCTGGAGCTGCGGAGGGAGCGGGGCTGGTGAGAGCCTGAGGGAGCTGAGCTGCACCCAGGGCAGGGACTGCCTCAGTTTGCATCTCTCTGCGGAGCGGCCAGGGGTTTTATTGTTTCATATTATTCATTCTTTTGCTTGTGGGCATCTTCTTTGTTAAATAAATAGTTTTTTCCACTTTTCTCCGAGGAAGTTTTTTTCCCGGACCAGCTGGGGGGAGGAGCCGTTTGGGTTTGCTTTCCGGAGGAACGCCTTGGGAGGTTTCCTCCCAAATTTGCCCTAAACCAGGACGCCTACACACTTCATAAGGAAAGGGAAAATAAAGCCAACCCTTGGGCTCCTGAGTCTCCCAGTCCAAGTCATCCAGAGTTGCAGGCTTAGTATAGCTGTTTATCCCTTGTATCTCCTAAACAAGAGCACAAAGAGGCCTTGAACCAGTGCTAGAGCTTTAGCTGCATAGCCACCTCCATCCTCTCTGTAGTGCAGTTTGTTCTGTACAAAAAGCCTGCTTAATGGTGTGGGACTTGCTTGAACAGGCAGTCTGAAGGCTAATGTTGCAGCCAGCACACGCTGGACGCCTCTGTGCCAGTAAAAAGCTGGAATTATTTCACTGACCTCAGTGGAGCAAACCTGGGGTAACAGACACAGCTAAGAAGAAAATACAGCTGGTGTATGCAACAAGGACCTCACAGGAAATTCTCCTGCAATGCAAGTTCTACATGCTGAGATCAGAGGAGGCAATATGCCTGTTAAGAGTTAGATGATTTTTAGGAACAGGAGGGAGTACTTGCATCTGCATGCAATTTAATTCTTAGACAAGAATTTAAAACAATTAAATGTTTGATCACACCTCTCATATAGGGGTGTGCAGCTTAAACCTAACAAAGGGATGTATGTGGCAGTGCAGTCCACACCACAGTAATCCACTATAATGAGTTTTTTGGCAAATCTGCTGTGTCTGTTGTATTGTCATTCAGTCTGTCACTGGACAATATTAATTTCTGGAACTAGCTGGAAAAGTATCATCCCACCCTTTCATGCTGCATAGCAAAAACTGGCTTGCTGTACCTACTGGCCAGCACTGCTCCCTTTTGGCTAAACATAGAGGGAATGTGGGTATAGATCAGGCTCTGAAAAATTCTGGCATTTGCACTATCATGAGTCAGCAGTGCCCTGGCAGCCAGGATTGCCAGCTGTGTCCTGGAGGGGTCAGGCACAGCATCACCAGCTGGGCAAGGGAGGGGATTGTCCTGCTCTGCTCTGCTCTGCTCTGCTCTGCTCTGCTCTGCACTGGGGCAGCCTCACCTTGAATATTGTGTGCAGTTTTGGATACCACAGTATTGTAAGGATGTGAAGCTACTCAAGGGCATCCAAAGGAGAGCCATGGAGACGGCAAAAGATCTGGAGGGGAAGGAGTGTGAGGAGTGGCTGAGATCACTCAGTTTGTTCAGCTTGGAGGAGGCTGAGGAGAGACCTCATGGCAGTTACGGCTTCCTCACGAGTTAAAGCAGAGGGCCTGATGTCTTCACTCATGTGACCAGTGACAGGACCAGAGGAGATGGCCTGGAGATATTAGGGAAGGTTTAGGTTGGAAATGGTCACAGCACCAAGCTGACCAGAGTTTAAGAAGTGTCTGGACAGTACTCTCAGGCACATAATACAATTTTTGGGTTGGTTCTGTGCAGGGCCAGGAGCTGGACTTGATCATCCTTATGCATCCCTTCCAACTCACCTTGTTCTATGAGTCTGTGATTCTGTAATTACATCCTGCAGCATCCTGATGTAGGTTCACATGAAGTAGGTTCAGCAGCCAGAAAAATTGTTTTCCTTCAGCATTTTCACAGATGCTTCCACCATTGTGACAGTGCTGCCGTTTTTAATTGGGAGCGGCTAAAATCTCTGAAAGAGGCAAGGTGTTAAGACTGTAACCTGTCTCAGTTCAAGATTTCTTTCAGAATGAGTGATGTTATCCTAAGGCATGTACCTGTAAGGGGAAGGGTAAATTACTTTTCAGAGAGTCTGTTTCTCACTATTGACAAGAGGGAAAGAATCAAGATGACCAGTTTGGGTGGGATGCCTAATTTTTTATAGAGCCATGGGAGACAAAGGGATTTCTGCCTGTGTTATAGCAGAGTCTCAGCTGAAATTTGGGTTATTAGTATACAGGCTCTGCTGTTGCCCTCCTTTCCTCCTCCTTTCTGCATAGCAAGTACTGCTCTGCCAGGCTGCACACCATGGAGCTCTCTGCAGCAGATCTTCCTGTCTTCTGCACTGAAGATTTAGTGCCAGATACCAACCTTGGCTCTCAAGCCTTATCTTTCTCTGTACAAAGGTTCTCCTGAAAAGAAATGTACTGTTCCTACTAAAGACAGGTCTTGCTAAGGAAGTCTCTTCCTTCAATGGTACCTCTCTGATTAATTGTTGATTTGTAGGAATGGAGCTCATCCTGAGCCATAGAACATATTTTTCTTGTCTTGAATTTGTTACAGTCCAGGTAGCAGAAGAAAAGGAGGCAGGGCAGATTTAAAAATCTAGAAAGTAAAAAGTGTGCATAAAGAGCTCTTTTTAAAAATGTCAAGATATTTGATCACTGTCTTTTCACTCCCTATGACAATTACAGTTTTTCTATGATGTCTGTGAAGTACTTTTGAAAAAGTGTTTCTGTTTTTGTCTGTTCTTTTGTAGTGAAATACATCATGTTCTCTACTTATGTACAACAAACTTAATCTAGTTCCAAGACAGAAAAATCCCCCACGTAGCCATGCTGAACATCAAAAATGGAGTCAGTATCTCTGCCTTCCCTGAAACGTCTTTGAATGAAAAGCACACTTTCAAGACAGGGCAAATGGTTGCCTACTAAAACAAAGGACTCCCCTGATCCCCATTGTACAACACACTTTCTACTCATCTTCAGCAAGACCCCACTGCCTTAAATATAGGATGCAGTTAGCAGTACTGCTCCCTTCAATTAAGATAGACAAGAAACCTGACTTGCACTTGAAGAAGAGCTTTTTAGTAGTGCCAGAGCTCTTTTGAAGTTTAAGAACTAATCATCTGTTTTCTACAGAATTAGTTTATATGCAGAAAATATTTAGTGTTATATAACATCTCTATTTCTTCAAAACCTGAGACATACAATTATGAATGAATAAAAGTCTTGTGATACTCCCTATCAATTCAGGCAAATATTCAATGATTGGACTGGTTTTTTTTCCATGCTGCTCACGGATATACAAGCCAACAGCAGATGCTATGAGAATGTCCATTTGCCTTCCTTTCTCCCTGTATGACTTCTCTCCCTCTGCTCCTGTTAGTTAGCTGTCCTGGCCCACACTGTGTGTTCCTGTGTGGAATCAGTCACAGTGAGGCCCTCAAGGAGTGAACAGCAAAGAGTTGAGAGTCCTGCACAGCCTGCAGAATGTTTCTAGGACTACGTGAGATTACTGGTCTTCCAGTCCCCTTCATTGCCAGCACAGATCATCAGCAACAAAACTGTTATTTCAACAAGACACAGATAATACATCTGAACCCTGGTGATGGCCTAGAACAAGATATGCTACATTATCATCAGTCTAAATATTTGTTTGTGCGTGTGTGCATGCAAAGTGATGCCCTAGAACAAGATATGCTACTTTATCATGAGTCTAAATGCTTCTGTGTCTGCGTGTGTGTACAAAGTGATGCCTTAGAACAAGACTATGAACAATGCTATGTTATCATGAGTCTAAATGTGTGTGTGTGTAATCTTCAGAAACTGGTTGTACCTCAGCTTAAACTTCACATTTCCCTGACTTCTTCTCCCCCTAAACACAACAATACTTTAAACATCTTGGAAGAGCAGAGCAGACTTTCAACAGACTTTCATTTCTGCACAATTTTAAATTAGGTATTTAATTAAATATTTCTATAGAATAAAGAAATACTAGTAATAAGAGATACTGTATCTGAAAAATACTAATCCAAGAATTCATATGTAGTTTGCTGTCCATTTAAATGTAAAAGCATGCAGATGAGCCATGAGGGAGGATTTACTGTTTGTTTGCTAATTTGTTTAGGTTTTTTTTGAATCCTAGGCAATGTATTTGGTTTGGTACATGGCAGCAGTTCCAGAGACACTGCTGTAACGAAGGGTAAATATCAGGATCTTCACTATTCTCAAATGGTGCCTTACTCCACAGATATTTTCACTGATTCAATTGAAATAGTTTTGTCCAATAGAAGTTGGAGAGTATTTTTTAAAAATGTGTGTGTTACTTTCATCTCTGCAACAGGAAATGCAACTACTTAAGGCAACACATAAAAAGACATCCTATGGAGTTGAGCATAACACCTAAAATGCAAGAGAAATGACATTTTAATTTCTCCACAGGCTATTTTTAGCAGGGGCTTTTGGCAGTTATTAGTTCTTTTTAAAGACCACAAGAGTGTTGTTTTTACTGGAGAAAAATAACAGCTGTAAGGGAGACTGAAATTCTTTTGGAGATAACAAAGAACAAAGGAAAGACTTTGCATCAGGATTTGTGTCGTCTTTAACAGCTAAATTGTGCTCTCAGCTCAGTGGGCAGGATTGCCACAGAAAGCATTGTGTGAGCATTTTAGACCATGCCCAAAGGGAGAATTTGGCCCAGATGGATGACCAAATCCAGGGCGGAGGGCCAGCAGCTAGTGGATAAATTGTCCTTTCATTGAAACCCTCCAGAAAGTGAAGAGGCTCATCCCTAAATCTGTGTGCTCTAACAGAAATGGGAGCAAGAGGGATTTAAGCCATGTCAGTCCTCTGCCCTGGCTCACAGTGCAGCCCAGAAAATTCCAGTGCAGCACAAATGAGGAAGGAGCACACAGCAGCACAAGACTGAGTAGCTACACTTCAGAAGAAGTGGAACACAGCAGAATGCCATATTTAGAGTGCAGATCGGTTCTACTACTGCTCAGAATATTCATAATTGAAATATTTTGTTTTCAGGTCTATGACCAAACAAAAGGCAATTCAGTCCTTAAATCCCTAAGCCAGAACTGGGCCTTTGTGTATGATGTGTATCAGCCTGGAAGGTTTATTCTGTGCAAACCAAAGAACAACAGGATAGAGCAGAGTTTGTTGATTCCTTAATAAGTTAGTACATGTGCTGATGATGTTTTCATCTTGCAGTCTTTGGTCAATGGCTTCAGATAACTATGCTTTTCTAGGTCTTTAACATATTTTTTTAACAGCGGGGCTGGTTCTGAACATTTTGGCACTGCAATGTAGAAGGAAAAATATGAATGCTCTAAGAATGCAATTTTCTAATTATTAGAATATATGTTTCATTTTACTGCAAAGACGAAAGGCAGAAGGGACTAGAGACGTAGATTTCCCTCAGAAGCTGAAGTTAAGAAGCCTCATATTCTGCCCCTGAATGGTGACCCTGGGTCCTGCTGCTGTGAAGGCTGTGGTAGATCAAGCAGCCACTCACAGGTTACCAAAGCCTATACCAGACTATCTGCATGACTTAGTTATATTTTCAGCACAACCTCATCTCTCCCTGGCTTTTGCCTTGACCTGAACAACACAGACCCCTGTGAGATGTAAATCTAAGCACATTAATAAATAAATCAATCCAGCACACATAAATGTTACTAAGGAATATACACCTAAAGACAGAGCAAAGGGAATAAGTAGACATACAAATATTTGTTTAAACATGAAAGACATGTTTATGGCCCTTTTTGTTTGCTTCTAACAAATATTCCCATGCTCTCTGTTTACTGCTAAGATTTAATACTAAGCAAGATATGAAGCAAATAAGCCCTTGTAGTGAGTCTGTAAAAAAAGCAAAAGAGCCCTTCATGAGCCAGTAGCATCTTTCTCCCACTCCTCCACCTCAGTTTGAGCCACCATGGAGGAGGCCATGCAGCACAGGAGGTAAACAGGTTGGGCTAATGAGGAGGGTAATGAGCTAAAGTTCGTCCCAGCTTGCAAGTATGGGACAATGAAAAACAGCCAGAATAGTTCCTGTGCCTTTCCTCTACAAAGCTAACCCTCCCTGTTTGGCAATCCTCTCCTGATCAAGGGAGCTCTCCAGGGCCCATTGCATCCAGCAGTTTGGCTTGTTTGAGTTCTATGTGCCTTTGGCCCTTAATCTTGATGTAGTACATGCTCTGTGGATATTGTTCCAGAACTGGACTCTTTTTTATTTCTTTAGAAAGAGCTATACTAAACAACAAAGGCACTGCAGATTTGAAACTGACAACCTAGAAAGAGATATGCTATTGCCAGCTAAAACATATGTGAACACCCTCTCTGATTCTCTTTCCATGAGGCCTTTCAGCAGACACTTGGACACTATACTGCTGAAGGTCATAGTTCCTGAGTTGTAGACACCCAGTGGCTATTTCTAACTATTCCAAATCTGATCCATGGGTATGCTGGAAATTCGGTGTCTTGGAGTGGGATTTGTGGAAGGCAACTGAGTGAGGAGCTGCCAAAGCTGAGCAATAATGCTGCTAAGGGGATAAGGATATGTTTTAAATTGCATCCTTTTCTGAGAATTGACATGTTTACTCTGGGCAAAAGATGCCATTTTCTAATCACTCTACTGAGCATTATCTTTTCTGTGGAGGAGTAGAGAACCTCATGCTTGGGTTTGAGAAATGCCACATTGCATTGGTTCTCTGGAGCTCACTACAAGTCTCCATAGAATGCCAGCTTGCCTCCATCAAGCTCTTTTCTTCCATGATGTTTGCAGATGCCTGAATTAGCCAGGCTGCTGAAGCCCAACAGGTACTGACTGATAACTGTTACTGACATTATTCCTGTACTCCTCTGTTCCTGCTTATAATTGTTTTATAAATTTTTTGGGGGAACTCTAGGTCATTTAGGGGAGGATATGTCATTCTGTTCTTGGTTTTGTTCAGGTTTTTTGTTTCCTTGTTTGTTTGTTTTTTCTATTTTTTTGTTGGTTGGTTAGTTTGTTTTGGTTTGGCGGGGGGGGGGGGGGGGGGGGATTGTTGGTTGGTTTGTTTGTTTTAGGTTGGTTTTTTTGTCTTGCATTACATTATTTCACTGTGGTCCTAGACCAGGAAAGAAATGCAGATCTTGCTCTATGTGTGTTCTTGCATCTGTTCAGGAAATAGATGCAATGTCAGCTGATGTGTAAACAGGAGAGCAGAAATTAGGACTGTTGGTAATGAATTTTTTACAAACAGTTTCTTGGCAAGGCAACACTTGCTGACCACCATCAGTGGTAATTTGGAAATCTGGACTGGCACGTAAGTTCAAAGAGTCTATATACTCTTATATATATACTGCATATTTATAATACTACACACTCTATATTTTTATGTGGCTAGCCACCTTAATATCTGAGCAATTCTTTGTTGTCTCCTTAAACAGCAGGGAGTGGAAGAGAAAAATCTTTGTGCCTTCCCCTGGGATGTGATGGGCTATGATATCTGGCATAGACTTTGATTAAAAGGCTACCTTGGCACAGGATGGAAACTGTGCATTACTTGTCTTATATGGTAACAAAAACTGCTGCTAATCAAGAGAAAGATCTGTAATAGCTAGTTTGACCCGTTTCACTACTAAATGAATGTTTGGCTCCAGATAACAGTAAACATTAAAAAATAATAATAAAAAAATCAACATGACAAGAACACTTGGGGGATGGTATTGCCATGTTTATTTTTATCTACATTGAACTCCTCTGACTTAAGTTTTGCTACCTGAAGGTTTAGTTTCTCTCTCTAGTCTGTGGAGAAAGTGCTAGAGGGATGAATTACCTGCCAGGGCTGGCCACTTTAGATATCTGTCTGAGATGGCATGAATGTGTCTCAGGAAGTGCCTATTTCTCTCCTGTGTCTATTAGTGGAGGCTTGTGACTACCCTAGCTAAAAGCCCAACTTTTAAACACACACAGCTGAATAAGAGTAACCCCACCCTTCCATGAGGACACTCCTCATTTTTCCATCTTTTCTCTTTCGCAGGAAACAGGAAAGCTTGTTAGGTCTCCTGTGCTGAAGTGGTGGGGTAGCATTATACTGTCCCTCACTTATCAGCTTATTGTAATCACCAAGTCTGGGCAGAGAAGGGAAGTCCTGGGCTGGTGAGACACCTCATCTCCCATGAGAATTCATGGGATGTGCCAGGGCTCCTAGCTGTGCTGGGTGAACCCAACATCTGCTGGCCTCACAAGCTCATGGTGGGACCAGCAGGTTACCTGTGGCTATAGTGCCAAGTACATAAGCATGTACCACAAGAGCTAAATGAGCTAGGGAAGCACAAGCCAGATTTGCTTAGGGAGTAGGAGATAGATTTTCACGTGTGAACAGTGACACAGAAATGGAAAAGCATGGGGTTTTTTTTCCATGGGAAAGAGAGACTGGCAGAACTGCGGCTACATTCCCTCCTGAAGAGCTCCTTCTTTACACTAATTCCACCTGCACTGGATTCCTAACCTGGGTCCCTTTTAGGACGTGTGGAAAGAAATCAGGCTGTGACTGCCTCTCACTTCTGCCAATAAAGCAAGGGTCATTCAAGTCCTTAGTTGTTGTGTTCAATGAAGTAACAATGAGTTCTAGCCAACTGTGAAAATTGCCAAATATCAATTTTCTTAGCAAATAATTTAATAGACAGCATTGTGAAGCTCACACAGAGCTAGCCAGCTAAGCCAGTTGTCAAACCTAGCTAGAGAAAGAAAGCAGATTAAATCCAAACACATCATCACTCCACCTTAGCTACCCTGTACTGCAAACTTCTTTCTCTCTACTTGTCTGCCACTCAGACATTTAGACAGGCTGTCATTATAAGCCATCCACTGCCCCAGCTTCGCCCCAATTTTTTTAAGCCCTACAGCACTGTCATTTGATGTGTCTGGTGAGAGAATTAAAGTAGATGAAGACTGAGGATACCACTCCCTTAGGTAATGATATATTCTGATTCCCTGCAGCTATCTTCCTGACAACCCAGTCCTCCTCATCCTGGCCTTACTTTCCACTTCCACAGATGGAAGAATAATTAAAACTCCTCTACATAAAGCATGGCTTCATTCAACATTCAGCTTAGACTCTGCTAAAAAATGCTTCTGACACATGGGGTATATTCTGTGCCATAGCAGTAAGTTAGTTGGTGTGCAACAGCCAGCAAGAAAAGAAGACAAAAATACCTGGCATGGAAAAGCCAAGAGGGAAGGGAGACAAAAACACTGAAGTGTTGCTTGAAATGAGGCTTCATCAGTTTAAACAAAAAAGTGCTAGACCTTGAAATTAGTATGGAGGTACTGTCCTGAATGCATTGAGCAGTGATAAAGCCACTGAAATACATTCTCATGATCCATCCAGGTATTCATGAGATTTTAGAATGAAATAGGAACATACAGTTATTTAGGAGATCCACCAGTACAACAAGTCACAAGAGTTGCAGCTTGGAGGTCATCACGAGTCAATCAAATTTCCTTGCTCTGAATTTTTCTGGAAAGCAAACAGTAGATCTTTAACCAAAGGAAGCACAATCACTTCGAGTCACCTAATGAGGAACCTTGGAATGAAAGTTTCTAAATTAAGCAGTTTTAAACACCATCAGACCACCAAAAGGTACATGCTGGGGTGATCCTGGAAATTATCATTCTCATAAATGTTCTTCCATCCAACACTGGCACAAGTTGTCTCTGGTGTAATTAGTCTCATTTAGATGCAGTTGCAGATGGAGAAATGCAGAAATGCAGATATTCCTGTGAGAGTAATAAGCAGTGAAGCAGTCTTGTCTGGGTAATGAGAGCTGAAAGCTACTAACAAGTACAGGTGAGCAAGTTTAAAAGAGGAAGGAGAATGGCAACATCCATTGTTGCCAGAAAGGGGAAGAAGTTCTCCACCACATCCTAGAAGAGTGAGAACAGATACAGAGGAAGCAGTACTGCCCAGGGGTACTGAGTATCACAAAACGCCACAATTTTTTGTTCAGGTTGGAGCTCTCTTAGTTGTTGTTGCTGTTTTGTTTGTTTGTGGTTTATTTTTTTTTTCTTGCTGACTGCTTGTTAGAAAGTTTGTTCGGGAGGGCTATAAATGCTCTACCCATCATGTAGTTCCCAGACAATTAAACTGGGAGCTGGAACAGCCGTGTTATTGACTGCATAATTCCCAGAGAGTGTACCTGCTCCTTAGTGAGGTCCATGAAGACAATGAAGGCTTAGACACTCTGTTGGTGCAACTCCAACTCAGCTGGCTTGAAAGCAGATACAATCCAAAAGGTAGACCCAGTACATCAGTCCTGTGACTACTCACAGAGAGGAGCTCAGCTGGGACTGTGACAAGACTTTCTGTAGGTAAGAGACTATGGCTGAAGGTGACAGAGGTTCCCAAACGTAAGGCAGTTCAATCTCAGTGGTTTTTCTTTCTTGTTTCATTAATCTTAATAGATTAAATTTTTTGGAGGTGTAGTTTAGGTATCAGAGGCAATTATACACTTGATTTAAGTTTGTTTGCCTATAAAATATTTTTTTTTCACCATATAATTTAATGAGCTGTCAGATACTGATTTTCCCCTCTTTGGTTGTTGGTGGGAACCACAGCTTTGGGTTGCATGGTGCAGGAACTGTAGAGATCCATCAGGGTGGTGGCTGGGTAGAAGTTTTATCACCATGCACAAAGAATTCACTCTGCACAGAGTTTTATCTGTAACTAGCCAGTTACAGAAGAAAATAGACTGCTCCTGGCTACCTCATCTTGCTTTAGTGGCTAATCAGAGAGTTTTTCTGCTAAACTCATGAAAAGGAGAGTATATTTACCCTCTTACTTGGGGAGATATGCAGAAAGTGGGTTCCAGGAACAGGATCTGTTCAGGATTGCTAAGGAGGGTGGTCAGAGCCTGTGGATATGCCTCCTAAAGACAGTTGTGCTGAGCTGGCTGGATTGGGAATTTCTCTCATGTGTAGACTTTGTTTTGATTTTCTGGTTCACAGTTGACCTTCTTGCCTGAGACTGGGAGGTTTTGTGGGAATGGCTCTGCTGAAAGTATAGGGTTTGGTATGGAAGACTCTAGGTTTCCTTGTTTTCATCTGCAACTAATAAAGGAAGAGAGGTCTTTGCACCCTATGAACTTCATACTCTGTTGCCCATTATTCATGGAGAAACATGGGATAACAAATGACACACTGAGTAGAGAGAGACTGACTATTTGGAAAAATATTCACAGCAAGAAAAGCAGGGGGAGTGCAGGAGAGCATGGAATGGGAGAGCAGCCTCATTCCCCAAAATGGCTTTTTTAGAAAATCCTTCTAGGTATAGGTGGCCCTGATGGTTTTGTTTTTGCTTAAGGAAAATAAGCTATTGCAGAGTACACTATCTATTAATGATTGCTAACTATCCCAGTTGAAAGAAAATTCGAGAGGGTATGATAAAAAAAAATTAAAAACAGATCACATTTTCTGTTTTCATGTGAGCACACCATTCTGGGCTTTGTTCTTTAAAAGAAATACCATATCTAATCGAGTTTGAAAGCATTTTTAGCACATTTCTACTTTTCTGAGCAAGTCAAAAATTTAGCATGGCACTCTCATGACAACCTGAGAATATAATTTTTCAATAAGTTGTAGTGGTTTTGCTTAACCTTCCTTACTTGTGTTTGAACATATAGCACATGAATTAAAAGTAATATTGGGATTAAGAGACCAGATATGAAAAGTCATAAAATTCTACAAATTCAGGGCTCAGTATTAATTTGTTGATGTGCATCTTGTATGTTTTGTGCAGGCAAGCTATTAACAACATGCCCTGGGCTTTTATTAGGACGGCATATACCATATGCTGAGTAAACCTTGGGGCCTCATAGGCATTGTCAGCCACCTGAACAATCTGCTTATCTTAGCAAGGGTGTCAGAGCACGTTTGAGACCAAATGGTTTCTAGGTCTGCCTTCCTGATGTTATGCCTCTTTCTCCCCATCATTTGTTCCCACCCATCTCCCTGGCTATGGTTTCCCTGCTGGAGTTTTTCTCATTGCTCCTTCTTGGAGAGGATCCACAACCTCCCACAGGTCTCCAGCCTCCCTTAGCTGCCTACCTGCTCTAGTCACTTCCCAGTTCCTGTGACAACCTCATAGCTCCTGTGGGCCATGCATTTCCACCTTCAAGTTTCATTGCTGAATGCAACAAAAAAGTGAGAACTGAGAAAAACTTTGGGCAGAGTTGTGAACATTTTGATGCGTAAAACGCATCAGTATGAGCCCAGATGCACAAGCTGCCTTCTGCAGTGTGACCATGAGTATGTGAATCTGCTAATCACAACTCTGCCTCCATCAAAGGCTGGGTTTATTTTCATTACAGGGCTATTTTTTCCTCCCCTTAGTCTCCTTTTCATTTATCCTTGCACAGGGTAGAGGCAGGCACACTTTAAGCCTCCTAACTTAAAGTGTCAAGAGTAATAGAGATTAATGCTGGCTGGAATGAGAGTGAACTAGTGACAAGACAACATAAGAAGTTCACTATTTGTGGGGTTTTGTTGTTTTTTTATGTCTGAGAGGCATTTGGAGACACAGAACTTTATGTCTTCGTTGATGCAGCTCAAAAGATATGTAAAACAGTGCACTCAAACAGGTAAAATATTGTTGTAAATAATTTTGATAACATTGTAAGAAGAAATACTAAATCATCATTTAAGGCTTCTTTTATGTGATATGAACATTGATGCCATTATTGGTGGCACTGACTTTGGATTGGACAAGATGGCTTAGAGTGGCATGAATTTTGGAGCTAAAATTGGTAGGAAGACTTTTTAGAGTCACTTGGATTGTTACACACATGCACCTGTAACCTGTTGTTACCATTACAAAACTCAGCAATGACCAAGTGGCAGTGAAATAATTGAAGCATTCTGCCCAGCTCCAATCTCTCTTCCCTAGTCTTCTGTTCCTTGCCCCATAACAGAAGTGATCTGAAGACCTTCTAATTTTTATGTAGGACACCTTCCAAACTCTGCTTGAAAAATTGCAATTACAGTGGTTTTTTTACCTCTGTGCTCCCTGCTATGAAGTGCTGGGAGGTGAAAGCTGTGAATTCACACTGCACAGATTGAGATTCACAGATGAATGCAGAGGGTGAAAACAGAAGGAGCTGGTGCTTCCAGTCATGGAGATAGTCAGCTACTTCTTGACTTCCACATAACCAGTGATGTGGGTATCTCAGCAAAATGCTTGCACCAAATAACGTAGTGTTGTGCTCTTGGGTCAGCAAGATCCATTCTAAGGCAAACACAGGGATAAAAATGTGTTAGGCTGGTAACAGAAAATTTTAATCTTCAAAAATAAAAGTGTAACTCCTCAATCCTGGTGAGGAATCCTCTTTCCATTCCCCTTTTGCTTACTCAGGCACACAGGTAATCAGCTTCGGCAATTACTGTACAAATATAAATCAGTGATGCAACTTGTATGGCACCTGCTATCTCTTTATGCAGAGAAACATGCCACTAAGAAAAAAAATGTAACTGCTTAGTCTAATTGCATATTATGCAGATTGCAGGAGCCTAAAACATACAACAATAGGGTTTGGGTTCCCTGCAAAATACAGAAGAATACCTTGTGTTCCCCTACTGATTACAGTGCTGGCATGTAGCCTGACACCCTTTACACTCTGGCTGACCAACTGGGCGGGTGAACTGGGTTCTGTGGTTTGCCACTGCAGAGAGGTGTTTTCTACTTCTCCAGAATGAACTGCTTGCCTTTTTGTTCTTTAGGAGAAATTGATGATCTATGGAATCCCCACTGAGGTTTTGGCAAAGCAGGACTACGGAAGGATAGCAGCAAGTGGTGCACTGTGGGATGTAGTATTAAAATACTTCCATTTGGGGCAATAGAATATGCTCTTGTTTCACATCTGCACCAAACAGATTAATCTCACTTGTTATTTTGTGATTGCACAGGTTGGTGGATGCCAGTTATCTTCAAATCTGAAAGAAGGAGCAAATAACTGATTTTTAAATACATTTATCTAGGCAAGAAAGCCAAAAGACACTGGGACATTCTAACACTGTAAGGTATTGAGCAATCTATATGGCTTGATAGCCACGTAGTTTCAGTATTCCAGAGATGAAGTGTGCTTGGATTCTAGCACAAACAAACCAGCCACCATCTGTTGTGGTCTGGTCAGATGGTCAAGGTGCCACGACCTTCCTCGTCAGAAGTGTCTTTAAAAAGACACCTGGTTTGGCAGGGGTACAGGCACTCTCAGGTGTAGAGTGACCAGCTCTTCTGTGAGGCTGCCTGAGCAGCAGGTCCACACTTGCCACCACGGGTGAGGCAGGAATAAAACAGTGAGATGGGATCTTCCTGATCTCCAGGAGAACTTCCATATTCAGTGAGGTCAGAAGGGGAAAGAGCCAAAACCTCAAGGGAGCAGGGGTTATATAGGGTAGCCAGGGGGTGGGGTTTTACAACTTGGCCAATAGGGAAGGGAATTGAGAAAGGGATTAATCAGGGAGAGGATCAAAAAAGAACCAATCCATGCAGGTAAAAACCAAGAACTGGGGAACTAACCAATGAGAAGTAAAAAATTAACATAATGTTGCAAAGGCTCATGGATTTGACAGACTTTGCTCACCATGAGCTGAAGCAAGTCTCTTAGGGAAACTTCCCAGGGAGTGACCACTACAACTGGAAATCATCCTAAGGCTGCACATTTTCTGTGGGAGAGTAATATTCCTTGTGCACAGCCTAGGGGCCACCACAGCTATCTGTATGTTAGATAGGAAACCTTTTCAATGACAATGGGTGGTGGCAAGGATGCTGAAAGTTTTTCCAATACTACCAGTTTGTTCATCGGTTCAATTATGCATAGTAGGCTGGATCTTCTTAATTTATTTTACTTTATTTTATTTATTACTTTCCAATTTCCTGACCAGCAAATCTGGAGTTGAGCAAGGAAGAAAAGGGGAATTATTCTGATTCCTCTTTGTTCCTGTCAGGAGAAAAAGGAGGTGACAAAACCCAAACCTTAGTAGAATAATTCTATCTATTGTCTGTTGGATCTTTTCTCAGGAATTACCGTATCCCATCAAAAATCAAGAATTCTCTCTCTCTCCCCCACCTCTCTCTGAAAAAAAAAAAAATCTATCTATCTATCTATCTATCTATCTATCTATCTATCTATCTATCATTTTAAGAAGATTTTCCATACATTAAGTGTCATGAAATTAGTTGATGATTCACAAATGGAAATTATTTGGTGGTTTAGTCCAAAACTTGCTGCTGAAATGTTGGTAAGATGATGCACTAAAACTGAATCTCCGTATATGAAAGTGATCAGACCAGAATACCTATATTTAAACATTTACTAAAGGAGTATTTAAACTGGGTCTCATATGTCAGTGATGCAGATATAAGCAAGGGAGTACTAAAATTGTGAAGAATTTAAATTCTGGGATTTTTGTTGTTGTTGTTGTTGTTGTTGTTATTTTTAACTACTAAAGAAACACTTCTCTCATTTATGGCACTAGTATTACACTGTATATAATTCCATCTTTTTCTGGAATGAGAAGTGTTGTTCTAAAAACGTCTAACCAAAAGGAGAAAAACATAATTACATCACACAAGGATGATGATCTTGAATCAGTTTGCAGGTATTTTCACACCTAGAGACCACAGCAAAGGTAAGAAGGCCAGGCTTAAACACCAGCTACATCCTGCAGCCCCAGACAAGCCAAACTCCTATCCATAGGTCACTAGAGCATTTTGTACTCTAACAGAACCTGTGGGTCAAAATCAGGATTGAATGTCACTGACTGCACAAAATAAAAAGTAAAATGCCAGCTCCTATCCTATCCTATCCTATCCTATCCTATCCTATCCTATCCTATCCTATCCTATCCTATCCTATCCTGTCCTGTCCTGTCCTGTCCTGTCCTGTCCTGTCCTGTAGATGTTCTACATTTATGACATGATCTAACATGTTTCCATCTCAGGCAGCTGGGCTGTGGCATCCAGACCACCTTTGCCTTCACTGGATGGCTTGTGCAAAGTGACACTGCCCTGGGCATTCCTGCTCATTCTTTTCTCTCCCTGCATGCTTGTTTCTCCTCAGTGCCCACCCCCCTGCAGGAACAGGGACAGCTTATGTTGCAGCTGACACTTTTCCCTCTAAACAATATTTAGCCTATTTATACTTGGGCCTTTGACTAGTGCTGGGCTTTCTTCCAGCTAAACCTGAACAGACTCTAAGTATTAACACTGTGCTTTGGGTTTTCCATGTTCTAAAAGCAATACTAAAATGTTGCTGAACTTGCTGTGCTGCTGTCCCTAAATGCACAGCTCTGTCCCATCTTTGTCTGACTGGCATAGCAAGAGCAGACCGGTTTCACTTGCAGAATCTCACTGAGAAGTACATCATTATTATTCTTTCCAGAACAGCAGTATTTTTTCCATCATTATAACTGTTAGATTCACTTCACCATCCTCTCACCCTTTCTACCATTAAAAATAATAGTAGGTTCCTGCATTGTATCACCAGAGAACTGGGATGCTGTGTAGTCCAAAAGTAAGGAAATACAGTAATTGATTTGATGCTTTTAATGATCTTCTTCTGGTAGTTTTTAAAAATTCTTTCTTTCTTTTTCATGTGAAAGTCACAGGGTTTTTAGCATCACTTTCCACATTTTTATGTATTTTCTGGGTCTAAAGATTATTGTTTTATTAATAAGAGAAACAACTGAAGAAGCAGAAATGTCAAACTTGTGCATGATATAGAAGCAGTAAGATGCAAAACTGGCATAGATACAGCCTATATTTATGTAATGAATTTTTGTTTTGATTCTAATAACACCTTGTAAAAATATAGTTCTTACAAAATTTTCTAGAAATTATCTTGAGGCAAGTATGGAGTAATCGTGTTGAAAAAATGTGCTGTAAGAAGCAGCTCTGGACAAATATAGTCTGTATTACTCTGGCAGTTGTAACATGGAAGTCCTTAAAGTGCATCTTTGAAATATAATGATACATAAATTCCTAGTCTAAGCATCATCAGTACAAAGATGCTTATTGGCATGGGTAGAAACATTGGAATTAGGGAACTTTTCTTTTCCTCTTTGTTTAGTTAAAGGGAAATATAGTACTAAAAATGCTGTGGGGATCCAATCTCAAACTTGAGAGTTCCAGAAGGCCTTCAGTCATGACAACAGCCTGTCAAATTTTGTCATCTTGAAGTCTGGCTAGAAAACAAGAATTTCATCTATGAAAACATTCACAATATCTTTTATTTCCATAATCACCAGATAGCTTATTTCATATTTAAGTGTAAAATTGGGCTTTCCAATAAAAGCAGGAAAGTGAGATGATCCCACAATAACCAGGTCATCAGAAGCACTGGTGTTCCCAGGCACAGGGGTGAAGCTGGATGTGCTGCCTCATGGGGCTTCAGCCCCAGCACCTGCCCCAAGCCCAGTGCAGTCAGGCAGCCATAGCCTCCCTCCTGCAGCCCAGCCCAGACACAGCTTGTGATTATTTCTCTAAAGTGGAGTATCCCCAGCAGAAAAGCGAGGGTGGAGAATGGCTCTACAGTCAGACATTGTCCAGGGTAGTGAGAAAACCCTTTTGTTCCCAAGGAATCTGGCTGGGGTGGGTATACTTCCTTCTCATCCCACAAGATTGCCCTGGCCCAGGTTCTTCATCTCTGTGTTCTTGTTGCTTTTGTCAAAACCATGCCATTCCTTGGAATTATTCGGTTTAACCAACTGTCATTTTTAGATGGAAAAAACCTTTCCTTAAAAATGCTTCTAGCTGCTATATTGAACATGTACTAACTCCTGTACACAACCTTGTTGCTTCAGGAGCTTTTTTCATAGCTTTGGGGTTTTGTGAAACCCTCATCCTGGCCTGATGCTCTGTGATTTCAGTTGGGGAAAATAGTAGCTCAAATCTGAGGGGGACTGTTACAAATTCTCTGAGACATTTAAGCTGCCACTTAAAAATCATAACCTACCAACACAAAGCTACTGCAGACATCAAGGTGGCCAGCTAACAAAACAAAAAACCAAAAAAACCCCAAAAAACAAACAAACAAACAAAAAACCCACAAAAAAACCAAAACAAACAAAAAAAAAATTGCCATTTTTTCTTGAGATTTCTCAGAATTAGTAGTGCTGATGAAATGTCTGCTGGCATTACAGAAACAGGAAACTTCTAACACTTGCCCATGGAAATTTTTATAGATTTTTTTTTAATTTAAATAGAAGCATATAACAAATTATTATCGTAATTTAAAATACTGCTGTCTTCGTGCAAATACAGAGCAAAGCTTGCTGATGCCTTGACTGATCTGACAGAAGCATATCCAGCTAGGAGAGGACTTCAAATGAAAAAAGAGAATAGGAGAGGCATCCATTTCCATTAGACACTGTCCTGTCAGGAATCCTTTCTCCCTTTGGAGCAGTACTAAGGCTGAGTGGAGCACAGCTGCCTGCAAACCAGCCCAAAATGGGGAGCTCTGCAGATGCAGGCTGATCCCCTGCCTCCCTGCCAAGCACACCACTGCTTCAGAAAGGTGCCCCTGGTGGGGGCAGGAAGGGCTGGCATGGAAAGAGAGGCAATTTAGACTAATAGTCTTTTCACAGAATTGCTTGGTAATTACAGAAAATGTGTTCTGATTCAGTATTTATATTTTAATTGGATTTATCTGGGAAAATAATTTTGGATTTGGTTTGACAAGGTTTGAATTGCAAAACAAGCTTTGCAACTGTATTAATCAAGTCAGCCTGCTATGAGAATGACAGCCTATTTTGTCGCAGTAGGACTTTTTTGTTGGTAGCCTTAAGTGCCAAAATAAGCAGAAATTATGTGCGTATTCTCTAGGGGTTAAGTATAGAGCAATGTGTTTTCAATTCACCCTTTGAAGGCCTACTCACACAATCATATAGGTGTAAGCTTTGTCAGAAGCTCTTTGCAGCTGTGAGGTCAGCATTAGAACTCTCCGTGGATGGGTCCGTGGAGCACGCAGTCATTCTCTTAAACTGCAGCTCATCTGTGTGGGAAAGCTGAGTTTAGGCAAAGCATCTTCCTCCACTAGGTGCTTGGGAATTCAAGCTATCCATCCCCACGCTGACCTGCGGGAGGAGGGTATGTAATGCTCTCTCTTCTGAACACATTGTGATGCTGGGTCAGAGGGGTGGGAAAGCTGCACAGTGGAAAAGGATCTAAGGGTGCTGGCTGACAGTGACTGAACATGAGCCAGGCTGTGCCCAGGTGGCCAAGAAGGCCAATGGCATCCTGGCCTGGATCAGCAATGGTGTGGCCAGCAGGAGCAGGGCAGGGATTGTCCCCCTGTGCTGGGCACTGCTGAGGCCGCACCTTGGGTATGGTGTCCAGCTATGGGCCCCCTGCTGCAAGGACATTGAGGTACTAGTGAGTCCAGAGAAGGGCAGTGGAGCTGGGGAGGGGTCTGGAGCACCAGTTCTCTGAGGAACAGCTGAGGGAGCTGGGTGTGTTTGGCCTGGAGAAAAGGAGGCTCAGGGGGAGCCTCATGACACCCTACACCTGCCTGAAAGGAGGCTGTGGCCAGGCGGGGTCAGGCTCCTCCCAGGTGTCCAGTGACAGGACAAGAGCACAGAGTCTCAAGCTGCACTGGGGGACATCTAGGTTGGACATTAGAAAAAATTTCTTCATGGAAGGATGTGTCAAGCAGTGGTATGAGCTGCCCAGGGAAGTGGTGGTCGCCACACCCAGCAGTACTCAAGAAATGACTCGACATGCTTCTTAGTACTATGGTTTACTTGAAAGGGTGGTGTTTGGTCAAAGGTTTGATTCAATTATCTTGGAAGTCTTTTCCAACACTAATGGATTTATGAAAGCTGTGGAGCAAGAATCTGTGAGTGCCCCAACAGGAAGTAATGCTACCCATGATCACTAAAGATTAGATAATATAAAAACTGTTGCTCTACCATAATGAGACCTTATGTAAGCACTCATAATGGGAATGCTCACAGATCAAAAAAGGTCTTTGCCAAGGTCTCAACCTTAACTGAAGGAGCAGTCCTGTGAACTTCACAAGTTTACATGCTAAATACATACCACTCTTGTGTAAAGATAAAAAGGGATCACAGAGTTTGTTTTGTTTTGAAAATTTATTTGATTGTTTACAATGGTATAGAATGGAGGATATTCACATTTTATTTTTGTTAAAATTAATACAACCCTTTCCTAACTTTCATTTTAGCAGGTAGAATAAGCCAATTTACGAAAATTTCTTTGATGAGCCATTTCCCTTCTTAAGAGCGGCTACTGCACATTCCTGGAACACACTGCCTCTGGAGCTCAACCTCTCAGTCTGCTTGCTTTCCTGAGACACTCCTGTGGTGCAGATACATCTGAAATCATCTGGAAAGCTTCTGCCACTGAACCTGACAGCCTTTTGGAGATATCTGTGCTCCTTCAGCCTAAACTGGATAAGCAGCAGCTAGAAAAGAAAACCTTCTTCAGAAGTTTAGGTGCACTGGTAGTAATGTAAAATAAAAATAAGAGAGGGAGCATGATGATTTCTATTTAAATCATGGTTGTAGCTCCTCATAACCTTCTGTCTAAAGGGATGTTCAAAAAAGCAATATTTTTAAGCAATATTTTTTTTACTATACAATAAGCTATAGATCCTCAACCTATAGCTTATTGTATAGAGAGAGAAATAGAGAGAAATAGAGAAGTTAGCACTCAGCCCAACAGCAGAGTGCCTTGGGATGTCCCATGAATTTTGTAGTTACTTCAGATGAATGTTCAGTCTTTGAAAACTGGATTTATGTATATTCAGTTACTGTTGTTCATATAACTGCTAAAAGACTGCTAAAAGCCCTGCAGTCTGCTTTTTTACCTTGTTTACCTGCAGTCAGGTGTTTAGCACTCTCAAGACAGAGAGGGGCTATATCCAGACACTTCTGCCAAAAGCATGCCCTAGAAAAAAAATTTTGTTGAGGATTTTTTTCCTTTATGAAATTTTCTCTTTCAGTTCATTAAAGAGCAGGGATGTTACTTGCTGGTGCTGGTGTTAGTGCATTCTATTCCTTTACCATCACTGGCTGCTCACAGGCTATCAACTTCTACTCACATTGAAGTGTTTTTTGATGGAAGAGCCTTTATAAAGATATTTAATAGTTTATTCTAATTCAGTGAGAAACAGTATATCAGATTGTTTATTTCACTAAGGTATGAGCCTTGAACCAAATTAATCAATGATACAGGAAAAGAATATAAACTAAGGTTTTTAAAGAAGCTGACAAATTAAATTGAAATTATTAGGAACAAAAGAGATATATCTAATTTTCTTTTTGCACAATTACTTTCTGTAATTTCTGGGGTTTTTTTCAAGGCCCACTTTCTCTTGTAGTGAATATTGTCAAGGATCAATGATAAGAAGAAACTCTTCCACAATATATACTAGTGGTGTTTTCTTACATATACCAGGCATACAATTTACTGCATGTAGGTTTTTAGATTAAAATATGAATTTAAACATTTAAGGTAATATAAGTAAAAAGACCTTCAAGGTAACTAAGGCTTCATTTTAATTGAAGATTTACTTTATTATCACATGTTTATTAAAATAATTCTCAGCAAAATTAATTTCCTTCCAAGAAACAAAACACAGAATGAAAAGAGAAGAAATTCTGAATCATGTGCAAAGATACCCAGTAGTGGTTAAATTTAATCAGTAAGCATTGCATCTAATGAGCCCAGTTTTAGAGCTACTCAATTAATGTATCCTTGTTATGGTGGAGTTAGTCTGAATTAAATGCAAACTACCAAGATGGAACTAGCCATTTAATCAGCTCTGTTAAGACACTAGTTTTTTTAACCTAATACTAATTAAAGTTCCAACATAATGATGAAAATATATCTGTTAATAAAGACAAAAACTTTATGCAAAAGACTGCGAAACCTGTTTTACTGCACATGTCCAAACAGCAGGTAAATTTTCTTCAGTATGGCATAGCCTAGCCAATTTATATAAAAAAAAACCAAAACAAACAAAAGGATGGAGCCATCACTTGAATGAGTGACTCTGCCAAACTAACTCTGAAGAAATCTTATTAATTTAACATTGTTGACATGGGCTGAGTGACAAAGCAGCTTGCAAAACAGAGTAAGTGAAACAGAAAATTTTAAAATGCTGTAAGCTTTAAATAAAACATAAAATGATTCTGTGTGTATGTGTGTGTGGGGAGGACCATTACACACAAGTCGGTGTTTGATATATGGCATATAATTACAGGAAGTAAGTAGAAGGTGCCATGATACCTGTCAATTATCAGCAGGCAGAAAATGAAGATAACATACATAATTCATCAGCATACTGCCTTTTGTTGTTAAGCCAACTGATTTGGCTCCATATCATAACTGCTTATTTAAAACAAGACATTTAAATTCAAATGAAATACTGTTACCTTTTCAAAATGTGTTGTTATTATTATTATTATTTCAAAACCAGTTATTACACTGATCCAGATGCATGTATATGCATTTTTAAATGTCAGCAAGGAAGACTACAACTTCTTTAAAATTGCCTTTAAAAAGGTATACAGATCAATTCAGATTGACTTCTGTTGCATTTAATTCTGCCTGCTTGAAGTCAGATGGATCTTTAGAAAAAAACCTAGATAAGGGCTCCAAGTACATACTGATCAGTATTATGTGGAGGATGTTCATGCTTTTTTTCTTCAAGGAATGCCCTCAATTAAGATTAAAAAAGAAAAAAAAAACCAAACCCAACCCAATAGCTAGCAAAAAATTGCCTAGGTAAGAAGAGACAACATTTTGACATCTGGAGGGGGACAGACCTGAGAGATTACATAAATTTGTGTATGGTGCAGAAAATATAAAGAAGGAACTAATGGATTTTATTTATTTTTTCAGAGTACAAGAAGGAGAAGACTTGTCAAATCAAGAGAATATCAAAGAGATATGAGAAAACTCATCAAGAGAAATGGCTTCCACATAAAAGCAGGGTGTTCACAGTTGGAGTTCATTTCCACAAGATGAATAGGAGCAAAAAGCTCTGTGCATTGATGCCTTAAGTTTTAGCTTTCATATTTTCCAGATTCTGTATACTGCTTTAGTATTTAACTTTGAACTTCATATAAAGTGTTAGCAAGTTCTCTCCACAGTGTAGTTAGACAAAACAATTCTTTTCCAGCCTGAGAACCAAGGACACCATTGCAGCTTCAGGCCCAAAAAGTGTAAAGAATGACAAATTGAGGAGAGCAATCTGGGAGGATGGGACTTCATCAGTTGAAGCTGTAATTGGACAATTAATATGTAAATGGACCAAAACTTATTGAAGTATGAAAACTCATGACCGGTTGTCCATCGTGAGTCCATCTTCAGTGCATCTTCGTTAGAGCCATGGCCAGGGTCTTGTACTGCCCAAGGTGTATCCTTCGAAGGCCTTTTAAAAAATACCTAATTTATTCCTATAACTCTGTCCAGCCTCTGTTCTAGGTAGCCTCTTTAAGCATCAGCATTAGCAGGATTTCTACAAAGGTTAAACTTTAGGAGTGATGAATGTATTCACACCCATATATAAAGGAAGCCATGGATGTTCTCACTATGTATAAAGCTCCAAAGTTCCACTATGTACCAAAAGCTGGTACATCTGATGAAAGCACTTCACTTCAAGGAGGTTATCAGCACTTACCTGTGCTGGGTTTGATTCTAGACAGGTAGTTGTACTGTGCAGCTGGAATGCAGTACACCCTGTGTTATTGCTATAGAAGCATGAAAATTTTCCAAGAGGAAAATCACTTTCATACAGAAATTTATTTTTCTAGGTGGAGTAAGAAGATCCAGTAAATCAGATGACACGAAGAAGCACATGACTTGAAAGTAATCTGAAAAGGAGAAGAAAGGTAGTAAAATGGGCATGGGATCTGTCCTTTCCACATAGGCTGCAGTTAACCAAAGACCCGCACTGGCAGCCTGGTCTTCGCCTGGAACCCTTTCTGAGTTTTTGCATTTCCATTACTGGCCTGAATGAGGCCTTGAACAAGAATAGTCTCTCTCACAGCTGAAAGGGAAATTCTATCAGTTCAGATTAGGGAAATGTTTTGGGTAAACTTTTCGAAAGACTGTTGATGGGACTAGCAAAACAAGAGGCAATTGATTATATTAAAAAACAACAACAACAACAACAACAAACCAAACAAAAAAAAAACCAACAAAAAAAAAAACACAAACGAAAAAAACAAACCAAGAAGCAATTAATTATATAAAAAACAGGACAATAGTCTGCAAAACCAGCTTTCTGGGAGAGGCTGACTACCATCCCCATTTCTGAAAATTCCCCTGGAGCCCAGGTACTTTCTCCTCAGCTACTGAGGTGTTTATCCTTGCTGTGTGGGTTATGGAGGCAACTGATTACTCTGTGGCTGGGGTATCCTTTGTCCAGACTTGAGAAGGAGTTGCAGGTACTGCACCTTATTCTATATTTTATCATCCAAACTCACCTCTGACATAAGATGCAGTCTATTTGTTCTAGCAAAGGCAAAACTGAAAATACATACTTAATATAAGGTTTTGGTTAGCTGCAAAGAAATAAAAATCAATTTTTCATGTAAAAAGTCATGTAAATCATGTAAAACAATACAAAGTGTTGCCATACTTGTATGTTCAACGCAAAACATACATTATTTATCTATGCATAGTGGCATTGGAAAAAGCAGCGTATTTTGAAGCACACGTGAAATAAAGAGTCATTTCTTATAAGCAGGTAAAACTGTATTCAAACACATGTGCTGCATAAACAAAATATTTATTATACTCACAAATTATCTTTACACTCTAAATGTAAAAAATGACTGTGCTGCTGATTATTTCCCCTGAGTACACATAAAACAGTGCCAAAGGGCAGAACAGTACCAGACTAGTTCAACCACACCTCGGGCTTCCTGCAGGGGCACTGAAACAATGATCTCAATGCATTTATTTTTCTTTGTTGCACTTTCCCTCACCCTCGGTGATTACTTTGCACTTAACTTGGCCACCACGTGGGAACAAGATGGCAGGGCTGGAGAGCAGCTGCAATTTGGGAAGGGCAGAGGACCTTGTCCCTCTGTAGTAAGACAGAGTCACCCAAATGTGGACAGTGATCAAATAGCAGTGAGTGTAAGGATATGGGGAAGGCAAGAAAGGAAAGGATAGGAGAAGTCTGGGGACATCCTTACATAAGTTTTGCCACTATAATAGAGACACTTTGGATGCACTTCATGGTGTTATTTTCACCTTGGCTCAGCTGGGTTATTTTCATCATGCTTCTGTTTTTACCTCCAAAAGCCTTCTGAAGAGAGAATTCCTTTCACAGGTATTTGGTTCTGCTGGGTGATGCAGCTACAGCTCTTCTCCAGAACAACTGACCCAGGATCCCCTTAAAAAGTCCCATGACTGTAGTAGAACCTGATGCATATTGCCATAATATCTGTCCCAATTTGTGATTTCGAGCACCTAGTATCCTTTAATTGGTAGGTCATAACTACTCGTTCTTGTTTACACATTTCTAGGAAAAATTGAGAATGGAGGAAAAAGCCAAAATGCTTCTTCAGACCAGCATCACCACCATTATTAGAGGGCTTGGGTCACAGTATTGGCTAGAAATAAAGTACATGTATTAAACAAAGGGGATGATGCAGAGCAAACAGAAAACAACCAGCCCTTTAGACATAAAAGACGACCTTTGGGTAGCAGGAAAAAGATTAATCTCTTTAATTCCAGCATGCTGTTATTTATCAATGCTTCTACCTCATGCTTAACAGGAAAAGATACTTTAAAGTTTAGATTAATGTAAAATCTTCACAAGACAAAAAGAGGATCAGACAAGTGATTTCTGTGGAACAAGCTGGAATAATTTTTTTTTTCTTCTTTCCTTGCTGACCTGTTAAGGATGAGTTTAGAGCAGGGAGAGAAACTTCTGCTGTTCAGTAAAAGTATCCCTTGGGATATCAGTCATGGAGTATGCCTGAGCCAGAACAAAATGTGATTTACAGTAAAAATTGTGTTTATTGCTACTAAAAGAAAAAAAACTATAACTGCATATAAATTTTAAAGTAAGGGGGGAAATTTGATACTTCATGGCATAAAGAGTTCTTTATAGGCAACACTGCATAACGTACTCTAGGCATACAAAAATGATGATTTGTTCTGTGTGGACAGTTAAAAAACGGTAAATAAAAGGCTACCTTTTCTTCAAACTTTATTTAGAGTGTGTCTTTATAGAATGGAATCACAGAATGATAGAGTGGATTGGGTTGGAAGGGACATGAAAGATCATATATTTCCAACCCCTCTTCCATGGGCAGGGATGCAGTCCACTAGGTTAGGTTGCTTTAAGACCCATCCAACCCAGACCTGAACACTTCCAGGAATGAGGCATTCACAGCAGGTGGTGAGGCAACTTGTTTTAGTGCCTCACCACCCTCAGTGTGAAGAATCTCTTTGTAACATTTAATACAAATCTGTGCAGTTCTGTATGGGGTAGAGTTAATTTTTTTTACACTGGCTGGTATGAGGCTGTGTTTTGGATTTGTGCTGAACACAGAGTTCATAATACAGAGATGTTTTTGTTATTGCTGAGCAGAGCTTGCACAGAAGCAAGGACTTTTCTGCTTCTGCTGCACTGGTGAGGGGGCTGTGGGTGCCTGGGGGGTTGGGAGGAGACACAGCCAGGACAGACAACCCCAGCTGACCAAAGGGATATTCCAGACCACCTGGCATCATGCTCAGTATATAAAGTGGGGGGAAGAGGGAGGAACAGAAGGACATTTGGAGTGATGGAGTTTGTCTTCCCAAGTCACTATAGTGTGTGATGGGGCCCTGCTCTCCTGAAGATGGCTGAAGAGCTGCCTGCGCATGGGAAGCAGTGAATCCATTCCTTGTTTTGCTTTGATTTGCTTTGTTTGCATGTGTGGCTTTTACTTGCCCTGTTAAATGGTCTGAACCTCAGCCCATAGGTTTTCCAGCTTTTGCCCTCATGATTCTCTCCCTGATCTCACTGGTGGGGCAGAGAGAAAGCAGCACGGTTGCTGGCTGGGGTTAAACCACAACAAAACCTTTCTAATTGTAGTTTAAACCCACCCCCCCCTTGCCCAATCACTGTCTGCCTTTGTAAAAAGAATCTCTCTGGCACTCCTGTAGCCCCCCACGGGCACTAGAAGGTGCTATAAGGTCTTTCTGGAGCCTCTTCTCCTCCATGCTGAACAACACCAACTTTCTCAGCCTTTCCTCTTGGAGAGGTGCTCCATCCTTCAGATCATCTTTGTGGCCCTCCTCTAGATGCAATCCAACAGGTCACAGAATGACAGGCTAAACTGAGTTGGAAGGGACTCAGAAAGATTGAGTTCAACTCCTGGCCCTGCACCAACCCAAGAGTGGCATCATGTTCCTGAGAGCATTGTCCAAACACTTATTGAACTCCATCAGGTTGCTGCTGTGACCCCTTCCCTGGGGAGACTGTTCCAGTGCCCAGCCACTCTCTGAATGAAGAACATAATCTTCTTAATATCCAACCTAAGCCTCCCCTGACACAACTTCAGGCCATTCCCTCAGTCCTGACACTGGTTATCATAGAGAAGAGATCAGGGCCTGCCCCTTCTCCTACCCTATAGAGGAAGTTGTATTGCAGTGAGGTCTCCCCTCAGTCTCCTCTTTTCCAGGAGTGTTTATTGCTACTAAAAGAAACTTTTCCGGTCTGTTCAGCCTGGAAGTGACCTTAGCTGCTCCTCATACAGCTTCCCCTCAAGGCCCTTTGTGACCATCTTTGACTCCTTTGGGCTGTCTCTAATAGTTAAATGTCTTACACTGTGGCACCCAAACCTGCCCCCAGCACTGGAGGTGAGGCTGCCCCAGTGCAGAGCAGAGCAGGACAATCCCCTCCCTTGCCCAGCTGGCCCTGCTGTCCCTGATGCCCCCAGGACAGGCTTGGCCCTCCTGGCTGCCAGGGCACTGCTGGCTCATGTTCATCTTGCCATGGACCAGGACCCCAGGGCCCTTTCCATGGCACTGCTCTCCAGCCTCTCATTCCCAGTCTGGCTGTACATCCAGGGCTGCCCCATCCCAGGTGCAGAACCCGGCATTTTCCCTTACTCTTGAACTTCATAGATTGGTGATTGCCCAGCCCTCTGATTTCTCAAGGTCTCTCTGCAGGACCTTCCAGCCCCTGAGGGAGTCAACAGCTCCTCCCAGTTTTGTATCATCTGCAAACTTAGCATCCCTTACAGTTCTGCATCCAAGTCATTAGGAAGCTGTTGAAGAGCTCAGGGCTGAGTTCCACAGTCTGATCCCAGTCACTGCAACCTTTTCTGCTCAACCCATGAGCCAGCTGTTCATCTGTCACATGATGTGTTTGTCCAGCTGTGGGCTGGATATTTTGTCCAGAAGAATTTAGTTCTAGGGACTCCAGAGCAGGATGCAGCACTGCAGGTGGGCTCTCAGCAGAGCAGAGCAGAGGGGCAGAATCCCCTCCCTGGCCCTGCTGCCCACCCTGCTCTGGATGCAGCCCAGGACACGTTTGGCTCTCTGGGCTGTGAGTGCCCATGGCTGGGGCATGTCCAGCCTCTCACCCAGCAGCACCCCCCAGTTCTTGCCAGCAGGGCTGCTCTCAATCCCATTATCCCCAGCCTGTGTTGATATTGGGGATTGCCCCAACCCAGGTGCAGCACCTTGCACTTGGCCTTATTTGATCTCATGACATTCACATGGGCTGAAGCTTGTCCAGGTCCATCTGGATGGCATACCTTCCTTAACTTGAATAAATCAGAGATCTATTCCTCTTAATAGATCCCAAACCATATTTTCCATGAAACACTACAAACTGTTATCATAATCTTAATGGAAATAGTTTATATCCATGCCATCTCATGTTCTTTACAAGTTCAAAATTATACTAAACTTTGGGTAATGTTCATATGGCTTGAAGACAAACATAGAAACCAAAACTAAAAGACATTAAAGTGAAAAATTCAGCTGTCTAAAAATTGCATATATGTGATAGATGTAATGTTCATGGTCAGTATAAAGGTACGTGTAGCTTCTAGCAGAGCCAAACTCATGCGTTGCTGATAGAGTGTGGGCTTTTAGGTCTTCCCAAAAAAGTTGCTATCAATGACTATGGCAGTCTCTGCTCAACTTTCATTTTTGTCAAAATAATGGACAGAATCTCACTTACTCAGATGCAAGGCAAAGGACTTTAAATTTCCTGTATGTAGGGGTGTGCTGGCAGTTCAGTAACATAGATTAAGATAGCTAGACTCAAGCAGTTACTTATCACTTTTCAAATTAGTTACAGGTAGCAGCTGCTTTTTGTTAGAGTTTTCAGATGCAGAACCTCAGATGGCATAAATCAAATCTATTGAAGTCTACTGGAACTTTGATAATTTATACCAGATAAGAGTCTAAATTGTCATTGGCGATACAGACTCACTACAGGAATATTAAATGAGAAATGCTGCCTAGTGGATATAGCAAAAAAATCTGGAAAAGTATTCAATTCGATTGTGTCAGTCAGTCCATATGTTAAAAGAAAGTTGTGAGTCTGGGGAATGCCTGACAACTTGTGGATATGGTTTAATTGTAACTTAAAGTGCAGATTAGACTCATCATTTTGTAGCAGGAACAAGATTATGTCTATGCAGTAGAAACAGACTTCAAGAGCACCTCAGCCAGGAATACTTTCAGCCTGGAAGAGCAGTCAGGCTTCTGCTACAAACAACTGTTACCACAGAATTTTGATATGTCTGGTGTGTATCCCAGGAAAATCTCACCTCAAGTCAAAGAGACTTGGGCTCTTTCAGAAGAGAAACCTCCTTTAGTCTAAAGGCAGAAAGTAAAACTGGAGAAAGGATGGAAAAGGCTTTGCCTTCTTTCCCCAAAACCACATAATAAAACATTTTTTCTTCTGATGCCCATAAAAAAGGAGGATATGATGGTCAAGTGCAGTTGTGAATAGACCAGCAAATGCTGTGCTGCTTTGCAAGGTTAGTCCTTGTGACCTTGTTGCAACACAAAGAATAGCATCTGAGATGCAAGGCTCTAGTAGGAGAAGGCAAAATTCAGCCTGGAGGTGGTGAGATACTAAGCTATCATCTCATAATGTACTTTGAAACCTCCTGTGTCAGTGAGAATTGTCTGGCAGAGTTTTTGCCAGGCGGAAGACACACAGAGATTCAAATTTAAAGGTGATTTGTAGAAGCATCTCAATCTTAAAAGCATTTCAATACAGCAATGGAGTTCCAAAGGCATGGAAGCATAGGACCACCCATCCCAGAGTTTCAGACATAAGACATCAGGAATAGTTAACAGTCTGATGATTTGCTCATTGTGCTGGTTTTGTGTGGGGCAGAGTTAATTTTCTTCATAGTGGCTGGTATGGGGCTGTGTTTTGGATTTGTGCTGAACACAGAGTTCATAACATAGAGATGTTTTTGTTATTGTTGAGCTTGTTTTGTTAGAGTTTGCACAGAGCCAAGGCCTTTTCTCCTTTTCATGCTGCCACGCTGGCAGGGGAGATCAGAGTGCCTGGGAAGTTGGAAGGAAACAAGCCAGGACCGGTGACCCCAACTGGCCAAAGGGATATTCCAGACCATGTGGCATCATACTCAATTCACAAATTCAGGGGAAGAAGGAGAAAGGGGAGGACATTTGGTGTTTGTCTTCTCAAGTCACTGTTGTGTGTGATGAAGCCCTGCTCTCCTGGATATGGCTGAACTCCTGCCTGCCCATGGGAGGCAGTGAATTCATTCCTTGTTTTAATTTGCTTGCATGTGCAGCTTTTGCTTTCCCTATTAAATTGTCTGTATCTCAGTCGATGAGTTCTCTCTTTTATCCTTCTGATTGTCTCCCTGATCCTTATTGTGGAGCACTGAGTGAGCAGCTGCCTGGGGCTTGGTGGCTGGCTGGGCTTAAACCACAACACTCACTATGGATTCCCAGAGTAGTTTAAGTACAGTCAAGCAGCTGCTCTGATGTGAAGATGTTTAAGAAGGAGTTAGACAACCCAGGTACCTTTCAAAGAGCGTCAACCAGTGAAACTACAAAGGACATGCAAGGCAATCTGATTAGAAAAAAAGCTACTGCTAAAAGAGAAAGAATCTCTTCAGAAGTAAAATAATGTTTAGGAGCTTAGTGAGAAATTGGCTTCATCTGAATAGAGACTAAGCTCTGGAGTTAGTGATATCAATGGCAGCAACTAGCCCAGCTCCCTCCTGGTCAATGCTACAATGAGGAGGTGACCAGTTACCTCTGTGGCAGTGTTACTAGTGACACTACTGTGGTTCTTCCTTCTCTTGGCTTCTTGAGATTATGCAATTTATTAACTTCTTCAATATGGGACAAGAGAACATCTTTTGTGATGTCTTTTTGTAATTAAAAAAATAAATAAATTAAACACATCCCTTTTTTACCAGTATCGAAGTCGTTAAAGAAGTCAGGAGACTTCTATAGGATACCAAGGCAAACTTTGTACCAAAGGCCTGTTGACAGGAATTGCTATCAGGTATAAGGTTTCAGCCTGGAGAAAATTTAACACAAAAATTCAGATCATCAGTCATAAAGAAAAATTAGTGACAACAGAGAAACAAATATTCAATTCTTTTTAGGGACTACTTGGAATGCTGATCTCATCGAAACATGCTCCTCAACTTATTTTAAATTTCTTATGTAATTATACCCTGTTTTCAAGTTCTTCTCACTGCACAGAGGTCCCTTTTGTCTAAGTTCATATTCAGGTCAGTTCAGAGAAGCTTCACAGACATCAGAGACAAGACATTGTCCTTCTGCCAATGTGGTTTTGCCCCAAGCTGCAAGAAAGCTGAATTAGCCACTGTAAGGGTTATTTGCATCTTTTATTGCTTGCAGAAAGGAAGTTTTCAGCCAAGGAAGGATACAATTCTAGTTTTCGCTGCACAAAGAGGGAACTGACTTGCTGTAAATAATGATAAGGTAATGTTGCTAATTACTTTTGCACTTTTTATTCAAAGGACAAAATACCACTCTACAAACAAAAGGCAGAACACATGTTGAAGATTTGGATAAGCTAAAAAAACAAGTATCAATATGGATGCACTCTTGTTGCATTTAAAATCATACAGGCATACAAGACTTAATAAAGGATCTTAAACAGTTAATCCAGAATGATATTCCATCTTCTGTATATGACCACAGACACACAGTGATGCAGAATCACCAGATAAACTATTAATGCAGAAGATTATTGCTGAGAAACTGGAATAAACAGAACAAAGGAGTGCTAAAATTCCATGTGTGGCTGGCTATCTTCCATGGACATCTTTAGAATAGATTCTTATACAGTCTGGATCCCTTGCCACACTACACCATTTACAAATGATCGTGTCCTTTCTTGAACAGCTGAAGCTGCCCTGAAGTTCCAGTACAAATGGTAGCCTTCACAGGCAAAAAAAATGGATCATGAAGTAAACCCATAGAAGAGATGAAGGAAGAACCAAAACAACTTTGCTCCCTATCAAAGATAAGGGTAGAACATCCAGTTCAACCATCCACTGGGCTGATCTGTTTTGTCACAGAAGTGTCCTGAACTATTGCTGAGTTCAGCTACAATACCTATTTAAGGACAGATATCTCTTGAGGTTAAAACTAGAGATGGAAATCCCATTATAATTTACTTTAAACTGTTTCAATAGTTAAGTGATCTGTATTAAGGGAAAATTGTACCAGTTGGTTCCAGTATGATTTTGTTCAGCCTCCAACATTCAGCCATCAGGTCCTTTTATGTCTGTTAGCCAGATGGAGAAGACAGGTATCAAATTTCTATTTCATTGCAGATGCTTTTGAACTGCAGTCAATACATGGTTTTATCTGATAAAGAGGAAAAACTTCCTTGTATCATGCCACATGAATCAATGACTTTTCTGGCTTTTCTCTCAGCCTTTCCTTTTGACTAAGTTCTTGACTCCTAAACTGCAAAAAGCAAATTAAAAAAAAACCCAAATGTTCAGTGCAAACATATAACTAGTATTGTCTATGCAATCCCCAGGGATTTGTTTTAGTATAACCAAGAATTACAGAAAGCATTTTGACCAAAACACCATATTTAAGAGCTCATTCATTGTTACCTGTCTTGCATCTCTTCATTCCTTCTTCTTACCTCTTTGCATCTCTTCATTCCTCCTCCAAATCCCCAAATAATAACTCATGAACAGAAAAAAAGGAAGAAAAGCAGCATTTTCAGTTCATCTTAAGTCCAGCAAAACACAAATTTCTGAAGATGAAGAAGGCAACAGCAGCATTAGCTTTGCAATAGCATGACTGATGATTAGATTAAGGGAATTTTCTGCAGATGTGGTTTTATTCCCCTTTTTGTTACAGCTGTACCAATACATGCAGAAAGGTTATGCTAGGCAGAGAAAGGGTAACAGAAGTAGTGATGAATCTAAGGTATAAGGCTTATTTAAAAATACTGGCTCAAATTTTGAAAGTAAAGTCAATTTATAGTGTGGGGATGTTCTGGCATTATTCTGAAATGCCAAAATAAAATTGCATAAGCACATAATATAACAGAACACTCTAGAGATGACCAGAGCCAAAATATACAAGGAAACCCAAGACAACAAATTGGAGGCTTAGATTCACCTAAAACAAAAGGCTGTTTACTAGAGAATTTTTCTTTTAGAACAACTTGTTCCATTTGCCTCCAATGGCTCCATATTTGGGTGTCTTCTCTGTTCTGAAGATCTAGAATTTGATGGGTAGACTAAATGTAAAGGTCATAAATATAAGAATAAAAAGGACACTGCTTTCTCAGTTCACAAATGTTTTACTTTAATAGTTAACCACAAAACACTTGTCTGTTTGCGCCCAACTTGTTAAAGCCCTCTGGTCTGTATCAGTGACTTATCTTTGTTGTTTATTATATCTCCAATCTTTTGGGTCATCTGTGAGTATCATTAATAATTTTGTACAACGTTAATGTAATTTAAAACAAGCATTAAGTAACACATAGCAAAAAGTAATTCCTAAAATAACCCAAATATAAACATGCTTACTCAATTAGGATCTATGCTCTGTTTTTGGCTGCCAGTTACTCAATGTTCTACTAATTAGCAGGTCATACTGATCCAATTAGCATGACATATAAAAAGTGTCATGCAGCAGTAAGTCAGAATGTTTTCAAGAAATCTAAACATTACATATTACAGTATTGTCATGTAAACATTGTACTTTTTGGTTAGTGTTTTAATAAAATTGTAGTCAGATCTGTTTCTCCTATACCCATATTGACAAATATTAGTTCTACTGATTCCCTTTAAGAGCTTATATATCAGTCGTAAATTTTTTTGCCTACATGGATGCTACCAATAATCATCTAGATTATCGTTTTTTACTGCTAATACTTCTGGATTATTTTTCCCAATTTCAAATTTTTGAAAACAGACAGTACAGATAGCTGTTTGTTCAGTTTTAGTATAAACACTGAATTGAAGTTATCTGAATGTGTTATTTTAAAACTGGTTTTGATGGCTAACATATTCTTGAGTTATTGCTGGAATAGATGTGTTTTTCATTTTGTGAAGTGATAAAATTTTGGGATTTCTCCAGGTGCTTCAAAAACAGCAGCATTCACTAGCCCTAATCTTTACAGGGGACTTCAACCACCCTAACACTGGTTGGAGGTGCAGCAAAGCTGGGCTCAGGCAATCCAGGAGGTTCCTGTGATGCATTGATCATAACCTCCTTCTCCAAACAACAGAGGAACCAATGAGAGAGGTGCTATGCTGGACCATGCTCTTGCTGACAAAAGGGGCTAGAGGGGAATGTGAAGCTCAAGCACAGGCTGGGAAGTAGGGACCATTACATGGTTGAGTTTCAGTGAGAAGGACACACAAGATGCTCACCCTGGACTCCAGGAGACCAGACTTTGGATTCTTCAGGGGTCTGCTTGGTAGAGTACTAGGGCATGGAATCCTGGAGGGAAGAGGGGCCCAAGAAAGCTTGTTCATCTTCAAGGGTCAAGGTCCTCCAAGGCAGGAGCAATGTATCCCAACAAAAAGGAAGTCAGACAAAAGTACTGGGAGACCTGCATGGATGAGCAGCTTGCTCCTAGACAAACCCAAACACAAAAGGAAGCCTATTGAGGGTGAAATGAAGACAGGTACCCTGGGAAAAATATGGAGAGATTGAGCAGCCAAGGATCAGGACAGACTTTTTACTAGTATCACTTCCATACTTCTATAGATGCATGATTCTGAAGACTAACTTAACTCTTCCTAAATGTACCACATTTACCTGCGAGGGTAGCAAGGGACATGAATGATGCTGTGTTCTTTGCAGGTGTAACTGTCATCAGCACTGTATTACATGAAGCAGAAACTCCACATAAAATATTCCAAATTTCCAGATTAGCTGTGCAAGTCTGTGGAAGAACACTAGCAGTGTTATCCCAAGATGGTGTGTTGTAACAATAAAGAGCCGTCACTGTTCTGAGCATCTGTTGAGAGGGCAGAGTCAGCTTAAAACCTGAAAGCAACCAACTTTCAGAAGTTAGGTCTGCAGTTCTGCATTTTCCTACACATGTCTTAGAAGATTTGTGGAACTTGTTTATCTAAACATGTCTGTCCTGCTAAGTGACAGATGCACACAAAAGGAGAGACAGACTTCAACAAAAACAGTGATATTAACCACTGATAAAAGTGCAGGCAGAGTAACCAGAGAATTATTTTTGTTCAGCATTATTTGCAAGAGCTGGCATGACTCAATGACAAAGGTGTAGTTATGTTGACTCTGCTTCTTCCAGAAAGCAGCGACCTGCGGAGAGACATGAAGACGCAATCTATAATTCAATCGACATTCATTCTGCCAGAAAACAACTTTCTGTATAAAGGAGTTCTGCAAGAACATCACAGCATGTGACAATGAAAAGTATGTATTAGACAAAGTTTAACTGGGATAGCAGCGGACTAACTCAGATCTTGAACTTCCTTTTATATTCCCCTCCTTATTTCTCATTCACCCCACAAATTTCTTCTTTATATGCAGAAAGTAGAACCTTCATCTTGTCTAAGAATTGTCACTCTTTGCTTTTTTCCCCAAGTAAACTTGGAAGAAAGATTTTAACTATCTTTGCACTATTGTTGATCATAAAAAGCTAGTAGTATTCGTATTTTTAGGTATACTTCACACAAAATTATAGCTGTTATGTGGTCTAAATCACCACTGGATATTAGTATTTATACCATTATGCTTTCACTCATCAAAGTAAGATCTATACAAACGATACTACAAATATTCTTGCTGAGATCAGCATAAGCTGAACTTGTAAATTCTGCATAATTTTCATGCGGCAGATACTGAAGTGCATTCCCATATGGACTGTAGTCCGAAACATTATTTTTCAGTTCTCAAGCTACTTTTAAACAGTTACCTTCTGAATTGCTAATTTCAGAGTTGTGTTGGCAGGTCCTTACAGATCATGTCCTGGATGTTGCCATGGTTATACTCTTCATTTAGTAAACAGTATGGAATAAACCCTCATTCACAGGCAATAATGCAACTTAGACAGATCCCCAGGTACTCTTAAACTGGTTCCTCTTCATTTACACTTCTTAAAGTCTGAGTAAGCAGAGATTACAGGTTTTATTTCCAAACAGTCAGTGTAGGGGCCTTCTAAGAAGTGCTCAAACTTAGTAGCAATTTTTCACTCCTAGGACCACCACTTCAGACAAGGCAATACATTCTGAGCAAAGGGGAAAAGTTGCCCTCTTCCCCTTAGCAGATGTGGAGACTGTGACTCATGAGTAGCAGATGGAAGTTGTCACCAGATTATCAATTATTGGAAGAGAAAACTGCAGCTATTGCAAGGCTCAGAGCTATTTATGGAGGATTTTCTTGATGCTACAATCAGCCCAGGGTGGATCCAATCTCCCTGGTGGTAAATATCATTTAGAGGGTGGAGCTGGCAAGGAATTGTGTTTTTACATTTATCCTTCAAATCTTACTCATTCTAGTTCTGCCCTTCTCTTCTTCAGTTATTCCACTCCTCATGTCCTAGAGATTTCTTATTTTCTTTTTAGAGAAAAGATCTCTAGCTTTTCTAGTGAGCTTCAAAAGCAGCCATTCAACTGCAGCAAGCAAATTTCTATTTTAAAAAATTGAAGACTTTATGCTTGCAGAGATAAATTGAAAATCAGAGCAGGATGCAAACCTGATCAACCAAGGGTGCACATGGTGATCTTTGGTGCCTGGGCTGTTGTCCTAACCATGGTGAAAACCGTGCTCAGGCTTTGCTGCTGTTGCTTCTCAGAACCACTAAAACCACAAGAACAAAATGATTTTTGTGCTGTCTGTAACAAAGCTCTCAGAATCACATATTAGAATTACTAATTGGGAAGCAATTCTGAGTTAGGAGAGTATTTTTCCTAGAGATAGTCTTCTGTCTTCTTAGGCTGGGGGAACAGTAATGTGACACTGGACCTTTACTACAACTGGAGAATTCAGAGGCTTCGGATACCTGTCCTTGCCCAGATGCTACACTTTTGGAACCACTAGAAAATATATTTTACATGAAACACCAGAAGAGATTTCTACCCCTCCTGCTCATGGATCATGACATCTGCAGGATGGCTGATGGTGACATCTAAGTTTGCAGTCACTGACTCAGGATCTCCTGCAGTTTTGAACCACACCACACACACAGTGCCTGCATCTATTCCCCCTGAAGGACCCCAATACAGCCCCACAGAGGACAGTGTCTAGCAACAGGACAGCTGTCCCATGAGTCCTGCACAGTTTATTAAACCAAAAAAGCATGGGGACACATCAATTACCAAGGGGTCCTTTCCTTTTTAGTGCCCATTTTTGGAACTCCTAACACTCCCCTGAAGAGGCACAAAGCACTAAGTTCCTGGAAATGTAAAATCACATTGTGCCACTGTTATTACAAGTGTTGAAGTGCAGCAGAGGTGTATCTCTTAGCTCATCTCAATCCCTGGAGCAGGAAAAAAAAATGTTCTCCAAAGCAACATCAAAAATTAGATGTTATTATTCTCAGCAACTTCAAAAGTTAGATGTTGTCTTGTCACAGACCAGTAGAAGAAATTTAAATCCCTGCTCTAAGAAAGGGATTTCAGTGAAGCCTTTGAAGGTAGTGAAGTAAAAGGAAGTACTGGTTTCTCTGACAAAATTTTACTGCAGGCTCTAACCATAGATTATCTCTATTTTCAGAATTTGATTACAAGGCTTAGCTTGACATAATAGTTCTGGTTCAATTTCCAAGGCTGCAGGACAGGAAGAATAGGAAGAAGGAAGGTAAGTGGTTGGAAAATTTACCCACTTTGTCTCTTAAATAGGTACAGAGTGTACAATGGACTGGGAACAGCAAAGGAAAGGAAGATGGGAAAGAAAAAGGATAGAAACAGGCAACCAGACAAGGAAAACACTTTCAAATGGGATACAAAATAAAAGTGAAAGTATATCAATGTCATCCACAATATATGTTAGTAAGCTGTGTTTAACCTTGAAAGTTGACTGCTCTGAATAGATGCAGTATTCCACAGTTCAGTCAGTGTTGCAGGGATAAACTGGTAAAACAAGTACATGCCACTCTAATTAGCACTTGGGCTACAAAATTTCAAATACTTTCTAAAGTTTTGGGACAAATCCCCAGCTTTTACAAATAGAAGATAAAATCTGGGTTGGGAAAAATAAATTTGGAAAACAACCTTTCAAAATGTTTACCCTTGATTTGGTGTTTATTAACTCTACCTCAGTGTACAGTTTTCTTTGACCAAACAAATGACAAAACAGCACAATGTAATTCTTTTGTTGGACAAAAAAACCTTGGTCTCTTAATTTCAAATTTTAGTATACAGAAGCCCTTGTACTTGGTGCACCACCTTGTCAGTTTGTCTGATACAACCCAACAAAAGAGCTGTCGTAAATCTTGATTGGGTGTTTCAGTCCCTGCAAAGCTAGAGACAGGCTTGCAATATTGTTCAAATGTCTGTAAACTAAGAATTTAACTATCAGATGGAACCAAATTTTACAGAGAGCATTAAGAAAAAAAACCATAGTCCAGCTCATTTTTACCAGCTTGCTAAACACAATCACTGCAGAAACAAGTGAGAAGAGGGAGGTATTGTAGCTGAGCTTTTTTAAAGAATGACAGTTGTTACAACAGGAACCATTATAGTGTGCCTTAGCTATCTCAGCCTTTTCTGTGCCTCCATACTTTCTGAAGGTTCTCAGTTATAATTCATGAAGGTTGAGAAGTGTGCAGAAAATTTGCACCCAAAGAAACTGCTGTCCAGCAATTCTTTGGGTGCAAAGCTCTTCTTCCCTCTTCCTAGGACTGCTGCCTTGGCTGTGCTGCTGGAGACAAGAGTACACCCACACAGCAAGGATCCCACTGAAAAGCACTCCATCTCCACAGCACAGGCAGGAGCTCCAGGTTTTGGCATATCTGAGCTGCTCCTTTGTAAGTTCAGCTCTCTTGCCATCACACATTAATCTGAATCTGGACTTCTTAGTCAGTCCTGGCTAATCAGGGAAGTCTGGAGATGTCAGAGATGACTGGAGGTTGGCCAGTGTGACATCAATCCACAAGAAGGGCTGGAAGTCAAATTCAGGCAACTGGAGCCTGTCAGCCTGACTTCAGCACCCAGCAAGACTGTGGAACAGATCATCTCAATTACGATCACACGGCACACACAGAATAACCAAGGGATCAGACCCACCCAGGTTTAGGAAAGGCAGGTCCCAATTGACCAAACTGATCTCTGTTTATGACTAGGTGACCTGCCTAGTGGATGAAGGAAAGGGTGTGGATGTAGCCTACCTGGACTTCAGCAAAGTCTTTGATATGGTCTCCCACAGCACTCTCCTGTAAAAGCTGGCAGCCCATGGAGTGGACAGGTGCACCCTTTGCTGGATTGGCCAGGTCCAGGTGAGGAATGGTGCCAGGAATGGAGCCAGTTCTTTTAATGATGATCTGGATGAGGGGGTTGAGTGCATTCTCATAAATTCATGGACAACATGTTGTGTGTTAAGTGCTGATCTGCTGGAGGGCAGGAAGGCTCTGCAGAGGGGCCTGGACAGGCTGGATCATGGGCTGAGGCCAATGGTGTGAGGTTCAACAAGGCCCAGTGCTGGGCCCTGCCCTTGGGTCACAACAGCCCCAGGCAGGGCCACAGGCTGGGGCAGAGCGGCTGGAAAGGACCTGGGGGTGCTGCTGACAGCAGCTGAACATGAGCCAGGCTGTGCCCAGGTGGCCAAGAAGGCCAAGGGCATCCTGGCCTGGATCAGCAATGGTGTGGCCAGCAGGAGCAGGGCAGGGATTGTCCCCCTGTGCTGGGCACTGGTGGAATTGCACCTCAAATCCTGTTGTGGGCCCCTCAATTAAGGAAGGACATTGAGGTGCTGGAACAGGTCCAGAGAAGGGCAACAGAGCTGAGGAAGGATCTGGAGCACAAGTCCTGAGTGGCTGAGGGAGCTGGGGGTGTTTATCCTAGATTAAAGGAGGCTCAGGGGTGACTTTACTGCTCTCTGATACTGCCTGAAAGGAGGCTGTAGAGCCAGGTGGAGTCGGGCTCTTCTCCCAGGCAGTGACAGGACAAGAGCACAAAGTCTCCAGCTGCAGCAGGGGAGGTTTACATTGGACATTAGAAAGAATGTCGTCCCCGAGGGGCTGTCAAACATTGGGATGAACTGCTCAGGAAAGTGGTGGAGTCTACATCCATGAAGTGTTCAAGAAATGACTGGACCTGGTACTTAGTGCTATGGTCTAGTTAACAAAGTGGTGATCATTCAAAAGAGTGGACTTGATGACCTTGGAAATCCTTTTCAAATTAAATGATTGTGATCCTTGAAATGGGAGAAAGGATTTTGACTTGTTTGGGGTGGGTTTTGTTTTGTTGTTGTTTTTTTTTTAAAGCCATTTAAAAAATCATTCTACCAGTACTTAGCACATGGAAATGCTCTTCAGAAAATTTTAGTTTATATAATTTCTCTTTCTTTGCCATGAGTTAAAATTTAGGTAAGCAATGTCTTTTACTTCATGACAATATCAGGTTGAGGTTTACATGTCCCTCATGCAGAGCTTCTACCCAAACATTATTGGGCCTGAGACTGCAAGATAGTTACTTGGTCCGATGAAAGGAAGTCTAAAGTGCAGTTCAAAGAGAGAAAGCTGAAGAAGATGAAAAGGGGAAGTTGTTCATGTAGGATGCTTATCCACAAGAAGACAGTGGCCTAATGTTTCATTTAAAACCACCAGCCAATTTCACTATCTCTATTTGTGTATTCCAACACATGCTGCCAGACTGAGCAGTGACACTTTGCACCTGATAACTTCTACACCAGCCTATCCCCTTTTTGGTGGAAAATGTCTGACCAGAAGAACATAAAGTTTTGAGATTTTTTTCTTTAAACCACTTTATCACAATTATGTGTATGTATCTGCACTAAAATGAGAGAATAAATCAAGAAAGATGTTTTAACACCCAATTATTTCATCAAATTCTTTTATTTCAATATAAGGAAAATACAATACTTGTAAAATAACATTTACAAAGACTTGGGGGGAATATACCGCTTTTGAGTATTCATGAATTTTGCAACTCAGATCTAAACAAGGTCACAACAAACCCAAAGAGACATTAAATCTAGAGTTCTCTCAGAGACAAGACTTTCTCCTGACTTTTTTTCAAACACTAAGGCTGAAGAAAAGTGAGACACTCTTATTTCTCTAATCTTACAAGACTTCAAAATTCTGAACCATCTAAATGACTGCAACACATTTAATTTTAAGAAGTTACTTGCACATTATCATTTTACTTGTAACAGTGATGCTTTTATCCCTAGTAACTTAGCAGTGAGCCAAACTGTCCCAACAGATATCCCAACACAAGACTCCTTATAAGGAAGAAATAATTAATTCCTAAGGTCTATTCTCAATAAATGTAAACTGAATGTGCTCATTCCTTGAGAAAATACAGAGCAGCATTAGTTCACAGAGCTCTGGGACTATGGCACAAAAAATGCCTTTCCCTTCAGTCCATCTGAGAATGACTTCATACATCAAGTATCGAGCCACAGAAAGGCAGAGGACACAGAAATGACTGTCAAGAGGATTTAGCTCAGTTTTAGATGTTTGTTTCTTTTAATTATTCTAGAATACTGGTAGACTATGCTTAGTGTTTTAAGTAAATTTTCCTAAATGCTTTTAGATTCTGGTGTCTGACTCCAGTTTTAGAATCATCATGGAATTTCATCAAAATAAAAAGCTGCACTTTGAAAGGGCTCATTCAGTGCTGCCAGTTTATTTCCACTTTAACAGAGAAACTCTAAAGAGCTGGTAATATTCATCCTAGAGTATTTGATTTTAAAGGCTAGTAAAAAGCAAAAGTTTCTTTTTTAGGCCTTAAATTAAAAATGGCTTCTGAACATAATGAAAGAAATTGTTTTATGAAAACATTGTAAAACTGAAGACAGTGACCAACTACACTATTTTCTTCACTAACCAATCTTAAGATAGTAATTTCATTAACATTCATCACTTCTGTCTGCTTTTCCTGTATTAGAATTCCCAGTTTCACTACACTGCAAAGTACAGTGATATTCACTACATTTACATACAGCAGTGTTTTTCAAGCTTTCACATGATGTTAGAATACATTTGGTATCTGTAAAACCTATAGCTTTCTTCCAAGAAATGAAACCCTTAGTTTTCTAAAAAGGCAAACAGAAACAGCTTAAAAAAGATTTGGTTTAGCCTTGTAAATCCAGTTGTTTCACTAAACCTATCAGTCTTTCTTGTTTTGATTATTTTAATTATTTCTCCTCAAGTTTTCTTGCTTTTTTTTTCTTATAGCTTTAGCTCCAAGAACCCTCCAGCATCCATTCCCAAGTCTCCTTCTCTGTCTTTGACCCCCTACCCTCTGAGAGTTTAGAAATATTTTATGCAGTGCATGAATCCAGACCCTTGTCCAGCTTCAATGCAGGAATGCCAAGTCTCATCTTTCTCGATAAGATTTAACCACTGGGCTGACTTATGTTGGCCAGCATTGTGTTGTCTGCCATAACTTTTCTACATTTAGACCTTTGTGTGTTTCATACAAAGACAACTGTGCAGTGGTATGTGACCTTTCTTTTAAATTAGCACAACTGGTAGAATGCTTGAGCCTTGTATACTTTAATGTAATGAGCAAAACTGAGTGCAATTGGCCTAACACTCTGAAGAGATTATTAGGAAGGAATTTCACTGCATGGTGGCCAAGGGTGTTTTTCCAAGCAGCTCACAAAATAGCCTTTGATTACATGCAGGAAGTTAGCCAAGTTAAGCTTGCTGTTTTGCAGCCATTCCTTCCCCTCTGTGTAGCTCTGGAATAGAAATTTCCCAAAACAGTGAGATAGAAACAGAGGAAAGAAATGCTCAGCTTGGTAAGATTTTTCCTCGAGACCATCCACTGAAAGAAAAACTACCTAACAATTAAAATACAGTTTAGATATGGCTTTAACACATTCTAATTTCTTCTCTGGAGTTAGCACATCTTCCCACTTGGTTTCAGAAAGCGTAGGGAACTTAGGGAGCAAACCTGGCAGGACAAAAGAAGTTCAGCTTCAGAAAAAAATTTGCAAGTTGCTCAAGTGCTACACCAGTGCAGCTGGAGCCTAAAGTGGAGCACATTTGGTGACTGTGGAAGCATGACAAGAGCAAAGATGCCTCTTGCTTCCTTGTCTGCTCCCTAGCCCATAAACTATAAAGATTCACCAGCATCCTATGTATCAGTTAATACACACAGACTCAGTAGGAAGTAGCTACTCCTGATGAGTGGTAGACAGATGAAAGACGTGGATCTGTGAGCTCTTGCACTTGCTTTTCTCTGGGATTTCTTTAGTGAATTAAAAAAAAATCTGCCCAGATCTGTAAAGAAAGAAGAAAGACTAAATTGAGATAACTGACACATAGGTTAATCTGCTTATTATGGATGATTTGTTGTTCACTGTCATTCTTCTCACTCTTCTTGGTTTTTATTGTAAAGTTTCTTGACTATGACGTGAAGAATTCTCCCAGTGGCATTATTGTTATTTTTATTGCAGCAGGTGGCTAAGACCTGGTAAAGAACAGCCATCACCCAATTTGGAAGAGTATTTTTACTGACTTGCTAGATTCTTATTTAAAGCAGGAAAAATGGCAGAACAGATAAGAAAGATGGCTTTGACATGTAAACAATCATTACTCACATGTAAGTAAGGGAGTGAAAAATAATCTTCCTCTCCTCTCATACACATGCAATCATAAATATATTTTTTATTTTTCTACTGTCTACATATTTAATATCTCCGCACTCAGAAATGCTGAGATGAAACCATATTAATAGTAAAAGAAAGTACTACAAGCTCATCTCCGGTCTGCAGCATTCAGGCTCCCTAACAGTTCCAAAATTCTATATGAGCTAAGTTTATAAATCCAGCAGAACATTCATAAAACACGCCTAAAATGAGAGACAAGACAGTTAATATTCCAGCAAGCTATCTATGAACTTATGAAACTGACATCTCAAGAGTAACTACCTTGTGAAGTCCATAGCCAGAAGCATAAGCATCAGTTTAAACAAAAATTTCTTACACAGAGGAAGGATATGTTCCATGATTCCAAAGGAAAACCTCCCCAACTTATATTATGTACAAAAACACACACCCCAAACAAACAAACAAACAAAACAAACCAAACCAAACAAACAAAAAACCCCAAACAACCAAACCAAACAACAACAAAAAAAACCTGCAAAAACCAATTCTGGCTCTGTCTGCAGTTTGTTACTTTAAAAGCATCCGTCATTTTCTTAGTATGAGCAACTGGCAGCAGAAAAAAAAAGCCCAACCCCAAATCAGAAAAACAAAAAAAGCAAAAAACCCAAACCCTCGGAGTACCCCCCAAAAGCGCAGCTCTACACCTATTCGTAAAAAAATCCTCCACCCGTGAAATTTCCAAATAGTGAGTGCTATCGTTTAGAAGCTTAAAAGCATACACTCCCACCCTTCCTCAAATTTTAAACCACTTCAGGATTCTGCCAATCCTTCAAAAATCAGCCAGCAAGTCTGGCAAGTTTCATTCACCCTCCCACCCACTTTTAACGGAAAAGGCAGTTTCTGCAAAGCTTTTCAATCGCTTGACTACAAAACAAGCTCCTGCTCCAGTCGGGGCTGGGGGTGGGGGGGAGGGTTGGTGGAAACAAAAAGGAGACGGCGAAGTTCCGAGCCAAGGCGATGTTGTTTGCACCTCTAAGGTCTCACGCCTGGCACACTTGACATTCTTCCGCCGCATTCCCTGACGGAACCGCCTCCCCGCTGAGGGCGGCTAGAGCTGCATCATGGAAAATGTAGTCTGTCTGGGAAAACCAGCCTGCCAGAGGGATGCCTCTCCAATGACGGCTTTTGCAGGACAAGGCATGCGAGCCATGGGCTGCTCGCCGGGCGAGTAAAGTGCTGTCGTCAACTGCAAGCCGCCAAAAAAAAAAAAGAAAAAAAAAAGAAAAAAAAAAGAAAAAAAAAGCCGCTTACAAGCTACAGTTCCGAAATATTTAATTAATAAAAAGTATTTGGTTCTAAATTTGGTTAATTAAAAAAAAAATGGTGACTGCTCTACCATGACGCATCAAAGCGTGATCCCAGTTCCGAGACAAAATTCCACAGCATCAAAAGTACTTATTTTTAAATTTAATTCGTGAAACAGAAGTGTCAGTTGCTCGGCAATGGCACGCAGCCCCACAGCCTGCCCGCGCAGAAAGGCGCTGCGGGCTGCGCTCGCTCGATCCCCGCCACTTCCACGGGGTCGGTGTTCCAGGAGCGCCGGCGGGAGCAGCAGCGCTCCGTGCTGCGGGCAGACGTGGCGCCAGGCAGCATCTCGGGACCCTCAGCATGTATATATATACACCTTTTTTTTTTTTTTTTTTTCTTTTTTTTTCCCCACAGGAAAGACACTTAATTTGAGGCGGCAGCACAGACCCGACCGGCACGGTTTTTAAAGACCACCGAAAACACCCTGACCCTCCGCTGTGTCACGACATCCTCACGACCCACCTGGGCATATACGGTGCCTTCATCGCCTCCAACTGACTCATTGCGGGTCCATGCCGCCCAGACCCCTGTCTGGGCTCTCCCGGAGCGCTTCCAAGCACTGACATTTGCAGAGCCAACCGGCTGCTGGCACCGGGATGACGACTGTTACCGTACTACCTACAATAGAAGGGAAATGAAACTCCCCACGAAACACATCACCGACACATCTTGGGGCGCGCCTCACTCGTACAGCTCAAGAGCTCGTTGTATGCACGCAGCAGGGTTCCTGCTCCAGAGGCGGACGGAAAAGGCTTCGCCCGTTGCGGCCCGCCTCTGAAGCAGGAGCGCGGGTCTTCCCCCGCGGCGCGGCCGCAGCCGGTACCGTACTTCCCGTCCGCGAGGAGCGGCTCACCCCGCCCCTCCGGCTTTCCCGGCAGAGGTGACCGGGTTCAGACCGCGGCGGCGGCCCCGCCCCCGCATTCCATTCCCTATATGGCGGCAGAGCTGGGGGCGCCGTCGGCCACGCCCCCCTTTTCCCACCACGCGCGCGAGGGCGCGCCCGGGCTTCGCGCGTGACATCAACGGGAAAAGAGGTTGGGAAGGCGGAGGGGGGAGCGCGCGCCACCCCTTCGTTCTTCCCCCTCCACCCCCCGCCGCTCTATTTACGTTTGTGACGCTGATTTGCATAAGGCCCCGCCCACCCCGCGGCCGGCGAGGCCAGGCGGCCCCGCCCTCTTCGCCACATAAGGGCAGAGGGGGGCGTGTCCCCGGGGGCTCGCGGGCGCTCGCTGCCTTCCTGGAGCCGTTTATACGGTACAGCCACTTCCGCTGTCGGCTTAGAAGCGGCGCGATCATGGCGGAGCGCGGTCAGCTCCCCCACCCCGCCAAGCGCCTCTGCTGCAGACCCGGCTATGGCTCGGGCTGCAGGCCGGGGCTGCGGGCGGGCGGCTCTGGGCCCGGCGGCGGCGCGCTTTGCGCCGGACCTTCCTCTGCAGCTGCCGCCGCCGCCCTGGGGCTGCTGCCGCTCGGCAAGACTCAGAGCCCCGAGTCCCTGCTGGACATCGCGGCTCGTAAGGTGGCGGAGAAGTGGCCCTTCCAGCGGGTGGAGGAGCGGTTCGAACGGATCCCGGAGCCGGTGCAGCGCAGGATCGTCTACTGGTCCTTCCCCCGCAGCGAGAGGGAGATCTGTATGTACTCCTCGTTCAACACCGGCGCCGAGGATCCCGCCGCCGGCCCCGGGGGCGCCGCCGCGCCTGGCGGGGCCATGGACACCGCCACCGCTGCCGCCGACGAGAACCGGCTGCCCTTCCGCAGGGGCATCGCTCTGCTCGACGGCGGCTGCGTCGATAACGTCCTGCAAGTCGGTGAGTCACCAGCCGGGTCCGCTCCCGGGCCGGGCCGCCGCCGCTCGGGGCCGCGGGTCTCCCCCTGCGTGTCACCCGTTTGCCGTCCTTCTCTCTCCGCTGCAGCTCTCCGCCTGCGGCCCGGCCCGTGCGAACCCTTCACTCCCCGGCTGTACTGTGGGCCGGGCAACTTCCTCCGCCGGTCTCCTCCCCCTCGTGCCCGGGACGCGCAGTGGCTCCCTGCCTCCGTGACACGGACATGGCTCCCGCCTGTCCCTTTAACTCGCAGCCCCGCACCGCGCCGTGCCCGCTCCCGGTAGTCCAGGCTGTGTAATCCCGTTTGGCTCTGCCCCCCTACCAGCGTCCACCCCCGGTAATCCGGGTCATCGTTTTTCCCCGAACCACAATAGCGAGGAGATGCCGCCCCCCCCCCCCCCCCCCCCCCATCCCGAGGGGGACCGCCGGTGGAAATGAATCAGCAGAAGGGCGGCCGGCGGGGGAAGGAGGGGGGGCGGGTTTCGCCGCCGTCCAAAATAAAGACATTAAAGCTGTGCGAGACCCCGGCAGCGGGAGTGCGGGGGGGATCCGCGAACAAAGGCATTTCTAGGGCAGCGGTGACGAGCCGGAGGGAAGGGGCGCGATTCGCCCTGCCGGGGGTGGTATGGCTAGGGGGATTGCCTTAGGATGAGCGGCTTCGTGACAAGGGGGGAAAAGCGAAGCTTTTCCTCCTACTGGAACAATACCCCCTTCCTCTTCCTCACCCCCAGCCCAGCCGCCTGCCGCTGTTCTTCACCCGCTGCGGGCTCCCTTGGTTAACTCCTCCCTGCCAGTGTTTAAAGGGCTGCAGAGGTGGGTATTCCCCCACTTTTGGAGGGCTGTCTGCCGGGGGCGGCTCCTCTTTCATTCAGGGGATGGAAGGGGAGCCGCCCCCGGCAGACAGTCCCCTCCGCCGGTGGTGATGCTCTTTGTGCGACCCGGCCACTTTGTTCTCATTTTCATGTTTATTTGCGTCTTTTTTTTTTTTTTTTTTTTTTTTTCTTCCCCCCCCCCCCCGTATTCTGTCGTTTCCCCTCCTCCTCCCCTCCTGAAAAGGGGAAGACAGACAAAAGAGGCTGCTGCTCGCCTTTTGTTGACGGCGGCGGCTTCGGGGTGTGTGTTTGGGGCGCCGGGATTCCCCTCTTCATGCTCCCCCAAAACCTCGGTGCTGCCTGCTGCTGCGGGTTTGACTTAGCGGGCACCTTGCAAATGTGCCATCAGTTTTTTTTCCCGAAGGGAAGATGTGTCCGTGCTCTTGGGCTCAGTGCCCTTCTCTTCGGCCCAGGGGGACCTACTCTTTTTTTTTTTTTTTTTTTTTTTTTTTTAAATCTAATTAACTTTCTTATAAATTTCATCTTTTTCCTTTCTCTTTCCAAGGGGTCTGAGGTGCATCTGTGGTTCCTCAGGACTCGCAAAACCAGAAGTAGGGCTTTTTTAGTTTGGTTGGCAGCGCTGAAATTTTTTTTCCCCTTTTGCTTGCACTTGATTCTGTTTGCAAGCGATTAGGAATGACAGGAGTGCACATAGGGAGGGTTTCTTGGCTGATTGCATTTAAGCCAGGAATTCACTGTGAAAATAAAGCCAAGGGGCAATAAATAAAAAATGCAATCTTCTCTAGGAGGCAGACACCCAGCGTGGACTTTGCTTTGCTTGCTTTCAGCTTGAAATAGGCCTCAGTGAGTAGTTGTGAAAGAAAAAAAGTAACTTTTTGCGTGTCTTTAAAGGGGAGGGCATTGAGTAATGTTGGCAAGGGTCAGTATGAAGAAAGAAAATATGCATAAATACGACTCAAGTGTTGACTGCTTCTGGAACCCTTGAATGCATTTCAAGCAAATACTGTACCTATTGCTGAAAATACATCTGCTTTGTTATAACTTTCTCCCTGACCTTATGTGAGCCTCCTTTGAAATTCTGTACAAAAACAGTAGTGGAAACTGGTGATATGAAAGATGTCAGTTGTTTTGACAGAGGCCTTCAGCGAGGGAGTTGTGGAGGACTTGGGTAGGCTGGGTCTTGCTGTAGGAAAGTTCTTGTGTAATTTGGGTACATAGCTGTGTCATTAAGACCGGATCTTGCGGACAAGATACTCCTTGTGAAGCAGAAAGGTGCAACTGTTAAAGGCAGTTCAGCTCTAGAGTGAGTTGTTGAGCAGAGAATGCAATTGGTTCCAAATAATACAGCTGAATATGTAGCATTGATGAAAACTTCAAATTAAGTTTATGTAAGTGCATGTTTAGTGACCATAAAAATGTGATCTTATGTTCTTTGCAGTATGAGTAATGGAAACTCTGTAAATGTTTACTGTTGAACTATGGAAAAGTGCAGTTATTGGACAAAATACATTTTATTACATGCCAGTTCTAACAGTCTTACTTGTAACCTGAAGTATTACTGCAAACAGGGAATGCAGGACTTGATTTGAGAGACGCATAAATTTCGGTTCAGCGGTAGTTAAATGGCACCATTTGCTTCTGAATTTTGCATTTTAAATTTTTTGGTCTAGGCCTGAATAAACATTCTGACAGTTTTATCATGGTAAATAATTTTAAGTAGGAAGACTTCACAAACCTTGTATCTAAGGTTTGCTAAAAATCTTCATGTGATTCTGCTTCATGCTTACCAACTTAGTCGCTTGTGTGTTGTCTTGTTGTAAAGAAAATCTGAAATAAAATGAGGATGATGTATTAATGATACACACAACATTCTTGGTGCTCAGACAGTAAGGTTGTCTGCTAGCCTATTTTGTAGTTTATTGGTGCTGTCCTGGCATAATAATTAATATCACTTAATTTTGAAAGATTTTTCTCCAAAGATGGTGGCTTCAGAATTCAATTTGTATCTAATTTATTGGTGTATTTATATCTTTTTGGTATGCTTCAACCGGACATGAATGTTTTTCTTTTTAGTTTAATTTAAAAAGCCAGAGAACACAGGCTTCTAAAGCAAACCTTTCCAACTGCATAAAACAACTCTTTTACCATGCACTTTACTTATTTCAAACCAAGTATTTTTAGTAAAAATTACAGTCTAAACAAGAAAGCGCTTTGTGAGTAAATACAACAATCTGGAAGGAAAATTAGACTGTTTCATTTGGCCAAATTTGTGAAGATGCCAGGAGCAAGGAGACAGTTTTAGATGGTGAAATATATATTTGGTTTCTGAGGTTAGTCCTGAATTAGTACACAGTACTGTATTGTCGTCACAGCTGTGGCTGTCAAGGTTAGGAAGAGGTGTGATCCCTCAATAGCGCAGCTGACCTGGCGAGAGCCCTTAATGCAGCTATTCTAGGAGAAGAAATAAACCCCTGTGCCTCTGCTGCTATGACTCTTGCTTGGAGAAAGACAGAGGTTGTCTTGGCTTTCATGCTGTAAAACAGCTTCACTGCTGCAGCTGCAGCCACATTAGAAGTACTTGAAAATTTCTTGGTATGTCATACAAATACTCCTACATTATCCCTGCCTGTTGATAATTTGAAGTAGGTTTATCTTTGTTGCATAGACCTTGCTTGCTCATACAGGCCTTTCTTAAAGGAGTTACAGCCCCTTCCATGGTGGCATAAGGCTCTGTGACTGTGGTAAATCATGCCTTTTAGTTATGAATGGTAAAGGGAGTGAGTTGGAGGGAAGGGACTCCTAGGGAAATAAAATAGATTGGATTCATTAACTGGAACTTGCCACAGCTCTAGAATATGATGTTGATATTATGAGATAGAAAACTGGCTTGTCTGTGGAAGGAGGTTCAGCTGAAGAGCATCATTAGCTTGGAGCTGCAGGCTTGTGTTTTGGAAGCCCCTCAGGGATATCTGGTTGGGGGGATGTAACCAAAATGCTTCTTAGAGAAATGCAAAATAAAATTTCTCCTTTGTTAAGTAGTGGGTGAAGGTCACTGATGTTTCCTTCATTTGTTCTTAAGTTAAAGACTGGAGATGTGTTTTGCTTTCAAAACCAGGAGAAGCCATTTTTTTTCAGCAGGAGCAAGACAAGGCTTTAGAAGACTGTATTGGTGGCTGCACATAGTTCTGGTGGAATGTGTACTAGAGTCAGCAGATTTGAGTTAAATTTTGATTCTTTTTAGCTTTAGATTTTTACTGAAAAAAGAAACAAACCACCAAAACTTTCTGAAATTGCAGAGCAAGTAAAACAAAAGTAATTTCTCTTCTTTCGGGACTCTGTTGTTTGAATGCCAGTGATATAACATGAAACACTTGATATTTTCTGTTAATAAAACCATACCAAGTATTTTATTAGCAAAGATGGCACAAATGTTAAACTATGCTGTGAGTTGACCTATGACTTTTAGCAGATACGGTGATCCTCACTGAAGTGTGCAATATATATGTAATTGTTGATGAAACCTGTGGGACAGGTGTATTTGGTAAAATAATTTACTTAATGAAAGTAATACTGAGTCATATGAAAAAACTAAGGTCTATCAATAGTGGCGATGCAGGCACCGTGTTTAGTGTTAAATTTTTTTGACCTGTGGTACTAAATTGTTCTGGTATGTGTAGTGACCTTTCTCCAGGGGAAAAGGTTGTGTTAAATTCTGCCTGTTTGAAGAGGAAAATTTTGTGTGCTGACATGGTGAAAGAACAATCGTGTCCTTCCGCAGTCAGCTTAAGTTGAGGTTTGGTTAGGAATGTATGAGTAAAACAAGTAATCCAAAATTTGTTAATACAATATTGTGGTATGAGCATAAACAAATGATGTCTGACTTTTTGCTGGACATTTTGAATTAGCTCCAAGACTAGTACAGTCTTGCAAAAATGCCTTCATCGATTCCAGTTTCAGTTTGCTCTAAGAAGTTGCTACTGATATTTCCAAATTACAGAACAGAAACTTGTAAGCTGATTTTTAAATGTTTCTTCCTGAAAGGAAGACATGTAATGCATTCCAGTTTCGTTGTTAGATTTGGAATGCAATGCATTAATTGGGGAATATGCAAGCTGTTTTCTGTGTGTGTGCTCTAATACACTATCCTTGACCTTGAATAATTTCTCTGGAAACCCTGAAAAGAAAGATGAGCTAAAGAAGTAAAAAAGCTGCCTTTCAAGACCAGATCGCTGAAGGTGGAAAAGCTTTGTAAATCAGCTCCTGCCTTTAATTCAGGCTTTCTAAAAATATCTAATCTGGATTTCAAGAGAATGTAAGTATTTTAGAGTGATTTCAATATAGGGAAATAAAACTTATATATACTATCTTCCTGTGTAATTGGGAATAGTTTAATAAACGTAACTGGACAATGTCAATACTGTTGTAGAATTAATTATTTTTTAAAGGAAAATAATTGCTAATCACTTGCCATCACAGTTTTTAAAATGAGAAATCTTTTATACAGGAGTGTTGTATTTGGTTCATGTAACAAAATTTTTCATTGTTTGTTTTGAGTCAGTTTTCATAGTTCCTATATTCCATTTTCCCTTTAATTTCAAGGCTTTCCTCATGTCCAAGAAAAAGAAATATTTTCAAAGCTGCCATTACTTTTAAAAAGTGATTCCATCTCTGTATATGATCTGATGTTTTGGTATGTAGCAGTGTTTGAATTTGAGCTGCTTGTCTTGCCAGCAGTTGATGCCTGCATTTGCTCTCTCTCCCTGTATGCTAACTTTCAGAGGTGAACTATTAATTAAATGCCAAATCTGTGTGTGAGGGTAGGCTGGGGCTATTTAAAAGTCATCAGCAGACAAGCTGGTTTCCTTAAAAATCATTAGCTAGTTGCTGCATTTTGCTGTATCATTTGCTTTTATAAATGAACCTGTTAAAATCAAATCATTACTTAAGATTCTGGCCAAGTTCTAATTTAAAAAATTCAGGTGAAAAAATGTGCTAAACTGTCACATGCAGTTCTTACTGTTGAAGGATGAATTATAGTAGATGGCATGTGCTAAGATATGTCTACATGAGTTCAATTTAAGTGTCACCTGCTGTCTAGGTAATCTAGTGATGTCAAGATAAAGTGTGAAGTTTTGTAGTAATGTAAATATGAGTGCAAAGTTACAGTAGTATAGGAAAGCAGCTGACATTCCTTAACTTGTTTTCTCTTTAGCTTATTTTTCTTGAGGGGTTAGGTAGGAGAATTCACTGCATCTTTAAAAACCCCAAAAGCCAAGTCAAAAAAGGACCGCACTATTTTAACTGACAAAAGCTATCCTAATTTATGAATATGCTGTGACATGAACTAATTTGAAATCTTAAAAAGCTTTCATGTGTAGCAAGGATACAGATTTAATGTGAATTCTGATTGCCTGGAATGCAGTCACCCTGACAGCACGTGAATACTTGAGTGCTGTCCAACAACTGCACTTGTTCTGAGAGATCTATCTCCTTGAACTTCCAGTTTTTCCTCTTGGTTTACTGTCCAAGACGACATATGTAAAAAGTTCTCAGCTGGGTATGTGTGCAGCCCTTGATGTGGCTTCATAACCTTCTGTGACCTGGATCACTAGCGATGTTGGCTGGTGCTGTACACTGGTTTGCATTCTCCTTCCAGCTACATGCCAATTACCATGATTTATGTGATGGCCTTACGGCACATTACCCTGCTGTCCTCTGAAGCAGCAACATGCATCCAGGCTTTGTTGCCTTGGCCCTGCTGTGGAGGGTCAGAAACTCTGGAAAAGATGAGATATAAATCACCATCTTAAAATAGTTGTTTTCTGACTGAATTCTGCAAATGTGCAAACAGACTGAAGGAGTTGAGCCTTCTAAAAGTAACTACAGTGTAGAGAGTTCCTTTGTGGTTAAGTCAGAACTGATAAAAGGCCTGCTGTAAGAGCTGAGTGGGCATACAAAAGACTTTTTCTGATGTGACACAATTCAGTATAGACTGAAGAGTCTCCTAATGTGGAATTTTTACCAACACTTCATTACACATCTCTGAAAAGTGAAAACCAAATTGTCAAGGAAGGCAGATTTCAGCAGTATTTAAGTATATTTTAAAGTAACTGTGATGCACACCATTACATGCTTTAAAAATGAGAGTATGATTTTTTATTTGTGGCTTTAAAGGTTATTTATTAATTTATTATTATTTTTTACTCTAAGCCTCTATTCCTCTTTGCAAGTGAGTGTATTTGACAGTGTTGAAGTACCTGGAAGTTTTTCTTTGGAAATGTAAGGGCAATGACTGAGAAAGTCTGACGCTAATTGGAAACATGCAGTAAAACCTGTCAGTAAGTTTAAATTTGCACTAGTAGAGATAAATAGGAAGCTCATTTACTGAATTAACGTTTTAAAAATTCAGGTGATTTACCTTTTATCAAAGTTTATTTAACAATCCACCTGTTTACATAAGTCATTGTTAATTGGTGTCAGACCTTTAATACATTTTGGCATTGTTGGAAAAATAATGGGGCAAATGGCATATGAAGATATTTCACAGAAGTACATGTTAATATATATTTTTATTGTGTCTTTCTTTATTTTTACACAAAAGTTAATTGCATTCGAATGATTGTTTTAAAGGCCTGAAAAATCAACTGTTGCATAGCTGTATGACTTCTAAGAAGTGAGACACTTCATTGTGTGTGTGCCAAATTTAACTGCTAACTGGTTACTGACAGCCGGTAGTAATGCAGTGACAGTGCGGGAACTATGCAGGAATTGTGCAGCTGACTACAATGTTTAATTTCTCTGACTAAGAAAATAAAAAACATTAGACCATCAGTGCACTTAAAATTGGATAAAGCCTTACAGAGTTTGAGGCAAATGTGCAGCCTGTAACAGAGTAGAGGATCAAGTTTGCATGTATTCTAATTATTTAAGTGTTTCTAAGCTTGTGTTAAAAGCTTGGCTTTGGGTTAAAGGCTTCAGCAGTGGCTCTCAGATTTGTTCCTGTATGTTTAGAGTTTGACTCTTTCTTCTTTTATGCTAGTGGCCTGCCATTTTTCTGCATAGCAGTGTTCCATTATGTGTACAAGGTCTAGTGGCAGCACAAACTTTTTTAACTCACACTTTAGTTTCTAGCTTACTCTTGGTTTCTGAGCTTTGTTATTAGTTTTAATTTCTACATTCAGCTTTGGTGTTTTGACTAAGCTGAAATATATGGCGCACCGATCCATATTCAGTGATTAATGATGGGATTGACAGTATGATTGTCAGTAGTATAAATAAATGCAGGTAGTGTGGTCTTCAGAGTTTCGTATGCTTGATTGTTGATCCTTTCTTCCTCTCATATGCAGCTGTGGCTATGAGAGTATAGCAGAGAAAATCTGTGTTAATAACTCATTACCAAATACACTTACAAATAATCTTCTTGGGACCTTCTGGAAAACATGAGGAAATCAGTTGAGTGGAGAACTGGACTGAACACTGTTGGTTGCATCCACACCAGTTCCATCAGACTTTGCTTCTGCTATTGGTAGAATACAATGCAGCGTTTTGGGAAGGTAGAAAGTAGTCCTAGTATAACACTCATTTGCCTATTTACAAAGCTGGAGTTAGTGACCATGCTTACTGGATTAAATATGGCTTGTTCTTCTTTAGGACAATTCTGCAGAGTCTTCTGATTTTAAAAATTCAAGAATGGGGAAAATCAATAGTCTAAATGAATTGCTTAATGTATTAGCTCAAGAAAAAAAAGGAACACTTTTACTCTGAAATACTGTTACTATCAATGACAGCTGGGACAACTGGCTGTGTTGCTGCTGTGGTACATGCAAAATGAGTCTCAGTTCTTCCATTGATTTAGACTGTAAACTGAAACCTTGCAAACTGTCTACAGTTAGTGTCTGGGGGATAAAATATCAAGTACATTATATTCTGTTTCTGGATTTAGTGTAGCTTTATTATACAGAAGCCCAAAACTTCTATTTTGCTTCCTCCACAGCAGGGGGATGAGGATGACATAAAATGCACAGCTGTTTTTTATCTTTTTGCTATTGCAAGCCATGATATGTGAGAGCACCATCATGCAGCTTTCCTGGTCAAATACAAGTGCATAAATTAATAGAAGTGACTTCAGCTCAATGGGCTAATGCGTGAGTGGCAGGCAGTCGCTAGGACTGGGACATGATGTAACAGATGCTGTGAAAGTCTGATGGGATAAGGAAACTGAGAATGAATTTATTAGTCCTATGAATAAATTTTAGAAGCAGCATACCGCCTAGTTTTACTGACAGTTTCGAGTGATCAGTTTTTAAATTGTCATGTATCCTGGCAGTAGTTTACAAGTTTGATTTCTAGGTAATTTTGTAGATAATAAATGTAAGTGACTGTTTGGTAGCAGGGAATAAAGATGTGTTTAAGAGTAAACAAGAGTTTGTCTTACTGAATAATATATTGAAGAGAAGAAAGGGGGTGAAATTCTGAGTAAAATGCTGTATAGATGAAGGCCAAGAAGAGAAGTGGGGAAGTGGTATATTCTGAGATAAGCTAGAGGTCAAAAACCTCATTAGATACCTGATGAGGTATGTTTAAGGAGAATATAATCTGAATGACTGTTCCCACTATATGCTCTACTTTTAATGGGTATTAGTGAAAGCATGGAAGCTGATACACCTTTTCCTACAAAATGAAATACAGCTTTCAAGATGGAAAATAGGTTAGCAAACAGTAACTTAGCTGTTCTGTAGCTTTTGAAATTGTAAAATAGTTTTAAGTTACGAAGTGGGTGTCCTGTCACTCTTTTCAACCTTTTGTTCCAATTTCAGTTTTATAAATAAAATGTATCTGATGCACAAAGGTAATGCTCTGATTTTTCAGATAATGATGACTTGCTGTGTATTTGAAGGGTGTTTCTTAGATTTTAATTTAGTAGTAGCCATGTTTGTCTGATTTTACTTCAGCAGAAGCTATTTCTGTTCTGTAGTGATGGAAGCTTGACCAGTGGTATAACAAAACCATTGACTTCGTCTTGTACAACTGTTTGAAAGGGATTGTTTCATAGCATTAATTATGCATTGATAAAATTGTAGACTCTAACTGATTTTCATTCACTATAAGCCATTTCCTATAGTTTAATTCTCCTGAACAGACGTTAAATAGCTTAGGTTTAAAGCATTGTACATTGCAAAAAGAGACTTGTTTTCTTATTTTGGTCCCCTCCTCCCAGTAGTGACTATTTATATGAACTTGTGAACAACAGATTTTTTTTTTTCCCCGAGAACCTATGTATTGTCCTGACCTGGACAATGGTATGGGGAGTGCAGAAAAGGATGTGATGAAGAATGATACACAGCTTCATTGGACAGTACTTAAGACAAAAGTAGGAAGGGGAAAGAGGAAGGCAACTGTCAGAGTTGCTGCAGTGGTGATTAGAAGGACTAGAGAAGTTTTTCTTGTTGATAAGAGGCCACGTGGAAGACAAACTTAACTTTGGTGGGGTGTAAGTGATAAAAACTAAAATAGGACAAATGTGAGCATTGTAATCTCAGTACTGAAGAGATCCAAAGTCGTCTTGTACTTAAAAGGAAGGACTTGTGTCTGCTCAGCAGGACAAGGAAGGGTGCTGCTGTTGTCAGAAAGCTGAATATTCCTAGTATGTAGAATACGTTTAAGGGAGCAAGATGTCTGTAAGATCAAAGCTTCTCCTTCCTGATACTCGAAGTGTGAAATAATAGCTATGAAATGTAAAAATTGATGAGTGGAAGGAGATGTGAATCATGGGCACGTGCTTCAGTGAATCCTGCCTGTTATGAGGTCCATCTTTCCCTCCCTCACTGAATAACAAAAGGAAGTTAAGAAGTAGAAAGTGTTGAGAAACATCTGAAAGGCAGAAACAGAGGAGGATGACTGATCAATGAGACACTAGGTTGTGATATTAGGAAGTTAAAGGGGAAGCACAAATACCTGTAAAAGTCTGAAGTTCTGGGAGGGGAATTAATATTTTCTGGAAATGCTGAAAAGTACAGGAACCTGAATCTAGAAGGTATCACCACTGGAGACCACAGTGAGAGCTGTCCCAGTGTGATGCACTGCCACTGGAGCCAGCAAGGGCCAAATGGCAGAACCACATTCCAGGCAAGGGCCTTGGTGTACTCAGTGACTTCGTTGTGGGAGCAAGAGGGTGATGTGGGACATGATGGTGGTGTGATATAATGAAAGCACCTCAGGCAAAAGTTAATGGGTGAGTGAGCTGGGAGAATCAGCAGAATTAGAGTGCAAGGAGTGTCTGTATATTAGCCTGGCATACATGTAGCTTGATTGGTAGGCATGGGGGGTTTTGTATATGCTGTGTTTTGCTCCAGGAGCCCAGGAGGTATAGCATGTCATGCAGCCTTGGTGAGGCAATAAGTGTCATGAGCCTGGGGATTGGGGTGTGTGGTGTTTGTATATGACAAAGTCAGATCCACCTGTACTGCAGTTGATGCTGTTTTGAAGTTTGGGGATGCAGAGTGGGGATGCTGTATTTGTACGGTGGGCTGGAGGTAGGACTGCTGCATTAGTCTGATTAAAATTACAGCCTGCAATTTAATCTTCAATCAGTTGCTGGGTACAAATAATGTGAGTCAGCAGCAGCATGTTCAATGCAGGCTGGAGGGACCTTTGATGGGCTTATTCTCTGTAGAGCACTGCCCTCACACCATACTCTCTGTGTGCATTGACTGGCTCCTCTTGCACAGGTGAAAGCAACTTTGGTCAGCTGCTTTCTGTCAGGAATGGATATATTTGCAAGCAGGGGTCTCTTGCAACGTTTGTGGGCAGTATGTACTGTAGGTGTCTGACGGTGGTGGCCAGTGTGGTGGTGACAGCTCACAGGCCCTTATGTGGTGCAGCAACATAGGGCCTTCACTGACGAGAGTGCTGCATGTCAGCTGTTTAGAGGCTCTTGTACCAGCCTGCAAAACCTGTGTAAATGTGGTGTGCTGAGCAAGGGCTCTAATGGGTAGTTTCTGATCTTTGTAAATATGGATTTCAAGTGCAGCTATAGGCCTGATGTGTGTCTGTCTTAAGGCTGGTATCCTTAGGTTGTCTGACAAAGATTATAAGTGACAAAGGCCTTAAACTCTGACAGAAGTTGTAACTACATTTCCAGTTATTCCTTTTCTTAGGGAGGGGGCATAATCCTGGTTGACCAAGCCTGCTGCCCTAAGGAAAGCTGCTGATACAGAAGCACAGTGTGGCTGTGAGCACAGGAGTTCTCCAGGAGCCTGTTCCAGCAGGCTTACAATCTCTTGTCACTCAGTGAACTCCTCCAAGGACAGACTACAAAACAGGCCTATCAAAATAATTGTTTTCCGTGGTGAAATACTTGTCATGAATATGGTAAATGAAAGAACTGACTCATTTGCTGAGCCATGACTCATTTACTTCTCTGTGCCTCATTGTGTAACTTTTAGAACAGAAAATGTGTATTGCTGTGCTTATAAACTTGTATTTTGGAAATGTTTTCTGTGATTGTGATTTGCAAACTTCACCCACTATGATGACCACTGTGTTATTCACCCTGAAGTTATATGATTGCTTCAGGCTGGCTTAAATGCAGGCTGCTGTCAGACGAACACTGCAGTTCTAAAGCTTTCAGCTTGTGTTGGGGCTTGTGGAGCTGCATGGTGAGCCAGACGGCTGCCTGCTTATGAATTCAGATCTCGCTTGGTGAGTTTTACCTGGTTTATTTGCCAAGAAAATGCTACTCTTGATGCAAGGCAGAGAAGATTGCATGAGGGGGCACTGAGAAGGGCAGGCTCCTTTCTGTGTCAGTCACACTAGACTGGCCTAAAGTGGGCATGAAGTCCTAACTGCTGCCTGGGGAAAGGAGATAGCTCCTGTGCTTGGGAGTTCACCTGTGGCGAAAGGCAACCAGTTTGTTTGAAACAAAAAGGGCCATCAGGACAGACCTTTCCTGAGCTCAGGTTCTGTGTTAGGCGTATATAAGTGAGCCATTTTCCATAACAATTCATCCAGAGTGGTTTTTTTTTGTGGCACAAAACCTTGGCTAAGTTGATGAGTACCCCTCCCACACTCCATCAGTGGTTAAAAGAAAGCCAGACAAATGTTTACTTTCAGAATACAGGAAAGGGGAAGGAAATACCTAACCATTTAGTACAATTGTGCAAATTCATATCGGTCTATATTTGCATAGCTGTTGCAAAAGGTACTTCTTCTTGCCTTCAAAGTTCCTACATTTCTTCTTCTTTTGTGCAGTGCTGAACTTCAGCATACTTAAAACACAGGCTTCCAGAGTAATTTTTTTTTTCCTTATTATGCTGTTGTTTGGTTCCAAATTGTGTGTTTTGTGCTTATTTTCATCATAGCTGTTGACATGCTTGTTTTCATCATAGCTGTTGCTAACGTAAGTGTTCACAGCTTTTTGCGTGATTACACCTGCTGAGCCAACATAACTAAGAATGAGAAGTCTCTTCTTTGTTTCTTGAGCTTTGATCTGTTGCTACTCCAGAGTCGCTGGAGGTTGTAGGGTTGTGGTAGTGTAGCAGAGATTTTAGGTGTCTGGCATGGTCTTTTTTCACTGGTAATAATGCTTGAGAAAGAACTGATGGAACACAGTGTGGAGATTTCAAGCTGAGTTTGTAGGGCTGGCTTGTAGGTAAGAAAAAGCCTTACTGCTTGTAAAACAAGTATTTTTGATATGGATTTACTGAGAGTCTGAAATAGCTTCATGGTGTTCCAGTATCATTACTGCTTCCCCAAGCAGAACAGTAATTGAGAGAATGGTGCTTTTGTAAAACTTCTGTAGTGTGGAAGCTGATTGACAGCTGCTTTGGTAAGTGAGGTATGTTTACTGAAATGATCTGTTTTCAGGACTCAAAGTCAATCTGTGATCTCTTCCAGATGGAACTAACTAATGCAGAGCTTCGTTTGCCCTGGTGGAGAGAGGAAGTACATAGGAACTTCGTTGTAAACTTTGCAGTGCAGATGAGACCATTTTTAGGCAGAATTTTAGGCTTCCTTTACCATAAAGAGAATTTTTGTGGGACTTGCCTGTCTGGGAGAGAGTGTTTTGGCTTTCTCAACTGCTTGCACAATGGGAGATCAATTACTGGCTTACTTTTTACAGTAAATACCTCCTTACTTCAGTGAGGAAGTACTCATCTAGTTTGCTCACTTCCTAGAGGCTTCCTACAGTTCTGACTAGACAGTTGAGGCTGTCATACTGTTACAGGCATTCATGAGCAAGACACGGGGTTCTTAAGTTGTGCAAAGCTTAACAACCTTCTTTATCTCTCTGGGTTGTCTCCTGGTAGAAGGGAAGCCTGCATGACCTCCAACCCTAACTGAACCCTAACTTCCAAACCTCTGCAGGTGGTGTTTATTGTACATGTTTGCCTAGGCTCCTAAGCTAAACATTTCTTATTTGAGGAAAGTGAAGTTATGTAGTCTGGTATCTTTCTCTAGCTCTACTGGTAACAGTATAAAATTAGATGGGTGTAAATTAGATGTCTGCTTTCTATCATATCTTGTTTTAGGCTCATCAGAGTTGTTTAATGTGATACTTTGGAAACTGACTATGACTTTTGCAAGCCAGATTTGTTAAAGAAATACCAGTTTGAACTTTTGTCTGCTTGGGAGAATGGAAAGCACTCAGGTTGTATCAGTCTTTTAGTTTTTGTACCAATTAGTGTGATTTCATGGTTGTCTTGTTTTTGACTCTTCCACATCTATTCCTACTTCTGCTTTGTTTTTTTGAAGATCAGTACAATCAGGGGAAATCGGCTGTTGAGAACAGGGGTTTAAGCTATTTTGAGCTGTTGTTCACATAAAACTTAACAAATACAAAAAAGAACAATCCCCGTGAGTAATGCAGGAGGTTCTTTAAACACACTCAAATACAACAAAAGTGTTCAATTTTGAAACTTGGGTAAGTTAAATTCAGCACAACCCCAGGAAGGATGGGACCCAGGTGACGGAAGAGGAGAGGAGCAGAGCTTGTAGACGTCCCTTATCTTCATGAAATTCTGAAGTTATTTCCTATACTTTATATATTTGCACAAATACAAGATTGTAATTAATGTAATTCTAAAAAAAGTATTTTGTTTATTTTACTCATAATTGAGTATGTTTTATCTTGAATCTGGGGGAAACTTTTTTTGCACTCGTTTCACTGGAAGTTCAAAACAGAGTTAAAAACCTGCAATTTTTACGTTCTGCAGTTGAGTGAGTCTCTGTAACACTGCTGCATGTAAAACTTACTTGGATTGATGTTTCTTGATGGCACAGGTCCAGGTGGATGTTCTTATCATGGCTCTTGGGTTGAATGAAAAAGAGTCTACCACTGACTGCTATGCACTTAGGTCTTTGCATACAGATTTGCTCACAAGTTCAGACTTTTGTGGAACTGGTTCAGGAATCTTGACTTGCACTTGCCATCCTTGCCAAAGCCCTCCAGAAGCATTATGTAAATACCCTCGCACCAGCTGTAGGTGAGAATGCCGCCTGTGGGTGCAAGGCCAGAAGCTGCTGTGTTTCAGCTGCTGACTGTAATTTTCTGTCTTCAGACCTTTATCTTTCACCTTCCTGAAAGACACCTGACCACATTCCACCAAGGGCTAAAGTCCTATTGGGAGACTCTCCACAGGACAATTTCCATGGAACAATGAATGTACCACCAGGTGTACTTGTGCAGAGTTTCTTCTGTTGCCGCAGTGGGTGTGAAGTTATGCATGGTTGTTTGACCTAGTAAGAGGTTTAAAACAAGTCTTGGATTTTATATTTGAACATACGAGGAGGGGCTCCTACTGGTTTCACATTACTACCATTTCTAAAATTGCTTGTGTAGTTTTGTCCTCTTAGGTGCTGTTTGAATTCAGACTCAAAGTTCTGCCAGTTATGCTGTGTAGATCATAGGTGTAGTTCATCTAGTAGTCTCCCTAAACATATTCATCTTTAAGACAAAATTATGTGCAAACTAGAAACTGAGACTCATGAAGTTACTTTTAGCATGCACTTTCTGCAAAATGCATCCCAGAAAAACCTAATGTGCACAGTGATTTGATAAGCTTCCGCCAAGATGAATCTGTCACAGAGTCAGGATGCAAGTATTGGATGTGTTCTAGCTCGCAGTACTTGGGCAGAAACAACAGGCACAAAATTAATTAGTCTGGGAGGTGTCCTTTAGTATTATCTTCCCAAGAACTCGGCAGCACCGAGTAATAAAGAAAATAGAAGATGTTCTGTGCATAATTATGAAACCTTTGCTATTGGGAGGCCTCGAAACATAGTCATTCAGATCATATGTATGAATGTTATCATACACGTTTAGGTAGGAGTGTCTGTTCTTGACTTAGACCATTGTGAACACTTAGTAAATTGAGACATTAAAAGCAGAGTGTCAGTTTTAGAAGTACTGGAATTGCTCAGTGAAGGAAAAATACATATTGAATGATGAATTACGGTGAATATACAGGTTCACCCTGTGTTTCTTACTGAGTTTCATGGTAGTTTCAGTTAATTTCTGTGTCTTCCTTCCCCTCCCATATAGTAATGAAGAGATGGAAAGACAAAGATAAACCCAGATCCAAAGCAGTTTATTATGAAAAGACAGCTGCATTCTAAGCTATGTATTTGTGACACTGATCTCCAGAGATGCAGTGGTTATGAATATCTTGAAGTCCTTGAGTTCTTAATTGCTAAAATCTTGAAATATATTCCTGATTGGTGCAAGCTTTTTTAATTTCTTTGCATTCTGGTTATTATGAATACAATTTGACAGATGTTTATTAAGCCTATTTTAATTTGATTCATACAGAGAGAGTGAACTGAATGCAAAGGAGGAAGCTCTGCTGGAGATTGGAGTAGCTTCATTCAGCCTGGTCGCTGAGCAAAAAAAGTGTTTCCTCAGAAGAGTGGATGAAGTATGTGTGATGTATCTCACTCATCATTTGAAGTTATACCTGAAATAATACATCACACTGTAGTATAACTGGGAGGTTATTCAAGAGAGAAAAAACAGCAGGTGAAAGGAATCTCTGAGTTTTAAAAAGGTCACTGAAAGTTACTAAGTTCTTGAGCATGCCTAAAAAGTAGAATAAGTTATTTCTTCTCTTGACAGTGTTCAGAGTTGATATGCATATATCCTGTTAGATTTGTGTGAGTTAACCTAGTCCACTTAAAGCAGGAGCAAGACCTCTAGGAAAACCTTGATGTGGATGTGTTCTAGGAGCCCTGCGTGCTGATGATGGCTGTGCTGCTCTTCTCATTTCGTGATAGCAGTTAGCAGGTAGACTCACTTTAATTTGGCATTCTGAAGTTAATTACATTTACTGTGCTGTCTGCACAGGCTAATTTTGAAGGCTTATAAGATCAGGTGTGAGAAGATGGGGAAAAAGATCTTCCAGGATATATTGAAATGGTTATGTGTTTTGGAGACTTTTGTGCATTTTAAATACAGAAACTGCTTGCCAATTTTTGGTTTTTTCTAGTAGTAATAGGTTTTTCATACATCCACAGCTGTTTATTGTATGAACAGCTGACAAAAACTCATGCTTTCAAAGGTAAGGTGAGCTGGCTTCTGGACAGAACAAAGACCTTTGTCAGAGTGGGAAAGACCTTCCCCCCCACTCCCAGGACATAAATGTAAGGGCAGCTGGCAGCATGAGTGCAGATCCGAAATGTATGTGGAAATTTAATTCCCCCAGTTGTGGTGTTACTGAAATCCAAGGATTTATTTTTGTTTTACTGTCTTCAAGGATTTTGATATTTAGCAAATAAAACTGTATGCTTTTGTATGCTGCTTTTTGGGTTGTATAAAAAGCTTTAATGCACAGAGAATAATGGTTGAAAAGGAGGAATGGACATGCTTGCACATGTGGTGTGATTTGTCTTGTGGTGAAGAATGGCAGAGTCATTGGGGTTAAACTAGATTAAATAAATAAACCCTGTAGGTCCTGGAGCTCTTGGGTTTCCCTGAATTCAGTATTGTGTGGGAGTGTTATGGAAATACTCATTCAAAATAAGCAACCCCTGATGTTTGTAAACCAGTACCTGATGTGCTTGCTTTTGTAATCTTCCATAGATATGATACCACTTACTTTGTATATGTGTTATTACTTAGATAACCTTAAAGGAATGCTACTTGCCCCCTCCTTAATTTCTCTGTGTGCCTAAACCATTAACACAAAGTCTTGATCTAGCTGTGTGACTGACTACTTTAGCTCTGGTGTTTTGTTTATTCTGTCTTTTCACTCTCTAACTTGGCAACAGTGTTTGGAGAGAGCTTTGTTAGGGAGAAATGCTCCTGCTTTGAAGAGTAGCTGCCACTAAATCAAATCAGGTTCTCCATATACAAAGAAAAGGAATTTGAATGTACCAGCATGGTAACAAGAAGGCTGCCCAATTGCACTGTACAGGATATAAATGATGTATTTAGAAAGTGGTGTCTTCCACAGATGGACCAAGGTAGTGTTGTACTTTCAGTTTGTTTGTTTGCTGAGAGTAAATTGCTTTTCCTTGAAGAACAAAATGAAAAAGTCTTTATCACAACCTCCAAAATTTCTTGAAGAACAAAACAAAGTTTTTATCACAACCTTCATAATTGGCAAACAGTTGTTTTTGTGTTTTGGTTTATAAACTCTTATGAATCTACCAGTCTGAAAAATAATAGAACCTAGTTTCTTCTTTAATTTGAAGAGCATTTCTAACATGCCATGCTACCACTTTTAAAATATCTGCTATTGAATGTTTTGGGAGCAACAATTTAGGATCTTACCAGCTTAGCTGAGTTGTGATCTCAAACAAAATAACTGATACTTAGTATTAAAACCAAAACAACTGAAATTCACTAATGAGCAGATGTTATTATACTGTATCAATTAAATTACACTGTTTATCTTGTTCCCAGTCATGAAGTCTTAAAAATGTTACTGTTCTCAGTTCTGTTTTGCATATAGAAAACACTGAGCTTAGTTACAGCAGATTTGACTGTTTAGGTTGCTTGTTTACAGAGGACAAGTGTGTTCACTGAAAATAGAAAACAATTTAAAACTGGTTACACCCACCATTTTCTAAGCTTCTTATGCTGTTTTTAAATCACTTTGCTTTGCAATTATTCAACCACATTGCCTGTAAGGAGCAAAAGCTAGTAAGAATTTAGGATTCTGAAAGGACATTGTAATGCATTTTTGAGAACTGTTTAGAACAGTTCACTGACACATACAGGGTTATCAGAGCAAAGCAGGCTCAACACTAAATGATTCAGTGATTTGTACTATTTAAAATGTTCTGTGTTAGTGAGAAAGCCAAGCTGACTTTTGACATAGACAAATAATGGGTGGCAACCACTGATTACCCTACTAAGTCAAAATCACCTATCTCTAATTGTAGACTTAATCTTTTGTTTTCTTATTTTTAATCTTGCTTGTGGCAAAATATGTCAGCAACTTAAGGCACTTTTTGGTTTATGTAAAGCAGCGTTTCTGGAACTCAAGGATCATTTTGAATTCTCTTTGGCTAGATATTGGTATCATGATGTTCCCTTTCCTGCTTTACTTGCCCTCTCTCCATGTTATTGGTTTGTGTTCTTCATCTGCTGAAAATAAATAATGGGATGAAGTTTCTTGTCCATGACCCTCACTGTTACAGTTTTTCATAACTCATGTAATTTGAAAGATCCACTGGGTTCCTTTTTAGTTTGATGCTTACATCAGTTCTTTTTTTTACTACATTTATTATGCCTGGTTTTGAAATTTTTTAAAAAAGGGGGAATCCACTAGTCTTGAGATGTGGTTCATTCAGTGAAGATCTGTATGCAGTAAGGCTTACTGAAAGCTGTAGTTGCTTTTGCTATTTGATTGTCTCTGTAGAAAGATTTGAGCTTGGTTGACCTATGCTGTGTCTATGTCACTGGGCATTCCTGCTACTAACATAGCTTTGGCTACATCTGCTGTTGAAGAACATGAAACCTTGCTGTGTTGATGAGTCTTAAATTGAGTTCGCAAGAATTCCATGTGCTTCTGGAAGGCATATGCTACTAGTACAGAGCATGCTGAAAGATGATTAAGTGCTTGCAAAAGTTTAATCTAATTTTCAAAATGGATGAAGTCAGATTTGTAGAGTGTTCTGTACCTAAGTTTTTGCACAAGTGTATAGCACAACAGCTGTTAGGCAGCCAGTAACTTTGTGCGTGTTTGTATTCATTGGCACTAAAATGTCTTTAAAAAAAACCAAAAAACCAAAAAACAAAAAACAAACAAAAAACCCCAAACAAAACAAACAAACAAAAAACAAAACAAAAACAAACAAAAAACCTCCAAAAAACCACCAAAAAAACCAAACCAAAACAAAAACACCCAAAAAACCCCCCCAAAAAACCAACAAAAAAACAACAACAAAAAAACCCAACAAAACAAAAAAACCACAACAAAACCAGGTCCTCACTGGTTTCTTTTAAGAAATTACTGCTCCATGAAGAATAAGATTCTTAAAGAAAAACACTACCCCTTTTCTTTTGAGTTCTTCAGTCTTTTGTCATTAACCACTTGTCATTGTGTTTGCTGGCAGTTGAATTTAAGCTTTAGACTTTTTGGACAATTATCAATAATGCTTAATCCTGTTGTCTCCTTGGGTTGTGTTTTGGTGTGATTTTTCTTTGTGTGTATGTTTTTGTTTGGTTTTTTGTCTTTTTTTCTCTCTTTTTTAAGTGACTAGGTGAGAATTGAAACCTTCAGTCTATTTTAGTTTTTTTTTTTTGGCAGAGTTAATCCAGGAAGAAAGATAATTCTGTTTCTCGGATTTTGAATTCTCAGTCAAGGTTGAAGTATACTGACTAGTGTACTTACGAAACTGTTAGGGCAATAAATGCAAGGTCTTAAGTCAGTAATTTTATCTGATTCCCTCCCAAGATTTCTGTCTAGTTTAAAGACATAGTATGGCAGAAGTCAATATGACAGTAAAAAGTGTTTGCTTCTGCTCAGGAGAAACTGTGTTTCATTTTATCTTGCCACTGGGCACCTTGGACAAGAGTGTGGCTCAGTTTTCTTTATGTTCCCCCTGTAGGTATTTGTACAAATCGATGAGACCTCCCTGAGCCTTCTCTTCTCCAGGTTGACCAGATCGAGCAGTCAGAGCCTTTTTTTTTTTTTCTGTGTGAGGTGCTTCAGCTCCCACTTCACCTTTGTGGACCTGTGCTGGACTCACTTGAGTAGGTCTGTCTTGTAATGGAGAGCTCAGCCCTGGCCACAGCACTTCAGGTGTGGCCTCAGTGATGCTAAGCAGAGGCGGAGGAGGATTGCATTCCTTGACCAACTGGCAACACTACTTTTCTTGCAGCCCAGGACACCACTAGCTTCCTTTGCTTTAAGTAACAGTCAAAAGGGAGCATTTTAACTGATTCTGGTTCCAGACTACCCTTAAGCCCAAACAAAAGTGAAATTAAAAACACTTAAAAAGCAATCACAACATCTACCCTGCCAGTGTAACTGGAACAATTTCCTTCTTAACAGGAGTTAGTTTTCAAGCTTGAATTTTTAACACCAGCATTAACACTATTCTCTTAGTGAATGGAGATCAGAATTGGCGCTGCTCTTATTTGTGATGAGCTACAAAATTAATAATGAATATTTTCTGTTATCATAATGTTTTCTTACCACTAGTTATAGCTATTTCTATGATTTGCCTGGATTTCTGCTTACTAGAACTTGCTTGCTTTACTTCACACAGATAAGACTCTTGAGGCATGAGGGTACTCATAAGCTTTGCCTGGATTGCCTCTCTTCCCCACCTCTCTGGTTCCCTCAGATTATTTTGAATAGAGCAAAGTGTGGGTAAAGAGGAATTGAGGCTATCTCTTGGAGAAATCTTGGCTATTTATATCTTCTCTGCAATGAAAAAACTTGCTTTGCTTTTTATTATATGCTTTTAATAGAACAAGAGGAAAGCTCTATAGTGGTTTACCTTCTCGTTTCATTACTGGCCTCAACTGAAATGGAAACAGTGGTGTAGGTGGAGAAAGCTATCTGTCAGGATCTGTTCCTTGCCCTTTCTTTCCTCTCCTCATCTCCCTTTCACGGACAAATTTCAAGATAGCTCTGACTATTCCAGAATGTAAATAAATGTTACAAAGAATCTCCTACAACTATGTATTACCTAAACGCAAAAATTATAGCTGCAAAATACATGAGTAGCTACTTTCTGGCCAAATGCTGAAAAATGTGTCAGTGTAGAGCAGAGAATGCTGTGTAAGTAAAACAGTTTGCAAGTCAATGATTATTTGCCTTTAATAGGGATTATTTTTTGCTGTTGCAGTTTATCACAGTTAGAGGAAGTTGACAAGCAAGAAAAATAGCTGCAAAATTACATTTGAAAAGTGAAATTATTTAGTTTCCTTTCTTAACAGCAGATCTTTTCTTGAAAGTGGCCCGAAGGCTCTCAGTTTTCAGTCTATGTGACTTCCATGTACAGCAAGACTTGCAGCATAACCAATTTTATGCAGGTGATAACTAAATACCAATGACTTTTCTCCCCTTTTGTAATGAAAACTTGGGTTTTCAGTTTGCATTTCAACCTAGAAGCTTGTTTTCAAATGGAGCATCAGACAGCTAATCTGTGCTCCCACCTGCTCTTCCTTCCTGCTGTTTAAGAAGTCACTTATGTTTGCAGAAGATAAATAGTGCAACAGAGTTTAGGAAGAAATTAAAATTAAAATTGGTTTGCTTCTTAAAGTTCAAGTTTAGGGTGTGCTATTGTTTCTGTTATTCTTACAATAAACAGCTTTGTTCTTTCTGCTTTTTCATTGTGCTTAAGAAATTCAGGTTATGTTTCAGAAGTATATGGGTGGGAGTCCAGAAAGTAGAGATAAAATAGATACAGATATCACCTTGCATTCAAAGTTTTAGTCCATGCTCTCAGAAGAAAATTCGAAGTACAGTAATGATAGAGCATCACAGATGTTTGCAAGTAATTCTGCTAAATACAAAGAAGAAAGCTAGAACAACTTCTAGGCATAAGTAAGCAGTGGACTTATAACCCCAGTTTATGTGGTTGCCCTGTCTCAGAATTCTAATATAAGCAAATCCGCATGTTTTAAAGTGGTCTTCCTTTAGGGGAACTTAGGCTTTATTTTCTACTTCCTGCCCCAACAATGGAGATGTCTTTGAATGTTCACTGGAAAGCCTCAAGCATGTTATGCTATTACATCTGGATGTGTAAGGATGAAATCATAGCTACAGCCTACTTGTGAAATACTTGTTACTTGTTGGGTGTATTCATTTAGGTGTACCTGAACTGACTTGGAATCTGTAAAGCTGTAGTCTTCCTACATACTCTAGAAAACATACTGAGCAAATGGAGATAAACTTTAAGGAAAAGGTCATGCTAGTGATGGCATGGCTGACTCTTAAGTGTTTTGTTTAGAATACACTGCAGAAATATTAATAGAAATAGAAACTGTTTTGATCTCGAATGTAATACAAAGAACTCATGGTATTTAAAGATAAGTTCATATATTGTGCTATGAATCATTGAAGATATAAGACTAAGTAAAAATTTAAAATGCTTACTATGATGCCAGATGCAGGAAAGTATCTCAAGTACAATAGAGGACTTAAAATTATTACGTAAGTGACAAGTGAGCTTTGTTCATTCATGTTCCCTTCATGCTGTGAACATGTTTAACAAAGTATTAATTTCACCAATTCCATCAATATAAAATTTTGTCTTGCATCTTCCTTAAAATTACTTTAATTCAGTCATCAAAATAGTTAAGAAAATATCTGAGTACAAGGCAGCTAGAGCAAATTAGATTCTTCCAAGTAGGAATTGATTAGGGAAAGTTTGGAGTTCTACAAGTCCACACTGAAATTAAATAGTAATAGCATTTAAGGATTCGAGAGCATGTTAATGGGTTTGAATTTAAATACCCAACCAAATGAGGTAAATGGATATTTTCAGTCCAAAAGGCAGAGTTACTTAGGTCTAAGAAACTTGGTTTGACAGAGCTATTTATACAAGTATGTCTCTAGAATTTTTGTTTTGTTTTCATTTTTTCCCCCCACTAATGAAGAAATTACCAACTAATAAAATCTGTCTTGGCTGCTTCTGTTCTAGTCCTGTGCCTCGACAGGACACTGTCACTAGCGAACAGTATAATTGAGGCAATATTGGGGTGTTTCAGGTCCTCTTTAAATGTTCTGTAGATTTTATACAGTTTTATGTGTAAACATCTGTTTTGTCAAGGTGACAGAAGAGTTATCATCAAATGATGTAAGCAGGCAAATGAGTCTGTTGCTCTGGTTGTAAGTGCTTCAGATAATTTTCTCTAGGTAAGAGTGGTAGGATGGGCTAACTTCTTGCTTTTTCCTAAATTTTTGGAAGACAACATATAGCTTGGTGAGGTTCAGGCTTTATTGGGCAGTTTTGTTTCAGTTCAGCCAGAGTGGAGTCAGTGTCTTCATTTCAGTGTCTTTAGGTTAAGAAGTTTTTATTTTGCCTGTAGATTAGACCATGTCTCATGAGGCAGGTAGGATGAAGACATATTTCTTTCCCAGTTCTCTCATTCTGCACCAGGCAGTGTAACAGTAGGAGAAGCTGGTTTGTGTATGTCAGTAGATTGTACCTAGACAATTTCATTTGACAGGGAATTAAGTGACACTCTTGTTCTAGCCAACATCCTCCTGTAGAGAGAAGATAACTTACGGAAGTATTTTCCACCTTAGAAGTAGATATTACTGCAGCCAACTCTGTCATTGTCACTCAACCAAATCTGTCACAGCAGTTAGTTAAATATTTTGGTTTCACCTATAAACTGTTCATGTTTTCACCTTCTACAGTACTTGCTAAATTTATCCCTTCAATCAAAAGTCTTGAAACATGAGACACGGAGTGGGTTCTCAGTAGGAGTTTTGGCACGGCTTTGGCTAAGATGTTACAATTTATGTCCTTACATACTGATGTAAGTATGATGCTAGATAAAATTTGAGATCACTACCACCTCATAATAAGACTTAGCTGCTCTTTGGAAACTGCTTCTGAGAAGTTGCATTCTCGGAAGTAACAGCATTGAAGTTTTGAAGTAGAGAATTTTGATTATGATGCAATCCTTGAGATATATGGTAGTTTAGGAACAGCAAGAAGCAAAATATGTGTAAATGTTGTTCATATTTCATTACTGCTAAAACCTTTGTATTAAAATGTAGGATATTTTCTCCAAGGAAGTTTACTGTTCTGAGAAAACAGGCACTGCCTGGGGACTATTTTTTTCCCTAAAGGTCTTTGGAGAAGGTGACTTACACAAGGATGGGTTGGTTTCTAGGTCTCGATTTTGCATACCCAGTTTCTGATGTTTTGTCTGTTGGGAAGCTTCAAGAGGCTTCCCAAGAGTTGCTATTTTGAGATGACTAAGAAGGTGGGTAGCTGCTAGTGTACTTTGATCTTCACCCTCGTTTTCTTGGTGGGACTGCCTCTTAACAAAGGCAGTCTAGATCGAATTCCCTGAGACCTCGATACTGTTGTCATTAGCTTCGATGATCCTTTCTGGTATTAACATCCTATCCTTAAAAGGGACAAAATCCTTTAGTGTGCCATGATAGTAATGACCCTTCTTTCCCACACTCTACCCCAGCATTCTGTAAATGAAAATGGAATTCGATGCTTAGTTATTAACTGAACAGTACCACTGTAGGTGGTGGTGTTGCTGTGGTGACATTCTACAAGTTTTGGATTTTACTAGTGTCTTTTTCTGTAGTGGTAGCTTTTCTTGGATAGCAAATATGTTATCCATATTTTTGGCATTTGTTGGATGGGTTTTGAATCATTAATGCCTCCTAGTTTTGCCATATAAAAGTTACCCTTCAGTGTTTCAATGCACTTCAATCAATGTTTGTTGATTTTATTTTATTATTTTTTTCAGCAATACCATTGTTTCAAAAACTGGCTTTTCTGTGTTGATGCAAGGCAAGAATGTTTCTCTTTTTTTGTGAACCATAAAATCGTCATTAAGAAAGGGTAATTGCTCAAAAGAGTCTGTTTTAAACAGGTGGTTGTCTAGTAACATATGAACTGTGCTTATTTTAAGTATCTGAAATTCCTTTTTTGCATAACAATTTCTGTTGTTTGATACGCAATTTTAGGACTGTACTGCTGGAGCATAATATACTATCATGGTATTTTTGCATTTTTTTTTTTTAACCCTGTGATGATGACACTCTTTTAGTTGCAAGAGTTACAGTTCTGAGTAGCTGATGATGTTTTCTTACAGGATATTGCTCGTTGCCATGAGCACTATATTATAGGCAGAAAATACAACGAAGTTTCTAGTTTGAACTAGTACAGCTTTTTGTAAGGGACAGAAAACAGAACAGGAAACTCCAGCAGGTTGCATAAGAGAGGTTTGTGTCTCTTGTGGATGTTTGATGTCTCAAGAAGACAGGTTTAACTCTTGTTAGATATTTACAAAACTATTCTGAGAGTAACTAGCAGTATATAACCATCAACCATGTAATAATGAAATGCAGAGGTTGAAACTTGGTGGTTTTCACTTGTAATTGCAAGGAATAAAGTTGTATATTCAGAATGTTTGTAGTTTGTGGAAGTGTTCTCGATCACTACATGGTGGTGTCTTGTTAGCTGAAAAGTAGTCTTGAGAGTAAAAACTGTTCAGGGACAGATGTTTTCTTGTCAGGTGAGTAATTTAACTAAAATGTAGGTTCTGGGCTTTTTACTTCCAAATGCAGTAGGGAGAGAATGAATGTTAGTGGGGTGTGTGTTTTCACCTACTGTCTTTATATGGAAGCTGTTGCATTTTTAGTTTAGCCAATTTTACTTTCAAATCTACATTTTAAACTAGTCAAGACCTTTTAAAATGGCCAAGATGTGGTAAATGTTTGCAAGTACACTTTACCATGGGCTGCAGGACTCTGTGTATATTTTATGATTCAGACTGTGGTTTCACTTATGTTTTTCTCAATGTCAGTATAAGCTGGAGTTGCTCTCAGCTGCTTTCTTATGTCTTTGTGCTATTCTTTTACTTACATAGAAGTAGTTTAGTGTGGTTTGGGCTTTTTCAGTGTGAGTCTTGGCATGGTGATGTGGATCAGGGAATATAACTAGTGAAACAGAGCGAGGTTGGGTTTTTTTGTTTTGTTTTGTGTTTTTTTTTTTTTTTTTTTTTTTTTTTGGTTTGTGTGTTTTTTTTTTTTTTTTTTTTTTGGTTTTGTTTTGGTTTTGTTGGTTGGTTGGTTGGTTTGTTGGTTTTTTTTGTTTTTTTTTTTTTTAAATTTTGGTGGGGGTTTTTTTCCCCTCCTTAACTGGGTCCATTCATTGATCAGATGAATGACCATGTGAAACCACAGAGAGGAGTTTTGATAAAAGTTGGAGAGACAGAATAGGAACAAAAATGCGTGTCAGTGGCTGGTACCCTCTTCTGCCTTTTCCCTAATGCTGAAAGTAATGCATGAGGTTGCGCCAACAGGTAAATTAGCCTGAGGTGCTGTGGGTTTCCTAATCGTAAACCTAGTAAAACATTTTATCACCCTATTTCTTCTTACCTGTGCTTATGCTTAATTTTTGTCCAAGGGGAAGTTGGGTGTCCCCTTTGTGTCTGGCTTACCCAGTTTCTCCTAGCCAGATCTTAAATTAGATTAGGCTTAGCTAATGAAGCTTTTCTGAAAGACGAGATGGAAGGAGGAAAAACTAACTATCTCCTGCCCCCCAAAACTAAGAGGAAGAATAGAGATACCTGACAGCCAAGTGTCAGGTGGATCCTTCAGGGATTTGATTTAGCTGATGTAGTTCTGCATGTTGAAAAGACCATGTAAAAGCCTTAGTGGATAAGCGTCTTCTGATTCCTATCTTTTGCCGGTACAAGAATAATTAAAAACAAAACAGAACAAAAACCCACACAAAAAACCCAAAACCAAACCAAACCAAACAAACAAAAACCAAACCAAACAAAAAACCCAAACAAACAAAAATATCCAAAAAACCACACAAAAAACCAAAACAAACCAAACAAAAAACCAAAACAAAAACACACCCACAAACAAACAAACAAAAAACCAACAAAAACTCAACCAACCAAAACCAAAAAAAAGAGCAATGTATGGTGCTTTGCTTCCTGAAATATATTCAAGTTGGCTGGAAAATGTTCCCTCTGTAGTATCTGTCACTCCGTAGCAGAGTTCATGAAATAGCCTGATGCTTAAAGCTTTGATATGCCACAGTTTAAGCTGGTAACACTTGATTGAAATCACTTAGTACCTGGTTTACGTACTGGACTATTCAGTGCACGATACCTGTAAAGGCAGGAAAGGGACGAGTTAAGGTTTTTTCAAACTCCCTTTTTTAGACCAGTTATGAATGAAAATCAGTTTTGTAGATATGAACAAGGAAATCTTTTGAAAGTGCAGAGCTCACAGGAGAAAACCATGTCTTAGTCTGGAAAAATGAAATGCAAGACCTCACTTCATTGTGAAATAGAACACAGAGTTGCCAGTTTTAAAAAGGGTGTAGCACTGGAGTTTTTCTTGAAAAATCTTAGCAAGGCTAGTGATTTATATTTAATAGCAATAGAAATAGAAGTGTTTTCTTGGTTATATAAGAGCTGCTTTAGTGTTTCTCTTTGGAGATGAGAATGAAGCTCCTAAATTGAGGGGTTTGGAGATTTTAATATTTTTATATGATCTTTAAGCTAAATTGTCTTTTTGCTTCCCTTCACTTCCTTGTTGATGTGCTGGGTTTTTTCTGTCCGGATTTCCTTTTCCATTAGAAGCTTTTTATAATCATGCTTATCTGTCTTAAAAGAATAATTTGTTTAGACTTTAGTCATCATCTTCGGGTGATAGTAGAAGGGATGTCAGTAGATGACTAAAGGGTTTTTTCAGTGCTTGAATATACTGTCACTCCAATATTTCACATTCATCTCTGCCATTACCCACCTGTACTATAGTCTACAGTATTATTTTGTCCGCTTTGTGCAAGATCCTGTGTAAGCTCAATCAGTCCTAGCTTTGAAAAGTTTATTCTTAAAGTATGATGCAAAAAGATGCAGGGGGAAAAAAAAAGTGAATGAGAACAAAGATGTGAACACCTGGTTTCTTTCAGAGTCTAAATAGATATATAATTACAGTATTGTGTAACTGGCAACTAAAGTGTTCAAAAATCATGATTAACATCTTCTGAAATCAAAAGGCTTAAAAACCAATTGGAAAAAGCTTTAGAAGATAATTTTGAAATTTCAGAGTTCCTTCCTTCCTGTAATGCTTTAGGGGTTTGCAGTTTTCAAACTGTCCTCTACAGCTAAAAACAGAAGCTTAAAACAATCCAAGGGGTAAAAAGCAGATAGACATAAGTTTATTGTTTTAAATGAGAGAAATGACAAGTTGAAAACCATGGTATATTTAGGATGTGATTATTTTAAGAAGACTTCTGAAGATGGTAGCAGCTGCTCAAGTTAATATCAAGATGTTCACCTTTTTTAAATGTAAGCTAGTAGTGAAAATTTAGTAACACAAACCTGGTGATACTAAATGCTGCTAGAATCAGTAATTTTCCTGCTTTCAAATCCCAGACAGCAGCCAGAAACAGCACGTGATGTGGTTGGCTTCTCTGCTGATGGCCTTTTTTGAGGGCAACTGAGACAATTAAAATGGTGATACAGTAAAAACCACCCAAAGGACATAGATTTCAATGACAGCACTACCTGGAAATCACCATGAGGAGGAAATGTTATAAACAAGGTGAAAAGTTAAGCCTAAAGGGATGATGTCTGCCCACTACTACATTGAAAAGTCATTGTTACTTCAATTTTTAACACTCTGTACTGTCTCAGGCTATATCTTATCAGCAAAGATCATTTAGAGTCATTAAGGTAACAGAAGAAATGGGAGGTTCATGAGGGGGTATTGTTCATGCAAGTATCACAAATGAAAACTTTAAACTAGGAAGATGGAAGCTCAGTGATGGAAATCCTTTCAATGCTGCTGTCAGTTACCCAGTGGAATATTTTTGTCAGTTTTTGGAGTTGGCATTGTTAGGATGATTTTGGGAAGATTAATATCTCAGTAAATATGTGAATTGTATACTGTAGTGATAGAATAGATTAGATACAGCAACAGATCCTGTCCAACTCAGTTATCTATTAAATGTAAAAGAAGTACAGAGCCCATGTTTAAAGCAGAGACCAAATTTGTAATCATCAAAAAAACCTAAAACTCATGGCCCCAACAGCAAGTATTAACTCATCCCCTAGTATGCTGGAGTTTTGTGTTGTTGTATATGCTAATAAAATCTTTCCTTAAAACATATATATTGTGACAATTACAATATTTATGGGGAACTTTTTATTCAGATAAATGCCCTGGTGCTTTGGAGGCATTGAAGTGATTTATTGCATGCATTTAGACACTGGTGTCAGTTATGCATTCAGATAAAATACTTCTGGTTGTTGTAGTTAGCTCCTCATTTGTCCAGCTTGCCACCACATGCAATCTGGGCAAGATTTATAAAACTTAATGTAAAAGGAATTGCGGAAGAGATAGGTATTTTTTAATATTTGAAATTCTTTGTGCCATCTGTTAAAATTGTATATGCCACATGTGTTGCAATCTAATGACATGGTAAAGTTTATGCTCTCTTCTTATGGCTGGCGCTTCTACACTTCCTAAATGTGGTGGTTACAAAAGCCTGTGAAAGGGACTCTTCTTGAAATCATGTTTTAGACTTTAGTATGAGGAGGAGATATTTTTTCTTTTCACCCATCCTACCTCCTCATTCAGTTTAGAAGCTCAGGTTGATACTACAGTCTTTCAAATGAAAATGTAGCATGAAAGTACTAGGGCACAGAAGTCTAAGCTTTTTTGTTTTGCTTTAAACTGTCCCTGAGCAATCTTGATCTGAGGAATGCTAGATGAGATGGCTGTCTCCTTGTTCTGTTTTCTTAAACTGGGGAACTTTAAAAATTACAGCTTCTTTTTCTGATTAAGAACATGAACATCCATTTTAGGAAATGTAGTTCGTAATTTAAAAAAAATTAACTGTAAGCTTAGGAGTCCTTACCAGTGCTGTACTTGCCCTTCTTCAGGAAATACTTAGATTTTTTTCTTTTTCCTAGGGACATCTGACATGATTTCAGGAATACAATTACTTAGCTTGTTAATGACTCTGGAGAGCTGAAAACAGCTGATGAAAGCATCTGTGAAAAGGTGTCTTGTTTTTGTAAACAATTCTTTGTGAGAGTTGTGCATTGTTAGCAATCTATTTGCTAACTGAATTAAAAATTATAGTTTTACTATCAGATTAGTTGATTCAGGTGCGCAGTATCTGTAGTGTCATGGTTCTGAAGTCAAGCTCACAGTCAGAGGAAAGACTTCTATACGGTATTAGGGTGATAGTTACATTGAAAGGAGTGCCCCTTACTGGGTAAAGTAGTGTGTACTGGATAGATCTGCACCTAAAAGAGAAAAACTTCTGTATGTTCTAGAAAAGTATTTTTCCATGCTCTCTGAAAACCAGAGCTTAACTTGATCAGGTGGAATACAAATCTGAGTAGGAGAATATGATAGGACAGTACATTTTGAGTTCTTTATTTGGGAATTGTTGCATGCTGTCGGTGATACTTGCGCTTGTCAGTGCAAACTATTTTGAGCCTTTGTATTTAACTTCACTCTTAAAATGAAAAAGGGTTCAAGGATAGTGAAATTTTATTTTATGCTTGTCATTATTCTTGGTCTTACTTGCAAAACACCTGGTATGTGTTTGTAGGGGGTGAGTTTGGGCAGCAGTAGTTCTTGGATGTAATGGAGCTACAGTCTGGGACCAGAAGTCTAAAAAGGGGTTTTTATCTTCAGAGAGTCCCAAAACAGTGTGGGTGGAGTGGTGGGAAAGAATTTACCACCTTCACAGCTCTAGAATAGTATCCCTCTCAAATGCAGCAGGGCTGTTTGAATGGAAGGTGAAAACTACAGTGTCGTGACCTTCAGAAAGCTTCCTTAATTTTCTTCAGAATTGCAGAGGTAATTGGAAGACATCTGCACAGCAGATATAGCAGGCTGTAATAACCACAGCTATTCTTGTCCTCTTTTCCACTTAAGGTTTTGGACGTGCTTATTCTGAGCCTTCTCTCAGGCCACCTCCGTGTGTCCTGGGCGCATCTTTCCGTGTTCACCCTTGTGCCCAGCTCCAGTGCAGAGCCAGTGGTGCTCTGCCCGTTCTGTGCTCGTGTGAATCAACCTGCGCGGCCGGCGGCACCTTCAGGCTTAGTATATATCATATATGAGAACGTGATTAAAACCAGAGCTGCTAAAAATACAGTGTCGTGCCTGGCTACCAGCATGCGGACTTGGGTAGAAGCGGAGGAAATTAGGGCTGTGAGTCTTCCTTCCCAGTTTCCATCTGCTGGGCGGTGCCAGGCCTGGCTCCGCACTTTACATCCCGCAGCCATGGGCGACCGGGACGGCGATTCCCTGGTCGGGACGGGCTCCCCGTTCTTGTCCTGGTGTGCCCGCGGAGCGGGGCCGCGACCCCAGTGCCGCGGGGGTTAAGGGCGGCGGGGCCGCGGCATTATGCAAAGCCGTGAGGTAAAAAGGAAGTGCATTGCAAAATGCTGAGCTCAGTAGCCTGGCTCCCGGCCAAGCGCTGGGCTGCCTCGGCACAGCTGAGCGCTCGGTGTGCGCTGGCTGGCGGCGCGGGCCCGCGGCGCTGTTGAGGAATGCCGCCGCCGGCTGACGTCAGCGCGGGCCCGCGGTTCAGCCGGGGGACAGGCGGGCGGGCCCGGCCGCGCCCCGCCCGCTCCGTCACGGCCGGCCTCGGGCGGGAGGGGCGCTGGGCTGTGTAGCGGGAAAAAACCAGGGTCACGCTCACGCCCCCCCTCCGGCCCTTCTGTACTTCGTGTTCAGTGCTGCAGGTGAGCCGGGTTAGGGGTTTTGGGAGGCATTACTGGCGTTGGCTGCCCTGCCTCTGCTGTCCACCGTGTGATAGTACTACTACAGCACAGTGGTGTCATCACAGCCCCTTATTTCGTAAATTAAGGGGCAGCTTATGTAGGAATGTGTTTTGAGAGTGGCAAGGTGTTAAACTTTTCAGTTAAAATGAATTCAGTTACCGAGATTTTGTGTTTGATTGGGCGATGCATCTTCTGGATGATACTCTCTTCAGCTCTATAATCAAATTTCAGGGTGGATCTGTGCTTTTGGATTGTTATTACAAAAAAAAAAAAGGCAAAAAAAACCCCAAAAAACCACAAAAAAACTGGATAATATCCAGGCTTGTGCAAGAGTGACAGTAAGCGCATTTTCCACTTACCTATACTGGCAGTATAGGTAAGTGGAACATTACTTAAATGTTTCTCTTATTAAAAGGATTTTGGGAGACTTGCTGATTGCGGAAACTTCTGGGCTGCCTGGATACTTGCTTAGCTGGTCCAAGCAGCGTTTTTGAAGCTGTTCTCTTGTTTATTTTTTTGAATGCAGTGTTTTGGGGTCTGTCTTTCTCTCCTATAACCAGTCTTGCCTGTGGTCTTCGTTGTTAAATCTGAAACATTTCTGTGTCAGTTCTTCTCATCACAGGTCTGTGGTCAGTGTGCACTTGTCACAGCGGTGTAATGCTTTTATACAAATTAGAGCTGCAGATTGCAGGACTCTCTTGAGAGTTGAGGTATAAATACATGATGGAATTTTTTAACTAATCGTTCTGTGAAGGAGAGGTGAAAAAACTTCAAGCGAAGCCCATTTCTCTTTCCTCTCCCATTTTTCCTGTCATGTTAATGACATTGCAGGTATTGGTGGCATTGATATTGATAGACCTGGCTATCAATTTGTTCAGGATATTGTTCCTGATAGACCAACTTGTTTTTGCAAGGCAGGTCTAGTTCATGAAATTCTTGGTCAAATGGTACTGGGGCCAAGTCTTAACCAGAACCAAAAACCAGCAGAAGTACTAGTATGGAAAACATATTTTAAATTTTGATACATCATCTAGTGATTGGTGTTTTAGGAGTCAGAAGTAGTAAATTTCATCTGTACCGTTGTGGTGCTGCATGACTCTGCGTGAGTCACTCTGCTTTGTGTGTGTTGCTTTCTCCACTGTCTTGTCTGTTGCAGATTATTATTAAATTTTATGACTGCTGCTGGACAGTGCATACCACTGCGATGCCTCAAGTTCTGTCTGGAGCATCAGGGCAGTAGTGACACAATTTGAGTATGAGGGAGCCTCTGGGTTGCCTCTGTGAATCAGACTGGTTTGTGCGTCTCATTCCAGCAAGCACAATCTGGGATTTCCTCTTGAGCTATAAAATTACTAAGTCTAGTTAAATGCAGCATAAACCATATAAAACAGGAGTTTGGATCTTTCAAGCTTTCTAAATATTGCAGGCTATTTTTAATAGGAATTGCCTGCACGGAGTTGGAACCCTGAGAGACTCATTGTTGTTCTGCAATTCTGAAAAAAATAGGCACCAGATAAAGCTTAACATATTACTTCTGAAATTCACTGTCAGAGGTTTAATGTGATATGTGGAGATGGATTTTACTAGAATGCCTGTGTAAGTCTTTTTTTAATTAAATCTATGAATTAACATGGGAGAGGCAATATTGTTGTATAGTAGGTTTTCATTGGTGTTATGGTATATAAGTTCCTCATATTTGATGTTTCACTTCTCTTCAGAGCCTGTTTTTATGTTCAGTACGCATGTTCCCTGAAGTGTGCTGTCATCATTGACTCATAATGAGAGAAACTTAGAAGCAGTTCTGAGAGAGAGGCCCTTTTCCTGTGAAGGGAAATGAACCCAGTATCCACTGTATCCAGTGAGAAAGCCTGTGCATTTACTATAATTTTGAAAAAAAAAGCAAAAAACAACAACCCCAAAACAAATACCCCTCCCAAAAATAAACAAGCTCCCCACAAACAAACACCAAATAAACCAATAAAACCAAGCAACTAAACCCCAGAACTATAGAGCAGTGCTGCAGCACTGGTGCCCAAGCTGCACACTTTTCCCTTGCTGCTCTTCTGGCTGATGGTCCTGTCCAGTGCAGGTTTTTTGCCATCCATACCGGCGCAGTATTACCAGTTCAGTACAGTGTCAGTGTAAGTGTGCAGGAAGAAAACAGCAAAAGGCTTCTAAAAAATCTAAAATCATAGAGTAGCAGCGCCTTTGCAATTATAAGCATTGCGTCACTCTGATAATGGACAGAGAGTAATAATCAAAAGAGATCAAGTGGCCAGTAAGTGTCACGTATGTACTAACTGACTTTCCAGGTTCCTTATTTCCCTGACAGTGTATTAGTTGCCATGTTGAATTTTTTTTTTCCTGTATCAGTTATTTTGGCAAAGGGGTGCTTAGGGTGAATTTGCATTATCTTAGGTTTTAATACCTGAAGAAATTTGAAACTCAGCATGTGCTTGCCTCACTTCTTTCCTAGGGGCATTAACAAAACATAACTTCCTATAGTTCTTTCTATAGAAACTAATTCTGCAATGGCTGTGATTAAGACACCACATCTTGTTCCTATGCTTTTCCCACTATATCAGTTTTTGGGGACATCCCATCTGGTGAACTCCGGAACCCAGAGAGGTGACAGTAGAATGCTCTCATAGCTGGCAGATAAATTTGGAATTATAAATTAGTCAGCTATTTGATTAGGTAAGGAAAATAGCGCCCAACAGAAACAGTTTCCTGAGTATTATGAGTAGTTTTCTGAGTGTCTCCTACCCATTGTCCCGTGCCCTTTTTTTTTACATGTCATAGTACAAAACTGGCTTTTGTTCTGCAGCTGTTTTTTAGTTTTTGTAGGGATGAAAATGCCCCTCTTGCTTTAAAGTATCAGAATGTTTTTGTTGGTTGGTGGTGTTTAGAGAGAGAGAACCCTCTCTCTCCTTTCTGGTTTGGTAAATCAGGAGAATGAAAATCTCCCTTTATGATTGCCTTAATGAGATTTGCATATGGTAGTGGTGACAAATAAGCAACTTTTCATTCTCATCCCATTTGCTGTGTGTAATTTCCTTTCCCACTTTTTCTTCCCCAGAGGGTTGGCAGCTTTCTCTTCAGATCTGTCTCCCTACCATCCCATATTGTCCCTATACCAGGATGTGAGTCATTGTGTGGGACAGAATTATTGGTGCCCTTTGCCAGGACATTCTGGGGGATTGAAGGAGTCTCAACTGAGCAGCAACAAGGAGAGACTGGATGTTAGTGTCTCTGGAAACCCTGTACAAAATGCAGCATGTGGCTCAGAGGACTCTGTTGCACAGTGTAGACTTAATGCAAGTAACTGATTTGACTATCATAAATTATGTAATTTTTCTCTAATTATTTGAATAACAGTAAAATATCTATCCCCAGGGATCTGTGGCTATATGTGTAAAAAAGGAGCATTTTCTCAAACTTTTGTTGAAATGTCTTTTCAGTGCCCATAGAAAATTTATTAACCTTGAACTCTTTTTTTGATTCAAACCTTGTTGTGAATCTTCTGTCTTTTTAGTTTGAATTTTGATTTGACTATGTTCCACTCATTTACCTTACTCTGTACAATGTAAACTGCATTTGATTACCTTTAGTATGTAAATGACACAGGTCATTGTGCTGGATTTATCTTTTGTGTGCCTACCAAAGCAAGACACCAGTTGGTGTGGTTTGGGTGTGGCTGGCCTGTGCTAGTACAAGGCCCGAGGCAGAAAAAGCTAGATCCTGTTCAGTTAGAAAAAATTTGGTTATACCATGAAATATAACCTTGTTCTAGCCTTGAAGCATATCACAGGGCTGTTCTGTGGTAGCTGGCAAATTCTGTAACACAGTGTGGTGCTTTTGTCATGAAGATACTGTAAATAGTACATAGAGATACAGCAGCATCTGCATTTCTATAGTGCTTTAAGATTTATTGCATTTCTAGGAGCAGACTGGAAAAGTACAGACATGGTTTCAACCGGCTTCATGACATTTCAGAACCTTTCTCTTGAGGCTAGTTGAAATTATGCTTTTTGAAGTGACAGTTGCTGCACAGATCTTTATAATTGACATGTTGTTGTAAAGCTAACTGAAATTAAAAATATTCACAGGTTTTGATATAGTTGCTCCTGCCTGTCTGGAATTATGTGGTGTTTTTAATAAGAATCTACTAAAAATCTGTTAGCTGCAAATTGAGTCATGTAGAATATGATATCTATTTTTTTATGCTGATAATGGCACAAAAAGAATAGTTTCTCTCTGTTCAGAAACAACTTTTGTGGGTAACTATGTGATAATACTTTTCTGTGCATTGATGTTTCAACAAATAATACCAAAACAATCACAGAAGGAAGGTGACAAAACATTTTAAAAGTAGCTTTATGCAGGCTGAGTTTTCTTCTTTGACTGCTGCTCTTTTTCCTTTTTTGGCAAAAAGCAGTGGCAGATACTCTTCACACTGACAGGTGGGAACATGAAAAAAAATTTGCCTTCACCTGCCTATGTAAGGATCTGTTGTCTGAAATTTTTTGTTGCCTTCAAAACAACATCTGTGTTTTGTATTACCAATTTATGTTTTTTAACATGAACTAATGCCTAGCAGCATTCATCTTTTGCTCCTACAGGTTACTCGGTCACAGAGTGTTTACTATCTGGTTGTTACGTGAAGCAGCATTGTTAAAGATACCATGGAGTGTCTGGGTTTCTCTGAGTCTTATTCTGGCTGGAAGTGAATTGTTACATCTGGTAATGGATATTTGAGCTGTTCACGAGTCTGAAAAAGTTCAACAGGTGGCTCCTTTTTGGCTGTAAGGTTTGGACAATTCTGAATGGTGAATGTTGGTTTGTTCTCCTTAAATAAAAATTACCCATTGAAGGAAGCATTAAAACCCAATTCCCAGTGAATTCTGAGTGATATTTTTTGCCGAGCAGGGAAGTATCAGAGAGATATTGTCAATATAGACACTGCGTGTGTGCTACCATGGGTTTCTTCTGTTTCCCCATCTCTTTGGTACAACTGCATTGGCACTGACTTTGTCAGGCACTATTGAAGCTGCTGGAGTTGAACCTGGTGCTGCTAATTGTTTGGGAATTACCATCTAAAATTAGTCAGCAAGACTTCCATTTGGTGGGAAACCTTATCTTCTGCAGGTTGTTGTCCTGCTTCCATCTGCTGGGAGGGTGACATGAACGTGAGACAGCCAGATAGGTTTTAGGTTTTGGACAGCTGGAGAAAGCAAATGATGAGGTATGAGCTTTTGCTTAAACTGTATCCAATGGGCATAATTTGAGTTCAGCTTTTTTTTTTTTTTTTTTTTTTTTTGTGTGTGAAGAATATTTGTGGCTTTGTGAATGTCTTTTTAGCTTGTAAGGTTTTCATAGAAATGCAGTTCATAGTTTATTCGATGCTGGTTGTGAAGAGTTGATGAAAACCACAGCTGCTTTCAGACGTGGAAAGCCTAGTGTTAGGGAACCTGGTCCCAAGAACTTCAATTATCTAGTTTAAAAGCATATCAGATTTGTTTATTTCTTTTAAAACTACCAACACTGATTATATAAATAATTATATTTGTGTTATGAGTTAAGATGTAGTTTATTAAAATCAGGGCTAGCAAGATGAGCAGTATTGTATCAGTGCAAAACATGCTCGAAAGCTGTTTGTGCAGGTAGCGATTTCACATGGTGAATATTGGAGCTTGTCTCTGTGGACAGGAGGGAGAAAGCTGTATATGATATGCCAAAAATTACTCAGTAATTAAAAATTAGTTTTATTAGACACCATCTGAACTATCTGCTTAATTTCCGAGGTGTGATGAGGATACAGTCACTATGTACTTTTATGGATATAAAGTCAATGCCTAATTTGCCTGAGGAGAAGGCTCTTCTTCCTTTGTAGGTCTGGCTGTGTATTTCCCCTTCTCACCCATATAATTTAGAGAGGAGAAGCAAATAGCCAGTTTTAAAATTCATGTTCTCAAATGTTAATTTGATGCTTTGAGGCATAAATGACCTTTTTAACCTGCCCAAACAATGAAACGATAGAAATGAGCTGCTTTATTCTAATACAACAGGCTGTTTCTCAGGGAGAATTTTGAACCAATTCGCCTCCCCCTTCTCAAATACATTAAATTAAATTTTGTCCCTTGCTAAATTTTAATTCAGACGTGTTGTATGCATTGTTGGAGAGATAGTGAGGGAATCTAGACAACCTGTGCAAATTTGCCTATGGATTTCACCTCGTGAAACGCAGGGGTAAATGAATAATACTTTCATCCACAGCTACCCCAGCTGGTAGTACTTAGCACTGCAAAAGCAGTTAGGTGTGTATCAGAAGCTGAGGGAAGGATTAAAAGGGGATTTCTTTTTGTTTCAGAACTAAGGAGAGAGGAAGAAAGTGGGGGGAGAAGAGAAATAAAACAACCACTATTTCTTGAAACCTTTCATTTAAGTGTTTAGATTGCTATATACACCTTGGAGATCGAATTTAAAAACTAAATATAAAGGTTTCTTAACTTCTAGGGGTTTCATTGAGATGGGAACTGCGATTAAGTGTATACTGTACAAACAGGAAAACCACTTGGTGCATCAATGACAGTTCTCTGTCATTATCAGTTTTACCAGATAAAAGAAATACAAAAAGGGTCAAGGTGGAAGATGTAAGGCAATATGAAAAAAAATAATAGATCTCTTTATATAAGGTAATGTTTCCTCTTTTCTACCTCTATCCAAAAAGAAGATAAATGAAATTTGGTGCTTGAATAACAAGTACCAGACAGCTGTGTTTGTAACAACCGAAAGTAATCTTTTGGAAGAATGACATGTTTCTGAAGCAAGGACCACACTACAAGCTTTTTCTCTAGGACATAAGTAGAGTGAGAGTAGTAGTCTGGTTTTGCAGTTCTTAGAGCTTGTCTCTTTTTGCTTATCCATATTTTTTGCCTTTGCTGACAGAGATCTGCATCCAAAAAAAAGGGTGTATCTAATTATTGAATTTGTTCTGACTTCAGAAATTGAAATATGTCCTTTACTTGTTCACTATTTTTTCCCATTACTTACCTCTTCAGAGATTTACTTGGCATGCTGTGCTGTATAACCTATATTGGCCTTGTTTGTATACAGCACAAGCCTGCTGTGAGAGTCACAGATATGAGAATGGAGCACTTGTCATTTTCAGATAGTCAGCAGGTGAGCAGTATCAAAACATATCAGGATCACATTGGTACTGTTCATTAATATTTGGTTGCTTGAATCTTTTTTGTTAGGTGTTATTTTATCTTATGAATGAAAAGCGTGTTATGGAAGTATTTGAGGAAAGTTAATGTTGTTCCTTCATTTCTTAAGACCTTCTGAAAGCTGTGTTGTATAAAATGAGAAGAAAATACCTTCTTGCTTTCTCTCTTTGGCCTAGTAGATGGTTCATATATAATCCCTAATGATAACTTCCCTGTCACTTTGGAATCCATTTGCAAATTTGATTTTGATAGACTCACAGATTTCTATGCATATTGTGTGATCTTACAATAAAATTGTGTGATACTGGGTTTTCTTGGTTGCTTATGATGCATAGCTCTTTTTGGTTTGATCTCTAGCAAGGAGAATCTATACTTCTGGCCTGAAATCTTTTATAAAGTACTCAAGTCAGATCATCTAAAACTTGTCCAGGTGCTATACTTGCTTCGGTCAGATTGGACGACGTCACTTCTCAGATAACCTCAGTGCCTGTGATTTGAGACAGAGGAGAAAAAAATCGAAGTCTACCTATTGCTTCCAAAAATACTGATATTTTTTTCTAAAACATCAAAATGTAAACAATCTATAGGTCAAGAAATACTGCTCTCTTGAAGAGGACAAAGAGGCTCTTTGACTACACTCTCTGCAAATCAGCATTCAGAGCTGTTCTGGGCTGTAAAGTGCTTGATCAATCTGCTGTGTTCATTCAGATGTAGGAACAAGCTGTTACTGCCACAAGGAATGTGCATGCGTGTACCAAACCATACAGAGTGCCTGGTAGAGCATTTGGGAAAAAACCATGTAACTCAACTTATTGACATACATATGAACAACTTTTCTTAATTATCCTATAGCTTATTAAGTTTGAAGTTGATCCAGATTGCTGTCAGACAAAATTTTCTTCCACACAAAACCATGTGGTTTTGCTTTAAATTGTTGCAACTATTTCAGATCTAGTTATGCATACTTCAAGCAACTGCTAGTTTCTCTTATATTTGGTTATTTGGGTACTGAAGTGAGTAAGTATGTGGATGGAGCTTTAGTTGATATTTAAAGTATGGTAGAACTTGGGAAAAAACTTTGCTGTAACTACACTATTGTTGGCTTTTATCCAGCCAAAGCTTATCTACTCTCTGAGGCCACAACCTTTAAATAAAGACTGATTTCTGCCGTGCACCTATAAGATATCCACAAAGTAAACTGCGGAAAATGCTTCTTCACCTGTTTGGCCTTGGGTGTGCTTTGTGCTGTCTTGACAACTCAGTCACAAAGAACCTTGGGTTTGTGGCTTCCAGGCCTCATTAATATAATGTACTGTAATTTAAAAAAAACCCACAGGCTCTTTTCCGATTTAAATATTCCCACTGCTCCCAGGACTTCCCCACCTTTCATTGTGCATTGTTTCAGATTAGTCATAATTCAAATACTTGCTGGTGGGGTTTTTTGTTTGTTTGTTTGTTTTTTGTTTTGTTGGGGTTTTTTGGTTGTTGTTGTTGGTTTTTTGGTGGTGTGGTGTTTTTTTGTTTTTTTTTTTTTTTTTTTTTCCTGTGGCCTGAATACTGTGAAGTGCTCTTGGAATTAATCACAGCCTTCAGCATGGTTTTGGGGTCTCTTTGAGAAGGCTCTGATTTGCTGTGTACCCTAAGAACAACCGGAGGTACTACTATGACATAATTTCCATATTGTATTTCTGTAGTACTAGTACTTATCCAGAATGGAATTACAGATAATAAAATTTGCTTTTCACATGTTCTTTGGTCACTGTTACTTCTGGACTTTGAGAATGCCAGTGGAAAATGAGTTGGTGAAGAACATTAAAGCAGTGAAATGGAAAATACAGCAAAACACAAATTTGTATGTATACCTGTATTTACCTACCTATATTTCATTTTTCTGGGTACTATGGTAACTGGGTTGATAAAATAGTTTTGGAGTTTTCCATTTTTTAGTGTGAATTAACAAATGGCATTACTTAATTTTTTTGACTACAGCTGCTGTAGAAATGTCTGCACAGCTACTGTTTTGGTAAACAAAGTCTAGTAGCCAGATGGCAGTAATATTTAAAAAGTTGAGTGATACGGTTTGGGAAGCATCCAACTGGAATATGCTGTGTTTTGCTAGGTACCTTAGATTTACTACACAGTGGAAGACTTTAAATGTGTTATCACTGCAGTGGCTTGAAAGAACACATAGACTATTATGTAGAATACAAATAATGCTTATTAAACTTGCAGTAGATTCATTCTGCTAGGTGATCCAAACTGCTGTCAGACTGTATTTACTTAAACAAATGTGCTTGTGCTCTAAATGAGTATAACTATTTCAAACATAGTTATTCATGTTTTAAACAACTGTTAACTACTGTTCAAATAATTTCTGGGTCTGTGAAGACTTAAGATTTTTTAATATGTCCTTCCCTCACCTTTACTCTTTTCCATTTTCCTGCTTGAAAGGTTGAGACTTGGTACGTATGGCTAGATGTTGTATGACTGGAGAACTGCTACTGAGAGAAGATAATATGCAGGGTATAGATGCTTAGGGGTAGCGTGTTGTTATTTTGTATTTTTAATCTGTTGGGTAGTTGTTTACCATGATGCATTAAAGCAGTCAGCTTAGTGGTTTTGTCTTGTTTCTAAAAGTAAGTTATAGACTGGAAGGTTCTTGGCATCAACTTAGACACAGTCAGGCTAACTGGGAAATCATGAATTGCATTCAGTTCTTCGTGACCCATGTATGGAAAAATCCAATCCTTGAGTTTTTAAGTAGCATATCAGTTTTTCTAAGACATGAAGCAAGTATCATGAACAAATGGTGGCGGACTTCTTTCTTTTTTAAAAGTGGGATGGGTCTTCCTGCAAGGCTGCCTGTCTCTTTCCCCTCCCTTCCCCTCCTTTTGATGTGGGAAAAGTCTGCATTGTGGAACAGTCGAAGCAAACAAGCGGCACGTCCCCCGCCCCCCATCCTGTCTAGACTGCCTGTTCCTCATGCACTGCTCTTCTTTGGGGCAGACATTACTCATGGGTTGTGCTGCTCTCTCCTCCATGAGCAGCAGTATGGGCTCTTTTCCTCTCTTTGTTAGCTACTTCATCTTCTGCTGTGCTAGACACCCTTCATCTGAGGTGGGTCAGTCTAGCCTGCAGACTGTTTCCATACAGACTTCTGCTTGTCACTGTGCACCAAAGAGGAAGTAGTTTTTTGGCAGCTGCAGCCTGATGCCTGTCTGGGCCTAGGGGCACAGGCATTCCCTTCAGTATAGCTGTCAGCCTGGCTGTGGCTTAGCCCACCCTGTTGTCGAGCCTTCTCACCCTCGTTTCTCAATGGGATGCTGTGCAATCCATGATACAGGAAGAGATACATCCCTCTGTCCACCCCACCCTCTGCAGACGATTTTTGTGGATTATGAGTAGAAATAATACTCTGTTGCTGCAAACATTAGCAAACTGCCTCTGGTGTGTTAGAAGCTTTTTTTCTGCCCTTTGAAGTGGTAGTGACTAGTGGTGTGCAGCATCCAAATGTTGGAATGAGAGGCTTCCTTCCAACAAAGCTTTTCAGGTTCTGAGGAAAAGAGTGCAAAACAAACTTCATAATGTCATTGAAGGCACAGGTACTTAGTGCTATTCCAGTAATCTTCTGTTTATTCTTTACCCTTACAATACAGTAAGAAGGAAAGATGTTTCAAGAAAGATGTTTTCATACTGGAGAACTCTAGTCAGGAGCTCTGAATTCAAAGTAATGTTCTCTCTTTATTAAGGCTTTTTACTTGCTTAAAGTAATTACACTAGGGAAAGAAATTAGTTAAGTAGTTTGTTTTCAGGTTAGTATACTGCTGATTTCAATATTTTATCTGAAAGAATAACTACAAATGGTATAGTGTAGTGGTATTTGTTTCAGCCTGTTCAGATTGGAGAGCATTTTAAAAGTATTAATTTCTGTACTTAATTAAACCACCATTTCATTACAGCAATGGATCCTATGAATGCCCTCAGAAATACTTTGTTTGACTGTGAAAATGAGGTCATAAAATTCCTTGTCTAAATGTGGTAAACAATTAGGTTGCAGGGACAGCTAGATGAGAAACAAAATCTCTGAAACCCATCTGAAAACAGAAATAACACTTGTGGCTTTTCTGCTATTCATTTATCTGGAAGACAGACTGACAGGAAGATAAAAAGGTCACTTCTCTTACTGTCCTGGACAACTGGACAAGTTTTTTGGTTTTTTTTTTTTGGTTCAGCACATTTCCAGAAATTTAAAACATGGTTTCTTTAGCTGTCTTCTTTTTCATGGTCTTGAAGGTTTGTAATTTGCATTGGCCACTCACGTAAAAAGTAAACATCACTTTTCAAAACAAAATGTCCAGATGGTGACATGCTTACTCTTAAAAAGAAAATGAATTATTTTTCTAACCAGTTTTGTCACTGACAGGAATATTTTAAAATCATAGTAAATTTCCCATGCCAAAATACAACAGGTCCATTTTTTCTCATTTATGAATTTTGTGTAGATGAATTTTTAATATATATATATATATATTAGTCTTTTTTAGAAGTGTCTTGATTCTGCTTCATTATTTTGGTATTCAAATAGTTTCACTTCATGTGGACTACATGGGGGTTGTCATTGTTAAATTTGCATGTGGTGGAAGAAACAGATTTTGTTGGTTTTGTGTATTCTGAATTTAGCATAATTTGAGAAATTACTCTGCTCACCCTCATATCCTTTATAAATGTCAAACTGTGATAGTCCTTCCTCACTGATAGGAGAACCATTGCATTGTGAGGTATTGGTGGGTTGTTTGAATAGCTTACTGCTTTAGAAAGAGAAACTTTGTGTATTTCAGTAGCAGCATATGCACACACACACAAAATGGAAATATTACTTTGTATAATGTTTGATGTAGATCCAAAATTCAGAAGATTAACTGAATTTTCCTGTTGTGGTTGCATACAAATCCTGTGTGTGCATATGTGTGTAAGGAGCAGATGCTGGTCTTTGTTTCTGGAGTTCCTTCCAGGTACAGTCTTCTCTGCTATCCTTATTCTCATCTGCAATGCATCCCAGGCAGCAGCCTGTATCAGCCTCCTGATACCTTTAAGCTCTCAGGAATTGGGGTGATGCTTGGTTCTACAAAATTCTCAGGGCGGAGTTCCGAGTTGCACATCAGAGGAGCCTTCATGTGTATTGAAAGGCCCAGTCCACTGGAGTACTTTTTGTCCTTAGGAGTGAAGCTTATCTACTTTGTAAATAAAAAGGAGAGTTAAGAAAGCCTTGGGCGTCCTTTCATATTGAAACAATAGGCTATTTGACTATTGCATGCTCATAGCAGAAAAGACATGACTAGACTGAGGCTCTGCCTGGCCAGTAAGTACTGTCTCTGCCACTCCTTACTCATCTGTAGATTTATTTGTAGCTTAGAACAAGGAGAATAGACTGGTTAGAATTTTGTCCCTGAAAGTATCCTGTGGGTACACTTAAGTGTTGTTACAGCTCCTAAATCTTTCCAACACCGAAATGGTCTGTGGAGAAATTCTAGAGCAAATGTCTACCTGCATAATCCTAATCACTTAGTTGAGCTTGCTTTAGCTCAGAATTATTGAATCTCCTTTGCTTTGAATTTATGTTCACCTTTCAACAGAGAGCAGATTATCACTTCCTCAAAATCAGATTTAAAGTAGTGTTTCTTAGAGGGCATCACTTCAGTTATGCAGAGTAGATTAATTTCCTGTACTTAGGTTGCTTTGGAGGTATGTAATTCAAGTTGAAATCTGAGCTGGCACCCACAGATGCTAGTGCTACTACCTTCTGTACTAGATGGACAATCATTTTGCCACCTGGAATAACCATGTTCATCATCAGTTTTCCCTGAATTAGGTGTAGGGGAGGATTGATGAGATGGGCTTAAGATGATGTTTGGCCTAGGAGAAAACTGTATTTTTCCAGTAGGGCATGAAACACCTAACATGTTGGTCCCACACTTGACTCCTAAACCCTCTAGTTTAAAACTTTGATTTTTTTTCCCCCTCCCTCTGTGGTAGTTCACTCTGTGAACAAAATGATTAATAACTGCATGTGATGGAATTATTACTTAATATTACTTCTTTGAGTGTTTTATAGTTGGAAAAACAAAATCTGTTGCAAAGGCCACTGCTCTGAGTATTCATATTCCCAGTGGTAAGATTAGTGTGGAGTACATATCTGACCAGTCATCAAGATATGATTCCTTTTCCAATTCCCTTCATATTAGAACAATGTAAAACTATAGCCTGAGGAGTGAGACCCAGGAATAAACTAAATTATATTAGTAGTGCAGGCCAGAAGTTTGTCTCACCCCAGGTCATGGGGTTTTTTGGTCTAGAGTAGTCTATGAGCAGCTCGTTTGGGGCTCTGTTAGAAGGAGCACCGGTGAGAAGACCTAATAAAAAAAAGTACAGTGTTTTTCAAATGGAATAGTGCTACTTACGAGCATGTAGTATCTGAACAAAAAGGCAGTGAACACTGTATAATTCTGCACATTATGCAGTGGCATTAAATGTACATATTAGTAAGGTAGCAGATGCTACAGTTGCGAAATTGCCATGTAAAATAGCAGTCTTTAGCAGCAGGGTGCTGCTCTATGTGAGCCTCCTTCACATGTAATGAATAGCTAATTTCAGCTCAATAGTCCATGAGAAGACCAGAGGGCATTGGGGAGGGGTAGAGTGTTCCAGCAGCCCTAACCAGCAGGATGTGCTGGGATGTGCTTTTAGTGGAGCAACATTTCTGAGCTCTTGGGGGTAAATTCATAAAGAGGAATGTGAGGCAACTAAGGCCCCACACAGCCACAGCTAGCCACTTGCTCCCTGTGGGATAGGGGAGAGAATCAGAAGAGTGAAAGTGAGAAAACTTGTGAATTGAGGCACAGACAGTTTAGATAAAGCAAAAGCCAAACAAACAAAACAAGCCAAAGAATTCATTCACCACTTGCCATAGGCAGCTATCTCCAGGAAAGCAAGACTAAATCACACGTAACTGTGACTTGGGCAGACAAACACCATCACTCTGTAAGTGGTTCCTCCTTCCTTCTTCCTGTCTCTTTATATGTTGAGCATCATGTCATATGGGATGGAATATCCTTATACTCCGTGGGGGTCAGCTGTCCTGGCTGTGTGCCTTCACACCTCCTGTGTCCCTCAGCATCCTCACTGGTGGGGTGGGGTGAGGAGCAGAAAGTCCTTAACCCTGTGACCACTGGTCAGCGACACCTAAAACATTCCTGAGTTGTCAATGCTGTTTCCAGTCCAAATCCAAAATAGCAGTCCATGCTAGCCCCATTCTCTCAGGAGAATTAACTGTGCCAAAACCAGCACATATGCTCAACCATTTCAGATTGAGGGATTGTTGCAGGGATGAGATGGTGATTGGTTTAAGTGCTTCATCAGGGATGTTAGATGTCTTTTTGTCTTCTGCCTCTTTTCATGTGTGCAGACTGGAAAAGCAGATTGGGTAAAACCAAGCAAATACATATGGGAGAATTGACACTGAGAAGGTGAGCAATGAATTCTCTTATCCCTCTTTCAGAGCATGTGAGAATGCTTTTTGATCTAATCAGATCAAATGTAGGTCACAGATTGAAAGATTCATCTAGCATTTGCACAGCTCATGAGCTTTGTCTTGTGAGAGGTGAGAATTAGAAGTTTTCTTTCTCAGAAACAGAATTTTCTAGCAGAGTAATCGGAGGCCAAAAGTCTGGGTATTCCAGGTTCATTGCTGACACTGCTGCATATTTTCAAAGTACTTTAGAAACAGTCAGTCTAATGTTTAACTATTTAGGTAGGAAACTGACTCCATTTAACCTCAAAATATCCACATTGCTTGTTAGGACCAAGCTAGGTCTGGGAATCTTAAGTTTAGCTTTTAAGACTTACTTGGAAAATTTAAGAATGGAGAAGATACCATATAGGTCATATGGCACACTCTTATCCAGAGATTCAGACTACAGAGAGAAAGGAAGTTGCTGATAATGCTTGTAGCTCATGATACCAGTCTCACTCCTTATCAAATGGGGAAGCCTCCTGTTTGACTAAGTAAACAGGAAAAGCCAGATATAGGGAATAGTAATCCCTGTTACACAGTCTGTCATGGTATAGTGAATGATTTATTTTAACCATTTCTCAACAAATAGAATAACCTAAATCGTAGCTGTCTTTCTGGAAGCATTGTGGTAGTTAAACAGTTCTTTTCTTTCCCATTTTTCGGAAGAGGGTATGGATGGATGTGTTTTGGGGATCATTATAATTCTAAAATCTGGACAATTCTGAGACAGTACCTAGTTGCCTTCCTTCAAATTACTCTGCTCAGAGAAAGTAGGGGACATTGGCAGAAAGGGGTGGAGGTATTGTTGCAGGGGACAAGATGAGAGCATTCTTTCTAGTTATTTGAAATTTCTTTTGAATGATTTTAATTATGAAGAAAATAAATCTATTTGCTTTTATGTAAGGAGCCTGACTTTTGAAGTATTTGAGTTTATTTTGCTTAGACTGGGATACTGGCCACTCTTTAAGCCAAGTTTTCAGGTTATGGTTCTTTGTCACTGGAAGAGAGGCCACATACTGAATTTAATTATTCTATTTTTGTCTCTCTTATTGTGACACAGAACTACTTCGAACAGTAGTAAGTCTCTCAATCCAAGTATATTGAGCAACACTGACAACTAATTCATAAGTAAACTTGTCAGTGTCTTCCTATTCAAGTGCACTGTGACAATAAATCTTTAGGTCACAGTGGTGTTGTGTAATAATCCAGTACCTCACTGAATTCAATCTTACTTTAGTCTAAGCTAGAAAACAATCTTTTATTTAGTGATAATATCAACAGCTGATGTTGGAGGAACAATTCCTGTTCCGCTTTTCTGACACTCTGCTTTTACTTGCATCTGTTTTGCAGTCCAGATAGACACAATTTTCTTCAAGAACGTGTAGTGGTTTTCCTTTTTTTTCCCCTCCCAATTATATTTAGGCAGGTTATGATAAAAGTTAAGAGCGTAGACAGAGAGTCTGTCATTATTGCAAAATGTGGCCCTGTAGGCATGAGGCCCTGCATCTGAAAGGACATTTAGTACCCCTACAAGAACAGTGTCTGGTTTGAGATAAGTAAAATAAATACACAACATTGTCACAAAATTATTCAGCAGTGTTCTTAGTCTTTTGGTTTGGATTTCATGTTCATCAGCAGTCCTGCTCTTCACTACTTTAGTAGGCAACCAAAGCTAACAAAATGAGGCATTAACCACACCTCCACAAGTACACCACCTGGCAGCTTATCACAAATGCAAATACTTGAGTCTAGATAGGTTATCAGAAGTGGAGGCCCAGGAAAAAATTAACACCAGGAAAATGTAGAGGTCATGAAAGCAGCTTGTGACTTGGCTTACTGATAGACACACTTGCCAGCCTTTCTATCACTTTGTTTTTATATCTCCCCGAATTGCACTATGAAAATGAAATAAATTTTAGTGGTGAAATTTTTTCATTTTTCTCTGTCAAAAGGTATTTCTAAGGTGTTCCTTGGCTTGTCAGTGAAAGTTGTAAGTGTTGCATGTTACCAGATAGGCTTTTTTGTTTGTTTGTTAATCAGATAGTTTATGTACTATTAAAGCCTGGTCTTTAGGCTGAAATACAATATGCAGAATTCCAGTAACTTGCTTAGTAAATGACAAATTAAATTGTAAATTGTATTTCACTGTATAAATTTGTCCTTCTTTCTTAGATTGTTTTATTTACTTCATCATGGCAGCTCTGCTTTCTTGTTTGTTCAGTTCTGGTTTTGTTCTCCATTCCCCTTCTTTTCCAAACTTTTACTACCACATTTTTGGTGTCTAGAAAGTTTTATGCTTTTGTGGGTGTGGGGCATGAATTAGCAAAAAAAAGTCTTATGTTGCATTTTATTGTTCAACCCTGTGCATGTTAATGAAGGCTTGAATAGCATGCATGTTACATACTGATGTACTATCTAGAATCTTTGATTAACATCAGAATAAGTGTAACTTTTTAAACTTCTGAGGGCTGCAGGTTAGAGTTAAGTATTACTAAAAAACTTCTTGGCCTTTGAAAAGAAGATTGGTATGCCTTGCTAATTCAAGAAATAGTGTGTGGCTTTATTGGGAGGGATAGGCTTCACAATGTTCTCTTAAAGAAAATTGCATACTAGTCTTACTTGTGTTGTTTGAGGAGCAGCCATGTGCTCTGAGCGTGCTCACTGTTCACTTAGAGTGTATGTAGGGCTTCCCCACCCATACACACCTACCCTTACTTGGGGTTCCAAGTTCCAGGTCCTTGCTGTGCACACAGCTGCCAGAAATCAGAAATGCTAAGGAGTTATGGCCTGGGAACATACTTCCCCCCGTCCCCCCAACCCGACACATTTCCATTTTATAAATACAAACAGATATGTGAGCAACTTACATTTAAAATTGTTGCTGCCTTTGGGAATCTAGTTTTCGTGCATGAAACCTATTCATTTTTCATCCAATGTCTGGAGAAAGGTGGTATATGTCAGAATAGAGGAATACTGCTATGGCAAGCCTTGGCAGCCAGTTTTGGTGATGGGGTGCACTTGCCATGGCTACTGTGTATTGATTTCAGTTGATTTAACTGAATAATTGTGGAGGGGGGGGGGGTTGTTTGTTTGGGTTTTTCAGTTTTTTAATATTTTTTAAAGATAAAGTTTTTATGTACTTTTTATGTAAATAATAATAATTATTTCATCCTCTTTTTTGTAGGAAAAAAATTAATAAACTGTTAACCAGTGTAGTTAAAAAGGAAGATTTTTTCCTCCAATCCATAATCACTGTTAAAATTCTATAAATATCAAAGTCTGTAAATAAACTTCTTTTTTTTTACCTTAAACATCTCAATACGTAAGTATTGTTTCTCTTGTACCATATTACAACAAATAATAATTGAAATGGATTCAATGGAGAGAAATGAATTAGGATCTAACTTAGCAACAGTATGGAAAAACTGTGAACCACAAGAACCTGATTTCATGCAGGATGTCTGTTGGTTTGTGTGGGTTTAGGCTGTGTGCCAGTGTTATCAAGGATGTTCTGGTTTGTAATACAAGTGACCTTTTCTGACCTTTTCCTTAAAACACTTTTATTGTTATTACAGTAGTATTTTTGGGATTCCAGTCCTCATTTGTGACTCAACTGCAGTTGGCCCTCAAGAGCTAAAAAAAATTCTTCCCCTAGTGTTGGCTTCAGCCATGGAAGGGTGACTCACTTGTGATATTGATGGATTTTTAGACTTCAGTTCTTGAACTCTTTCAACACTATGGTTTTCATGGCTTTTCCTCTGGAAATACTATGTTGTACTTCACTATTTTTGCTGGAATCCTTTGTAATGCACTGGTGACCTGAGGAAGCTGCTGAAAACATTTCTCTTGCAAAATTTATAGTCCAAAATGAACTGAGCCCTTCCAAAAGTCCTTTGTTTTCAAACTTAAAAGCCTATTTTTCTGTTTTCACCTCTGCTTTAATTGTGGATAAAATTCAGTGAACAACCTGACTCCTGCAGTAATCCTAAGCATTTGTTAAAAAAAAAGATAAAGCAATAAAACATTGTGAATGTTTGTCATTGTGGACATTTAATATACAATTTCAAGAATAGAATTGTGGCCATGAAGAAAGGTTTCCCTTACAGTCTGTGACTTTTAGTACCATTTTTCATCTGGCATAAGTGCAGCATTGAGATCTTTTTTTTTTTCTTCCCCTCCCCTGTTTAAACAAAAGAAAATTATTTATTCCACAGTTAGTAATGGAAATGGGAGTGGTAGTTTCCTCTTTTAGGCAAAGTATAACATTTCCTGATGGAAGATTAGTTTATATTCAGAATTACATTGGTGTGTGCTTTTGTATAGCCTGGATTTGAACTGTTTGAGTGCAGTCTTAAATTACTCAATTAGTTAAATGTTTTCAGTTGTTGCAACAACCTAAGTACGTTTTACTGCCGAATGCCTGTGTTTCAGACATCCTGGACTGGGTTTTTCAAGCTTTATGTATGGCTATGGAAATCCAATCACACTCTTTACAGGAAGGAGTAATTTTATAATACTTCAAAAATCTGTTTCCAAGTTTACATCAGTGATTGTGGTCATCTTCCTTTTTAGGATTTTATCTACTTCCAATTAAAAAAATGCAAATTTGATTAGGATCTTACCAAGCAGGTAAGAAAAAAAGTAGCTTTTCCTGGTGATAAAGCAGTGAGTCAAACAGGATGTAATTTTCCTGGTTTTTCCATCTTGCTTTCCCATGTCTTCTGTTGAGGTTTGTGCTGTTCTGTGGCCTATGTTAGTCAAATTCAGTTCGTCCTTGAAAAGCCATGTAGACAGCTACTGCTAATGCTTTACTAATACTGATGAACCCTGACTTTGGACAATAAAGTGAAGCTGATATTTTAATGGGAGGTATAGTCCGCTTAGTTTTGTTACTCTTACTCATTTACAGTCACTTTCTCATATGATATTTTACTTGGGCTCTAGCAAGTAATAATAGTTTCTTCCTGCAAGTGTGATTAAAATCTAAAGTTGTAGTAAAAGCTGAAATGGTATCACCTTGGGAGATGGATACCTTGGGCTATGGGAGGAATCTCTGCAGCCTGGTGGTTGAAGGAAATGTGTCAGCTTCTCCCCATCACAGCAGGAGTGAATGCCTCCTGGAAACCTAGTAACAAATATCTTTGCGCTGATCCTGTGAAGACTGGTTGTAATCAGTCCATGTTCTTAGGCACTCTCAGTGTATTCTCAACGTGCAGCTCGCTGTAGACAGCTGGCACATCCTCCCGTCTCAAATGTTTCCCTTTGCAATAAACACAGGCCTGTGAAGTGTGCCAGCAGAGTGAAGGTTTGCTTATCAGAATTTAAATGTAGATTGGTAATCTCTCCTAACATTTCGTTTCTAGCCTTTGTTTTGGATAAATGTAAACTTGAGTGTGATGCTAGCCTATATTTACATTTTATTAAAATTTAACTATAAACATTTAAGTGTACATTAGCTAGATGATGTGGACATCACGGTGCATTAAAAACACACACTTCTTGTAACATGTGCACGTGTTAGTTACCCTTTTGTTCCTCTCTCCTAATTTTAAATTTATTTCCAGTTTTTATTCAGCCTCAGAGTAGTTTTGATGACCGTGATTTCAGGCTACAATTTTTTTGTAGCAGGCTGCTGTATGGCAGATCGAGGCAGTTCCTCTTACCTCAGCTAGCCTTTTAAGTCTGCCTCAAAAGTTTGAGACTTACAATATCCCATGCATTGTAAATCACAAAATGTTAATTTGCCCACATTCTACAAAGATTATGATTTCTTCACATTCTTGTTTTTGTAAATTGCTGTTACATGAACTCTGTGGGTTATATTATTAGAAAAAAAAGTCATGTATATAAATAAATCTCCTACCTGCTGGTTTCTCTCAGTAAACTGTACTTAGCTATACATCAGCTCTGAGATTTCAAGGCTCACAAGGATATTTTTTGTTTTGTTTGCTGGTGCTCTCAGGATATGTGGTATTGAGACAGGAGCTGGTAAACTTTAACATGGAGGAGCATAGTTTATTTCAAAGTGATGCCCTTTGAAAACAAAACAACATGAAACTTGGAAAATGAAACTAAAAAAACAAAAAACAAACAATAAACCAATGAAAAAGCTTGGTTTGTATGCCTGAGAGAGGTGACCTGCAGCCATGGATTGCTAGCCTTGTGACTTCACAAAACTATCAGCATTCACAGTTTTAGTGATTCTTGGCACTGTGTTTAGCCTTTAATGGAAGAGACTTGTCTGCTTCAGCTCTGCTTCTTCTTTGTGAGCCATAAGCATAATTTGCCACAACCTTATAGATCAGAGTTTGAGCATCACTCTGTTTCCTCTGTGCCAGAGGAAAGCTCTGTTACTGCTGTCTGGAAAGCAGACATTCTAAATATATCTCTTTCTTACACCAAGATTTTGCTGCTTCCCCTTTGTCTACAAAGTCTAATGCTACAAACACCTAAAATCCACATTAAATGAGTTGAAGTGCAGACAACTTTCAGGTTTTGCAGAGACATGGTCTGAGACTGTGAGCAGTGCTGAGGAGAATGCCATTTTATAGTTTGTATGGTGTTCCTGTGGGGTGAGTTGAAAGTCGTTTAACCACATGGATAGGAGTGAAACCTTGAGGGACCCATCAGGCCATGTTCTTTTGGTGCATGTTTTGTTCCAGACAGCGTGAGCTGCTGCAGTCTGCGTCTGTCTTAAACCAGTCCAGATCTGGTAGGGCTGTTGGGCAGTGGAAGGCATTTTCCTGTGTTACTTGCTGTTTGCACATCCTTTCCTTCTTTATAGGGAAGAATAATCCGGATGGATTTAGCTACAGTCATCCATGACTCCTGCTTGGGCTGCAGTGGTATGTGGCTGCTTTTGAGCAGCAGAGATATGATCAAACTTGACTTGGAAGGGTAGTGGAGGCCCTTGTCTAACAGGCATAATTAGTTGACCAGTTGTCAGACTTGGAGGTTTGGGCTGGAAAACCTGGAAGATTGGTGTTTTTAGATGCAACTGTTGAGCTCAAGACAAATAAATCTTGTTGTTCAAGTCACTGTGGCTGCCTCTGTTGCAGTGTGCATGTTCTTGGAAGCGTGCCAGTGGTAGTGAAACTTCAAGTTGTCAGTGTCCTGTGTGTGTGGACTTAATGCTACTCCCACTGTCTTGCTTGCAAAAGTACTGAAATACCAAGTCCTGATTATTATCTTTATGAAAGGGGGTTGTGGAATCCAGGTGATTAGTTGAGACTGAGCCTCTTTTAGTGTTTGGGTGCAGAGATAGTGCTAATTTTATTATAGGTGGCTGTAATAAAACATAAGTTGGCCTGTATGCATTGGTCAGAAACAGTAAACATCTTACGTACTGCTCTTAATTTCTTTTCCAACTCCTTAACATCTTTGTATTGTCATGTTTAAGATACTATGGATGAATATTTTTCATTTTAAGTAAATGTTTTCTCTGTTTTACAAAGAGGTTGTTAAAATTAGCTTCAGGCTAAGGTGGCATGCAAAGTTTTGGCTTCATAATAATTTCAAAGTGTGTTGTTGATCTGTTCTTGGAGTGTTCCAAAGTTCAGACAGAATTGAATGCAGGATGCTACTTTACCATTGCAAAGGAAAACCACTTCTAAAAAGACAAACTCTGAATGAGCTAAACATGGTTTAGACTTTTGCTTGTCTTGGGGAAAAAAAAGAACAAAACGTAACCACGGATGTAAGTATGAAAAAATAGCTAGTGGGCATGCTTGGAAACTGCTTTCCAGAAGCATTTCTGTCTGTTGTTGTTAGGCAAGATGAAACAGAGGTGTTTACACTTTACGCAGTGATTATGTGTTTGCCAAGTAATATAGTAGTCTGAATAAATGCTAGCTGGTAGGTCTGCAAGTTATTTTAAAGGTTGTTAAAGACAGAGAGTACAATTCTGATAACCAATGTAAGGTTATATGTGGGGGAGGTACCTACATAAGTCTTGCATTCTGAATTACCCAGCTCCAAGAAAAAAACTCTTCCATTTTTTTCTCAGTAACTTAATCTGCTGGCCTCTTCTGTGAAAGTAAAACAGCTCTTACGTGTTCCTGACTAGCAAAGCAATATGTATACATAGGAAAAGAGTCAGTGGATCAATGTTAAGGAGAATATTCATTTCCAAATACATGTGGTAGTATACTTCCTGATTTTAGGAGAATGTGTACATAGTGGATGAGGCATGGACAGTGTTCTCAAAAGGCATATGACAGAAAGCTAATCAAGAGCAGCATTTTTAAAGCTTTGGGGTATTACTGTAATCCAGTTTTGACTTTTTTTATATTTTCTGTTAAACATAAACAATACCCAGTGGTATTTCAATCAAATTCCTCAACTGCAGGTGTAAACTTAAAATATTCTTTTGGTGGTTTTTTGTTTTGTTTTGTTTTTTAGCCACTGGAGTTATGACTCAACACACACAGACATAGACCACACCACTCCCAGCATTTTACATGGCTACTTCTGATAGTTCTTGTTCATTTTGGTCTGTATGTTTTCAAAATACCTCTTTGGACATGGGCATATTGAGGACGATGCTTTTTAACACTGACATTTAGAGATTCATTAAGCTCATGAGATGTCATTAATGATGCTTATTTGGTGCAGCAACAGCGCTACTTATCCTACTAGGTAATGAAACTCACAATTTCAAAATTTGCTTCTGACTTGAGTAACTAAAAGCCTTGCCTGCTGCTGCTTCTCCACATGCCACTGGTTTGTTTTTTTTCCCTCCTAAGTGTGTTGCAGTTTGAACTTGCTTTTGTTTTACTCTAAAGTGGTACGGGGTTGTTTGTTGGTTGGTTTGTGGTTTTTTGTTTGTTTGGGGTTTTTTGTTTGTTTTTGGGGTTTGGCTTTTGTTTGGGTTTTGTTTTGGGGGTTTCTTTTTGGTTTTTTGTTATGACAGGCATCCATCCTTGTGCTGGCAAATACTACATTGTAATAGTGTGAATTTCCAATTATCAGGTGGCTTTAAAGTCCCAGAATATTTTTAGTCAACGGATTGAACACTGTCTAGCAGATTTTGGCAAAAGTTGCTTTGTAAAAATCACAGACTTTAAATGCCTTCTTCCTGATGGCACTTTGGCGCAGTTCCCTTCTAAAAGTATGACAGCTGAGAACACTATTTTATTGGCTATTAAATAACATTTGAGGTGTGTTTGAAATGAGTGCCCAGCAGAAGCAAAGTGATTTTTGTAAAAGAGCGTTATTTTATACATTGTCTTAGTGCTTCAGCTGCTTTTCTAAACATGTTTCTGCAGAATGCAAAGCCTCTGTGCATTGGACATGTCAGCCAAGCTTGAGTTACTGATCACATGCTGGTTTGAGAACAGTAAAACATTTTCAACTGTCACCACTAAAGGAAAAGGTGAAACCTGCCTGTTACATAAATAGTTCACTAATTCTATAGTGAGCACACTTCTCTGCCTGCAACTCTTTTGTTTTCTTCAGCTACTAATGAATGAGCTCTATAACTAGAAAGTAAAATACCGTTGTTCTCGGAGTTACTTAGAATGGATAAGTATTTCTAGCAAAGGTTCTTTAACTTTAACTCTTTCTTAACTTCGGGTAAAAGAGAAATTTTCCCTTTGATTCGAAGTATTTGTTTAGCGTGAGGGCTTGCAGGATTTAGCTGAAGAGATCTTTTCTGCTCCTTTGAACCTCTTAGTGAAATGTCATTTTCTTCAGGTCCCCACAGAGGTGATTGTCATTCCTTTTGTCTTTTTCCAGGAGTGTGTAACATCTTTCTTCTTGACAGACTGTAAGTTACTGCTGGTGAACACTTTCTGGCAAAGCACAGTGTCAACTTCTTAATGCTACTTTCCATACTTTAGTAGGAGAATATTAGATAGTTAGGTTTAAAAAAAATTTAAAGCTGTGCGTTCAGTACTCTACAATGTTGAGGGTCAGTGGTGAAGGTGTCATTTGATTTCTTGTGGGTAAAATTTCAACAGCCTTACTAGTGCTTCTGAGCTGAAATTTCCTGAATTGTTTTTTCTGATATGGTTAAAACTTCTTGAAGGTCATAGTTACTAACAATGATTTCTTTCTTTAAAAATGCCAAATAAAGAGGAGGGAAACAGTGTTTCATAATTAGGATGCATATTCTGGTGTGGTAGTTAATTCAGAGCTGCGTCTTTAGCCTGCAAAAGCAGCAGGTGTTTTTGTTTAAATTCTGGGTAGGTTAAGTAAGGTGAGTGCTTCTAAGTGTTTGTAAATTTTGGTGCTTGTAACATAAATTCTTAATAAAAAGCCCTCAGTGGAGAGGGAACTATGACCTGTTCGTCTCTGAGCAGTGCAGAGTTTTAGGGGCTGGATTGTTCTTACAAGTATTTCTGGAGACCTTCATATTTCCAGGAGGGGTTTAACTTTCTTGAATGCTTGAACAATATACTGACAAATTGAAAGTGGTAATATTGTTAGAATAGCTGGTTGGTCTATTTTATTATTACTTTGCATCACTTTAATAGAAGAGCTTTCACTGGGTGTTTTTCTATTGTAATTAACAGGAGTTCAGGTATTTACAAAGAGTAGGAGGGGAGTAGGATTGGGCTCTGTGTTCAAGTGTTAGACTTTTCCTCAGCTCATGGATTATGGACAGGTTTTTTTATGTATGCTTCACAGGAAAGTGGAATTAAAATAATCTCGCGTGCAGTTTCTTTGGGACCACAAATCCAACTTCCACTTTCTGGGAATGAACCAGAAATAAATAGAGCTCGTTAAACTTTAACAAAACCTGTCTTTTTGAGAGAAGGCACTTAAAGAAACATGCTGTGACTACTTAAAAACCAAAAGGAAAGACAGAAGAAGGCGCTCATGATGTGGAGGGGCACTTCAACTCCCTTTCTCTCAACAAGGGGTGAGTGGGAGCAAGAAGACTGCTTGAATCTGGTCATGTTCATCCACTGCCTTTCCTCTTGGTGCACTTTACACTGACTGCCTCTTTGGTCTTGACTCCTAACTACCTGGGAAACATCCCGTTGCAAAGTCAATGTTAGTGTATGCATATAACCTTCTTCAGGGTAGAGTATGAGATTACTGCAGTGATGCTGACTGCATAACCTGCTCTGAAACACACAGTGTAAACAAATGGAAAAAAAATAAGGGATTTTGCTTTTTGTTTCGTGTAAGATGAAGAGCTTTTAAAAAATTATTTCGGATACAGCATTTTGGATTAGAGCTATATATATTGCTTCCCCTCTCACCCCATGTCTAATCTTCATGTGATATTGCTTCCTGCATTACAATTCTTTGGTATTTCAAGAGTATTAGATCAATTGTTGACATTGGAGGAGCGTGAGTTTATATTGTTTCCATTGTACGTATTTGTTGTATAACACCTTACTTGTATCTATCTCAGATTTTATATGTACTCTCCAAATCTAATGCTGAATATGAAATTCAGTTTCATTGCCCTGTATCTGTATCTCAGATTTAATGCTTGAGCGGAAATCAATATCATGCTTATGTAAAATTGAAAAGAAACCTCCTTATTCTGCTATTTAGTTTAAAGATTGAAAGACAAACCTGTGCCTTCATGTTGGACAGACAGGTGGTTTTAGGTTGAATCATCATCATCTGAGATCTTGTGCTGTGCTAACATATGGTATATATTTGCTGAAAGAAACATCTTGCTGAGGGTATACAACATCTTCTTACAGTACATACAGACTTAGCACTTCTGCCTTGTGCTTTATTTTGCTGATTGAAAAATATGACCGTAATGCAGACTCAATATGCATCTGGAACAGTGCATATGTGTCTTCTCATTCAGTGTTACAAGTCTGACATACTGTGTATTGGTAACTGCAGCAGTTTCCATGTCCAAAATGCTGCACAAACATAGCTGTCCTACTGGATCACTTGGGTGATGGTGAGCTTCAGCATGAGTTCAGTGGTGGGAGAGGTGAAAGCAAAGAGGATGTGTGACTTGTCAGTGAGTCAATTGAATCTAGGACCTGAGTTCATGCCACTAGAGTGCACTACTTCCTTCTCACTCACTGAGAGAGTGCTTAAATTTGCTGGTAGGTGCTGCAGGCACCCTGGTGGGGGTTTTGGAAAATTGCTGCCAGTTCCCTGAGTAGTTTCATGTTGGTCTTGATGGGATGCTGCTCTGCTTCTGCAGCTGTCATTTAACAAATAAATTGTTTTCTTGCTGTCAAACTTCTATCGATGTTGTGATGGAATGGTAGAAGTCTTGTAAACTAACTTTTTACTCCCCTTTTAATTTTATTGGAGATGAAAGAGGTAATGTATGGAAGAAAGGATTAATCATATTTGTAATTAAAGCAAGTTCTTTGAGATGTATAATTTTTCATTAACAAAACTTTAATGAGATACAATATTTTACATATGTCATTAAGTTCTCTTTTTCCCTGCACAGGTTTCCACTTGAGTGGCACAGTAACAGAGCCTGCAATGCAATCGGAGCCAGAAACTGTTTGCAATGTAGCTATCAGCTTTGATCGTTGCAAGATTACCTCAGTGACCTGTAGCTGTGGAAACAAGGACATATTTTACTGTGCCCATGTTGTGGCACTCTCTTTATACCGGATCCGCAAGCCAGATCAGGTCAAACTGCATCTTCCCATTTCAGAGACACTCTTTCAAATGAACAGAGACCAACTACAAAAATTTGTGCAGTATTTGATCACAGTACACCACACAGAAGTTTTGCCAACTGCTCAAAAATTAGCAGATGAAATTCTTTCTCAGAATTCAGAAATCAATCAAGTCCATGGTGAGTTTGATATTTGTCCTTCCTTTTGCTTCATTTTCTCATAGGTTTTGAGCTTTTTTGTACATTCAGGAGTGTGACCTGCCTAGTTGTCTTCCATGCTGAATTATTCTGTGGTTCAGTGGTGTTTACTAAAGAGGATTCTTCTGTTGAACCTTCATTTTAAGATATTTAGAAAATGGTACTCCTTGGAATAGAGAAAAGAACTCATAAGCAGTGAGGCTGATGTCTTCAGCAGTTCACTTAATAAGTGACCTGTTCTGCTTCATGCATGTGTTTTCCAGCTGGTAAAAACTGAGAAGTGTTGTTCTTTGTATAGCTGTATTGCTTAAAGGAACTCTTTTGTCAGCTTACCAGTGGTGCCGTGTTATTTTGTTCTTTGTACTAGTTTTCTGACACTTTGATTGTGGAATTTTGTTTTCATGGCAAAGCATAAAAGCAAGTTGGTGTTACTGTTTTTTTATTCATTAAACATAGTTCTATTAAGCTTTGGGATTTGGTTTATAAATGATGTCAGAAGAAACATAAAAAATGTATTTCAGTGCTTTTTTCCTGTTGGTGCTGCAGCAGTTAGAGCATAGCAAAGGTCTTGATCTTTAATGCTCTCTCAGCTGCAGGATTTTAATGGCCGTTTTTTGCTGTGGACAACTTGTATTTGTTAAAGGGTGCTGGGTATGACTTGAGGCTTCTGACATGGCTTTTTTTGTAGACCCTGCTGAACTGAGAGCAGATAGTTGTGGGTTTGAGGTGACCCAGCTAGTTTGTTAGAGTTGTATGTTCCTGTAAAGTCACCTTATAGAAATGTCCTCTCAGATGACCAGAGCTGTAAGTATAAGGGCAGCTTAGAGGGAAGAGTAGTATCTAAAATAGCTACATAGTGTCTAAAATTGTCTTTTCTTTTTTTTTTTTTTTTTTTTTTTTCATTGACAGGAACAGGTCTTGTGTTAAATATCTGAGGCATGACCATTAGTAAAGAATTTGCAATACAAACAGAACCAAGGTGCTTAATATTAAGATAAAGAAAACCATATGTCTGTTAGCTACAGTGTAGGCAGGAAAAAAACAGGTTCTTTTAATAACAGGATTCATCTGCAGCTTAAACTTCCTCCTTCTGCTTCTGTGACCCTAACAGGCCCAGACAGGTGATACTACAAGAAAGTGAATTTCAGGAGCAGAAACTTCTTTGCCACTGGGGGCTATGGGGATGTGGCCAGAGGCAGGGCAGTTGCTGTAGTTGTTGAATGTGACGGTGACAGTGGAAAGGAAGTGAAACTAAAGTAGAGGCAGGACATTGAGCAATGGAGGAATGTGCTCAGATGTTATGAGCTCAAAGCCTGTATCATATGAGAGATGTTGACAACCTGAACATTAGTGAGCTAATGGGTAAGGAAGAATTAGCAAGAGAGAGGAACAGAAGATTCAGTCAAGGGTGATTAGAAAAGGGGAAGGCAGGGGTGGAACACAAAGGACAGGTGTTACAAATGTCTGTATTAGCTATATTATGGCTAATGTAAGAGAAATGACAAGCTGTTTAGAGACTTGATAAATGTGAAATCTATAAATTAGATTAATCATAGGCATGTTAGTCTATTTTCTTACTGTCAGAATATCTCATTGCTCATTATTATATGAAGTAGTTTTGGAGAAAGATTTGAGATTTGTATCACTGAAAAGAGCAATTTGTTTTATTTCCTATTCTAAGTTGATGAACACTTAAGACATTTCACAATGAATTTGAGTAGGTTGGTTTGAAATTATCCACAAAACTGAAATGTTTCTTATATATGTTGCTGTCTTCCTAGTAAATGAGATTTCAGCATGTCTGTATTGACTGTCACTATTTTCTACTAAAATGCCAAAAGCCAAAGTAGAAGATCCAGGCAGCATAAGAAAATGAACTGCTATTACCAAAGGAGACTGGTTATAAAAGACTTTATATAGTTTCCTGCCTTTCCTCTCAGACTTACATGAAACAATAGTCTGAATTTCTTTTCATGTTCACAATGCTAAAAAATTACATAATTCTTTTAAGGAAAAAAGTGAGTTCTTCTGCAGAGAAGTGTTCTTCTGGGATTGATACCATAATTCTGTTTTTTTGATCTTTAATCCAATTCCTTAGATTTAAAATAAAAAAGCAACGAAGTTAACAAAATAGAATGTTTCTCAAAAGAAGTATTTCTCATTCTAATATCTATCATATCTCCAGTGCTTCAGATGTTGAGTTTGTAGTACCAAAACTGTCTTATAGACCTGTCGTGCTTTGAACAGTTTTTCACACCATTTATTTTTGAGAAGATACTGTGTTCTGACTTTCTCACATGACACTGCTGCAGCTGTTCATGTTCCTGGCGATCTCAAAACTGGAGTTTTGTGGTGTGTAATCCATACTGAAAACAACTGCATGTATTAATACTGATACCCTCCCTGGTGTTGTACTACAGAACTGCTGGCTTCACGTTGGATTTTGATTTGGGTATGCTCTCACTGGATATAGCTAGATAGAGCTTTGGATCCTTCTTAGTTGAGACTTCCTGCCCGCCCCCTGTTAATTTTTGTTAACCATTACAGCGGAGAAAGTATAGTCTAGGAAGAGAGCAGTCAATGACAGTAGTTTGTCAACTGAGTTTGTCATCTTAGATCTGCCTTTTCATAGGTATGAAACTTTCACTTCAGTGAATTGCTTGGAAGGCCCAACTGTGTTCATGAGAATTTGAGTAGAAAGAGCAAAGTAACTGTGGGATGGGTGGAGGGAGAGAGGGAAAGGTCTGTTTTCATATTAACCTCATATTAGCATTGGTTTTTTTATTATATGCATAGTTTAAAAAGCTCTTTTTTGTATAAGGACACCCTGGCAAACCTATTTAATTTTTACCTTTTAAGCTGTACTGTTTCTTTTCCTCAGTCTTTACTGCTGCTGTTGCAGTCTCTGCTTTTGGAGGATCTGTATGGATTTCTCTAGACTTCCTGCCATTCTCTTGATTCTCCAACTCACAATAAAAGTCATTTGCCAGTACAGACCCATGTACAGATGACCTCAAATTTAAGAGGGAGGATCTGGGAGGAAGCAGCTGAAGTACATTCATCTTCTGAGATGAATGGACAGGCACCTCGTTTCTCTACTTTTTTCTGCAGTTGTCCAGGCATGTGTGGGTACATCCTCAGCAAACATTAATTTGTAATTTGTATTAGCAGTACTGGAGGAGGCATTTAGGAAGAAAACATCTACCAAAAAAACCCAACTTTCAAAGAAAGTTCCAGAATATCTAGTATTGTTCCTGTAACTACTACTTTCAAAGGGGCAGTCTGGAGGTACAGGTTAATACATGTTTAGATGTACTTATTACTTATTTAACTGGAATGATGAGGGTTTTAGTGGAAAAACATGGGGTAGGGTAGGGCTGTACACCTGAATACAGTGTATTGCTGATCTGCTAGTAAAAAGAATGCATAATATTAAAGCAGATAAATTATTTTTAGAGTTACAGAATCTTTCATGTGGCCCTGCCTGAAGTGCAAAATTGATTGAGAGTCTAGTTGCAAAAGAGGAATGCAGGAAATTGGCAGGTGAATTTCCTTTCAAGAAGAATGAAAGTGAAGTGCTTCAGTGCTTAGTATGAGAATTGTTTCGTGAGCCAGATCTGGGAAGGAAGTAAGAGTAGCCAAAACTAGGGAAATTTAAGAAACCCAAGTAAAAGTAAATAAGTAGTAGAATGCAAAAAAAGAAAAGAAAAGAAGTAACAAAACCCCCAAAAACTGGTAGCTGCAAAGTAACATGAAAAAATAATTTATGAAACTATTAATTTTAGGAAAGGTTTTCTCTGATACACTAAACATAACTATAAAACTTGTTACATAGAAAATAATGAGATTTTGTTAAAAGACGTGAAAATAAATAATTAAAGTATGCCTGTCTGTACTGATAAAGTTCTATCTGCCATGCACAAGTAAGTTTTGAAACTTACTGCTATATGATAATGTAGATGTTTGAGATGAGGATTTTAGCAGGAGAGGTTAGATATTGTTAGTTGATAAATAATACATACACAATGTTTGGCTGTATGTAGAAGAGGCAATGCAGAATTTTTTGAAGTTAAAAAACTTGTTGGGATTTTAATAACTTCCTCAGCAACTTAGCATTGCCTGTCCTGTCTTCACCTTTTGTACTGACAGTGTCATAGCTTTTGCTGTTTTCCATTGGTGCTGTGAGCTGCTGGACAGGTGTTAAATAGTTCACCAAAAGTCCTGAAGTTACATGACTTGTGTCTTAACTTGGAATCATTTGGGGAATCAAAGGCATAATAATATTTTTGAATCATTATTTTAATGATCTTTGGTTTTTACAATAATTATTGTATAGAATAATTTGAGCATACTAAGTTTATAAAATCAATCACTATTCTGTTGTGAGTCAGCATATAGCAGTGTTGGTTTCTAGCTGGGTTTCTTTCATTTTGTCTTCACATAGTACTCATTAATTCATGCTTTTTATTTGTAATAATTTTTTCTGTATCTTCTCCTTAGTGCTGCCATGGCATAGCATGGCAGTTATAAAATACAACTGATCTATATTTCATTTGTATACTTAAATTAATGACATTTTTATTAGAAAGTTAAAGAAGATATCCATCAAGAAGTGTGGATGGCTATGAGTGGATAATTTGACATGGTTTTATTTAAGGTCAACTCTTGTGATATTTCAGAAGTAAGGATCAAGGACGCAGTTTGCCTTGTTTTATCCAAATCTCACTGTTGATCTGCACCTGAGTAGTTGGCAGTATAAGAACTTCTCCATTTGTAGTCATTGCTCCTTGCTTGCTTCTATTTTGTGAGGTTAAATTCTCCATGTACAGCACCAGTTCTGGAATATGGTTTCTCATTTTGAAAGCAATTGCTTTTAAATTGCTATGTAAATGAACAGAGTGCTTATTTTTTAAATGCTTCTGCTTCTTAGAACTTGGGAGTTGATTATATTTAACAGGCAACCTGCTGTGACCCTAAATATGAAAGGGTGCTATCCTGTTTTCATATATAATATGAGTATTAGGTGCTCAGTGTCACAAACAGTTGTGTACAGTATTCCTACTTTAACTGCTGAGATTGCAATTTAGTAATTATAGTAAAAGAGCATGAGTAAATATATATGGCTGTGTCTGTATACTGGTTATAAATACTTTTTTATTGTGTTTAACTGTATATATTGTGTTTAACTGTATTTCTAAGACCCGGTCATGGCAGAAATTTAACAAGCCAGTGGCTGGAGAGAATGAGATTAATATGTTAGTTTAGTGTCTATAAACTGACACAGTTTAATTACAGGTTTTAATATTACTATAATTATGCAGTACTTTTCACTTTCATAGTTCAAATGTGAACTCATTAATCCTCATGACATCTCTCTAAAGCACATGAGTAACACTTTCCCAGGTTACAAGCAGGAAACAGGATTTAGCCTTGGTACCAGACTGCCCATGGAGTTTAAATTCAGGGCTTCCCATGTTCCTCCTCCCTCTGTAGCCAAACTGTCCTCCTGCCAAAGCCTTGCCAGTGCCACAGCCTGAGCAAAGCTGCACCAAAGGTTGAACCTTTGGCTCTGCCTATTCAGCCTTGAGCCTGACAGCTACTGCTAGGGCTTCTCATAGCCCCTAGGGCAGCTTCTTCCTCTTACTCATTCAGATAGTTCCTTCCCTGTTCACCCAGCCCTGTGTTTTCAGAAGAGAAGTGCCAGTGTAGAAATCGCATCCATGATCTGTTTGAGTGGGAGAGGAAGCAGGCTGGATTAGTTACCTGACTGTAGATGAACCTAGCGAACTTGAAAAGTGCCTAAGGAAGAGACATGGAAGATGGTCATGTCTTGAGCCCAAAACAAGAATGATGGGCAGCAGAAGCTGAGGCTTCTCCAGCAGCATCATTAGGAATTTCTGGCTGTCGCCTTGGTGGGAAGGTGACTGGACTTGGATCTGATCAGACAGTGTCTCCATGCCACAGCTATTGCTGAAGACTGCCAATAGGGCTGAAAGATGAGTGAATTGTAACTGTAACTGATACCAGTTATATATACACTGAAATTTCTTTGGAATTAAAAATTTTAATCATACTAAATGTTGCTTATATAAGATCTTGTAAGAAAAAAATCATTCTGAGTCAGTGTATCTGTATAATGCGTTGAAGAGCACTGTAGAGCTCAGACCCTTGGCTCGGCTTGCAAGTGACACTGGTGCAGGTATAGTGATAGTGCTCCTGGTTAAGATACATTTTGGATTGTACTGACGGGAGTAGCCTTGGTGGAGGCAGTGCTGCTGGCCCTGGGTGGCAGGCACACTTATTTTTGTAAAGGAAACCTGTTCTTAAAGAATCCGTGGTAGCTGTATTGCTTTTCTAACCTTATAACACAAAATGACAGGTGAGCTTTTGATTAAGTGTAAACAGTTGCAGAAGGACTTCTTTTTCATTCCCTAAATAGGGAAGCTTAACTGAGGAATACTGGGCTATTTTTAATTCGGTTTGAAAGTAACCATACCAAGATTATTTAAACATAAAACTCTATTGAAGTAGGGAACAAAAATAAGCGTATTTTGTATACTGTTGCTTTTACATAGTTCCTGTTCACCATCTGTGTTTTAGAGCAATGAAATATTTAAACTATCTGCAAGGTGATACTGCAAACTTGGGTCTGTGCAACAGCTGCACTGCTTATTCTTGTGTGGCTTGATTTTTCCTTTTTATCTTGTTCTTTGCAACCAAAGACTTATCAGTATGTGTTTCATGTAGCTGATAGAATTGAAAACCCTTTAATACATTAAAGACTGAAGAAAAGTAAGTTTTTCATTCCTTGGTTTGTATGCTGTTTTGAGCTTGATTCCTGTCTTCTGAGACACTGTTGTGTTCCTGTGGAAGGCAGGGGAGTTTATTCACACCTGCAAAGACACAATTTCTTGTTTATTAAACATATATGTATGTATATATACAGCAGTGCAGTGTGCCCAGTTTTAGGCTCTGACATTGGAGGCAGTTTAGAAGTTGATGAGCTGGAACATCTTTTTGTTTACTGTCTCAGCAATTTTTGGATAAGACGTCCCTCTGACCCTCTAAATCTTCTGTTTTCATTGATAAAGAGTTCAGCATTTCCTGTGACCACTTAAAAGCTTCACCTTCATGGCAGAGCTGCAATTGTGAAACAAAGGCTTGAATCAATAGAATCAATGGGGTTTTTCCTATACATCATGAAGCTGTACCTATTTTGCTTTGCTTCCCTGGTGATGCCTTGAGAGGCTACCTAGAACAAAGGCTGGATAGAGTTAAAGGAGTAAAGTAGGTATTTATTAAATGAGCCTTCAAAGGATACACCTTGGGCAGTACAAGGCAGACCCCAGGCGTGGCTGCACCCAAGATGGCCAACAGGTCACAAGTTCTCACTTTTATAAGTTTTGATCTATTATTGGGGTTAATTGCCCAATTGCAGCTTCAGGTTATGAAATCCCATCCTCCCAGATTGCTCTTCTCAATTTGTCATTCTTTACACTTTTTGGACCTGAAGCTGCAATGGTGTCCTTGGTTCTCAGGCTGGAAAAGAATTGTTTTGTCTAACTACATTGTGAAGACAACTTGCTAACACTTTACATGAAGTTCAAAGTTGTATACTAAAGCAGTATACAGAATCTGGAAAATATGAAAGCTGAAACTTAAGACAACACTGGCAGTGTTTTCTTTTTTTCTACAGAGGTAACATGGACACAGATCTCAAAGAGAGAAATTGTGTAATATGATTCAATTTCTATAACACCTTTGCAAAACATAAGAGATAGAGTTTATGCAGTTAAGTCAATTTGAGTCTCAGCCATGCCTAAAATAACTTATATCTGGTATGGTGATGCCCTACCTTGAGCTGAGTCCAGCACTCCAGGTAAGTGTGCTTTTCAGCCTGTTCAGTCTGAAGAGTTTTTCAAAATGTCCAGTGGAGGTGCAGGGTTCTTCAGAAAAATACAGTTTACTAGATGGTGCAAGAACTTGTTTTAGTTAATTTTGTCATTCTTTAAGAGAGGGAAAGTCACTGGTCTTATCTAGAAAAGCTGCATTATGGCAGTCCGTGGCCAAAGTGCTGCCAGAAGTGAATCTAGTCATTTCAGTTGGCACTGGGCTAATGGAAGTAGAATTGCTCTAAATTGACTCTGTGCAGATGACATTGCCTATGTAAAAACGCTTCTTTTGAAAGCAGCACGGTCTTAAGTATTTGTAGTTCTTACTTATAATGGAAATGCCTTTAGTGCTTTAAGACTTTGGATTTGTTTGGGGATTTTTTTTACTCTTTGTTTAGCTTTGCAGAGCCATCACAGCTCAGAGACACCAAGGTGATGATTCTCCTCATGTTCATCAATAGCAGCGCTCACTAGCAGTCACTTAAACCTGAGCAAGATTGCTGAAGGTACAGGAATTACCCAGGTGTTTTGGGGAGACTGGTTTTAACATCACAGTGGTAGAAATATAATTCAAAGTCTTAAGTTTCATTGTAAAGTCATTCTAGTGTAGCTGCGGAAATGGGAAGAAAAACCCTTACCTTGAATCTAATGTTTTGTTAGAGAAGAGAAATTCATTTAAATGTCTTTTCATAGGTATAATTTCTATGTGCTTAAGATTACTGAAGAGAAGTTTAAGTCTATTATAAAGACTGTTTAGATTAAAATCAAGGCATCCAAAACAGGAGAAGACACAAATCCAAAAACCTCTGCAGGAGTCCTCTCCCCTGGACTCAAGAACCTCTCTTCTTCATATAGAACATAATGATTTCTTTTCTTGCTGTTTGCAGGTGCTCCTGACCCAACAGCAGGTGCTAGCATAGATGATGAAAATTGCTGGCATTTGGATGAGGAACAAGTCCAAGAACAGGTTAAACTCTTCCTTTCCCAGGGTGGATACCATGGATCAGGGAAGCAGCTCAATTTGCTTTTTGCAAAGGTGTGTTGAGTACTCTGAACATTTTTCCCTCCCCTGTTCTCCAAGCCAGTCTGTACTTGCTTACGTCTTACTCAAAGTTCTAGATTCTGCTGTTCTAAAATAACAAAGTCTTGGGAATACAATGGCAACTTGATAATGAGTTGTACAGCAATGGACTACAATCTGATATGTCTTGATCAGTGTAAGGATATGAAGTAACATTTCAAGCATCTACAGCTTTGCTGTTCTCTTCTTCCTTCCCACCCCAAAATGCTGGAAAACCTTACAGCAGTTTGTATAATACACCTATGGATTGCTTGTGGAAAAATTCTCTGAAGAACTGCAATTGGATACTGAACCCAAAATCTTGTTAAAAAATGGGAAGGCAGACTGTTTTTCTACTTAAAAATTTCCCGTCACACATATAAATTGCATTTCTAGCTTAACTGGAGGGGAATATTTAACACTGCAGCATATTGTATGTACTGCGATTTCTTTGCTTTTTTCAACTTTCTATTAAAAGACTCGTTTCCTAGGTGCGAGAGATGCTAAAAATGAGAGATTCAAATGGAGCTCGTATGTTGACGTTGATAACAGAACAGTTCATGGCTGACCCTCGCCTGTCGCTTTGGAGACAACAAGGAACTACAATGACTGACAAGTATAGGCAGCTCTGGGATGAACTGGGTAAATTCACAGACTCCTTTAGGTGTTCATATGTATAATAAATAAACAATTACGTATTTGGAGTTGAGAAACTTCTATTGTGGTCCTAGGCTAAGCAGATTAGAGTTTTCTGCAGTTTTCTTTATTCAGTTAAGTTTGGGTGAAATCAATATTTTGGTCTACAGCATGAGACAGTTGCAGTAGAAGGAGAGGGAACATGGTATATAAGAAGTCCAATTCTAACACTTTTTAAGTACTAGAGCATCTAGAAAGAATAAAACAAAAGGTGGAAATGCAGCTACACAGCTGAGGTGAAATATGTAAGCCTCTAGTGTTAAGCTGGGAAGGTTGAGAAAGAAACTGATTCATGATTACAGAAGTCAATTACTAAGCAAGGAAGACAAAATATAGAGAACTAACAATTAACATTGCTTTACAGGAAAGGCTACCTGATACATGACTTTGTTGTACAATTAAGAGAATAACACAGACTGAAATGGGAAAGGAATATTTGAACTGATAAGGTCTGAGGACTCTTGCCTGTAAAGTGTTCGGGAACTCACTAACACAGTTTTGAGCTACTACTTCAGAAATTTTCAAAATCTATAAGAATTTCATTATAGAATTATAAAATAGTTTGGGTTGGAAAGGGCCTTGGAGATCATCTAGTTCCAACTCCCCTGCCATGGGCAGGTACAATTTTCACTAGAGCAGTTTGCCTAGAGCTTCATCCAACCTGGTATTGAAACACTTCAAAAGATGAGGCATCAACAGCTGCATTGGGCAGATGGTTCCAGTGCCTCACCATCCTTACAGTAAAGAATTTTTTTCCTGTCACCTAATCTAAACCTTCCAGCTTTCAGTGTAAATCCATTTCCCTTTGTCTGATCACTTCATGCCTTGTAAAAAGTCCCTCTTCAGCTTTCTTGTAGGTCCCCTTTAGGTACTGGAAGGTGCTCTAAGGTCACCGCAGAGCCTCCTCTTCTTCAAGCTGAGTAAACCCAAACTCTCCCAGCCTTTCCTTATATATGGTTGGTGCTCCATCCCTTTGGTCATCTCTGTGGCCATTCTCTGGACCTCCTCCAATGGGTCCATGTTCTTCCTGTGCTGGGAGCCCAGAGCTGGATGCAGCACTGCAGGTGGGCTCTCAGCAGAGCAGAGCAGAGGGGCAGAATCCCCTCCCTGGCCCTGCTGCCCACCCTGCTCTGGATGCAGCCCAGGACACGTTTGGCTCTCTGGGCTGTGAGTGCCCATGGCTGGGGCATGTCCAGCCTCTTATCCACTAGTACCACCAAGTACTTTATTGCAGGGCTGCTCTAAATCTCTCCCAGCCTCAACCTGTATTGATACAGGGTGTTATCTGAAGGGAAAAATCAATACAACTTGAATGTGAATGTCAACAGTATTTAAAGATGGTGAGGTGGGAGGAAAGTAACCACAAACATTGTTTTCCTAGATATAAAGTACTGTAACAAACTAATAACTAGTAGATATGCAAGTGTGTGTAAGATTAAAGACAACCTGAATTATTTAAAGTATAGTGGTAAATTTAATTCATTTCTCTGAAAGGTAATTTAGTGAGCATATGAGTGAAGGGATTAGCATGTCTGTCTAAACATTCCAAACCTTACTACAGCTGTCCTGGAGGCTTTCCTAAAGCAAGCTGAAGACACACATGGCCTAAATGGAATTGCCTTGTGATTCATGGAACTTGGAGTAGAAACCTGTGTTCTCATTCTGGAAAAACATTGCAAGTCTAGACTTAAAGATGTCTGTTACAATGTGTTCTGATCAATATGGCTGTGCCTGACTTATATGGCAGAAAACACATAAACATTTAATAACAAACAAGTGAAAGTTTACAGACAATGTCCTGTGAGACATTATGTAAGTAATACAAAGAAGAGAGTAAATAGCATAATGCTCTTAATGTAATTTAGAGATCCAAAATCAAGCTAAATGAAATAAAATCTAAGTAAGAGTAACATGCTTTGTTTAGAAAAGAAGTGTCAAATACAAAACTTAACTTTTGCACTCTTAGCGGTCAAAAATTACCGTGATTGATTCACAGACTAACTGGAGGGATAAGATTGGATATAACCTGTATAGCAAAAATTGTGTTCGCTCTAATTGAAGGACTAGGCTAATAAACTGCTAACTGTCTAGTTGAGATTACAGACTTCTGTGACCAAAATCCTTAATACCATGGCAGGCAAAGCTCTGTTGGAGTCTAGAAACAACTGCAAGTTTAACAACCATTTTTGTGATCCCTTGTCTTGTTTTTGCCGAAAATAACAGTTTTTGCCAAGCAAGGTACGTGGCTAGCTGAATATACATATGGAACAAGATTGTATCCCACCATACTGAAAACTGGAGGGTCTCATACTTCGTTGCTTATGTGGGTTGAGTTGGTAGGTGGTGGGAGAGACAGAAACGTGTTCTCCGTCTGTTACCTGTAGCAGTCTTGCCACATGCTGTCAATAAACAAAAAAGTTTTTTTAAAATTTTTGTAGCGGCTCCTCTTGTTTCATCAGTCCTGTATTAACATAATTTTCTTGACAGCACCTGTCTGAAGGCAGAGGAGGTGGAATCTATCTGCTGCATCAAATAACAAATACTTTTGGATTAATTAAATTTAGTTTACTGCTCTTAAATCAGGATTCCAGATGTCACTCCCAAAAAGCAGGCTTATCACTACCAGGCTTATCACTATGTTTGGAGTCTGAGGCAGACCACACTGTTTCGGTCCTGAACTGCTCTGACACCTCTTAAGAGTTTGAAAATATGTTGATCTGCTACCATGGTTTCAGCTGCAAATGCATTTCAGTCACACCAGGTGGGCAGTAGGCAAAGGGTTGAACTTAGCTTGGTTCTTCATCTCCAGATAGTGTTTATATTTCTGAACTATTTCTTCTCCCCACTGGTAGGATTCCATGGTTCCTTCCAGTGATGCATAGCAAGTTCGCTCCAAAGTGCTGTTAGTTCTGTGAATCTCTCCAGATTAACTTCTACCTGATATGAAGGTTACAAGCTTCAGCAGTGTTTTTGCTAGGCTCTTGCTTTGCTTGAGTTTCCCTGTTTCCACATTAAACATGGTTTTTTCCATGTGAAACTTGAGTGTCAAGGTTTAAGGGACACCAGACTGCAGAGGGAAAAGCAGGGTGGCCCCAGCAACCTATGATCTGTTCTAGTAGAAGTAATAACTCAGACACTGAGTTTAAAGGACTCATGCTTATCACTATGTTACAAAGGAGTGTTGGCTTGTTATAGTCTAGGATCTGGGAGAACCAAAATACCAGTGGAGGGACTGACACAGGCCTCAGCGTTTTTAACATGTTACATGTTCAGAGTAAGCTGGGAGAGGTATATATGTATGTCTTTTAAAAAAATCTTCTAGCTGTACTCTCATTGGTGTCACAGGAAGGCAGCAATTTGTTCTAGTTAGGGAGAATTTTAGGGCATAAAAAGTAAGTAAATATAGACTCTGCTAAATAAAGGTTCTCTTGCTTGCCTTGGTATGCTGTCTGCCAACTGCTAGGCATATGGCCACTTTGTCAGTTCCATCTTGGCATAGACTTTTAAGCATACTTAAATAACTTCAGCTTTGCTCCCTGCCTGGGTCATTTGAGCCTTTCATTAGAATTTAAGTGATGCTTCCTGCCTGGCATTGGGTATTGGCAAGGGTACTGGAAGGACGCACCGAGCTTTGATCACAGTTCTTGTTCAACTTTGTGGTAAATTTCTGATTTCAGTAGAAGTCAGATTGGATTTGAATGTTTGAAGGTGCTGATTTAAAAACAACAACAACAGCAAAACCCCACATATCTAAAATAAAAATGAAACCTCCCCTAAAAATTAAACCACCAAAACCTCCGCTCAAGACCCCTAAATAAAACACTTTAGGTCTAAGTATGAATCTGGCAATTTTTTAGTACAAAGTCCTAGTTTCTCAAGCAACTCATGATTCAAAAACATCATGTTAACAAAAAAAGCCTTCCACGTAACTCTGCAGTTGTTTTTTAAAACCTCTAGATAGGGAGTAAGAATACAGTAACTGCCTAGCAGATTACCCTGCTCTACATCAAGTAATGGGATAAGCTATATGCTACTTACAAATGTCAGAGGTATACTATTAGAAAGGTTACAGGTCAGAGCTCTAAGGCTTGCTCAGATGCTTCTCAAACTAGGAGAATTTAGATGCAATTTCAGTGATGCACTGCAGGTCACCTCCAGCTTGCCACAGTAACACATGAATTTCACTTTGCAGTTCAAAGCAGAGTTGGGATTCTTCACATTGCTGTTTAAATGGTATCCCAGTACATAAATTTCACATGTTGATCTTTACATGTGTGACTTGTGGTGGCCATGGTTGAGGAGTTTGGGATGTCATAATGATTAATTATCTGAAGCCTCTTGGTTTGCTTTTAAATTAAATTGCATTGGTAAAATGGGGTATGGGGATGGAAATGCACAGTAAATACCTGCTGATGCCTGTTGAGCTGAGATCTCTGGTTTGAAGGAAAGGTCAGTTAGCTTTCTTTCTAATCTAGAGGAAAAAAATTTGAGTGTGTAATCTTAGTAGATGAGTAAGTCATTAATACTCATCCATGAAAAATGAAGTAAAAGTTGCTTGTTCTCATCAAAAATGAAAATATTTCCCTAAAAAGGGGGGTGGGGGGGGATTGACTTTGTACCCTCGCCCAGGAATCATAATGGCTATGAGGCTCTGCTTTGGAATTAAATGTTGAGCACTGCCAGATGCCAGACTTTGGGAAGAGACTGTTTTGTGGGCAAATGGGATCTGCAAGTTAATTGATGTTTTCTGCAGGCTTCTGGCTGTGAAATGAAATTGGAAGCCCTTTAGCCACATGGATAATACCAGACCTGAATACAAATGTCACATGTCACCATCAGGGCCTACTGTGAAACAGTACTGTTCCCACTCTAACACTGTGCCATTACAGATCATTTAAATATGGGGATTGTATTTAAACTAAAAGCCCCATTTGCTTCTCACTGCAATTTAACAGTCCTCTTAGCAAAAGCTAAGTGACAAATTAAATGAAAAAAGTGCCCACATTTTTAAAGCTGTGATGCAAACCAAGGTTTTATTGCTTCTCATGTGCCATGAATGAATCATTATACTTGTCAACCCTAAACCAGGCCATAATTGGAGCAGCTACTGTTATCTAAGTAGGGCTGCTCTTGTGACAGCTTAATAAAGCTGAAACTCTTAAATCAAGTCCCAGATGCTTAATCTGATGAAAGCAGTCAAGTAGAATCTAAGACAAGTATCTACTGCTTGATGGAGTGATGGAGCCCAACACCTTGTCAACACGTAGATTACAAAATCAGATTTTTTTTTTCCTGTGAACTACCATTTTCAGTGTCTTCATATCCTATTGCTTGTCTTCATGGTGAAGAAACTTTCCATAGTTTGCATGTTGTGAAACAAACATTTCTAGTAGATTTCCTCAGTTTTGATATTTAAGAACTCCTAAGGGGGGAGAAGAGTTGGGGTTTTTTTAAGTCAAGGATTAGTTTCTTGTGAAGTAGAAATATGTTGGCTTTGTCATGGGGAGGCGATGGTGTCCAAAGAGGTCCTTGGCAAGGCAGGGCAGTGAATAGAATGGTGAATGTGTTCTGGTTTTGCTTCATGCTGATCCAGGTCTCTCTTGATTGTCTTATTTTATGATGCTGTGGAGAACTTAAATGGTACTCTCTACCTTCTGTATCTCCCACATTTTAATGCATAATCTCCTCTCTACCTCAGCCAGCTATTGGAAGCTAAAGTTTTTAAGTGTAGGAACCTCTTAACAGTTTTGAAATGAGCCTCATTCATGTGATAAAGCTCTTCCCAGTGACATTTGTACAATCCTTTCTGTTACATACTAAATATATACTAGCATAATAAATGGACTATTGCTATAAAGGAATTTCTTGAGTGGATAAAATGACTTTGCTGCAGTAGTTCCAAATGTCATAGTGGGTTTTCACTAGTGCTTTGCTCAGTTGTATACCACTTTTCAGTGTTGGGTCAGGCTGATAGTCTGTTTTGATTTCACGCTTACTGGTATTTTGATCATTTTCTGGATTAGAATGATGTAGTTTTGTGTTAAAAGTTAAACTAAAATAACATTTTACAAGTTCATGTGATACAGAAAAATAGTACAATGTATTTCCTGATGGATCATGCTTGGGCCTTTATTAGTAACACTTTGCTCCTCATCTAAAGCTTAATTCTAAGTGTTGAGGTTAGGAAAGGAATCATTATAGACTAATTAAGAGAGATGTAATTACCATTTTGCCATTAGCAAACTAATGATCAAGTTAAATAGTATAGTGTTTTGTTTTTTGTTTTTTTTTTTAATTTGGAAACCACTCTGAATTTTTGCTGATAAAATTTTGTAATCATCTCTAGAAAACAGCATGTTAGATTCTTCTAACCTTAACTGAATGAAGCTATTTTCTGCCTATATTTCTGTCTCAGGCATTCCTTCCCTTTGCATTTAGAGACCAACTTGTATGAATGGGACATGCCAGCTGTTCTGAACAGATTATCTTAGCTTAGTGCTTAAGTGGAGGGGGGAAAAGGACAAAAGCAGCTATGGCTGTTGCCAGGGTGCCCCTAGAGAAATTCCTTTCTGGTGCCAGATTTGATGATTACTCCAGAGCTGCCATGAAAAAGAATGGATAAAGTAAAGCATTCATTACAGTTTTGGTGCTCTAGTACCATTTTTCTGGACCTGCATACATCATGCAATCCCTTTTTAGCGTCAACCACATAGTAGAGACATTCACTTTTCCCTGTATTTTCTGGTTTTTATAAAACAGTACAGCAAGACTCTTAAGTTTGAAATTTGACTGCTAAGTTTATATACATATTATTTTTATGTTGTTGAATATCCCCACTTATAATTGCAACACGTATTGCCTTAAAGCTAAAGAAAGTACCCATGCCCTGCGCTTGTAAAAAATAAAGTTAACTTCAAATTTCTAGGTATTGATTAGTCAGTTAGGGCATTAGGGCATTCCTGGCCTTGAAATGAAAGCTGTAGGAAGCCCTGTGTTTGAAAGGAGGTTGGATGCACCATTTCCTTTGGTCTTTCATCATGGCACTTTGTAGGTAGAGTGGTATCTTGCACATATTTGTGTCTTAAAGTGTATCATATCCAATAGTCTGTCCTTGCTTCAGTAGTGGTTACATTAATATTATTTAGTCTCTCAGCTGTCATGGTCTTATGAAACACATGTACCCTCAGGTCATGCACTTAAGGTTACACCTGCTTTTTCACAGAACAAGCTGTTAATTTATGTCAGTGTCTGAATGATTTCTGTTGTTGGAGGTGCTAAATTAACAGTAGGTCAGAATTTGCATCACAAGACAGTTTTGCTTTTTGTTCTAAGACCTGAGTTATGGATGACAACTTAAATTGCTGTCGTGGCCCTGCAGTGTCTTGGTTGATGCTATCACCTTCATTTCCTCAGTGAATGAAGCCAGGCTGGTGTTCTGCAAAGATGGATTTTGTCCACCTTCTCTGGGGATCATTTCTTTCTTCCTCCATTACTGACATTGCTGTAATAGTATTTGAAATGAGGAGGGTGTGTGTGAGGCCAGAGTCTGGCAGTAAAAATGGGGTTTTTAGGTAATTTCACAGAATATTCTGAGTTGTAAGGATTCAGAAGTATCATTGAATCCAGCTCATGAGTGAGTGGCCCATATGGGGATCAAACTCACAACCTTGTGTTATTAGCACCGTCCTCTAACCAACTGAGCTAATCCTGTGGCATTTATCAGATTTTAGAAATAATACTCACAGTAATTACCTTTAGTGTGTAAGCATAGCTTGAGGGGTTTATTTTAATGCCATACAGAAAGTTGTATTTCTATTCTGTTCAGTTGGATGGAAAGTACTTCAGATTTTTTTAAGTACCCGTATTAAGGCAGTTGTTGTTTTTATTCCTGTGTTGTTGAACTGATTTACTATACTTATTTACTATAAATGTCCTAAAAAAAGTTATGTATTGAAGCTGGTGCATAATTCGTTCCAGCCCTAACTGTGGAATCATGTTTGCAAAGATTAAGGATGGAATTTTACTGTTAGCCAAGCTGATACTTAGTGTTATTTTTTCCTTCCTCACACTCTTTTTTGTTCATACTTCAGTAACATTAGGCTGCCATTCAATTTTCCAGTGCCACTTCTAGTAAATATTAGTGCTAGAGGGAAGTGATAGATTCATTGGGAGGAATTACTGAGTCTTCACTCATTTCTGAGCTTTACCTGTGGTTCAGCCATCTAGCCTTGTGCTGTTTTCCTTTTTTTTTTTTTTTTTTTTTTTTTTTTTTTTTTTGGTCTTGGATGAATTCTGGAAAAAACCTTCAAAAATTGGAAGTGAGAGGTGCAATAATATCAGTCTGCTTCACTGTGTCAAATTGAGACAAAGGAAATACTTTATAATTTATCTATTACAAAGACTAAAAATTTTATAGGGAATGGTTTCTTCTAGACCCACAAAGGGTAGCTGAAAATTGTGATTGGAGCTGAAGAAATTTAACTAAAACACTAGAAATAACCTTAGAATTTTGAATTGTGGTAGGTAGTCAGTAAACTGTCTCGCCAGGTGCTGTGCTAGATTCTTGTATTAGAAGTTACAGTTGAAGTAATGTTGTTTTTGTAAAAACTCAGCAATCATGTTTGGACTGAAGATAAAAGTGACTTGGGAAACAAAAAATGTAGGAAGGAATTCAAACTAGACAATCAGATTGTGTTCCTTTGGTCAGTTACAGTGCATTATTTACATTCTGTGGGAATAGTTGTGGCAGTTGTAATTCCCAGTGTGCCAATGAGTGTTTGCACTTGCTCCACTTTGGGGTTTTTTTTGTAAAGGAGAGGTATTTTCATCTCCCTTTTTTATTAATAGCTTGTTTTGTTGGACAAACATCTCCAGTTTACCTCTTCCTAAAACAATTAACTGTGAGAGGAATTCATTCATCTCAAGGATAATTTATATGGTAGTAGCTTAATGCATTTATAGCTAGAGTCACATTTACTTTTCTACTGAAAATTCTTGAAGTCTCTGCAGATAGACTGTGACTACTGAGTATATTGCTAGATAAAGTAATTGGTAAAATATCTGATACATATTTTGGTCAGGAGCATACTTTGTGTTCACCTTCTAGCTGTAAATATTGGCAGCTAGTTAAAATTGTGAAGAATTATACTTAGATAAAGGACTGGTTTTGTACTATATATGCTAGTATTAGCAGTGATTTTGCCTTCATTTGATTTACTGTAAACAAATGATTAAACAGTTTCCTAAATATGAGGGAAGTTAATCAGTAAGGTTCATTTGCAGGTTCTTTATACTTCCCTTTAGCTTTGTAGACTAATAGCCCCTGTCTTGCTACAGTGGTTAGGTTATAGGGTACTATAGATGCATAGAGGGGTATCTAATGAACATGTGATTGATCCTTAATGTTCTCTTGGGAAGATCATAGCCAACTGACACACTGTAAACTGCGCCTTTCAAGCAAATTGCTGTTCTCTGAAAACCTTTGAAGCCTTTTGGTTGAGTGGCAGAGTGTCTGCAAAGATGCAGGAATTTTTAAAACATACTTGAAAGGTCATAACCCAGAACAACAGGCTCATGCAAAATGTCAGATGTGTGTGGTTAGTTCCTTATTCCATTGTGCTAAAAGTTGAAAGCATAGAAAGAGAAAGCAGAGGTTTGTAGTCACTTGACACAGAAGTCAGACCATGTAGTTGCTGATAGCTTAGAATAGATTCTCAATATGTAAATACCTGTTTCATCCAAATGCAGATGTGCCTTTAACCTTTATAGCAGCAGCAGGCAGCAAGAAAGAGAAATTTAAGGAATTAGGCATTTTATCTGTTTTACACTTCCCCTCTCTGAAATGTGTGCTTGGAGGTTAGCCTGCAGAAGGGCAGTGATTCCCTCATGCCATCAGTGCTGCAGGTAATCTATTGCATTAATCAGCCAGCTAGTGTGAAATGCATGTGGAGTGATTGCACTATCATACACAATACAATCAGCGTGAAGAGCTTGTCAAGACCAATATGTCAAAGTTTAATTCACTAACAGAATGAATTAGAACAAAATGAAATATTCTCTTCTCCAAGAAACACAGCACCCATAGAAAACCTTTTTTTTCTGAAGGCTAAGCATTGAAACCAGAATGCATTAAGGAATTTTTGTGAATAAAATTGCAGCTTGGGTGCGACTGAGTGCTGAGAGTTTTCTTCGATGCTCTTATTGAAGAGGGAACAGTCCTGAAGCACTTTGCCTATCTTTACTGTTCTATAAAAGCAACTGTTTAATTGGAGCAGTCTCCAGTGGGACTTGTGATTATGCTTTGTTCGGGTGGAGATCTCTCCATGCCTGGAGAAGGGCAGTGGCTTTGCCAGTTATTCTAAAGGCACTTGTCCTTCTCATTCAGAAGCAATAAACACCACACAGTACCTTCTTTGAGGTTTCCAAGTGGCTGTCCCAGCGAAAGTGGATATGTGTTTAAAATACCGATGTAAACATTTTAAACTGCTTTGCTGACACTTGTACTTCAAAGTGTTCATAGGTTCTGTCTGCTAGTTTTTTCTTCTGACACTTTCAATGCTGGAAGATTATGCTTTTGTAATAGAATTGATTAGTCTCAAGTGGGGCACGGTAGCAAGTGTGCAGCAGGTGCTGAAGCTGTTTTGTCTGTTGGGAAAAGGGAATGATCTTGATTACCTGGCCCCATATTCTTTCAGGTGGTCAAATGCTAGTCCTGTAGCTTATTTTTTAAGATAAAATTATGCATAAATAGAAAGGGCAAAGAAGTGTTACAGCACCTGTTTCTTGAATATTTTTATTTTGGAAATGCAGTGTTTGACCTAAAGTTTATGAAATGAAAAGTTCCAAACCAAAGGCCAAGTCTCAGGCATTGATTACATAGATGTTGTGAATGAGGAAATGCTGACCCCAGCTCAGCTGTACAGCAGCTTTGACAAGATAGCATGATGTTTTTAGGAAAAGCAGAGTGTAATCAAGCAGATGAACAGAACTGTGGGTCCTCAGTAATGATTGGTGTCCTAGGACCCCCCTAAAATTGTTTCCATCACCACCTTCCCATTTGCTGGGGCAAGATTGAAATATAATGTGAACGATGCTTAATCTCTTGAGAGAGTATGTACACATCCCTTGCACTTCCTTTAGCTTCATGGATGCGCATGTATACAGGATGTGTAGTTATCCTACTGTTCTATACTACATCTACTTTTACAGCAGCTTAATGCTCTTAATGTTTTTCGGTTTGTGTATTTAAATCCTGATCAATGTAAATGCATGCTCTCCCTCTCTAGCCCATAAATTCGAAGGTGTGGATGTCTCCAGACAAACATAGGAATACTCCCTACAATATATTCCCTTGTATGTATATATTCCCTTCCCAAGGAAGGCCTGCATGTAAATTTTTCCTTTTTCCTTTTTTTTTTTTTTTTTGGTGGTTGTTGTTGTTGGTATGACTGACATTAAAGATGAATGATAACTATGCATTTTCAAAAGGAGGTCTATCTGAACCAAAAGTCTGTTTTGGCAAAGCGCCTTTTTTCAGGTCAAGAGATTAGTGTTGAATCAAATTAGGCAATTCCTCACTGTAGTGTGACAGCTCTAATACCCTTTCCCTTATGAAATTAGCATCAAATTGCAGTTGCAACGTGTCATATTTTCCAATTATTTTCTGGGGAAAATTTCTTGTATATTGGATTTTGATTGTTTTGCCACTATGCTGTGAGGACTTTTGTATTGAAACGACACAGGTTAGAGTCCAAGGGCTTCAGTTGTGTTTCAGTAGCATGCAGTTTGGGCTGGGGGGAAGATGTGTCTTCCAGAAGCCTGCTGAGAACCAGTATGGAAAAAAATCTGGGGAAGAGGAGATAGGAAGGAAAGAGAGCTGTGTTAAAGAGAAAAGCAGTCTGTAAACACAGATACTTTTTCTGGGGTTTTGGTGTCTCTTTAAAAAAGTATTACTTAATGAGACTTTTGTTCCTATTGTAGTTTGGGTTGGTGACATCATTAAATGTAATCAAACATTTAAACTTAAGAATGCTAGGAATGTATTTTGAAATGTGTTCCAATTTCTTTGGAGCATAAACCATTGCCAACAGCAGTTTCTAGGCTGAAGTCACTGGAAATAGATTCCGATACCTTTCTTGCAAATTACGAGTAGCTGTCGTTCATTTTTTCCATTGGACTTATCTGTCTGTAGTGAAGGGTAAACACCATCAGCAGTTTCCCCAAGTGGAAGCCATCAGCAGAAATAGAGACTGTCTTGTTTGAGACTAGAGTAGGCCTTCAGGTTGGTGGTGACATTTAAAGGCTAGCTTGAGGGGGCTTCCACTGAGCAGCATCAGAGTGAAAGAGGAATATCCTCCAGGTTCCTGCTACTTGGCATGTGATACTTGGCATCTGGGCACAAGTGGATGTTTTCCTCAGTCTTTCAGCATGAGGAGCAGGGCAGGAGTCAGTGAATTGAAATAGCCATAATAGAGCAGATGTCAGGGGAGGGGGATGGCGTTTAGGGAGCAAAAGTAAGAAGAACAAATAGAGGTAAATGCACACACTTGGGGCAGGGAGGGAGAGAGGGAAGAAGGAAAAAATCACACACAAAAAAAACAAAGCAAAAAACCTCCACTAAAACCCAAACTAACCAAAAAGACATAGAAATCCAAATGGATTGAAGAGTGTGGGGTCATTGGCATTATGCATCCTTTTTCCAGGTAGGCTTTGTAGCACTGCAGGAGGTCTTTCTGTTCCCTTTTCGTCTTCTGGTGGTGGAGTTTTGTCTCACTCCTCTTCCTGCAAGGAATCAACAGCCATCAAAGCTGTTTGAGATCTCAAATGTGCATGCAGCTTCCTCTGAAGTCATGGTGAGGAGGGTGCAGTTATGGGTTCTATTGAAATTTTAAGTGGTTTGTGAGGGGGTTATTGGAAATGCACTTGTTATTTACATGACAATTGCCTGAGTTCCAGAGACAACTACAATTTCAGACTGCTAACAATGTAGTTAGCCTTGGCATAGTTTCCACATGAAACCACAGATGTTTTTAAAGAATTTTGGTACTTCGGGTTATCTTTGCCCTCTCCTGCCTCATAGGTGCCACCACAGGTGTGGTGGAACTTCCTTAGGAGGCTGGTGAATTCTCTTGCCTCTAGTGGTGTTTCTCACATGTGGAGAAAAAGAAAAGGCCACCTACTCTGTAGGGGTGTGGTGCGACATGGTAGTGTATGTTCTGCCTTCATGGATAATTGAAATACTTACCAAATGGGGTAAGATCTTTCTTTTTAGATCTTCCACTTTGTTTTTGCTTCAGTCTGGAAACACTGGGAATCTGGTTACAAAGTGGGTTGTTGGGATTTTTGGGGGGGAGGGGTTGGGTTTTTTTGGTTGATTGGTTATTTGATTTGTGGTTTGATGGATTTGTTTGTTTGTTTGTTTGTGGTGGTTTTTTGTGGTTTTTTTTTTTTTTTTTTTTTTTTTTTTTTTTTTTTTTTTTTTTTTTTTTGTTAGATGCTGAGAAGTACAGTCCAATGCCTTCAAGTGGTACTTGATTTTGAAAATAAATAAGCAAGCCCACAACTGTTCTCTAAGGCTTTCCAATGTGCTGCATCTTGTGTTTTGCTTTGCAGATTGCAAGAAATGTAGTTACTTTGTCTTGAGCAGTACTGACTCACTGATGCTTAACAATAAGAACCTGTTGTAATTTGACTCCTTTTGGAGAGTGAAGTGCTGGCAAGTGTGTCTAAAGAAAATGATAACGTTTTTAAAAAGTGGTATTTGCCTTAATCAGTCCCCCATTACACTTTTCAGACACTTCCCTGAACCCAGAACAGTTGCTGTACTTCATCTACTGTGCAGTAATAAACTGCAGTAGTTTAGTGTCTCTCTGATGTTCTGAATAGTAACATACCATATTTTGTTTTGATTTTCAGATTTTTTTGATATTGCTTCCCCTAACATGTTAGTCTTGAATAGCAGGAAACTTAACGTTAAGAATCATGTTGTGTTTCCACTGGCTCCTGTACTTTGACCTACCTGAGTTATTTTAGGAATGAATGTTATGTGATTCTCTGTGCCCTGGATATCAATTTTGTATTTTTAGTTAGCAAAAGAATACAAGAATGTAAGGCTTTTATTATCCTAGAAGAACTAGCTGCATTTTTATTCTTTGGTTTTTTCCCAGCCTGTCATGAACATTGTGTAGTCTAAGCGTATTCTCCTGATCTCTTAGTGTGTAAGGTACATTCTTAATGAGCAAATGAACTGTTGCTAAAATAAACTGTTGCTCTCATTACTTTGAGATGTCTTCATGCTTCTGTCAAAGTTCAAGCTGGTGAAGGGACAACTGATTTAGAGAAAAAACCTTTCCATTTGAAAATTGCCACTAGACACCCAGATGCATTTATGTCTGCTGTGCTATATAGTCTCAAGAAGCAGTTTCTGAAGTGGTGCTATGTGTGATATTAGTGGTGCTATGTGTGATGAGTCAGCACAAATTAACCTTCCCTTAGAACTCCCTAAGTAGGAAATGTAAAACAAATTTTCTAGAGTAACCAAATTACTGAACTAATTGCCGTAAAAATGTCGTACTCCTATCACACTGCACAAAACTAGTGTTTACTGGTTATCTGAGACCCAGATGTGTTTGGGAGTGAGTTACATGAGTACTTCTGATGGGTTCTGTGTGTGAAAGTATATGTTTACAAAATGCATGTCTTACTAATGTACTTCTTTGTTTGCCATAATTGGAAGCTGAAAGATATATAGTTCTCATTAACATAAAACAACATTCACTTCTGATACAAGAATTAGAGGAAAAACTTGGTTAATGTGACTTCTGTAACTTCGCGTGAATTCCGTTTTGCCTTTGACTGATGTTCCTGTCCGATGAGCCATACACTGGGAACTCTGAATTTCTAATACAAAAAAGCTGTTGATGCATTTTAATTGAGAAGGCTGGCTTGGTACCACATCTTTCAGCTGCTTCAGGTTGGCCACGCCAGCCCCAAGCACCTGTGTCAGGAATTCAGTCTGTGTGGTGTTAAGCGTAGCTGGGAACAGGCAGTGTAGCCTTTGAGTGGAGAAAAAGTATATGCTGTAGAAGTTTGCAATTAGTCATTGGCTACTGCATTTTTAATGGAAAACATAATTTAGCAATTTTTTTAAAATCAGGTGCTCTGTGGATGTGTATAGTCTTAAATCCTCACTGCAAGTTGGAGCAGAAGTCCAGTTGGCTAAAACAGCTGAAAAAATGGAACAGTGTGGATGTTTGTCCCTGGGAAGATGGAAACCATGGAAACGAGCTGCCCAATTTAACCAATGCTTTGCCTCAGGGTGCAAATGCTAACCAAGGTGAGCCTAAACATATACACTGACTGCAACATATAACTTCTACCTTATACACTCTAGCCTTCCATAATTCAGCACTCTTTCCTGGGACAAGTGACTTTTCTTGTTGAGGACTGACCATCCAAAATCAATTGTACTAATGCTATCTTTGCAGAAGAGCAAATAGGTGTGTTTTTATTATACTGGGGCTGTAACATTTTCAGAGCAGTTGTTTGTGTTTTGTTACGTCGTCCAACTCTTGGTGCTTCTAAATATTGTTGCATGAAAATTGGATGTCGTTGAAAAAGCCCGTTGTTTCTTTGCTTGACTATAATCTAGTATTCCTTCTGGTATTGGTTTTTTATTTTGTTGGCAGTTACAAAGCCTTGATAGCTGTTTAAAGAGGGATCTGTTTAAACTGCATTAAACTTGTATGTGAGAAACTAAATCATCTGTCCGTGGGCTGTGTTCAGTATGTACTGTCTGCATTACTAGGTGTGTGGAGGGTGCAGCTGCAATGCTGCCGTCTTGGAGGAGGTGTCTTTTTGTACTCGGTATCATGCTTTCCAATCTAAAATGTGATTATCAGGTCTGACAGAAGCTTTGTACAGTTCTCTTCAAAGATGACTTCTAATAACTACACAAAGTGCAGGGTGTTTTTGCAGGTAAAACTGCTCATAATCCTCAAACCATCAGTAATGATACATACTGCGTACAATTGCAGTAAAGTTTAAATTTCTTGATAGGTGTCAGATCTGCTCTTAGATCTGACACCTAAATGTTTTTTGTTGTTTCTTTTTTTGCAAAATCTCCTGTGAGGGAAAAAAAACTTGGTTCATTATTAAATTTTACAGCTAATCAGGAAGATAAGTTCTTTCAACAAATGACCCCTTACAGAAGTATTTTGCTTGATCATCATGTTCAGACCAACCTGGGCAGGCTCTGACATGGCTTCTGAGCACTGATAGATGTAGTGCCATATCACTAGAGAAATTTTGCCACAGGAAGATGTTTAGTGAGGATTATGTCACCCCCATGGCTTCAGGACCTCGCTTTATTAATAGTATTTGTGTATGTTCATGACCAACAAAGTTATACAAGTGCTCAAAGTTAGTGTCACTTCTCAGAAAGGAAAACTACGAATCTTTTATCCAGTTTACCCTTCCTTCATTCTGACTACTGTGGATCTAAGGAGAGACACTGGGATTGCTTGAGTGCCATATACTTTCTAGTACATGCCATTGTATATCCTTGACGTCTAGCAGTTCTCTGTGCAAAGTCCTCTCTGCCATCAGCCATGCTGGTTTCTAGATCTCTCTCTCTGAATGCAAGATGATTGGCAAACTGTCTGAGCTCTTGGGTAATAATGGGATGTGAAATGTCATCATCTCCGGGCTGCTTGGTGGAGGAGGGGGCAAGGCAGACTGCCACAGCTGGGGGTTGGTGAATAGGCACAAGACAGGAATACTGTGAATACTGATTCATGTATGAATGAGTAAAAGCTTTCTAAACCTGTGAAAATGACAGATTCATCGAGCAGGCCACATCGGACGGTGTTTACTCGAGCCATTGAGGCGTGCGATCTGCACTGGCAGGACAGCCACTTACAGCACATTATCAGCAGTGACCTATACACCAACTACTGTTACCATGACGACACTGAAAACTTGCTCTTTGACTCTCAGGGGTGGCCCCTCTGGCATGGTAAGTGGCTAAACCGGAAAGATGTTTCCATGACTTGGTGCTTTGTTCATTTTCTATGGCATTATTTTGAGGGGGTAGGTGGTGGGGAGATGGATGAAAAGCCTGGCAAAAAGAACAGAGGCTCCCTTGAAATGCTGGCTCAGATGTAGTCCTTTAAGTCTCTCTTGCATAGTTTTAAAAACAAAACAAAACAGGAAAAAAAACTGAAACAAAGAAGCCCTTTTGAGTAACCTAGCAAAACAGGCCATTGCATTTATGGAGGCATTGGTATTCTTCAGTTATTTTTTCTGTTTTAGAACACGTTCCTACAGCCTGCGCGAGGGTGGATGCGTTACGATCTCATGGATACCCACGAGAAGCACTGAGGCTAGCAATAGCTATTGTTAATACCCTAAGGAGGCAGCAGCAGAAACAGCTGGAAATGTTCCGGACTCAGAAGAAAGGTAAATGTGGGGAAGAGGAGGGCAAAGGGCATGCAAGTTTACAGTAACACCAGGAAGTTTGCATGAGGAAACTGGTTTTGAAACTAAAGTGAAAGAGATGACTTTTAACTCTTCAGTCTGGATAGTGGTAATGTCATATTTTGGATGCCAGAGGTTTTCTGTAAACTGTGTTGTGAGCTGTGCAGGGCTCTCACCAGCCTTCTCCAATATCTATGGCATGATAGGGCCTTTATTCCAATCAGAGGTTTTAGTTATACAATGAAAACCCTGTTTACAGGTTTTTGAACAGAACTTTGCATTTGGCGCGTCAGGTGTTCAATTTTTTTTCTCGGATCTATAATTTTGCTGAGCTTTGTATTCTGAGGTGTAAGCCTGAAGCGGAGGGTAACACTGATGCAAAGTCTGAATTACGAAAATTCATCAAATTTGGCAGTGTCTTCCAAGAGAATCTCTTATAATGCTTAAAATTTTAGTTTCTCTGAATAGAGAGGGATTGAGTTTTTGCGTGGGGTTTTTTTTTGGTTGTTTGATTGTCTGGGGGCTTATTTTTCTTTTTTTTCTTTGGTTTTCTTTAACACTGAATTTTGTAAAATATTTTGAGCACTACTACTGGGTTTTTTTTGAAGGCGTGTTCTCCTTCAGCTATAGTTTCTATGGCACATGATCCTTGCAACCCAAAATAGTTCTGCTCTGAACCTTTGTAGTTTGAAGAGGCAGTGGAAGAAGGGGGTGGCTTTGTGGTAGAAGAGTGCATGTGGAAAAACTGGAATTACTTTCTCAGCTGCTATGCTAATCCTTTCATTCAAATTTTATTTTAGGTCTCTGTTATTCTATACACTGTGTGTGTCCTCATGCATTGTAGTCAAAAATACCAGTGAGAAATCATATGTGTAAATTTTTCAAGTGTGTGTTCAGGTGTTTTCCCAGAAGTGAGCATTTAGAAGACAAGACATGTACCTAGCTGAAAAAAAAATAGCTGCAGTTCCTATGTGCCTCTGTATTTTTTTCCCATGAAACGAAGGACTAAGGATTTTTTTGAACACTGTTAAGAAGAAAGGTGCCTGTGTCAGTGTGTGTGTTCGTACCACTGGCAGGTGTGAGGAGTCTGTTGCACGTGTGCTGGTTGTAATAGTGCTCCTTTTCATTCCCAGTTGCTAGTGCAGCATGTAGGCATTCAGTACCTCTGTTAAATTCCTTTCCTTGTGAGCAGTTTCTGTAGCTATCACCTAATATTCTATTATCATTTTTAAAAAGTGCATGAAATGTGATCTATCCTGCCCTGAAATAAAGTAGTTTGTTGTTTCTGTGTTGTCAGTCACTGCTTTATTTTTTAATCTCATGGGGAATTTTTAAAAGACTCTTTTCATACTGTGAAGTGTGCTGGTCTCTATAACCAGAGGCAAACTGCAGCAAGAGCCGAGCTTTAGGCTTTCGTTCAGCAAACAAACACCACGTGCTTCTGCTTAGCTTTTATTCATGTGACTGATCTGATATCCATGGATCCACTTGTGTGATTTTAAGTTTAATGTCTCTGATGAGGCAGTTGAAGCGTTTGGTTGGCATGACACAAGAGAAGCTCATAAGTAGGCACAACAGGATAAATAGAAAAAAGTGTATCAGTAAGAGGTCACCCCAATGAATGCATCTTGGTAATATTCCTTTACTTCTGCCTATTATCTTTAGTATGTGCTATTTGTTAGAAATGCAGTGATTTACTTGGGTTTTTTCGTATTACTTACCAGTGGATTCTTCAAAAAAAATCTCTACCATCCTGACAGTGTGTGTGTTTCATTTTGTAGCCCCACACATTTAAATAGGAGGAAGCAGGACTTAAAAGTTTAATGCATATGGTCCCTCATGTGACGCTTTGTGAACAAGAAAGAGTGAAAAGAGGTACAAGTTAATGTGTGACAGGCAGAGAGGAGGAGCAGCCATAATGGCTTGTGTACAGTTTTTAAAGGCTAGTCAATAATGCATCTGACTTCTCATAGTTTACTTGTGACTGTATGTCTAGGAGGAAAAAAGCTGCGAGTGTCAAAGGGGAATTATTGCCATATGACATGGATTTGGGGAATTGCTAATACCTGATACCACAATCACACTTCCTCCAATTCATTGCACTTAACATTTTTTCTGTGTTCTAACCAAGAAATGGGTAGGGGCTACAGAAAAATATTGATAAAGTTATTTGTGGACTAAAATCTTAAAATGACCAAAAATACACTTGATCCTATTAAAAGACATTTTTTTCTTGTATACCTCATTTAAACATTTGATTATTATTTAAGTAACTGTCATCCTGAGTTTAGTGCAGAGAAAGAGAGCTGCCAGGTAAGCTCATAGTTTATGAAATTGGAGGATATTTTAGAATATTTTCATTTATTTCAGTTCCATCAGAACTTAAAAATGTAAAAAGGGTACTGTGTCTTTTTGAGTGAGGAAATAGTTGTAAATATTTTACCAAAAAAGTCTTTGTTGTAATTCTTCAAGCAGACATTTTCAGAAGAATTCTAGTAGTATCAAGGAAGAGATTTCACAAGACATTGCCATTGAAATTTTTGACCCATGATATGCTATGCTAGGGCTCAAAAAGTTTGGCTTCCATTCTTTCTCTTTTCTTATTCCTCATTTACATATTCACTAAGGGCAGTTTGTTTACCCTGAAAGATACAATTCTCTCTTTCTATGCGGAAGCTACTGGAAGTACTTTGAATTCTGTACTGAGGGCGTTTTAAGCAGTTTTACTTGTGTAATTGTTTTGATGGACTAACTTCTTTCCCTCCTTCCCTCCTCTGTGTGTGTGTTTTGCCACAGAACTTCTCCACAGGGGAGTAACCTCAATAACGAATCTTGAAGGCTGGGTAGGACACCCTTTGGACCCCATTGGCACCCTTTTTGGTAGCCTGATGGAAGCCTGCAGGGTGGATGATGACAGCTTCCATGGATTCTCTGATTTCACGGGTAAGATGAAGCAAATGCAGCAGTCTGGTACATTTCTTCATTTACTGGAGGTATTTTTCTGTCTTGCCTTTTTGAATCAGTTTCAATGTCTCTGTTTCTATAGTGTAACAACTCACATTTGCATACCTTAGGAAGACACAAGGGGGAGAAAACATTTTAAACTAAGAAAGCAATTAAAAGTTACCAGTTAATAATTCTTGAAGAAAATTCCATATTTCACATTTGAAATAAAACCCTATATGACTTTGTAGCAGCAGTCTTTTCCACATACATTGCACTGTCCTCTTTCTGAGAAATTGCAGGAAATCACAGGATCACAGAGTTGCTAAGTTTGGAAGGCACCTCTGGGGATCATCTAGTCCTGCTCTGCTTGTAGCAGGGTCACCTAGAGCAGCACATTGCTCAGATCTGTGTCCATTTGGGTTTTGAATAACTTCAAGAGTGAAGACTGTACAGCCTTCCAGGGCAATCTCCTGCAGTGTTCAACCACCCTCATAGTTAAAAAATGTTTTCTTATGCTCAGATGGAATTTCCTGTATTTCAGTTTGTGCCCATTGCCTCTTGTCCTGTCACAGGATACCACTGAGAAGAGTCTGGCACTGTCTTCTTTACATTCTCCCATCAGATATTTATACATTTTGGTAAGATCCTCCTGAGCCCTCTCTTTTCCAGGCTAAATAATCCCACCTCTCTCTTATTATGTGAGAGATGGTGCAGTCCCTTAATCATCTTTGGGTTCCCACACTGGATCTCCTACATCATGCCCATATGCTGGGGAGCCCACAGCTGGACACAGCACTCCAGATGTGTGCTCATTAGTGCTGAGCAGATGGGCAAGATCACCTCCCTCGACCTGCTGGCAACACTCCTAAGTACTGCCCTGGATGTTATTGGATTTCTTAGCTACAGTGTACATAGTACTCCAAAACAATGGCAAAACACTTAAAATTGGTAACATACATAGTCTATAAATGGTAGGAGTTGGAAAGAAGTGTTGCTTTATCAATGAAGTGTTGCTTTAGGATAGGGATAGGATACGTACAGCCATTTAAATTTCAATATTTGCTCCCCAGGATTTTAAATGATAAAGTCCTTATTCTCAGTCTCTTTCCACCTTTGGGGTAGCTTCTTAACATCACTACTGTGGACAGAAACTGGATTCATTACTTTACCTGAAGCTCTCTTGTATACGCATCCACAATCTTCTTGGGGCTTTGCCTCAAAACTCCTTTTATTCAATTAGATTTTCTTCAATAAATTTCTGCTTTCTTACCCACTAGTTCTGGAAAAACTTCCAATTAAAAAATTTGGAAATCAGATTCTCTGCTGTTACTAAAAAACCAAAACAACCCTGTGAAATAAAAACATTGTGTGCTGAAAAGTAACTTCCTTTTGCACATGCACATGCAGTCTTCCAAGTGCATTCAGCCTTTCCATTTGTTGCAGTTGCCCATCTCCTTACATCTGACAATTACAACTTTCTGTTCCCAAATTAGACTGTAAAATGCTACAAACTGGAATACAACGTTGTTATGTGTTGTATCTATGAAGTGCCAGATGAATTGGTAGCACTTTTTAAAGCAGTTTATGGCTTGGCCTGTGTGGAATTTGCTTGTAATTGTTACTAAAAGTAGGACTTCTAATGTTAACAATATGCATTTTTATCATAAGCACAAGTGTGACAAATGAAAAGCCTGTAAAGAGTGCTAGTAAACAGAGCATATATTAAAAGTGTGGAGTTCTGGGGCCTATTGTATTTGCACAATTCTAATAGCTTGAACTGACATCTATGTAGGTGTAAAAGCACTTTTCCCTTCCTCTTGCACTTCAGAGCTTTAAGGAAATACAGAAATGGGTAGGGAAAGAAATTGGAATAGATCTTGGAATTTTGGCCTTATTAACACAAAGCTGGAGGAACTGCCTTTTTTAAGACTGTGCATTTTAAAAATGAAAATTTTTATTTTTGCTTGTGGGTTATTTAAAACCAAATTCTTTTTATGTATTTCTGCTATGTGGCATCAGATGATGTATTTTAGGTTGGAGTGTTGTATTTTGAGACGAGCTAATAGTTTAAATAATTGAAAAAAAAAATAATACTAACAGTAGAAGCTTTTGTGTATGTGGCATTGTAGGCAGATTATGGGTTCAAATGGTTTGCTGATGTGTTTTCCTTTCTGTGTCACCCCTTACAGAGAACCTGGGGCAATGCAAATCTCTGGAGTACCAGCACCTACCTGCACACAAGTTCTTAGAGGAAGGGGAATCTTACTTAACGCTGGCTGTGGAAGTAGCATTGATAGGGCTGGGACAGCAGCGAATAATGCCAGATGGCTTGTATGCACAAGAGAAGGTTTGTCGAAATGAGGAGCAGCTCATTTCTAAGCTACAGGAAATTGAATTGGATGATACTCTGGTGAAGATTTTTCGAAAACAAGCAGTCTTCCTATTAGAAGGTAGCTGAATATAGATGCTAAGTGCTTCTCTAAACTGTCTCCACTTACACAAGCATACAGAACTAGTGCTCCTAGTTCATCCATGCTTCAGATGGTTTTTTTGCTTAGAACTCCATGAAAGTTTTTATCAAGTCTCTTATGAAAATTGACATACTTTAGATACCACATGACTGTAGGGATAAGGCATATACTGACTTATAAACGTTTTGTTTTAATTTTGAATACACTTCATTCTTTACATTTGTTGCACATCATAATCTCAATAACCTGATAATACACTATTGTATAATACACACATCAGTTATCAACAGTTCCCAGATATCAAAATTCTAAGTTGTCCTTGTGTTCTGCAAAAGGAACTATACTGGCAGCTTTATAAATGTGTGAAGATTTTGACCACTATGCCCATGTGAATTGTTCAGAAAATTCACATATAATTGCTGAGGCAGAAATGCAACATTTTATTTGTAAAAACAGAGAAAACTATGTGCCTTTGAAGTCTATGTCATAGGTGGAAATGAAAATATTTGGTCAAATGTTGTGGCTTCAGGTCTGGTCTTGTGCCTAAGTTATGATGATGAAGCAATTTTTTTTTTTTTTTTTTTGGAATTAGACAGTGTTGAAATAAAATCTGTACAAGTGCATACTTTTGCCTTAACTTTTAAAAAGGCTTATCATGTAGCACTTATGCATTATGTTCAGAGAGTGATGTCACGGGTTCCAAGGTTGTCTTTCTGGTTTTTATTCTTGTTGAATGGAAGAAAAAATTCTGGGGAACAAATTAACCAAAGGCATAGTCCAGGTTTTGAGTGCATGCACAAGGCTTGAAGGGGAGTGTGGTACTGCCCTAGGTAAGTTATGAAATTGTTACACAGCAGTCAGGTTTTGCTCTATTTTTGTGACACGTTCGTCTTTTAAGACTCTGTCTTTTATGGAAGAGGTACAATATGTTGCTTAGGATTCCCAGCTTTAAGTCACTTTTTTTTGCCTATATTTGAAACTAGAGAAGCTGCAACACAGGGAAAGTTTCCATCATGGTGTGTCTGTACTGCTGCTTTATGACCTTTGCACAAGAGAAGCTACTGTCTAGGTCTAGCTATTAACATGCAGGATTCCTCTGCCTTAGAAAATAAGTTTGCTGCATCTGTTTACTAGTAAGGATGCTTTATGAGGAAAAGGCAGGATTTCTCTGACATACTCTCTGATAATTTAGTTTACTACTTTGATCACTGAAATTCTTTTAATGTTTTCTTAGAGTAGTAAAGAATTGATCATGGCAGGAAATCTGCTAATAAAACTGCCAAAAAATTGCCATTGTGAGCAGGGTGCAGCAGTTATCTTGCAGTAGTGTGTGTGTGATGAGAGATCTGGCTTTCCCTGCAATACTTTCAGTTTACTCCACATTAGGCAAAACTGCAAGTTTCCATGGAGGAAAAGCTGTCCAGTGATTTAAGATGCTAATCATACCAATTGTAAATTTTGAGTTGAAATTCGGTGGATACAATAAAGAAGACTTAATCCAATATTAAGCTGATTCCAGTGCTGTTAATTCAGATTAATGCATGCTCTGTGTAGCTACCATTTGAGCATGTGGGAAAGTACAACATAAGACTGTTTTGTAGGGACTGCTCTGATTTTTTGCTTGACTGCTAAGTCAATGGCAGAATGTATTTTCATATAAATGCTTTGTCGTGTATTCTTTGTGTCCTAAGTTTCTGACTGGACCACCAACTGGCAAATATACAAACAAATGGCTTCTTTCATTCAGGCAGTGCCAGCTAGATTTGAATGGCTTTCAACTTCATTTCAAATAATTATGAGACACACTGTCACCTACTAAATCTTCACTGACATTTCCTCTGCAATCAGCTCTGGTCTTTAGAAATGCCCACCTATGGAGTTCAGAATTTTTTCATGCCTAGTGATTTCTGACCTTGCATGTTGTGCTACAGCAGCAGTCAGAAATATTGCTGAAACAGAAGTGAACTCATACAGCCAAGCCATCCATCCATCCATCCATCCTTTCAGGTGGGATGGGTTGGAGTCATAGTAGAAGTAGTAGTAGCTTCTGGGACTGCTGGTTGCTATCTGTGCAATTGTCCAGTAATATTTAATGCAAGATTTTTATTCTGTATCTAGCAGCACTTAATGCTTGAACTCTTCTCACTGAAGTCAGAAAACTGTTAGACACAGTTTTCCTGTTAACAGGAATAACAGTCTTACATGTGCAGGAAAAATGGAGGAATAGGATTCATATGTACTGTGAACCTTTGAAACTCAGCAAGTAAATAGTTCCATTTAACATTGTTGTTGTCTATGGCGATGCTGCTGTTACCAAGTTGAAATTGACACCTTACTGAGAGAGAAAAATCCATTGCCCCAGTAATAGGGATAGTTTTCACATAAATAAAATAGATTTTTTAAAATCATTTGGATATACTGGATTAACAGCCAGCTTTGGTGCACAATCTGACCTTGTATCCATCATCATAGAATTTTTCAGATTGGAAAAGACTAATGATATCACTGAGCCCAGCCATTAAGCCAACCACCACTGTGTTCACCGCTAAACCATGTCCCTAAGTGACACATCCACTCTTAATTTGAATACTTTCAATGACGGTGATTCCACCACTGCCCTGGGCAGCCAATTCCAATGTCTGAACACCCTTTCAGTTAAGAAATTTTTCCTAATATCCACCCTAAACTTTGCCCAGCACAATCTGAAGCCATTTCCTTTCATCCTGTCTCTGGTTGGCTGACACTTTTCAGGCAAGTGTAGGAAGTGCTATGGTCTCCTCTGAGCCTCCTTTTCTCCAGGATAAACACCCCCAGCTCCCTCAGCTGCTCCTCACAGGACTGGTGCTCCAGACCCTTCCCCAGCTCCACTGCCCTTCTCTGGACTCACTCCAGCACCTCAGTGTCTTCCATGGAGTGATGGATCAGAGATGGACACAGCACTTGAGGTGTGGCCTCACCAGTGCCCAGCACAGGGGGACAATCCCTGCCCTGCTCCTTCTGATCTGAGCCAGGATGTCACTGGCCTTCTTGGCCACCTAGGCACACCCTGGCTCTTGTCACCAGCACCCTGAGATCCTTTTCCACTGAGCAGCTTCCCAGTTACTCTGTCCCCAGCCTGTGGAGCTGCATGGGGGTGTTGTTGCCCAAGGGCAGGACCTGGGACTTGAGTCATGACCACATCCAGACCAAACGTTATTGACATGCCAATGTAAGGTGAGACATTTGAGGGATCAGGTGCTGCTGTGGTGATTGGTCATGTAATTTCAATTAAAGATACATATTTTTCTATGGTCATCATTCTTTTTTTCCTGGTGAATTTGTGATAAAGCAGTGGCACACCAACAGGGTGTATGGGTATTGATGTGCATAATGTAACTGTGGAGGCAGAGCTAGGATTATGACTTTCTACTTTTGCATACCAGGCTTGCTGAACAAGCCTCATGGAGTACTGTACCTATGCCATCACTTGTTTAAGCACTGAGAGCGTGCTTGGTATTATACAATTTGCAGTCTGTCTTGTTTCCCTAAATAGTACATGGTATTTAATATAACTGTAACACGTGTTATCTGTTTCACTGAAAATAATGTAAATTCAACTTTTGCACAGCAGGCTCTGTCTTTGAATACCACTTCTAGCTGGAAGTGTACTGAATGCTTTTAAAGGTTCAGAAGTTGGGATTTAGCAGTTTGTAAAGACTGACGTTCTGTTTCTCTTTCCTGCAGGTGGACCATATAGTGGCTTAGGTGAAGTCATCCATCGAGAGAGTGTTCCAATGCACACATTTGCCAAGTATCTCTTCACCTCTCTCCTACCTCATGATGCTGAATTGGCATACAAAACTGCACTGAGAGCCATGCGGTACGTACTCATGGGTTGTCTAAAAAGAGCACTAGTAGTGGATGTGGAAAGAGGGAAAAGGTTTGGCAATCTAGACCTCTTCTTCTAAAATACTCATTCTTCCATTCAAGGAATCAAGGAGGTACCGTTTTGATTCTGTCATCTATAAAAGCAAATGGTATCTGTGGTAACCATATTATGATAATTTATAAATGTCCACTTAGTGTTTATTTAGACTTGTAAAAAAGGATTTTCTACTTCAAATACTTCTATAATCCCACACCCAGGGCTGATTTTGTGTTGCAAAGCCACTTTGGCACATGCATTCTCCCACCCATGGTTGTGTGTGTATGGTGGTATTGGTAATGAAATAAGGAAAGAGGTGTTTCACCATAAGTTTCAGGATTGTTTGCTGCCTAGTCTGCTCAGCAGGACAAATTTTTTCACTTGCCTTCTTTATGAATTGACTCTCAACAATAGATTTGAGTAGTGTGGTCAGAGCCTATACATTTTTTTAGTGCTTCCTAGCATCTTAGCGTCTTCTGGGTGAATCTTGGGATCTAAATGGAGTATGTCCATTGATAAAAAAATGTATATTTTGCATCCCATTTGTCTTCAGTAATCAGGAAAAAGATGCTTCTCAGACAGTGTTCAGTGTGTGCTATCTGTGTGTCAGGGCAGGTCAGATTGGTAATGATATGTAAGAAAAGACTTCTGAATGAAGTCTTCAAGGACTTAAATTATCAGTGATAAAACTGTTGTCCACATAGAATGCAAGGAAGAAAATTGTCCCATCTGAATTGTCTGCTCACTATCAAGAACCTAGTAGTTGATGGTTGACAAAGAATAGACGTAGCTGAATAGTAAGAGCAGTCAAGTCTTACATTATGAAAAAGAAAAAGTTTGAGTTTTCCTGGTCATTGTCACCCAGCATGATTGCACAGTGATTGAAGGACATCCTATCCACACGGGGAGTGTTTAGCTTATTCAAACAGGTTGTGTCTGTATGGTTTGGAGGTGTTTATACTGAAGCTACTCTCTCCAAAAACCTAAATAGGGAGAAAATAATTCCTATGTTGGAAGGACTGAATGGGAGGCCCTGTATAAGAGCAAAATATAGCTGTCAGTTTAAGCCAAAGGTCTGCTTGGCCTGTTACATATTTTCTTGCTGCCAAGGGAGTCTAGTAATGGATGTTATGGGAAGAGTCTAAAAATTGTGAATAGTGACCTTGCATGCTTGCTGGTTGCAATTAGCATTTTAGGAAATAGATTGAAAAGACAAAAGAAGACATTACTGATGAACTATTGAGAACATTCAAATGTATGATCAGAAAGCTACCTGAGCACTTAAGTTTGCTAGTTGTCTTTTATCTCAAGCTAAGTACATCAATAACTAATTATCTGAGAACAGGAAGATAGTAAAAAATTCTGTATGTGGGGCTTTTTTCGTTAGTTTTGGTTTGGTTGGTTGATTGGTTAGTTTGGTTGTGGTTGTTTTTTGGGGTTTTTTTTAAGGAAAAAAGTTAATTATTTTATAAAACATATTTGTGTCTTGTATTTACTTTCAGTTACTACCTTATTTTTCAAGTGGTAGTTTGTATGAATTTTTTCTCCTTCAACTAAACTATTGAAATGATCCTCCAAGGCTGGAGTAGTCATCCATCAGCAGCTTTCTTGACTGCCTCTGAACATGGAGTCAGTATGCAGTTTTGTTTGAACAAGGATTTGCCCAGAAACCAGTCATAACTGAAAACTTCTTTTTTGGAACTTCCCTTTCTCAACTAGAAAAACAAGCAAGACACTGAAAGATCCAAATGATGAAATCTCGAGTTAGTCTTGGGTCGCTCCAGCCCTCATTTGCTATAAAGCTGTCATCTCAACCAAAGAAATTACTTGTTAAATAGCCCAGTATAAGAAAGAATTGTCTTTTTGTTTCTATCTGGTAAAGTCACAGGAGATGTCAGTGCAATCAGGGCTGTTTTCCTTCCATTTTTTTATCACTTTATAAGACAGATGAAGGTTCAGCCCTGGACAGTAATCATTCTTTCTGTAGTTTGATATTTAGCACTCCTCAGAAATGTGAACTGCTGTCTTGAGCAGCAGAAGTGATGATGGCAGATTTAGACACTTTCTGTTCCGTGTCTGTCTGCATTCTTTTGCACTTCTTAAATTTTCCTGAAGAAGGATGATTATTTTTTTCCATTCACACCAAAATGTTAGTTCAGTGAATAAAGGATTCCCAATACAAACAAAATGAAAAACTAATGTAGTACTGCCTTGAGGGGACAAGAATAAAGCAAACATGAAGATTGAATGTCTCTCTCATGGCTGAAAGATTGAATAGGTCAGAAGATGAAAACTTGAACATCTTGTCTTCCATGGGAGGGAGGAAGGGGCTGTGGCAAGAACAGAAATCCCATGAGAAAGTTAGTAAAGGTGCTGCATGGAAATCTAAAGCTGCTCATGCTTTTAGAAGTGAAGCTTCTTTTCTCACATCAACATTTATTAAAGAATGTAATTGCCCAAGATCCCAGCTAGTTGCTCTTCAGATAGAAGTGTGTCAATCAGCATACAAGTGTCAGTCTGCATTCAAGTCCACATGGGTCAATTACTGGCAGCTCAGGAGTATTTAACCTCTCTGTATTCAAAAACACCTGTTGCTGTATAATTTTTTGAGTCCTATTTTAGTGTATGGAGCACTTAATATTAAATAAATGGGAACTGAGACCACAAAGTTTTCATGTATGCACCTCAGCTCTGCAAGGACAGGGTTGTGTAGTCCTTGATGGTCACTTCTATCCATAGTTTTCTGCTTGCAGCACTGAAGTATGTGGAGCATAGGCTTGGAGAATGTGGATCTGCAGTGACCTAGTTGACTGCTCACTTGGAATCTGAACTTGAATACTTGGCTTAGTTTGGCTTGATCCCTTGTTAAGTCTGAATTTCAGCCAGGCTTTGGGAGCCAGACTTTAATGGTGATGTTTAATCACAAGGTAGCTTTGCTAAAACCTAACTAAATAATTGATGTTTCAAAGGGGAAAAAATAGTTAAGTATGCCAAATCTATTTGTGCTTTTCTGGCGTTCCCTAACCTTGACAAAATTGTGTGAAAGCCACCAATTCACAACAGTATTTCTTTTCACAGCAAAAGAGCACAGAAGCTGGCAGTGAAATTTGAAGTGACAAAAGATTTCTCCAAAACAGCCTTTCTTTCATGCTTTTTGTCTATTTACTGTTACTCATAACCTAATAATCCCTTTCTTCATTTAATAGTTAGGATCTTTTCTGTTCATTGAAGCTATCTTATAATGCACCTCTGCAACCCCACTTTATGCATGGAAAAAATCAGCTTTAGAATATGTTTATAAAGAGATGTCTTAGTGCTGCTAGGGAATAGATTTGACTTCATACAAGGGGACTTTTTCATATTTTTATGCACTGAGGTGTGTGTGATAGTTATTTGGATGGTGCGTTGTATTTTTATGTGCCTACTAGATGTCTTCCCATGTATTCAAAATTACCTTTCTCAGTGAATTCTTAAATATATTACTGTACTGTATTATTATTATACTAATATATCATATGCTTCAGGAATCTGAAAAAACCTGATGGAACTTAAATCCATCTTAATGCAAAAAAAAAAAAAAAAAAAAAAAAAAAAAAAAAAAAAAGCAGTTGCTCTACAGCTGCTTACAGAACTTAGGTATTTAAGTAGAGGAAATTGTAGCGTACATTTAAATGGGCTTATTCTGTAAGAAATAGTCTATCATGAAAACCACAATGCATTGGATTTTCAATGTTCACTAGTTGCAGTTTTGTTGACAAAAGAGTTGCAACTTCCTTGATCCTCAGGATCACTTCCTTCTAGAAAATCATGTGCATATGAGAGTTGGTAGAAACAGACCTCAGGATACTAAGAGACATCAAGAAGCTAAGCACTGGAAAAGCTTTTCTTCTGGACATTACCTTATTACTATTTTTTTAACTATTCATATGCTGAAACTATGCTTAAGTGTATTGAAATAAAAGCCTATTTTTGTTCACTTCTGTTTTTTGTACTGATATTTATAGAGTAGCTGGTGTACTTTCTGTAGCTAGTTTATTGCAAGGGCAGTAATGTTAAGTCTTTGCTCTGGGCTGTCATTTGGATTGTAGTAGTCAACAACACATTAATTTGAATTTTTTAAGTACGAATGCTCCTTGTTGGATAAGACTTATTGATTGATGAATACTTATGAGGAAATGGAGTCTGAAAATGATTATAAAGGAAACTTCTCTGTCACTGCTATTTGGGACCCTAACGTTGGATTATATTACATTATAAAGTATTGGTAGGTTAAAAATGCCTATGGATGTTGGAAAGTTTGGCAAATTGACTTTTGAGATTCCCCAAGAAGAGAAATGGTTTTCCAGTATTTTTTTTTTCTGAAACTGAAAAAGCATACTTCATAGAGAATACCAAGTATTCTTGTGGCTTTAGTTTAGCTCGTGAGCAACCAAATGTAATGGTGGTTTAGTGAAAGAGAATTTCTTATTTCAGGTTGCTGGTACTGGAATCCACAGCTCCTTCAGGAGACCTGTCCCGGCCTCACCACATTGCATCCGTTGTTCCAAACCGGTATCCCCGCTGGTTCACCCTAAGTCATATTGAATCCCAGCAGTGTGAGCTGGCGTCAACCATGCTAACAGCAGCCAAAGGTACATTGCTCTCAGTTTTGTACTCTACTGAAAGCGTGCTTTTAATATTGCATGGGTAAACAGATCATAAAACTTACATTTAGGAGTCCAGATCACAGTCTGGCAGTAGTTTGAAATGGGTACAGCAAACCGAACTGACTTAAATCTGTCATGTAATTTTCTAGCAAAGTAGTTGATTAAGTTAGCTGGTAGCTAGATGAGCTTGGTATGAGGCTGATGGGAAGCATTTTTTTCTCCTGACACATGACATTGACTGTGAGACTCCAAAGTGGACAAGTCAGTTCTAAAATTCACAGATCTGAGTGTCTTTTGGCCCTACACTGCACTAACACCTTCAGACAGAGGAGTTTGTGGTCTCTTATATCTTTCATTCATGTGCAATTTATTATAGAAGGTTTCTGAAAACAGAGCATGTGTAATTGAAACATCATACTATTGCATAGCAATGTCAGGCTCAGTTATAATGGATCTCTGGGAGTTTTGGGAGCTTGTTCCATTTTGGTGATTCTGTTTACACCTTGCAGGTGATGTTCGGAGACTGGAAACAGTGTTAGAATCCATCCAGAAAAATATCCACTCCTCCTCACACATCTTCAAACTTGCCCAGGATGCATTTAAAATAGCAACACTCATGGACAGCTTGCCAGACATAACTCTTCTGAAAGTTTCTCTGGAGTTGGGTCTTCAGGTATTTCCCTCGTTTGTTGTAATTATAATGAAGAAAGAAATTTGATGCAGTGTTGGTGCATGTAGCTTTTAAACACAGGAAAGGATACTGGTTTTGGGCTCTGTCTGGGCTTGGTTTTAAGTTCTGTTTTCTAATACAAGGCTTAATGTCCTGGTAAACACAGACCAAGAATCTGCACAGCCCCTTTGTGCCATTCAGGTAGAAGGCAGAGCTGGCATTTGCTAACTGCAATCTTCTGTTCAGGGGTGAGAGAGGACCATGTGGTGGGTTCAGGATTATAGGTAGGACTGGGTAGAAAGTAAAATTACTCTGCTTGACAGAAATGCACTATTTTCTGTGTGGTCTTGAGGGGTTTCTTCCTTTTCTTTCTCTTCCTTTCTGCTAAATGAGAACTGGTCCCTGCTTGTTGAAAGCCAAGATCAACAATAATGACTGGTTGCTAAGGCAGAGCATGTGGACAACACCCTCTCACTTCCATCAAAGTCCTGTACTCCACAAGCTGTGGTGTAGTCAGATGCATCTCAGTGTGCTTGTAGTGTAAAAGTACTGCAGATCAGTTTTCATGCTCTGAGGAGAGACTTTGCAACCTAAAAGGAGACAGCCAAGTAGTAATATTACCTGACACTTTTGAATCTTAGAGTTTATGGAGTTCATTTCAACAAAAATAAGTATCTCCATGCTTCTTTAGGGAATTCTGAAAAAAACATTGAAAGATCAGAAAACCATTTATTACTTTGCTTCAGTAAATAAGGCTCCAAAGAATACTGGGGAAAGGATATTTTCCCAATTGTTTCTCATGCTGAAGAAAAATATTAAAATCTTTAATAAAAAATCTGAGGGTATTGTATGCTTTGTTAGGCTTTCATATTTCCATGGTCACTGTGGAAATCTGTTTCATTTGCCTTAAATATTTATGTGTGAGAGAGAAAAATCCTTAAAATTGATCTGTGTGTCACCTCAAGCTTTCACCAAGTATCATTCTATGGAAACAGCACTCTTTGGATATTAGTGTATTCATGGATACTCTTTTATGGTTGGCAGTGTCATCAGAATATCTTCAGCGAGGTCTAGTGGAAGTAATGTCACAAACCAAACAAGCTGGAAATGTTGTAGAATTTGCCTACTGCTCTGTTCCAAGCTTACCAAAGGTGTTTTAAGAATCTTAAAGATTCGTTTTCCAGAAGGAAGATGCGTTTCAGTTTTCTGGTAGTTATTCCCAGCTGTGTAGTTTCTTACAGTAATGCTTTTCCTGCAAGAAACAATGTCAGCACTGTCTCTAGTGGCCTGCAGATGATTCCCCCTTCTTTTTTCCTCAACTTAATTGTAATTAGGTTGTCTGTATTCAGTATCTTGCACCTGACTACTTAAAACAATTATATGCCCTGGAATATCACACGATGATTACTGATATACTTGTGCATAGAGGGAGAAGATGTTATGTAATTTAATTTCAATAATTGATTGTTGGTTTTTCTTGTTTGGGAGAAGGCTTATTTATGGGATAGGGTTTTTTCCTTGGCCCCAGATAAAACAGTCTCTGTCCTCTATTGTTGAAGGATCTGCAATTGGAATTACTCTCTGCATGCTCTTCAAAAATATCTGAACAGTGTTTTTTAAATTGTTTGACATACCGGCTGAAAAAGGAAAAATTGAGTGGAGAGGACAAAAGGCTGCCATTTTTAATTCCAGTGTGTTTGAGTACCTTAAAATTCCTATCTGCTTGTCTATAGCCTTGGTTTTCAATCTAATTTTTATTATGTTTGTGTACTTTTAACAGGTGATGCGGATGACGCTGTCAACACTGAATTGGCGACGGCGGGAAATGGTGAGGTGGTTGGTAACATGTGCAACAGAAGTAGGTATGTTCTGCAATGTCTCTTGTCAGCTACTCTTTTGGGGCTTGATCTTCCTTGTCAACACCCAAGTTCTGCAATGCCTCCCACTTCATGTTCATCTCTAAAATTCATTTGGTGAGAACGCATTATGGCAGTGATTAGTGGGTGTTTTTAGGCACAAAGCAAATGAGACAATAGTTGAGTAATGCAGTGTTACTTCTTTCCCCCATAAGGTGTAGGTGTGCATAACCTATGGGAAGTACCCATATGCAAATACTCAATACCCAAAATACTCAGTACAAAAGTGGGAGAACAGTGCTCTCTCAAGTAGCATGTTTGGATCATTTTTGGGCTTTGCCATAGACATCCTGCATGTCTTCATGAGGCATCCCATAAATCTTCTGTGTTAAGGTTTGCCATCTTCAAAATGAGGATACAGGGTCTGAAAATGAAGATGAGTGCATTAAAAGCCATATAATGTTAAAAAAAAATCAAAAATCAGCAGCAATGCTAATGGGAACAATCTAAGTACTTACGATAATGCAGCCATTTTAATTGTCAGTAAAGGTATTTCTGGAGAACATGTTCTTCTGTTTTATTTTTTTCTTCCTCATTTATCTGAGTTGGATTGTATTGCACAGATGCTTCTTGAGTTTTAGAACTTCAGAGAGTTGCTGCTGCTTATTCTCCATATTTATTCTTTGCTTTATGCTTAGCTGGCCATATTTTGTTGTCAGTAGCATGGGGAAATAGAGCTTGCCTTTGTATGCCCTCAGTCAGAAAGTGGTTTGTGTCTGCAAATTTTCATACAATGCTCTTGTTTTATTGCTTTTATATCTTTGCCAAGATAATTTTTGCTGAGGTTATCTCACAGATATTAGTGCCTGAATATTATTTTGTGCAGTTGCATCTCAGCAAATAACATACTGGGTTTAAAATTGCTTTAAATTGGTTTACATGTTCTAATAGAAGTGTCCCATAAAGAATCTATAATGTCGTGCAGAGTACTCTTGAGACTTAATCAACACAGTAAAGAGTCAATATGATAATGCTAGGAATCTGTTTATTTAAATGAAGATACTGTATTCTCTGGCTGTGCTGGTTTGCTGCAAATGAGTGAAGGGGTGCACAGGAAGCATCAGACTCCTGCAGAGAAAATTAAGACCTCTGTATGTGGTTTAGGTGGGCTCACAAATGTAAGCTGCCTCTAGCAATAAGGCACTCCAGTTAACTCTAGGTTCAATTTATGGAACCCATCAGTCAGTGTTTCCTCCACCTGCCAAACACATTGGTAATACAGTGGCACTGAGAAATACAATATCCAAAGTTCATATTGCTCATTTTATTTCCCTAATAAGGATCTTGATGATCATGTACTTATGAGTTTGATTGCTTTAAGGTATGCCTAATAAGTTTGGCTAAGGAATGCCATGGTGTTCTCTTAAGACAGCCATTTTGCCTGCTTCTCATATGGGCTGTGCCTTGCGATTTACAGTGAGAAAAGAGGTTGCAATTGCCCTGGTGTGCAGAGTGGGGGCTGCTTTTGAGTGAGATGATGAGACAAAGTGAGCCAGAATGTTTTACCCAAATTGTCTTAAGTAAAAGAGCTCAGCTGTCACAACAGGAGATGAAAGCTTATCTTGCAGGCTATTTTTGTTATTTTCTGGGTTTATGTGATTGCTGCAGAGTTTGCACCATAGTCTTGGTTTTACTATTCTTTTCTAGTCATGCTGTCTGTGAGCCCTTCTTGCTGGTATTACTGGTAACCTCTCAGACTTCGTGGGAAGTATAATCTCCTGCTGAACATCTCTATCTGCAGGGTTTTATCAGTTGTGGCTAATCCTTTTTTTCTCTCCCCAGGTGTTTATGCACTGGATAGTATAATGCAAAACTGGTTTACACTTTTCACTCCAACAGAAGCCACTAGTATTGTTGCTACAACAGTGATGTCCAACAGCACCATCGTCCGTCTGCATCTGGACTGCCATCAGCAGGAGAAGCTGGCTGGCAGTGCTAGGACGCTTGCTCTACAGTGTGCCATGAAGGATCCTCAAAACTGTGCCCTTTCTGCACTGACCCTATGTGAGAAGGATCACATAGCTTTTGAGACCGCTTACCAAATCGTTCTAGATGCTGCTACAGCTGGCATGAGCTACTCGCAGCTCTTTACCATAGCACGATACATGGAGCACCGTGGTTACCCCATGCGGGCCTACAAGCTGGCCACTTTGGCCATGTCACATCTCAACCTGAGTTACAATCAGGACACACACCCTGCCATTAATGACGTTCTGTGGGCATGTGCGCTCAGCCACTCCCTTGGGAAAAATGAGCTAGCAGCTATAATACCTCTGGTGGTCAAAAGTGTCAAGTGTGCAACAGTACTGTCGGACATTCTGCGTAGGTGTACTTTGACCACTCCTGGCATGGTGGGACTTCATGGAAGGAGGAACTCTGGTAAGCTGATGTCACTGGACAAAGCCCCTTTACGGCAACTCTTGGATGCCACAATCGGAGCCTACATTAATACAACTCATTCGCGTCTCACTCACATCAGCCCACGACACTATAGTGAGTTTATAGAGTTCCTCAGCAAGGCACGAGAGACCTTCCTAATGGCTCATGATGGTCACATCCAGTTTACACAGTTTATTGACAACTTAAAACAAATCTACAAAGGCAAAAAGAAACTGATGATGCTGGTTCGTGAACGGTTTGGTTGATGAAAAGGCGTGAATGGGGATCTGGGGGGGAGGGGTGGTTTATTTTTACTTGAGCCTGCCTTTGTATCCTTTTTAACTTAAAGAAACAGAGCCACACCGGTATTATATGTGTATAGTTATATTGAGTTTGCAAACTAAACTGTCATGTTGTGAAAGTTTGTGTGTTTTAATTTTCTTTTCTTTTTTCTGTTTTGTATGAGAGAGAGGTTAAAAAAGGTTTGGTTTACACTGAGTATATGTTGTCAAGTGGCAAAAGCCCACATCGCTCTCCTGTTCTTTCTGTATATGTTCACAGCCTCAAAAACAAACATATATTGCAATGGCTTTAAAAACCAAACAAAACACCTCCATCCTGTGATAAGTACCTCGAATGGATTCAGCTTTACTCCTTTGTAACTCATCCTTACATTTCAGCATATTTAAACAAACCAACAAATGAAATACTAATAGTTAAAAGGCTGACCACGTGGCTTTGCAGTGCTGTTCATCCAGAAGCATGGCACACAATGCTTGTGCATGTGGAAACTTAGCAACTGTCAACATACATTCTCAGGGATTTATCAAAAAAATTAAAAAATGAATGAGAGCATTTATTGTACTGTATATATATTATAGTATATGTCTGAATATTGAAAAATATAACATTAACTAATTTATAAAAAAATCTATGTAATGCAAAATACTTGAAGCTGCAGTAGCTTGGTTTTAAACAAAAAAAAACCTATCAGAAGGACTAAAGTGCGCCTTGCTTCAGGGTTGGCTCAGGTGGTGAACTATATGCTGGGCATCTATGCAGAGCCACCTTTTGGATTGCATGGTTGGACTGATACCTATTGGGGAAAATTTTATATATATATATTTATACAACCTGTGTATACATATATATGTATACACACATACACACATGCTTGTAACAGGCACTATAGTAAAGAGGGACAACAAAAAAATACACAGCCAGAGCAGCAAGCCTTAGCATTAAGAATACAGTATGCCAGAATTGGGGTTTGTGCCTCCTAGCCTAGAAGACTTAAAGAATATCCTTTTTGACACAAAACACAAAATGTTTTCCAAAATTATTGACATGATATGTTACGCCTTTGCAGTGAGCTAATAATAAGCTAACCTTTGTGCACAAATAACATATATATATATTATATATATATATTCTGCATAGGTATTTTGACTTTGTGCAGGACAGAAAGTTGTGTAGGTATGACTGTTCTACTTTTCAGTTTGTTTTTTTAATATATTTTATTTTCTCTAGAATTACTCAAACAAAAGCAGCCTTCTATCTTGCCTTGTCTTAATGCTTTAAAATAACCAAACTGGAGATCTAACTACCAAACTGTTCATTATATTATTAAGTACCAACTTTGGTTGCAGTATAGTGTCTTTACTTTAGCTGATGGTTCTGTATCCTTGTGCTTTTTAAAGCAGTTTTTACGTTTTGGTGCAAAAGTTGTCCAGTGTCTCTTGTTCCCTTCATTAGAGAACATGCTAGAGGTATGTTTGTAGGTATTTTTGTTTAGAAAAACTATTTCATGCTCTCCATTTTATTTATTATAATAGGTAAAAAGGTTGTACTTCATCACCCATGTAAACATGCTCATGAAGTTGAAAGTAATTAAGATTTGATACACTGATATCAATTTATTTATGTAACTAAATCACTGTTTTATAAACTTGTTAATGATCAACAATTTTTTTGTTTTGATTAAAATTAGTTTTTTGAAAGTTGATTCTGCTTCCTTTAATGGTGTCTGTTACTGGAATTGAATTGTGTTCGTAGATAACGAATGTCTATCTAAATGATTTCACTGCAGTGTGGTGGTATGCAATACAACCACCAAGTCCAGGAAATAAATGTTGTGTTCCTCAAAAATCTGCTGAGGAATGGCAGTGTTCACAGCTGCTGGTGGAAGAAGACCTGGTACTTCAGAGCAGGGGCCAAATGCTTCCTGTGTCTGAAGAGGTGTGTTCTGTACAGCAAACAGTAAGCCTTGATGTACCATCCTGGTAGGATTCTGGAGGGTGTGTGGTGCGTTGCCACTCTGGTTTATTTGGGTGACCATGAAAGTTGAGATGTGCTGCAGATGTATTCAAGGACAGTTCTTCCTGTTCATCAGTTGGCTTTTCTAAAGTGTTTTATGTATTTTGAGTCATGCAGCTCATTCCACTCAGCGTGACATTCTTGCTCATCAGCTGATTTCTATTTTTTGGAGCCCTTACTCCATAGGAATTGTGTGAATTTTCTAGTCCTCAGAGAATAATACAGTATGACATGGTTGCAAATTGGACAGGAGCTTTCTGCTTTACCACCGTTTAATCATCTTAGAATTGTTACTTGATGTCATATTTGATCTGATCACCTTCAATTCCTTTTTTTTTTTAGTATCTTCAGCTGAAAAGAGAATTAGTATGCAGCAAGCAACTAGCAGAGATACCGGTGTAACCATGAATTCTGACAGTGAGGCTTGCGTCACTGAGGATTAAGAAGGAAAAGGTCTGAGTCTTTGTACAACTCGTCTTGTAAAATATGAGTCTTTTACCAAGTCTTGCTAACAGCTGAGATGTCCTGATCTAATAGTGCTAACATTCCTGTGACATTTTGTGACTTCTGTTCCTTCCAAGTATTGAATTTTCGTTATATTTTTGGTTCATTACTTTGTCCTAGATGAATTACCTGTCCTGGGCAGTAACCGATGAAGGAAAAGAGGAAGTTATCATTCCATTCTGTAATGGGATCTTGTTGTTGTTGTTGTTTTAGCTGGGGTTTTTTTTCAAATTTTAGAAATAATGCCACAGTAAGGATAATTCTGGATTATGTAGATTGCAAAACTGAAACCTCTTTGGGGACCAGGCATTAGAATTAAATGCAGTCGTGGTAGTTGTCATCTGGTTAGAACAAGCACGTGGCTGTTTATTGCAGAACTGATGGAATTCTGTTTAGCTTATTTTCATGACTGAGTAAAATCTCTTCTGTGGCTGCACTGGTGCTGTGCAGTGCAGTTTACACCACATTGCAAGCCCTCAAGGGCTAACAGAGGCTTGGCCAATCCCTCTAGTAAACATGTTTCAATATGTCCTGCCCTTGGTTTGTGAAGGTAGGAGGAGGAATCCACCAAAAAAAAGAAAAGCCTGAGGGCTCTTGCTAGAAGCTTTCAAAAGTCTGAAAGTCACTCTTCAATATTTCTTTAGTGTTCTGTCAAATTAGCTGGAGCTTTTCCTTTCAGTTTTGGTTTGGTTTTTTTGTGGTTTTTTTTGGTTTTTTTTTTTTAGCAGTTCAGATTTTCATGTAAGCAGGTGTAAGTAAAGTGCAGCAAAACTGGGGTACTGCTTACATGGAAATTTTGTTTTCTGAGGTGTAGTTAGAGTGAATTTGCAGCATTTTTTTTTCACTGAGATACCTTCAATTTCATAAAAATGGGGATTTTTTACTGAAAAATCCCATTTCTGCTTTAAAAAAAAAATAAAAAGCAATTTAGGAGTTCTAATTTTAACGAAGTATATGATTTGGAAAAATAGCAGTATAGCTGATACCTTTACCTGAATTCAGAAGTATGATACCCTCAGGTATCCCCTTGCCCTACAGTTTTGGCGAGAGGTTAAGTGTTCAGAGACAAATAATTTTCCAGTATTTTAAATGCTTGCCCCATTTAAAGTGTGTACTCAGTGCAAAGATAAGTGGGGAAACAAGGTACATGAACCACAGAGTGTTTTGCCAGACCCTTGCATTGCAACAGGCAAGACTATACTGAATGTGAAATGAAAAGCTTTTTAAGAATCTTAATTGGAGAGACAGCAAAGTGTCAGATACAGCTTTACTTGTGAGAAGAAGTTGCTGGGAGTTGTCTCCTCTGGAGAAGTATGCACTCCATACTGCACATGGGGAGATCAGTCGTGCCTCTGCTAACACCCTGGGCAGTCAGCATCAAGTAGCACCTACCTGTCAGCTGAAATGCTTGCAATCCATCTTTATGGAGCTATCTGTATCCCTGCTTTTACTAAAAATAGAGAATTGTATGCTCTGAGAAAAAGAATCTGTCTTAAAAAGAAAATTACATCAGCTGCTGTATTTGCAGACAGCTCCAAGGTCACAGGATCTAAATTTCTGTTAACATATGTTGACTACAAAGCACAAGTTATTTCTAAAGCCAACCTTGGCTATAATTTCTATAGCTCTTAAGGTAGAGAGCAATAATGACTAGGAGGTAGTAGAATCATGAAGCCACCCAATGAGTAATCTTTTCCTGAGTTTTGTGACAAATGCATTTCATTGTTGAGATTTTTTTTCTTCCTCTTTAGCCTTTGTCCTTTTGCGTGTGTAATTTAAAGAGCTTTGTATTTGGAAAAAATGTTTACACGAAGGGTGATGTACTTGTGGTTTGATGATGTAAAATGAGCAACAGGGTTATTGCTTGCTAACCATGGTCCATGATGTTGGAAGAATCTGTGGAGCAGTGAATGGGAAGGGTGAGCTGATGCAGGGGCTGGTGAACTCACTGAGGCCTAAGGGAGCAGCCACAGCTGACGTGCAAAACCAGCACTGTCTGCCTTTCCACCACTCTGACCTTGAAATTGTTTGTCTGATCACAGGGAAGTCTTGGTTTGGTGTCTTTTAACATGTGGTTTGGTGTCTCAGGCATCAAAGGCATATCACTGTTCACAGAAGGATTCTGGAAAGTCAGAAAATGGATGAGAGTGATTAAGGACAGAGCTAAATATTCCTCTGGTGAAGCTGCTGGAATTACATCAAGGCTAATGTTGGCAGAGAGTTCTGGGAAGCCTGCTAGTTATAGGAAAAAAAAGTAGCAAGAGAAGTAGTGCCAAATTCTCCCTGGTCAGCGGGCAGGAAAAATCATTTGGTGTTTGTGGCCTTCATTTCCAGGCCATCTATATTGTGTTAAGCAGCATAATGTAACACTATATTTCCTGGCTTTTCCAATGTCCCGGCAAAAGTCAGGCAGGTGGCAGCTCGTCTCTTATAAAACAGTGTCCCTGAAGCCTTCTGTTGCCTCTGAAAAAGCAAGGTGTGGGAGAGGCTGGTGTTGCTTGGGCCATCTTGCCAGTATCCTGAGGAACCCTGAGCAGCACAGAGAAATCAATTCAGGAGGCCAAGGTTGCAACAGGGAAAATTACATTAAATGCTTTCCCAGAAAGATCCCATTTGTAAAACTCTCAACAGCAGTTGGTCACTTAAATGAATGAAAATTGTGAGTTCTGCAGAAAATGTTGTCTTTTGTGCCTCTAATTGACACTTTGAACATGTTTAGTAGATCAGTAGATTAATTAAAAATATCCCAAATAAACACCAAAGTGGAAGACATGTTAACTTGTTCCTGAAATGAAAAAATGTACCTGAAGAGGAATTTTGTCATACTCAAGCTCTGCCTGTTGCACTATGAAGGTGTGAAAGGCAGCTGTCACACTGCTGTGGCAACCGTCACCCCTCTCCAGCTGTTTTTGGTGGGACAGAGGGAAGGAGGTGGTGTTTTGGGTGGTGTTTTCATTCCTTACTTTAAAACCTTTTTCTCTAGCCACCTCATGACTGATTCCATGTATGGTATAGATGCAGAATGGGAAGACTCTGCCTGCTTGCACAGGATATGTTTGCTCCACTCCTCTTGTGTCAGTACAAATGTCTGACCCAGTGCATACTGTTTTCTTCAGCAACCTGCAATTTCAGGAGGTTGTCTCCACTTCTGTCACGCTGCAAGTTCTGGGGACTTTCAGGTTTTGAAAAATGAGCCTCTCCAACCATTCTTGAAAATCTGAAGTCTAATTTAAAAACACTGTGTTCTACAAGGCCTTTGGCTTGGCTGCTACTTAGCAATTTAGCAGGTCTTTCGTATTCTTTGTCTAAATCATATTATGAGAAACTGAGAAGCCTAATAGACATGTTTGGAAATCTTAATGTGAGATGGTACCAAAATAATGAAAAAGGAACTTGAGAATTGCCTTAGGGAGTGGTGATTGTAGAGGGAGACTGTACTCACGAGTTTTCATCTGCTCTGAACCTCTCAGTATTTTATGTGAAGGAAAGTCCATGTGAGAAAGACTTAACTGTTGCATGGTGGCTTTGTTTTCACAGCCTGCATTTTCCCAGCCATCACTGTATTCCCCATCTGAAATGATCCAGGACTTTTTCCTTATCTCAGCAATTCCCTTTTTTTAATTTCACCAGTCACATGGTGTATACAACCTTACACCATGTTCCTCTTGTAACTGCTGGACTGCATTACGGTGCTGTAGCAAGTGGAATTTATCCAGATTTGGTTCAGGTGGACTTTGTATGGAACGCTTGAGCCTAACACTGGTAAGTTACTGCACCTCAGAGGTAATTAGGGGCTGTAATGCAATTCTCATTTGTGGAAGAAGTGGCCACCACTCATGAGAAAGCAGTATGGCACTAATCAGAGTTTGATGTCATTAATTTTGTGAGTATTTGGACTTGTACAGCAAATGCAGGCAATAAAAGCCAGAACCTAAAAAGCAAATTTTTTAAGGTAGTAATTTACAACATTTACAATATTTACAATTTACAATCTTCCGTCAGGAAGAATAAAGTCAAGAAAACAGTAATTAATAGCAAGAGTTAAAGTGCATCCATCACTAAGCATACGCACTGCCAAGGCACAAATTCTTCACTCCTAGAAAAGTTCAGGCAAACCAGGCAGGATGATTTTGTCTTTTATTTGCCAGTTGTTCAGCACCCTAATGGTCTGTAAATAGTTTTTGTAGGTATGTGTGAGACCTAATTGGATGAACTGAAATGGCACTGACTCTGTTGAGCCCAGTATGAAAACACTAGTTTATGTACCTGTTTGTGCTGCTGAAGTGTTCCTGGCACACTTGCAACACTGGCCATCACACTGGGCTATCTTGTTGCTCATCCTGCACTGCTTACAATACATCTAGGTTGTCTATTACCAGCAGCAATCCCAAATCTCTGTTTTCTGGTGATAGGAAATAAAATGAAAGACATTTTTAGCATCTGGACACATGCTTGAGAAGTGCAGTTGCATTGAGAGCTCTGAGCTTCAGTATCTGCTGAGTTCAGGACCTGAATTTGCAATTAATTTTACAGTGCTTTTGTTTTTGCCACCATTCAGGTGTGCATTTACAGGTGACTGTGTTCAGTGGAGACAAATGTAGACTCACCTCATGGTGTGGGGACAGTGTGTGTATGTTGGTGTTCAAGCCCAAGCACAGCTGTTGTCCATGGGCCAAAGCTTTTCTTCAGCTGTTGCAGTTGGGTGAAGCATTTGTGGAACAATGTGTGGGCCATCTGAGTTGGCTAGCTGATACCCGTATTAATGAATATCCTGATGTGTCAGGCCAGAGGGCAGCAAGGGGAACAAAACAGTGAGTCAGCATGTTTGTTTCTGTCCTTAAATCCATATCTTCATAAGCTATGGGCATAGGGAGCCCTGGAGAAACTGCTTCTTCCTTCTTTTCACTAGTACTAATTGCTTCTCTACTGTACAAATAAATGGTGGTAGGGATTCAGGCAGCAGGTTGAGCCCTGTGCATGGCATGTGACTTTGAGAGATCACAGATCTTCCTTACAGCCTCCCTGTGCTCTCATCCCATCCATGAGCCTGACTGACTGCTGCCTTTGTTGGGAGTGAATGCTCATCTGTGCAGCTCTTGGCTTTCTGCAGAGGTTGCAACTTGCCAGCAGTTGTGGCAATTTTCTGTATGTAAGAATTGGGAGTAATTAAAATACTTACTGAATTGCAACACTGTGGATTTGTGGTTAAATTCAGAAATTACAGTTTTGGAGTTTTGCTGTAAAGAATATTCCTTGTCTAGTGCAGAGCATCCTTGATGTCTAGCTTTTCCAAATGGTGGTTTTCAGCTTGCTTCATTTATTGTTCAGCAGCATAACTGCAGAGCCCTCTTCATGTTACAGAAAGCACATGAAAGACACAGATCACTGGAAACTGTAATTCAAGAAGACTAAATACATCTGGGTTCTGGAGTTTTTTCCACAAATTGTTACCCTATATACTGGATGAGTAGAAGTCCTATGGCAGGCATCCCTAACATGAAGACCAGATGTAAGGCTGGAATTGTCTTTGGATTTAGCACTGTTTTAGTAAGATACAGAATCTTACAGCTGAGCTTCTGAGTGTGAGTAGTCACTGTGAGGTCAATGGTTAACTTCTATAAAGTACTTCACTATCAAGAGGGTTTAGAAGCCCAGTGGAGTGCACAGCCTGTTCCTTCAGCAGCTGGTGTGGGCCTGTGCAAAGTGTATCACCCTAGGGCACATCTGTCCAGAGCTGCTGGGGTGATCCCCACTTGCACCCCTCTCTGCAAAGCTCCACTGATGGACCCTGGGAGGCTCTTGATGAGCCTGCCCTGCTCTGGCTGGAGAGACCCGTGCCTGTGTGAGACACATCTCAGAAATGGGCTGGTGGGAGTACACTGGGGAAGCCAGAGAGGGAACCTTCTGGCTTCCTTAAATGGGAAAACTTCTCATTTCATTTCCTTTGTTTTCATTACAACAGCTTAAAATAAAAAGTAGAATAGGAGCGAAAAATAAAACTTCAACAAATAGCTTCCTGGCAGCTCTGTTTCGCTCACTGATATTCTGCAAATGTAAAGTAAACTCTTTTCAGCCAAGCGCTTAAGAAACTTTCCTATTTAAAGGTATGTGTTTTAAGTGCCTGCTAAAGTAGGTTTTCAGGCTACTGCTTGCTTGCTTGCTTGCTTACCAAACAGCTCACCACAGGCCTGCTTCAGAAATTTGCATGGGGAGGAAAAGGGAGAATGCCTCCTTAGGTGAAGCTCCCACAGCAGTAGTGTTAGAGCCCTCGGAAGAAGTAGTTACGGTCTAGCAGCAGCTGCTTTTAAAGTTTATTAAACAAATCATAACTGACTACTGCATGAGAGCAGTGAAAGTAAAGAGCTATGATGTCAGAGGTTGAAGACAATTCATTATTTTCATTTAGATAATTTTGGGCTACAGAAGTGCATTAAAGACTAGGATGCCACCCTTGCTTTAGGTATGTGTGGGTGCATGCACACTTCCTTAAAGTCCTGATGGAGAAACAGAAGATTGTGTCTGTTCCTGCAAGTGCCATATGTTTATAGCAGAGCTATAAAACACTTCAAAGCAGAGGTTTATAATGAAAATAGTAACACATTCTTAAGCATGTTGATGATAACAAACAACACCATAAAGGGTTTCAAAGAGGTACCTCTCTTTTTTCTGAAAGAGGATATACTAGCTCCTGCCTGGAGTGAAGCTTGTAATTTCTGTTCTTCAAACCGGTTGAATCTTCAATGGCATCTAAGAAACCCTGGTTGTTGTCTGACACTTCAGTTGGTGCCAGGATGTAGCAAAGTACTGTGTTTGATATCCAAAAACTTTTACAATTGCAATACAGAAAAGACAGCCCTTTTCAAAACATGTAATTTTCCTATGTGTGTGTGATAAAATGCATATTTTTTCCAGCTTCTTACCTACTTCTTATGTCCTGAAATAATGCCAAATGTGAAGCAACTGTTCTAGTTCTTTGTGTTCTGGGTGCAATCACTACACTGGCTTTTCATAAAATTCCTCCCACGATAAACTTAGCTTCTAGTCATTAATGCATCCTACTCATTTTCTTACAGATTTTAGTGGGCTTCTGACTTTCTTATAGGCAACAATAAACATCTAACATTGGCTGTAGCTAAAAACTTTCACCCAAACTGCTGTGATCACTTTTGGAGTAGAGCCTTCTCTTTTGATAGCAAACTGCAGCCAGCTTGGGAGTGGAGCAGGGAAGCTGTGCAGCATTTCACCCCTGTTCAGGAGGGTGAAGCTTGTCTGTCACACTTGAGATAGCAAAGCAGATCTGCAGCCCGGGTGAAGTGATGCAGTTTGGACTTGAGCTGTTGTCTTGTTTTGGAAAGACAGGTATCTGCCAGAGAAAGCTGCAGTTTCCCTTGGAATGGAGAATGTAAACCCCTTACCCCCTCCAAATTATTATAATTTTGCAATTAAGAGCTTTCAGGCAAAGATTTGGGAATAGGAACAATAGTTCTTTACTAGGAATATTAAAAAATTACAAATGCAGTAGTACAATAAAGGAGCAAGCAAAGAAACAAAAATCCTAGAAGCCCTGACAGAGTCAGAGATACAGCCTGACACCCTGCTGGTCAGGGTGTTGGAAGCAGTCCCAGAGAAAATCCTCCTGGAGTGGCAGATGTGGTTCTGTTGGAGCAGAGATGATCCTGTAGAAAAGGGTCCAGTGATGGTGAGAAGCATTCTGTCTTCCTCCAGGAATCCAGTGGAGCCAGATATCTTATGTTCCTACGTCTCAGTTTTTATCCAGGTAGGAATGGTTGGCTCCACCCACTGGGTGGAGCATCTCACAATGGGATGATGGAATGTGTCCTGTCCTTGGTGAGCCTTAATGGCCCATTACCAGAAAATATCCCTCTGGAGGGAGGATGGGTGGTGAAAGAGATAAGAAACACTGCCCCACCTGGTTTTAACAGCTGGCCCATTATCAGAAGGCACCCGCCCTCCTCCCCCCAGAGTTACAAGAGATAAAGAAGAACATCTCCCCAACTGCTTTTAACAGATGAAATAGAATACACATTTTTGGTTCCATAACCCAAGATGGCTGTGATCCCAGGGGATAACATACTTGGAAAGCAGCACAAACAGCAAGCAGCAGCATTGAACACAGGTGTGCTGCTGTTCTGTTGGACATGGCTGAGCCTTTCCTGGGATCACTACCACAGTCTTTCCATTCTTTTGCATGATATGAAGAAACAACGGATGCTTTGCTTTTCAGTGGTTGATTGTTGTGTTTCCTTGTTTTTCCTCATGGAACATGTTTTCTGTCATAGAGTCTCCTGGTGTATGCCAGCAGCCCAGTGCAGCCTGGTGCCCCCAGTTAACCATGTGGGATGAAACTATGTTGACTGTAGGGTGAAAAATTGCCTGAAGAGGCTCAGGGACAAGGCAGGGACTTCATGGTCAGACTATGGGGCCACACTTTCAGAGGCAAATAAAAAGGGGACCATGTTGCTTTGGGGTGAGATGCTCAACCAGCTGCTGATGGGAAGGAAGATACTTAGGAAATGCTGTCAAAAGAAAAAAAAAAAAAAAGAAAAAAAAAAAAAAGAAAAAGAAAAAAAAAAAAAGAAGGTTTTGATTAGATATTAGGAAAAAATTGTGAGGGTGGTAAGGCACTGGAACAGGCTACCCAGGAAAATTGTGGATGCCCTATCCCTGCAAGACCTGGTTTATCTGAAGATGTCCTTGCCCACAGGGTGGGGTTGAAACTATATGATCTTCAAGGTCCCCTTCCAAACTAAACCATTTTAAAACAATAATTAAAAAAGAAAATCCCAATGATAGAGAAAATAAGCTGACATGTCTGCATCTTCTGAGCTGTGGTGTCATCAGTGGTTTTTACAACAGGGGCAGTAGAAAACACTCTCATAGAAGATGGACTGCTTTGCCCTCTGAATTTTGTATCACACAATTCCTTCCATATCTTTAGCAAATCTCTCCTGCCAACCTCCCAGACACTTCCTAATTTTCAGTGGGCCCCAGAAGGCTCAGGGGAGGCAAGTGCTGAGTCAGTTGATGGGCAGAACAAAGCCACCTTCAGAACCTCAGGTCAATGACACAAGCTGCAAGCTGGGACAGCACAGAGGTGCCCTCAGCTCATGACAATGATAGATCTCTGTTCAATAAGGAGAGACAGACAGGGGCTCAGCTGCAGTACTTCTAGTTATGATTCTGCATGTGTGCATGAGGAATGCCTTGGTGCAAACATTAAGTAGAGCAGTAGTCTGGAGCATAACCTAGACAGTCTCTGCAAAGTCACCATCTTCCTGAAAGTCTGCAGCTCATGCATGGGGGTCTAATATTCTTTCTTCTCCAAAAGGGAACCAGAACATTTAGTTCAAAATCCTGAAGCTCCGTGATCTTATTTACTAGGTTTTGCTTCTAAAGACTCAGGTGTTTGCGTTTTTTTTTAGGTTTCCCTCTAACCTGCCTTCCTTCTGCAGGGGTCCCAGTGAGAGATGACTTTCTCAGGTTAGGTAGGGACCTATTCTTCACTATAATGGTATCCCAGAGGAGACTCACAGGATGTAACTCAGGTGGAAACAAAAAGCAAACTCTGTGCAATGTATCCAATCTTTACACATGGCTGTACTTCTTTGTGAATGGTAGGAGTTTACTTCAGTAAACTTCAGAGCTGAAAACATTGATGAGAAAAGTACTGTTTTGTGTTAGACTAATCACAAATACAGTGGTGGTATATTACCCAAATAAGTCACTCATTGCAAGCTGCTTTGTGACTTCCTATGATAATTAATAAGACCAGAATTGAAATTGTCAGGTAAATGTTTTTATGGCACTGGTGTCTAAAGACCACAGGATGGCCCATGTCTCCTTGAATCACCTATGCCTTCAGAGTAGGTATTGGAATTGACACAGAAAGAAGAAGAAGAATTCTGTTTAAGACTATATGGCACTTCTCTGGTGGCTCCCTTCCTTCCTGAGCCTGTTACCTTTTCAAGGAAGGAGAATGGTGTCTGCTGGGCAGCATATTCTGGCTAAGCAGCCCATGGTCTCCATTGCACAGATAGTATCAATGTGGTAGCATATGAACCTCCGATGTAAATTGCAATAACAATTTACGTAGCATTTGGAAGGAAGTCCAGATTATATGTTTGTAGTACTTGTGAGTTTGATTACTGTCTTCCACAGAGCAGAACAAAATTGGAGGGATCAGGAGCAGCAGGTTGTTTAGCTTTCTGACACAGCTGGAGAAAATCAGCTTTATCTGAATAGCATTGCTGTTAGCACTAGGTTTGCTGCCCCATGCGTTTTTGTTCCTCAACAGTGGGATAATGGATGAGCTGGATCCTATTATTAACTTGTCTCAAAGTACCATGTAAAATTAATAAGTATAGAGAAAAAGTGCTTTCAGATCTTGAGAGAATTAAAGAGTGTCAGAGACAACATGGACTTAAATACATAATGGGAAGTAAGCTGCATTCAGCTGCATTTCTGTAATAAAGATAATGGAATCTTGAAATGCAAGAGGGTCAGTGAGCTTTTGTTTTGATCTTATCTGCTCTGTAGAAACTGCTCTAATGATGGATATAGTTACAAAACATTGGTATCCTGTCGTGTTTGCAACACGCCTCAGGTAATATTGATAGGAATGACCTCTGCCTTGACCACATTCCCAGACCGTGGCCCTCTGAGGTCTATTGTTAAAATACAGATCGGGATTCAGTTTAAACATTGTCTGGGCTAAGTAAAACTAAGTGATGCTTCTGATGAAGCTGTACTGAGCGACTAGTTGGTCTTCTAAACCATTTTCTTCTAGTATGACATTACAATCAATTGCCTCAAATATGGCCTAGCTGAGGTAACTTCTTTAGCTACTTTTGACCACTTTTTCCTTTCCCGTGTGCCTTTCCAGAAAAACAAAGTTTAAGCTCTTATTCCTAAACTGTGGCAATTTGTATTCTGCTCTCAGCTCATAGCAGAACTGACTGTGGGAATAACTGCTATTGAGCAGCATTTTCTGAAAAGGCAAAAAAATGCCTTCATCTGCTTTGTAGAGGCTTTTTAATTTAATCAGGTGTTTTGTTTTTCCAGGGTAGCCCTCTGTAATCTACAGAACACAGCAGAGGGCAGCCAGTCAGGACAGTCTTCAGGTTTAAGCTTTGGGAATTTCCCTGGTTTGGGTGCTGACAGGAGTCTTCCAGGTGACAGCAAAATTGAGACATGAGAGAAGCATTTTGGCATGGCTTCTAAAGAGATTGGCTGGAATGGAAATTTTCCCTCATCCTGCACTCTCTTGGCAGATTTCTTACAGGTAAAGCAAATTCCTGATATGTTATATTCAGTACTAAATATGGTATTGTAGAACAGAAACCTGAGGGAACTGAGGAATCCTGTCTGTTCACTCAAAATGTTTTAAAGTCTGTTGACCTGAAAAATGTATTGTATTCCTGGTTCAAAAGTTTTCCAATTAAAGTCGTGTGCAAAAGAGACTGTTCCCAACAGTTATCCACACAGGAGCCTCTACTTTTCCTGAAAACTACTACAAACCTCACCTGAGGAAGAGGAGGTTGCCCTTAGTGATGACTTCTGAGCCAGGTGGTGGCAGACTGGAAGATGCTATAGGCTATTTAATGCCCTTTTTGCTGAAGTGTAATCAATTCCTAGGTGAACCTTTAGCAGTATCATTTTTTAAGAGAGAGAACCATCAGTGAGTGTGACCTTCAGCTCCTAAGACTTTCCAGGATGAGGCAAGGGGGTGTCTCTGTCACTTGCAGGTGTTATGCTCACTCATAAATGGCCCAACAGCCAAGATCTTACAGGAAAAGGAGGCTGATTGCACCCAAGAGATTCCTCCCTCAGCAGGAAGTCAACAGAAGAGCCATGCCCAAAACCCTAGGCTGTATTCTGGGAGAATGTGTAGTTTTGCTTTGTTACATTGATTCATGAGTGATGTGAACTGTGCTCAGAAAGACCAAAGGCAATACAGGCTGCTGAAACTTGTATTAGGACTGGGGCAGTCTTACTGGCTTAATAACTCATTTTTGCATGGTAGCCTCCACTGAGTGCAAGAGAGTGAATAGCTCCTCTCTTTGATTGCATTGATGTATGACTCCAGTTATTCCAGCCAGTCCTACACAAAACACAAGGAGCTCCTCCACTGATGTTCTTTTAATATGCAGCATGAGTAAAAATATTTCATTTGTAATTGCCACAAACATAGCTTGCAACTTTTTTGAATGACTGGATATTTGTAGTAGCTTTATTTGGCTTGGGAAACAAGAGTGAAATCATAGTCTTCAGCACAAACTACCAACAAAGTAGTCTTGCTCCATGCTTACTCATGATTACTTTGGTGCCTAGGTTCAACAGTGAATTACTTTGGTGCCTAAGTTCAACAATGAATAATTATTTCCATATGTTTCCCTTATTTTCAAATATTTCTGTACGTTTAAAAGGGAAAGAAGAACCACTACATTTACAGTTGGAGTAAATGAGCAGAATACAGTATGTGTGGCACTGAAACAGAATGATCTTCTTAGGTGAGATTTGAGAGATTCATGGTCATTGTGCAGGACACATGCAGAAAACCAGATCAAATGCAGCAGCTGGAGTCACTGGAGAGCTACACAGGAATTTGGAGAGGGGAAAAAAGTAAACAATGTGTATTATTCATCGTTTGTCATTTGCAGTTGAGGAAATGGAATGCCCCTGGCACATCTGAAGAAGTTCATGATTCATCTGAAGTAGTGAAAGAACTACAAAGCCAAATAGTAATATAAACCCCTGGGGATGTGCTGGTACAGTCTTTTACATAGCATTAGAACCACTATAAATAGTTGTACTAAGATAAAAATTCTGGCAAATATTTGGCATTTGATTCTTGAGATATGAAACTCTTCATTCTTTGGAGTCAAGAGAGGTTAGTCTTGTTCAGCGCAATAATACTAAGAACTTCTACCTTTATTTGAAAATCATTCCAATTCTCTTTCACCCCACACCCATTCTCTTTTTACTGGAGATGTCCCAGATAATGAGTAGTGTTAGCCACAGCACCTCAGCTTTGTGGACCTGTTGTTGCAGCCTGAGAGCCCCTTTAATTCCCAGTAGGCATTGTGAGGTTTGCTTTTGACCTGGGAGAATACTGCCATCATTCATTTTCACTAGCCTCTACAAAGTGAAGCATTCCGTAGAAACTGAGTTTTGGAGTAGTTACGTAACAGATGGCCAGATGGAACTGAGTAGTCAAATGGCTCAAAAAAATAGTTGTTACCTATACTCAGTAGTCATTATGAAAATGTGGTGAACCAGTTTGAGTAGTTGTTTTCCAAAGATTACCCATCAACTTCATTTCTGCGTGCCAGCCTAAATAAGCAAACGTGCACTTTCCTGAACTGGGAATGGCAAATACTCCTGAGAGGCAGCATCACTTCAACAAATTATAAGTATGCAGCCCAGGCATTCATGCCTGGACTTGATCCTGTTCAACCTGACGTTTGTGGCATGAACACTCACTGTTTTCTTCCTCCTGCTGCATTGCAGGTTACTTCCTCTGCTTTGCAGATCAGGAATTCCATGTGTTAAGAGCATGGATGGAAAAAAAGAGGATGAGGGTTTAGAGAAAACTAAACCAAGAATTCACCTGTCATGGGTCTAAACCCCAGAAAGCACATGCTCTCCAAGCATGCTTGCTATGGCCTTTTAAATAGCACTCAAGCCACTGAGAGTAGCTGGAGTCAGACAAAAGTGGGTGTCACTGCAGAGGTAGTTTGGGGCTGTATGTTATGTAACTACTGCAAAATTCAGTTCAGTCAAGAAACTGCACACAGAAAGTAATATGGAATAGTGCTGTGAGGAGAACAAGAACCACTGTCAATGTGACTGGGGTTAAACTCAGGTTTTGTGAGGATTTTTTTTTTGTCCTCTTGCGGTTTAAAGTTCCTTTAACTTTTAAATGTCTCTTTCTCAGATGTACAAGCACATGTCATTTAGTTATAGTAGACCTTGCCATGGCACCCATCATTATTTTTCTCTGTATACCACATGATTTTAGCAGCCAGCTTCAAGCATGTGGGTGTACACTTCACCTGGCTTTAGACACCACGGTTCCAAATTCCTGCACAGCTCATGGTGCTGGGCTCCCACTCTGGCAGTTTGGCCATACAAATCACCAACCATTTAAGCAGAGCTCAGACACAGCTTAGCAATGCTGGTTATAGCCTAGAGCGAGCACAGCTGAAGCTCAGACGTGCCTAGTGAGTTATTCCTACGCATGCTGAAGGGCAGGCACCTCGGTGTTTTGCAATGGGTTCAGCCAACTAGCCCAAATGACAGATTAAATAATCCCTTTTGCCCATTGCCACTGCAGTCTCTGCCACCCTTCACAGGTGACTCAGAATCCACTAACATCTCATTTCTGCGAGAAGAATATAATGACCTGGCTTGTATACTCTCATTTTTTTCCTCTATTTCCCTTCCCAAATAATGCATGTTTGCAATGCAGTATGATGAATTCCCAGGTGCACATCCCCTGTGCACAGTCTTTAACATGATTCACGTGAGGTTATGTTGTCCATTATGTTCTTCATAGTTTCTCAACAGTATCTTTCATTATATGTTGATGAAAGCAGGATAACCCCTAGCCTTCCTGCCAAAAAGAGTTAATGTTTCTGTATGGGTCCAAGCTTCCCCTTTCTTGCCCAGCTGGTTTTCCTGCTGTTGTGCTGGAGTTAGCAATTGTGATGCAGTTGCTTGCAGATTTCAATACCCTAGTCCCTTATGGGCTATATGCCACATACACTGCCTTTCAGTGCATGCATGCTAAAGATTTCCTACGACAGAAAAGCACTGGAAGGGTTCTGCAGAGACTCCAAATGAAAACACAGATGAAAGTGTAAAAGCAGGATTGAAAGCACGCCTTTAAGCTCATGGAAATAAACATTTACAGCTTCTCTGACCTTTTCCTATAGATCATCTCAAGTTCATGAAGTTCACTGTGATTTAAAATTCAGAGCAATACTTCCTTTAGGCTGTTGCATTAAAGTCCAGATATGAGTGAATGTTTAGACTCAACTCAAATTTTCCACCAGCTTCCAAATTCTTAACCTGCAGGCAATTGCAAGAAGGTTGGCTGTACTTCCCTATTCATTGATCCCATACAGGGACTCTTTGTATGCAATGGCAGAGGGATGATGTAGTTTCCCCATTACTGCTTTGAAGTAGAGAATTTCTAACAATTTTTTGAGGCCCTGCTTTTGGCATGTTTTATTCTAGTCTTTATTTTCCAGGATATTTCCTTATTTACTCTTCTGAAATACTCTCCACATATAGGATAAAAAAAAGAATATATCTTACTGCCTAAAATTTATACTTCTGCTGCAACATTAAATATTCTGCATCTATTCTTCACTTAGACTACAGACCTGTATCACAATGACTTGCACAGAATCCCTTAGAAAGGGTGATGCAAATAGGATTTTGGAAAACGGTTATGACTTTAGATGAGAAGGTAAGACAGAATTTAGGAATATAATTTTGGAGGAACAGCTCACCTTGCTGCAGGCCCAGGGGCAGGAGTGAGCATGTTTTCATGCTGTACTCCTTTGGTTTGTGCTAGCAGGGAAAGAGTCTCTCCCAGCCTGCAGCTGCCCAGCCTGACTAGCAAGACTATTTGGCATTACTGGGCTACTGTGCTTTGGCAGCCCCAGCTCAAACTTCATCCTGTTTCTACTTAGCAGTTTTCTTTCCAGATCCTTCCCATCTTCCTGCTGAAATTTTGTCCAAGAGCTCACATTTCTAACACCCCAAATATGCAATTCTTGTGTCTACAATGTCATTCACAGACTAGACAGCTGTGCTGCACATTCCTCAGTGACCATTGAGCCTCAGGCCCATCTCAGGCATGTTGGCTGTTTTGGCTAAGGCTGTGAACTCTGCTCCTGCTCTTAAATCATATTCAGGACTGAGGTAACCAGGGATACATCCTGAACCCATTTGTGCATGCCATTAAAATGCATACAGTGATGTGGTATGTTTATTATTGTTGATAATTTGCTGTAACAGGTAACATAATGTAAAAGGTTTATTTGGGTTTTTTTTAAATCTAATCTTATTTTCTCATAGGTGTAGAAGCACACATGGTTGAACATCTCTCCACAAAGAGCAGAAATACAGATTCTTGAGACATCAAGGCAGGAAAACAGTTTATGCATTCTTCAAATGGCCATGCTAGTTAGAGATAAGAACTTTAACCTCAAATCTGTGACCTGAGTCCCATCACCCCTCTCCTCTCTGCATGTTTCAGGAGATGGAAGTTTGTGGGTGGGTGTTGCCTCTTGACCCTTCCTGCTACTTTATCATTACTGAAAAATCACAGTGAATCACTCTGCTGGTGCCTCTTGCACATCCTGTGTTTCTTCAAACTTCCCAATTCCCTTTCTTTCTCTTTCCACCTCCTCAGCCCCATCCAGTATTGCACAAGCTTTTCTGAGGTTGCACTCCCTGCTGCACACTGATCCTGCTGTTAGGCCACACTGTACCCTGGGATTTCTCTCCTTGCCTATAGTCAGCAGTCTTTGCTGGAGCTCAGCTGTCTAACTGAACCACTAGCCTGAGCTATAAAATGATGTAGAAATACAGGGAACTTTCTAAAATCAGGCACATTTTTAAACTCTTTGAATTTCATATGAGAATGAATCATAGAAAGGGTAATTTTCTTCTCATGCTGAATAGGGAACTGCATTAAAATTGGGACTGCAAGGAAAATGACTTGTAAAGCAACTTTATTTGTTTCATGTTAAGGCAGCCATTGCAAGCATTTTCAACTCCCGCTCTTTTTTTGCCTAATTTTGAGAAACAGACACAACTGTCCTTCCCCACTCCCTCCCAAGAAATATTGTTTGGGGGTTGCATAAAACATTTTAATCCACTGTGAATGCTCCCTTACCAAAACCCACATTAACTGTTTTAGGTTGACTTGTCACAAAAAACATCTTCTCAATGTCACCAGTGAACTGACTGAATCCATAACTCACACAGCTCGAGGGAAAGGCCTGCTTTGAGTACAGGAGAGGATGATTGACTTGATGCTGCATTTGGCTTCAGTGATCCTTGGAGAGGGAGGACGTTTGAGTCGGCTGCAGCTCGGTGACACTGCCGAGTGCCCAGCCAGCCATGCCGGGGGCACAGGTGTGGTTGGCAGTGCCTTTTCACATCCAGATCCTGAGCTCTGCCACAGCTAAGAGCTGATGTCCTAATTTCTGCACCCAGGGGCAGGGGAGCTGTGAGTGTGGTGTTCTTTCCCAGAAGTGAAGGTCACTACCTCAGCTCCCAGCCCCACCGAGTCTGTGCGCAGAGGACCCAAGGCAGCTCCTCAGAACCAGGCTTGCCTTTTGACAGAGCCCTGTGTTCACCACTAGGCTGGAGCCTGCTGCTTCACTTCCAAACTTTATTGATCTCAGTGTACATTGTTGCTGGCTGTGCTTCTCAGTAGCTGGTGGGCTTTTCGCTACCAGTGGGAAATGGGGATGTACAAGGAGCTGTCTTCAAATGAAAGCCCTGAGGGGCCTGGACTTGGGGGCATTCCTTTGCACTGGTGTTTGGAAACCAAGTGCAGCTGGCAATTTAAAAGCACCTGCATCTCTGTGCACAGGGTTGTATTCCAGGACTTTTCTCAGGGAAGGGAAACAAAGCAGCTCCTCAGTGCTGGTGTCACCAGCCCAGCAGGAGAGCGCCCAGCCAGGCCTGGATGCGTTATTTGCATTTTGATGTTGACACAGAGTACATCCCAATGCCAGCAAAAAAAGAGGAGGAATGTGCTCGAGGTAATGCATTTGAGCTTCTTAGGAGGGTGGCAAGTGGCTGGGTGGGAGTCCTCCAGCTGAAGGGAGATCTGGGCTCTGTGTTGCCAACAAGTTTGACATGCCTTATAATGTCACTGTAGCTTCACCAGCAGAAATTACGTAAGTTGTGATTCTCCTATTGTTCCCAGCCCCTGGAGAAGGGATTTCTTCCACCATCTCTGAGGCAGAATAAGGAGTGTTTGGGGATGCCTCCTTTGCCCTTCACTCCCCATTTTTACTGGGACACTTATCTGAAAGGGGTCCTCAGCCGCAACAAAAGCTCTGGGGTGGCCACTGTCTCTCCTGGCTCTTGCTCAGTGGCAGCCCTGGAGAAGGGAATCAGCTGCTTCCATACTTACATTACACTGAGACTTTAGGGTCTGTACAAACAGCAGTTAAGTCTTGTAAAATTGGAATGATTTTGTTAAGCACATATTTAACTGAGGTTATCTAGCTTATTGTCCTGGTTCTTGGGAGATAAGGGAGGGCAACATGGCCAGGGAATGACTCACCATCAGCTTTGAGGAAGAAATGAGTCAAGTTGAACCTTTCCCTACAGGAGACTTCCCATTCTTCTGAAGGACAATAAGCAGAGAGAAACACAAAGTGCAGAAGGGAAGGTGTAAGCCAAGATGAAGCAGGAAAAAAAAGGATGGAGGCAAACATAGAGGCAGAACGAAGGACTAACTGCCATAAAGCAAAAGTGTGACTCTGAAAAGAAACCCCCCCAATGACAGAGGCAGCAACACCATGAAATCTCTGTGGATATGGATTTGCTGCAAGGGCAAATCACTGAGCAGCTCTGCTCCTCTGACAGCACCTTCTGCTGCACAGTGTTGTCCTCATGTTCAGTATTTCTTCTTCAGTGAATACAGGTGAGGGTAGACAATGGAAAATATGTGTGAGCTGAGTTATTCAAGACAGAAAAACTCACGCCATGTTGTACCTTGGAGTTCAAATGAGTCAAGCACACTTGGAGAAAAGGGTGCAGACATGCTTTTCAATATCTCTTTGTCACTGTCTCTTACAGTTGGATGTTTTGGGTAACAAAGCACAGGATATAGTGCAGAAACCACTATATTTTTTTGAGGCTAAACCCTTGGTACCTACAGAGTAAATAACTTTTATAAAAAGCATGGGATCTACCACAGGATTTGGGTTTGGTCACACTCCACTGCTTTGTTGTTTTTTTCATAATAGAAATGTACCCATCAAAATATTGCTTATACTCCCTCTCTATAAAACTTTTACCTTCACAGCCTCTCCCTGGCATTTCCTCACCTTTGGTTTTTCTGTTTCCATAGCAGCTCTGGAAGACCTTCCCCCTCCTTTCAGAAAGGTATCTGTTGCAGAGTTAACCTTAATTTTTCATTGGAAATGTGAAAGATGATCTCATACCTTTCCTTGTCTCTGGCCTTGGAGTCCTCCCCTGTCCCCTTCAGTGCACTCAGAGCCACAGCACACAGAGCTGGTGGGAGGCAAGGTTCTTATCAGGTCTTCTGAAGGCCCCACAAGGTCCTGCACTTCCCCTCTGCTGTCAGGGAGAATCACATGAGAATTACTTCCAGAAGAGGGACGTAATTGAAAATAGGGCCAAGGGGCCAGATACAGAGCTTGGGACTTTTGTATAGGCCATGCATTATCTAAAAATCTAGTTGTCCATTATGGGCAGGCTGTTTCAGGGTCAAAACAGGACCTGTTTGGCCAATCCGTGGGAAGGTAACACAGCTCCAAGTTTCCAACACTTGCTAAGCAGCTATCAGGAGTCAATTGGCAGGACATACTAAGCCAGATATCCTCCTCTACCTGCTCCTCCCCAGTGGCTGAATCAGAGCTGTACCCTGGCTGTTCTACATCCCCTCAGGACAGAGAGAGTAGTGACTCCTTTGTGCTGGGATGAGCAGGTCTTGCTGCTTGGGAGGTGTTTTTCACCATGCCAGTGCTGCCCTCTGCCACTGTCTGCTTGCTGCAGCTCAGAGGGTTCCTCCAGAAAAGGACCTTGGGTCTAGGTCTCCCACCAGACAGGTTACAAGGTTACAAAATCATATTTTCTTAATTTTAGAGGTTTCGGTAGTTTGATTTTTTTTTTTTTTTTTTTTTTTTTTTTTTTTTTTTTTTTTGGTTGGTTGATTGGTTGGATTTGTGTTTGTTTTGTTGGCTGGTTGTTGTTTGGTAAGGGTTTTCCTTTTCTTTGGTGTGGTGTTTTTTTGGTGTTTGTTTGTTAATTTTGGGTTTGTGGGTTTTTGTTTGTTTGGTTTGGTTTTTGTGGGTTTTGTTTGTTTGTTTGTTGTTTTTGTGGCCCACTCCAGCTTCAGAAAACTGAATTTTGACTCATAAGAGGAAAACTTTCTAAATACAGGGTAAAGGGTTGTCCCTCAGCTGAGGAGGAATGGACCAACAGGAGCTGCAGGGATGTGACTGCATTGCCTTCAGGCTGAAAGGGAAGCTGAATACAGATTTCCCATTTCCTAGGTAAGCTTTCTGCCACCAGGCTAAGAGCTGACCTTATTTATTTACCTACAATTGCAGTTTTGTTTCACATATTATTGATGGTACATGTATAAACATAAAATTTATTCTCTTAATAATGTACAAAGGAATTGGAAATGTTACAGGTATTGGGAAAAGTGCACGTGACTGATTCTTCTCATTTTTAAAACATGCAAGTTGAAAATTCTTCTTGGTCTGGGGACAAAAAATTCTATTTGACTTTGGTGACCAACCACACAGCCCAGCTATTGAGCAAGCAGTAGCTGTGGCACAGCATTCACAAGTAAATACACAGTCTGCAAGATGTTCTCATGCATTATTCAGTGAATAATTCTGAATAATGAAAACACTGAAATCTGTGTGCAGAAGTAATATGGGGGACAAAATTTAATGTGTTATTTAAGAGAAGAAGCTGACCCAGCTCTAGACCAGGCAGCAGCTGTTCAGAGACCTGTGAGTCTATGTGACACGAATTTATTGCCGTCTGGCAGCGGCAATCCAAGTCCAGCAGTCACTAGTGGATGGTGGTAGGGTATCATTCACAGAGGTGAAGCAGCTTCCAGAACACACAAGCCTCACTCACAGGCTACCTTCACTGCAGAGTCACCTTCTGAGTGATTTCCAGGCCGGCTCCTTGGGAGCCTGTTGGCATGGCACCCGCCGGGTGTCTGCAGCCCGCGGTGACCCCAGACTGCATCCTCTGCCCGCCTCACACTGCCTCTGTGTGGGCCAGCCTGGAGTTAACAGCAGCCTACAGTCTGTGATCTAAGTCAGTCCTCACAGGTGCATGCATGTTTCAGTCCAGGGATGTTACAGCTCTGCATGCATTTGGTGGTTTTACTCTGAGCTGTGGCACACATTCAAATACTGCGGAGCAATGACTCTTTCATCCCTTAAGGCACCCTGTGGCAATCCACCCCCCATCCCGAGGGGGCAGTTCTGTGTAAGGAAAGGGTTTGGGTTTCCCTTTGGACATTTTAGGAAATGCACCCCTAAAGTTCTGTGTTTTTCTCTTTGTAACTGGCTCAGTGCCAGGAGATGAGCACCTGTTGGTCCTTGTCACTGTTTGTCAGAACCTGTTACCACTTCCTATGGGCAGTTTGCCAATAGATCCATCCCCGACCATCAGGTGGAAAAGGTGACAGAACAAAGGGTCTCGTGGCATTCTCGGGGTGTGGGATCTGTCCTTACACTGTGCTCAGCTTTGATCTTTATTTGTTGTTTTGTATTATTTTGCATTATTTTATTAAAACTTCTTGATTTATCAAAACACATCCAACCATGCTGTCCCACTAATTAATATTAAGCCAGCGCTCTGACCAGGGCCGGACCCTCGAGAGATATTGGAGAAATCCAATAGCATCCCTCAAAGTAATCATATGAATAAAAACCCTTGAACCACTGAGGCAAAAATAATTCATGGCCAACACCTTCTATGAATTCTATTTGCCATCTTATGAGCTAGAGGAGAGGGGCTAAAGCTAACAGCTGTTATAGCAAATTTCCCTGTTTGCAAAGTATTCCAAATGCATGGAGGGCAAAACTTCAAGAAAGTTGCTGAAGGGCAGTGGGCAATAACAGCAGCTTTAGATATAAACAAGAAAAACTAGACTCTGGTAAGATGTTTGCCAAGCCATAACTTGTCATAAAGCTAAACACAGGTAAGTGAACTGAAGTAAAAATGCTGCACATATTTTTACTGATTTTTGATGCATTGTTAATTTTGTCCACGCAGGCAGTGTATTGCTGGCTTGCAATTAAGGCCTGGCAGTGGAAAAAAGAACAATAACAAGAAATTGAATCAGTCATTTGTTTGAAAATAAGACAAAAGCAACAGTATGGAGAGAAAGGAAGGAACTTGTGAAAGATCTTACTGCTTTATTTTCAGCATTCAGCTCCTTAGCTTTAAGAGTGCTTAAAATACCAGCCACAAGTCATAGCTCTGAAGGAAAACACACAATGTTTTCTGATGATTGAGGGATTTATTCTAAAGGCACCACAGGAAAAGAATGTCTTGGGGGTTCAGCAGGTTTGAAATGTTGTACAAGAACTCAGAGTGAAATTGATCTAAAACATCCAGTAAATGGATTTACAAGTCTTATTGACCACCCTGCTGAGTTACTGCTTCCAAAAAGCTCTGAATTGCAAGTCTGTAATAATGGTTTTCTTTCAGATCTTCAGCCTGCACAATCTGCTGGCATTCAGCATTGATACAGGCTTTTATTTTTACTGGAAAAATGCAAGAAGCAGGTTGATGCCGTTTTTCTTTTCTCAGGTTTTGGTGATCTGAAATCATAAGTGTTTTGATGTATCCACATTATTTTTATGAAAGCCCTTGAACTTTTGGGATGTTGTAGCATGAAGCACAGTTTATTTTACTTTGGTTGTTACAGAGCTCCAAAAACCTGTGGCTACATAGCTGTTAGGCTTTATTCAAAACACTTCAGAAATCTGGACCAGGTTGTGCTCTCACTAGAACCACAGAGTTGGATGGGGAAAGCTGGATGGCTTTGTTTCCCCCCCTTCCAACCTCGAGCCTTTTTCTGCTGTAAGGAAGTATGTTTGTTATCTGAATGTGTGCTGTCACAGGCTGCAGTGCCACGCAGTCACCATGGGATCTGTTACACGCATGCCTGTAAAAGGCATGTTGAAGTGAAGGATTGTGTGCCAAGTGGTTTGATGAAGAAGCCATGTCTGTAAATTGTGTTTTGATTTGCATTATAGAGTAGGTGCAACCTTCACTTGAGGTTTAGTACAGAACTTGTTCTGGCCAGTAATGTCTTGTTTGAGAAGACATTATATAGCTGAAGGAAGGGAGTTTGGATTTTTATGGAGGGAGAAAGGTGTCTGAGGGGAAGAGCTTGGGTTTTTTAAAAAACCTATGCTACTGCCTTTAACCATAGGGCTTTAAGACTATTGTTGTCCCAGGAGTCTGGGCCAGAGCTCCCATGGCCAGCTCTGGAAAATTCTCAGCTGCTCTGTCACTAAAAATGTGGACAGCATGGATACCTCTTAGAAAATGTGGTATCCTGGGCAGCTCTGGCAGTTGTCCTTGCTTGGAGAAATTCAGTCTGGGACTGAACAGAAATAAAACAGCAAACTCTGAGGAAGCCACAGAAATACAGAAAGGACCCATGAGTCTTCTAGATAAGTGCAAAGAAATATCCCATACCCCTACCCCTAAAGTTTGTTTCCTAAGCAAAACGGTTCCTTTGCAAACTCTCTTCAGGGGGGAGACGAACAATTTTAAGTTGAGAAGAAAAATAAAATTTAAAGTTATTCCACTTTATATAGGGGAAACTGCAATGCCATGGTCTATCCTTTCTTTGTTCTTTCAACATGGAGAGAGACTGGCAGAATTCAAGATTTAGCAGAATTTTACCTGCATTTTATCGAAGAAGAGCCATTATTGAAACTATGAAAATCATTCTGTTAGGATTAACAGCAATGGAAATATGAGACTTGATATGGAATCCTTAATATCAACCCTCCAAAAGTCTACTTTCATTTGAACTTTTTTTTTTAACCAAACAGACATGAAAACAAGGTCTAAAAAGAACACAGAAATGTCTGTTTTCTAAAAAGCAAAAGTTGTGAAGAAAATCTCTCCTTTTTGTAACTCTTCTATCTTCTAGTTCAAAATAGCTATGATATTTTGAGAAGGGAAGACAAGAGTAAACTTCAAAACAATGCAATATTTCATTGTTTTTTAAGGGGGGGGGGTTAAGCTGAAGCAATCAACACTTTTTTTTTTTTCTTTTTTTTTTTTTTAGCAACATCCTTTTCCTCACCAGGAAGTTATCACTGTCAAATTTGGAACAGGCTAGCCTCCTTCCTATGGGTATTCCTTCAGTGCATCTCTAGCTTTGATGATGCCTGTGACGACTTTGACTAATTTCAATAAGACTGGATAAAGCAAGCAGAGTGATTGAAGGACCTGAGAGCTCTAAGCAGGTTAGCTGTGAACCTCACTGCTCACCCAGGGCTGTCATGTTGAGTTTCATGTTGCTGTGGCATCCTGCTGGCTGTCAGGCTGCTGTGCCCGTCTGTGGCTGCAGGAGCAGCTGGTCTCAGCACTGATTGCCACAGCAATGTCCCCGCAGTGCTGGCACACCTCTAAGGCAAGATTTCCCCCTCACCACAATCCAGGCTTGCAGTTTGAAGAGGGAACTCTGCAAAGCTGTTATTGCAGAGTGCTAGTTTCCAAGGATTTGTTATCGGAAGTGTGGGAGCAGCATCTTGAGCAAATTTAGGTGAAGATTAGAAAAATATTTCCTGCCTGTGAAAGAAGAATAATATGCCAAGAACTTGTATGAAGCCCATAATTTGGTGGTTTTCAGCTCCAGTTTTTTCCTGGTGTAAGGAACAGCCCTGCATAGTCAGAGGAGGATGTAACTGCTCTAAGTGATTCAGCTTAATGGCTGCTTTTTGAAGTCTATTGTGTTTATGAGATACCTAGGAACACACTGGTGTTCAGGTAACCCTCTGTGTGAATAGACTGTGAATGTGTGTGGGCTGATGCAAGCACGCCTTGTTGTGAATGCTATTCTATACCCTTGCCTGGTGGCTCATGTGATGGGGAGAGGCTGGTGGCACACACCTCCAGTCAGAAAGAGGCATCAGCAGCTTCCCTTTCCATTCCTTCTCCCCTGTGGCTGCCCTGGGCCTCCTGTGTTACCGGTGCTGCCCTCACCTTCTCGGATGTTTGAAACTGGGAAGTGGATGCAGTCGCACACTGTGCAGGGCAGGGGGAAGGGGCAACAGGCAGGGAACAAAAAGAGAAACTAAATCCCCCCCGGCGCCAGGGTAAATCTCTGCCTGGAATATGGTCCAGTACAAAGCTCCTCTGGAGCAATTTTGGGCATGCAGATAGACCACGTCAGCTGTTTCTTGAGAACAAGCTGTGAGCTGCTCTTGCCTATGGACTACGTGGAACAACTCCTTCCCTGAGCAGGGAGATAGACTCCTGTGTGTATTTGCCCTGGAATAAGAGCATCCCCCTGAGTGGCCACCCAGAGCAGCATCCTGTTTGTTCTCATCTCAGCTTAACTTGTGAGAAGCTGTTTGTGAACCATGTGCGTGAACAAATTAAGAAGAAAACAGTTTAAGAATTAAATATCAGCTTTCTTTTTCAGGAGGAGGGAGGATTTCCTGGCATATTTTAGTTTGTAATTTGTTTTCAGTATTTATATTTGCATTCAGTTAAAGTTATCAGCACTAACAATGCAAAATCAGTGGCTCTACAGCAGCACCTCAGACAATGCCAGCAGGGCCTTTGGCACCACGTGATATGATTAATATGAAATTCCCTGCTGTTGCACTACATCACTACAGTGTGACACACTTTTTCTCAATGGATGCTAAAAGTGAGCATATTAGGAGAAAATTCATTATTCCAGACATAAACCCCTCTGCTACGAACCACAATACGCCATCATTCAAATAAGCTGCTTACAATAAAGAAAATATCCAGAGGGAAAGAATTACTTTCTCTTCTGCAATTTTTTTTAACATAGTTTATGTAACTACAAGCATTTTAATTATAAGCAGGCAGATATTTTGAATATTGAGTTATATGGGATACAAGGATGTCCTATTTTAGTATGTACACAACTGTTCTGCAATTATGATAGCAGCAGGGTCTGTAGTCAGCCTTGTGACACAGCAACCTTTTTCTTGTTGTACATGGCCTTTCCAGTTTTTCATGCTAAAAACAGATCAATGAAGTAAAGTTTTTGTCAAAATTTTTCTGTAGATTTTTGCTTTCAGAATTTTCTTTTGACCAGTATTAGCCCCTTATATTCTGTATTTTAGCTTAATTCTGCAGGTAGTTTTTTGTTACTTTTTCTGTTCTTTGCTGTCATCTTTTATTCTATATACCGTATCAGGGGAATACCTTTTCCTGTAGTATTTTCAGTGGCACAAGGAATGGAAAGCACAGGGCACTTCATGCTGTTTTTGTGTTCTGTGTACAGGAAGGTAGGATGATAATGTACATTTCAGTGGTTAATTGCAGGTTAAGTCATTTTCGTCTGACTAAAATCCAACCTATTCTATGAAAGTAACCACTGCATAACAGGAGAAGATGGTATGAACAGAGAAAACAAGTGTTAAACAAATAAACCTCAAATGCATAAATCTCATGACAGGATTCCTTCTGTGCCAGATCTCCTGTGTTACTCCCTGCTCATCACTGCTGGAGTTCACACTGACCCAGCTATCACATAATTGTGAAAAACAGGACATGCACAACAATAACTACAAAGGCCCAGAAAGGAAGTTACAGCATCATGAGCATTTGCCTCTTACACAAAGACTTGCCCCAAGATGACAGATGTATGTCTTGGGAAATGCTGGTGCTGCTGTGGGGCTCAGCAGAGCCCATCCAGTGTCTGGGAAGACTGGTCCGGCCCTCACTCTGAGGTTCATGCCCTCCAAAAGACCTGGGATTCACCTGCAGAGGAATGACTTGACCAGCAGTCACAGCCAGAGAGTGTGGCCTTCCCACGAGGATTTGCTCAGCTGTTGTGCCAGTGGGCATTAGGAAGCCTCTGCAGCCTGTGGTCCAGGCACTGTGCACTTGGGTGCATCACAGGTCTGGGTTCCAGACTTGAGACAAGGTCTAGAGGAAATGTGACAGTGTGATATTCAGAAGAGACTGGGCAGCCCAGAAGCCTTCCTGCTTTTACAGTGTATGACAATTTGCTCTTTGCTTTTTTTCATGTTAGGTTTCTCAACAAATCAAAGCAAGGAAAGAGGCAGTGAAGCTGTGCTGGGAGCAGTGCTGATGCTGACATGTTTTGCAATAACAATCTCTTGTAAACTAATGAGGCCCCACCTGACACCTCAAGCAATAGGACAGGAGGCATGCTGCTGCATGCAGTCATGCACCTTTATTTAATGCACCAAGCTTGTCACATAAGCCCCTGGCCTGGGTGTCAACTACCTCTGAATCCCCACGGAGATAGGCTCCTTGCTTGGAGCCCACTCTGCTGGCTTGTTCAGCAAAGAGGCACAGCACACACCCACCACCATCTGGGAGGGAGGTACTGATCCTGGAGGGAAGCCCTGACCCTCCAGGCCGAGGTACAGCTTGTATGTTGTGACTCTCTGAGTGTATACAGGTGCCATGAGATACAGCCCTTTCCAGCCTGGCTTTCTGGGGTGATGAAGTGCCACTGAAGGAGCAGGCATGGACCCCAACAGGCATCAGGGAATGTCTGTGCCTCTGGGGCACTGGGGTTGAACATCAGTCTGTGTCTGCAGAAGTGTCATAGAGCAATACAAATAAGCCTCTGCAGTGCTTTTGCTCTGGTGTGCCCACACTGTCCAAAGCCCCTGTAGCAGGTGTTGCAGTGTGACACTGACATGACTGTGTGACACATGACACAGTGTGACCTCCTGCCAGCACAGGGTGGGTGCCAACAGCTCAGGAACCCTGCCATGGGTACAGCCACCACCAGACCCTGATGCAGCTCCCACCCCAGGGCCATGGAGCAAGGAACATGGCTGGGGTTTCCTGGCAGGTGGGGAGAGCCCTGATGCTGCGTGTAGGGATGGTACAAGATGGTGCAGGTGGGGCTTTCCTATGCTTCCTTGCCGACAGTGTCCATCATCCCAGTGCTGCAGGGCTCTGCCTCCTCTTTCAGAGATTGCTGTTTGGGGGGTACAAGAGGGAGGATACCATCAAGAGAACAATGGTGTGCAGAAGGTGGCCCTAAGCAGACTGATCCTGGACCCGTTTTTATAGTATCTGTTTCCAGATGTCAGTTTTCCTTGTCTTCACCTTTTCTTTGCCCTTGTGAGGAGCTCCATCCCTCTCACTTTGTGCACTGCTCTGAGACAGCAGGATTGTCCACTGACACTGGACAGATGAGAAAAGCCACCCCTGGTAAGTGAGATCCTAACCTCTCCCTTTCCAGGGGCTTGTTCAACCCTAGTAGGCTCATAAATTTTTGGAAACTTAACTTTCCAGCTGAGTGTGGCTAAACATCTTCAATGGCAGACATTCTTTTGTTACTGTGCAGGGTTTTGTGTGGTGGTTTTGTTTTGATCTTTTGGGTTTTAAAATTATACATATAAATATATACATATATGAAATACAAATCTGAGGAGGCAGAGGAGCTGGGTATTGCTTTGGGTTGTTTTGGGTTTTATGGAGTTTTTTTGTTAGGTTTGGTTTTGGTTTTGGTTTTTTCTTTGTTTGGTTTTTGTTGATTTGTTTGTTTTGGGTTTGGGGGGTTTTTTTGGAGTGGATTTTTTGTTGTTGTTTATTTTATTTTATTTTATTTTATTTTATTTTATTTTATTTTATTTTATTTTATTTTATTTTATTTTATTTTATTTTATTTTATTTTATTTTTATTTCTGTTGCATAAGAGAAAGATATTTTCCCTAGATCTGGTGTGTGCTGAATGGCTTTTGTGAGATTGCTTATGAACTTTGATTATACAACAAAAATACAAACTGCAAGTCGTGGTAACAGCCATCAGTTTGGTGACAAAAGTCAACTTGTCTGGGAGATGCGGGGAGGAATGGAATGCACGTTAATGCAGCCAAGAAGGAGGTAGGGGAGGTGTGTGTGGTGAAAAGGATGCAAATGAGAATGAAAGGAGTGTAAAAACACAGTCAGCAATCTCAGCTTCCTCTTGCTATTTTTGTGGAGACATTCTTTGTCCAAGTTAGGAGTTACAGTGGGCTGGGTGGAGGTGTAGGAGGCAGGGCTGGCACTGAAGGGGATAGTGGGATCTCAGAGGAAGGACCAGGTAGAACTGTGGTTGGAACCAACTGATGTGGTGTATGATTTGCTGCTGCATCTCACTCACAGGGATTAAATGTTTCTGCTATAAGGTTGTTGGCTGTGACAAAAGAAAGCCGTAAGACTCTCTGCTGAGCATAAAATAGCTACAAATACAACAGCCTGTGGGAAAAAAACCATGCAACCCTAGCCCAGTGGTGTCATTAAAATTAAATGTCTTTAGGATGTCAGAGGGTGCAACACTGCAGAGATCCTGTCTGGAAATGAGTAGATAAGTCTGGTCTCCTCTGTTTAGGAAGGAGCTCAGATGGGAGTTGGGCAGAGGGAGGCTCCTAGGACTGCCAGGGCAGTGGTAGCCTATCCTAAGGGCCACACTCCCAGCTTCTTGTCTTTGTCAGTGGAGAAAGGGACATGGCCACTCTCTGTAAATACCTTGGGAAACAGAGTGCTTTCCTGCCAAGATGGAAAACAATCACAGCTAAGCGGAAATACTGACTTCAAAACAAATGTCTAATAACCATCCCTGAAAAATAAAAATTGAGCAACAAATTAGCAGTATATTTTTTGTTGCCATTTTAGTGAAGTATTTTAACATCCATTCATTCTGTTGGGGACATAATTCTGTTTTTACATTTTGTTTAATCTGTTTATGAAACAATAAATTATGATGCATTTCTCTGGGGCAGCAGGGTCTGATCTCCATGTCCTTTCAAGCCTTGTCATCCTTGAAGGCTGTGTTCATTGGAGGCTTCAGTTTCAGTAATGCTGAGAGCAGATCTGAAATGGAGTCAACTTCTTATATGTGTAAGCCAGAACCTTAAGAACTGTTCCTGCAAAGAGTGGAACATGTATTCATCTCATACTATAAAAGACAGTCCCTTGCTCGATGCCAAACTGACAATAATCAACCATATTTGCTAAATGTCTCTGCCAAGAGCTATTTTATCAAAGTGGGAAATGTACGTATTTATCAACATTTGCAACATTTGCTCTGAGTTGACACCCAGCTTCTCCCTGGCACTGCCAGACTCTGCTGCAGCTGGCTGGGTACCACCTGTAAGTGCATGGTCACATATTTCATCTCAGCCTTACCTAGAGAGGTGGCAGGTACTGGTTGGGATGTGACAGCCTTTGTCCTGGTGAATCACTCCCACAAGACACTAAGACAGGGTCCATGTGGGGATGGCAGAGGGTCAGGTCTGAGCCTGCTGAGGAGAGAGTGCTACATTTTCTGGTTAGGTAAAGCTCACATGTTCATGAACACAGCCAAGAATCAGAATGAAGAGGAATCATTTGGGAATCCTCTATGGAGAGCCCACCTGCAACTCAGCTAGACTCAGTAGCTGAGACAGTCTTCCAGGGAACACTTTCCAAACTTTCCAGGAGCTTTCACTTTGTGTATTTTCTCTTTCCAGGATCTGAATCTAGCTCCAACCCTTAGGATGGCAATATTAGCCCTCCTAATGCCTGTAACAGAAATAGGCTGATATTTCAACCTACTTACCTTGACTGTATCAAAAAAATTCTGCCAGTGCATTCAAAGCCTTGGTGATGGTCTTGGAAAAGGGATCAATATGCTGAAAGACCTGTAGTGTCTTAAATTATAAAGTGGCTCCTCTCACTAGCATGAAACTTTTTAAAACATTTTGAAAAAGAACATTTTACTGTAGTACTTTAATGGCCACCTTCTCAGTGGACATCTCCGGTATTTAAACAAAATAATAGCCAGCACTCCTACAAGACACAGTGATTTCTCCTAAAATTTAGAAATGTTTTGCCCTTAGGCTGCTGGAAATGATTATAAGCTTTGCCTTATTACAGTCATTCTTCTGGAGGAAAAAGGTAGCAGCTATGGTGTGATGGTTCCCATCAAACAAGAAAAAGAAATCTTTGTCACTGTAAGCACTGGGGCAAGCTCAGTGTCCTGCAGTGCTGGCAAATAAGAGTCAGAGTTGAGAAAAAACTCAAAAGCTTCAGAATTGCTCTAGAACTGTTCAATTTAGTGAGGAAAGACCTCCAAAGCTTCTCTGGGGTTTCATAGGTCTCTTAAAATACAGAGAAAGAAGATTATTCCTTGTGAAAGCTACAGTGGTTTTGAACTATTTTTTTTTTTGATTCCTACAGGCCTAATCCCTATTACTTACAGGTTTTACAAACAAAGGCATTAGATCTTTCAAAGGTAAACAGCTGAGGTCTGCCATAACCCTGCTGAATTTAGCACAAAGGTCTCATCTTACTGTTAGGATGAGCTCTGTTTGTTCACCTTTGTTTACCTGTTTTGTTCACCTTTTGGGCAACTCTGGTGCAAAAAAAGGGGCACTTTTCACAGCTAAAAATGGGTCAGGAGTAAGTTTAATATAATATGGCCTTGCACTGTACAACTATATACATGGATGGCCATCCATTGATGAACCCTAATAGGTTGTGAAGAAAATAACACTCTTATCTTATAGATGAAGAAACTTAAGAAATGGAATTCAGAATAATATTTAGAAAAGGAAAACACTCTTAGGTCCTCTTTCAGAGATTATTTTTTGAAGTGAGAGAGTTTCTGGGTCTCAGACCACCAGTTAGGATAAAGGAGCCTAGAGCAAGATACCTTGGAAGTTCAGACAAAATTAAAAAGTGCAAAGAGTGTTACTCAAGCCCATCTCTATTTGATGTGGTTTAGAAAAGCTTTATTTGTCTTTAAAGGGCTAATAACTTGCTCTTTACTTTTTCATGAATGCTTTCTTCAGAGATGAAAAAGACCTCGTGGTGACTCCACCACAGGCATACCCTAAACCAGAGTTTGCCTGCAGGTCACTGCAGTGACTTTAAATGTCCACAGCACCAACCCCCACTGGAGAGGCAGGACGGGAGCCAGGCAGCACCCCCAGCTCCCCCTTGGCATGCGGTGCTGCCTGCAGCATTCCAGAGCCTCCTTACCATCCTTGCAGGGCTGGGAGGGCAGGGGGCAGAGACCTTTGCTGCCTGCCCCAGCTCCCTGCGCCACAGCCACCCGCTGGAGGCAGGCCTGCCATTCCCGCTGTCTCCTTGGAACACACTTGGTGTTCTCCAGATTGCTAACGACCTCTTGAGGAGCTCCCCTGCCTCAAAAAAAAAAAAAAAAAAAAAAAAAAAAAAAAAAAAAAAAAAAAAGCAAGCCACTGGCGATGATTTCTGGACCATGCCTCCCCAACCCGTTTTGTACTGTTTTTTGGTGGTTTTGGTGGGTTTTTTGTTGTGTTGGGGGTTTTTTTTCTTTTTTTCTTTTTTCTTTTTTCTTTTTTTCCTTTTTTTCTTTTTTCTTTTTTTTTCTTTTTTCTTTTTTTTTCTTTTTTCTCTTTTCTTTTTTCTTTTTTCCTTTTTTTCTTTTTTCCTTTTTTCTTTTTTCTTTTTTTTTCTTTTTTTTTCTTTTTTCTTTTTTTTCTTTTTTTTTCTTTTTTCTCTTTTCTTTTTTCTTTTTTCTTTTTTTCCTTTTTTTCTTTTTTCTTTTTTCCTTTTTTCTTTTTTTTCTTTTTTCTTTTTTCTTTTTTCTTTTTTTCTTTTTTCCTTTTTTTCTTTCTTTCTTTCCCTTTTTTCTTTTTTTTCTTTTTTCCTTTTTCCTTTTTCCTTTTTCCTTTTTCCTTTTTTCTTTTTTCTATCTTTCTTTCTTTTTTTATTTATTTATTTTTTGCTGCAGTAAGTTTTTCTATTCCAAAGTAGGAGTTCTCACCTTTCAGAATTTTCATCTCACACTTTCAGCATTTTCTCTTCTATTTTGTCTTACCTAAGCTTTCATCGGGCTGCACCTTGTAGAATGCAGTGATTAGGAAGGAATCAGGAGCCTGAGATTAATCTTTGTGGGTTCATACAAGCTCTCCCTCCCATCTCTGTGCATACTCAGGGACTAGGGAGCAAATTCAGAGGATGTGTAGAAAAACATAACGTAAAAATAAAACTGAATAAAAAATGCAAGGAAAAATGTATATAAAAAACACTCAGTATACCTCCTAACATGGCAGTGGGAAGATATTTAATATCAGCAAACTATCAAGGCAAGCTGAGGTCTGTAACTCTGTGATTGTGCTACTTCTGTCTGTGCTCTTGCCCAGCCTTTGAACGTTGCTGACTGCATTCACAGCACAAGTAAAACCAGGCCAGGCAAAATCAGTAAACACATAGAACCTCCCAGTGTAGAGACTAGTGGGATGCCACTTTAGCCCATGGAATATAGAACTGGAATTGGTAGGAGAGAGATGGATGCTGACTTTTCTAAGCTGTGACATATATACACATGTGTGGATGAGCAGTGGGGTAAGAAAGCATGCAGCTGGGCACACAGAGCCTTCAGATGCAGGAGCAGTCCTGTCTACATCTCCCCCCTCCATGGGCTCTGTGTGTGTGAACTTTGCTTCTGCCTGTTTCTAGGAAGTGCCATGAGAGTTCACTGGTTAAACCCAGAAAAACACTGCACAGAGGAACTGAAATGTCCATTTTCAGTATTTCAACTTCCCCAGCATCACAGTGCAGAGGAATGTCTGTGTTGAAGTGCTGCTGCAGTTCCTGATGCAAACAGACCAGGTCCCAGCCATGGTGTGGTCACTTATCAAATCTTCTGCCTGGTGAGGGTAATGAGCCTTGGTTGCCTTGAGCTTTAGAGCAGCTGCAGAAAAGCAGGTTTTCCTTGGTGTTGTATCCAGATCACTTCTATCATTTGCCTGAATAGAAGTGAAGGACTTGAGAGATTACCTTGCTTGTTTCCTTTATTGAATCATTCCAGATTTTGCTTTCACCCTCTGATGCCCACAAAACTCAAACACAAAAAAAAACAGGCACTAACAAATGAAAAGGCGTGCATTTTCATATGCAACTGCATGTGTTGTACATGAGGTGTTTTCTCCCCAATAAGATTTCAAACCATGGAATCTTGCCAAATTCCAGTGTTTACTGAAATGTTTTCTGGAAGGTGAAAGGTAATTACAAATTTCTGACTAGACATCACTGTGGATGCATAAACTCAGAAAAGGTATAATTTATTTGTCTGTATAAAATTTTCTACTCTTGTAATTAGAGATGTTCTGCTAACACAGGCCCATGGGATTGGAAAGTACTTGCTGTGCAATCACATTCAGTTCTCTGTATTTGAAGGCAATTGTACCTGAGTAATACACTAAAGATAGGTTATTTCTCTGATTTCCCTTTTCCTCTTCTCCCTGTTCTGTTGGAAAGACCTAGACAGACATGGCTTTACCAAAAAATGAAATAGGGTTAAATTTGTTAAGTATCTATTTCATGCAGCCAGTTTCAAAAGACCTACTAATGACTTAATCAAATGTCACCTAGGCAATCATTGTTCTTCATAAGACAAGAGCAGTCTGAGGTTCTAGTACTCAGATATGTGAACCCCCTAAGTGTGTGCTGCTTATGAAGATGTCCTAATTGATGGAGCCTCTCTACCAAGAACACTATGAAGATAACATACAAAACAAGTCATAGAATTACAGAACCATTTATGTTGGAAAAGATCTCCAAGACCACCAGGTACAAACTTTGACTGATCACCAAACTGTTACCTAGACCGTAGTGCTCAGTGTCATGTCCAGTCATTTCTTGAACACCTTCAGGGATGGAGATTCCATCACCTCCTTGGGGAGCCTGTTCCAATACTTTGCAATCCTCTCCATGAAGAAATTCCTGATGTACAACCTGAACTGGCCTTGGGACAGTTTGAGGCCATGTTGTCTCATCGTGTCACGATTGCCAGGGAGAAGACATCAGACTCCACCTGGCTACAGCCTCCTTTCAGGTTCTTTTAGGGAGTGATAAGGTCTCCCCCTCAGCCTCCTTTTTTGGGCTGAACACACCCAGCTCCCTCAGCTGCTCCTCACAGGAGAGCTCTAGACCCTTCCCCAGATCTGTTGCCCTTCTCTGGACTCACTCCAGCACCTCAGTGTCTTTCTTGCACTGAGGGGCCCAGAACTGGACACAGCACTCCAGGTGTGGCCTCAGCAGTGCCCAGCACAGGGGGACAATCCCTGCCCTGCTCCTGCTGGCCACACCATTGCTGATCCAGGCCAGGATGCCATTGGCCTTCTTGGCCACCTGGGCACAGCCTGGCTCATGTTCAGCTGCTGTCAGCAGCACCCCCAGGTCCTTTCCAGCCACTCTGTCCCAGCCTGTGGCCCTGCCTGGGGCTGTTGTGACCCAAGGGCAGGGCCCAGCACTGGGCCTTGTTGAACCTCACACCATGGGCCTCAGACCATGATCCAGCCTGCCCAGATCCCTCTGCAGAGCCTTCCTGCCCTCCAGCAGATCAGCACTCTGACCCAACTCAGTGTCATCTACAAACTGACAGTGTATTCCATCCCCTCATCCATATTATCAATAGAGACATTAAACAGAACTGGTGCCAGTATTGAACCCTGGGGAACATGACTCTTGACTGTTTACCAGCTGAATGTAACTCTATTCACCACCACCCCCTGAGCCTGGCCACCCAACAATTTTTACCCAATGAAGAGTGCAGCTGTCCAAGCCAGGCTGCCAGCTTTTCCAGGAGAGTCCCATGGGAGTCAGTATCAAAAGGTTTGCTGAAAGCCCAGGTAGAAGACATCTGCAGCATATGACCACACTGACCACGACCAGCATGCTTCCTTCTGGAGGGGTGCATGCACTGGTTTTTAGTTTGATGGAAAGACCCAGACTGAGCCCAGGAGACAGAAAATTTGCTGCTTACAGAGCTGCAGGACCAAGCTCAGCATCCTGCTTTTGCTTACTCACATCATAGACACCTTTCATGAGCTGAGCAAGGATGAGAGGCTAAATCCTTGTCTGTGGAGAACCACTCAGAAGCATCACGTCTTTTAGAGTAGAAATTCTCACTGATCATGCAAGCTTACAGGAGAGGCCACAAAAGAGAAGGAAAATTTCAAAAGTATTGTGTGTACAAAATCCCTATCACTGCAGCATACCTAATCCTGTCTGTTGCAGCCTGACACCCCTGGGGATGTTGGGGCCTCAGTAGAGCTCCAAATCCTCTTTTCAACAATTTCTGATGCCCATGCTGTATTAACCTGTGTTTGACCACACTGCAGACAAACCAGGATTTTGCTAGGAGTGTGTGGAAAGGTGCCAAGGCTGACCTCAAAAGACAGCTATGTACCCCAGTGGTTTTCATCTTCCCTCTTGTGTTTTTTTTATTTTTTTTATTTTTCTTCTCCAGAGCACTCCAGACCCCATATTCATTAATGGGAAAAGGTGCAGATAAGAATTGGGGTCTGAGCCAAAGAATTCAGATCTTTGAGCTCTGTGGCCATACTGCTCAGGGAGAATCAGCCAGGGCTGCTAGACTCCCAAGCAGAGCAGAGCCTGCAAGCAAAAGAGACACTACTGAACATGTTATCCTTTTCACTGGTTCACAGAAAAGTTAGAAAACACTAAAACCACCACAGAACCACATGCAAGTCATGGTCCACACAGAAGGCTTGGCCTCCTGCTTTTGAGTTTGTACTAGAGAAGAAAGGTGATAAATCTGGGGTTTTTTGGTCATTCAATATGTAAAGTAAATGGTGCCTGGGAAATGTGAGACAGAGCTAAAAAACCCAAAACCTTTCTGAATACTGAAATGTGTAGATTTGTCTCAATCCACCAAAAAAAAAAAAAACAAAACCAAAAAACCAAAAAAAACCCAAAAACCCACAAAACAAAAAACCCCAAAACAAAACAAACAAAACAAAACAAAACCCCAAAAAAACCACAAAACCCCCAAAACCAAACAAACAAAAAAACCACAATAAACAACCCCCTCCCCCCCCAAAAAAAGAAAAAAAAACAACAAACAAACAAACAACAACAAAAAAAAACCAACAAAAAACCCCATAGATAGGTGTTCACATGAAACTCTGGGGCTTATTACCTAGGAGATGGAGGAAATACATAAAATTAAGTTTTGTTGTCTTAATGCTTGAAGGTACCACAATTTCTTTTGAGTCTTTAGTGACTACTGCTCCATTCTTTATCTTCTGGAAGTACAGTAAAATATGTTATTAAATTGCAGAACTGGTATGTATTGCAGCACAGCAGCAGCTGGTAATTTTCAAGGAATATTTGTGTTAACTGCAGTGTTCTGTGGAGACAATATAAAGAAATATATTCAGGAACTCAGTTTGCTATATTGGAAATGGGAATTGGGAATGGGAATTCACTGAAAGGAGCTGCCTCATTCATTTATCAGGTTTAATTTTATTAACAGATGCGAATTATTTGTTAAACAAATACAAAATATAATGAAAAGAAGAATGAATTTTGTGGCATCACTGGGTGCTTCAGTCTAAACATCTCACTAAAAATAACCAAAAACCCCTGGGTTCCAGGTGCTTTTTATCTTGGGTTTACACTGCAGCACAATGAAGCATTTTGGAAGGAAATGCCTGAAGAAACCACTTTTTTTGGTTACAACCAGCATTTTCATGTCAGTCATGCATTTCCTTGAAGGCCAGGTTTAAACCTGTTTAAGCTGTATTGTGTGTGGAGAGCAAAGAAGAGCTGGGTGTTATCAGGCAGAATCCCTTTTATATGCACAGAGTTGGATCAATTTGACCCAAAAGATTGTCTCTCTCTCCACTTTATTGTCCCATTACTTCAAACATTGTCTCAAAGAAGGGGCTGGTTGAACTGTAGGTCTGGCACTTGCCAGTTGTGGATAACATTGGCTGCAGCCAGCCATGCTCACACACAAATGAGCCGTGACAGAAACAGACTGGTGAAGAGAAAAAGTAAGTTTACTGGTGGTAATGTTCTTGTCTAAGTGTAACAAATAATAAAATCTCCTCTGTAAGAAAGGTGATGTGTATCCTGAGTAAAACAGCAGAAATAGAAATCCCATCCCTTTGCAGGGCTCTGGGGTTTTTTGTTCTTTCTATATGCCTACAAATTAGGAATCTGAAAAACGTTTTCTTCCACTCAAGTAAGGGAGGGAAAAACACAATTCAAACATAGAGCTCCCTAGCTGGGAAAAATGAAACCCAGTATGGGCTTATCTATATCCTGGTGATGTCACTGCAACTCTGCTTTGTACAGTGTGGAAAGAAATTAAGAAGAGAAAGGAGAGAACAGAGAGAGAGAGAAAGAGAGAAAGAGAAAAAGAGAGAGAAAGAAAGAGAGAGAGAAAGAGAGAGAGAGAAAGAGAGAGAGAGAGAGAGAAAGAAAGAAAGAAAGAAAGAAAGAAAGAAAGAAAGAAAGAAAGAAAGAAAGAAAGAAAGAAAGAAAGAGAAAAAAGAAAGGGAGAGAAAATGAGAGAGAGAGAAAAAGAGAGAAAAAAAGAGAAAGAGAAAGAGAGAAAGAGAGAAAGAGAAAGAAAGAGAAAGAGAGAAAGAGAGAAAGAGAGAAAGAGAGAAAGAGAGAGAGAAAGAGAGAGAGAGAGAAAGAAAGAAAGAAAGAAAGAAAGAAAGAAAGAAAGAAAGAAAGTTTTTTCCTAAAGCAAATACAACTCAAAACAATTTGCATAAATGTCTCTCCCGTGATTTTTTATTTATGGCCCCTAAGTTTCTAATTAAATTCTAATTAATATTATCAGTAGAATTGTTTCACATCCTCAGCTCTTCATAGCTTTGTCACTTTGATTAATGCATAGTCATTTATTAACTTATTTAACAAGCAGAGGTGCTTCATGACAGGCCAGATAATAGTCCCATAGCATTCTCATACCTGCAAAAAAGAAGTCCTAAACTCAATGAAAATTATCCTCAGTACAGTTAAAGCTTTTTCATTACACTCTTAAAAGATGGAAATAGGTTGTTTGATTTATATTATATGGAGTTGTGTAAGGCATCCATTAATAAAATTTATATATTCAGTTAAGCTTGATCACTGTACTGTTTCTGTAGTCTTGTGTGCTCAGGATTTAACTTCTGCTGTATTCAGGAAGATAATTAATGTTCTGACCAGACAGGAAATAAAATACTCACTAGAATGAGATATTTAAGGGCATAGATAATGTTTAGGTCTTGTGTTTTGCTTTTTTAATTATTTGTTTTGTTTTTTCAGCTAAACCTGATAAAGAGGAAGTCAGAGTTTACCAGGGGATTGTGATGACTTTGCCTGAAGTAGTTTGACAGTTCTGGAGCTGGCTGGGGGCTGTGGCTCTCTGCCCAGCAGTGAGGGGTGCAGCACCACAAAATCCCGATGCCCCTGTGCCAGCAGAGCTGGTCTTCCCTCCAGGGATCACAAATCCCACTCTCTTCCCTTCCATCCCTGCTGGGAGGGAAGCAGAGATGAGAACTGACATTCCACAAGAAAGCATCCATGTCAGGGAGGAGGGACAGGCCAGGTTTGTGCCTAGTGAGGATATTCATAGCATAGCTGTGCTGCTGCTGTCAGGCTGCAAGAGATGCGGGAGCCCTGCAACACACAGTCTGCAGGGCTCCCAGAGGACCTGGGGATTTTTGAGCTGCAGCCCTACTACTATTTGATTTTCAGGGGCAGGAAGGGTTGAAACAGGTTGGCAGGCAGAAGTTCATTGCAGAAGTTCATCTTCCCCTGGGCCAGTTCCATGAAGATGCATTTATTATTCATTCCAATTTCCTCTAACAAAGAACTTCCCCTCATTCTACTTACACGCACCTTAAACAACATATGTAGACTATACAAAAATAACAGGAATGTGTTTATATGATTTGGAAAGCAGAGGCAGCCCCCCTCAGCCCCCAGTTTTCCTCTGTTCTCATGCACTCACCAACAGGGATGTCAGGGAGCAGCCTCAGGTGGCAGCAAGCTCACAGGCACAAAAGGGAAGATATGCCTCTGAGCACAGAGGATGTAGAGAAGATGCTCAATGTTCACTGTTGGCGTCTGAGAAATAAATCTAGTGATACTTCAGGGGAAAATGTCCCACTATGGCCTGATAAACTGAAGTATGTTATAATAAGTACCCAGTGACTGAATCCAAAGAGCAGTTGCACACCTAAACAGATCATAATCACTAATTTTGCCACCTAGATGAGTCCCTATTCAGGTAAATAAAGGTTATCTTCCCGGGCTTTTTGTCCCTAGTGTTTTACTGTGTAACATGATCCAGTAAAGCTAATTATTATGGTGATTGTTGCACCAACATCTGATAGATACTTTCAGCCTTATGCTGAAAGATGCAGAGGCTTTAGGACATAAGAAGTATAAGTATGTGGCAGGTTTGTATTAAAAGCTGACGACAGCAGTCTCTTCAGAAACTATTCAAAATCTGCACTATAACTGCATTTCTTCTGAACTAAGTCACCTTTGCCATATGCTCCTCTAGAGCCTTCTCCTTATTTTTCTCTTGCCTCTTCTTACTATCTCCTACTGAGTTTTTATTTTGTGAAAGCTGAAGATGGATGATGGCAGATTGCTGTGCAGGTAGAGGTCAAGCTTGACAGGACACCTTTTCCTGGCTTCATTTAAGAGCTAAGTAATTAGTGTGGAGCCTGGGTTAAACCTAGGTTAAGTAAGTTTGTCTTGATTTCTGCTGTTAAACAAATAAAAGCACCTTGTTCTTCAGAGAAGAAGAAAGCACAGAAAAACAGGAGCTCTTTACAGGGTTGTTACACTGAAATGAATGCTTGCCACACTCCTCAGCTACAGAGAGGGCACCTCGGTGGCTATGCAAATCTGACAGAGCACTCAGCTTCACCTTCTGCATACCAGAGTGGGAGATTTCCATTCTCTCCACCCAGCCCATGGGAGCTCTGCAGAGACCTTTTACATCACACTTGGTCCCTCTGTAAAGTTTGTGGGTTGCTATGACAGCAAGGGTAGCTCAAAGAATGCTCACCAATCTTCAGTCCCTTTCAAAACCTTGAACTTCAGTGCCAAAAACATGGATGTGTAAGAGTTCAAGGATTTTGAACACCTTTTTGAATTAGACAGCCTGATGCACAGGATTGATTGCTACAAGTGACAAGGAACTTATGCTAGATTCAAAAGGAAAAAGAACAGAAGAAAACTGACAAAAGAAATCTGAGTCAATTAGATCTTAAAGAACCATGGAATTAGTTCTTAACACTGGAAATGCCATCAGATATGCTACTAGGAAAAGTGGAGGACTAAATTTAATGATATCTGTTTTAAAAATCTGACACATAGCAAATACAAAAGCTCCTTAATAGTTGATCTTAAAAATTATAACTAAAAATAATAAAATCCAGATTTTGATTTCCAGTTTCTAGAGGTCCTGTTCAATCTGTACAGAAACTTGACAGGAAGGTAGAAAAGTAAAATATTGCTGTTAATAAATCAGCCCCTAAAAGACACCAGTAGATATTACACATGATGCTCAATAGAAGAGGGTACACTAAGAAGAAATTTCCAACAATCTTTTTTGAATTAAAACTCAAGAATAAACCTCTAAGTAACCTTCCTCGGGTTAAAACAACAATCAGTCATATTATTTTGCTCACAGATCTTTACAGCTTCTTTTCTCATGTACAACAAATTTATTATACTTGTTTCAAATCTCCCTTGAATATCAGGTGTCAAGGATGCATAATTTTGCTGAATTTTAGAGTGGTTGATCTTTCCATGTAGAAATATTTCATTCCTTGTCCTCAGTATTCATATGAGAGGGTTGTTTAGTTACCTTGCTCCCCTGGGGAAAATTCCATCTTATTACTATCTTATATTTATGCCTGCCAATCTTACATACACTGGCTCTTGCCCCTGCATTGTCCCTTACCTTAAACAGAATTTCTCAATCCCCCTGTTAGTAAAAAAAAAAAAAAAAAAAAATCTCCTTTAGTCTTCATTTTTTCTGCTAAAGGCACTGAGCTCCTTTATGCCATATTTCACAGAGGTGTGTGCCTTGCTGGTGGTTCAGATTCAACCCCTGCTTTTCTGATATCAAAAGCCTTATTTTCTGCTAGTGTGTAGTTCCCAGTCAATGTAAGGTTATTTCTTCTTGCCAAAGTTCCTGTCATTGATGTCTCAGCAGGTGACCTTTGTTCTGACCACACATGCAATGCTAATTGTATTGCAGTCATCCCAACACCATAAGGTGCTACTAAAATGGTTTTGTGATCCTTATCTGTATGGATGATGCCTGAAATCCAATTGATATAGTTGGATTTGATTAACACAGTACTAGGGATTTGTATCATGTGCATCTGTGCATGTGCATGCCTGTGAGTAAGTGCAAATGCCCACTTGTCTGCATACACAGGAAAAAAAACCATCACTTTTTTTTTTTTTTTTTAAACAACAGGAATTTCCAGTGTAAGAATCCAGAGTGGGTGGCATTTTTCAGAGAGGTTTATAAATCAAATACTTTAGTCCTATGAAATGTCATACTGAAGTATCTGACTTTCTTACTGTCCCTTAAATATCTTAAAGAAAATGAGTGGAGCAATTTCTTTTATATTTACTAGTGCAAGCCATTACTTGTAAGGAAAGGAATGAATCTGCCTGGACCAATTTGTCTGGACCAATTTTGCAAAAAGTGTGTTTTTGTCATTAAATCACAAGATTTAATAATTTATCATCCTTAATAATTTTCTCATATTTTTTTGATAAGAGTAACCTGCGAAATTTCACATGGTGCAAAAATGTGCAGCACCTATCTGCTAGAAGAATTGAATTTCTACAGGCAAAAGCAGCATATGCTTTCTTGGGAGAACAGGGAATTGATTCACTTCTTGCTCTGTTGTTGGATAAGATGTAAAGTTAAATTTCAAGGTGGAGAATCACCCAGGATATTGCTCGGACTCCCTCGATACATGAGATATCTTTGACACCATTGCACAGGCTCTTCTGGACTTTTTACAGGAGAGTTGATAAATGCATTAAATGCTTAAAATATTTATTGGATTGGGGACAGGATACAACACTACAAGAAATGAGATCATTCTCTACAGTGCTACAACATATGAAAATTGAAACTGTATTTTTCCCCTTCTCAGAAGCATTATGCAAGTGACAATTTTTCTGTGAAGAATTAAAGCACAGAAATGCTCTGGTGATTGAAAGTTGCAGGTTTTCAGAAACAGTTAATATTTATTCTGTTTTAAAATAAGTGCAAATTGAGGAAAGAACATTTTTGCTTTAGTACATTCCAATCTGATGTCAGCTGCTAGGTAAGATTTAACAATATACGTCAATTTAACATCAGACTCAATGACAAGAGACTGACTTCCCTGTCAAGAGAGGAAAATTTTTGTGCATGTGGAAAGGAGGTGGTGGAATTGCTCTGGATGCAGGCTATGTGCAGTAACACAGTGTTTAGTCATTTAAGTGAATTGAGGAAAGATGCTGAATATATAGATGTAGGCACCTCTGTTTGCATCGGAGTATGTGCAAGGTGATTTCTGCAAGTGCAGCTCCAGCATCACTGGGACACTCCTGGAGACTGGTTGCTCAACCTCCAAGTGCATTTAACCCTCCAGCTCAGCTAAGATGTCACCAAAGGTGAGAAAGTTAATGCTCTTCATCAGTGCACAACAATGGACTGTTGTGTTTGTGGCCACCATGTGCAGGCATCACACCCAGCTCCAGCTGTGCTTCTGCTGTGAAAGAGACATTACCCATTCTGTGAGCTGTCAGCTTGCCCATCTTGGGCTGGGAGAAACAGGGCTGTACAGCAGAGCTGCAGTGCAATCACCCAGTAGAGCCATGCTGGGAAAGGGAATGAATACATTAGAGGTGGGAGCAGGTCAGGACGTCCTGGGCTTTAAAATGGGAAACATCAAGAGACCATTATCCATTGCTTTGGAGTTTGCATTCACACCAAACTGTAATTTAGTTGAATCAGTTTCATTTGTCCAGTGAGGAAAATTGTAGGTTTGTGTGTTTGCATGCATAGATGTGCAAACACGGGCACAAAGGATGATCAGGGACTGTGACAAGGTAGAAATCATAAAAACCTTCCATTACTGACACTTAATCAGCCCTGGTACTATGCTGTGCACCTCCTCTAAGAACATAGTTGCTTCCATTTGTCTTCCTCGCACCTGTTTCTGCTTTTTAATTCCTTGCAAGACAGCAGCCAGAACTGTGCATGGGTGTTGTCTCCCCAGGGCCTTGACACTGCTCCTTACACAACCTTGGTTTTTGCATTTGCTCTACTTCCACAGACCCAGTGACAGTAACAGCACATTGTCATCCTCAGAAAGATCGGGGCATCTAACTTTTTCTTCTGCTACACTATTTCCAGCAGATAATAGTGCAGCTTTCAGTAGAAATTTGCAAAATTTCCAGGTTCCTGATCTCGCATTGGGATGGTTAATTTTAATCCTGTTTTGTTGTATCAATCTCACTTATTTTCAGAATTTTTTCCCTGTGATGCTCTGTTTGACATTCATTCCACACCCCTGTTTTCTGTGCCATGTTAAGAGAATTATTATCTGCTCTGAAATGTATTGACAAGAGGCCACACTGGCAAATTTATGTGCCTGTATTTTATTTGTAGAGATCCATTGTATTATCTCCCTTCTGGCTAGGTTAAAGCATGTACTGAAATTTTACTCACTCCTATTTTCACCGTTCTAACAGCTTCCTATGTGGTGTGTTATTAAATAATATGTAATTATCACATTTTACTGTTTTACCAAATATTTCATCAACTTTATTTTTAAAAAATCTATTAAATCACTAAAACAGGATAATAAGTTGTCACCTTCCCAAGGTATCTGTTGTGTGGTCTTCTATCTAAAGCCTTTCTTAATACTGAAATGAGTCTGAGAGTCCTGTTGTCCAAGTCTCTTTTCTCAGGTCCTCCATGTCAGAGTCTATGGGTGCTGTTCTGCAGTCATGCAGCATTACTTTTACTGGAAAAAATTATAAAAAGTCCTTGCTTCTGGACCTGCAATTTCATGTGGCAGGTCTTTTAGTGGGATGGTGATGGTCAACCATGTCCCCTTTGCTGAGAAACAACCCTTCTCCTTGTCTTGGATGCATTATGTGATATAAGTTTTAGTTTAATCCCAGCTGTAGTGAGCTCTGTTCCCAAATCTTCATTTGTACTCCATCCTGTTCTTACCTCACTGCTCAACCTCTTCTTTCTATTAAAACTAGACCAAACTGTCTAAATTTGAAGCTTAATTTCTCTGGTCTCTCCCTTATGTAACATCAAAGCAAACCTACTACTCCACTCTTTTTTCCTTATTACTTATATGATTGCTTCACTTTTCATAGTTTGTTCCTTATTTTCTCTGTAAAGTACAGCTAAACCTGAATTTTGAGCCCCAAAATGTGCCTGTTAGTATTTTTCTTCCTTTTTTTCCCCCTCTTTGCTGACTTCTAATAACTTTTTGAAAATGACAGCTTATCTGGCCATTTCTAAAGTGTTCCCAGAATATTCAATCTTTTCTCATTTTCAATACCTTTTGTATCTTTTACTCAAGAATATTTCTGGATTTCACGTGTTTAATTTCTTCATTATTTCCCACTTTATCAAGAACTTGTTTAGTTTATTTTGCAGATTTCTTTTTTAAACTGACAATGTTCTAGACCTATTTTCATATAACTCTCCATTTTGTTTAAACTACATCTTCTCATTTTCAGTCAATCCAATATGACCAACAGTACTATAATTTCCTGAGTACCTATCAAACCCACATCTGACACAGTGCTATCTCTAGTAGGTCTCGTGTTTATTTGGCAAGATGTTTGTTATCCATCATATACTAGAATAACTAAGATGTGCCATTAGTTGTTTCATTTACTTCTTAATCTACGCTTGGGAAGCCAACAACTCAAAAGTGATACATCCCTGGTAGAGTTTATCTCTCTAGAAAGGTTGTAGATATTCATCCATTTATAACATCCCACCTGACAGCTGGCAGAAAGTACTATTCCAGAAGTGTGGAATTTGATTCTTCGATTTAAATCAAATTTTCACAAACTGCTCAGTTCTCAATGTCCTCATCCAACAGTTCAGAAAAACTCAATCCTGTCCCAGACAATAAAGTCTCTCTGTCCAGTGTTCATGCCCTTACTTGTGTACTTCCTTTCCCCAGATTACCCACACATTGAGGAGTTTTGGCCTATTGCCACCTTTTCTCCTTTTAAACCTGATCTTCTAATACTTGTATGTCAGGACCCAAAGGTGAGATGGTTTTTCTCCTGACTTTTCCTCATTCTAAGCCTTTTAAAGCAGGCATGTATGTCCAGCCAAATATGAGCTATCTTACAGATGAAAAGATGAGCTTTAAAGAATATCCAACAGATTCTTCCGGGAGATGCTGTATAAATAAAAAATAAACAAATAGCACAATAATTGCTCCTGATACCACATCATAGATGTCACATAGATGCTCAGGAAAGTGAGACCCACTTAGTTTATTCTCACACAGTCTTTTTTCTTGCTTAAATGTCATACAATCACAATACAATTACAAAAAGAGACATCAAAAGTGGTTATAATTAGACAACATTAGGCAGATTATAACATTTTTGTCTAAGACGCTCATGCAAAATGCTGGCTCTAAGCTACCCCCAGAAAAGGCTGATTTTCTGGGCTACAAAGCAGGTTATATAAAATAAGTAGTTACCATTATAGCATGCCACGTTAAAAAATATTGCCATCAAAGTGGCAAAAGCATGATAATGAGCTGATGGGCTCGTAACATCATTAGGTGCTTGTCTTGGTTTGGAAAGACAGGTATCTGCCAGGGAAAACTGGAGTTTCCCTTAGAATGGAGAATGTAAACCCCTCACCCCTGCCAAAGTATAATTTTGCAATTAAGGGCTTTCAGGCAAAGATTTGGGAATAGGGATAACAGATCTTTACTAGGAATACTAACAATAAAAATGTAGTAGAAAAAACAAAACCACCCAACCAAACCAGCAAACAAACAACAATTCTGGAGCTCTGACAGAGTCAGAGCTACAACCTGACACCCTGTTGGCCAGGGTGTTGGAAGCAGTCCAAAAGTGAGTCCTCCTGGAGTGGCAGATGTGGTTCTGTTGGAGCAGAGATGATCCTGAGAGAAAAGGGTCCAGTGATGGTGAGAAGGGTCCAGTCTTCCTCTGGGAATTGGGTGAAGCCAGATCCCTGGTGTTCCTACATCTCAATTTTTATCCAAGTAGGAATGGTTGGCTCCCCCCACTGGGTGGAGCATCTGACAATAGGATGATGGAATGTGGATGTACTGCTTTGGGGATGTACTGCTTTGGGAAGGAAAACAGCTTGGGGAGTCTTAATGGCCCATTGTGAAAAGAGATAAGAAACACTGCCCCACCTGGTTTTAACAGCTGGCCCATTATCAGAAGGCACCCACCCCCTGCTCCCCCAGAGTTACAAGAGATAAAGAAGAACATCTCCCCAACTGCTTTCAGCAGATGAAATAGAATACACATTTTTGGTTCCATAACCCAAGACAGTGCTGCACTTGGCAGCTGAGTGCCTGCACCAAAACCCCCAACACCCACAGGTGCTGGGCAAGGACTTGGAGTGTGGAAGTCTGGAAATATATACAATATGCAAACCTGCTAGATTTTATTATTATTATTATTATTATTATTATTATTATTATTATTATTATTATTCTTTTTTTATTTCGAAGACAGGTGGTATTTTGTTGTGAATGGTTTAATTTCATGTCTCATCCTATTAAGATGAAAGCTCTTTCCAAGTATTATTGGTACTGTACTCATACAGTTTGTTTAGTAATGACAGAAGGCTGAGCAGACAAAGCTATTCTTTGGTCTGTACCATCCTAGAAGTAGAAACAGAAAACACAGAGTCCTAGGAAAGACAGAGACAACTCTTAAATATGTTCTCCTTTTGTTCTAGAAAATATTATTATGGAAAGAAATGCCTACATACCTGCCAAATCTAAGATGCCTTTTTTTCCCATATAAAGGATTTTCTAACATTCAGTCCTAAAATTTCACAGTAACCATCCCCTGAATACATTCTATCTCACCTCCCTTTCTCTATCTAACCTTTACCAGGGATGAAGAGTATTTATAGGGATAAATTAAATACTTTTCATCACCAACCACATTCTCTTGGCACATTTGTGGATACCAAAGAGCAGTGGAGCAGCCTCTGCATAGCTTCTGACAGGGAATATTAATTCAGAAGGGGATCAGCTACAGAGTCATTATTTCTGAATGGGTACCTTTCTTTCCCATCCATCTTAGAAGCTGAAGCACTCATGAACTTATCAACATGGGAAGTGCTCATAAACTTCTCAGCATTCATTAGGCTATTTTAATTAATTTGCTGACAGCTACTGGCTTATCATTATGTTGCAGGTATTACATACCCTGCCTAACTATTCCAGATTGTTCTTAAGAGCATCTTTATATGTAATGCCTGTTGCTTAAAAACAAATCCATGGCTCAGGGAACCTCCAAGAACCTCCCTGGGACTGAGGATGTGCTGTGTATGTGGAGTCCATGAGAGCCTCCAAAAGGTGAAGCAGGGAGAGCTGGAAACACAGCCTGAGAGGAGGTGAGAGGGCTGCTCCCACCTTGCATACCTCCATGAATGGAGGGTGAAACAACAGCTCACGGTTGCAGCTTGAGCCAGGATCAAATTGACTCATTTGCAATGTTGGTGTAGAACTGTAGGTTAGGCATCTCCATCCTTTTATTCATAAAGGGAAATGTAAGCAACAAAGGCAGAGGTAATCTGGTGGTCAGACTGTGGTCAGCCTGGGAGGCTGCTCCTCCATGCCTGCAGAGATCTTGAATGAAGCCCTGGTGCATTCCTCTTGGTGGGGCTCAGCAGATGAGGGATGAAAGCTTACTAGACAGTCTGCATTAAAACCTCTGCTTATTCTCTTTATGGCCATGCTGATGACCTGGCTATCCATCCTTGCTATCTCCTCATGCTGCAGTGAAGTGTCTTCTTCTATAGATGCACAAGATAGAGCTGTGTACATGGAGAAGTACAGCCTTTTATGGGCATTGAGCCTCAGTAACTCCAGAACTGAACACATTTCATTTAAAGAGCTTTAATTTAAGCTAATTTAAGCTTCAAAGGTGTTTGGGACCCTTAACTGATGAAGTTCATGCAAACCACTAGTTTTGAAGCTCATTCATGAACTTCATGAATGAAGTTCATTCATCACACAGCAAGTAATACATGGCACTGGGATGTACAGACCAGCTGGAAGAAGGAAAAAAGTCACAAAGCTGAGTGTCCCTACAATGGTTTATAGAAAAGACAAAGGGCTGGGATTCTTTTCCAAATTTCCAGGGAGGTTTTGCTAACAACCAACTTTTTCTATGTCTGATGGGTATCACCTTCCCAGCCTCTCTTCTCATTATCTGCTTGCTCTAATGAGATTAGAAAGGAAGAATATCCATAAAATACTTCCTGAGACAAAACACTTAGAACAGCTATGGTTTGGGCAGCTGGAATTTGAAAATGCTTTATAATTACTACATCCCTCTGCAAGATCAGTAGTCCTTACAGTTTTTGTAAAGAGAAACATTACCACCCATCCCTGAAGGTTTGTATGCAGCACTGTACAGAGTATGTTTTTGATGAAACTGATAAAACTTCTGTATTTGTTTTGCTAAGAAAGTTCTCAGGTGTGTTGCATGCATTGAAGTTGTACCTATAAATTCAGCAGTGCAAGATGGATGAGGATGAGTTAGCTTTCTACTGATTCAGTTTCCTCAGGTTCATGAAAGATGAATGGTCTATACATACCAGCTATGCTAACCCATTTCAGCTCTATGCAACACAAAATGATACCTTTAGTCACAACAGAACAGCTTTGCAGAGGGATAAAGTCAGATAAATGACTAGTAAATAAAATGCTTCTTGGTTTCCAAAACAGCTTGCTACCACCCATTGCAAAAGTGTATTAGGAAGTCTAAGTCATTGTACAGGAAAAGACAATGTTCTGTCATAGTTTGGAAACTGCCAAAGACAGAGATGAATAAAGATAGAGTCATTTCCTGTATGAAAGGAGTGGAAAGGTGATGATGCTACAACTGGCATTGCAACACGACTTTTTGGGTTTTCTTCTATGTACAGTAGGAACCATTTTGAGCCCTTCTTTGGCAGAGATAAAATGTCATTCAAAGTGTTCTCAGATATTCTGAAAGGTTGTTTTGTTTGGTTGTGGTTTTGTAGTTTGTTTTTTTGTTTGTTTTTTTAACAATTCCAGTATTTGATGAAATTCTATCTTTGTAAAAATTGGGCTAGAGGTAGAAGGGGGAACTTGAATGTCAGATGTAATTTCTTCCAGTATCTCTCTTCCCTCACAGTTCTGTCCTTTTCCATTTTGCCACTGAAAATGGATGAAGAATAAAAGGTATATTTCCAACCAAAAGTTATTAAAAACAAAACAAAACAAATCAAAACAAATCAAAACAAAACAAAACAAAACAAAACAAAACAAAACAAAACAAAACAAAACAGGAGGTTCTGCATGTACAAATCATAGATAATAACAAAGTGGGGGAAGGAACAGACCCCTTCACTGCCCTTCTGACCTGATTCCCCCCTCACCTGCTAAGAGCAGGGCTATGACTCTCCAGCCCGTCATGTATCACCACTGGTCAAACACCAACTTGCAGGGGAGCCTGACCTGAGAACTGCCTGGAACTGCCTTCCAGCCTGGAAGTGGGCTGGGACTACTTTCTGTGGGTGGAGGAGCAGGGTAGGGTGGGAAAGGGAGTTGTTCTCTTCCCTCCATCTCGAGTTACACCCTGCTGTTGGGCCTTGCTTCCCCTGCTCTCAAACCCCATCCCCCAGGAGGTGTGCAGGGTGGGCAGTCAGTGCCACAGCACTGCCCTGGCAGCAGGGAATGGCTCCCTGGCTCACCTGGGGCTGGGCATGAGAGGTGGGGGCTAGGCTTCCTTGGCTGCACAGGACTCTCTGGAGCAGCACTGGGGAGATCTTTGGGCAGGAGTTCTAAGTGTGAGGAAACAGCTCAGATAGCCTGATATTAGAAGTGAAAAAATAATCTGAAATGAATAATGTACTGATGATTTTCGTCTCTTTCTGGTTACAAATTATCCATGAACAAGACCCAGTTTATCAAATATTCTCTTTTAGAAACACCAAGTTGTTGTGAATAATTCATGAGGTACAAGTTGTTCTTGTGTTACTTGTTTTAAGTATTTAGTACTCAAAATATGAGTTGTTTTGATTGAACACATATGCCATGTGGTGCAGCTCTGTCATGCCCTTGCATGACCTCACACCCAGCACTGAGGTCTGCAGCAAGAATGCTGATTGCAGTGGGCTCAGGAAGCTTCCTGGAGGACTCCCTTCCAGCTTGTCCTCTGTGGAGTTTGGTGGCTTTTCTGCATGTACTCAATGAAAAACACAGAGAGGATGTGGAACAGAGGGGACACAGGAAACAAACCCAGCAGCCAAGTCCTTGCAGGATTATTAAAGCCTTTCCTTGATGTACAAGCTGGGGACACATGTATTTCTCTGTCAGGGTCTGTTCTGGTTCTTTATGGGAATAATTAAAAACTTCTACAATGTGAGGTAAACCCAGCTCAAATCACACTCATGCCTCCTTTAAAAATATTGAATTATAGTGTTTTGCACAGATACTGAAACCTGTCTCTCCTTCCCCTTTCTCCTACTTCAAAAGTCCTTCTGAAACTTCTGGTTCTTCATCATAACTGGAGAGTTTGCAGGAATAGTGGTAATAACTCAGCCTGTCCCCTGAGCATCTTAGGCAGGAGTTATTTAACTTTCCTCACATTCTCTTAAGCTTATCCATGGCAAGTATTTTTCTCCTTTTTCATGCTAATATCACCTGTACTATCTACCTGCTCACAACCATTATTTTTGTAAAGCTTCCCCAGATCTCTGAAGTTGTATCACAAATACTGTTCTCCTAGTTTCTCATGCTGGTGCTGTTTCACTCCTAAAAATAAGAAAAAGTTTACCAGAGCAGGACTTTGAACAAGGCAGAAACTTGGCAAACAGCTAGAGATTGTACTAATCAGCAGGTCATCGTGTCTTTCCTGGATTCTGATGAAAATATTTTTTGTTGAGCATTCCTGACCTGTTTTTTTGTACTAGGTACTTCTCTTTCTACAGAGAAGCTTCTGGACAGCACCATACCTCTTTCACTGTCATTCTGTCTGAAGGAGGGAAACATCACTGCCATTTGCACACGTTGCATTAACACAGAACGGAGGAAGGGCATTGGACAGGATAATCCTGCAAAATTTAATGTAAATATATGTCTGCATATGTCTGTAATAGCAAATCATACGGCAAGGAAGGGAGGTCTTTCAGAAATCCTTGCTGGAACTGGGTTTCTCAACTGCAGGTTGAATCAGATTCAAGGTATTTTTCTTCCCTGGATTTTGGAGAATTTTTCCTACATCTTGTGGGCTGTAGTACCGTGTCCTCCACGTGTTGCAGTGGAACATGTGCAGTGGGAGACATTGGTCTGGGGTCCATATGTGTGCCCATCTCAATTCACTGCACCATGTGAGGATGAGGACTTGTCCGAACCAGAAGGTGCAGCAGTGATTTTTCTGGTGAGCATCATTAGACTGTTTAGACTGGATCAAGAATACCAGTCTGAGAAAGACTCCCAGGCCAACATTTCCAGTTATTCTGTGCAATGATATTGGAAAGCTTGTTTGTAGCCCTGTATATGGATTAGGTGTGGCATTTGCCCCCCACAGTGTGTGCTACATGGCCATGGTTATTTCATACATTCCCCCTGATCTGCAGATAAGAAGGCAGAGGTACACACTTCCACACTTGGGAGTGTGAGCTTGCTGTATAAATCCATATTTCAACTTCAAAATCAACGACTTATGCTCAGAGCTATACTGTTTCTTTGGTGCCACAGATGTAATATCACTAAAAATTAAATGTATAACTCTTAGCCCCTCTGTTTAAAAACATTGGTCCTAGCCACCCTTCAGTTCAGATGAGGAATCTGCCAAAATCCATGAGAACAGTTATGAAAAGAGCTGAGAATAGAAAAGAGCCTCCTGACTTTGTGTCTGATTCACCCACTTTGGTCTGGTGTTATGTAAGGAAGCCAAGTGAGCTGTTGGTGCCTTAGTTAGCATTCTGTGGCTCCAGGCTGCACTGATCTCATTTAGGGTAGCACAGAAATTCTTGTGTTTTTGGCCTCAGCATATGGATTTGCAAAAGTGAACTAGAACTATCTTCTGAAGGAAAAAGGCAATTATTTTTTTCTTTTAGCATCTTCTTTACTCTCACATCTCTTTTACTGACTTCTGAAAGATAGAGATAGTCTCTGCCATGCCTAAACCTGCTGATGACTACACGGTTTGGGCAAAAACCAAATGGTTTGATTTCTATATTTTTTGGGATTTAAATTGATTTTCCACACAATCTAATTAAAACAAGTTGCTGTCACAGTCTCAGATGAGGGTTTTACCACATTATTATCACTCTCTCCAGTATACCTTTGTCTAGAAGCTTCTGTACTTAAGTTTGCCAGCATACTCAATAAGGTCAGTACTCAATTTAACAATGCTTTCCCATGTGCTATTGATCTGCTGCACAGAAATTGGTTTTTGCTTCAAGGGGCACTTCTGCTTAGCTTCAAGGAGAAACCAATTTCAACCTAATCACAAAAATTTGCATGTATAGTACATATTGCAATTAGAGTACTCAATATTGTTGAAGGGAAAAGGCTTTTGGGTCTGGAGTTTGGGGATACTTTGAAGAAGGCAGAAAGAAATGTCCTAATCCTGATTTCTTAGGGGAAATGTGTTGGAAGAAGGAGAATGGAGAAAGGAATTTTCTAATAAAACGAGTGGAGTAGGAGAGGATGGCCAAAGTCTGTCTTTGGTAGGGATGTTCCACGAGGCAGACGTCATGTGTGAATAACTCTTTTATGCTTTTATGTCTAACATGTTTTCTATTGGAAAATCAAGCCTAATAAACTTGCCTCACTTCAAACTCTTTACAGATAAAATGATAAAAAATTCTTCACACTTGTGCCCAGGATATTTTCCTGAGCATCTCTGCACATCAGCTGCCATGCAAGGAGTAGTCAAACTTTCATTCTGCACTGTGTAAATGGCAGGAACTCTGTAACAGAACTGCAATTAGGAAAAAAAGATGGCATGTCTAGTATTTTTGTTTGACTTGGCTTCAAAAGTAAAATTTAAGAAAAAAATGGAAACAGTGTTTTATTTCAACTTCATTCTATATAGTTTTACTAAGATAAGACAGAAATTATTTCATTTTTGAGAGGGGAGAGGTTTCCCTCTGGGTTTGACTTTTCCCTTGCATTGTCTTTCACAAGGCACACCCACTCACAGCCTTGCTGAAGGCTTGGATTCCAACTGCTTCTTTTTTTTCCAGTGGAAAACTGTCCTGCAGGAACATTTTGGACAAACTGTGCTAGACAGTAAAGTTTAAACTCATGATTGAATGAAGAAGGAAGATGCTCTCTGTGCCAGTTTCTAACCGTAGCAGGAAAGCTTCAGTTTGCATGAGTGTTTTTAGCCTTTAACCTTGCCATGAGAGTGTTAGAGCAAAACAGTTGGCAAGAAAAGCAATATAAAAGGTACTGTTAGCCTGTCTCCTACCCACAGAACTAACACTGGGGAAATAATTTTTTGGGGTATATTCAGTACAGCTTCCAACTTGCTTTCTGACCAGCAGCGATCAGGTTTAACAGTAAAGCATTAAAGACATCACTTTTGGGGAGATCCAGAGTGGAGCAGTTGCCAGTGATTGAGCATGAAGCTTTGAGAAAGAGGAAAAACATTACTGCAGGGTAAAACCATCCATGCCTGGGAGTGTTTCCAGGTGCTGGGAAGGGATCCTGTGCACAGCAGAGTTCTCACTGTGGGCCCAGCCCAGGGCAGGTGGTGCTCAGCACTCTTCAGGGACCATTACCTGCAGGTGGTTTGCAGGCATTCACCCACTCTTGGTGGGTCAGTGTTTGCTCACATTGAGCTGTGGTGAGCCCCTTGGCCTCCTGGCCAGGGCTGATCCTTGACATGAGATGTAGTAATGCAGCCCCCATCCCAAGGGGGCAGTTCTGTACCTTTGGACATTTTAGGAAGTTTACCCAGAAAGTTCTGTGTTTTTCTCTTTGTAACTGGCTCAGTGCCAGGAGATGAGCACCTGTTGGTCCTTGTCACTGTTTGTCAGAACCTGTACCCCTTCCTATGGGCAGTTTGCCAATAGATCCATCCCCGACCATCAGGTGGAAAAGGTGACAGAACAAAGGGTCTCGTGGCATTCTCGGGGTGTGGGATCTGTCCTTACACTGTGCTTGGCTTTGATCTTTCTTTGCAGTTTCTGTATTATTTTGCATTATTTTGTTAGACCCTTTTGAGTTACAAGGCACACCAATCATGCAGTCCCACTACTTATTTTTAAGCCAGCACTCTGAACAGGGCTGGACCTTCGGAGATCATGTGGGGCTATCCCACAACAAGCCTTTCAAGAAACTCATGGAAGCAGAGCAGAGCTGTGAACCCTTTCTGCAGTGCACAAATAAGACAGGTAAGAGACAGATCAGAGCAAAGAGAAATCATTTGGGGAGACGAGGATGAAGGTCTTTGGAAGATCATTGCCCTAGGAGCACCTTCATCAGAGGCATGTTTCATCTCAAAAGTTTTAAGTTCATCAACCACACATCTGTTTCAGGAGGCACATGCTCCCATGTTACTTTTCTCTTTCTGTGCTAAGCATCCTTAGAATGGCCAATGCACCTGCAGGGAGTGCTGTTTTGCCAGATTGATACCATCTCACACCTCTGACCTCGCAGAAATTTATGCAACACTTCTTCCTAAAAACTAAAACAAAAACAAAAACAAAAAAAACAAAACAAAAAAACACCAAAAAACAAAAAACAAAAACAAAAACAAAAAAACAAAACAGAAAAAACAAAACAAAACAAAAAAAAACCCCAAACCCAAACAACAACAACAAAAAAACCACTAAAAAAAAAAAGTAAAGATCATTACATGAATTAATTTCTAATTACAGAAGAAAACAGTCTGTGCAATGCTTGTTGCAGGGGATTTCTTTAAGTTGCAGAAGACTTCTTTAAGTGGGGCAACTCTCAGCACCTTAAAAATGGTTAACACAGAACTGATTCAAGGGCTGTTTAAGGTAGTGGGAGATTTTAACTTTGAAAAAGTTCAGATTGAGGTCACAGGTGGGAATTACTGAATAACTGGACCAGAAAGATGAGGATAGAAAAGGATATATTTCTGAAGAGAGAGATGCATGGAAGTCTGCTTCAAAGCACCAGAGCATTCAGAGTAGGATTCTCATGTTCAAAGCATGAGAGGCAACAGATCAGAGGGAATGGAGCAGGGTAGCTGCAGAAACAGAGGTCAGCTGTGGTGCTTCAGTGGAGATAGGAAAGTCTTGCTGTACCCAGCCTTGGATCATTCATCACCTCCTTTCCATAAAAGGGTCAATGAGACCAACAAAGGGCTGTGATTAGCAGTCAGTGCTTTTCATATTCCCCCAAATTCTCCCTAACTGTGGTAGTGAGTTGGACCGAGAGGAAGTGGGGGGAAACAGAACTCCTGGCAGCCTGTTGTTCCAGAATCTGCTGGTTTTCACAGGATGAACCAGTAGTCTGTGCTCATACCCTCTACATGTGACACCTTCACCTGGGCATTGCTGCCCAGCTGTGGATATCATGGCTTACAGGGTTTTAAGGGATGGACTTGCTCCATGAGAGTCAAAAAGACATGACTTCATACCCCAAATGGCCAGATGAGATAACTTTTCTGCAGATCATTCCTTCACACAAGTCCCCTTCCTTGACTCATTTCCTTGTGTTGTGTTTTAAGCAGGATGAAAAAAAAGACCATCAGGAAATCTTAAAGTCTGTGTCCTGTGCACTGACAGATGATGCTTTTTAATGGGTTCAGTCTTCCTTCACAGCAGGATTGGTAGTAAAAAATCACTGTATCATGGATTATATAGAAATTTTTAGTTTATATTGGTTTATTTAGAGCAGGATGCTGGATCTCAAATTTTCCCAGCTTGAGGAAGGTGGGTTTGCAACAAGACAGCTGTCCCTAGAGCCTGTTTACTCATGCATGAGGGGATATGACTGCCTCATTTTAAGGAATATGAGGAGGAAGAGGAGGGAGAAGGAAGATTTGATAGTTTTGTGCCAAGTCTTCAGGCAGGTGTGATTTGGCAAGGTGCTGGTAATGATGTTTTCTTTTCACAAGGAGGTGGAAGCTTCTTGGTCACCTAACCCGAAATATTGAGGCTTCATCCAGTTAAGGTGGTATCTACCTCTTTAATAGGACAGTGACTCAGAGAGCAGCTGATGATGATGGCTGCTTCTCTCTGACTGTAGAACTACAATTCTTATCAAAGGTATAAATTACTATTATTTTCTTACCAGATTGAACATCTTTCTTAAATATATGAAAGAAAAATTGTAGGTTGTCTAGTGAATTTTCTTCTTGGAAAAACTGCCTGTTCTTAATATACAAGTTCAATGAAAGTTCAGAAGTTTATCAGTACAAAGACTCTATTCTGATAATTTATCTGCCAGCTTCTCGGCTCATATTTTGATACTTTGAATCAAGAGATATTTTTGTACTGCCTTCATGTAAAGGTAATCAAACAGCACTTTTCACGGGCATATCACGATATCTATTGATTATAATCAAACTGCAGAGAGTGTTAGTGTTAGAGAGCTTCTGTGTAACACAATTTGTCAATCACTAAAGCAAGCTGACACTGACTGCCACAGGACATTTTTTTCTTCAGCCAATATAATCCCAGCAGGTTTCACCCTATGAAGAATTGACAGGAGGCAATGCTCATGGACAATGAGTTTGAAGGTAAATAAGATTGGAGTTTTTTTCAGGCAAATCAGGTGTTTTCACACTTCCTGGGCTCAGTGACCCTCACTCAGAGAGAAATGAGAGAGCTGTTGGCTGTAGTCTCAGTGCTATTGGTAGTATTGTTAAACAGCCTGCTCTGGAAAATGTAAGCAAGCAGGAAAAAGCAAAGTCAGAGAGTAAACAAGAGCAAGGTATCTATCTCTATGAGCTGGGGTGAAATAAAGAGTTCAGAGTTATGGAGCTCCCAGGTTGTTCTTAGTTCTTGGAAACTGTTTAAAAAATTAACACAGGTTTTAAAGTAGTGGTGCACAGAAGATCTGTCAGGAGTAAGCAATGTCTGTAAGTTAGTTAGTCTTAGACCACTTGATGGAGAGTTTTCAGGCAGAGAAACAGGAATAATTCAATATTTTTGTGTGAGGGAGATTTTCATGCTAGTTTGTATGACTTTTTTCTAGCATTGACTATGAATAACCTGAATGAGGCAGCCCTTATAATGAGGACAATATTATCTGAGTGACAAGAAACAGCCAGGAGGTACTACTAAAACAAATGTTAGGGGATGAGGTTCTGCAGCAGTCAGTCCTTGGTCCAGTTCTCTTCAATATTTTCAACACCAAACTACAGGGGGTAAAATGAAGTATGTTTAATTGATTTTCTGAAAGCACCTCATTAGAACAGACAACTTGGAAGATAAAGCTAAAATTGAGTGCTACCCTGGCAGCTGGGGAAGATGCTTTGAAAAAGTAGAATGTGGATGTAAAGTGCAAGGTACTATTCTTTGGAAGGCTTCATCAACTCCTTTTGGACAGAATGTCCAGCACACAGCTGGGTAAGGATGTTGTGTGCTGGGAGAGCAGCTGGCTCATGGGTCAGGCACAAAGGGTTACAGTGCAAGGGGTGACATCAGTGGGGTCCTGTCACTAGGGGGGTTCCTCAGGGCTCCAGCTTAGGCTCTGTGCTCTTCAACATCATAAAAAGAGAGACTTAGAAAGACTGAGCTTTAAGGAAGGGTGTCCCAGAACAGGATGCATACCTGTGCATCCTGCACATGCCCCATGGGCTGCTGGCTGGGCAAGTTGTGTACTTTGAGAAGGAAGATGTCAAATAGTGCCAGCAGCTACTTCATAAAAAATAAAAAATAATTTAAAAAAGGCAGAATTTTAATTTGAAACCTAATTATATTCCTTCCTACCTTAGCCTTACTGATATCAGCCTTGGCAGTTTTTTTCTAAAGCTAGGTCTAGCCTGTCTACATAATCAGTGAAAAATCAGATACAATATCCTGAACTGAACTTTCCTTAAAGAAGTAAAGGAATGCTATATCTAGAGAAAAGCTAAAACTTTTATTGCATGAAACATTCTGCACTTCTTGAACTGTGACTTAATATCTGGGATGAAAATTTATTTGATTGTACAAGTTGGTTTGGTTTTTTATTTGTTTGTTGGTGCATTTTTTGTTCTTGTGGTTTTTTTTCTGAGAAAAATATTGATATGAGGATGGCAGTTACTGCATGGTGGATGACTGAAGAAAAACTAAACTTTGAGATGTTGCACAGGAGAGAATGCTCTGGCAGAAACAAATTCCAGAGTGAAAGTTTTTCAGTCTAGAGGGACATCCATAGTTTTGGAAGGGGTCTTTCTAAACTCTCCCAAGATACTCTTTCACAGAGCAGGTATAACAAACACCTTTTCTCAAGACAGATGTTTTGGAGTGAACTCAGCAGAAATCATGCTGCTACAGACTCTGGGTGAGTGAGAGGCATGTGGCTTGCATTTATTTCTCTGAGTCATGTCAACAAAAACAATGTTAATGTGCTGATGGCATATTGCTTCCCTGAATAGAGTGTGAATTATGTTATTTTCCTTATGGCCCCCTGTAGAGAAAGCCCTTCAAAGAGACAATTATAAATTAAATTAAATGCATTTAAAAAGAAGTTTCTTATTTTGAAGCATGGTAACTTGGTGCACCTTCTAGACTAATACCAGAAATGCAAACAAAATAGGCATCATTCCTTGGTTCAGCACTTTTATATGGTGTAATCAACACTGCCATTTAGTGTGGAAAAATGTCAGTTCCTTTTTGCCATATGCACTAACATGGAACAGCATTATGTAGCAAGTTTAGTGCCTCTGACCTCATGCTTCCTGAATGGCATCAATAAATACTGAAGATGCCTGTGACACATCTTTGGTGTCTCTGATTACACATTTCTAGGGTTTAGGGAGTGCATGACCAGGACTGAACTTCTCTGGCACATCATCTTCTTTTCCAGAACATATTCTTGGATCTATCCCAACACATACACAGAGATGGTCCAATGTTGACAGTTTTTTTCCTTGCTTTGGCCAATTCAACTTTTGTTTTGAATGTAAACCTAATCATATCATCATCTAAGACTGTTTATTGTTTACTGTTCATCCCTGAAGAAAAAGTAAAGAATGTTCTAGAAAATTCCAATCAATTCTAGCACAGTCAGACAGTGTTAAACCAACCTATTTGTTATGGATACTTATTTGTCATTTATATTTATTGTTATTCAGATTTTTCATAAAATGGGGAAGCACAGTTAAGAACACTCCTTTTCTCTGTTGCCAGTTTATTACCATTTCCTGAATGCACTGTCCTGTTACTCTGGAAGGTACTGAAAAACTTCATTTGAGTATGAGCAGAAGTGGACAGTATGTCCTTAAGTGGACACTTTTCTCAGTTGAAAATTACTTATATTTTAAAGGGCTTTATTTTTTAAAGGGCATAGTCCTGTAAATTATTGAATGTTGACAAGCAAGAAATGATGATGTTCAGCTTCTACTGAGGGGCTGAGAACACTTAGCAACTTGCAGTACTCAATCAAAATTAGCAGTGAGAAATCATTTCAAGTAAAGTGTAAAATACAAAGTAATACCTTCTCTTGCATCTTTATTATCTTTTCACTGTATAAAACCAGAATGCTGTGTGGAAATTAGACCTTTCCAGATTTATCAACTTTTTTCCAAAGTTTAGACACATTCTTATACTGTGAAATATTTCCCACATTCTATTCATGCTTGTGAGGTCGTGACTAAGATAAATAGATTTTAGAGAAACATTAGGGTGGGAGTATGTGGGAGGAATTTAATTCATATTTTTAGCAGAGAGAATTTTAATATCTTGATGATTTTTGTGCTCGATTCCACTGGAAGGGGACATGACAATGGATCCTGTAGAACATACATCTTATAGAACAGCACAATTAGAATTGGCATGAAATGGAATATATCATGGAAAGCTAGTGAATAACATCTGAGAAAAGCAGCTTTAAATCCTGACATTTAGAAGCATGGCAAATGGATGCTGATGGCAACAAGATTTTAAATAACTTTGAAAGGGTGAAGACTTGGCCCAGTTTCTCTCTGAGCTAGTGACAGGACTCCCAGTGCATGTTAATGAGAAGTGGATGAGACACCAAATCCTGAGGATTTTATCTGGCACACCATGAATCCTCACTGTGACACAGCTCTGCCAGAACCATGTCCAGTGCTGTCTGTTTCCTCAGGACACTGCAACTCCCACTGACCTCTGCCTGGTTGCTTCAGAGACCTGTGGCTGAGCCAAACAAGACTATTTCATGTGTATTTCTGCTGCAGGGGTAGCTTTGAGGAAGGTGAAGGTCATATTTGGGAGACACAAACGAGATTCCCACAGGATGGATGATGGAAGTCACTGTGAGTGAGAATGGACCAGAAAGAAACAGGGCATCCAGCTGATGCATTTAGGTCTTTGTCCAAATTGTATGAGTGATACAGGTACAATCTCATCTAAAGACAAGCACATCTCTTGGTAGGATAGGAATGACTACAAGCATGGGAATAAATTTCTGAAGGGTGAGCTCTTGAGAGGCAACAAGGGATGAATAGAGAAAGAAACAGTACAGTCTTATGCAGGAGTCAAGGAGAGGAGTCAAGAAGTCCCAGGCTGGGGAAGGCTGGAGAGGTTATCAAAAGGCATGGAAATCAAAAGGTGCAAGAGGGTTTGGCAGAAAACATTTAGAGGTTTATGTAACACTATCCTCTGTTGTTTACATCCTGTTGTAAAAGAGTAAAGCTGAATTTGGGACATGACTGTAATGTTTAGTAGACTGAGTATTGTAGCTACAAGACAGTGACTTTACTGGAGAATGAACACAAGAAGCTTTTATTCCAAACTAAATAACTCCCTAATCACAAAACCAATAGAAACAAGCCTGCAAATAAATGATACTTTTTAAACATGTGATCAGTTTTTCCAGGCCAAGAAATTTTCTAACCCTTTAAATTGTATGAACTGGGTTCCTTGAGAGTCTTTGAGAGAAAAACCTCAGAGCTTGACACAGACTTAAAATTTGTACTTTTTCCATGGCTGCTGGTAGGGTGCTCTACAAACTGAACCTCATGTGCAATATATTGCACGTTGATTTTCAGTTCTCAGTTGGGCTGTGTCATTGACCTTTCTCTTCCTTCCCATGTTTTCAGTAACACTCCCAGCTTTCCTCAGCCTCGGACTTGGTGTCAACAGCAGTTGCAAAGGGGACAATTGAGATGATCCTTTGCAGGGAACTTTAGAGACTGGGGTGCTCTTAGGATGAGGGCAGCTATGCCATGCCCAGGAGCTGTCTGTGCCACTCAGTACCAGAGCAGTCCCTGCACTGGGCCCCCTTGATGGCTTGGGCACTGCTGCTTGCACTGGAAAGCTGAGAAGAGGAAGGGTGCCCTGCAGCACCTCAATGCTGAGGTGACTATGCCAAGCCTGATGCTTAGCCCCTCTCTTCCCTCAGGCATGATCAGAGCAAGCAGTGCTTGTAATGCTAGCTTCTAGACACAGTGCAAATATTTAACAGGCAGAAGAATGGTTTGTTGTTTAGTACTAGTTACGTGACACTTCCAAGTCCTACTCTGAAACTTGCTGTTCAAGGTCTGCCCATGCAGTCTGGAGCTGGAGACAAGATGCAGCACACAGGGGTATTGAACCCACCTGTGCTGTTCCTGTTTTTAATATTCTGTGCCTTTAACTGGAATGATTGCATTCACTCTAAGATCACTAACTGAGAATATCTGTCAAGGAGTAATGAATGTTTGTGGAGCAGCCACGTTAATCAGCTCATTTCAGTCTGCATGTATGCTTACAAGGATGTGATTGCATGGCATGCCTCACTTAACATTCATGCAAAAAGTGGCAGGAGCCACAGGGGAAACAGAAAAACCTCTTGGGAATAGCTGTGAAGTGCTGCAGTGTAGGAAGACAGTGTGCTGGGACACCTGGGAGCAGACAGCAGGCACTTCCAGGAAGTAGGTTTCCTCTCTGTAGGGATGTTGGTTGTATTGGCTTTGTTTGGTTAGATAGGTACTGCATCTTCATGCTTGTAGGTGGTGATGACTCACTGGAAAGGAAGGGCTGAGAAGTCAGGAAAGGGAGTAAAGAAGATCCACAGCAGGATGTCTGCCATGTCTGGTTCCTCTGCACTTACATGAAGTTTTTAAATCCTCATCTTGAGTTTTTCCATTGCACGTTCATTTCAAAGGCAGATTCAGTGTTTTGAAGGGCATTTAGTAATGATTTTATCCAGATTCAGATCGTTTGCAATCCAAAGGGAAAGCATACATTCTTTGACAGGCAAATAAAATACACACCTGAGGAAAAATCCAAAGAATGACTACAGAACCTGCATGTTCTGGACCCATTACTGAATTCCCAAGGGTCTTTCTGTTTGTTTAGTTGCTTTTTTTTTCTTCTGCTGTCTCTGGTTGGACTAGATGTAAACTCAGCAATGAATAAGAATGGTTAAAATAGATAAGACAAAATTCTTGACATAACATGATCTTTTTGAAAGATTCCATGTTTCAAACTTAGATTCAAGTGAAAGCTACCAAAGGAACACCTTCCAGTTGTCTCAAGTAGATCTTTCTTCAGCACATCAGAGGTTTGCATATCCAAACTCCATGGGTGCTCTTCTGATCTCATTTCCATCCCTGGCAAGCTCAGATTCATTGTGTAATGAGAAAAGGGCAACTGCACAAAGTGGATGGAAAAAGCATTGTTTCTACAGCACACTGTGGTTTACACTGCTCAGGAGAGAGCATTTCATATCCCATGAAAAAGCGTTATCTGAAACTTACTGTGCATGCCAGAAAAAGCAACACTGTGCCTTTAAAAGAGATGTCTGATTCCTGAAAACATTTTCTCTCTTACATTTCCCTACCCACAAAGTAACTTGTGTTTATCAGCAAATCCACTCAGCCCCCTAAGAGCGACCTAGGGTAAACATCTGACATGCACTGCTTTCAAGATCCTCTTTGTTTAGGCATGTATTGTTAATTTCTGTGTCTTTTGTATACTGCCAAAAGGAAAGGCAAACGATACCAGGGATGTTTAACAGTTGTGGCAGAGTTTATGCCTGTGTATATCTGATCCTCTTTTATTGCATTACAAATGATAAAATGCTGAGCATACAGTGGTCATTAATGTCAGGCCATGTTTTCACACTGGATTTTTTAATTTTAAATGTATAAGGTGCAAGATAGCCAGCTGTCAAGTTTCCTAGTAATTTGCAAAACTTGTGGAAATCTTATGTAATAAAAAATTTCTTCCTAATATCACTGCTCAACTAATTTTATGACATTTTTATGTGTACTCTGTTTGCATTGGGCAAGAGCTGCTTCCCTGCCAGCCCAGTTACACAGTTCAATCACCTGTGTCAGTTTTGGAGTGACTTATCTCATCAAGCACACCCCCAATTGCTACTCACCAGTGCCAAACAAAACAGCAACATTGAAAGCTGCTAAATGTCAGACAACACAGGGGGAGAGTGGATGAGTGGGAAAAAACCCCATGAAAAATAGAAAAAAGCCAGGTGTAGATGTTCCTGTAAAATACATGTGTATCTGAGTGCACCTCTTTCCTTGTCACAATTTTCTGTCTAGGGAGAGCTTGATAAAATCAATACAGAACGTTGAAAGGGGAAAAAATAACATAAGGGACTATGTTCCTTTTTCTCCTGGACTTTAGATTTCTTTGCTGTATGACAGGACCTGCTGTCATATACATGACTTGCTTTATCTGACAGAAGAAGCTGAAACTCCAAACATAAATCTATCAGTGAAGCAACTTGCTGCCTTGCCTTTCACCTCTGGATCTTGCAATCAACAGCCAGAGTTCAGAAAAAAAATTACTAAGAAAAAAAATAGTTCACTAGGGAATATTTAGAGCAGAGGCTGTGCCTCAGTGTAATATCACCCTGAGAGCTGAACCATCAGCACAGCGGAGGTGGCTTAGCACTTCCCAGACAAGGCACTGGTTTCCAGCCTCTCATAGCTGAGGACATGTAAGCCTTATTCTGCTCAGTTTTCAGCAGGTGAAGAGCAATATTTAAAGACGTTGTCTTTTTCTAGGCAGGCCTTTTCAATAATATTGACCCCTAGATTCCAGGACTGGCACAACATACAGTTGCATGGCCTCTTCAGAGGACCACTTCCAACGTGCCAAAAGTGATTTTTTTCTCCCCTCCTCTGTGGGGTCACCTCATTCTTTCCACCAAGAGAGAGGGAGGGTTACCTCACTTCAAGCATACAGAACCAGATCAGTATTTCCTTTTCCACAGCAACTGTGCTTTAATTGCCACGGTCAGGACATCTCTCGCCCCTGCTCCCCAGCTGGGATCTTCATCTGCTCCCTGGGGAGGCAGAGGGCGGGTGGTGGCAGAGACCCCAGGGACCAGGACTCTGTGTAGCACATTCTGCACACCCTGTGTGTGGGAGAGGATGTAGCCACATATCCCCAGTCAGCTCGGCAGCTGTGGGTGGGGTCTGAATGATTTCACTGTTTTTCATCTCCTTCCTCACAGCTTATGCAGTGCAGCTGGGCTGCTTCACAGAGGATGCAAGGTCTTACCCGTTCCATCCTGTGAGTGTAGGAGGACACTGGTGTTAAATACGGTGCAGGGCATGGGAACTGTGTGGTGTGCAGCCTCCAGGATGCTGCAAGGCATTGTGCATTTAGCCTGTTTTGGTCACTTTCTGTGGCTGCACCCGTCCTCACCAGCCCAGATGCACAGCTCTCCAGGAAGAGAAATGAAGACAGGCTATTTGCAGGGGTGGTTAGTGTTACCTCCAACTCCACTTCAGAATCACACTTCCCTGGGTGTTACATCCCATTTCCAAGTCCCTCTTGCCCTTTTATCACATCCCTGTTCCCTGTATGACCGTGCCCCTACCTGCTGTTGTGTTACGCTACAGTGCTGCATGGTGGTGTCCCAGTTGTGTGTGTCTGACAGCAGCCCAGTCTCATCACCACAAAGCACAGTGCCTGCTAGCTGTCCAGGTATTTGACCTGCTGCCCAGACCAGCCTGGCATTCTGCACTTTACTTCTTGCTGTCCCATCTCAGCTTTCCCAGTAGCCAGCTTGGATGTGCCTGACTGTCACAACAGGCTCAGCACCTGGTGGAGCTACAGCACACACATCCTTCCCTCTAAAAACATCTGGAGGCACAACCAAAGAATATTAACATCTAAAATAGGTTTACTATTGTGGTTGTTTCCTCCTAGCCCTTAACCACCTTATTTTCCCCCAGGGTCCAGTGGTTTGCATCTTTGTTGAAGGGTCCCCAAGACTGCAACCCCCTCCACAAAAGGTGCTCTGGCTGGGAGTGGGGGTTCTGCCAAATTCAGTTATCAGCCTTATCTCCTTGTGCTCCCTCAACTGATGTTCAGGCAGTGACAGCTGGCCTGGTATTAGCTCCATCAGGCATCTAGAAATCTGCAGTTTTCCATCTGGGAAAACTCACTTCTTCCCTGAATATTAAGGTGAAGCGTCTTCAGTTTTGGGTGTCAACTCACACTAAACTGCTGCTCTTCTTTCCAAATCAAAGGTGAGCAAACGTCTGGTGGTGAACAGTTTATTTGATCATTGTTCCTTCCTCCCCTACTGAAGCTCAAAGTGAACCCAGTTGTTGCCAGTGATGTACCTCAAACATACTCAATGCCCAAGGTGGGAGGCCCAGAAGCAAGTCATTAAGCTGTGGGGGCAAATGCCCTGTCCCTTTCCAGAGGTCACTCACACCAAATTTATTTTCAGAGTTGTACTCCTTCATGTGAAAGCAAACCTGTGCCCTTTTGGCAGCAAAAAATGCTCTCCTTCATGGCCACCTTCCTCATATCCTGCCTCCCAGCTGCTGTTCCCAGCTGAATTAGGCAGGCTATGCTTTCTGTCCTGGAGGAATGTTTTGTAATGCTTTGCATCATTGCTGAACTCACTGCTAAGTGACCACACTTTAATAGGAGAGAAACCCAACCCTGCATAGAGTTGAAGTGTTGGTTTATAGAGAAAGCTGAGGTCCTTTGGGTAGAGCAACACCATGAAAATGTAAGATAATAATCTTTGCCACCATTAAACACACAAAGCATGAAAATTAATATTTCCCTCCATATAATAAAACCACTCTTTTGTGGCAGAGCAGTGCAGCACATCTTCTGAAGAACACCACACTAATCAGTTTATGAGACAGTTGCACAGCAAGTGCTTCAGGAAGGAACAAAGAGGGAGACTCTCTTTTGTCTGCTGCACTGCTGGGAGGACAGAAAGTGGAGTGGGGCAGAAGGGAGAGACGGAGAAGGGTTTCTCTTACTGCACAGTGAAAAGGTGCTTGTGCCCATTTTCATCCTAAAGTACAAAGGGCTAGCTGTCTTCTGTGTTTCCCCAGGGTAATAAAGGAGAGCAAGCTTCCTCCCAGCTGCCTGCATATACTGGCAAAGTACAGGAAAGGTGGGAACAGAGGATGAGGGCAGCTTCTCAGGCTGTTGCCTCCCCATTCCTACAAGCAGCAGTGAGGGAGCTGAGGGAATAGAACTCTTTCTGGCTGCTTCAGTAAGTGCTGCAAAATCACCCCAGAACATCAGATCTTAATTGTCTTGGGGCTTATTAGTCAAAAGCATTGCTGAAAGTGAAAAAAGTTTTTCTTCCTCCCAACTTTTTCTCTTCCCACTCTCAAATTTCTGAACTTGAGGTGTTTTTGTTTTACCTTATATTGTAAATTATGACTGACAACACCATGTAAGAATGTGGAGAAAATAAACTTAGAAGAAAAAAAATCATCCTAACATCCTATCACGACAGATACAAGTCTTCCATAATGTCTTTATGTTCAATGTCCCATGCTGAATTTATTCCTGGGAATTAATGGTTAATTTATTCCTGGGAACTAATGGTAATTCCTGGGAATTACCTGGTTCACCCAGGTATTTCTATCTAATGTCAGCTCCCACTCTGAGTTAGCTGATGGGCTTCTGCTCCCCCTCAAAGACACCCTTTCCCATGAAGCTCAGTTCTCTTCTAAGCAAAACATTAATAAATAGGTAGGAATGTGCATAATTTTTAAAGTTACAGAATAATGAGATTAATAAAGAATGACATCTGTAGTGTTCATGCAATTGTTTCTGCCACCCTCCATGTGATCCCTATGCAATTTCCGAGGCACTTGCACAAGTGCAAAGCAAGACATGCTGTCAGGTTATTGCATTTATTTTTTTTCAAAGTGACTGGACTAGGTGATTTCCCATCTTAAATAATTATAGTTCTGTGCTATTCATCCTATTTGCTGGTAATTTTTTCCTTTTTCCAGACAGTTTTCCCATGACACTTTGAGGAAGCTTCCTGTAAACTTCAAGACTATCATTATTATCCCATCTCTGGGTGACCTTAAAAGGTCTTTCCAATATAAATTATTCTATGCCTATGTATTTCTTATTTCCACTTTTCCACAGTGCCTATAGGAGCCCAACACTGCTCAGGCTTCTGATTTGCTCTAAGTGTTCCTACCCTTTTGGATGTGACAGCAGAGCTCAGCCTTTGAAAGCTGGTGGCATCTGAAATTTGGGTAGGCAAAATTGATCTACTAAATTGGCTTCCACTAAAATAATTTTAAAAATCCACACGATTTCCCTGCTTGGAAAACATGTTAGGATGTTAAGAATTATGTACTTTTTGAGGTAGGGGTGTCCCAGAGAACTTCATACTGAAGCAAACCATCAGCACCTTAAAGGAGGCTTAAAGAGAATAGGTTGAGCTGAAGCACTCATAACTTTACTGAAACTGGAAAACTTGGCTGAATGTTTATTCAGGAAATATGATAGACTTACCTTTGAATATGAATAACCTAGAAAATCTGGCATAACAGTTTTGATTTTTTTATTTAAAATTAAACAAAAACCCACTAAAGAACAAAATGGAGTCAAACTAGCACTTTTTTTTTTTTTTTTCAAAAGGAGTTGGTGGCTGTCTAATCCTCTAGAATGTATTAATAAATTCCTGTGAGATAAAAATTATATGGACTTCTGATAACTTAATAAAGTCCACCAAGAGAAGCTGCAAAAGAAACAAAGAGGCCAAATACACACAGGAAACAGTCTTCAGTTTTGGGATGATGGCTAAAGGAAACTACCCTTAGAAGAATAGGAGGCAAACTGCTGACATAGCAAAGCAGAAACTTTTAAAAGTGTTTTTCACAAAACAGGTTTCTGATTTAGAAAAAATGAAGTAAAACTATTTAAATCACACTCTCTCCTATGAACTTGTTAATTTCAATGGAATTTGCTATGAAAAGGGTCAAATAGAGTAATATGCACATTACAGTTTTCATTATGCTGCAACATTTCTTTATAACTACAATTTAACTTCATGGCATGAACATTTAAGTTTGCTATTCTATTATGTTTTCCATTTAATATAAAAGTAAAACTTCTAAAGCAAGAATATTTGGCAAAACTCATGATGACTACAGATGAAAAGTATCCCAATTGTCCTAAAACCCTTTTTCCCCCACAAGGTTTTGTTCTGAATGAAATTGAAATTTTGGTTCTGGACAAGAATTAAAAAACAAATGAGCAAGCTTTCAAACCATTAACATTTTATTTAGGATATTGCTTTTTTTCATTTAATAGTAAAAAAGATGGACCAAGTCACTCTCTAGAACTAGTATTCCTTAATGAATTTGTTTAAATCAAGGAAGATGCTGATTTAGGTTTCTAGCAATAAGTCTCACATTAATCAAACTGTGCAAAGATGCAGGAAAAATTCCCAGGCTGAGACAAGCAAGATGAACATAGGCACAGTTTTGGCAATTGAGGTTCAGTGTTGCCATCTGAGCTGTAAGAGGGAACAGTCTGCCCTGCACACACATTATTCCTCAGATGCCAATGGTGGTCTACAGGGCACATCTACAAAGAATTTGCTGATTCTCTGCCTAAGCTTGTTCACTGTGCTTACAAGTAATGTTGTGTGGTGTCTTGGGTTATGGAACCAAAAATGTGTATTCTATTTCATTTGCTGAAAGCAGTTGGAGAATTGTTCTTCTTTACTCTGGGAGGAGGGGGACGGGTGCCTTTTGATAACAGGCCAGCTGTTCAAACCAGGTAGGGCAGTGTTTCTTATCTCTTTCACTGCCAGGAGAATATTTTCTGCTAATGGACCATTAAGACACCCCTAAAAGCACACACCCCCAAAATGGACTATCCACATTCCATCATCCTATTGTGAGATGCTCCATCCAGTGGGGGGAGCCAACCATTCCTACCTGGATAAAACTGAGACACAGGAACAGGAAGGCATCCAGCTTCACCCAATTCCTGGAGGAAGACTGGACCCCTTCTCACCACCACTGGACCCCTTCTCATCACTACCTGGACTCTTGTTCTACAGGATCATCTCTACTCCACCAGAACCACATCTGCCACTCCAGGAGGACTCACTTTTGGACTGCTTCCAACACCCTGACCAACAGGTTGTCAGGTTGTAGCTCTGGCTCTGTCAGGGTTTTCCAAAATTGTTGTTTGTTTGCTGGTTTGGTTGGGTGGTTTTGTTTTTCTACTACATTTGTATTGTTAGTATTCCTAGTAAAGAACTGTTATTCCTATTCCCAAATCTTTGCCTGAAAGCCTTAATTGCGAAATTATAATTTGGCGGGGGTGAGGGGTTTACATTCCCCATTCTAAGGGAAACTCCAGCTTTGCCTGGCAGATACCTGTCTTTCCAAACCAAGACATGTGGAGATGTCTGTAATTATGTGCAGATGTTGAGAAAACAGACCCAGAGTATGATTTTCCAAAGTGTGCACAAGTGTCTGGGAGTCACCACTGTGGACAAACAGATCTTAGCTCAGCAGCAGTGGCTGTCAGCAGCTCTACCAGGGTGTAAGGATCTGTCATGAACAGCTCCAGGAGACCACAATTCAATAATATAAGTAAAAGTATGTTCTCACCTGGAGGGCTGTGTTCAGTTCTCACCTCTCCATCCCGCAGGTGTGGCAGAAATGTTAAAAAAAACCTCAGGGACACCTTCAAACATAGGAAAACCTTAGAAGGCTGGAGAAGCTCTCATGCCATGAAGTGTGGAAAAGACCAGCAGCACTCCTATTCATGTTTTGTTCTGAGAGGAGCACCCAAAGGTTGACAAGGTGTTAAGTTCTGTTCCCTGAGTGAGCACTGGTGTTCAGGTGTGTCTAAGTGTGACCCTGTGCAATGAATGTACATCGCTTTAGACAGGTTCAGCAGAACTTAAAACTAGGAGCTGAGGTAGAGTGCAGGAAAATTCAGTGGTAAATAGTTTTAAGCATTGCTCTTCATAAGTAGTTTTAAGCAGTGCTCATAAATGGTTTTGCATTCAGGTATAGCCTTTCTGTAATGGAGTTCAAAAAGAAAAAAAAAGCCAATTAGGAGTCATTAAGACAGAATTTTAATTTTTTTTATGTAGTACTGAAAGTTTTTGGACTTTGTGTAAGTCTGGAGATGGTGGCAAACCTCTAGTTTATACAAATGTATAACTGTATAATCAATTTGGTGAGTGCCCTTGACAGAGGGGTAATTTCCAAAGGGTTCTGCAAACAGATTTTAAATTGTATAATAAAGTTAGGGTTGGTTTTTTTCTTTTTTTCATTTGAACCCAGTGTTTTTTGCATGGTTAAGAATAAAGATTGATTGATGCTCTCTGAAATCCGCTTAACTGGTTTCAGCACTCCAGGGTTTATCCCATCCACAGCTCCTGTAGGTGAGCCCCTCATCATGAGTGTAGATTTCTCTCATCATGTCAAGCAGGGCTCCTGAGGCCCTGGGGTTTTGCCAAGGACATTTTCCCCTCGGGAGTGGGAGGGAGCAGTGTTGGAGCAGCAGCCCTTGGGGGTGTGCATCTCTGGGTGACTCTGGGGAGGGACATGAAGCCATGCCCCAGCCCAGCCCATGCCTGGCAGGAGGCAAGGCTTCTTGCTCCTGCTGGCTTGGGTCTGCATCCCTGAAACCTCATCCTCTGGCTTTTTGGAATGAGTTTTCCCCACCTGTTAAGCACATTCTCTCTGTTTTACAAAATAATTTGCTTGACTTGAAACGAGTGCCGAAGACCTCAATGGTTTTGTGCAACTGAACTGACCAAAGTCATGTGTAAAGGAGCTATGGCAAAAAAGACCCACAGACACTTAGGAGGCTCTTTGTCCCATTTGGTGATGTTGTTTTTAGATTCATCTTTGACCTAATATTTGGACAGCTCTCTCTTTCCAAAGAAAAGCCTTCTGCTACATGAGTCTCTTTTTATCTAATTGAAAATGCTCCCATGTTTCCTCAGGTAAAATCAATTATTCTGCAAGTTACTCTGTATGCCTTGTGCAAATTCAGGCTGTTTTCTGGCCGATAGATGTCTAAAACCACGGTTTCAGTATTTCAGTCTTTTTCTTATGGATTAGAAAAACTTCACAGCCTCTTTCTGTGAACAGAAAAAAGTGATTTCTTCTACATTGCTAACATGCAGAACCTTTTTTTTAGCATATGGTACATATCCGTATGATTTAAGCCAAGCCATTATTTTTAATGCAACATGAAATGCATCTTAATATAAATGCTTCCGTGTAGCATTCTGTGATAGTGTCTTGAAAGTATTGCAATCATTAGTGGGAAGCCACAACAAAAAACCTGTTAACCCTGTGCTGCTATTCTCCCATTCCTCCCTGCTAGAATGGGTCATATCTGCAGTATTATGTAGGTGTTTGTTTGATATACAGTACTGCATTATACACATATTTAAAATGGTAATAACAGTAAAGTGTGAAATAGCTTACTCCTGAAAATGTTTGTGTCAGGATGTAGGTGCAGCCTCTTGCTTCTGAGCCAGCACATATGTCTGGATCAATGACCTGAACTGGCAGGGGACTGCTGGGAAGGAATCCATTACCAGGGTCTGCCACAGTGCAGTTTTGTGCAGAGAAGCTGAACAGTGGGATAGGAGCAATCAAAATACATATATAATAAATCAACAGTAAAATTTGCTATGTTCAGTTTCCATAACATTTTCTCTCTCCTGTTACCTTCTATTACAACAGATTTAGCAGAACCATGATAAGGAAAATGTCTTGCTGGAGACTAGGCCTCTTCAGCTGTGCTGCTGCCCTTGGAATCTGTTTCTTTTCTCTTAACCTGACCTTGGTATCTATTCTCCTCAGTATTCAATTCAGCTGTAAAATTTTGAACTTCTTTAGATCTTCCCCCATCCCCCAGATACCCACTCTAAGGGAGATTTTTACAAGGAAGTTGGAGACTGAAAGGCTCTTGCAAAGAAAAATTGTAACTAGATAAACAGAACCTGAATGCGCTCTATCTAACATGTGCCTCATTTACAAAAAACACCATTAGCCCAATCCTGTTTGCTCAGAGTACAGCTGAGGCAACTTAGCTTGCATGTCTGAGCAGGGTGCTTTAGATAACATGGTGTCTTTAGACTTGCAAGAATTATTTCCATGATACGTAAGGAAAAATTTAATCCACCACCAGTGGGTTCATGGAGCATAAGCATTTGATTTTGTCACATTCTTACATCACCACTTGCATTAATATTAGGCTGGGATTGAAGTGAAAATGAAGTGCCAATTTCAACACACCAGCTAGGGAAGACAAGTGACAAATAAAAGAGAAAAGGAGCCTTTCCACCAGCCAAAGAAACAAAACCACATTTAAAATGAATACCATTGCAGAAGCTCTGGCTGTCTCTCTGTGCTCCCTGCTGGGAAGCCATCAGTGAGGAGCAGCCTGCTGCACTAGGGACGCTGCTCACTGGCAGAGGAGAGTGAGGAGGCTCAGGGTGGGCTGAGGTGGCCAACGTGCCCCTTCAGAGGGGTTTGCAGCAGGTGCATAGCAGCCACAGCCCGTGGGCCTGGCACTGCCACCCTTCTCCAGGGGGTTTCACCCTGCAAGTAGTGGTGCTCCCCAAACAGCCAGGCATACCAGGAGCTCAGCAAAATGAGAAAATGTTGGAGTCCAGGGCACGTGGAAAACTCCTCGTGCTGCCCTGGGGGGTCTGAGACCCCAGCTGGGACCCTGGGGAAGCTCTGCCTTTGATCTTAGTCCATGGGAAAAACACTCAGAGATGAGTCGAAAGCAACAAAGGTGGGAAAGAAATAGTAGTTTAATTTGTCACAGGGTGAAAATTTGTAGTTTTGGGTTTTTAGTATGGAGACAGATGAGAGCAAGATGGAGAATTCTGGGCGGTGTCTCATCTTCTTCTTCTGCTCCATTTTCTGCTGTGACTGTGGCACAGAGACATTGGTAGGATGGGTTTGACACAGAGGTTGTGTGTTTAGAACAGGTAGTGATTACTGGCACAGAACAATAAACATAGCACATTTTAGGAGTTAATTGGGCTAGAAACCTTTAAGAACCTTGGGATCTTCTGTCCAGGGTTTTTTTTTTTCACGGTGTTTGTGGCGTGTTGAGCCAGGTTTCAGCAGCGCACAGAACTTGAGACAAGAAATAGAATGAACAGCTCTGAAGACCAAAGCTGCAAGTCTCATTTATCTTTTCAACCCTGGTACTGGATTTTTGGAGGAAAAAGATCACCTGCAGTCGGGGACTCCTGAAAGGCAGTTTTCCACAAGAAAAAACCAACCAGGAAAGAAGTACAGAGAAGGTGCTTGTTTTCCCTGGCCAGCTCTGCCATGTCAGTGCAGAGAGCCTGGGTTGCAGTTTACCTACTTCAAGCAGTCCAGTCTCCACAAAGCCAGCTAAGAACACGAGTCTGTGTTTGGAGTACTTGTTGGTTTTGGAGGGACACAGCATGGTGTTCCAGCATGGGATGCTCTGCCACCATGTTAAGCTTCAGGCTTCCTCCTGGGCAGGTTTTTGTTGGGGTGCATCCCATGAGTGAGGGATGGTGGAAAGAAATGTGCCCCTTGGACGATGACTGGAAAGATTCCTGCTTATTTGTTTGGGTCTAAGGTGTAACAGTATCCATGCTTTTCCCAGGTCGCCTCTTTCTCTCTGCAGCTCTGAGGCAGGATTCACTGGCCTCCTCCAACATATACATGGCTTCCCCAGCTCTGGAGCAACTGTGGCGGTAAAAAAATAACGAGCAAAGCTGTAAAAGCATGTACTTTTTTCATCTGGGATAGAGTTAATTTTCTTAAATAAAGACAAAATGTATTAGCATAAGACTTTGAAATAAAAGAAATATATCCACTGTGTCAGGGAGCACAGCTGTACTAGTGATATAGAGAAATCCCTTGCTTGGCCAGGGCCTGTAGATGTCAGGACTGTGAGATGTTTTATTCTTATTACCACAGTCTAGCAAACTGTCAGCAAACAAGTTTTGCTCTAGCTAACAACTGAGACAAGAGGATGATTTCACTTACAAGCTGCTCTTCCCAGTGCTCTATGGCACTCCTGAGGCAGCCCTGGCCCCTCCAGGTATCTTTTATGTCCCAGGATGGAGCTGCTTCCCTCAGGAACAGAATGGTTTCACAGAAGTGGAACGTGGTCACCTCGAGGCTGCCAAGCTGTTCTCTGCCCACCACTGCTGCCTGGTTCCACTGCTGTCTCCATCCAAAAAAGCAAATTAATAACAAGAAAATTAGACAGAAATTCGGAATGGAAGAGTCTTGACATTTGAATGTCATCAGGAGCACACAGCATGGGAGAGTAAAGATTTCTTCCCGTCCCTGTGTTTACTGCTGCCTGCACATTGACTTGTTTCCTGACACATGAGCCATGACTTGAAAGGAATTCAGACTCCAGCACATTTTGTACGGCACTTCAATGTGGCCTCTGGGACTGAGTAAGGGCAAATCTACTACACTGTTGCTATGGTGACCCTGGCAAGGCCATGATGAAGGATGCTGATGCCGTTGGCCCAGTGCAGGGTGGTGGCACAGGCGGCGCAGTCCGGCATGGTCACACCACGAGGGTGCAGTGCCTGTGCTCCCACCTTGCCTGCACCCTGCCAGGCTGCCCTTTGGACAGGGCTGTGCCACATGGATGGAGCATCAGAAGACGCCAAACCCCCTTCCAGTGTCTGTCTAAGTTGGCCCTTTCTTTATTCTGGGAGGAATCAGGCTCCTGTAGTAAAGGTGAGAGGGGTGTCCTTCGTTTGGCACAGGTGATGCGAATCCTGGTGTCTGGTCCTTGGGGGTGAGCCTGTAAGGACTGCTTGCACTTGCTAAAGAGGGCAATCACAGTGATGGATTTTAATCATTAAAATGGTTTTGTAACAAAGAAACAAAGGAAGCTGATCTCTCTTTTCTTCTTCTCTTGATCTCTCTTTTCTTCTTCTCTTGTGAGCAATCTCAGCTTTGCAGATATTGATTCTTCTTGCTCGGGTGGACATCATTTATTTTCTATCATGGAGATGAATATTTATTTTTAGTAAATTCTATTCTAGCCTTTTTGCCTTAATCTTTTTCCCTTTTGAATGGTCAGTGACAGAAGATCATATTTCCCCTTTTTGCTTGAGCAACAATGGTACAGTTTGTTGTGACCTGCAATTGTGACAATAGTTCAATTCAAAGCATCCCAGCTTCAGTGTGCAGTCACTAAATCCAGGACTGAAAAGCACAGACAATGGGAGAGTAAAACCTGCATCTGATACTTGATAAGATTATTATTATTATTAGAGAGAGCAAAAAGCTTTTGCTTTCTTTTCTATTGCTTTGCAGACCTCATAAGGCCCTGCTCAGATTTCTGCATAGTTAATTTGTCAGTTTATAAATTACCATATTATGTTAACACTGAATGCTTCAAAACACAAATATATGCACAGAGGGCTTGAATATTTGAAGTGTTTTAGTACTATAGGGAAATAATTTTGTTGTCAAGCTGTGGCAGATATAGAAGTGCTAGGGGATACATGACCATTTCATCAGGACGGTGTCGATGATGGCCTATGAACATCCAAGGGGAGAAATCATCTTTTATCACTGTTGTGTACCACGCAGGTCCAGATGGAGGATAAAACATGCATGAGTTGCCCGCAGCTCTGAAAATAATTATACTCATTTGCCAGAAATGTAGAAAGTGCATCCAACCAAGTTACCACCCATCATAGTGACACTCGGTTTGCATACTGATGAAGCTTAAAGCCAGAGACAATGGTGCTGGTATCCGTAGCAGAGGGGGCTGGGAATCACTGGTGCTGCAGGATTAGCAGATTAACAGTGCCATCATTTTCTATTACGCAGCATTCCACTCAACGCCGCCCGCCAAAAAAACCCCCGGCGCTGAGGCTCACGTCGCTGTTCGCAGGCCGGGTTTGGTTTTTTAGGGCTCCAGGCGTGACGAGGGATTCTGGGGAGCAGAGAATGAGGGTTGTTATGCCCACGCCCTGTGAAGGGCTTCTCTGCAGTGGGGTGGGGTGGGGTGGGGTGTGCTGCGAAGGCACAGCCCTGCCTGTGTGGGGCAGGGAGCCTGCCCTGCGCACCCGCAGCCGCTGCCCTCGCCTCCAGGAGGCTGCACTGCTGTGCAGCAGGAAACGGGCACGCACATGCTAGGCTCTGGTGCCAGTGCAGAGTAATTGATGGGTGGATTTCTGAAGTGCAGGAGGGGAACGAGCGCAAGTAGGACCCAGGAGTATAATTCTTTACGTTGCAATCAGCACTGCTTGCGTGTAGCTGGTTTAATGGTAGAAATCAGCCATAAAGGATGCAGACCTTGTCGCTTAATCCTTAAAAACTGAAAAAAAGAAAATTATTTGGGAATTTTTTTTTAGCTGTTTACTTATTTATTTTTTTTAAATTGAATTGCTTAGGGACATTATTCAGTTTTAAACCTCCATCAAGTAAAATTACCATTGTTATAATGAAGTGATTTCTGCAATTTCTTTAAATAAATAATTTTAGTTATATTCACATAAAAAGACACGGTGATATATGTGTAATAATACACATTTTAGCTTTTCTAGTACTCTTGGCACTCCTTAAAATAGTCAGGGTAAAGTACTGTCCTAATATGCTTTTCCATATGTGTTTTGTTAGCACATTGCTAGTTAAAGTATGCCTTAAAAATAAAATAAAAGAAAGCCTGAAATAGTTATTTCATTCACTGGTTCATACGGCACCTTTTCCTATTATAATGAAGACCCTTAGGTACAGCAGCAAACATGTTGATCATTATTAAGAAAAATAACTAACTAAATCTTGTAAAAGAATGTTGACATAGCATATAACCAGGTTGAGGCAGGAGATCTTGTTTACCTATACTCAGTGTACTGCAAGCTAGAGGACACATGTAATGAAACCATGTAAATCAGCTATGTTTTATACAATCATAATTTAAGCTTCCAGCTTTATTTTGGTTCTGGTAAAACTAGTATGTAGTCACCATAATGACATAAGGACCTGAGATGATTTCTGAAGTAATTCTGCAGATAATTTATGTAACATGAGTAATGAACCATGACCATGTGTTTTACAGTTTGGTAGAATCCAAACAGTTTGATACTTTACTCTTTCAATTCTTAAAAAAAAATGCCTTTGAAAGAGAAATGGATTATTAAATAATAAAAGTGTGCTTGCTCAACAATGTAGCAGGCTGGTCTGCACCTAAGTGTACCACTAGGCAAAACTAATCCTTGTCTTATGTAAACAAAGAGCAGAGGAAGTATGGCCTTTGCAGTCTCACTGCTTGTGAGCCCATTTCCTTTTCTTGGTACCACATTTTACTGATCAATAATGCAGTTTTTCATGAAGTCCAGCTGTCATCAGAGGCCTCAGGACAGCATACACTAATGCTGCCATTAGCATGCACTGTCGTATTAACTTGCACTCTAAGCTACTTCTAGGGACACTCCTGGTATTCAACTGAGGAGTAACCAATCAGAAGAAATATCTTGCAGTTCTTTGGCCAGGAAAAACCACAGATGGTGATTTGAGTAAGGAAAAATCTAGGAATTAAGGTGCATCCAGATCAGACCTGAAAAGTAAATCCCAGGGCCAGAAGGATTAATAAAAAAAAATACTTGATTGAACTAAGGATGCATAAAGTAAGTTAAACTTTATTATAAAGAAATTGTTATATCAGAGAAGCAAAACAAGGCCATGAGATCATTTTCAGCCTGAATTTCCCAACATAACATCTAAATGAAAGAAAAAAAAAAAAAAGGAAAAATACTAATACCTGCAGGAAAAAAGAAAAAGGCTTAAATTACCCCAAACATACAACATGACCTTACACAGTATTTCTGCAGCCATAATAAGGGAACTACTCAGTACTCAGGCAGGTAACTAAACATAAGGGCAAGGCAAAGGTAGTTGAAACCAAGTTTCATAAGGAAGCTTTCTCAAGCATAGAGGGTGGATGGATGCACAAGGCTGGTCCCTGAAGGCTTCCATTGTGCTGCAGAAGCTTGGCTGCCAGGGGACCTTTCCAGTAGCCAGCTTATTAATAAATCTTTAACTTACAAACAGCCATTGCAGTGTTGGCAAAAGGGCAAGGGCAGCTACCATCTGACTGGCAAGGTTATTTTCAGTGGGAAGAAGTACCTCTGCAGGGCTGTGAAATGGACCAGTGGGGCCATCTCTGCATCATTCACTGGGCCAAATGAAGCAGAAGCTTGTTGATTCTGGCCAGCTGCTGAACAATATCTGCCACTACCTATAATGCAAAACCTAGAAAAACTCCGGAGTGTCAAAAGGGATCAGTTAAAAACTACATCATGAAATTGCTGACTGTGGCAAGAGTAACTGGAGGTGGTTTAACCAGGACTTTTCCCTGTCCCTGCTGTAACCACCAACAAGGAGGTAAATTAACAGAAAGAAGATTTATTTCTGGCAATGAGTGGTTCTCAGACAGTTGATGTTCTTAGCGGGTTTCACTTAACTCATGCAGAGAGGGCAAAGTATGAAGATGTCATATATAAATTCAGGAAATCCTGAAATTTGCTTTCATAAGACTTTTCAGCATATGGTTTATATGTTTTTTATAGAGACAAGATGAAGAAAGGGAGAAAACAGAATTCCTCTGAATGATTGAACCCCAATCTTGCTCTCAGGCTGGAGTGGTTAACTGTGCCCCTGACTGGGCATGAGATCTTTGTGCCAGACAATCAGGGGAAGAAACAGAGGATCCAGAAACAAGACAGTCAGAGTTTGCCAGGCAGATGTAGTTGGCTACTCCTGCCTGCAGCTGAGGGGAAGCAGAGGTGCAGTATGTGCACTGGGCGATCTGAAACAGCACGAAAATAGCCAAGTGCCAAGAAGAGTCACAAGGATCAAAGATGGAATTGATAAAATCTAGCACTGATATGACACTATGGCAAAATATACAAGTCCAGAAAGTGTTCAACATTTTAAAAAGGTTTAATTCCAAAGGATAAGTAAGACAGTTTCAAAAAACTTCCAAGGGTTTGCATAGTGCTCAACTTAGAGAGGATGACAACACCACCATTAGCTGACAGGAAACCCTTTGCAAATTCACCAGGATTATAGCTCAGGGTGAATGGACAATTAACTTATGCTGGACATAAAAGAACGGTGATAGAGAGGTGACAACTAGTCTAGCCTTCTGCTCAAAGCAGCACTGTGACCAACACCACCTCAATCTGGCATGGCTTTTTCCATTCCAGTCTGGAAAACCTGCAATGCTGGGGATTCACAAGTGACTTCCAGTAACTCACCTCAGGGCTATGCTGCCCACGCTGACAAGCTGTTCTCCAGTGACCATTCAATAACAACAGAACGGAAATATGTGCCCACAGTGCTAGAAATTGTGATGTGAGCATGGCACAGAAGAAGTGACTAATAAAACTGAAAACACAGAGAATGATCTGTTTTTAAAAAAAGAATTTTTGATCAAGGATATCAAAGACACATGAAGGCAAAACTTAAAATATTGAGATAATGTGATGGTTTGAAAGCAAAACCAGTGAGACTCCCAGTCAAAGACAATTTAATAGTAGAAGAGAGGAAAAAAAGGTAAAATAAAATAAATGGAACAATACAACCTAACACCCTTTTGGTCAGGGTGTTTGAGGCAGTCCAAAAGTAAGTCCTCCTGGAGTGGCATATGTGGTTCTGTTGGAGCAGAGATGATCCTGTAGAAAAGGGTCCAGTGATGGTGAGAAGGGTCCAGTCTTCCTCCAGGAATCCAGTGGAACCAGATGATTTGGGTTCTTGCATCTCAGTTTTTATCAGGTGGGAATGGTGGCTCACCCCACAGGGTGGAGCATCTCACAATGGGATGATGGAATGTGTCCTGTCCTTGGTGAGCCTTAATGGCCCATTAGCAGAAGATATCACCCTGGAGGGAGGATGGGTGGTGAAAGAGACGAGAAACACTGCCCCACCTGGTTTTAACAGCTGGCCCATTATCAAAAGGTGCCCCCCCCCCCCCCCCCCCCCCCCCCAGAGTTACAAGAGATAAACATCTCCCCAACTGCTTTTAACAAATGAAATAGAATACACATTTTTGGTTCCATAACCCAGGACAGATAACTGTTGGGGTCACACTCTGAGCAAAATCTGTCTTACTCACAGGTACCTCCAAAGATCATACTGTACTCATACATCTGACAGGTCTTACTTGGAGAGCTTCAATGTATATGTATCAGTAAAAACTGGAAATTGGTACTCCTACACAGGCCAGGATGCTTAGTCCTTACATGTAAAAGCTTTCAGAACTTTATTTCTGAGAGGTCAGTGTCAGTGGAGTGATTGTATAACGTTCATCAAGATGACCAAAATGAATGTTTTTCAAGACTAAAGGGATTTCATTTTCTGTTAAGGTTTATGATTTTCTTCTCGAATGTAATAGTGGGAAAGACCTGGCTATTGCAAAAGCATTTGGTAGAGCACTTGACAATAGCAGTAAAATGAAATGCAGGGGAAGATTTCATATATTTATCAATGGGCTCAAAAATATCTCAAATGAAAAATGGATTCTGATTGCCATTGACGCAACTGGAAATAAAAAAGAAATTAAATTTAAAGAGAACGCATCTAGATTAGATATTAGGAAGCAATTCTTTACTGTGTGGGTGGTGGTGCACTGGAACAGGTTGCACAGAAAAGTCATGGATGCCCCATCCCTGGCAGTGCTCAAGGCAAGGTTGAATGGGGCCCTGAGTAACCTGGTGTAGTGAAAGGAGTCCCTGCCCATGGCAGGGGGGGTGGAACTGGATGATTTTTGAGGCCCTTTCCAACACAAACCAATCTATGATTCTGTGAAATGAGACCAGGCCCATGGTATGACATGAAAAGTGTAATCACTGTAGATGTGCTTATACTCTTGGAAAAAGCCAAGCAATGTAGTCATGACACAGATGAGTGTTTCCCACACAAAAGGCAATACAACCAAAAATGTGATCATGCATATCACAGTTATTGTTACCAGATGTAGAAACCTTGACATTTTGTTATCTGGAAAAGGCTGCCTATGTTTGTTGAGCAAGACTTTCAAGCATGGAAGCCTTGTTTAGACAAGATAGTCCTTTTATCTTTCATGTGGTTTGCTGGAAAATGGCACCAAAATAGTAAACTTGGTTTTGTTTACCATGACTATTCACTGTTTCTATTCTAGAACATCATGCAGAAAGGAAAAGTTGTCTCACATTACCAAACAAAAATCTGAAAAAACACCTCAAAACAACCCCTGAAAAACAGAATACAAAGAAAGATTTCCTATTGTGTGAGGCTGTCTCCTAAAATGGGTACAAAGTACCAACAGTAGTTGAGCTATTGCTCCTATCTCAGAAGTCACACAGTGATGGGGGAAAGCATAAAGTGTTTTGTCAAGAAAAGGTATCACACAAGCTTCAATTATTCTTGTTCAAAGCAGCTGAAAACAGAAGGGTTTGGACATGAGAAGAGAGTTATTGCTATGCAGATGTTAGTTATTTTAGCTATGTAACATTGGTTATAATAATTTGAAATATTGTGTCAAAATAATTGTTAGCTATTATTAGTTATATCTTTCATTGGAAGGGGTAAATAGGGAGACTTGAATCTTGAAAGGCTCCAATAGCACCTGGCTGAGCCAGGGGACAGTGACATTTGTGTTGCACAGAGTTGATGTGCCAGGGCTTAGATTGGCAGTGGGTGGGCTTTGTCAGGCTCTAGATGCTGAGCAATTAGTGAATATCTAAATACTGCAGAGGTAAAAGCTGAGATTCCTGGCAGATCTGGTACTTCCAACAAAGGTATAAATGGATAAATATTCCTCTGGAGGTTAAAATCAGCACCAAGGACCGGTGTCAGCCAGGGTACTCAGAGGGCCCTGGTAGTACCAAGTCCACATCTCTTTCCAAAAGCATAGACAACTTCTGGTCTCACAACTGATCAGAGAGATTATGTTTTTGTAATGACCTGTTTCTTCACACTCAGAATTGGGAGTGCAACCCTGGGAATGTGAAACTTTTATATAACTTAGTTGGAAAAACAAACAAATAAAATTACTTGGCTAAATATATGTCTAATAGAATAAAAAGCTTACACCAGCAAGAAGCAGAATGCTGGCTTGCTTTTGGAGGGATTAAATATTAGAATTTCCCAATCTAAGTAAAACACGCATGAGCTGCAGTAGAATTTATAATTATTACTAAATGCTGTAAAATATGTACCAATGTTGCAAGTTACTCATTCCAAGAAATGGTGGGAGAAGGCTTGGTAGAAGAAAATGGCTATAATGAGGGAGGTGTCTTTAGGTGGGATTGCAGGGGTGGGGTTCATTTTTCTTTCTACCTCATAATATGTATGTGTGTGGCATGTTGTAACAATGTATCAATGTAGTTCAGTTTTTATTGTTCCAACTCTGGGTAAATAAATCATTACATAATTGATAAACCAAAACCTTCAGATCATCACTCTTTTACACATGCATTTTTCCATATGCATGGAATGAGTAGTTTACTATAGAAACCAGAAGCCATTGGACAGAAAGTTCTTGAGAAACATTATAAAATATACCATGTCTAGACTTTGATGCTGATTTTGCACACAGGTTTCTGCAGGCAGATGAACCCCTCACTGGAAAAATATTCTCTCATACAGGGAACATAGTGAGAAAACTTGACACACGCTTTAAAACTCTGCAACCAAGGCTACATCATAACAATTTACTTCAAGGAGTCTCCAGACAAGAGCACACGCACAAGTACGCACTAAATGTCCACCTGTAAAAGACTTATTCATCCCAACAACCTGATAAATATTTTCAAATATTTACAAACACTTCTCAAACATTAATCAACTGTCCAAAGACACTCCAGATACTCCAGAGCCAGAGAACGGGGTCCCATCAGGAAAGCTGGAAAGGCAGGGAGGAGTAGGGGTGCAGCACTGCTCCCATCAAGGACTGAAGGTGCATGCCTGGGGAGTCACTGATTCCGTGACCCTGGTGTGGCTGAATGCCCAGGGAGGAATCTGAGCAGACGTGAATCGGTTCCGCTGCCAGGCACCAGAGTATCTTGTAGCAGTCCTTTCCCTGGATGAGACATAAATAACTGGGTGTTTGTAGGCTGACAGGCCATCCCACTGGCAGATGCTCTAAAGTGTCTTAGCAAACCTTCTGCCCACAACTTTAAGCTCCTGGTCTAATTTCACAGCTGGAGCATTGGCTTTCTGGGTGTAAGGAGCAAGCAGTCAAGAACAGGCACAGTCTGTTTTACCACAAGGTACAAAAGACAGGATTCGAGTCTGGCACAGAAGCAGCTCCTAAACACACCAATCTGAAGTAAACACCTGCTCCAGAAGGAACACCACGCCACTGACTGGCTCCACCAGTCCCCCTTAGCATTGCTACCTGGCCCAGCTTTTGTGGTGAATCAAACTTAGGGGTCAAACCAAGGCACTTTGGAGCCTGCCTCTACCTGCTCACCTACTGAGATACATTCTCTTCACAGTTATCTGCTTGGAGCAGAACCTAAACATGCAAAGAGATGCACCAGCACTTTGAGAGCAAACTGCAGCTCCTCATGCAGTCTCAGTGCACTGGCATGTGAGGAGGACCTGAGAAACATTCCTTCCTGGGATGCCTGACTAGGAATATATGCTTTTCAGCATCTCTGAGATGTAAAAGGGGAAAGATACAATAAAAAGACATGTGGGAGGATTTCTTCATTTTGGTTCAAAAGCCATATGAGTTAATGCTTAAAGGAGTTAGGAGGTTAATTAAGTAACATATCTGGAAAGTTTCAGTTGTATTGGTGGAGATTGTTGACTGGGCTTTAGTATGGCTCTGCACATGCCAACAACCTGCAATATTGCTGTTAGCACTAGAGAAATCCCTTGCCATGTGTTTTGGTTTAACATGCAGAGAGCCATATGGTCTGGACACAAATCTAGCATATTAAAAAAAAAAAAAAAAAGTCAAGTGATACACAACATTTCCACATAGACATAGCTGACACCTCTGCTGTGAAGAAAAAAAACAAACCAAACCTAAATGTCACCCAGCCAACAAGGTATTTCTGATAAAAATGTCTCCAAGAAAGCAAAGGATCCCTGGGCCTTGGAAATTCTATACTGCTAGAGCTCCACTACTCTCTCAAAATCCTCACCTCACTCTTGCCAGCAGTTTATGTGAATTTTTGTGAAGAGAAAAAAATATATACTTACTTATTTCTGAGTGTGAAGTAAAAAGACCTGTGTAGAACTGAGAAACCTTTGTGTTCTGGAGTACAATGGAAAAGCAGACAAAATTGCTATTCCTTTTTTTTTTTTTAGGTGCTCAGGAGAAACACAGTGCAGCAAAGTAAAGCCTCTAGTAACTGACCCCCATGGAAGCAGTGAGGCACAGCCCAGTCAGAGGGAGACAGGGCTGCAGGAGGGGGCTTTATTCAGGTCAGGTGTGACTATGTTATGTTGAGTTGTTGAGACCTTGTCAAAGAATTCTTTCTCTGTCCTTTCTTTGCACCCTGTTCCTATGAGGTCAGGCTCTTTGGAGCCCCTTTTTTATATCCAGATACAGAAATAGTCATGGCCAATTTTAAACTAATTAATTCTGCCCAAACCTGTTCTTTCAGGTTGCTGAGCTCACTATTTATTTTAATAGTCTTCTCCTTTTTTTTTCTTTTTTTTTTTTTCCTTTTGTTTTAATACAGTTCTGGCATACAAGTAGTTTGTATAAAATCTCTGTAATATTGTAACATTCCTAATCCTGTGCTATCACCTTGCATGTAGTGGCTGGTAGATACATTTGATAATACACGTTTGATCTGCATTATTTTTGTTTAGTATTTTTGGTCTTTTGGTTACAGATTGGGACACCTCTGGATATTGTTTTCCTCAAAGCAAAATAATAATAAGAATGATAGGTCCATCCTTTCCCCCATATGAGTCCACCACGTGCCAGTGCACTGAGGAGCATTTGTGGCTCCAGTAGCCTGGCATAGAAGTAGACACTGATGGTGCACAACAGGCAGGTAAGGAAATAGGGAGGATCCACTGCTGAGGGCAGACCAAGCCCAGATCCAGACTAGAGAGAGCAGAGGACTCCATAACCCAAGCTGTCTCACAGGGGCTGGGCATGCAGAGAGCCAAGGTCAGCAGCTCAAGGAAGGTTTCAGCTCCAGGTCCTCCCCTGTACCTTCACAACTGACCAGCTGACTGTCTTGGTTTGGAAAGACAGGTATCAGCCAGGAAAAGCTGGAGTTTCCCTTAGAATGGAGAATGTAAACCCCTCACCCCCTGCCAAATTATAATTTTGCAATTAAGAGCTTTCAGGCAAAGATTTGGGAATAGGAATAACAGTTCTTTACTAGGAATATTAACAATACAAATGTAGTAGAAAACACAGCCACCCTACCAAACCAGCAGACAAACAACAATTTTGGAAAACCCTGTCAGAGTCAGAGCTACAACCTGACACCCTGTTGGTCAGGGTGTTGGAAGCAGTCCAAAAGTGAGTCCTCCTGGAGTGGCAGATGTGGTTCTGGTGGAGTAGAGATGATCCTGTAGAACAAGGGTCCAGTGGTGGTGAGAAGGGTCCAGTCTTCCTCCGGGAATCGGGTGAAGCCAGATCCCTGGTGTTCCTGTGTCTCAGTTTTTATCCAGGTAGAAATGGTTGGCTCCCCCCACTGGGTGGAGCATCTCACAATAGGATGATGGAATGTGGATGTACTGCTTTGTGGATGTACTGCTTTGGGGAGGAGAACAGCTTGGGGAGTCTTAATGGCCCATTGTGAAAAGAGTTAAGAAACACTCTCCTGCCTGGTTTTAAAGCTGGCCCATGAGCAGAAGGCACCCACCCCCTCCTCCTCCCAGAGTTACAAGAGATAAAGAAAAAAAAAAAACAACATCTCCCCAGCTGCTTTCAACAGATGAAATAGAATACACATTTTTGGTTCCATAGCCCAAGACACTGACATGTGTCTCCACAGACATTCTCAGTGTGACCTTCATCACGTACAAGACAGGGCAAAGGAGGGGAGGGAGGCAAGACTCCAAGCAGAAAAATGGATATTTTAGGGGAGTTTCTTCCACCAGCACCAGGGACGAAATAACAATAAATAACTGGATGTTTGCTTTAAAATAAAGAGGGATATCTGCAGCAGGCAGGTCAGCAGAGACAGGGTCAAGATCACTGTCTTTGTAGAGGAGATGAGGAGAGGAAAGTTTGCTATGATGGAAGAAGATTATATGGTGGATGCACACAAAGTGTCTCCGCAAGTTACTACCTTGAGTGTATAACACATGCCAGAAGAAACCTCAGTGGCATCTCTGACATCTACACCAAGGACTTTTGTCATACCTTTCCAGTGTTAGAGCTGATAAAACATGACATTCCTTCAGTTATTTTTAATGTGGAGACTCTTTAATAGGTTTTGTGGTGGGTGTGCGTTTTGTTTGTTTGTTTGTTTGTTTTAATGGGGTTTTTGTTTGTTTTTGTGGTTTTTTTTTTTTGTTTGTTTGTTTTTTTGTTTGGTTTGTTTGTGGTGGTTTTTGTGGTTTTTTTTTGTTTGTTTGGGGTTTTGTTTTGTTGTGGTTGTTTGTTTGTTTGGGGTTTTTTTTTGGTAATTGTTTACCTCATTTGGTTTCTCGGGAGCACCTCTCCACCAACTAGTTCCTGGTAGTGCCTATTCCCAATTGAAGTAAATTTTTCCCAGTATAAGAAAAATACAAAATAATAATACCCTCACCCCCATCCCCCAAACTCTGAAACTTAAAACCCAGCCTATAATGTTAACATAAAATTATTAGGTACATTTAAAGTAGCTGATAAGGTGGTATAGAGCTGGACAATATGACCAGTAGTGTATAATTCACATCAGTTTTAAACTTATATTAACTTATCACAACTTATATTCAGGGGACCACAGATAACTGCAGATCAATAATTGCAATGAAATCTTTATACTGCCATTTTTAAATCACATCTATTAGTGGGCCAGAGCAATTGAACAAAATGTAAAGAAATATTTCAAAGTATGTATATATATTTATATTTGCAGGTACAGTCTGTAGGTTTAGATTGAATATCATTATTTTCTCTCAACAGTGTATATAGATATGGACTTCCTACATACATTTGTGAAAACATCTTTGAAATTTATTCATTGGATTTAATTATACAGGTCTAATACTTCTCTTCATTTAATGCTATAAAATTAATGGCTCTTCAATTTTATCTCCAGTGCAAATTATCATGTCATTTCCAACTGCACGCAGCTCTTTCTCTTACATGGTGAACATGATTAGTTTTCCTTTAGCAGAATTAGAGCACGTGATTCTCTGAGGTTAGGCAAGAGCAGTGTCTCCTGGTGTTATTTCAGAGTTTCTGTTCTGCTGTAGTATTCTTAACAAACAGGATTTCAGAAATGCATACTGCAAAAATGTTAGACAAGGGAGCTCTAGAAGCTGTGGCCTTTGGTAAGCACAGAAAAACCAACAATGGCAACTCATAAATCTTCAGAATCTTCACAAGAGATTAGCTAGACATTACAGCTAACATTTGTAAAAACAAGAGGAATACAGCTGCTTCTGGAAGTACAGGCTGTGTCATTTGGAAATACTTCCATATAATTCCAACTGAAGTGAAGGTTTTGAACCATTTTAACAGGAACCAGATAAAGCTGGTAACAGCCTCTTCTTTTTTAAATTCAATATTCTACATTTGCATGAGAGAGACTTCTCAAAAACCAGACAGACATCACCTAATTTTCTAGAAGTTAGATATCTAAGCTCAAAGCCCAGAGACATGCAGGCTTACAGCATTTTGGTTGTTGATCAACTGCCTGTGCACGATGATGGCACACATCTACAGAGTGAAAAACAGACATAGCTTTAAACATGTGTTTCTAGCTTTCAGATATTCTGCTTGCAAACATGGCAGACAAATGCTGCACTCATAAAAGCAATTTGTGATTGAATGATTTTAAGATTTATTCTCTGTAGAAATGATAGAAACATCAGAGTGTTTTGTATAATGGCAATCAAAAAACATTTTTTTCCTACTTCGAGCAAGACAGAAGAACTTGAGAATATAATTTAAAACATAATAAAACTAAAGGGAAAAAAGTTTTCTAAATTGTGCCTTGCAGGTATCACTTAGCAATTTTTTGCTTCTTTATCAAGCCAAGATGTCAAACACAAGTTTGGAAACAGGGTATGCCTATTTGCCAGTGGTGAAGCAATATTTTGTGCCCAAAGCATTTGCAATGAAATTTGTTTTCCTTTGCTGCCTTTCTAGCATGCCTGAAGTGTCCTGTTGCTGTTAAGGCTAGAGCTGAGCTGGCACTGATGATGGTACACACGCCTCAAACATTAAAAATCCTGATTAAAAGCTCCCCTAACAGCTCCATAGATATACATCTTGTGGAGGGCATCTGTCTGTAAATGCCGGATGCATTGCCAAACATGAACATCAACTTTTACATTTGGCTCTATACATGCCAAAATCCTTTATCTGCTTTTTCAGTTTTCCATTGCAATTATTCATGTATTAGGTTCAGATTTCTAGAATTTGACTAGGTCACTGTAACCAGCTTTTGTTTGGAGGAATGACACAACTCTCCTTATCTTCTCCTTTCTGCTTCTTAGTTGTGTTTTGAACTGCATATTTCCATATCTCCATAAGGCACCCCTGCCAGTAGTCATGCTCTTGGAGCATAAATGTAACACAGTATACACCTAGGCAGAAACAGAAGACAGTTCATGATATATGTTAGGAGTGAAAAAGCCTACTAAATCAGCAGCCCACCAGAGGTGAGAGGTAATCTAAGGGTAAATACCTAATTTGTGTGTGGGTTTAATTCTTCTAAAGAAGCAGACCTTTGGATCTAACACCTCAGTACTTTTGGGAAGAGAGGATTCAGATCTGTCCTCTATAAAGCCCCTTGCAATGACACACTATTGGCAAGGAACATGTACTTTTCTACTGCAGCCAAGTTTTGTACCACCTCATCATTGGAGTCTGTGTGTCATGTTCTCAGAGGGCTGAGCTTCATCTCACATTGCAGATTTATAAAAGTGGAAAAGCTACGAGCTGAACCAAAATGGTAAGAGCAGCAGATTTCATATAAGCCACCCACAGCTGAGAATTTCCCAGATTTTCACAGAACATTTCAGGTTTTCCCTTCTTGCTTGGAAAGGCTACAGGCCATCAGTGAATTTGAGAACAACTTTGCTTGGTGTGGGCAGTGTGTACCAAAAAGAGCTCAGGAGAGCAGGAGAATGGTGTTGGAAGTGCTGCTGCAGGTGTACCAGACTGCTTAGATGGGATGTGGGAATGTAACAGGTGCTGTTCCAGGGTGCCCTTCTTAACTGAAAAGGAGATCTTACACAAAGTGTGATCCTGAGAATGACATTAACATCCTGTAGAGATGACCTCAGGTCTGAAGTTCCAGGTTGCAGATCTGCAGTGCAAGGATGCACTGCAAGGAAAGTCTCCATGGCATGGCAAGAGAGATTCCTCTCCCTAAGTGAACTGACAGAAGACTATTTTAGAGGTGGTGAACCGACTGAAAGTCCCAGGTTTTGTCTCTTTACATTGTCAGTGGGAAAGAAAAGAGGCTGTGGGGTGAGGACAAGTGTTCTGAAGGTACATTCTGATTTCCGTTTTTTTTTTTCTCCTTTTAATTCTGTTAATAAAGTTTTCTTTATACCTTTTTAAGTTTGAGCCTGCTTTGCTCTCTTCCTAATTCTATCACACAGCAGAAAGAGTAAATGAATCTAGTGGGTGCAGTGGCATTTGACCAGCATCAGACCCACTACATTTAATTGGTGCTTTGACTGGGAAACACAGACTGGTGAACCCAGGACAGGCAGAGAGCCCTGTTGGGTGATGCACCAGCAGATAGACTCATAAGTGAAGTTCTGAGTTTGGCTACAAGTCATGATGACCCCAGGAGCATTCCTTTGTCACTTGCAGCTCTTAGTCTCAGGACTCCTTATTGAATTTATCAGAAAATTGGAGTAATTTGAACAGTAGCTATAAGAGTTATTGAAGTGGGCTAGCTAAATGAAACAGCAGTCTTTGAAGCCATTAAAAAAAAAAACCTCACTCTTCTCTCAGATGAGTTCTAGCAAAGAACTATATCCACTGAAATCATGGGGAATTATCTTCCACTAAATCAAAGGAAAGCTGTTTTAACAAGATGACTGTGTCAGTCCATCTTCTCTTGCTGCCTGTCAGGTATGTCAGTGGTGTCAAAAAACCTGGGTAATTTCTTATTTCTTACAAGATCAGTTCCTGTACAGCAATGGTGGTGCAGGAGAGGGAACTCTCTCCTGAGTAGGGCCTGCCCATTTCTGCTAGCAGCAAAGTTTTTGAGCAAATCTGCATTTATTTACATACCTTGCAGCAGCAGTAACCATAACCTCACACTATAATTATGCAGCAACCAAACTCCAAACGGGAAGTTTAAATGGAGTTAATTTCTGAAGTGCAGTATTTGTAAGTATATTTGTAAGTAGAACCATCATTTTGATGGTTCTAAATTCTTTGGAGGGAGTTAAGACTTGCCTACTACCCATTTACTACTTGCTGCTTGCCAGTCTGTCAAAAGTAATGGGGGAGAAAAACTGTTTTCAGCATTGTCTTTTCCTATGCAGGTGTCCTCTTTCTTAACTTTTTCCTGAAAAATCTGCAGTGCTGACCTCTGTTACAAGATGCCTTACATGTAATTGAGCATTTGTACTATCTGAGTGCTGGTCACAAGACATAAACCTTAATCCTGAATCCCTAAATCCCAGAATCAGAGAATCATTAGGGTTGGAAAGGACCCCTGGAGATCATCTTGTCCAGTCCCACTGCCAAGGCAGGGTCACCTAGAGCAGGTGACACAGGAACATGTGCAACTGGGTTTTGAGTGCCTCCAGAGAGGGAGACTCCATGACTTCCCTGGGCAGCCTACTCCAGTGCTCTGCTACCCTTAACATAAAGTTCTTCCTCAAGTCGAGGTGGAATTTCTTGTGTTTTATTTTATGACCATTGCTCCTCTTCCAGTGTCTGGGCACCACTGAAAAGAGTCTGGCACCATCCTCTTGGCACCCACCTTTGAGATATTTCTGTGCATTGCTGAGATCCCCTCTCAGTCTTGTCTTCTCTAAACAAGCCCAGCTGCCTCGGTCTCTCCTCATAAGAGAGATGTTCCAGAGCCCTCATCATCTTTGTGGCCCTTTTCTGGACCCTCTCCAGGAGCTCCTTGTCCCTCTGCTGCTGAGGAGCCCAGAACTGGACACAGCACTCCAGATGTGGCCTCACCAGGGCCCAGCAGAGGGGGAGGATCAGCTCCCTTGTTCTGCTGGCCACACTCTTCCCAGTGCAGCCCAGGATCCCATGGGCCTGCTGGCCACAAGGGCACACTGCTGGCTCATTGTCACCTTGAGATGCACCAAGACTCCCAGGTCCTTCTCTGCAGAGCTGCTCTTCAGTGGGGCAGCCCCAGCCTGTGCTGGTCCTTGGGGTTGTTCTCCCCAGGTGCAGGACCCTGCACTTGCCCTTGTTGAACCTCATTAGGATTTTCTCTGCTCAGCTTTTCAGCCTATCAAGGCCCTGCTGAGTGGCAACTTTCCTCCAGTCATTAGGCACCTCTCCAGTTCCCCATGATTTTTCAAAGATGATGGAGAGTGGCTTAACAACATCTGCCAGCTCCCTCAGCACCATGGATGTATCCTATCAGAGCCCATGGATTTATGGGTGTTCAGTCCCCTCAGCTGGTATTTTACCAAGCCCTCTACAACCAAGCAGAAATCTTCCTTTCTCCAACCTCCCTCTCTTACCTCCAAGATCTAGGTTTCCTTAGGACTGACCTCAGCAGTAAAGACTGAGGCAAAGAAAGCATTCAGCAATTCTGCCTGCTCTGTGTCTTTCCTCACCACAACAACTGTCTGATTCAGCAGTGGCACCACGTTTTCCACAGTCTTCCTTTTGCTGCTGATGTACCTTTAGAATCCCTTCTTGTCCTTGATATCCCTTGCCAGACTCAATTCCAAGCTGGCCTTGTCCTTCCTTTTCACATCCCTTCATACCAATGATGCTCCTATAGCCCTCCTGTGCGACCTGTTCCTTTTTCCATATCCCATAAATTTTTTTCTTCCAGCCAGGATTAACTAGAAACTCCCTGCTCATCCATACAGGTCTCTTGTCCATGAACTGTTTCTGGTTCATGGGAATACACTGGTCTTGAGCTTGAAGGAAGTGACGCTTGAATATTGACCACCTGTCTTAGACTCCCTTATCTTCTAGAGTCCTAAATGATAGAATTTGTCTAAGTAGGTCTCTGAAGAGGTTGAAGTTGTCTGGGACAAGGTACTGCTGCTGTACAAGGTCCAGCAACACACTTTTCCTTGTTGGTTCCTCCACCACTTATATCAAAAAGTTATCATCAGTGATCTGCAGAAACCTCTTGGATTGTGTATGCTGAGTGGTGTTGTCTCTCCAAAAAATATCAGGGTGGTTGAAGCACCCCAAGAGAACCAGGGCCTGTGATTGTGAGGTTACTTCTGGCTGGTCACAGAAAGCCCCATCAACTTCGTCCTGATCAGGTGGCCTGTAGTAAACACTCACAGTAGTGTCACCTGTATTAGCCTGTCCCTTAGTTCTTACCCATAAGCTCTCATTTGTTTATGCTTGAGTAGAGCTTGATACATTCAGAATCCAGTCTCTCCCACACCAAGAGCAATTCCAGAACCACACCTCATTGACCTGTCCTTTCTAAAAAGTACATAGCCATCCATGACAACTTTCTAATAATGGGAGCTATCCCACCATGTCTCGTAATTGCAATGAGATCGTGGCCCTGCTACCTCACACAGATTTCTAGTTCTTGCTGTTTATTCCCCCTGCTGTGTGCATTTTTTATGTACAGGCACTTCAGAGAGGTAATCAAGCATCAAGCTTCTCCAGAAAAGGGTTTAAGAGGATTGATAATAACCATACACACCCTTGATGTGGTTAGCCCTATGACTCTCTGTCTTGGGTTATGGAACCAAAAATGTGTATTCTATTTCATCTGCTGAAAGCAGTTGGGGAGATGTTTTTCTTTATCTCTTGTAACTCTGGGAGGAGTGGGGTGGGTGCCTTCTGATAATGGGCCAGCTGTTAAAACCAGGTGGGGCAGTGTTTCTTATCTCTTTCACTGCCCATCCTCCCTCCAGGGGATATTTTCTGCTAGTGGACCGTTAAGACCCCTAAAAGCACACATCCCCAAAGTAGAACATCCACATTCCATCATCCCATTGTGAGATGCTTCACCCAGTGGGGGGAGCCAACCATTCCTACCTGGACAAAAACTGAGACACAGGAACACAGAAAGGATCCAGCTTCACCCAATTTCCGGAGGAAGACTGGACCCCTTGTCCTACAGGATCATCTCTGCTCCACCAGAACCACCTCTGCCACTCCAGGAGGACTCACTTTTGGACTGCTTCCAACATCCTGACCAACAGGGTGTCAGGTTATTCCCTCTGTCAGGGTTTTCCAAAATTGTTGGTTTTTTGTTTGCTGGTTTGCTTGGGTGGTTTTGTTTTCTACTACATTTGTATTGGTAGTATTCCTAGTAAAGAACTGTTATTCCTATTCCCAAGTCTTTGCCTGAAAGCCCTTAATTTCAGAATTATAATTTGGTGGGGGTGAGGGGTTTACATTCTCCATTCTAAGGGAAACTCCAGCTTTGCCTGGCTGATACCTGTCTTTCCAAACCAAGACACTGTCATAATTGAGAAGCAATCAAGGAACATCTGTTGCTGCACTGGCTGAAATGACCAACTGCCCAGGAGGAAGCAATGGCACAATCATTGCAAATTTGGGCCTCATCCTCTGAGTCTTTCATTTTAAAACCTGTCTCACCAAACTGACCAGCCTGCTGCCAAAGATTCTCTCTCCCTTTCTAGAAGGAATGATCCCATCCTTCTCTATCAGACTACAATCATTGAAGCACAATCCATTGTTACAAAAGCCAAAACCTTTCTTACAGCAACAGCCACAGAGCCAGATTACAATTTGCACTATGTGCCTGCTTCTGGCTTCTTTTCTAACTTGAAAAAAAATAGGCAGATGTTGACCATGTAAGAAATTGTGTTGAGGAAGTGGATATATTCTTTATAGTACACTGGAGAAAAATATGAACACTACTTTTCTTGCTCTGACCAACATTTTCTTCTCTTTGTGGGAGCATTTCAGTAAAAATGGGAAAGCAATGAAAGATCTGCTAAAATGTAAAGTAAAAGGAAGCATAGCTTTACAACTGTTAGGTTTGTAAATTTTATTTATTCGTAGTGAGTGGTAAATATAGCACTTCCCTGGCCCACATCACCAGCACTCTCTCCTTGAGGACAAAGAATCATTTTGCTGGTTGAGTTCTATTACTTCATGATGCCTAAATAGTGCCTGGCTCCCAGTTTCTTCATGTACATTGTTTGGGTCCTGGTTGCTAGTTGGAGGTCTTTCTAGGAAGGGTTTTTTCCCTCATAAAATAGATTTTTTTATAACTTTGAGTATTGTTTACACATATGTAAGCATCTTAGTAGGCAGAGAGACATATATCTATGTAATGTGGTCTGTGGTTATCTCCTAAGGCTGTTCATACATTCTTTTCATTTAACTGTTCTTCTGGCCCAGCATGGTCCCTTACCTATACCAAAAGAAAGACTAATAGTGGTAGCTTTCAGATGCACAGCCCAGCTAGAAATCAAAGAAAAATAGTGGGAGCTGGGGGTTCTGTTCTGTATGGTGTTTTCAGCATGGGAGTAAAGAGGGGAACTATGTCCAACAGGCAACCCAAGCAGGGCTGCTACTGACTGGGAGACTGTACAGCCAGATGGAGAGATGCTCTGCCTCCAGTCCTGGAGCCATTAGACATCCTTGCTGTGCAAAACCAACCCTCAATTTCCCATTAGCTCTAGTTCTAAGTGAAGGCAGACTATCCCTGTGCTTTACTTTGAAGAATTAATAGTTTTAAGAAACATGGGTATAACCAAACTTTTTTTTTCTTCTTCTTCTTCTTTTTTTCCTTTTTTTTTTTTTTTTTTTTTTTTTTTTTTTTTTTTTTTCCTATTTTCTGGATGGATACTGCAGTCCAAGAAAAGCATAAAAGCATGAAGTTGGAATGACAGGGGGGTGCAGAGAGAAGCCAATCATGGATCCCTATAATTTTGTGACTAAAGGTTACTTAAACAAGTTAAAAATACCTACGTAGAAAGGAGTCATCACCTATAGGTCCCTTTATGGCCTCATTTACACCACTGGCATCCCATCACTGCGTCACCTTTGTGGGATTTGTACCATTTCCAGGAGAGTTTACCCTTCCACTCATGTGCTGAGCAGCTGATGGTGTGGCACTGGCTTGCTTCTGGCACAGTGCTTTGTAACTGGACCAGAGAGGGTCCCATGCACCTTTTGTGCACAGATCAGCCTTCACACCTCAGTCCTGGCTGTGCTGCTCCCCTGATCCACCACTTCTCAAAGTGTTCAAAGACCAGGAACTCCACTTCTTGTGTGGTTTTCTGGGTGTTGGCCAACAACATAGGTATCTTTATACTACAAATAAAGTAACGCGAGGCTCTCTTTTGAGTTTACTGATCTAGACATCCACATGCCAGGACACCCAGTTGAGGTATATTTTCCTATCTCATTTTCCTCAGTGCCAGCCCTATTTTTCTGGAATGTCCTCTCCCAGACTCCCCTGACACCTACCATTACCCCCTCTTGTCCAACGAACCCAGGAGCAGTTTCTCTCAAACTGCTTTGCACAGTATTCCTTGAAAGGGTTGATACAGAGACAGGATAGGTTTCTACCGTGATATTCTGACATCCATGAGTTTAAAATTTCTTTCTCTGCTGCTGTCTCAGTCACTGTGCAAGTTGTGACTGAAGCAATAATTGACAGGTTTTGGCAAGCGCAGCTTTTTAAGTGAGTGTTGAGGGTGCAAATGCCTAGAATAACTATATGAAACAATAAATAGAAAACAGTTTGAATGAAATTACTTACACAAATCTTTCATATTAAGAGATAAAAATGTCCATTTTTGCAGATTTTTTTCATCTTACAAAGAGGGAACATGCAGATCCTTGCACGTCGTACTTGGGCATCATTTAGGGCAATCATCCATGTGCAGAAGGGATGTGTGTGCATAACTGATGGCAGTATTTAGGCTTGTATCTACCATCTCATTGAAAATTGTGTTAATTTAAAAATAAAACAAGGGTTTGGGGATTTTTCAGGGTCCTATTAATTAATTTTGAAAGTTCCATTAGTGTGATGGAAGAAATGCTGCACACTGGAATGATCTACCAGCTGGTGATTTACAATTTTAAGTAGATTTAGGAACACAGTCTCAGCCTCTGGCTTCTTTGCTTTACAGAACGAGCAGAGAGCCTACAGCAGCCTCCAAAGACTCTCAGACCTATCAGATTGGCTGTTCCCCTCCAGTTTTCCACTTGTTTCCTAGCCTTGCTATGAAAAGGGCACACCAGATTTTCCTGGTGGATACTCCAGCTCTAGGTCAGCATGACAAAACATCTTTCAGGACAGTCCATAATGTGCTGTAAACTACCTCACATTGTTTTGGCTCCAGGAAGGGGAGCCATGGGGAAGGAGGTCAACAAGCTCTTCTCAGCTTGTTGGTGTCTGCTCAGATGTCAGAGCAACACCTTTATTTGGCTGGGGACCCCCATCTCATAATGATTTCTTCCAAAGTGGCACTCTGAGAAAAACATCACTGGCTGCCATATTTGTCTCATCCTGTTGGTTCCTAGATATGGTTTGCTCAATGTCCAAATAAAACTGTCTTCCCTAAGTCCTGACCTTGAAAACTCAAGTGAATTTGACAGCTAGTCTGGGTTGTTTTTTCTTTTCTCTGCTAATGATATGTGAAAGTGGAAATTCAGAAACTTTCACAGAAATGCTTCTTTCTGTATTTCATTTTATTTAGAGACATGTCCAAACACTGGAGTTTGGTGAGAAGTTGGCTGTACTCTGGAAGTCACCAGCACAGGGGAGCAGGGCTCTGTTGATGCATGAACAATGGAGGACAGAACTGGGGCTGGTAATGCATGCAGACCTACTCCTGATGAACTCAATAATCAAACCACCACCATGCTAGGACCAGCACTGAGTGGAGAAAGCAACAGCTGTGATCAGGAGCTGAAATTAACAGACACCAGTGCCAGGATGTGAGACATGAAGCAGAAAAAGCAGCAGAAAAAGATGGGATCATGCTGTAGAGGAGAAAGTGGACACCCAAAACTGTGTGAAATCTTAAAATCATGGAATCATACAACATCCTAGTTTGGAGGGGATCTTTAAAGGATGTCTAGTCCAGTCCCCCTGAAATGGGCATCTTCTATTATGGGATATCTTCAAGTAGTTGAGGTGGTTCAGAGTCTCTTCCAAAATGACTTTGAATGAGCCCCAGGAATGGGACATCTACCACCTCTCTCATCAGGGTGTTCCAATGTTTCACCATCCTCACTGTATCACCCTCTAGTCTGAATACACTCTCTTTTGGTTTAAAACCATTACTTCTTTTCCTGTTGCAATTGACCCTGCTAAAATTCTGTACCCATCTTTGTTATAAAACCTGTTTAAGTACTGGGGAATTAAAAATTCTCAATCTGTTCACAGCTGTTCTTCAGAAAGAGCCCTTCACAATCCATTCGTTTCTTATGTAAAGGGCAACCCACAGAGAGCCTTGCCTGTCCCTTCTGAACAGCCTCTAGCCATCAATAGCCATCCCACTCATCATGAGATTCATCCCACCAGCTTTCAGAGATGACAACTAGCTCATACTCTTTCAGCAGAACAGTGGCTTCCAGCTCCTCCTCTTTGTTGTCCATCTGTACCCACTGGTGCAGAGGCACTTTGGCTGTGCTGGCATCTGTGTAACCTTATTAAAGGAATGCTCTTTAATCTTTCTGAGATTTTTCACCAGTGTTCACCTGTAGGTTTCTATTACCTCAGGAACTCTTGGGTCATCTCTGTAAGACTATTAGTTTCTTCTAGAATAGGGTGTCCTTACCAGTGTCACTGTTATTTATAATATATCATGGATATCTTGGCAAATCTTTGCAATTAAGTGGTTAAGATGAGTTGTACCTTAAAAATGAAGAAGGGTCATTAGATAGTTTTCCACATGAGGAGGACTTCCTGCTGCCCTCTATGGCCTAGCAATATTTACCTCTAGATTCTTGAATTTTCCAGTCATCAGCTTTGGAATGCCCATTAGATTAATTAGTTATGCAGAGGGCACAGATCCAGTTTAGTGACCTGCCACCATCATTCAAAAAATGTAAAATAAAAGTATTGTTTTTATGTTTATCTTTAAAATATCTTAATTACAATGAACAAAGTGGGCACCTAAGGAATTACTTTGGAGTCCATTCATTTTAACTCTCATCAGCTAACTCTGAAGACGTGTCACCAAAACCAATTATTAACTGTATGGGTAGTCCTCAACTAGGCAGCTTGATAAGAGGATGGACAGAGAGAGAGAGGTGCACCACTTTTACTAAGTGAGGTGCATTAAATAGTGACAATACCTATTGTACTGCACTGAGAGGAGGTGTGTCACTCCTCTCCAGGATAACATTGCCATAACAAAATCAGTATGTCCTTGCCTCCTACCTCAGACATCAGAATCTAGGTACTTAAAGTTATATGTTTCATTTTAAGTCAGTGAAGGTACAAGGACACTAGATAGAGGAGAATCAGTGCCCAAAAATGTTTGTGGTTGTAGAAAATAGAAGGGACATCCTGGACAGGAGCAAACAATTCAAAGAGAAGATTTCAGCTTACCCCAGTCTGTACCAAGACCATTGCTTTTTCCCTGTCTTTTTGCCATTTCCTTGTACAGAAATTCCTTGGAGCAACAGGCTGAGCATTGAAAACGGCATGATCAGAACTGAGCATGAGGGTCTCCTGCAGCAGATCATGGGTTTCAGCTAGCTCAGACCAAAGCTGCTTAAACAGGTCCCCACACCTTCCTTCTTCAGCTACCATTAACGGTAATACTTAAAAGATATTGGCAGTGCTTCACTTTAGGTACTTACCAGCCCTGTCTACTTGAATTAAGGTATGCACTACTGCATTTGTTCTGCTGTGGTGGGATGCTGGGTGCAGTCACCTGTTCTCCTCTGGCAGCTGCTTGCCTGGAATCCTGATTCCATTTTGGGATATGGACTCACCACCAAGTTTGGTATGATAGGTTTCCCTTGGGGTCATAGATTCATACTGCCTGCAAGACTACCTTTTGTGTGTTCCTGCTGTCTGCCAGCCTTGTCTCCCACTCTAGATAGATGCTGCCAGAGTCATTTTGGGAAGGGAAGTGTCAGGTTCTCAGTGTATGCATTGAGGCTTTTGGTATTGTGTTGTAAACTTGGTAGTCCCGTGGATTCTCACATGAGTTTCCAAACATGCCGGGTACTCAGTGGGACAAAAGCCTAGCATGTGTCATCCATGACTCATTGCTCACATCCAGGCAATACTACAGGCAGACTGCACTCCTGGTCCACATAGCTGGAGCTGGAGTGAGCCCAAGGGGTGAGAGTCTTGTGCTTCTGAGGGTTGCAGTCATTGCAGAACTTCTCCCAAAACTCCTCAGTGCCCTAAATTTACTTTATCCCCTAAGCACTTCCTGCACAACAGAGCTGAGAGCTTCCCCAAAATAGAGGGGAAGATCCTGTTGTGTTCAGCTAAATTAAAAAAAAAAAAAAAAGTACAGAAGGCCAGGAAATTTCTTGATTACTTGATTTATTCAAAGATCTGTGTATCTGGGTTATTTCTTATCCTGAATGAATGTAGTGTATTTTCAAACATTTGTCTTTCCTTTACGTCTTAAAACAAGCAGAATCTGTTAAGGCACGCAGTGGCTTAAAATATACACCTGTGTTACTGGGGAAACAGGACAGGAGAGAAAATTGTGCCTTCTAACTAGCATATCTAATAAAGCAAGAGAAAGCTCTATTCCTCCATCAATTTAGGTTGGTCCCTTAGTTTCAATATTATTAATTACACAAATTATTGTACCCCAATTTAGTGGCAACTGTTTCTCTTTTAATCTTGAGTTAACTCATTCATTTTCAATTTCCCACTGGAGATCCAAAGTGTGGCTTTGAATGCAAATAGTCACCATGGGCAGTTTCTGCAAACTAGAATAAAGTTATTAAAAGGAACTACTGGCTTTGTTTTGATCTTCTTGTTAATCTCCTCCCTGGAAGAAAATTGGAAGACACCTAAATGAATGAACCTAAAGTTTCATTTACATAACACCCAGTGCTAGGGTTCTGACTTGTGCATATTGGACAGAAAATAAAAGGGTTAATTTAGTTCTCTAATCTATTTTTATAAGACTAATTATTTTACATGTCTTCATTTCATTAATGAATTGGTGTTTTTTCCATGCCTCTCCTTCCCCATTGCTTTTGTTTAAACCTCCTGGTGGGAAGGGATAGATTAATTTTGTTGTGCCTTAATGAAACTGTATGCTACATTAGATTTAACCATTTGGTATGCACTGCCAACATCACCATTATGCATAATGAATTACTTTTTGGGAGTCCCAAACTAACACAGATCTTCGATGTTCCTCTGTAGATACTGCAACTAAACAGCTGGTAGATATCATTACCTTGAATTTACATAGAAACCTAGAGCTTGACACAAGAAATCTCTGGAAATTTTTCCATAAAGAAATGGGAAATTCTTTAAAAAAACGCAAGCGCTTCCAAGGGAAGATGTGGAAAGCTCATTAAGCTTTGCTGTTATCTTCCTTTAACTGTTTGATACGTGTGTATGTGGGTGTGTACATATCCTGGGCCTACAGCCACATACAGAACCCCCCAGTGAGGAAGTGTGTGCTTTGTGTCAGGACCAGGCAAGTTTCCTGTCCTCTGAGCACTTTGCCTGTGAGTATGGAGGTTAACATTTGTCTCAGATGCTGACGCTTTTCACATGTGAACCCTTTTCCTCAGCTGTCAGTCTGAGAACCCTGACAGGATCTCTCTCGCACAGCTTACTGCCAGTGGAATGACATAGGGAGATAATTGATTAAACATGCGAACCAAGCTCCTTTCTCTCAGGTCCAGTGCCTGGTCACCTTTGGTTTCTTTCTTTGTTCTTCATCAGAGCTGCTCAGCCAGTTTGTCAGCAGGGCACCATATCCAATACTTTATGAGTCAGGCAGCTGGAGGCTTCTTTTACCACTTCTGCTGTCACCTGGTTAAACCTTAGGACATGGGGATCCCAGATGCAATCTACCACAGCAGGACCCTTTCCTAGGAGCATGATCGTTCACCAAGGAGAGGAGAATTAAGTGTGGTCCATGCACCTGCTCTTGCACCTTGTTCCAGGGCCAGTTAAAGTCTGGCTACTGCAGCTCAACACTTATCATCCCATCTGCCTGGGACATCTCACAGTCAGTTACAAAAGTTGTTTGTCCAGGAGTAATAGAAGTTGTTCAAACCAACAAACAAATGTGGCATACCCCAGCACATGTCTGATAGCTGGCAATTGGTCAATGTGTGCTGAAGAGCCTCTACTGGCAATGTCTGCCTCTTTGTCTGTTCACCTCCTCCACCAGCCAACTTCAGCCTCCTTGTACCCAGCTCTGAACCCTCAGCTCTGTCTCTTTCACATGCCCCCTCTGAGCTCTCCTGTTCTTGCTGGACACAACAGAACTAACCCTGGAGCAACACTGAACTTTCTGGTAGAGACACAGGACTCTGAAACACTACCTATCCATCTTCTCCATACAGCTGCTGTGAACACCAATGCGTGTGCCAAGCTGAAAAAGGTTTTCAGACAAAATCTGATGTTAGGTGTAATAAATGAAAAGCTAGACTTGCCAATACATCAAGCAATGCAGCCAGTTTATTCATTTGTTTGATAAAAGGGTGAGCAATGACAGCGCTGGGTGCGCGGGGGTCTCTGCCCCAAGCAACACACAAATCTGCTCTCAAGCAGTGGTCTTCTTATATCACTGAAGGCACTTCACTTCCCCAAATTTTCAGTTATTTTCTGCTTGCTTTTATTCATAATCAGCAGTTGTGGTTTTTGGAGATCTATTGGGAAGGTGGTCCTGATGTTTCTCCAGTCTCTCATTCTTCTTTTAAAATGTCTTTTTTTCACTAGCATTACTTTGGTTATACAGTTTGCTTAAGCAAGCATATATATTCTGTTAGTCAGCCTGCATTTTGCAAGCTTTTTCTTGGTTATTACACAACTTAAGCTAGTATGCCCCAACACCTGTCTGCATGGGGCCCCTCTCTCACTTACTACAAAACCTTAAAAGTCAGCATGTTCCAAGATATCTTTGTAGGGCCTTTTGGTTTGTTAGTCTTACTTCCCCTAATTAAAGGATTGCAAATTCTTCTATACATAACAAACCCAACTTGTACAAAGAATAGTTTAAAACTTATACTACAAGATAGCTTAAGGCTTATATTAATTACTTGCAAACAATTACAATTTTGTTGTTACAACAAACTGTTAGTTAAAAGCCTATTGTTGTGTAGTTGTCTTGTTAAGCCCCACTTTCATGCCTTACTTAGCTGAAAAGCTCTTCTTTATTATAATCTCATGGTCATTGTCCACATTGCCTGCAAACACACATGCTATTTGATTGACAGGAATCACAAATTCTCACACAGGCAAAACAAATCACAGGGAAAGTCAGTTCTGTGAACCTTTAATTTATCAGTGTTCAGAACTCATCAATGAAAGCTAGGAATATACTGTGCATAATTCCTGTAGTATTTAATTACAGACACTGAAACTAATGAGAGCAGTATTAGACTGCAAGCAGGGACACTGGCTATAAAACTAAATTTAACTTGTGGAGATCTACTCTTTTTTTCCAAATGTTCTTGCAAATTACAAATAAAACTGGTTGGCAACACCAAGACAAGCTAAATACTTTATTCAGCTGGCAAGGTTCTCCCCTAATATATATTGCTTGTTTCCCAATGAAAGATATTAATGACAAGGACTGTACACAAATGGAATTAATGAACAGAATATTAATTAAAGTTAGATTAAGGTCTACATTGTAAAGTTGTATTTATTTTAGGTCTGTGAAAGCAAAGAAATTTCTTGTCAAATCTGAGCATCTCACCTGACACTCTACTTAAACTGGACTTCTCTGTCACTGAGGATTTGGAGAGAGGTAATTTCAGAACCCTCTGTTAGTGCATTAATGGTGCTCAGGATCAAACAAGCAGCAAGAGAGGTCTGCTAACCTTCCTGCAGCTCCATATTGTTCTGTCTGATGCAATGACTCAAGAAGCTCATGTATTCTTGAAACTTTGCACCACAATTACAACTCCTGTAAATTCCATCTTCAGCTTTAAGGAGACATTGCTGCCAGATGAGGAACAGTGAGACATGAACTTCTGTGACCCCAGTGTCAGCAGAAGGGTTTGGCACTGCTCCTGGCTTAGCATCCCTTATCCTCAGAAGCTGTAGAGGAAGTTGGTGAGCATCCAGTGAGTGTTGACCAGCTGTGCAGATGTGACAGGATGCAGAGGTTTGAGTGCAAAATGCTGGTGTAACAGCCTGGCTGAATGAAGTTCTTGGTCTAAAATGCAGACATGATCAAGTTTTACCTCAACTTAGGGGCTGTGGGAGAAAAATAGCAATAGCTTAATTTCCATGGCCCATCCAATGAGAGTAATGGTCTCAGAGCTTCCAGGAACACCCTAGATACCCCATGGAGGAGCACCTAGGTGTTTGTGCTGCACACAGAGCAGTCCTGAGAGACACAGAGAACATATGCTGCATCCTAGAGGTAATCAGCTGTAGAGGAGTCAAGAGTAGTGCTGGGTGTCAGGATACCTTGTTTGTTCTCAGTCTGGTAATTAGATATAGGGTTACAGATTGTGTAATTAGGAATTTCAGTTTGGCCTGCAGAGGGGATTGACTTAGATGTGTCACTTTGGAGACTGGAGTTGTCTTCCCCAGCAGAAGAATGAAAAGCCTAGCTCAGTAATGACCATGGTACCTTGTGAAAATATTAGCAACAGTCTTTGGAAGAGATACTCTTATAAATTCTGGCTTTTGGCCCAATACTTCCTTCCTTTGGTTACATAGTGCCTTAAACAGGGAAGTTTTTCTCTCACATTTTCCTTATCTGCAAAAGCACAGGAAGAGGTGTGACGTATGACTCTCTATGAATTAAGGACTTGCACTGTACTAAATAAAATGCAAAACATAGCCCACTATCTCACTGAGATGAAGTTGTCATTTTATGAATTTTAGACCTCCTTAGAGGATTCATATCATTAAATCCAACTTGCTTCACGGTGTGCTATTAGCTATGGAGCAGCAAATCCCACACACAGGCCATGAGGAGGTTTTGGAGTGACTGACTGTTTACCTGCCTCATTGGTTTCTATGAAACAGTTTCAGTGAGGTTCATGAGTCCTCTATTTCTGGTCAGATGTTGTCAGTGAGCATCAGCTCTTACCTCCTTAGAGAGAGATGAAGTGAGAGCCGCTGGAAACAGAGGCAATGGCAATCCTGGTAGGATATGGCTCCAGGGGCTGGGCTCTTGCAGGCCTCACACAGAGATTTTTAGCAGCATCACTACATAGTTGCTGTCACTTAGAAGGACAGATTAGCACAAGTCCAGGGCCCCTAAGTCAGCTTCCCAAACCTCACCAGCTCTTCACCTTGCCCCCAGTGCCAGTGTGCGGGTGACCTGGAGAGAACAAGTCTGCCTTGTTGAATCAGTTGTGTTTGTGTTACCCACACAGTCTGACAGACCCAGAGCTGCCCCAGATCTGCCATTTTTCTTCTGCTGCAACTCAATCACCCCAAACTTATTATTGCACCAAACCATGGACTACCATCATATCTTCAGTCCAAAACCAGTAATGAGTGGAATGAGCTAGCTCTGTCTAGCTGTTTGTGTCATGCTGCTAACATACAAGCACATATTGAATTAAAGGATAAAGAGAGACAGTAGTAAAACACAGATGGTGTTTCTAAGTTTCTAAGTTTCTCCAAGAACTGTCAACCAGAGGATCATCCACTGTATCTCCTATAGTTAGATTAAGAGAGATAGGGACATCTCTGAACTTTGACTTTGGGAGTATGCAAACCAGGAGTAGTTTTATTTCATTTCCCAGCATACCTTTTTTAACTCATGCTCATTGTTTTGGAAATAAAACACCTTGTTTCAATTTTACATGAATTTACTTGAGTTAACATGACTTTTACACAGCTGAATAAAATAAAGCTATTACTCCTCCCAACAAATGTGGCAAGCCTAGAAACAGGAGATTCTGCCTCTCTTGCACCAGATTTTGAAACCACATTTTTGACAAGTGTGTCAGACTAGTCTGCTGACTAAGTAGAGAGCCAGTTACAAAAATGAAATGCATGTTTTCCTCTAAATGTGCTATCCTTGGTAAAATGTGGCCAACCTTAAACAGGTGCACACAGCACAGTTGTACTGGTGGCCTGAGGATTTTTGGGGTAACTCTAATCAAGAGCCATGAAAGCATTCTGGCTACATACAGAAGATGAAGCTTCAGAGCTGTTCAGCTCCCAGAATTGTCTCAGAATACTGAAATACAACACCATTGTTAAGTATTCTAATTTATGGTCAGGAACAGCCCTTGGAAGATCAACTATGCTTGTGCCTTAAAATATATGGAAGATCTGTCTTCTGGAGTAATACTTCTCTTAACTAGCATAACATTTAGCAATGAGCCAGAGTAAATCTTTTTCAAAAATATAAAGACTTTGACATTTATTTATCCAAAAGACCAGAGTCGTGTTCTTATATTCACACAGGTCAGTTGTGTAAAATAAATATTTCTTAAAATTCTCCTAACACACTAAGTAGACTACCATGCTTCTTTTTTACCAATATTTGGTGCATGAATACAAAAGGCTTGGAAGGAGCTCCAAGAATGAAAGAAAAGTCCTGAAAGTGAAAGAAAAGTCCTGAGAGTACCACTCCCATAACAGTGGTGTAAGGTCAGTGTGGAAAAAGTCCTCTCCTGTAATGGGTTTGGGTTTTCTCCATTAGCTTTGTTTCCTTTATAGGAACCTACAACACATTTTCAGTACAGTGGCTGCTTTCACCCAAACTAATGTAATTTCCATTTTGCATTTCTACTCATGAAGAGTAGAACATACTATGCTTTTTATAACAGACTCTGAACACCTTTTCCAGGCCTTACACTGAAGTTTTGATCAGACTGTAATTGTCCAGGGAGAGAAGACCAGCTCAGAAGAGATTCCTCTCAGCCCCAAAGTGGAAGTGGGAGTTGAGAGTGCTCTGCTTAGCCCTAAGTACTGAATTCCCCAAGCTTTGTAGAAACAGAAGAAATTTTTATGTGTTTTCCTGCTGCTGTGCATTTAGGTCTAACTTGACTCCTACCAAAGTGTGTATGATTTAGAAGTTAATTCAGTGGGATGATCCTAAATCTTTCGTGGCTTTTGCTGGAATAAGATGCAGAATTACTGAGCAATGTCCTACACAACAGACATGAAGATGAGAGGAAAGAGAAAAAAAAGGGCTCCAGCCCAGTTTGCTGCATGTTCTAGATGTTCCCATGCACCCCATATAGCTCCTCAGCATTTCCTGCTCTGGTGTGTGGCTCTGCACACGTATATAAGAAGCATTTTGTTTACATGTTATTCCAAACATGTCCCTTAGCCAACTGTGTTGCTGAAAAATCCCTTCTGTAATGGCCCCTCTAAGCTCTCACAACTTATCAGCACCACAGAAGTTCCAGAAGGCAAAAAGGTGAGCACAACATGATTTTTCCCTCAATTTTTCTGCATTTTTTTGCATGTTTCTTGGAACCACAGCATTGCTGTATTGCATTAGTAGTGTAATGGCAACCTCTGTTTCTGGTCCACCTGGTGTCAGACAGTGTGTATATGTATATGCTTATGCTATAAGATTATTTATTTATATTTATATACTACAGTGACATTAACATCTCTATTTATTTCTAACTAATACTATTTCAGGTGTGTTAATTGAAATTTTATAACTTTTGTTTTGTTTTGGTTTGGTTCTTTTTTACTAGGCATATATTCAAAGAACAAAAATCCAGAGCTATTTTCTCACGTTTTAAACATAGAGGAAAAATACTATAAAACATAAATGATAAAAGAGCTTTTCCCCTGAAATTAAGTGTTTGCTAAGAAACTGGACTTTTTTCCTGTAGTTCAAGTAACTTACTATTATTTTTCAAATTACTGGATTCACCCTGCTTCTATATGCTTATTTTCTATACTCTCAAGGCATTATTGCAAGAAAGAAATTTCTGTAATTTTACTGCTAAATTACATATACCAGACTGGAGAAATTTGTGGTTGTATGTCTTTGGCCATGTAAATAGCTTTTAGCCAGCCATGTCAAAGTTTTATTTACAAGTAATGGAAACTTCTAATGCATACTTGCCATTTCACAGTCAATGCAATAGTGTCCCCTCACAATTAATTGTGTTGGATTACCCCAAATTTAAGAACCTTTTCTGGCCACAGATTCCTTTGGGGTATTATAGTCATTAAGTCAAAACACTATATTCTTTCTCTGTGCAGTGTGTGAAATGATTTGTATAAAGTTTGTACAAGATAGAACATTTTAAAATGTTGTATGAAATAGGTTCATAATAGCAATTATTTATGAATTATGAAGCCAGCATTTAAAGCATATATATGAGATTAAGAATCAAAATGGATACAAGTCACGAGCTTTTCTGATGTGGCGAAGGGCAGCAATCATTTAGGCAAGCATAAACACCTCCTGGATGGATGAAAAATCTCCCATTAACTTCAATTTGGAACTGACCCAACTTCCTTACAATACAGCTTGTTTTCCTATGATTTTGTGATTTAACTAACTTTGCTTCCACACCAATATAACTACCACCCCATATCACTCAAATGATTTCTCTCCACACGTATGCAATGCCATTGATGCAAACCTTCACAACTAAAGGGAAAATGGTAAAGCATTAACTTAATATTTAAATGGCTTTTAAAGTTTTATTACAAATTTTGAAGTTTTTGCTGTATTTATCCCAGAAGTTTTTACTTGTCCCTCAGGTGAAGCATGGTACATACTTGACTGGCTCTCAGTAACGGTATTGACTTAGTTCTCAAAATAATTTTCCCTCTATCTGGCATAGGGTTGTTCTACATATTCATCTCTACTGATGAAATGTATGGAAGACAGACCTTTAAGTATTCTAATTTCTTTCTTGTGGGCCCATTTCTTTCTTTCTGTGTATTATTAATATGATCTCTCTTACCAGTCAGGACATAAAATAACTCTCATTGTCAGAAGCTGCTTTTATTTTAATGTCTAAAGTATAGCATAATAGTTAAACACTTCCTGTCTTTTGCCATTCAGTGAGAGCCTCTCCCACTTGTGTATGGTTTTATTGCTGACTGTGTTTTATTGCAGGATGTAGTACACAATTGCTGCTGCATTTCTGCTTAGTGCCTCACAGGAGGTGACCACATGCTTGTGATGCAGGACAGGTGCTACATGCCATGGGGCTGCAGAGGTGGGGTGATATCACCCATTATCCTAAACCCTGGCATTCAAGCACTTGCTTCCCCATAGCCCTGGGTATGCCACAAACCCTCCAGTGAAGTCTTTTACTGCAGAGCTGCTCTATCCAAGCCACATAGGAGTCAGTGGTGTATTGCCTGAGCACTGGTGCTGCAGAGGAAGGATGTGCCCTCACCTCACAGCCTGCATGGTTGGCTGACGCTCAATGGAGCCAGCAGTCAACACACATTGGCAGAGAAAAGTTAGAAACATAAGGAAAGGCAGAGAGAATTTTTCCCTCTGAACAGTGAATGAGGATGGGAAGAAAATAAGCAGAGGAAAGAGATGTAGTATCTGCTTCAGCCTCAGGTTGCCAATCTGTCAGAATGAGGCTTTTCCTGAGTCACTGCAACACAGCCTAATGGGATTAGGCTGTCTGGGTTGAACATGCTGGTTTTCACATTTTCAACTGATGCATTAACACTGGTGGCATGACATAAGAAAGCTTGCTACCTGATGCTAAGCAGTGAATGCACATAGTGGAATTGACAATTTCATGCAGTGAAAGCAGGTGAAAGTTCAATGAAATTGGGAGCCTAAATCCTGAGTTTTGGTGAGGTATGTTTGTGAGTGTGTCTGGCACAGAGAGAGGAAATGAATGCTCCAATACTCCATGGTCAGCTTTCTGGGAGGAGCTGAGTCAGACTTAGGCTATGACCCAGCATACAAATGCAAAGGTACTAACTTCTGAATTAAATGGTGGATGGCACCTTTGGGGACAGATGGAAGGTTATAGAGTGCAGGATGGGTGGAGGGGAAAGCAAGGAACACAAGAAAGAGAGAGAGTAGAGAGGAGATAGAAAGAGAGATCTTCAGCAGCAGCAAAAAATATACTCTATTCCTTAAAAACATGGAATTTCACTCCATTCTGTGCTTATCAGATGGCAAAGACCTTCTGTATATTTGAGACAAGCAACTGTGCTCTTTGAGTCCTTAGAGTGATGGCTAGCAGCATAGACCATGAAATTTTTCCAGAAACAGTGTAATTTTACACAGAAAGTGTTTGTGGAGACCAAGCAGGGATTTGGTTAGTGCTGCAGCTTGGCAGCCAGCCCCAAGGGATGGAGCAATATCAGCCACAGTTGGCTACTTGGGCATATGTACACGTTATGGAAAATAGGGGGTCATCATCAAATTGCTCTATGGGTCAAATGCCCTCATTTGAAATCATCTTTATCAGCAAATGCAGAGTCAGCTCAAGACAATATTGTCTAAACAGGGTATTTTTCTTTCATCTTCTAGCCTCTCCAGGCTGAAACAAAGGACCGGGAAAGAAATTCAGGGAGTGAGTTTCTTGGGGATGTTCTCTGATCCTTCCTTTTCCTCTGTTACATAACCCCTAAGTGATGTGGTTTGGTATTTTCAGGTATAAATTCCTAAGACTGATTCCATGGTAAATTTGTGTAATCAGAGGACATGTTCCCTGTTTCATTGCTCAGAGTTAGGGGAAAAAAAATTAAACAAATCTGGGAACTGTTTCACTGTGGGAAAACAGAGACAATGAAGTAAAATACTTTTACAACATCTTTTTACACTGTTAAATTATTGACAAGAACAGAAATTGAAAAACCTTTTAAAAAAGTCCTTTGATGTGTTAAAATGATAGGAACTATAATTTGCAGAGCTGTGTACAGTCATATGTACAGAAAAGTAATAGTTCTCTCCACTGATTTTTAAATCTTTCTCTGGCCTTAGTCAAGGTGCTATTTTTCAGGATGTATCATTTGTCTGTTTTTCAAAAGGAAATTGTGGGGAAAAGAGAGAAGTAGAGTCACTAGGGGCCAAATCATGTTTCCAATAAATTAATGGAAGGCTTTTCCTTTGTCTTCAGTGGAAGAAAAACAGTGAAAATCAAGACCAAGTAAATTTACCTTCTGTAACTGTTGAGAAAATCAAGCATGACACATGATTTGTGAATAAGAGGCTACTTGCTCATATGTCTGTATTCAAGTGACGAACTTTCTTTCATTTCAAATAAGTATTTCCAAAGAGTAGACAGTAATCTTCTGATCGTTTACCCTTTTATCTATAATGGTATTCCCCAGATAAAAGAAAACTGACATAACAAGTTTTGGGACAAAACCTAAACTTCCTCAGTTCAAGTTCTTTGGAGTGATATAACTGAGAAAAATTATAGGATTCTGTATAAAATAGTTTGTTTATTTGCACTGTAATAGTCTGATTGTGTAATACTAAGCCTAATGCTAGGACCTAGGTCTCAGCAGAAAAGGAAGACAGAAAAAGAAGAAAAACAACAACAACAATAACAACAAAATTAAAACCACTCTTACACCTGAAGCTCAGCTGGATGCGATTGTGTCAGGGTTTCTCAAGCCTAGAGCTACTTCAGAGGCACAGCTGTGGTGAAGACTGCCCAGCACAGCCCACTCCTCTCTCAGTCCAGGCCTTGCCAGCTGAGTTGTGGGTCCCAGCAACAGCACCATCCACATATCTCAAGCAGTTGTTTTCATGCAAGCATATTAGAGAGAGACTACTGAGTCAACCAGATTTGATGCTATAAAATTCTGTCCACAAAAAAGTTGACTCAGTTCCATCTAAAAGACATCAGTGCCACAGCAGACATTGCAGCAGCTAGTAGTGTACAGGCAAGACCAAGTGATGTTGTATACCTGGACTTCTGTAAGGCCTTCAACATCATCCCACAAGACATCCTTATCTCCAAGCTGGAGAGACATAGATTGGAAGGGCAGACTGTTCAGTGGGTAAGGAATTGGCTGGGTGGATGCAGCCAGAGTGTTGCAGTCAATGGCTCTGTGCTGGATGGAGCCAGTGATGAGTGGGGTCCCTCAGGGCTGTCTTGAGACCCAGACTCCTCAGTATCTTTGTCAGTGACAGAGGCAGTGGCACCAAGTGCACCCTCAGTACATTTGCAGGTGACAGGAACCTGAGCAGTGCAGGTAACTCTACAGAAAGATGGGATGCCATCCAGGGGCACCAGGACAAGCTTAAGAAATGGGGCCATGAGAAACTCATAAAGTTCAAGGGCAAGGTTCTGCACCTGGGTTGAGACAATACCAGATGTGACTACAGCCTGGGGAAGAACTCATGGAGAGCAGCCCTGCTGAGAAGCACCTGGGGATGCTGGTGGGTGAGAGGCTGGACATGACCCAGCCATGGGCACTCACAGCCCAGAGAGCCAAACGTGTCCTGGGCTGCATCCAGAGCAGGGTGGGCAGCAGGGCCAGGGAGGGGATTCTGCCCCTCTGCTCTGCTCTGCTCTGAGCCCACCTGCAGTGCTGCATCAGCTTTGGCTCCCAGCACAGGAAGGATATTGACCTGTTGAAGCAGGTCCAGAGGAGGACACAAAAATTATCAGAGAACTGGAACACCCCTCCTATGAAATCACACTGAAAAAGTTGGAATTGCTCTACATGAAGAAGAGAAGCCTCCATGGAGACCTCTGCAGGCTTCCAGTATTTGAAGGGGGCTTGTAAAAAATGGGCAGAGTGACTTTTTAGGTGGGCAGATAGTGATAGGACAAGGGGTAAGGCTTTACACTAAAAGAAGACAGATTTAGATTAGATGTTAGGAAGGATTTTTTACTGTGAAGGTGGTGACACATTGGAAAAGGTTGACCAGAGACATGGACCCACCATCCCTGAAGTATTAAAGGCCATGTTGGATGGATTTTTGAGAAACCTTATCTAGTGGAAGATATCTCTTCTCACAGTAAGGGAGCTGGAATTAGATGATCTTTAAGATCCCTTCCAACCCAAACCACTCTGGAATACTATGAATCTCACAATGATTAGAAAGAATCAGGAGAAGTCAAAATAAATTATTTTAATTACACTGTAACAGTCAAATATAAAGTGATCAAATTTTGCCACCCAGTTCCCAAATGCAGCCAAAAGTGGTGTTCCACATTTGCAAATACTTCTGTAAACTGCAGTGATTATCTTTCCCCTTAGAAAATTAGCATTTCTTGTGTAAGCAGACTCAAAGGATATTTGAAAATGTACAGCCCAGACAACCTGGGATAGGTAAGTGTCTTGGGTTATGGAACCAAAAATGTGTATTCTATTTCACCTGCTGAAAGCAGTAGGGGAAATGTTCTTCTTTATCTCTCGTAACTCTGGGAGGAGGGGGGGCTGATGCCTTTTGATAATGGGCCAGCTGTTAAAACCAGGTGGGGCAGTGTTTCTTATCTCTTTTCACAATGGGCCATTAAGACTCCCCAAGCTGTTCTCCTCCCCAAAGCAGTACATCCACAAAGCAGTACATCCACATTCCATCATCCTATTGTCAGATGCTCCACCCAGTGCGGGGAGCCAACCATTCCTACTTGGATAAAAACTGTGAGTAGGAGCACAAGGTATCTGGTTCCACTGGATTCCCGGAGGAAGACTGGACTCTTCTCACCATCACTGGACCCTTTTCTCTCAGGATCATCTCTACTCCACCAGAACCACCTCTGCCACTCCAGGAGAACTCACTTTTGGACTGCTTCCAACACCCTGACCAACAGGGTGTCAGGTTGTAGCTCTGACTCTGTCAGGGTTCTCCAGAATTGTTGTTTGTTTGCTGGTTTAGTTGGGTGGTTTTGTTTTCTACTACATTTGTATTGTTAATATTCCTAGTAAAGAACTGTTATTCCTATTCCCAAATCTTTGCCTGAAAGCCCTTAACTGCAAAATTATAATTTGGTGGGGGTGAGGGTTTACATTCTCCATTCTAAGGGAAACTCCAGCTTTCCCTGTCAGATGCCTGTCTTACCAAACCAAGTAAGGTCATAAAATGCATGAAAGCAACAGAGTAGCAGAAAAATACTGGTGGGCACCACTGGCATTCATGCATTTTTCTGGTTTCAGAGAGAGGTGCAAAATTTAAATTTGTCAACCACGAACACCTTTGGTTATCAAGTGAGCAGCCTACACAAGAGGAATATTTAGAGCTGTGTCCCACATGAGGCTCCTTCGCAGCCATCCCTTGGAAAGAGTGAATCTTCCTCCCATTGTTGAAGAAACAACAGAACAGTCTGCAAAAGTTTGGAAAAACATGTTAGAATATATATCATAATTTAATTTTGATTTATACTTCTGAAATGTATTTGCAATGGCTAATATTATTCTTCAACACATGTTAGGCAACAAGACCTGTAATTCCAGCAGGAATCTTTGGCAGGTATAGAGGGATAGCTGAATATCCTATAGAGTCCATGAATATTCTATGGATAGCCAAGAAATCATTTCCCAAATGAAGGTGATCAAAACAGTCAGAGCTGATTAAATCATGCTTGTTCTATTGGCATTGTCTCTGCATCACACTGATTAAAGCAGAAACTAGTTTTATAGGATACGTGAACAAGATTTGACTTTTTTCTTCTTTTTTTTTTTTTTTTTTTTTTTGTGTGTGGTTTTTTTTTGTTTGTTTTTTGTTTTTTTTGTTTTTTTGTTTGTTTTTGTTTTTTGTTTTTGTTTGTTTGTTTGTTTGTTTGTTTTGGTTTTGTTTGTTTTGTTTTTTTTTTTTTAGATGATAAAATTGGATGTTGGCAAACAAGATGTGATTAAGCAGACCTGACTGTACTTGACAAGTATAATGGAATTTTAGGATTTTTAACAAGATCCTCAGGCTTTTCAGAATATTTTTGCTGACTGCTTCTCTGTGATGAAGTTCTGTGGAAAGTGATGGCAACGTCCTCCCAGGGCAGAGGTTTTCCCTACTCAGCTGACCATCTGGACCAAACACAACTACCAGTCAGGTCAGTGACAGATGTCAATGTATACGTCTATGTCAGCTTCAGAATCACAGCAAGCATGAACATTAATAAGCTTTGTTTGGGATTAGAATATATTTGACAAGATCTTAATGACAGACAGGAGCTCCACAAAGAGGCAGTGCCTTTATCACTACAGTGATTTTTCCCTCTCACATCTGCCTCATTTCTGTGTGGGCATTTCCATCTCTCTGGTAATGTCAAGCACAAATATACAAATTTGTACAAATTTGGCACAAATCTCATAAAGTAACTCAGGAAGTTACTGAGCAAAGAACAAATGAAATTTCAAAAAAAATCCAGCAATGTAACAATCTGGAAATAAAACCCCTAAAGTTTGCACAAGCATCATACCCTCTGTTTGAGTTATGAGTCATGGTTCCTTGTCCACAGTACCAAGTTATTTAAGAAGCCTGCTTCACCAGATACTTGTATCTGGAGTTTTTCTAGAAAGTTTAATGGGCTATGTGTAGGAGACAGCTCTTCTTATCTTCAGATTACAGATGGAATTCAACCCAGGTCAACTAGCTGACAGCATCTGAAAGAACACCAAGAGTATAAGGCAGCAATTTGCTGAAAATTCAACAGTGTTGCTAACAGTGAAAGATGGAATACGAACACTTTTCAAGAGAGAAATAGTATCTCTTCTTACGAAAGATAATGGAGCGAGTGGACAAGTTTTAGGACTTAGCTTTCCTTCCCCTGGTCCGACCAAGCAGTAAGAAACTTCAAGTCAAAACAAGTCAGACTCCAAGAGGAAGTGATTCAGCCTGAAAGAGACACTGGCCTAAAGTTCAGAAAATCATCCTCATTTCCCATCCACTCTTAAACCTCCTCTGCTCTGCAAATGCAAAAGATTTGTTTAACTCTCTGCACCTTGGAACTGCCAAGTTCCTCTCCTCTCCTCTCCTCTCCTCTCCTCTCCTCTCCTCTCCTCTCCTCTCCTCTCCTCTCCTCTCCTCTCCTCTCCTCTCCTCTCCTCTCCTCTCCTCTCCTCTCCTCTCCTCTCCTCTCCTCTCCTCTCCTCTCCTCTCCTCTCCTCTCCCTGTTTTATCCACTCTTCCACCTTTGCTCCTTCCCAGCAGACACATGCAAGTGCTTTATGAGTGAAAGAAGGATGAGCAAAGATGCAAAGATGTCACAGGCCATCTTTTTGCTTATTTTGAGAGCATTTTGAGAGTTAATCTCTGAGGCCTTTTCCCTCCATCCAGGTGGAGTAAAAAAATGGTGAATGTGTTGGGAATTTACTGAAATACTTGCTTAAAAAATTGCAATACATGATGTTTTTTCTTACTTAGTACTTCACATTTATCTTGTCTAGTGTTCATGATAGAAATTGCAGCACAGCTGAAGACGAAGCATCCACTGTCTTCCTCAAGAACAGGAGTTTGACTCATCCTTTTTCACACTGCTCTCATATGTGGAATAAGTAATTAAAAGCTGTGCTACACGAACCTCTGACTAAGCATGTCAAAGCCTTCATGGATGTATCTTGGAGTTTGGAGTTTTACAAGGTTACACTGAGACAATTTAGCTGGTGCAAACATCACTGGCCCTCGTGTATCGCACTCCCATTCAGGCTAGATATAAAATGAAATTAGGATATGTTCTCACAAACCTGCAGTATTACATACTGACTGCCAGCTGTTTATTACTCTCCACAGTGTAAGGACCATCTCCCTAAGATGGAGCAGGTGCTGAAGTGAAACAAGCACCTCCATACAGAGGGATACTAAAGACATAATAACAGGTGCTGTCATAAGGCTGTAGGTGGACAAAATTTGATGCACTCTTTGGCAAAAAATGAACGATTACTGTTTAGGAGCACTCACATATGCCAAGCCCAGAAACTGGTTTTTAAAAATACTGGGTGATGAGCTTTGTGAAGATAAGAGTCCTTTAGTATAATTTTCTCAGAGGCTGTATATAGCATGGCATTATTCAGCAATGTCATTCACACAAATTGTGTCATCTTTAATTTGTTGCAGTTTCTTTGCCTTGAGGGCACTGAGAAATCCCTGTGTTGTGCTTTATTGCCAATCATGAGGGTTTGTGTTCTGCCCTAACTCCTAAGGGACTGCCAGTCACCTGGCTGACTCTGCTGGGACTTCTGCAAAGCTTGGTCCTTCACTTCTCTATGCCAGGGAGCTACATGACCCAGTGATGGAGAGCAGCCCCATCTCTCTCCTCTCAGTCTCTCAAGTGAATGGCTCAGTGAACTTCCAAAAAGGGCTCTCCACAAGGCCGGTCAACAAAAGAGAAGGAAGGGATCACATCTAAAGCCCATCACAGAGGCTGTTGGTGAGATTTGAAAGGAAGCTAGCTGTTTTTTCAAGGGAAAGCATACCAGATCATTCTCTTTGTCCTTGTTCCTTGTTACAGTTGGAGATTTGAGGCACATCTATAAAGCTTTTATCATCTGAAGCTGGATGCAGAGCAACAATATGCTATGAGATAGGCTTCCATTTATTTTGGTATAGCAGGGTATGAGCACATGGAGTGTCCTGGATACATTTTGATGAGGTGACTCTCACCATCTCACCATATTCTAAGTGTTGCTGGAACAGCTGAAGCCTCAAATGTTGCTTGAGAGTAAACTATTTGTTCTTTCCTGACAGGAACCAAATATATGTCTGGCAGGATAGAGATATACTGAGATGGTTCTCATGGAAACCAGGTGAAAAAAATAGCATAGAAAGTAGCTGAAGGGGACACTGAAGAAAACTGAATAATAGTGACAGGTAGATGCTAATTGCCAATCAAAATTTAATTGAGATAAACAGCTGTTTTTCCACCACTGCTAGTAGGAATGAGTCAGTGTGAAGATCAACGAGTATGCACAACAGTTTTGTCAACAGAGGTAAAGTGAGACAATTTTAGTGTTTTTGGTGCAAACAGAAAAACCAAAGAAGGGAGAAGAGTGAGGCAAGCTGGGAAGACCAGAAGAGGGAGTTTGAGATGGCACAATGGAGAGGCCTTGGTTCAGAGTCAGCTGAAGAGAATATGGGGCACCAAAGATAAAAAGACAGAGTAACTGGAAAAATCAGGACACAAATAACACAGCCCACAGATATAAAGGGAGCTGGTTGATTCAGAAAGGTTTGATGTAGTGACAACCAAATACCTTAGGCCATGAAAGTTGTGGAAGCCTCAGACAATATCTCAGACCCACCTGGAACAGCATTTGCATTAATGATTAGTTAGGTTAAGATTCTTCTAACGTACTGTCTATAAGACATAGATGTCCTCATCACCTAACAGAAGTAAAGGCTGCATGGCAGAACAGCCACCACTTAGTGAAAAATGTCCGAGTGAACTCCAGATCCTCTTGCAATGACAAGTCATGGAAGATGGTGCAAGTAAAGCATGACAGCCTGGAGAAATAAGGTCCAAGGTGGTGGAGCTGAAAGGAGAGAGGCCTACTGGAGGACAGGTACTTCTTTAATAAGCCCTACTACATATAAGGAAATGAGACCACTGGACACGGCTCTAGGTATGTAGAGGTGGACTAGCAGGATGGGAATGTAAGGTGGGTCTTGAAGACCACTCAAAGCTGAACAGTCTTCAGAAGAAGTCTCTGCCCCATGCTTTGAGGGAGAAGCTTGCCAGCACTCCTGAGGAGGGATGGGGCTGTGGTCTCCACTGTTTTGAAACTTGTATTCAAGCTGGATTCCTATTTCTGCTATGAGGTGCCGTCCAGCACTTTTCAATCTTCAATGTTTTTTTCTGATTTGCCCAAGAGAAGCTCTTCTCAGAGACAGACCACTCAGGCTCTGTTCTTTCAAGATAAGAGGTCAGTTGCTGAGATTAAGCCATGGAGGACTGGACATGTCTTTGTTATACAGTTCTATTCCCCAGCAAAAATAATTTATTTCAGCAAGGCCTTTTTGTGAAGGTCTAATAACTCTAAGCTCTAAGCTAGAGCTTTTGCTACAATACCAATGTCATTTCAAGAAATCACCTCCCTAACCAGCCAGTATCTGCACCAGCTGAGACTTGAGCTGGTATCATAAATAGAAAATTATGATGATTCTGATTTCCCTCAAAGGGAGAAAAACTAAGGAGACAGCTGTATCCACAACTCACGGGATGTCTGTAACAGCTGCAGCAGTCTGGGGGTCTGCCCAGGTTTGCAGGCAGAGGAAAAGCAATTTGGTCTATGGGACTTTGCACTAGGACACCACATAGAGGAGAGCAGATACCTTGCATCCCTTTTCATACACAGAGTTGAACACTATTCACCCCAAGTTATAAAATATTGCTCCAGCAAAAGTGAAAAGCATTTCTTGGCCAAGGTAATTAGATTTCAGCAGTCTCAGCCCACAGGACAGTACTGTCTACTCTGCAGAATACTAAATCCAGAAACTGAAATCAACAAACAACACTGCAAAAAGTATTGCTTGAAATAATATATATTAATATAAGAACATAATAAATAATAAATACTCTTAATACTGCTGTAAATAATGTATCACACTAGATTTGTGCAATAAATAATGCATAAATATATGATCATCTTTTGAAATACTGTAAAATTAACAACTGTGAGTTTAACTTATTAACATGCTCCAGAAGAAAAATACTACAGGTTATTCAGAGTCTGAATCACTATGGCATTGTGATAGTGTAGCCAAGAGTAACACCAGGAGCACCACATGAGGATGCAAAGGAGTAAAGTGTTGCTTGGTGCGTCACAAAACAAACAGTAATGTACTTCTCAGTTTTATGTTCAGGGCTAAAGGTCAGTTGATCTACTGGGTGTGTTATGCTTTTTTGTTTAAGAAAGTTGATTTATTGCTGATTCAAGGCTTTGAGCTAGTTGTTTTCTAACAACTAAGATGAAATAGAGCAACACATGCAGCCAGCAGATTCAGAATAAAAAGACAATTCCTGCGATAGAGCTGCACAGAATTACTCAGGGCCACATCAGGGAGACATGTTTTGGCTCCATTCCCAGAGTCCTCGTAACACCTTTTATCTCAAGGCACCTTACAAATTTGGGCCAAGTAATATGCAGGCAATCCCTTTGGGGTCAGCTTGTTTTATTTGTTCTGGTTTCCAGAGGGAGAAACAGGTATGTAGATTTATGGGGCAGATTGATAAAGATTCCCATTCTTTGAAGTGTGCTAGTATGGAATAGTTAGTGAAGCTATTGTATCTATGGCCAGACTTTCTGAAGATTGTCATCAAAATGTTTTGTACTTTTCAGCAAGTTGTGCCACACAGTTTTCATGGCTAACTGACAGGGGAGCACTAATGAGAGCAGTGTCTGAATGAATAATTCAAACCCATAGCAAGGCATCACTAGAAGAAAAGTATTTATGTAGCTTAAAGCAATCATGGATAGTTTTGAAAACTGACTTAGGATTTTTCAAAGGTGTTTGAGCTAAAATTGCAAGTATGTACCTGGCAGTATCTTTGCAAGATATAAGACAGGGAAGTAGCTAATTCCTTTCCCTCAGTCAGAGCTGTTAATTGTGGACAGGATCTGTGAGAAACACAGAAACGAATCATCTGAAAACACCACTTTCCACCCAAAGCCAGGTCTAAAACACATGCTGCTCTCTTAAATGAGCAATGAATTCTGTGACTTCCAGCTCTCCTAAGAAGCAAAGGGAATGGAAATCTCCAATATTGTTTCAGGATGTTTACCTCGCAGCCACAGAAAGAAGCAATGTCCTTTACAAAACCATGTAGGCAGCAATAAAGGTAAGACTTCAATATTGTGATTCACTGAATCCCAAATTGCATAAAACCAGAAATAGAGATCAGTTTAAAGCAGATGAAGGAAAATATTTCTCTACAAGGTGAGCTTAGGAATTTGTTGCTGCAAGAGACAGCAGAAGTGGACAGGGCCAGTGGGCCCCATGTGTAGTTGGGCAAATTAGATGGAAGATCCTAAAAGTGCTGCTAGAAGAGCTGTGCAGGCAGGTATCCTCTGGAATCCCTTCCACCACAGCTCTCCCTTTTGGGGAAGTGTGTGAAAATCTGCATATAGGAGCAGGAGTTGGCCAGGCAGGTCATGGCCAGGCTCACAAGCCATCACAAAAGACACAATGCAGGGAGGGATGAATTGTCTCTTGGATCCAGCAGGACACTTCTTATGGCCTCGTGTCATGGTGCAAGGCAGGTCTGCAGAGGAAGCACTGGCACAACCCCCTGCAAGAAGGAAGCAGCTGTGTCTGGTCACGTAGCTGGTGCTACAGCCCCTCATTCAGTGGCAGAATTTTATGAGAGGTCTGCAAGCCACACTGCCTGGAGAGGCAGCACGAGCACTCACCACCCTCAAGATCTGCTGCTAAGCTCTCACCACAAAACAGGCTCTCAGCTTCCAGCCCAAACTCATGTGTTGGAGTGTAAATGACAGTGCTGCTCTGCCTTTGTGGGAGATTCATTTCACCTTGCTCACATGGAGCTTGGTTAGTTTGGACACAGTCAGGGTGCCTCTGAAGGGAGCCAGGCTCATGTTCTCCCCACTAGACTCAGATCTGACACTGATGAGCTAAAAAGATTTTGGAGCCAGCTGTGGCTATCTCTAACCAGCTGATTGAGGTCAGTCAGTGAGTTACCAAATTGCTGGGATTGCTTTGCCTTGTCTGTATGCCATTCTCCATTAAAACTGGGGAGGTTTTATTCTGTATAAGGCAAAACTAGACCCTGAAGCCAAGGGTCCTTGACAATTACATAGTGCGTGAAGGAGGTACCATCCACAGAAACCCATGATCTGAAGATCGCTTTCTTAGAATTTCCTCTTAGGTATGATTCAGACAGCCTGTCCTGGGGACAGTAGAATGGCATTTTTTTCCCTCTGGAACTACTTGAACTTGGCTTTGAGATTACTGAGTCTTTCACTGCTGGATTTGTAATTCCTGCCTAACCCTTTACCATGTCATCAGCTACAGAAAGCAGAAATGAAGCCAAGTAATTTGTTCAAGTAACTCATTCTAGTGTCTGAGGAAGCACAACATCTCAAAACATCTCAAAAGGCTGTTACAACCAGGGGAAGACTCAAAATTATCTCCTCTGCTGCTGGCTCAACCAATACCCCAAATATCATGATAATCAGGTTATAAATTGCCTTATTGTCATCTGTGAATACTTAGAGCAGTCCAGCAGGCAGGCACCTGGCCATGGGGTCAAGGACACAGTGCCATGGTATGACATTCATCCAGGACCGGCCTTGAGTGCTGGAGGAGAAACAACATGGAAAGAAGAACCATCAGCCAAAAATATCTTCAATGCAATCTTGAGGAAAGTGAATGAGACACAGAGTTTTGGAGAAAGATGTCAGAAGTATTGACATTTGTAAACTTGGTGATTAAAGCCTGAGAAATTTGAGCCAGCTCCACCAGAACCAGTTTTTGTTTGTTTTTTTTTTAGTTCAGTAAAGGTTTCATGAAGGGAAAGTCTGATTCCTGGCAGCTCCACCTCCTCTCTATACCAGATCCCATGCACCACAAAGGATTCATTTGGTCATTGTGAGTAGATGCACACTACATCTGGCTTTCTTCCATCCCCTGCCACTCAAGAGTGCGATTACTGTACTGTTCCCATGGAAAGCAGGAGCTGCAGATCTGGGCTACCCATGTAGTTCCTTGCAGCCAAACTCTGGGGAAGCAGGCATGCTGTAGCTGTGGTGCCTGAGCAGGTAGACCCATGATATCCCCAAGAGTTAGCACAAGTTGCAGGCAAGGCCCAGAACCCCTGCTTTTCATGCTTTCAGGTTTCAGCGATAAATTAACTCAGCTGCTTAAGATAAACTGTAGCCTACTGAAGTTTGTGGGACCTTTGCTACCAAATGAATGTGCTGGGATATCACCTGAATGCAGGCATTTTTGAGGTAAGTTGCTCTTCTTTTTCCGTGAGCTAAAGATTTTTGTGTGTATTTTGAAAGGGAACGACCTTTGGAGGAAGAATGTAAAAAAAGGATGAAAAGAAAACTCTGATATTTGTTTCATTTGAGCCTGTGTGCAAATTCATTATTAGCTTATAAGAACACCAGAGCAAATTACTTATTTCTGAAACACCTTGGGATATATGTTAAGATCCAGTTCTAATTTTTCTTGAAGTGCTGATTGATCTTTCTGTGTATTACAGCTTGTTTCCACTGGGTCCTTTAAAATTGGGACCAAAAACATTATGGTATTGGTCTTGTGTTTCAGTTTTGCTTCTTTGTTAATTTTGGATCTAGTCCTAGATGTAGCAAAATTATTGAACTTGGTTTTGCTTAGGTCTCTAATTTCTGTAGCTCCTCTATTACCATGTAGCAGGGCACCATATAGGCACAATAAATAAATAATACAACACTGAAGGCTGTAACAAATACATTATTAAAAATTAAGAAATAAATATCCCTCTCTTACTTAAATAGAGATTGATTTTATAATATGGAATGCTGAGGAAAGCTGCTGGAAATTATATGTGGGTCTGGGGACACAGAGAATGCATTGTAATGGGTGATTTTTCTCCCCCAGTTAGAAAAACAGAAAAAAAAAACAGTGAATGGATGTATTTGTCAAATGGAAGCTGAGCTCCCTGTTCATGGCCCAGGTAGGACAAAGTGCTTGCTTCAGTAGGATGATGTATCTGCCCAGCAAAACCACTGAAATGACACAAGCTGGTACTCAAGATTTACTCCTTACACCTTAAACTCTGCAGCAAGATACACAAAGAGGTTTCAGATAAGAGGCATAGGCAATGCCCTCACTCTGTTGCTGGGACACTTCTCAGTGGTTTTTCTCAGACCTTCGGAGAGGGTCCTTGGCAGGAATGGAAACATACCTGGGACATGATGTGCTGTGGGTCTCAGCAGGCCCAGCCTCTTTGCTACATCCTTGGCAGAGGTTTGATCACTGCAGGGCACAAGGTGGAGCAGGCAAATGTTTGTTTGCTCCACCTTGTGCCTCATAGCAATCAAACCTTTGCCCAGGTTGCAGCACAGTGGCAGAAATGTGGAGCACTGCTGAATTATCAACAAGTCTTTCTTGTTTTTTCAATGGAAGGAGGGAACCCTATGCTCAGTGCTTCATTAAAAGGCTTACAGCAGAGTCAAGCCCTAATCTCATTAAAGATGTCCTTTACTCCTTGCTTCAGGCACTTTTTTACCCTTCTCCATGAGCAGGAGGAAAAGAGTCACTCAGAGCTGGATAATTCACCTCTGCACAGGAAGAAAGCATCCCTTGATCAAAAGCCTTACTCCATCTGATGCACTTCAGTTGGCATCTGGCCTTGCTGACAGCAAGTGCCTCTACCTCCAAGTCCTTTGGTCCACTTCAGTAGGGTGGTGAAATAGCCTGGCACTCCTCAGCTGTGCTGTGCTTCTGACTGTCCTGCCCAGTGGGCAAACCCTCTCCTTCTCATGGTTAAGCCTCATGGGGCTACTGGTGGCTTGAACCTCTTATGTCTGGATTGATACCCTCAGGCATCTTACCTTTAAGGTGATTATGGATTGAAGTGCTGCTCTTCCCTGCCTAGGCTAATCTTCCTCATTTAGTGTCACCTGCAGATTTACTGGGAGAGAGTTTTTCTCTGTCACCATGCAGGCCACTGATTAGCATACTCAACAGTTTCAGTATCACAGAAACTAGACCCTTCTCATGGCTGGGCTTCAAGAGGCCACATTTCAATCTGTTGGAGGCTGCAGAGTGGCAGCACAACCTCACCATTCTCACCAGAAAGTGCCTGCATCAGTGCATCAGTATTATTTCTCAAAGGTACTCTTTTACCCTAAGAGATCTACATAGGCAGCAGGAATGTTCCTGTGGTAATACAGGTGTGACTTGTTTGTAGCATATACTGGGGTTTTTTCTACAAATAATTGTTCCTGTATCTTCTACAGACTTAAATTAGTCTGCCTAATTCCCTCTTCACAACTCTCTATTTCCCTCTTTCCCTCCTATTACTATTTAGCCCTTACCCTCTCCACAGTTTTTTTCTTTGTGAGTGTCATGGGTTAACACAGCTGAAGTTCCCTGTAAGGACCCTGGAGTTTCCTTTGGAGAGGACAGGGACCTATCAGAGGCCAATTTTTAGATACTGACATATTGTATAACCACCAAGGAAACTGGATGTGCCTTTGTGAATAGAGATACAAGTTGAGCCCGAGAACTTCGCTTTTCCTTCTGGCCTGGGGAGCAGGTAATAAGCAGGCTCCAGCAGCTGCTCCGTGGAGCAGGCTGGGCCAGGCCGGGCTGGGCCAGGCTGCTGCTCTGCCCTGTTGGTGAAACTGGACTGGCCTCACCAGGCCCCCAGCCCCAGCAGCTGCCAGTGGGGAAGGGGAAGCCACGGCTATTAACATCCAGCCAACCCTAAGGAGTGCCTCTCTGCCAGCCTGGCTATTAATTAACATCCAGCTGACTCCAAAGAGTGCCCTGCTGCCGGCCCGGGCAGGGGGAGGTGTCCGCCGGGCCTCTGACAGCAGCTCTGGGCCAACTGGGCTGGGCCCACTCTGGTGCCCGTGAGTGGTGGGGAAAGTGTCCATCAGCCTGTCCTGGCCACTGAGATTCCTGACTGCCGTTCCCCCGGGCCCAGCCCACCCTTCTCTGCTGGGCAGAGGAAAGGGGGAAAAAAGTCCAGCTGCAGGAGAGATCCTGGCTCCAGCCCTGGCACAGCCTGAGTCTGCCACCTTCGGCCACTTCCCCAGAAAGAACCACCATGCCCTCCATAGACCTGGGAGAATGTTAAATCTTTCTTTGCACAGATGAAACTTGCTGAGCACTAACTTTTCTCTGAGTGAAAAGCCAGAGGGTCAGACATGTAAAGAGACACTATGAAGATACCAAAGTCAGTTAAGAAGAGCAACATTTTAGATGAGGAGGTAGAGAAGGTGCCTTGATTTTTGGGCTGAAAGTCTTTTGCGAGCTGTGGTAACAGACTGTAATATGCTAGAATATCTCTTTAGACCATGGAAAAATATGCATTTTGGGGATGTAAGAGTATTTAAATTGTAGAGATAAGCAAAGGCATTTGTGAGGGACTAAGTAATATTGAAATAGCTGTGATCTAATGGAGAACTTTGAACAGAGGAAGATAGAAAGAAAGATAGAAGCCCTCTGCTCCCAGGGAAAAAAAAAACAAGACCTCTGTTTCTTGAGATGAAGATGATTTTAGAGATAGTGAAGAAAACCCTATGCTTTTGGAATCATTAATCTTTAAATGATACCCCATGAGCATGCACATATCCCATATGCAGCTGTGGGAAAGGCTGTATGATATGGGAGGTTCACAACTGCAGAAGTTCCTGGGTGGCTGCTTTTGTGAAAGTTAAAAGCCAGAAGCAGACTGTTGTTTCTTGTGGAAAGTTACCAGAACAGACCAAAAGAGACTTCTCTCTCTAAATGGACTGATGAAAGACTATTTTATAAGTGGTACTGACCTAGAGTTCTGATTTTTGTCTTTATACGTTGTCTGTGAGAAAGAAGAGAAGCTGTTGAGGGAGAGGGAACTGTTTTGAAAGTTTTAATTTTTTTTTTATTCTTTTAAATTTTTTTCTCTCTCTTGTAGTTGTGTTAATAAACCTGTCTTTATACCTTTTAAGTTTGAGCCTACTTTGTTTTTTCTCCTAATCCTATCTCACAGCAGAAGGAGAGTAAATGATTATGGTAGACACTCAGACCACTACACCAGTTTTGGAAAACAGGAATTGGTGAACATGAAATCACTACAGAGTTGGGTTCTGCATCCCTGTGCTGAGTTCTCTGCTGAGAGTGCCATGGAGAGGGTGCAGTGTGGTGGTGAGGATGATCTTCTGTGGGAAGGACTAATGCCTCAAGAAGACAGACACTATTTACCCCTAGTCAGTAGGGGCACTGGGTTGCTCCCAGGTTCATTCAAAGGACAGAAATTACCTCTTTTATATATAACTACTACAGCTGGTACCTCTATTTGGTCTTCATGTTACAGTTGGTCCCATTACTTCACAACATTGATGTGAATAGTGCTGAGTTGTAATGCAGATGATTAAAATGGGGGATAGTGACATGGAGGATTTTTCAGCCAAGCCAGCACACCTCCTATTCACTCTGCTATATGATTATGAGCTGGAAAACACTGACATATAAATACCTTAAAGTACAATTACCTGCAGGCTATTTTTGTTCTGTTTCCATGGACAGGCCTGAACCAGCTTTAGAATAGCCAGTTCAGCTATTGCAAACATTACAGTTCTGTATGGATGCCACTTGACACAAATTAGTCCCATGGATGTTCCCTCATGTCCTGCATGGATTTCACAAAGACACCTGAACTCTTTCACTGCCCCAACTGCATCACCAGTGGGGTAAAGCTGGCTGGAAGCTCCTTGGCTACACAGAGTAGAGGTGCCTCCTGCACCTCTGGAGCAAGGATATGGCATCCCTACAATGTAACTCAGCTTTCATTTTATCTTCCAGAGCAGTGGCCAAGAGACAGCTGCTTGAGCTGTGGGGGTTATGAACAACAGCCACTGACCTCACTGGACTCACTGGAGAGTGGGGTAAATGGTCTACACAACTCCTTCCTGCTGCCCCTGTTTCACTGCTCCTTTTTTTATCCCTTCTTGCAAACTTCCCTGTGGTTAAGCTGCATTTTTTCATGGTACCACAGACATATTTAATGTTGCTTATGCATATGGGTTTTCATACTATTTACCTAGGAGGCAGAAGGATTAAAGGATTGCTTTATTTTCTGCCACCCAAATGCTCTACATCAGCAACAGCATTTTTGTGTATTCATACAGCCAGCATTTAACCACTCACAGACAGTTCTTATATGCCCTAGAACTGGGATGTATTTTGTAGGATGACTGCCACTGACAGCACACCAATCCTGGCAAACCTTATGGTAACACATTATGGCATCAATTCATCACAAATGTCCCTTTGTTATGAAACCATTTTGCTTTGAACTCAGTGTGTTGCAACACTGAAGCAGGCAGCATGACACAAGCTTCTCAGAGCTGTGATGTGACGTGTATTTCTCCTCTTCTCTTTTCAACTGCTGCTGTCCTGCAGGGAGATGCACTGCCATCAGCATCTGAAGGGATGGACCTCATTATTTTGATGTCGCTAAAGAACAGAAGAAAAGATATTACCCTTTGTGATGTGAATGATAACAATGATGTTTGAAGGGGATTTATTCGACACATGAATTACGTTTCAGGGCTTCAAAAATAGACATCATTGGAAGTTAAAAAATACACTTTTTCAAGTGCTATTTTTGCAAGGCTTTTATTTGCTTAAACACCTTTGTTTTTACAGGAGATTATATTTAGCTGTAATGTGAAAACATGATATAGTCTTTAACAGGCCATTCTAAAATTATTTAACTGCTTAGGTACAAGGTATTTATCAAATGGGCTGCCTTGAAGAACTAGAGCCTCTTAGGGTAGGATTTCTGCTTCATCTCAACAATATAAGAGCAGGGTCAGGATGATTCTCTATGTGATAGAAGCCTGCAGCTTTCAGTGATCAAGGACAAGGGTTGTCATTGCAGGACCAGTGTCATGCTGGCCTGTCCTGCCAGCTTTTGGCCACAAGAACTTTGGACCTTGACACCAGCACGTTGTGAGCTGCCTGGGTTAACCAACCCAGCAAGCTTCTTCTTGGGGCACACAGGGTCTGTAAATACTGCAAAAGCCACCCAGTCTCCCAGTCCTGACACAGCAGGGAGGAAGGGCCATGACTGGTGGAGAGGATCAGTATGCCTTTTCCTGGTCCTTGCTGTGGTGTCAGACTGTTGTCTCTGGCCAGCTTGGGGAGGTCAGAAACATGGCAGGGGTGCAAAAGTGCACTTCAATTTACACCCTGATTTCTGCTCCATGAGAGTTATCTCTTTCCCAGGATATCCTGAGAATATTGCTCCTTCACCACGGGCACAATCATGCATCGATGTGGGTCTAAACAAGGAGAGCAGCAGTCAGCTCTCTGAGAGTGGGGCACTGGCAGCAAGCACAGGCCTTTTAGTCTTATCTTTGTATTTTTGCACTGGCTCCTGTGACCAGTGGTGCTGCTGTTACAAAAGACTGTAGACCAACATTAATTTTTAAGTACATTCAACTTGAAGCTCATGGCTCCAAAAACACCCTGTTGATCTCCCAGCTCTTTGTGCTCTATATCCCAATTCATAGCCTGAAAACAGATGTGGGCACTATGTACTTCTTTCCTCCCACCTCTTCATACCTGCTCTGCAGTTCCCACACAACAGGACAGCTGTCTGACAGCTTCTTGCCTCTTCCTTGTATGGGAAGACCTTTAGTCCTGTTCTTTAACTCAGGGAGCAATATACAGAGATATCCAGGGGTCTCCCGTGATAAAACCAGCATCCAGTCCTGCTCCTTTTCCTTTTGCCCTCACTTCCTTGTCTGACCCTGTGATTTCCATCTCCTGCAGCAGCTCTGAAGCCAGCAGTGAGGCTGCCTCATACTCGGGTGCAAGTGGCAGGGCAGATCTTTTCAGCCTGCATGGGAGATGGCAGCAGAAACAAGGACATTTGTGGGAGGCTTTGCTTGGGGCAGTTTGAAGCTCACCTTTGTGCTTGCCTGGTTCTGCTGGCTGTGGAGAGTGAGCCCAGACTGGCATGAAAGAGATACCAGAGTGAGAAGATAGCAGATCCTGTTCTTTGTTCTCTGTCTTGCATGATGGCTAATTGCCAACTTCTAATTACTTTCCAGTATTTTCCCATTTAATGTTAACACCGGTGTTAATTAATATAGACAGTGTCACTTGATTTATCAGAGCCAAGATGGTCAGTCATTCTGGAAGTAAAATAGGCACAATCAGTTCCTTTTTACCCATTTTGCATTCACAAACCCACTATACTTATTGGGCCCTCTGCTTCTTTGCAGTTTCAGGACAGAAGAAAATTTTTTTTAGCAAATTATCTTTGAGTCATTCTTTTCTGGAGAAGCCAGGCATACCTTTCTGGACTTCTCTGTCATGGGGTGACACATGAAATAATGCACTAGGTATTTTCATCCAGCATCTAAAAAAGCAAGGCATAAATTACTCTAACAAATATCATGGGCAGAAAATTAGTTCTCTCATAGCTACACTGGTACTGTAAATGAAGTATCACAGGAGATTAAAAAGCAATTGCAATGAGCCAGACCATCTCAGGAAACTAAGAGAACTTTGTAAACATGCTGACAAAGCACAGTTCTGAACGCTAAGTGTGAAGGGCCTGAGACCTTGCTTTACAGTTTAATCTGCAGCCACTGGGAACATCAGCAGGGGATTGTAGAATCACTGTGTGAGCAGATTGCATCAGTATTCACCTTTATACATCACCAGCAACTTCTCGTTAGCTTTGATGAGTCTCCTCAAATGTAGTGTTGTATGACATCAATTAATGTTCTTTGTGACTTCTGAGGGTAATGGTGAGGATGAGCTCCTTAAGTTACCAAGTAGGAAACCTGTTTCTGAAGTTAACCCATGTTCACAGCTTACAGCCTTTATATAAATTCTGACTTTCTCTCTCTCATACACACACAGAAAATAAAAACAAAATACAAAAACTAAACAATGCAAAAAAATTAAAAACAAATTCTGGTTTTCATTTGTGTTATTCCAAAATTGAATTTTCTAATGGGCTGTAATAAAGCATGCTGATTTTTTTCCCTAACCTCAGAACACTAGATGGGAGAGGGCAGTACCAGCTATCATGGCCAGCCTGATGCTATCACAGACAGTCACATCATCAAATCCCTCTCATTAACTCACAGTAGTGAGAACACAAGAACTTCATTGCCTGAGAAAATTTACTGCAGGATGGTGAATGAAGAGAGAATGCGGACAAAATAACAATTTACATATGACTAGTGGAACAGAAACAGAGCAGAGTTTTGGTCATGATATTGTCATACAATACATGAGTCCAACAGGTCTATCTGGAATGTTATGCCTGTTTCCTGGCCATTTACAAATCAGTGCCATAAAAGTGTGTTTGCGAGGTACTTAACAAACACTGTCTTCTGAAAGCTGTTTTGAGAGCCATGAAATCAATTTTCACATGAAGCAGCAAGGTTAGGTTGTCATGGTCAGTCAAACTGGATTTTCTCTGCCTGGTCAGCCTGGCAGAGCAGATCAGGTAAATGTCTTGGGGACACCTTGCCAGCAGTCTGATGGGGCCCATTGCAAGGCCCATCTTCACAGAACCCACATGTACTACTCATTTGTGACTGGAAGTAGAGTGAGGGTCCCTTCACTGCATGAGTGCCCACTCTGCTGCTGAGCAGGCTGGGATACGTCTGCTTGCACTTCCTCTGAAAAATGCACACTAGGGGAATTAGGCTTTACTCACAGCCTGGTCTGTGATGGGAGAACATCCTCTCTTTTTACCATCACTTTACTGTTTTATTCCTATTATTTGGCCCTTCCTAATCTAGCACAATTTTCACAACAGAGCTGTCCGCTATCTGTCAGTAGAGATGCTAATTAGGAAAAGTTTTTGTGGACCAATTGGCTCAGTTGGATGCCAAGTTGAGAGCAGGAGTAGGCTCTGGTAGCAGGCTGCAGTGACTCAGCAAAGTGAGTCCCTGCTGCAGAACCTGGACAAGCAAGGGCAACCTTTTTGGTGGAAATGCATGGAAAAGATTTGAAGAAAATTGTGCAAAATTCTTCCAACTCATTAAAATGAAAACGGTACTTTGGAACAATATTTCAGGGAGAAGAGCTGCTTTAGTTTTCACAGGTTTGTAGAACAGGAAGTATTTGTCACCCTGAATAAGCTGTGAAAAAGTATTTTTAACTTGTTTAATTACAACTGGCATTCCTGCAGCACAGCCAAATGCTAGAAGTGGCCAGCTCTCTGAAAAATGATCATTGCTAGACTGGCACTATGGGAGCCCTGCAGGGGTAACTGTAAGCCAATTTGCAACTCTCTTTTATCATTAAGTCATCTCTAACAGCTGAGCTCCCTGCTTCATTTTGAGTGGCTGAACATTAAGGATTTTACTCAAAACAGCATTAAAAGCAGGAATAACTTGGTTTTTACCATCAGACAGATTGTCTTTCCACTTATCAATGATAAGAGCATCGTTACCTTTGCTGTAAAGTGGTTATCACCTTCCAGTTCTAGTTATAAACTACATATATACATGCACACATATATGAATTCCATTTATATGGTTTGGGATGAAAAGTGCTTTTCTTCCAAACTCTTAGAACAAGATATTGACAACAATTTTAAGTCCTTTTCTCTTTGTGGACTAATTGCTCCTGGGGATTCCATGACAGTGGAAGGAAGGTGTTAGTGATCACAACCATTTTTCCACAGGGGAGCTAGGAAAACAGTTCCTGAATGGATGGACAAACTGAGCTTTTCCCTGGACCAATCCCCCAGGATGGATGTTTTCTTTATTATCCATCATTACAGACTTTCTTTCCCCTTCAGACTTACTATTGTTTCACCTTTAACAAGATTGTAGACTGTTAAAATTACTAAATATTGGACCAGATTAATATTTCTTTAACATCTGTTAATTCACCCTGTGTCTAAAAAGGGAGCTACTACATGACAACAACATGACTGGATCAGTATCTTTATAGCACCTCTACAGTAGTTTTTGTATATACTTGTTTTCTACAAAAACCAGTCTTATTCAGGTTATTCAAATAAGGCCTTGTGATTTGTAAGTTTACCACAACAATCAATTCAATTTACAACATCTTCTGCTATTATTGCATTTTTATTGTAAAAAGTAACATGCTTTGTCATTTGCTTTTTTGGTTGCAATCATGAAGAATTTGTGAGAATTTGTGTGACCACTTTGTCCTCATTATGTTTCAACGATGTTCTCAAGAATGGATTAATTCAATGCCACTTTTCACAATTTATCCTGAGAAAAAAAAAATTAAAATAGTTATGCAACTTCAGTGGGCAGTATTCTTTAGCTATTTTGGTATCAGTCTAGAGATTTTATCAAGAAGAAAACTAGTAAGAAAATGTATAATTCTGCTTGAGAAAGAATGCAAAGGGACTGAGTAAAATAGTGTAGGTTACAAGTCCTTGTGACTGTCTTGAGGTCAAAATCTCAAGTCCTGTTCAGATGCTATAATTAAAAAGATCTAATTTTCATTTATTCACTGTTCCCCAAGTGGAGTGAAAACAATTATTTAAAAATCAATATTTGAGAAAATATAATAAATATAAGAAGAGAAAATATAAAAATATAAGAGAAAATCTGCCATTCAGATTCCTTACAAATTTATCCATTTCTACTCATCATGAAAACCTGAAATAAAAAAATAAATCAAATATACAAACTATATTCAAAGAGTAATAGACTGTATTAGTAACTGATGTGTACATACTGATCTCAAACCACCAGGAAGACACACTTCTGACTTTTCTTGCAACACCTATCTGCTACAAGTGCAAGATGCCTACCTTGCATTACCTACCTAACCTATGGGAGAAGCAGAGCATGAAGAGTAATTGCCAGGTTACATCAAAGACAAAACTGGACAAGAAATTCAAGTTTTGTTGCCCTGGACTCTGGAAATTAGTTCTGTCTCCTCAAAATCCCAACTGTGATACGAATAAACTAGAGCAAGGGGAAATTCTTTTTGCCTGCAGACTACTTCTTTTAATCTGCTGCATTAAATAAGACAGTGATCCTAAGAATCACTGGGTATACCTAGCTGGCATCTTCTTAGAAGCCTATTATTGAACAAAAAGTGAACTTCATTTGATGTACTCCTCCAAGAATCCTTTTTGCACTAAACATTTGTCTGGACAGACTGGAGATCTAGCTCCTGTGCCCAGGGCCACCCTTAATCTCTTCAGTGGCTGGCTCAAGGCATTTACCTGGCCTGAGACCACATAAAATCTAAATCTTGTAAAATTAATGAAACAAATGTGTCTTTCCACATAGAAAGCATCAAATCCCTAATTTTTAACTTTTTAAGATAATAAAAAGTCCTACAGTGCTTCTAATGAGTAATATTTACTATTTAAAATTGTTGCAGAGCTGAAATTGCCCCGGTTTGCCACTATACAATTTAAAGGATTTATAGGTCCAGATTTTCAGTGCTCTCTGGATAAAAAGGAGAACAGAGAGGGGGAACCACCAGAGAAAGATAAGCAGGCACTGTCAGGGGCAGCAGTGCACTGCCAATTCTTACCATGCCTGCCCATCCCATCCCTCATCCAGCCAATCCCTAAAAGATGCCCAGTGCCTAGGGCTGTCAGGGCACCTCTGAGGCCAGCTCTGGCACCCCAAGAGACACTCAGAGCAGAAAGAGATGTCCACTGTAGCCCTTCTGTCATCAGCATTCAAGGTGCTCGTTGTGCTGGGCCGAGATGAAAATGTAAGCCTGAGTCTCTGCTGGAACAGGACTTCCTCATTGCCAGTGCACAGGAAAATTCTCAAAATGAGCAAAGGTTCTTCATTTGATCTTGCATGCTTGCTTTGATGAAAATCTTAATTTTTCTAAATTTCTTCTGTAGATATTCTCAGAAGATATTTTGGGTCAGTATGCAATTTATAAAGAACAGATGTGGCATGGAACTACGAGGAATTCTACTGGAAGAGACCCTGTTTGAACTATGAGCATAAATAACACCCCAGCTTGGTCCTGCAGGGTTGGGACCCTGAAGAGACTGCTGCACCCAGGGACTCTCTCCATCCTGTAACCTCATACCTGAGCATAGGTAGGTCTTGTTTTTCCTGCTTGCCTTTTCCCTGGTGTTCTGTACAGCTTTGATTCTGGTTTTAATTATAAACATTTTTATAAATGTTTATAATTAAATGAAAACATTAGACTTTACTGGAGGTGGGACTGATAGCAATTTGAGAAAATCAAGTGTTCCTCCAAACCATTTCTGAAGTTAATAGGATACTAATACAGGACAAAACTATGACTCAAAGCGGGAGATGCTTTAGTTCAGTTAGTTAAAAACATAATCCAACTTTGGCCATCTGTCTGCCCTGTAGATTTGCAGACAGGAAGAAAGGACCAAAACCTGCCTAACTTTGTCAACTGCTATTGCATTCATATTCTGCACTGTGTCTGGACTGACATCAGTACAATTTTCTGCCAATTTATGTGATTACAGTTGCCAAAATGCTTATTCACACATAGACTAGGCTGTTGTCTGTATTAAGTCCTATTTTTAATTAGTTTTTTAAACAACAACAACAACAAAAAAACTTCATCAGGAAAAGGAGCATATTTATATTCTCTCTACACTTATTTTAATAAAGTTTTTTTGTTAGTGATTCTTCTCTGTCTCCAGCTTAAAATTCAGCAGATGCTTTAGGAGTGCATAAAAAGGAAATTATGATCCTGGAGAAGGAGGTGGAGTTTTCACAAGTTTCTCTACCCCCAGAACATCATATTCGCCTCTGTCTGCCATCGGTGCAAATGCAGTCATGTGGTGTGATTGACAAACCAGATTGGTCACACTCCTCATCGTTCCAAGGTGATGGAATTGCCCTAGTCAGCTGAAAAAATGCTGGCACCTGGGAGGAAAGTTTTTTGGTGTTTTTTGGAGGTTTTAGTGGGTTTTGGTTTGGTGGTTGTTTTTTTGGTTGTTGTTGTTTTGTTTTTGTTTTTGTTTTGTTTTGTTTTTTGGTTTGGTGGGGTTTGGTTTTTGGTATTTTGTTTTTGTTTTGTTTGTTTGTTTTTGTTAAGTGAGTGCCTCGGTACATCTTTGGGCAGATGGGTCTCTCTTTGCAGGGCCTGGCTGGTACGCCCGTTGTTAGAGTTTTGTTACAGGGCCTGTAATTAGCACCTAATGAAATACCCCTCATCCCCATCCTCCCCGTAGGCCAGCAGCAGGTGCTCCTATTTTCAGACGTATGCGAAATATCTGCCAAATCATTTGGCACATCTCAGCGAGAAACGTGCCAAATTACCTGTCACAGCTGAACTGCCTTTTTAGAAGAAAGACAAATGCCCCCGCGGCTCAGTTTGCGTGGAACGAGAGTGCCCTCCCGTGGAGCCGGGCTGCTGCTGGGGCCCCCGGGGCCAGAAGCCGGGCTTCCCCCGCGCTCCCAGCGGAGGAGATGCTCCGAGCGCTGCCGCCCCGCCGCCCTCCCTGGCTCAGCTCGGAACGGGCACCGCCGGCGCCGAAACCCCTGGAATCTCGGGGCTCCGGGCAAATCATCGATCTCAGCAGAAAGCGTCTGAGAGCAGAACGGATCGAACTTTTCTGGAGGACAGAAGAAGAGGGAGGTGTTTTAGTGTTCATAACAGCTGACGATGACTGATGAAACTAGTGACATTCTCTTTCATCTGATTTTTTTTTTTTTTTTTGACTGAGATGTTTGAGACGTCATTCTTGGATATTTCCTGATTTTTCTTTCCTTTTATCATGATCTCAGGCTCCCTCTTTGGAGATTTTAATTATCTTGCCATGTGTTCTTTCAGTATGAATAAATTATTGCTTTATTTATAACCATCTTTATAAGAGATACTCCAAAAACCTGATCTAGCAGAAACTCAGCTGCAAGTAACACTTGACAGTGCTCTTGCTGTGCTCCCTTCTTCCAGCTAACAACCCTCGTACGACCAAACCATGGGTGACAGCAAGACAGGGTTGGTTGACTGTCTCCCTAAAAAGTTGTCATACACCATGTCACAAAGCTTTGGCTTCCAAATCCAGCTGAGTAAAGGAGCAGCCCCAACCCAGGGTAATCTTGTAATTATGCACGGCTCAGCTATTGCAAAGCAGAGTGCAGCCTGAGCTCACTTATTGGCCTTTCACTTATCTATGATGATTGTTTTAAATACAGTAAAGCTCCTAACTTGAAAAAAAAGGAAGACATTTAATCCAGTCTTGTGACTGTACCGAGCAAGACCCTGTCTGCCTAGCCTCCTCTGCCTCAGACACCAGCAAAGTCACAGACCACCTTCTGGCCACACATCAGGCAATGAGACCAGCACCTGTCTTGTTTGTTTTCTCCACTTGTACTTGGGGGGGAGGTGTCTCTGTGACTTTTTATGCTGTTTCTAGCCTTTTCTCAGCCTAATGCCTCCTTGTACTTCACTTCTAACAGTCAATTGCTAACTGCCTGAGACTGAAGCTCACCAAAATTCCTGCCATGCAAAGTTAGTATCTACTATCATTGTCATTACTGTAGCAGCTTACATTTCCATGGCACCTGTCAAACCAAAGCAAGACAGTGAAAGAGCACTGAAATGCCACCTTCTCAGGCTTGAAGAGTGGCTACACCACATGACTGAGGGAAAATGGCATTAGGGACAGTTCCCCTAATTACCCGAAAACACCTGGTAAGTGCACTGAGAAGACTGCAGAGTGCAGAACTGTCTTTTTCCAAATTCCTTTTCACACTGTGCAATGAGGAGCTTACTTTCTTTAGGAGACAATGCTCTCTGGTGCTCCTACAGAGAAACCCTGTTCTCTGGGCTTTGCTATGAAGCACAGCCATCCCTTCTCTCTTCCCATGCTGCCAGCTCTGGAAGGCTCATTAGGCAGACGTGGATGGGCTGTGGCCAGGCTTGCCTGTGTGCATGTGAGAGTGTCTGCATGTGCATGTGTGTTTGTGCACATGCATTGGGCACTCAAAGGCTGCTCAAGGACATCTCCAGTAGCTTTTAGCAGGTACATCCACAGCTGTGATTCAGCACTCAACAGCCCATGAAACCATTTCTCTCACTCACTCTCTCTGTGCCAAAATGCTCCATCTTTCCAGTCCTAAAACATTTACCATGCTATCTAAATGCACCCCGTGACTAAAGTGATGACAGTGTTTTCCCTGTGTGGCCATCCTGCTTTCAGGAAGGAGCTATGGGGCAGCTGAGAGCAGCCCAGTGAGGATGAAGGTGCAGCCATGGGAAATCCTGCACAATGGTCACTTTGAGCTCTGAACCACACCAGGTTTGTAGTTATTTTTCTTGGCTGTGATACAAAAAGGCACAACTGTTTTGGCTTTATACAAGAGAGAAGGAACAGAAGTGGGAAGGATCTCACTATGGGAAACCTTAACCACAACTGATGCCTCTGTTGAGGCCAGTAGGTCAGGCAAAGCCCAAATTAATTAACTTTACCAGCAGGATCTGATGCTTAGAGTGCCCTGAGATGCACAAATCAACCAAAATGTCTGGTCTTGTCCCAGACTGCAACTGCAAAGGATGGTACCTTCCCTTCCCCTTGGGTGGGAATACTTGGGCTCACAGTGCCACTTGTAGCAGGCAATCTTTCAGCAGTTTGATTTTCTGGGTAGCATGCTATGCATGGACTTGCAGAGGGATAATTCACAATTTTCACTGCAAGTTATGAAATAATAATAGGTGCAGCATAGTCCTCAGGCACTTGGGCATGTGCAGCACCAATAAGGTGTCCCAAGGGTTTGTGCTGCAGCAGGAATCCTGGCAGGGAAAAATGAAAGCAGGGAAAGGCAGGCACTTGTCACATGTGAGCAAGTCAGTGATTTGCTCATTGAAACAGCAGTTCTGGTTTTAGCCCTCAATTAATGGAAAGGGGGAGGAAACTGCACAACAGGCCTGTAGCACTGAATCAGAAGATGAGTAAATTACATGCTTCAGCCGAACACATATAATTGCTTCCTATGCTGCCTCTGCCTTCCTTTTCCCTCTCTCCTCCCCACTGGGAAGCAAGGCTGGGAAGGCAAGGAGCACAAGCCTTCCTCCTGTTTGTGCAAATACAAACAAGCAGCAAGGTATCTGGATGTTTTTTTCCACATCTAGCAAAGGGTTCCCAGTGGTTTACCTCAACTAGGAGCTGATGTCAGCAGTTAACTAGGCTTCTCCCCATGGGCAATCTTCCATTTCTTTTGCTCTGAGCAATGTGGTGGATCATTGACAGTCCACAATGATGTGAATGGCATTTGTTTGTTTGTTTGTTTTTAACTGGGGCTGAATTTCTTACACAAACACACACAAACACGCTTTCTGGCTTTGGATCTGTTCTGAAAAACCCAGTACATTTTCAGCTTCTACCAGTCCTGGTAAGTGCAGGAATGGAGGAATGGAGAAATGGAGAAAACAATAAGGCCAATGCTTGCAGACTCCTGTATCAGTGACAGAGAGAAAATGTAGAATCAAGAAATACCATTCAAAGTGAGATTTGGTAGTATATGGACATTAGACTATCCAGAGTGTCAGCTACTGCTGACAAGTATGTTTTTAAACCATATGACTGCCAGTGCACAGGATCTCCTGTCTCAAATACAGATCCCAAAGGTGAAAGGTTCCTAGTGCCTTGTGGAGGTAGTTAAGCCTCAGGAGGCTGTGGAGCCTGACCATGGTGAGAACACTCTCCCTTGGTGCTAAAGCAGCCCCTAGGCTTCAGGGTTGTGGTAAGCCCCCCAGGGAAGAAACCCTAGGAAACTGCTCTCCCTTGTGGTGATGAAATGTGTTCTGCCCATAAGGCTTTGTGGTTGCTATGTTAATTAGTTGTACCCCATTGGTTCTTTCCCTCCTTCCTCCTTTTCTCCTTAGCTGATTGGTCTGTTTTCAATCCTTCCCCAGTTGGTCCATTTCTCAATCCCTGACCCTATTGGCCAAGTTGTGTTACCCTGCCCCCTGCCTCTCCTATATAAGTCTCTGCTCTTCCTGGCTCTCCAGTCTTCTGTCCCCAGATTCCCTGGAGGAATAAAGCTCCTGGAGAACTCCACCAGAAGGCTCTGTCTTGTTCTTCTGTGTCACCTGAACAGGATTGCCCTTCACAAAAGAGCTAAGTCACTCTAGCTGCTTGGACATGCCTGTGCCACCAGGACATCCTGCTCAGCACACTTCCATGGAAGGTCGTGGCACTCCTTACCACCCCGTACCAGCCATGACATTGCCTCTCTTGAAAACCCGCTATCAGCTGTAATTAAAGATGGAGTCTGAGATGAGATGAACCTTGAGTCTGACTGAACAAGGCAGCTCCTCATCCAGTTGTTCCAGATCCCAGGTCTGTGGAGGCAGAGTAAATGAAATACAAAGAAGTATCCCTACCTTAGGCAGCAAGATGGGGCTAGGCACTGGTAACTAAAAACAGTAGCCAGAAGTGCACTTGACCACAGTCATGAGCTGAGGGTTTCTAGCCTCCAGGCATCCATTGGGTGCTCCCCTGAACCACAGGGGATAACCCCTGCAACACACTGAAGGTCCCCATGGCTGTCATGGTGGTGGACGGGAGATGTCAGCTATACCAAACTTTGACACTGAAACCATTTCAGAGCAGCTGTTAGGAGATTTACACTTTGTTTGGCCTAAATGGGAACAGTCCCCCTTGCTCCCACACTGTGGAATGGCCTGGACAGGCAAAGGCATGGCATTGCTGTAAAAGCAGCTCCTGTTAACACACATACTCCCCTTCCTGTAATGGCTGGGAGTTTCTTCTGTGCAGCATGGTGAATTCAGCACTACTGAACATGGAGAAAATCAAACTCGGTGTAAATCTGTTCCATCACCTAAGGCTCATTTTTGTCAGCCTTTTGTTTTTGCTCCCAGACAGAAGAGGTAGTCCAATTACATGTGAATAGGTTTGTGGTAACCAGAGGTATTTCAAGTGATTTGATGTACCTCTATTGTTTCCTGCAAAACAGGTGAAAACTATTTATATACACATTTGAGTAAGTCATCTGTATAACCACTCTCCTTCAGGTAGAAATTTAACTTTTTCCATAGCAGGTTTTTGCTGCTATACAAACATGTGCAAGTCACAGTTAATTGCATGGCTATCCCTGAACTTTTCTTCTTAAAGCTAGAGAAGCCATTAGAAAATATCTCTGGATTCCCTAACTGAAACCAAGATTTCGTAAACACAGATATTAAAATTAAACCATTAAAGAACTTCAGAGATTTCCTCAGAGAGCTGACATCTTTAAAGAGAGATGTTTCTCTCACAACACAGCCTCTAAAGCAAAAGAAAGAACTAATGCTTGCAGTTCCTGTGCAGCTAAGTTTGATTATTAACTATAATAATTATACTGCACTACACCTGGTTTTTCCAGTCTTCTCATGGCCTCACTTTGCCTGTTGATGGCCTGATCTAGCAATCATTACTCAGGCTTGAAACTTAGCTGCAGAACTCATCTTTTTTTCCTAGCCACTCAGTTGTTCCCAAGTGCAGTGTCCTGCTAAGTACCATTTCTAGCTCGACCATACAACATCTCTAGTATCTGACAGCTGGGAGCTGGGATACAATCTGGGATGGGCTGTGACAGACCAGAGCTTGGATGGATGGACAAAACCTGTCTGGAATGATAAGTCATAAACAGATATGGCAAGACAGGACTCTCTGGGATATGACACTCAGATGTCTTGCAAAAGGCAAGATTGGTCTGCACAGATAGGTCTTCCCTGTCTTGTGTCTCTTTCTCTGTCTGGAAGAGGTACAAAAATATCTTCCTGTCATGCCACCAGAGCGATGGATGCAGGGACACAATGCAGGACACACTGTTACAGAAGCACCCTTCTGTTAGACAAGATCAGTCTTTTGGCTTGGGATTTGCTGGGCTGCCTCAGAAACTCACTGCCCTCTGTTTCAGACCCTGGGCCATGGGTCACTTCATCCTGCTATGTTCATTTCATTCACATGGCTACCCCCTATGGCTTCAGTCCTCTGGCACTAGATGTGCATGGACAGTAACCAGTTTCCTGAAGTTGCATTGACAGTCTGCTGGACAGACTGCACCTGCTCCTGCAGTGACTGAAAACATGAGTTTGATACTCAGATACGTCACTGCCTTTCCTAAGTGCATTCTTTGGCAACAATAGGCCTGTCAGCCTCACTTTTGGAAGCTGTTGAAAACACCTGAAGAACATCAAAGTCGCTTGTCACAGCCAGAAGAGCTTCATGAGAGGAATCCCTCCTTGTCACACCGAATTTCCTCCTATGACAAAGTAATCCACCTAGCTAATCAAAGGAAGGCAGTTGATGTGATCTTTTTGGATTTCAGTAAAGTTTTGGTACTGTCTCTCACAGTGCTCTGCTGGACACAATGCCCAGCCCACAGCTGGATAAACACCTCATGTGCTGGGAGAGCAGCTGGCTCATGGGTCAGGGTTACAGTGGATGGGGTGGCATCAGAGTGGTGACCTGTCACTAGGGGGATTCCACAGGGATCCACCTTGGCCTCTGTGCTCTTCAACATCTTCACAAATGATTGGGTGCAGGACTGGGAGGGATATGAAGTTCCCAGATGATGCAAAACTGGGAGGAGCTGTTGACTCCCTCCAGGCCGGGAGGCCCTGCAGAGAGGGCTGGGCAATCACCAACCATATGAAGCTCAAGAGTAAGGGAAAGTGCTGGGTTCTGCAGCTGCAATGGAGCAACCCTGGATGTACAGGCAGACTGGGGAATGAGAGGGTGGAGAGCAGTGCCATGGAAAGGACCTGGGGGTCCTGGCTGATGGCAAATTGAGTCAGCAGCTAGGAGGGCCACCCATGTCCTGGGGCCATCAGGGACAGCATCTCCAGCCAGGCAAGGGAGGGGATTGTCCTGCTCTGCTCTGGGGTGGCCTCACCTCCAGTGCTGGGGGCAGTTCTGGGTGCCACAGCATAGGAAGGACAGTACTAGAGAGTGTCCAGTGCAGGGCATGAAGTGATGGGCCTTGAGGGGAAGCCTCATAAGGAGTGTCTGAGGTCACTTGGTCTGTTCAGCCTGGAGGGGACTGAGGGGAGACCCCACAGATTCCTCATGAGGGGAAGAGGAGGGGCAGGCACTGATCCCTGCTGTGTGGTGACCAGTGACACAGCTGAGGGAATGGCCTAAAGTTGTGTCAAGTAAGGTTTAGGATGGACATCTGGAAAAGGTTTTTCACCCAGAGGGCGGCTGAGCACTGGAACAGGCTCCCCAGGGAGTGGGGTGGTCACAGCACCAAATCTGCCAAAGTTTTGGACAATGCTTTCAGGCACATGCTATGATTTTCAGGTCTGTCCTGTGTAGGGCCAGGTGTTGAACATTGATGACAGTTGTAGGGCCCTTCCATGTCAGGATATATCAATGACTCTATGAACTCATGTTCTTTCCTGTTCAAATATTTTCTCAGAGCCACACTGGCAGATCACAGACCTGGTAAATGCAGAAAGAACCAAAAGTACCCAATGTAGTCCTTGGATAAAAAGTTGGGCAAATTGATGCTATTGAAAGTGCTCAGTCTCCATTAGATTCTTATTAAGTAGGTTGGGGTAAAGTGACCCTGGCTGTAACTTTGCTTTCCTTTGTACAGATATGTCATTACTTCAAACAATAACCTCTGATGCAAAGGCAGGAGTGAGTCACCTCCGAGGGGCTCTCTGAAGAGGTAATACACCAGAGGCACAGAAATCACTTCAACTTTTTCTCAGAAATATGATAGAATTAGGTTCATGCAAGCTCCCTCTCCAGCCAAGGGCTGCACATCTTACCCTTACCAACACAGCTTGTTCCAGCCCACAATGGCTGCTGGCCATTGTATTTGACATCACCAAGTCACCAAGTCTTCTGTCCATCAGCCACTTCTTGAGTCACAGATCACCTGTACAGCATCTCTTGTACATGTGATGGTGCCCAGAGACATTAAGTGCCTGTACTGGCAGCTGCTTTTTCTGCACCCAGAGTAAAAGTCAGAAGAAGAAAAGAGCAAAACCCTGATAGCTATTGGCAGTTGCTGTCAGAATTTAACTTTCAACACTTATCATGACATGGGCATGGGGGTCAATATTCCTCACTTTAGTAATCTGCATCCCCTAAAATGAGGAACTGAGCCCTGCAAGGCATGCTCCCCCTCCAGTCTCCCTTTGAACTAAATAGATGCTACTCCAGTGTATAGTCCTGTGTTCACCTGCAGTTCAAGGACTCTAATGAAGTGAAAATATCCAGAGGAGGGGAACAAAACTAGTGAGAGGTCTGGAAGGAATGTCCTATGGGAACTGTCTGAAGACATTGGTCTTGTCTAGTTTGGAGAGAAGGAGGCTGAGGGGTGACCTCATTGCTCTCTGTGGCTTCTTGAGGAGGAGAGTGAAGAGGGAGACACTGATCTCCTCTCTGAGCATCCAGTGATGGGACACATAGGAATGGTTCAGAGGTGTGCCATGGGAGGTTTAGAAAGTATTTCTTTACCAAGAGAGTGGTCAAACACTGCAACAATTTCCTGGAGAGGTGGTTGATACTCCCAGCTTGCCAGTGTTCATGAGGCATTTGGACAATGCCCTTAATAATATGCTGTAGCTTTTGGTCAGCCCTGAAGTGGTCAGATAGTTGAACTGGATGAGCATTTTATGCCACTTCCAATTGAAATACTCTGTTCTACTGCATACTAGAGAAGCACTGAAGAGATGTAATTTTGAAAATGCATGCGGTTCCCATTTAAGGCTCTAATAATCATCTAGAAACAAAGATGAAAAATACACTGAAAAGCTGCCTACTCTAAATGAGAGTCAGTTCTCCACAGTTAGAGATGAGCCAATATCATAAAGTGGTTCACAGATCCTGCCAATCCTGGTGCATACAAAATTAGATCAATTTTCTGTTCTTTAGTCTGCATAATCTAAACCTGAGTGAGCCTCTTGTAACCTGATTCTCCCCATTCATGAATGAGAAGAAAACCTGAGATCTTCTGCCCAATGATTTTAAAATTTCAGCAGCACAGCTAAGCTGCAAACTGCAAGCCTACACTAGTAAATAAGAATCCAAATGACCAGGATAAAAACTAAAATCTTCATTATCCTTGCCATTTTTGACCCAGAGACTTCGTGTTAATAGAAAAAGCCCATGTAGAATTTCCATCTTAGTGTTTTTTGTGACTTCGTACATCTTTGTGTACCTGCTATTTTCTCTCATGCAGCACAGAAGTATGTGCTTTTACATGAAGAATCACAGGATACGAATCCAGCCAACAGTTTCCATTGTGATTTATTACAGCTCCCATGAACAGTGTTGGAACTTTATGAATAGCAGCATTTAATTGAGATTAGGCTGGGGGTTTTTTAAACCACTTACTGTTTCCTTTTTTCCTGATTATTCTCTGATATATTCTTTTAAACATATGAAATACTAGTAAAACTTTAGAAAACAAATAACTTATAATGAATATTAAGTTAAATAATCTAGGCAGACGTTCTAAATTAATTCTTATACAAATACAGATATTAAACACCAGAGAATAATAATTCATAGAATCATAGAACCAGAGAATCACAGAATATGCTGATTTGGAAGGGATTCACAAGGATCATCAAAATCCAGCTCCTGACCCTGTGCAGAACACCCCAAAAATCACACCTATGCCTGAAAGCACTGTCCATATTCTTCCTGAACTCTATCAGGCTTGGTGCTGTGACCACATCTCTGGTGAGCCTGTACCAGTATCCAGCCACCCTCTGGGCAAAAAGCTGTTTTCTGGATATCCAGCCTAAACCTCTCCTGGTCATTCAGACCATTCCCTCAAGTTCTGCCACTGGTCATGAAAGCAAAGAGATCAGTACCTGTCCCTCTGCCTCCCTCAAGAGGATGTTGAAGGCCACAGTGAGGGCTCCCCTCAGCCTCCTCCAGGCTGAAAAGACCAAGTGACCTCAGCCACTTCTCATTGAGCTTCATGTCAAGGCCCTTCACCATCCTCGTGCACTCCTTTGGACACTTTCCAATAGCTTTATGTCTTTTTTATATTATGGCACCCAAACCTGCCCCCAGGATTCATGCTGAAGCCACCCAGTGCAGGGCACAGTGGGACAATCCACTCCCTTGCCTGGCTAGCCATGCTGTGCCTGATGTACCCCAGGACACAGGTGGCCATCCTATACCACTTAAATGTTGAGGGTTGATGCAGATGTAACTTTAAGTATTTTATTGCTTTTATAAATTGATAAACAGTATTTACAGTATTGATATTCCCAATACATCACCACCACCACTGTTATTCACTGCTTGGGGAGTGAATAGTTAAAAAAAAAAAATAAATGTGGAAACAAATTACATCCAAGCCTCAAAACAATTAAAAATGCATGCAAATTATGCTGCTCCAGAAGTTAATCACTCCAACAGATGGCTGGTAGCTTGCTAATAAGAGTGAAGCAGACATTTGTCTTTTTTTGGAATCCCATATCTTGAAGAGAATAGGAATGCCAAGGGACCACCAAAAATGGGATTGCTGAAACAAAGGGATTTGACTGTAAAATAATGATTAAAATGTCTCTGGAACACCAGAAACAAACCATTTGGAGCAATTCCAATCCAATTTTTCATCTCTTCCTTTTTCCCTGTCCTGTTTTGGCCTTGAATGTAAACAGTATGTCCTAAACAGGGATTTGGATGTGGACTGTGAATGTGGACTGTGGATGTGACTTCCCAGGTTGGCTTGCAGCTGGGATTGCAGCTATGCTAACAGCTACAGAGACTTTGCACTGGAGATTTGCAGAGCAAACCCTGGGGTGCAGAGGCACCTCGTGGATCCTGCAAAGCAGAACTTCAGCTTACTCTTTGCAAAATATTCCAAAGTTGGCTTTAAAGATGAAATTCCTTTAAATGTACCCGTGGGGCTGAGAGGAGCAGGTGCTGGTGGTCTAGAAGGATGTTTGCTCTGTTGTGCTGTTGCCTATAATCAAAAGAGGAAAAAACCCCATTGCAACAGTGTTAGAATAGTAAAGCAAAAAGCAGACCTTTTTTTGGAAGCTTCCCGGTGTCCTGGTGGTGATGGGGCACACCCAGCACCGGATTTCTACAATTTTATAAGGTTGATTAATTAGGATATATAATATGTACATCCAATAGGAGATTCAGTTGCCCCAGTAACCCAAGCATGGGTCAAACCCTTGGAGTTGGTCCAAGAACCTCTTTGCCCCACTTTTTGTTATGACTTCTCAAATTCTGGTTGGAAAAAAAAAATGTTCTTCTTCTAAGTTCTCTTCCAGACTATAAGACTATACAATATTTGAGGATAATGCTTAGAAGGTTAGTTTATTGTTCTAAAATCTAAGAGAAAGGATGGGAAGCATACTAGAGTTAATGAAGGACATATGTAACTATATAATGGTAGTTTACAGCGCTATAAATATATGAACATTGTATAAAAAACAAAAATCTTTTTGGCGTCAGTGCACACGTGAACACATATATTCTGTACAGTGATTTGGTTGCATCTGGTTATTGTATAAAGAACATCTTCACATTTTCCTCAGGCCATGCTGTGCTGTGTCACAGGGCCAAGGGCCTGTCCTGCAGAAGGTGCAGAAGAAAACCTTAAGCCAGCAACATCTGAGCTACCTCCAGAAGAAACATAAAACCATCAGCATAGCAGGGCAGAGCTAATTAGTAAATTAGAGTATCGATTTGTACTGTTGCTTCTAAAATCTGATCTATTGTTTTCTCTGACCACGATCCTGTCCTCTGCAATTCAGTGTGGAATTCTATGGGTTTTTATTCTCTTTTTTGGGAGTTGGTGTGGCTGCATATTCCAGTTTCAGGCTTCAATACAATGTGGCTGTGCACCCCAGCTTTCTCTCTGCACAGAGGTCATGATTTCTAACACATTAATTTCCAATTCTAAAAACTCAGAAATTTATTGATGCTGTGAAATTAGTAAACAAAACCCCACAGTCTGAACTGAAGATTGAGAACCAAGGATGACAGAACCAAATCTGAATAAATAACATACCTCTAATTAATTAATAAATAATGCACTGTTGCAAAGCCTATCTTGCAAGACAGCACTTCTACCTTCTGAAATGACAGCTCACAGATAAATATCACTGTGACAGTCTCTCTCACACCACAACACATGTGGCTGTTAAAATCTCCATTTAGTCAGTGTGCCCAAAGAAACCTCTTAGCATGTACAGCTGTTATAAATATTTAGGCCATATTCAGATTAAAAAGCCCCTACCATTTGCAGTGCTGTGCCACCAACAGGAGGCTCCCCAGGCTCTGAGCCCTGACAACAGCTGGCAGGGGAGAACAGCTGCCTGACCCAGCACCTGTGGGTGAGGAGAAGGGGAGATGCAGAGCTGACCTCATGGGATGCCAGTGGTCTCAGCAAATCAAAAACAGTGTTGGGAATGTCAGAGGCACTCTAGAAGACAGTGAAAGTTCCGGTTGTATTGAATGGGGGGGATATCTGTGGATAAAAGATAGAAAGAACTTCCTACCTAAATTACTAGTATGGGGTGATAAACAGTCCTTCACTCTTCATCTCTTTTCTGTCTCCCTTGCTGTAACAAAGGAGCCAGTCACCGTAATTAGGCTGACTGGTTTTGTTAAAGAAAACAACTGGAAACAGGGACCTGAGATAAGCCCAAGGTCCCCAGCGACAAAGCAGACTTGAATCAAAGAGTTAACACGTGTGCTGGGTCCTCCTTTGGTCACAAGTACCGTCAGAGGACACCACCCCTCTCCAGGGGAGTCCTTTTATAGTCTCCAGGTGGATCTAAATTGTCCCTCTTCTAATTGGCTCTTATCTAGGGGTCCTGATTGTTCCAGCTTGACGGTGCATTTCTGTCCAATCCTTCTGCAACTCCATCGAGTGATGGGCTCTTGTGGTGCGCCAGTCTAGTCCTCCATGATGTCACCCCTCTGGTGGAAGCTCCTTCTGGAAAGTTCCTGACATGGTACCCCCTCTCAGCTCCCCACAGCGGTCACTCATTACAAAGCATTACACCCCTACATTCGGCAACCCAAAGTCCCAACACAAACTCAACCCAAACAACCCCACCGAACAATAACCCACAACTGCCCGACTCAAATTAATTCAGCCATAACATTGCCAAGACTTACAGTGGTGAGAGGTGGTACAGGAGATGCTAAAACACATTCTAGAAGCTTCCTTGAGTAAGATATTTAAAGTTGCTTCTAAAATCATAAAGTGAGTTTCTAAAAAAATGGACCCCTTTGTGATGTAGTTGTAAAATAACTAACAGGCATTTTTTACTGTACAAAAAATACCCTCTTTTCCCTCTTGCCAATTTCTCTTTGCATCTCTGATCTTCACTGCTCTACATCTCTTCTTCAGTCGTACACATCTCTAGGCTTAGTTGGTAAACTGTTTTTTTTTGACGGCTGAATTTACCTTGACTTTCACCAAAGTGCATCTGGAAGCATTGACAAAACTCAGGTAAATTGCAAATAAAAGAAAACCTCTACTCTTGAGCAAATAACGAAGCCTTTATATTGGGGTCTTAGGAGAACATCACTTGGTTCCTTGCAGATTTATACAATTATAAGGATACACAACCGTAACAGTCTCTCCTTCTATTCTGAAGATTCCTGTAGTGTCTTCCTGGAATATTAACATAATAATCATAATGATGCCTTGGGAAGGCTGACCTGGAACAGAGACTAGACAGAGCTAAGATAATAAAGTAGATATTTATTGGAAGGCCTTAAAGGGTACACCTTGTGCAGTACAAGAGCCTGGCCAGGGCTACACCCAAGGTGGACCCAAAATGGACAACTGGTCACAAGGTCTTACACTTTTACAAGTTTTGGTCTGTTTGCATGTTGGATTTTATTGTCCAATTATAGCTTCAGATTATGAAGTCCTGTCCTTCTTGTTTTCTCTCTTCAGTGCACTGTTGTTTATGCTTTTGGGCTGGAAACTTGTAACAGCTGTCCTTGGTCTCCATCTTGAAGAAGATTTGTTTTGTCTACCTACTCTGTGAAGAGAGATTTTACTAACACTTAGTATGAAGTCCAGAATGAGGCAGAACAGAATCTGAAAAACATGAAAGCTAAAACTTAAGGCATCAATAATATAATGCATTGATACATATCACAAACTAGCATAAAGATGATTCACCACTTCACATTTATCCTGCACATGCAGATCACTAGAATTAAAATCCCATGGTCAAACATTATTAGTTAGTTCAAGTAACTTGCTGTTTTCATGTCAAATTGAGTTTCCTCTGTATCGAGTACTTTCCTAAGCATCCAACACCTAAATTTGATTGTTCCTGTGCACCAAGTCTGACCAGTAATATACGCTTCCTGGATAGTTTAGAAGAAAAGCTCATCTGTGGATTTCCTCTGTTCATAAAATTTTCAATACTCCAACAATCTATTAAATATCTGTGTTTTATATAAACCAGAAAATGGCATTTCTGGCTGGAGAAAACTACATCAGACCATCTGATCTTGTTGCCTATTTTATGGAAAGGCATTTGTGTTGGAGAAAAGCTCAGCGAATTTTGAAACGGTAAGCACAGTCACCCAATAAGAGAATCACCCAATAAAAATCATACATGCATTCTAAATGTGGAACTCTTGATGCAGTAAGGCATTTGAAAGGGTTACAATGATGGTATATGAATGTCAGCATGACCAAGACTGAAGGGCAAGACATGAGGTTGTTTCTTATTGCATAAAAAAATTACTTCCCACTCAGAAAATGCTTCAAAATCTAATTATTTTTATATAATCTGCCATTTCCCCTCTTCTGCCCACCTAGATGAACTGCTGGAAGAGGATTCTCAGCTTACATGAATTTCAATAAATTGCCTGATCTTTTAAAGAAAAAATATTTTTATATATAACTTTTGAGCACAGCCCCTTAATTACCATGCTTGTGGACTGAAAACAAATCCAGTTAGCAACTTTTGAAATTACATTCAGAGCCAATTGCATTGGCAATAGCATTGCTGGACTAAAGTCAATATCTAGTTCCTGAATTGTGTGCAATGCCACATGTATCAGGAATTCAAATATGGATTAAAAAACTTGGGAGTATTACCTCACCCAGGAGCACGCTCTGCACATGGCAGGGTGAGCCTCACCTCTATTGCATGGTAACTCTCCATCCTCTCATTTTCTTCCCACACACCATGGGGAAAAGGGAGAAGGTGGGCTGAGCATACATATTTTGTTGAACATTGTGAATTTCCCTTCAAGGACCAAGGGTAACCACAATAATCCTTTGATTAATCTCTGCCAAATACCCACAACTTTTTTTTTTCTTTTTTCTTTTTTTTTTTTTTTTTTAACCCTATTCGGTGGGATTTATTTCAGTTTCTGCATTCTCAAGGGTTTTTTCACCTTTTTCACCTGAGCTTTTCACATGCTGTGATAGTCAAAATTTTAGGAAACATTTTAGACATCCTGTGACACGTGATAAACTCAGACCAGTTGACATCAGTGCTTCCAAAGGCACTACTTCCAAGACCAACTTTGCCAGGCTGTGGGCCAGGAGTGGAGTCAGGATCAAGAAACCACCTAGCCACAGACTGCATGCAGTGCAATCTTCTTCCAGGACAATCCTTATCATCTATCCTAACCTTCTTGTTGGAGACCCATGGGGTTTGCTGATGCTCTCCATGATGTCTAAAATAAGCTGGCTCAGGAAAACTAAGGCTAAAGGATCACTGTGCTGCAGGCATTTCCCTGGAGGGCCTGTTCAAGTGCCTAACCATTCTCTGGGTGAAGAACTTTTCCTGATATCCAACCTGGACCTCCTCTGACTCAGTTTCATGCCATTGTTTTGGGTCCTGACACTGCTCACTAGAGCGATCAGTGCCTGCCCCTCCTCTTCCCCTCACGAGGAAGTTGTCATTTGCAGTAATGTCTCCCCTCAGTCTCCTCCAGGCTGAAGTGACCTCAGCCACTCCTCTTACAGCTTCACCTCTTCACCAGTTTTTGGCCCTTCTTTGGACATAATAATAGTTTTTAATGTCCTTTTTACATTGAGGTGCCAAAAACCCCACACAGGACCTGAGGTGAGGTAGCTGTCCTCTGACCACATCCACAGCTTTGGTAAGGTCTGTAGATTTTTCCTGGGATGGTATGGTCTCCATAATCAAATGAAATTTATATGATCCATCTGTTTCTGTTCAAAGGATTCTCTCTCTCTCTCCTTCACTGTGCATATAATGTGGACTTAGAGTGACCATGGATCTACGCTTCAGATTTCCACTCCCGAATGAAGTTATAATGTAGTAATGAGAGGCCTCAAAGCCCCCTGAAGGAAAGAAAATGTAGCATAAAAAAATACAAGTCAAGTCCATCCTCAAGAGTCTGAGTCCTACACATGAAATGCTAGCAAATTTTCCACTGGAAACAATCAAGCCTGTAGCTCTGTTCTGCACAAGGAAACTCCTACTGCAGTGGCTGAGGAGGGACCACCTGGCACCTCCTGGGGACACTGTCTTTGTCTTGTAGGGATAAGTGGCCAGGCACCTCCTTAATTGTCTTCCACTTCCCCATTATCCTTTCCAGCCTTTCAGGACTAATATGCACTTATAAGTGTGAACCACTCCCTCCTGCTCCAGGTCATCAGCCTGTCTATTTTCTTTCTAATGAGCAAGTTTCTTCCTCACAAAAAGGCAGTGGTTATTCTTTGCTCCAGAAACAATTATATGTTTGCTTCTTTCAAGTGGTTATTAAAACCTCAGATTATTTCCATACTATTTATTCAGCAAGATTTAACATGCAGTCCTTCCTAGGGAGGGAAAAGTCAGCTTTGGCTGCTTTTACTAGTTACTTTTCTAGAGTAACTGGCCAGCTCGTTTCAGATGCTGGTATTTCTTCTTTCTTTTGTCCTCTGTGCTGTACCTCCAGATTTCTAAGCATCAAGCTTTACATTTTCCCCTTCTCTGCAAAAGGGCAAGACACCAAATTCACTGACGTAAGTAGGTGCAGCTTCTAATTAAGTCGATGGGGTTACACCTGCCTATGTCAGCAGTGAGTTTGGCTCTACATCCCTAGTGAGCAAAATGTCACATTACCTCTGCTGAGTAGGACATCTCAAATAAAACATTAGCAAAAACAATTAACTTTATGCCATTAATCCCACCAAAGCTACGTTCAACTTCCTGACAACTAAAGTCAATTCTCAGTAAGTGTCCTTGGCTTAATAGATTGTGAAGCTTCAGCTTGAAATATATTGTTGAATGACACTGAGTTAAACATCATCATATTGTATTTCTCTATAGAAACTATATTCTAGAACACATCTCACAACTTTTAACTATAACACTTAAGGAACTATTAGCAATGGAACAGATCATGCAGACCTTTGCATTCTACAACACCTGTGAATTTTTGCAGAAATATATAAGTAATTTATAGCTGTGTATGTATAGTTCTCACATACAGCACACTTTTGTATTCCACTAGCATCTCATTTTACATCAACAGATATGGAAGATTTATAATACTATTGTTTCCTAAATAATTTTATTTGGCACAGAACAGGTAGTAACAAATTTGTATGGGTGAGAGGTAAGAATGAAGTCTTGCTGCCAACACCTTCATTGCAACTACAGAAGAGGTCAGCATGTTATCTAAAGAGATTTAAAGGCCAAATTCAGCTCCCTGCTAGATTTTCCTGAACAGCACATGGCAGCTCACAGCCAGGTACATGTGGACCAGCATCTCCACTCTTTGCAGTCATGGGTGCCGTTTTTTGCTTTGCATAAAACCCGGTGCTTATAAAACCCAGATAGGGAACACAGCCTCCCACTTCAGAAAAAGGATAGAATTACCAATTCTTGTAGGCCAAACCCCACTGTAGGCAGACAGAAGGAAATGCTGGAGATAGAGATGGGGGTCCTTGGGTATGAGAGGGAAATAAATTTCTGCAGGAACAAAATATTAACCAAAGACTTCCAAAAATATAAGGTACCAGTTATATTTGGCTATCAAGTGAAAATATTGACCCAAACTTGAAGCATATGAGCAACGACATTGAATCTCTGCCTCATTCATTTTTAGTCAAAATTTTCCCAAGGAGAGAAGACCTTTGTTGCCTTGAGGTCCTTTTCCACGTACTCAGAGAAGTCTGTGGAGAAAGGACATTTGTACATACCAGATAGAAGGCCAGGCAGTATAACTCCCTGGCTAACTTCTGTATTACAGAACACAATTATCTTTCTCCCTTAAATTGAGCTGAATTTGATAATATCTGATATTGAATATTGGCCTAAAGATTCCTTAGCCATGACCTGAGTTTGGCTTTATATCAAATCAACTGAAGTCAAAGTCAGGCTTATCATCAAAACCTATATCCCATAGCACAACAGCATAAAATAAGTGTTTCAGCAACTCTTCCCGGTTGAGGAGCAGCTGTCATTGCTGATGCTTGCAATGACAGTTCCACACACCAAGTGTGAGTGCAGGTGATTGATTTGATCTCACAGTACACCTTCTACTGAAACACACTCCTCAGCTCTCCTGCTAGAAATTCAGGAGTATTACGATTTTCAATAGCTCTGTGTAATAATTTTTGTTTTAATAATTATTTCTGACACATTACTTAAAAGATTTCATACTTAGAGAACAGATTAAAAAATCAATCTCTGCTAGAATTACAGCAGGGAATAAAAACCTCTAAACTCCGAACACTGCTCTGGGCTCGACCCTAAATGTTTTCACAGCTGAAATTTCACTATGGTTTTAGAGAAATCTTGCTGGCCTAAAGGATTTGGGACCAAATGCAGAAACTAACTCTTAAGTTCAAGCCAGCATGCTTCATCTCAGCTCCTGAGTCCCTAAAGTGGCTGGGGTAAGCCCCCAGGCACCCATGCAACACTGCTGCCCAGGTGCCAGGATGAGAAGGTAACAGTGGAGGGAGAGGAGCATGTGCTCTCCGTTTGATCCAGGGGGTCATGGACACTCTGGCATGCTGTGATTCCAGTGCAGACAGGCAGCACAGCTCTGCCTGGTTAAATCAGTGAACATTTTGCAGTTGATTTCTGGGGTAGCTGCCATAGGTTGTACGATTTTGTTCCTCAATTGCTTTAGCACTCACCTCATTTTAAGCACATTAGCTGCTTGATTGAAGTCAATGGTACAGTTCAGGTGCTTAAAATGAGTCATGTTCTTAAGAATTTTGTTGAACTGACGCCTTAATGAACATAGTTAATGAAGGTGGGACCCTCTGAGATTTAGACCCTCTGAGATTTAGACCATCTCACAATTCACACTGCAGGTCACTTGATTTCAGCAGAAGTCCTTATTGTCACCAGAAGGAATGTCACCTCCCTCTTTTCTAGAAGATGGTCTTCATCACATCCCTGGTGGTGGGACCTGCAATCATGTGGTTGTGCAGTGTGCCAGTTTGGACCTGTTCCTGGACATGGCTGGACTGGCAGCAGGCAGAAAGAGGGTGCTAGGTGTGGAGATAGAGGTGGTAGGTGGTACCACCTCCTCTGGCAGCAGAACCAGTATGTTCTAGTTTGAAAGGGTCATATAACCCCAGCACCATTAAATAAAGGAAAAAACCCACTTGTCAAACCACTGGAGTGACTATCTGATAACTAAGTATCCAAGAATTACATCAGAGGTTTAACAAGCATATCAAAACTCTTTACCAGGGAAGACCTGGAGACTTCGTCATTTACGTAAACTGTCATGAGTGCATTCAGACCAAACCTCATATGCAAACAAGAGCACAAAACACAACTAAGAAACATAATGTGTGTACCACCTAGTGGCAAAGGTCTGGGATTTCAATCTGTTATTTCTGATTGAAATAATATGCACATTCTGGGAAGACGATCCTGTTAACCACGTCTGCAGCTATTTTGGATTTCTCTTTGTAAATGAATAAATAAATCCATTAGCCTTTTTCATGCTGTGTGCCTAAAACACACACCCATATTGCAAAGAGTTTCTAAAAATGTTTTAATGGTTCTGGACCCCCCTGAGCATGATGCTGATGTATGCTACAATGGGGAAGGAAATTGATGGTAAATGTGACAGAATCAGAGAGGGACATACAAAATATTGCAATCAGGTATATACAACAAGCCCAGTGGTTTTAAGGTCAGTGCCACTGCACACCTGTGGTTCATTAGAGGCACATTTCTGGGCATCCAGCAGCTCAGATAAAACTGAATGAAATTCAGGGGAAAACCACAACTATGTTTTTTTGCTGGATTAGAGAGCTGAGAGTGTAGTAAGAGAAATCTTGTTTTCTGTGTGGTAGGCCTACAACTGTTAGATTCAAGTGTTGTCCTTAGAACTCAAGGGTTAATGCCATGTTCTTTTGCTTCCTTTGCCATGAAATCTGTATGGGCTTTCAAGTGAAAAGTGCATAAAAGAAAAAACTCTGGAAATGCCTCCAGACATGGCAAATCCTTACTTAGACAGGAACAGTGAGATCATAACCTGAGAGAAAACAAATCCTATCATAAACATTTTAATTGAAAAATATTCCACTTGAAAATTGTTAGACATTAATTTTTATATGCTGTACAATAAGCTTTTCAATTATAAGAAGCATAAAAATGATGCTTATTCACCACAACCATGCAGTCACTCTATTCTGAGCAGGTAATACCATGCCACACTTTGTGACATTTTCAGTATCATCAACTAAGCAGAAGAGGGCCCACAGATAGACAAAACATTGTGGCAACAGACTGTCACTTGGGTTTGAAAATGGGCAGAAGCACAGCAATTTTCTCTAGACAGGATGAGGAAACCTGCAGGCAGACCAAGAAGTGGGGATTCTCCTGGCTCTGCTCAGGACCAGTTTGTTACTTAAGGTACATCAGTAAAAATTCCTCCTGAGACCAGGCGTGAAGTCCCGGCCATGGTGAAGTTGATACCAAAACCTCTGTTAACTGCACTTGTGGCACAATTTCACCTGGTGCTTCCAGTGATTTACAGCACTCCTGAACTGGATTCTGGATTGATATGTTTATTAATCTCACAAAGCAGCTTACAAAGTGAGGCTGCTTGATGGGACTGCAGCACACATTGTGTGGGGATTATTCCATACCTGTTTCATCATTTCAATCCTATTGTTGATTGTCATATGAATATTGCATTAACTTCAGCTTTGGAAAGCTGCTAATATTAGCTTTCTACACATGAAACTTGCTATACATGTTTCTATACATGAAAGATACACAAAGTTGCCAGCTAATTCTATATCTAATTACTTTTTAAAGACCTACACACTAACAGGGGTGTAAAATGCTAGGGCAGATACAAGTTGGCATTGTAACACCCTGGGCCAGGGCATCAGTGCAGACAATTCTTGCACCAAAGAGAGTAGCAATGTAATAATTTTAACTTCAGACATAGGAAGGACCCATGGGTTTCGCCTGAGATTGACAAGAGTCAAGCTCTCTACTGAGAGCCTGTCTGAAAATGATTTGTCATTTATTGACAAAAAAATTACCTGCATAAGGTCATTAAATTACAGTCCACTAGTGACATATGTACTGCTGAAGAAGAACACAATGTCTTTTCTTCTGTAACACCGAATTTCAGATCTATCTGTTAGACAGATAATAAAAGTCCTTTGAAAAATAAGCTGAATGCATCAGTCAGTGAAGAGGACAAGTCCATCCATCAGATCTGCTTTCCTCACAAGCACCTGGAGCCTATCCTGATCCCCACAAATCCTCTCACAAGTGATGCTCTTCGAGAGAAAGAAAGCAGGTGAAATAACAAGGGCACACATGAAACTATAAAACTCTTGGTTGAGAGAGTATATGCTCCTGAATAGAAAAAAAAAACCAAAAAAACAAAAACCCACCCAAAACCAAATCACCATCTTCTTCTCTTTTAAAAATATAGAGTGGATTAAATTAAACCCTTTTCTTGTAGGAATAAAGAGTCTGTCTGCATTAGCAATGTATCAAGAAAACATGAGTTTTGCCTGAGACTCAGAATTACTGAAAACTGTCAAGTTTCATAAAATTCAGTGGGTAAGGCTGCCTTTCAACCATATGATGAGAGGCATTTCTGCATTGTTTTTGTCTGAGTTGATTTTCCTAAGTTGGGTCCCCGTACAAAGATTTCTGTCTTATTTCTGTCTCACAGGCAGAACCCCTTCTTGCTTAGCCCTGCCACTTCCCATCAATGGAGAGTGATTTGAGTTTACTGTGAAAAAAGGCATGGTTAACACTTGTGCAGGCCCACAAAAGTGATCCCACTGCAGGCTTCTATGTCACATGTACATTCTTCCACATCCTGAAATAAACTGCAGCCAGGTCTCTGCCCTTTTCTACCTGCCCACTTTGTTACCTCCCTTTTCTAGTATTATAAATATGGTGACTTCAGACCAAATAGCATAAAACACTTTAATGTCAGACTGAAAAACAGCACCAAGTATTCCATTCATGCAAAGAGGCACAACCAAAGCATTGTGTTGATTTGGAACTCTAACCACAAAACAGCCATGCAGAGTGTAGTGTTTTTCTGAGAAAAAATACTACATGAATGTACTTTACTGAAGCTGCCACTGCAAGTGTCAGTAATGATAGGAAACAGCTGGATTGATAAGTGTGACCTCTGAACTGCTCTCTTCACGTATAGGAGAAAGTTTCCACAGGAATTCCACAATTCACCTTATATTCCTGTCCTGGAAAAAAATATTCTTCCAGCAGAAAAGGACTACCTGTTTTGTCTGGACAAGCACATTTAAGTGCCAGACCATAAGGTGTCTTCCTGCAAGTTACCTCCAGCTCAAGGAAGCTTGGAAGCATTTCTCAAGTCAAATGTCAATACTGTCACTTGGCTCTGTCAGTTCAGCAACATGTGCCTTTCCAAATATAAATAAGCATTTTACAAAGTCTTGCACTTCTCAATTATATAAGTACATTTATTTTGTTTATAATTGGTAGCTTGACAATACTCTTGTATTGCTTGGAGAGTTGGTTCCACCTGGTCAGGTTTTCACACAAAGATGTGAACCAAAACCTCAGGCAAAACAGGAACTGTCTGTCATACCTGTTACTGATTAACAAATAGCTCTTGGCCTGATAATGCCATTCTTAATTGAACTGCACTGTGAGTAGCAATTAAGACTAAAAGGCCACTTGCTGAGAGCTGGTGAAAAAGAAACTGCAGCTTTAGGCAATCATGTTCTCCAGATAACTTTGATGTTAAAGAAAGAAGCTTAACTTTTCAATGGCGTAGTATATTTAAAAAGAATTATTCAATTCACAGCAGAGAAATTGATTTTGGGTGGAATTGTATTTTTAAATCTTTTTTTTCTAAAGACCACTTTCTGTATTTAAAGGCTCCTGACTGACAGCATTGGAGGAGGGAGTCTCCAGTCCTAGAGCAAAGCAGCGACAGCTATAGCTGCAACAACCTTGCCACACTGACTCACCTGTAGCTTGAAAAAATCATCCCAGGGCTAGAAAGAGATTTTCTGATGAAGTCCATGCACTGCTAGTCTCTCAGATAAATACTGGATTCATGACTTAACACTGTAAATGAACTCTATGTCACTATTCACCTCTCTAAATAATCCTGAAGCCCCTAACAGCCTATGTAAGACTTTCCTTCTTCAGAAACAGATCAGTGTAAGCCTCATGCCCTACCTCCACAGTGATTAAAATAAATGCCTGCGGTGAACTGAAATTATCTTTGGAGGATCACAGGTCTTTATTTGAGAGAAATGTCACACTCACTCTCTTAAGGCACCAGAGGAAGGAATTTGCTGCAGTTAAAAGAGAATTTTGTATTCCCGAATGGCTAAGCCTGAGGAGGAGCACTGACTCTCACAGCTGGCAGCCTGCTGCCTTTCACTCAAGCTAAACTTGGGATCCTGACAGAGTTTCCCAGAATGTTTTCTCTTCTAACCTTAGCCCCACCCTGCCAGAATGCATCCTTCCAACTCTGATGCTGAGCCAGCTGCCTCCCACCCAGCTGCTCCCATTCCCAGGGCACTGCTGAAAAGCCAGTGCCTGGACACCTTCTCTGTGTTTCAGCCACCACAGCACTTAGCAGGACCTTCAGCTGCCGAGTTCCCGGCCTGCCTGAAGGGATTCTGTCACTGGAAGCCTTCTGCAGTACTGTCCAACTGGGGATAAATCCCCTCGTGGGAGGCAAGTGCAAACTGCCTGGATGGGAACAGTGAAAAAGGCAGCTGTGGTCTCAGCTGCTTGGTCTAACCCCAGACAGAAAATCTGCCTAAGGAATCAATCGAGAAGATACCAAGTTTTATGGGAGTGAAGCCTATATTTATAATGGTAGATCAAGAGTTCAATCAAGGTATCAGCCATAACCTCTAAATGTGTTTCTGAGCTCTGAATTATAAGACTTCCACATTGGCTTGAGCATAAAGAGATCTGGTAGGTTATCTAGGAAAGAAAATAGTTTCTCTGACACATCCTGAGTGAAAAAACATCTTCGTGAATCCCAGTGCTCACATCACTTCATTATGGACTTTAAAAGCCTGAATGCCTAAGGATTTGCCTAAGCAATATCACATGCCAGGAATTTCTGCATGAGGGTTTTTTGGTTTGGTTTGGTTTGGTTTTCTGTATAAAACATTTAGAAATGGGCAATGTATCAATTCACAATGTTACCTGTATGTACATTTACATACTCTTAACTTTCTAAATCCATTCTCTCCCTCCACTGTAAACAAGGTCTGAAAGTGCCTTCTCCACCACTGCAGGAAGTCTCAATATCATTACCATCACTTCATCACAGAGAATTATCTAGCTAGAATCACTAGAATGACTTCGCCTGAAGAGATATTACTAGCAACAATGTTATTTCATTATTCCATTCCCCAAAAGGTATTTCTTTACAATTTAGCTGCTACTTGGCAAAAATACTGCTGAACACCTGCAGGAAATAAAACAAACTTAATCAAATTTATTTTGCAGATGCTGAGTGCCAAGGTCCTCTGCTATTCACGCAGCTTAGAGATAAGACTTCTGCATATTTTAAATAAGAAGCAAGTTGTTTGCCTTGGTTGTGGTAGTGGTATAAACAAACATAGTCTGTCTTTCAGTGGTGCTGTGTGCCTGGGACAGGTCGAAGCCTATGTGAAGGAGGTGGAAACACAAAGGTCTTAAAGAAGCCAGGTCTAAATCAGTACCAATGGAGAAAGAAGCTGCTTCACCGTTCCTCTGTCCACTTGTGCATCTGAGGCCAGCCAAGGTAAAACAGAAGGCACCAAACAGAAAGTTACTTCTTACACCAAATGATGCACACTGGGCACTAGGCTCTGAAACACTCTGTAATCTGCTCTGACTCAGAGACCAGATGCAGCTAATTGGCGCAGTTCCTTAATTAGCCTGGAGCTGCCATCTCTGCAGACAGTGCAGGAGTGTGTGCAGCGTGCTGCAGTGGAGCACAACACCTGTCAGCTGGGAAACCTCTCCTCCCATAGTGGTGCCCTGGCTGGGAAGGTTGCCCTTGGATAAAGAGAAAGACTGGAGGCCAGAGGGGAAACTATGAAATGGTTCCTCCTTAGTGCAGGGGCTCATGCAGCTGAGCAGCTGTCATGGTTCTCTCCAGGCTGTACGATAAGGAGGCTGTCCCTGGTGGACTGAAAGCAGGAAAGCAAATGTGCAGATGGTTTCTTACACTTGTTAACTCCTTACTACAAAGGAAAAAAAGATAGCTTCCTTCTGACATGTTTTCACCCATCTTTTCTAAATGCATTCAGCACGAAAACTTTCATATCCGGGAGGGGGCTGGTGTTTTCATCTCTAACCCACAGATTTCATTGTGGCTTCAGTACTGCCATGTGCAAACAGTTGCTCTGAACACAGATCAAGCATATTTGTCTAAAAGTTTTTACTAAACCTTTCATAAAGTAGCGAGCTACCTCTTCTAAGAATAACCTAACATAATATAGATAAGTGTCTTGGGTTGTGGAGCCAGGGGTATGTATTCTATTTCATTTGTTGAAAGCAGCTGGGGAGATGTTTTTCTTTCTCTCTTGTAACTCTGGGGGGAGGGAGGTGGATGCCTTCTGATAATGGCCCAGCTGTAAAAACCAGGTGAGGCAGTGTTTCTTATCTCTTTCACCACATGTCCTCACTCCAGGGTGATATCTTCTGCTAGTGGGCCATTAAGGCTCACCAAGGACAGGACACATTCCATCATCCCATTGTGAGATGCTCCAGTGGGGGAGCCAACCATTCCTACCTGGATAAAACTGAGACACAGGAACACGAAGGCATCCAGCTTCACCCAATTTCTGGGAGGAAGACTGGACCCCTTACCACCACCACTGGACCCTTGTTCTACAGGATCATCTCTGCTCCACCAGAACCACATCTGCCACTCCAGGAGGACTCACTTTTGGACTGCTTCCAACACCCTGACCAACAGGGTGTCAGGTTGTAGCTCTGACTCTGTCAGGGTTCTCCAAAATAGTTGTTTGTTTGCTGTTTTGGTTGGATGGTTGTGTTTTTTTTCTACTACATTTGTATTGTTAGTATTCCTAGTAAAGCGCTGTTATTCCTATTCCCAAATCTTTGCCTGAAAGCCCTTAACTGCAAGATTATAATTTGAAGGGGGTGAGGGGGTTTACATTCTCCATTCTAAGGGAAACCCCAGTTTTCCCTGGCAGATACCTGTCTTTACAAACCAAGACAATAAGGCAGCGAATTTTTCTTAGCTACCAAAACAGCCTTAATAGGCAAAACAGCAATTTTTCTTTTTTTTTTTTTTTGGTTTCTTGGGAAGAGGAGACACTTTGCATTCTGTGGTTACATTTGCAGAAGCAGTTATATGTTCTGTTGTCCAAAGGGATCCATCCAGAGTCCTCTGCCTGCCATCCTTTTCATGCTTACTAGTCATCCTGCAGCCACTGAAGCAAGGGAGTCTCCTGACACTGACATGGGGATGGGTGGGGATGCAGGACAGCAACGCTTCCAGGGCCTTATTCAGAGCCCTGTCACACTGTGGGAAGGCCACAGGGATAACTCTAGTCTGATTAGGTTATCCCAGGCATCCCTCCCTCCCAAGAAACAAGGCAAAGAGATGAAGAGGCACCTCACATATCTTGCAGGCCAAATTCTTTACACTCTTACCACTTTTCATATCTGCAACAAGGCCAGTAGAGCTGGCTTTCAACATTAAATTTCGTCTCTCTGCTGGGTTATTCTGGGTTGATGTTGCTGCACAAAACCAGAATTAGGCCCTTGTTATAAGCATATTTTTATACAGAGCATGAAACTTTCCTAGGGTCTTCCCAACATCTTCGAGGACAGAACAGCCCTTTCCAGAAAAAAAAAAAAAAAAATTGAATTTTTGATTTTTGTCAATGTAAAAATTCAATTTTTTTTTTTTTTTTTTCTTTTTCTTTTTCTTTTTCTTTTTCTTCCTGGAAATGGCTGTTCTGTCCTTGAAGATGCTGGGAAGACCCTAGGAAAGTTTCATGCTAAAATAAAATTTGAAATTGTATCAAACCTTTTCTTTTCTTCTCCTGGGAAGAGTCAGTACATATAATCTTAGGCATAAATAGCTTCCCGTATTTACAAGTCCACATGCCATTGTTGTAGAAAGTGCCAGTCTTTGTAGCTTGTGCTTGAGTTTCTAAACTAAGACGTAGAGCTATGCTATACTAGCTTTTCTCCAGAAGAGATGATGCTGCCAAGTTAACAATGTGGCTGTGCAATGTACAATTTTACAATGTACTTTGTCTTAGTGGGCAGTGTAGATCTGAAGTTCAAAATTTTCATGGAAAGAAAAAGCCTGTTTTTTTCAGGTATTAGTCAGCAACTAATGACATAGAGCAACACAGTTAGCTCCATATTTTACTGTAATTACATGAGCTGTGTGCAAATATATGTGCACAATAAATCAATAAATGAATGGAGGTGAGGAAAGCTGTGTTCTGGTTATTTGTAAAATTTGGTACATTCTTGGTGGAAAAAAAACTCCTCTCCTTCTCTTGCTGCAGTCCTTTGCACACATACAACTCCCAGACCTTATGTGCTTCATCCCATTTATGCCACTGGGGCTGCCCACACACCTAGAAATGGAAGGGTCTTTGTGCAAGAATCTCTGCAAATGAAACCTAAGCAAGAAGGCTTGGTTTGGTTTCCAGCTCCTCCTACTCGTGGGCTGCAATGGTAGGTACTGAGAAAACAACCTGTGGCTGCATGAGAGTGTGCACAAGAACATTCCACTGGAATTTTCCATAATTCAAACAGCTTGGGATGCTTTCCCTCATCTTGAAAGGTTCAGGTGATTCTGATGATATCCAGAGAAGGGAAACAATGCTTTGGGGAATAGGAAGGGCCTGGCTTGTGAGTGGATGCCTTCAGATCCAGCAGCAGGCTGGTTGTCTCAACATCTCCTGAGTACCCAGTTCCTAGCTGTGAACCAGTTTTCAGATGTGTTTTTTCATAGTCTTCTGAGAAGTTCACTGTACCCCACACCCTAGACTGTGTGGGACTTACTAGACTCTTTGTAATAAATATACAAAATCTGAGATATGTCACTGAAAAAGCAATGTGTCTCAGTTCTGACATCAGACACCTGACATAAAAACAGTGTGATGCAAGTGAGAACAATATATTTTTCACTGGTATATTGTTGAGGATTGTGAAGATTGTTTCAGCCTGATGATAATATGGCAAAACCAAAGATACAACTTCCTGCTTGTTTGAGAACAATGGAAAACATAGATAGCCTAGGGAAAAGATTGATCTTCTTCACATAGATTAAATGGAATAATGTCTTTGGGGTCCTTCCTAATGTTTAAAGGTTTTTATTCTGCATTTTAAAAGATTTCATGTCCTGGGGCAGGCTAACTACAAATGTCACTTCCTGGTGAAGTTTGTCCTTATGCAGTTAAAAATAAAGCACAGAATATCCATAACAGATGGAACTTCTGTACAGAACAAAATCTCCTTTATTCTCATTTTTTCCCACCCAAGTTCTGTTTCCCACAGAAGAAAGTAAGTATGGAATCAAAATAGAGCTAATCAACCATAGCATTTTGTAATTAATAAGAAGGCCACATCCCATATGGAATGATGGAGTTTGACAACCTATTGCCAGTCTTGTGGCTTTTTCACCCATTTATCTGGTTCAAATGCTGTTTTCTATGGAAGAGGGGTAAGTGAGGAATAACTCCACTGAAAGGCATGGAGTTACTCCATACTTACATACCATAGGAATAAGTCTAGAGTGATTGTTTTGAGAAGCAAATGCAGATTCAAGACAATTCAGAACTGTGACAGCCCATTACAATGGGCTGTTGGAGGGGCTATACCCTGTGGTTCAGGCTGTGTCTCCTCTGAGTGCTCCCACTGATGTCACTGCAGCATTCCAGCATCATGACCACTGCTGGCCTCGGGCAGCAGCAGGAGCTGAGGTTTGTGGGCGACCCCCTTTGCTAAAGCAAGGTCCCTCTGAAACTCTAGGAAGAAGTATAAAAAATTCAGGAGCTCCCCTTACTCCAAATTTCCCATGCGAGCAGTACCCAGCCTCACGTCCCTACCAGCATCTACAGAGAATTCTGCCACCTTGAGACTGCAGGTGTCCCAAAACTACACCAGCTGTACCCTCCATCAAGAAACAACACTATCTGTACCCTGCATCAAGGCCTCCTTTGTTAAAATGAAAAGAAGGGTAGTTGTAATAGGAATCTCTCTTCTAAGGGGAGTGAAGACCCAACTCACAAGGAAGTCTTCTGTTCCCCAGGAGATGGGGTAAGGGATATTACTGAAAAACCTTCCAGTCTAGTCAGGCCTTCTGATTACTCTCTGATATTGGTTGTTTAAACTGGCAGCCATGAAATAACAAAGTCTGAGGGCAATCAGAAGGGACTTCAGGGCCTAAGGATGATTGCTGGAGGAATCAAGAGCACTGGTACTGATTTCAGAGATATGAGTGAAAAGCACCTGACAAGAGATTAAAAAACCTTTGAGAAATATTAAGGCAGAATCCATCTGATAAATCTCCAGACAGCTGAGCATTCAAGTAGCTTCCACTTTGTTAATCCTTTCACCTTACTTGTCTAGACCACCATTTTCTGGGTGCATACCATGCCACTGTGTTGGGATTTAGGTTTGTTCCTTTTTATTTAGAGAATTTTCCCCCATAAAGTTGCTAGGAGACTAAGCACTGGGTGCTTATGGGTGCTTGGCCAAAACAAAGAGGTGGCCAAAAGTTGGGAGGGGGAGTTAACTAGAGTTTTGGGGCAGGTAAAGGGCAGGGCTGGGGGCAGCTCCTCTCTCCAGCTCTTGGCATCACAGAGAGGACAGGAGGCTGCTGCTTGCTGCAGTTCACTGTCACCAGAAAGTCCAGTCCTGGGAAATTCACCATCACCTGCTGTGTGCCCTGGAACTCTGAGCTGCCTCCTCCTGCCCTGCTGGAGCTGGGCCAGCCCTGTCCTGCCACTGTTTCCCCCAGCCCTGCTCTTTTTGCTGCTCTGTGACCCCGCACTGCCCTGCCCTGCAGGGACATCCCCGCCGTTCCAGCCACCACCAGCGGAGCTTCTGATCCCACCCACCAACCAGCCCGGGATTTTCCATCTTTTCCACCGTTCCAGCCTGGTGCTCTGAGAGATCAGACTGCCCCGGGCCTTCTGAAAGCCCTCGAGGTTTTCCTGGTTCTGTTTGTTATTAATGCTGTAGTTGTTGTTCGTTTGTTTGCCTTGTTACACACACCGGTAAAGAACTGTTATTCCTATCCCCATACCTCTGCCTGAAAGCCCCTTCCATTTTCTAAATTATAATGATCTGGAGGGAGGGGGTTTGAATTCTTCATTTCCTAGGGAAATCCTGCCCCTCCTTAGCAGATACTTGTCTTTCAAACCAAGACAACTTATTGGATTGATTTTATTTTGGTGCTTCATTGGATTTTGACTGTCTTCTAAACAGAAGCAGATTAGTGGAGCTATCACAATGTTTATTTTAAAGCAGTTTGTTCCTTTATGTAAAACAGTTGGGGATTTCACTAAACTTGCATTACTTAAGTGCTGTCTTAGTATTTCTCCCAATGCTGATCAGTCTAAAACATTCTACCTGAGTTGTTTCATGGCATACTTGTGGTATGCCTGAGCATGATGACATTTTTTTTTTTTTTCTCCCAGGGATGACACTCAAGGACTCCTTGATTTATGGGGAAGCAAAGCAAAAAGGCATCTATGGGTAAATCAGATCATATCCTTCAGACATGATGCACAAATGGCTTCATTAGTGACAGAATTATTGAACACTTAAACCAAATAGTGAATGAGACCAAAGCTGTAGAAGGTTTTGTCTCCCACTTATTTCTAAGTCTTTAACTTAAAGAATTACTTTCCCTAAGTGAATATCTGATTTCTAATAGCAAGCCAGTGTGTGTTCTGTTAGCTCAAAGCAAACAAGAACTAGAAAACAAAAAAACCTTATCACACTGGTTTATATTAAAATGCAACACACTATAAATAAATATGTACAGAGTCAACAAAGCAGTTGCCTTTTATGCAAGAGACGTGAGAGACATTCCTAGAGAGCTGTTGTTCTGAGGTACTAAATTTCTCAGTAGCTTCAGAGTACTTTTCAAACGGATAGAGATATTCCCTTTAATTAGTAAAATACTATACAAATCTAATTAGTGTCCATCATTTTCAGGAATTGTCTGACTGAATTAAATGAGAATGCTAATGGAAGCACTAGTCTTAAAACACTTCTAGGATATTTTTTTAAAAAAAAAACCCCGACATGATCTTTAAATAAAATTTGTTGTTTCTCCTGACATGTTATGCAGATTTCAGCTGTGTCTGCCACATAACCACTGTGAAAAGCCCTGTCACTCTCAAGGATGTGCCTGGAATCCTGATGTAGAAGGTAAATGCTACCCAATTGTCAGTTGTATTCATTTTTGCTAAGCCCTTGCCAGAATACAAATCTGTTTATTTGTAAATAAAACACACTACTGTGCTCTTTAAATTCTAGGGTAGGTAATTTTTCTGACTGTATTTCTACAGTTTTTATACTGTGATAACTGTTGCTTCTTGTGTGGGTTGTTTTCAGCCATTCCAGAAGGGTCAGAGGAACCAAATAATGTCCAGCTATTCCTCCAGTGAGGCTCTCCTGCAGAGGCACCCCCACCTCCCTTCAGTATCTCCATCACTGAGCAAGAAGTCAGAAACTGAAAGGCAGGTTTAATCATACCTGAATATCCTGAGTTGAAAGGGACCCACAAGGATCATTGAGTCCAGCTCCTGGCACTAGACAGCACAATCCCAGAAATCACACCATGTTCCTGAGAGCATTGTTCAAACGCTCCTTGAACTCCATCAGGCTGCTGCTGAGGCCACTGTTCCAGTGCCCAGCCACCCTCTGGATGAAGAACATTTTCCTAACAGCCAACACACACTCACCCTGACACAGCTTCATGCTGCTTCCCTGGGTTCTGTCGCTGGTCATGACAGAGAAGAGAGCCCCTTCTCTTTCCCTCTCAAGGAAGCTGTCCACTGCAACGAGCTCTCCCCTCAATCTCCTTTTCCCCAGGCTGAACATAATGGATGTTCCTTCTTAGCTTCACCTCAAGACCCTTCACCATACTCATCTCCTCCTTTGGACACTTTCTAACAGAGTTTTGTCCTTCTTATGTTGCTGTGGCCAAAGGTGCCCCCACACTGGAGGTGAGGCTGCCCCAGTGCAGAGCAGAGCAGGACAATCCCCTCCCTTTGCCTGGCTGGCCCTGCTGTCCCTGATTCCCCCAGAACATGGGTTGCCCTCCTGGCTGCCAGGGCACTGCTGGCTCAAGTTCAACTTGTCACGGACCAGGCTTCAGGAGAGTTTTTAACATAAAACTGAATGTCTGTGGTTTAGGTAAGTAAAACTGGAGATAAGTTGGCCTATTAAAACATATCAGTATTAGCTTTAGGGAAAACACAGCTGAACCAGCATAAAATCTAGAGACCAAGAAGTTCTTGGCTTTTTCTGGGTATTTTAGTGCTTACTCTAAGATGACTTGTTTCGAGCCAGGAAAGGGTAGACTTTGGTCCTCTGAGAAATATTAACCCTTGTCTCCTGCTCCCATGAACAGGATTTTGTTATTCTCCCAAGCCGAAATTGCATATGAGCAAAAAATAACATGAGGAAAGACAAAACATGGACAAGAAGTATTTATAGATTGAGAATAGAGCTTTTCTTTGGAGAAAAAGATAAGTCTTAGAGTTATCTTTATTTTTGTGCACTCATGGATCAGTAACTATCACCAAAACCACAGCGTGGTATTCCAGCAACTTTGTGTTTAATGTTGGTCTATTAGGGATGGGAGATAACTTCCTACTCTTCCCATTCAGGACCAGCTCTGCTGAAGACTACAGACATTAATTATATCTGTATCTCCATTGCTTTCTGTGGCACTGACACAGAGCTGAATTTTTGTTACAGGTTGTGACTGCAGGGGAGGCAGCTGCCATGAAGAAGGAATTCACCTTATAAGAACAACTCTAGTGGTCTTGCACAGGCATCAAGGATTTAGGCAGAGTCCTGCAGCTATTTGCACACTCAAACAAAGTTTCCATGGAAATTTTACTCAGAAAACACTCTACAGCACAATGGAGGTAAGTGTAAAGGTAATGGTAATTATCCAAATATAAACAGAAACTGTTAAAGAAACATCCAGTGCTATAGCTTTTTAGTTGACAAACAAAATCAAATTACTCAAATTTTGTGCTAGTATGATTCCAGAAAAAAATCACACAAATTAGAGTATTTTTCCAAGCTGTTATTCCAAAAGAGGTGAAGTAATTACACACCAATCTAGGCTAAATTTCTCCTCTCCAAAACCTGAAAACATGTATAAGACATGGGTTTTCTTTACAGTACAGAGAAAGGAGAGAGAATGAAATGAAGAAATGGTCTGATTAAATTAGAGGAACAGGGAAAGGAATGATACAGGGAGAAGAGGCTGAGGTCGGAAGGAAGGACCACAGAACAACAGGAAGGGCACCAAGAGGGAAGAGGTGAAGATAAGCAAGAGGTAAAGCTTGATCTCTAAAAGTTCTGATGAAGATATTTCCTCAAAAAGAGCGTGAGCTTAGCATTGGACATCAAGAACTATGTTGAATCAGAACAGTTGTAGATTTGCAGGAAGAAATTAATGGCTGGTGCTCTGTTCCCCTGAAATCTCTACACCTCATAAATTCAAGGTGTCTCAGACTGGTCATGCTTGTGGTGCTCACAGAGGATAAACAAGGTCTTTCTAAACAGACTACCTGATTAGCATCTCATATCATGCAGGCAATTATACCACTGATGTAGGAGTCCAGGGTGTTCCTCTGGAAACCCTGGATGAAGAGAAAACTGTACAGGGGGGTTTAAAGCCTCTACAGGGGTGTCTGAGATATGTACAGGGGGGTTGCAGACCCTGGCATGGACCCCAGACAGGCAAGGGTCTCGATTATAGTCCATGGGAAAAATTACCAACATTATGGGAGGAATTGAAATCCCTTGAAGGTAGTAGAAAGTATTAATATTTTCACATTAGGGGTTTTAAGATAAGAAGGACCAGAGACAAGATGGAGGATTTTGGGCGTTACCCTAGAGTCTTCTCCTTCTTCTTTGTCTCCATTTTGCACAGTGGTGATGACATGAAGTAGATTTAGAGGGATTGGGTCAAAGTAGAAAAGACCTGTTTAGTGTCAAGTGCATGCATTGGGTCACAATTGTAAATAATGTGCACACAATTATCTGTATATAAGATGACGAGCTGTGGGCAGGCAGTCGGTTGTCACCTGTTGCCCATGCTGTCCAGACCTTGGCAGAGCTCAGAGAAAAGTATAGGGATAAGATAAAATAAACAAGGAGGAAAACCTTGAAAAAGAACATCTGAAGACTCCTCGTCTTTTCTGTGGGCAGCTCGGAGCTTCCCGAAAGACAAAGGGCAGTGCCCACCCTCATTCTCGGGGGCAAGCAGAGACCACGAGACACTGACATTTATAAACCTTGGGGATACAGAATATCCCCAAATCCTATTCGATAGAAATATTTTCTAAACTGAAGTGAGGGAAGGAGTACAAATGGAAGTATGAAGGTAGTGTTCTTGACTTTCAGTCAAGAAACTGAAAGTCTTCAATTAAAGTCATTGAAGAAAACAAAATTTCTCCAGACCTCTACTGGTGTAATTGAGGGCAGCACCTGACCCTGTGCTATACTCACCTAATATTTCAGAGGGCAGCGTGCTCTTCTCCAGGTGTAACTTTCATGATCTTTAAGTCTAACAGAAGTGGCTCAACAAAAAGGGTATTTTCTGGTCCAAGATGGAAATTGAAGCAAAGAGAAGGGGGACAGCCTTGCACTGGAGGTAAGATCACCCAATTAATTAGCTCGGTTCCACTAAGCTTCCTGAAGCTGGCTTAAAAATTCATATGTAACCTGAAAGAAAGTTAAAATAGCCACTCACTATTTCAGAGAGGAAAAAAACCATTTCTGTATTATGCTGACTAGCTGCAGCTGGCAGAGGTCAAAGAGAGCAAAGCCATACTATTGCTCTCTTCTGAATCTGGAATGAAATCTGTTGTATACACTGCAATGCAGTCAACAGTGAAATTACTTCCAGTTGGGTTGCTGCTATTTTTGCTAATCTCAGCTACAGTTTAGCTGGCTGTTTTCTCCTGAAGAATCAGTGTAAAGAGGGGGAAGATAATACACTGATGAAAATTACTGTTTCTCTTCAACATCCTATACTCAATAGTATTTGCTAGGCTCCTCTAAATATAGCACTATGTGTTTGGTGGTAGATGCTGCACACAGTTCAGATTCACGGTGCTGTGTGGGAGCAGTGACCTTCCCAAATGCCTTGTATGCTCCCACAGTCCTCCTCATCATCAGCTGCATCAGCTTCTTCTTCAATAGTGAAACAAAATTGCAACAGGGAATTAATTTCCACTGGCTATGTTCTTCTTTTTCATTGAAGTATTTTTCAATTTTAAGCACACAAGTAAATTAGGACTCAGACAGAGTTGTAATTAAAATGACTGAGGATCCAAGGATGAATCAGATGTGTACTGATGAACACAATTTCCACCAAAAATGCCAGTTAACTGAACCCAGATAACCTCCCTCCAAAGATCCCAGCTTGATCCTTTTGCTGGCACCGGAAGCAGGTTTGTTGTTCCTAATAGCTCCTGTGAGGAAACCTGGAGCAGTGTAGGTGTCCCCTTGCAGGAGCCAGGCTCCAAGACCTGCAGCAGGTGATACTGGCCTTCCCAGCCCCTGCCATGGTTGCTGGATGTGACCAGTACCTCCCAGCTGCAATTCCCAGCTTTGCCCCAGAGCCACAGGTGATTTCCACAGCCCCTGTCCACAGCAAAGCTGGCAGTGACAATCATTCCAATGCGGGCTGCTGGGTTGAAGGAGCCTCTGGTTTGTGTGAAATTTGGGTGAGAGAAAGATTTCCTTTCAAAACACTTAAAACAACTACAAATCCATAAATCTGCACACTTGGTTTCAGGGCAGTTCTAGTATTCTTCCAAGGTATGAAAATCACTGCCTGTATCAGCCACAAGCTTCGATTAAGAGACTAAGGGGAATCTTATATCCACATGCAAATCCTCACAGCCCCAATCCCGCAGTTTATAATGCTCAGGCAGACCATTCAAGTGGAGCACTAATAACTTTAATGTGGATTCCAGACATACATTTTAAATTGAGGGATCAGAGGCAGAAATTATATGCACACAGGGGCAGGTGTTGTCTACTGTATCTTCTACAGTGTGGAGCATGTTGTGAGCATTTAACAAAGGATAATAAAAATACAATAATAATAATAATACCAATAGTAATTATTACAGAAAATAATAGATAACACTGTCCACAATATTCAGCTTCAACTTTCTTTGAGTAAAAAAAACCCCAATTTTTATCAGAATAAGCTAAGATTTGTGACCCACTATGCAGCAAGATGAGCCCAGTTTGAGAAAATTCCTCCCAGAATATTGAATTATTTTGCTGAATAGAAAACACTTTCATACAGAGTCATTTGAATAGGAAAATTTTTGTATCTTGTGCAGCTTTCAAATTTCAGACCATAGTTTAGAGACAGGCATTTTCAGGACTGGAGGGACTCAGTTCAGATTCAGCAGACTCATGGCTCTCTCCTCAGCACCTGGGCCTGGCCCATTCACCCTCCCCAAGGCCTCTGGATCACCTTTCCCCAAACTCTGGAGGTATGTGGGCAGCCCTCGGTCAAATCCCTCCTCTGAACCTCTTGGTTTGCTCAGCCTGGAGAGGAGGAGACTGAGGGGAGACCTCCTTGCTGGTACAGCTCTCTTGTGAGGGGAAGAGGAGGGGCAGGCCCTGATCTCTTATCTCTGGCAAGCAGTGACAGAACACGAAGAAACAGCCCAAAGCTGTGCCAGGGGAGGTTTAGGCTGGGTATCAGGAAAAGGTTTTTAACCCAGAGGGTGGCTGGAACAGGCTCACCGGGGAAGTGGTCACAGCACCCAGCCTGAATGAACTCAAGAAGTGTCTGCACAGCACTCTTGGTCAAATGGTGTAAATTTATGGGGCTATCCTGTGCAGGGTTAGCAGCTGGACTTTGGTGATCCTCACAGCTGTCCTCCAACCCAGAATATTCTCTGATTCTATAAAATGTAAAGAAGCAAAAATTTGCAGCTATTCCACGCTGTTGTTAACTATTAAAATCTGAAAGTAATTAGAATTCAGTTGGTTTCAAGATAATTGTATCTTTTAACCAGATCTTCCTCTGGAGACATAAGGGATGTATCATCCCTTAAGGGATGTTCTGTATTTTCCCCCCTGCAGGCACCTAAATACCAAATAAATTTTATTTTTAATTTTGGTGAGATAAATAGCTCAAGCTCCTGAAGTTTCTTTTTTACAGCTTTTCCTCTGTGCATTTCCTGGACCTATTTCTGTATCCAGATTGCTAATGCTCTTTTCAGAGGAATGCAACCAGCCCCAGCAATGCCACACTGCCAGTTTGGCTAATCCTTTTGCTCCTGTCTGATACTTCTATGCTTGCATATAAGGACAGGTCAAGGGGAGACTTCTTTTTGTGTCTGTCTTGGACAGTTTTATCACTTCTTATTTTGCCTTTCACAGATTTTAGATTATTGTGACCAAGAAAAACTTTCAGTAAATCAGGAATAATCCTTATTCCTGTATAGTTACCCCAGGAAGTTCTATGATGTGAAGATCCAGAAACTTGTAAAAATCTGCTTGTTTCTGAAATAGCCATGTCATTAAGAAAAGAACTGTTTTTCAAAGCTGGTGTTTAACTAGTACATATGTGTGTGTGTGTATATATATATATATCTTAGAAATTACTTGTATTTCTGACCTCCATTCTGGATGGATTGATTCAATGTGTGCATTTTTGGGCTTCAGGAAAATATTGCTTAGAAATATAAACTAGGACAAAATAGAGGGATTCTCTTTGGCATGATTTAGAGTTTAAATCCAGTGAAATCTTCTCCATCTACACATTTTAGTTTACATATTTACTGGAATTGATAAGAGGGATTATATCTAGCCTTGCAGACCGATTAAAATTGGAAATCCTGGAAGAATTCTAACCATATCCTATCACAGCACATTGTGACACATTACAAGAGATTCTAGATATGAATTCATTAGGTCTTTCTCAAGTGTGAGGTATAAAAGCCTTCATAAATCAGTGTTAAATACTAATACTATAAATTACTTATATCTTTGTTATTAGATTATTTATATTACTTAATATTGGACCTGGAACTTTTATTTCCCACTTGACCCCTTGGGGTCTTGCATGGAAATAAATAAAGAAATGGAAGAGAGAGATAATTAAAAAACAAAAATAAAATTATAATTTAAATTTAAATTATAATTAAAAAAAAAACAAAACCAAACAACCAACCAAAGTAAAGTAAAATCAAACAAGCCAGCAGCCCAAAACTAAACAAACAGGGAATGCTCCTAAGCCTTCATATTCTTGCAAAGGCCATGACTGAGGAGGCCATTCCCCAAGAACATGAGCAGTGCTGCTACTGCTGGCTCCTGAGCAATCCTCTCCAGACACTCAAATTTTGCTTTAAACAGCTCTAGATTTGTTTTTGTTCTTGCTGAGGGCTTTAATCTCAGTTTGCCCACCAGTTTCTGTTTTTGTAGCTTTCAGAAAAGCCAGGTATATTCTATGAAGCTGTTAATTGCTGACTCATTAGTATTAATTGTTTATTACAAGCCACTTGTTATAAATGTGAGAAAGAACAAAGCTTTTTCTAACCTGTCCCTAAGAAGAAATAGATTATACTTCATAAACTATCTATAAAATTAAATTTCTTGCAGACTATTAGTTTTTTAATAATATATGGTACTTCTGTAGGAACACGTTGCCCACTGCAAGACTTTCTTAAAAGGCAAAAATGTAACTAGATGAAGAAAAACAGCATAACTTCAGCGTATGTCCTAACCTTTGAGAAGAGCAGCATGACCTTAGAGGATTGAAATTATCTGTCTTCCATTAAAGAGACTTCCATTTAAAAACCACATTTGATAAGGACAAGCTACAATGAAGAGTGCATTTCTGTAAGCACAAAAGCAGCAAAGTACATAACAAAATTTCCAGAACAGCGAGTCAGTTGAAGGAGGAGACCCTTTCAGTAAGCCACTCAGTCCATCCACAGGTAAGTCCTGTAGATTTATAGTCATCCCAGTGTTTACTGCATAACTCCAATGTGAGCATAGTTAGCTCTAAGTTTTCCCCCTTTACTTAATAGTAGCACTCATCTACATAATGCAGGCCTGTAATGGGATTACTCCCTTCAAACATTTAGAATCTCTTAACCCTTGAAAAACAGACTCCCCCTTTCTCTCTACAACCACATGTTCTTTCCTCCACACTAATAATGTAAAAGAAAACAGAATACGTACTCTCACAGTGATGTAATAGTTGTTCGCTTGTAACACCCAACCACATTATCATTTTCTTATTATTTAAAATATTTTTACATTTTCTGTCTTGAATAATTGTTTGTTCAGGTATGTAGCCATACTCCCCTGCAATATGTTGCCTTGATGAAGTAGTATATGTGTCATATTGGGAAAGAGATATCAATTGTTTCCTCCTAAAGGGCTTGCAAATATCTAGTGAAGGATCCTGCCCTGTTCAGATTTTTATCCTCAATATAGTGCCAGTGCACCATCTAGGAACTGATGAGGGAATAGAGCTAACTCTCCAATGTCTGAGGGTTCTTCTTGCATTCTTGATTGGGATGATATTAATTAGCCAAACCATGAGTTGTTTGATCTACTGTTGTGATTGTCTAGGTTAATGTTCTGGCTCCCTGACTATATTATTCAATTCATTTATTCATTAAATTCAATGATTTCCTGTTTCTGAGCCATTTACACTGTTACAGGCATCACATTATTGACTGGGGAAAAAGCCCTGGGTTACAAAGGCCACCTACTTCACCCCAGGGAAACTGTTTAGTTTTTGATACAATACAGACTGTCAGAAGTCACAATTTTCCTCTTCTGGATCATTTGGCTCAGGAAAACCTCGACAGCCTGCTGAGCTGAAGTGGAAGCAGAAGCACAGTAAAATAGAAGGAAATGAGACTGGGCTACCATGATCAGCTCATGGACCAAGCACATGTCCCCAGCAGCCAGTCATCTCCTTAAGGTAAGAGCCATCAGCTGGAAACAAAATCTGTTTGTTCTGTAGAGTGCCAGAAGCTCTCTGCTGAAAGCTTGTGGTCCAAGACACAGTGAAGGTGTCAGTGGTGTACTTCATAGAATTTGTTTCCAAGCTCTTAGATAAAAAGGAAATCATAGACCAAGTGAATATGATTTAGATTTGTGAAGTCAAAGAGGTTTAACATGGTGAAAAGCCTGATTGAAGGTAGTCATGCAGTGTTATCCTTTGAGACAGTGTTACAGGGAGGGCAGACAGAGCATGGCACAGGTGTGCTGGAAGCAGCACGTGGTGTGTTCAGCACAGGTCTGCACTGTGTGGTGCATGGGATGTGCTCTCCAGTGTGCAATGCCCTTTCCAACAAACTAATTTGATCCCAACCCATGATCTTTACTTTTTGTGCCTCCAGTTCTCATCTCCAGCCCTCCACAGAGAGGGGAGAGGGAGAGGAGGAGGGGGCAAGCAAATGGCACCTGGTTTGGAGGGTCTCAGTGGGAGCACTAAACTGGGGAGTAGCATTCCTAAACCACAACAAGGGTGCAGTGGTGCCAATATGAAGGTTTAGATGTGTGACCTACAGGGTCAAGATACAAGTATGAAATCTATTTGAGTTACTAAAGCACTTGTTTGTCTTGTATTCCCAGATACAACCTTTCTGTCAGCTTCTGCCCCATTTATCATGCATGAGGGATATACAGACAGGGTTTTAAAGATCTCAGTGCTCTGACTGTTGAGGTTTTTATTTTTTCTTAAACTTTGCAAGCAAAACAAAGGGCACATAAATGCAGAATAGGTGTGATGACAGTTTTCCTAGTATCCATGGGATGTACCTTACTTAGGCCTCCCTTGTATTAAGGACTGTGCAGACATGAAGAGGGATACAGCCTCTGCTTATGAGAAATTGGTAAATATGACAATCTCAGAGGAAGGAGGATAAGTGAGTGTGATAAAAAGCATGTGAGGAGAAAGAGTCTGAGATAACATTTCAAAGAGCAGTTTTACCCAAATCTGTAGTGATATTCCTTCAAATCTTCCCCTGTGATTCACATAGCATGATGACCTTTAAACACAGCCTCCTTATTCTGAATTGGGCAGTGATAAACTAAAAGAGCTATGTTTAGCATGTTCCTTTTTTTTCTGCTAACAACATCATAAAAGCCCTTTATCTGGTAAAATCATCAGCCTTTTCAAAAGCTGGCTGTGTGACTACTGAAGACCTCTGGCCATCCCTTACCTCCTGAGCCTCTTTGTGTTTGTTTGAACTGCCGTATCTTTTCTTACCTTAAGGGTATAATCCCTTCAAAGAAGGGGTTGTCTTTCTTTTTTTTTTTCTGATTCTTCTTTTTACTTCAGTCTATTAGAAACCAAAAGAGACTGTATTAGAAACTAGAAGAGACTGTATTGAGAATGAGAATCCTTATTTATGTGAATGTGTTTATTCAGAAAACACTCGAAATATTCTTGACATACTTTTAACTGTATAGCAACAGCAGGGATACAACCCAAAACCTAACTAAAGCAGAAGCATTTCATCCTCAGCCCCTATAAGTTTATTATTATCACAGTTTTAACAGTCAGACACAAATTGTGCCACCCTGTTTTAACTCAAAACCCACTTTTAATAAAATTAACTTTATCAATAGACGGTCTCACAGTTGGGTGTGTTGTGAAATGTTTGGAAGTTAAACATGTGAGGGCACATCAGAGAGTAGGAAAATACATGGCCTTTAAAAGGAAGTAATAAAACCTTGGCTACAAACTCATCACTCTGAAAATTTGAAACCTTCAAAATAAATAAACTTTACATCCCGTGGTAAATAAAATGAACCTTATAACTCTACGCAGCCATTGCAGGTGACTTTGTTATTTTGTTCTTTTTTCTGGATTTTTTCATTTGACTGGACAAGATCTTGATCCATGTATCTGCTATGCTTTCCTCTTTAAGGCAGTGCTTTGAGTGCAAGGAGCCATAGGGGGCAAGAAAGCAAAGGTATTTGTGTATTATTGGGAAATTGGATTTTCAAAGTGTCTTGGGTTATGGAACCAAAAATGTGTATTCTATTTCATCTGCTGAAAGCAGATGGAGAATTGTTCTTCTTTATCTCTTGTAACTCTGGGAGGAGGGGGGCAGATGCCTTCTGATAATGGGCCAGCTGTTAAAACCAGGTGGGGCAGTGTTTCTTATCTCTTTCACCACCTGTCCTCCCTCCAGGGGAATATTTTCTGCTAATGGACCATTAAGACACTCTTAAAAGCACATATCCCCAAAATGGACTATCCACATTCCATCATCCTATTGTGAGATGCTCCACCCAGTGGGGGGAGCCAACCATTCCTACCTGGATAAAACTGAGACACAGGAACACAGAAAGGATCCAGCTTCACCTGATTCCCAGAGGAAGACTGGACCCCTTCTCACCACCACTGGACCCTTGTTCTACAGGATCATCTCTACTCCACCAGAAGCACATCTGCCACTCCAGGAGGACTCACTTTTGGACTGCTTCCAACACCCTGACCAACAGGGTGTCAGGTTGTAGCTCTGGCTCTGTCAGGGTTTTCCAAAATTGTTGTTTGTTTGATGGTGTGGTTGGGTGGTTTTGTTTTCTACTACATTTGTATTGTTAGTATTCCTAGTAAAGCGCTGTTATTCCTATTCCCAAATCTTTGCCTGAAAGCCCTAAATTATAATTTGGTGGGGGTGAGGGGTTTACATTCCCCATTCTAAGGGAAACTCCAGCTTTCCCTGGCAGACACCTGTCTTTACAAACCAAGACACAAAGAAATCATCACTCACATAATGAATATAAGGCAGCTGTATAAAAGGAACTTTAAAAAAGGACTTCTATATGATGGTGAATGGTAGGATAATAAAAGCTTTACTGCAGCTGAGGAAAATGAGTTCATCTGTTTGAGTGCTGAAGTATTATGCCACAAGTTTGGGAAAAGCCAGAAGAAGGGTAGTATATCCAAGAGGCATGCAGCTAATGATCTGACTCAAATTGTTGAATAAGAAGAGCAGATAGGCAGGACTAGAGTCTAGAAAGTGCTGGGAAGATAAACATGGCTGAAGGTAGGTATGCAGAGAAAGTGAGAAAGAAGTGTTAAAAATTACAATTCAACTGTGAACCAGAATAATAGAAAACAATAATATTGGTGTGACTGGTGCTTAAGAAAAGCTTGGAAGTTGACAAAAGATTGAAAGGAGCTCAGTTTTGGCCAAGTTAATTTTAAGCTAATCATCAGATATCAGAAGAAATGAGAAATATTTTATTTGATCAAAGGATCACTTATGAGTGACAGAATAGTTTAAAATAGTTGCTTGTTTTTTTAAGGTTAAATATAGTAGTTCAAGCATGTTAGGCAGAGGATATCATCAAAGGAAAGGTCATAGAGTAGACAGGGGCCAAGAAATGTTCTTTAAAGGAGAAAAGGGGGGGCGGGGGTGGAATTACCTGAAAGAAATTTTGAACTGCAGTTAGGGAGGATGAATAGACACAAGAGAAGACAGCAGCATAGCAAGGAGGGTCAGTAAGAGCGTCAGGTGTGGAGTGTACTCAGAAACATCAGAAAGAGAGAAAGTTAAAGGTAGGGAATGAGGTGTTTCTGTGTGAGGTGGTTGATACAGACCTTAGTTGGAGGCAGGAAGAACAGAATGGGGGCTAGAGCTGAATATAAGAGAATCTTGTATCTTCACAATGCTAGGCAGGGTGCACTCTTTCAATAAAGTGTCAGCTAGTGGCAGGGAGACTGTGAAGCACTGAACAAGCACTTTGTAAAGCTTGCTTTCTGCTGACATTGTACACTTTATGCTTGTCCATTTTTAAGCACAAAGTGCTGCACATGGGTGCTGCACTCACACTTTCAAAAAGCCTTTATAGATGCATTTGTTGCACCTCTACCTGTACTCCTCATGTTCTTGTTCCTGCTGGCAGAATTGTAGACTGGACCTGCCAGGGCCAGAGCCCTCATGTCCTGATGGATTCCCCAATTGTTCAACATGGTTGTAGCCCTGGTTCAAGCCTAAGATATTTTGGTTTTCTGAAACTTTTCCTGGAGAGTTTTCTGTAAACCAAAACATCTCAGGCATGAACCAGGGCTACACATGGTCGTGTAGCAGTGCCTACCATTTTTGCTTTCTGTTAAAGTAATTTGGAGACTGATTTGTTTCACTGGTGGCTTGGTCTATTTTGAAACTTTCTGTGACTCTCATTGACAATTTTTTTACTGTATATAATTTGACAATTTCAATAAGAGATATTGTAGTCTGCATTACTTGAATTCACTCCTTGCAGAAAGTGTCCTTATTCTTTCAGTTTCTGTAATGTATTTTCAACAGTAGGGAACAATTTTGGGTACCATAATTATATATTAAGGAGTTTTCACAGATATTAGACTTGAAGATGTCAACACATTGATCATTTGGAAGGTCTTCTACCGAGCTGTAAGATTGTAAATTAATGGTTAATTTGCTTAAGCTCTTTCTGTTGTCTTACAGTGCCCTTTATCTCCTTACTGCCTTTGTCATCAGCTAGTGCTCTTCCTTACATTCCCCAAAATTTGCCCAGTTGTAAAAGGAGCCATCAAGTGAATCAGATGTGTCACTTTGTAATTCAACAACTTTGTGAGGAGATTACTGATGCAAAGAGCCTCTAATATGCAAGAGGATGTGTTTACCCATGGCTACAGAATCAGTGTGTAAAAGAGCTGAAGCTGATGATAAAGAGATCCAGCCTTGCAATGAAAGGGACTCACACCAAAAAGAGTTTCTGGAATGCTCTGACACTGGGAAGCTTGAACTTTGACATTCCAGAAAGAGACTGATTAAAGCAGGAGATTCCCTGGTTATGTACACATGGTTCTGCTTTCTTAATAGTCCACAGTAATAACTCAGAAAAGGAGACATGGAAGAGGCAGAGCTAGGCAATGGGTCTTGCTGAACTCAACAGCAAAACACCTGTTCATTTGCAGAGAAAAGAAGCTTCAGTTCCAGGCAAATTTATTGCTGACATTGGCAGTGGCATAAGGGAGAAAATATGTGTCTTGGAAACTGTTTTCCACTAATTTGCTGTTCTATGGATGAGAGCACTTTGTGTTTTTTATGGAGAGAGAAGGAAAAAAAAAAAAAAAAAAAAAAAAAAAAAAAAAAAAAAAAAAAAAAAAAAGTGGTGACCTAGAAAGAAATTAGCAGGAAAAAGGAGGATATAGCAGAGTTTGTTTTACTCTTAATTACTACTTTCCTGCATTTTCTCCTGTTCGGTCAACAAAGAAATTGCAAAACCATTATAGTGTATTTGTGATAAAAATTAAGCTGAAGAAGCATTATATGATAGTAGAAAGGCAAATGTGCCTCACAGTGGAATAAGATTGGAAAAACTGGAAAAAAGTCAGAAAAGACAAGTATTTTGGAGCCTAAATTTTGCCAACATAGATTGTTTTTCTTTATAATAATAAATATTGTCACACAAATATTGTCTAAAGAAAGAAATTTACTAACATATTGTTCCAAATTTAATTCTTGAATGTTTATAATATTTCTATGGAAACACATGATCCACAATATTGAAAGGACATTTATGGATTGAGCCTACACCTGAGCATTCAGATGACTTATGACAAATTTATTACTTCAAAAATTTCTTTTTCTGTTACATAAAAACCATTATAATAGGCCAATTAACAGAATAATGATCAGAGATACAGCATCTAATTGGCTTAGTTAGTTGCATGGCTGGCCAAATTTCATTGCGTATATTTATCTGAATTCAAGCCTTGAGTTTTACAGAATAGACACTATGGCAAGTTACTACACTGATTCCCTCATACAGTAACCTCCAGTAACTTCATTTCAAAACATGAGCATTTTGAAATAAGCCTAATGTTGTGCAAGCTTTCATGCAGCATCAAAATCACACAAAATCATACTCAAAATAAGCACTGATGTTTCTAACAACCAAGATGCTTAATCATGCTGTGAGGGAGGGCAGAATTCTTATTTCTTAGAAGATACTGGAAAAATTCAAATGGATTTGCATAAGAGTGTAAACAGAACTTTAACTTCACTACTTCCTTTGCTACACACGTTTAGCTACCTGAAAGACTTACATTGTCACTCACCACCTTTGTTCCCTTGTGCCTTCCAAATCCAATTTTTAAAAAGAGTGAAATACCTAAATGAACCTCTGTTTCAGTAAGACAAGAGAAAAAAATCAAGTGTCTGTCTCCAAATGACTCATCTGATTGCAGAACCACTGTGACGTAGGAATACTTCTGTCCATGACTGTTACTCTGCTGTGAGGCCCTGGTAAAGTTAGAATGACTCCAGTTCTCAGTTCCACATGAGGAAGAAAACAAGCTTCCTCTCTCATTTTCTTCTCCCTTGAGCTCTTTGACCTTTGAAAAAGAAACATATGGAATTAAATTCTCATTGGGTAAAATACAGTGCATCCACATAGCATTATTGCTGGTTGCTGGATTAGGCAGGGATAGCTGGATGAGATGTCTGTGTCCCTCATCTGGAATTCAGCAGCAGCATTTCAGTCAGTGCAACCAGCTTCCTTCCACTGTCTGCCTCAGAGGTCACTGCAGAAGCCTTATAAATAAAGCTGGTCATTACTATACAACATAAGATATTTATAGCAAGAAATACCTTGACCAAAGGCATTTCATATAGCACAGGGCATTTAATTTTAGTTCAAACACCAGCTTGTGAACTTACTGTGTCTTCAGATTTTTTTGTCTCTTATGTTTATCTCCTGTGATCCTCCTTGATAATACTGTGTGCTTATATTCTGAAAAATATTCTGTTGACACAACCTTCCACTAGAATCCACAAAAGTACTGTATTATTTGTATCTCACTGCTGGTCTTTATTATTTAATCTTACAGGAATACCATGGTTTTATAGCTTAGATTTTTGCTGAACCAAATTAATGAAAAGATTGCACTGCAGAATATCTGGAAACAGCACTGGAGAAATTTCATTTTCTCAGCATTTCCTTTCTAGTAAAAGTGGTGTGGTTGCACAATTCTGCAGCAGTGATTTGTGAAGGAAATGGTGAGGCTAAATGTACTGAAAATCTGCCATGTTCCCTGAGCAACAAAGGAGCTCAAGGCAAATGTTACACTATTACTAATAACACCAGTAGTGCTTGTTTAAGCATTTGCTTCATAAACATTAAAATGGAGTATTAAAAAAGAAAAAAATCACACAGGCCTCTCCGCCTGGATCAGCTTTCTTGTGCTGTTTCCCTTTATTGTCTTCTAAAATAAAAGCCTGTCTGCAATAGCTGCTTATCAACCTTGGTGTTCTCTTCAGTGGCACCTCCTTACAGATGTCCTTGTCCTTGAAGGTTTTCTCCACGACAGGAGGGAGATTTTTGTAATTACTTGCCTTCCAATATTACCTCCTGCTCTCAGTAAGTGCACAATGGACCATAGGGAAGTTCTAACCTGAAGGCAGTATATTCTGTCCTGCAGCACTTCAGAGAAGGCACATTACTGGCAGGTGAGAGTATTGGGTTTGTTCATTCATGGTGGTTTGTGTGGTTTTGCATTTTATCCAGTTCAGTGGCAAGCTCAGGCTAGGGGGGCTGAAGTCCCATGGCCAGAGAGACTGCATATACTGTTTGCCTGGTGTCAGAAAGCCTGGGAGGGACCTCAGATACTATGAGAGACTGGACTGCTGGTGATAAATGACTCAAACATTTGACCACTTGCAGTAATCACACAGGTGCTGTAAGAGACTGGACCATTGTTGCTAATGGTTCAAACAGCTGGCTGGGTGTTTTACTAGTGATCACAGAGTGACCTCCTGGTGCAGAAGGGCCTAAGGCTACAAACTGGGTTTCCAGATAAGGGAAAAGTCTGATAAAAGGAAAATGCTTCCAGGTGTGATTAATCCTTCCTATCATGTCAATGACCTCTCTCACATGATGACTCAGCTGTGAAAACTCTCCTCTCAAGTACTGGGACATTCACTGGTAGGATGAAGGATTCACCTTGGCTAATGGGCAGTGACTGATGCAACTACACTAACTTCAGAGACAGCAGCAGTGTCTAGGAAGATATAAAAGATGCAGGAAGTGTCCAGTGATCCAGTATTACCTCGTCCAGGGGAGGTACAGGGGGTATTCCCAGCTAGCCTCAGCACAGTAAACCCCATGGACATGGTGTTTTGCAGACTTTTCCCCTCACCAATTGATGGATACACTGTACAGCCACAAGACTGCAATCACTGAGAAGACTTAGGGAGGACCAACAGGATGCTGTTGGAATCTACACAGTTGTGATATTTTTTTCTGCTTCATGTATTTCTCTGTATACTCTCTTTTTCTTTCCTCCTCACCACTTCCTCTCCATCTTTCTACCTCTTGTCTGCTGTCTTCTCTGAAATCCTTAATGGCAGCTGAATCAACAAAAGCTCTAATTATAATGCAGATCCAGCATAAAAAAAACCACACACACACACAAAAAAACGAAACAAAACAAAACAAACAAAAAAAACCCAACAACAACAAAAAAACCCAAAACAAAAACAAACCTTCACATTTATCTGTTGTTCTGATGATGTCTGCTTGCAGAGGCCAGGTGAAATCCTCAGGTTTCGTGGTGTGATTCTGTAGTAGTTTCGCACCAAGTGTTGTGTTATAAGATTATGCTAAAGTGAGAGACTGAGCTGTCTAAAGCATCCTTTCTCAGATCTGATTTTGCTTTCATTTCCCATCAGTTCTGTCAATATTCTGTCTTTAGTACCCTCATAGATTTTATCCAGCTGGGATTCATGGAAAAAAAAAAGAAAGAAAAAAAAAAGTAGGAAAGCCTGCTCTCTCCTAAAGAGATGTCAGCTTGGAAAAATCTGGGGAGCTTTCCAAAGAAAACTGACAGGAGAGTTTAGGTCACTATTTGAAGTGACAGGAGGTAGACATACTCATTGCAAAGTAGTGGCAGTGGCTAAACCTCTGACTGTCAACACCTTCAAAAGAAGGAATGACTACTTTTCCTCATGTGAGTTTTTGAATTTAATAACCAAGAAAAAAGCAGTGGAAGCCAAGCACCATTGGTGGCAACTGTGTAGCTGCCTATTGGAACCCACAGGAATAATTAGAGTAAACTGGAATGCTAGATGTCAAGACTAGGGAGACATGTACAGAGTTTTAGCTGCAAAGATTTAGAAAAAAAAATGTGTTACCATGAAATAGATTTTTAGTGCTCTGAAGGGTTCATAACCACAATGCACATTTGAGCACATTAGAAGTGGCTGGAATAAAAAAGAAATGAAACCTTATGTTTTCAAGTGCCCAGAAAATAAGCTGAAGGATAAGATGTATAATCCTTGAGGTGCACTGAGTCTCCAGGCTGTAAAGCTGCACAGAGAAGCAGCAACTCTGGTTGTGGCTGGGGCTATGCTGTCCAGGGGACAGCATGGCTCTACCCAGACAACACTCAAGGCCAGAGAAACCTGTAACAGCTCACAGCTGGCAGGAAGTTGATTTTTGTTCTTTTTATAATTTTTTTAAGGATAAAAGAGAGGGCTTCTTTTCTAGACACTGAGAGAATGTTTGAAGAAAATGTTAGAAGGGCAGTATTAAAAAAGAGAAGAGGAAGAAAAAGGCAAAACACTGACTTCTCCAATTCTGGAACGTCCTTTCAAAATATCTTTCTTGCATTTCTTTGGCACTGAAGAAGTAGCTACAGCACTAAAGCCAACAGTAATTGTAGTTATAAAAGAGAGCAGAAATCAGAGCAAACTAGGTATTATCCTCAAGAATTAAGCTCTAGAAAATAAGATATCCCACATGTATAAAAGGGCTAAATCTCAACAGCAAATCACTACCAAGCATGTTGTGTGCAATGGGTGTTACCAAGTGGCAAAGGAAGGAATAGCTTCCAACACTCCCAGCTGCAGAACTGAAGAGCAAAATCAGGAAGAAGAGGAAGAAAACAGATGGAAAAGCACCAGAGGCTGTGTACCTCTAAACATGCAGTGCAAGACCTTTCTGGTCCATCTCAGTTGTTTGACTCAATCTTTATTAGGGTTCAGACACACCAAGGCTATTCTGCTTTTGATTGAAGTGAGCATGTCTTCACCTCCAAAGAGATGTCTGGAATGATATTCTGGATGACACACTGGCAGCTCAGCAACCCCAGAACTAACTCTGGTGTGAGAGGAATTGTCTAATACTGATAGCAGTAATGTGTCCCATCAGCTTCTGCACCCTACGGGCACAGTTTGTGTTCTCACTTGGGATTGTGTGCACGGTCTCCTCCCTTCAAAAAGGAGCCCTACACTCTTTTTCAACAATGAACTAGAAATGCCAGAAATTATGAGAAAGGAGTAGGGACTAAACCAGAGAAATTAGGTAATTTATATCCATTTAAAGATGCATGTATCAATTCAGACTAAAAAGTAAAAAACCTACTGGGTGTTACAGAATTTGTAAACAACATGATTATAAAAGAAACAAACAGGTTTGTATTGGGGCTGGTTTTGTTTAATTTTTTTTTCATAGCATCTTAAAAGCTAGAAAAAGATGGACAAAAATATTATTTTTCTCACTAACCAAGAAAATGGGACTATTCCCTACTGAGACACTGAAGGGTGGCAGTAACAGATTTGTGTATATTGGGCTTCTAGTACCTCCTGCTGGACCCTGCTGAATAATACTGCATGTCCACAAATACAGAGGTTTTTCTACTATTAGTTCAGCTTCCAGTTCTGATTGTCACCACAACTCTGCTATTTACATGCATGTAACATTTCCCAAAGACCATACTTTCCACAGGTTTTTGTTTGTAATCATTGCCTAAACAAACCAAACACATTTACCTCCACTAATCTTGCTGGAAAATCTGCAACATTTTGCCTCTATTTCTTTTCATGTCAGTCCTAACAATTTCAACTATTTGAGAGCATGCAGTAATATTCTGCAACACATTTCTGACTGTGGGAATCCTAGTAGTGAAAAAACTCTGTGCTGCTTCTGCTTTTGCATTTCGTTTTACAGACTGAGAACTACATCTCTCAATCTATATCTTTATGTGGATCCTGTAGAGGTGAAAGTCCAGCTGAGGCTCTGGCAGAAAGGAAGGATTGCTTCAAGTGCTCTACGGCATCATGACATGCTTAATTTATGTTTGGGGTTTTTTTTGACCTGTTAAAAGCTGATAATTCTTATCTGTGCTACTGCTGCCTGTTTCATTGCCCAGCCCCCTCACAACACTGCAGTTCATTTCTTCAGTCAAAGGGTAGAGATTTTAATTTATCCTCATTGAATCACAGCCTCTTTATTTCAGTCCATTTAAACTCATTTAGATCTCATTCTCATTGAGATCCTTTTGAATGCCACCCCTATTATCTTAAACATTTTCAATCCTTCCCAGCTTAGACTTATATTAAAATATGTCAGGCATCCTCTTTCATTTTTCCAACCAAGTCTTTATCCAATGGTAGGCGACACAAGACTGAAGCCTATAACATGCCACTCAGTATGTGTGACCAAGCTGGAGGTGAACCAGTGATATCTATTCCCTGTGGCTGGTGTTCTCAAGATCTGTGTCATAGATTTTGGTAGTTTCCCCTGGGCAGCATTGCACTAGTCTGCCCATGAGCATGGCATAGAGACACTGCAAATAAACACACTGAAGCTAAATATTACATCTCTGTTTTATCCCTTTACCACAAAGCTATTTACACTGTCATTGAGGCACCAAATTAGACTGGTCTGACAAGATCTATTCTTGGCAAATCCATGTTGCCAGTTACTTACCAGTTTATGAACTTCTTGGCATTGTCCCAGAATGTGCACATTAGCAGAATGCTGATAGCACAAATTGGTTGTATCTGAATGGCAGTAAGTCAAGAGAGGACCTCCAGCACCCTTCTGTTTTTCTGTATTTATCACCTCTATCAGTATCGACACTCAAAAAGCCCCATGACTGCACTCCCTCCCTTCTGTTTGGAGAAGAACTGGAAAAGCAATTTGGCCAAAAATTTTAGTGTGACTCCTCACTTCTCTTAGCTGAGAGTGCCAGCCAAACATGGGTCACTTTTGCCACGAAGGACGTTGCTGCTGAGGACATTCTGTGCGGAGGGACCTTTGTGTGTCACTGCTTCAGAAAAATTGCAGCTACACTCTGATGTTTTATAAAGGTTAATGGTTTGACTGGCAATTTTATTTCACTTCATGTTGGTTGAATCAGCTGTGCAAACTCTTTTCTGATGGTCTGAGTATAAGGATAGGAAAGAGGGAGCATGAGGGGAAAGGACAGGATAATAAAATGTTTAGGCACAGGAATGTACAAAGGACATGAGTAATGTGCATTATTAACAGAGATATCACAAATGCCTATGGAGGGCACATGAGAAGACAAAAATGGCCAGATCTGTGTGTGAATTGCAGAAGTGCAGTGAACACAGCCATAATTCAGACTACTGTTCATTTCTTCGTTCATTTAAAAAATGTTGTACCTTTTACCTTTGTTGTACCTTTTACCTTTGCTGGCTTTTACTTTTCTGAAGAGAGGAGAAAATATTCTACCCAAATCCATGTGGCCTTGTGCTTTAGCAGTAATTGCAGACAAACCAAAGTGGGTCTGGAGATGCTTTATCTGTCTCCTCCATTAAAGAGAGTTCTGATCCCACCAGCATAAATGCCAGCATGTGAACAGTGGGTTCTCTTTATGCTCCTTCTAGTCAGTGAAAAGCCATGGGCACAGCTTGTGGGGTTCTGAGCTTCTCAGGTACCAGAGCCACTTGTGGGTACCAGCACACCAACAAAATAAAATCAGTACTGCCTTCTCCCCACTGTTATTCCCCTCTGTAAAAATTTTGAAAGAGAAAGTTGAAACATGAGCCTACTCATTTACATGAACATTCTGCTTCTTCTCTCTCTCTCTCTCTCTCTCTCTCTCCTTTTTTTTCTTTTTTTTTTTCCTCTTTTTGCCATACTACAGTGTTTTGCATTTCTTCCCATCATTAAGTCACTTGTGTGAAATACTAAACTGATTAATGTGGCATTTTCCACTAAACTGTTTCAGGAAATGCTGCACCTTACCAGAGGGATGTTTTTGAATAATTTAATCTCCTTAGTATAATTAAAATTACGTTCTGGAGTTAGTACCTATTTTCCCTGGAGGCACTCATCAAAATGTCAAGTGTTTCTTCTAGTGGAACAGCAGTACCATACTACAAACAAATATATTTACCCACTGTTGCTTGCAAGTAGGAAACCTTTGCCTCTATTCTTTGTCACTTCATTTTTTAACATGAGCAAATAGTGCATGAAATGCTAAACAGTCTTTATGCACAGAGACACAGAATATTTTAAAAAGCTTGAAGAAAAGAAACTAAGCACCATAGTTAACAATTATTAGAAGTAATTTTTTGTATTTTACTAATGATTTAAGTGTGACTCTTAAAATCAAGTTTAAAAGTCTGCTTATTTAAAAACAGAACAAATATTATGAAACAAAATGTTTGCTTCCCACACCTTTGCCTTAGAAAAAAGCAGGGTTGTGGTGCCATCACCTGGAGAACTGCAGCAATTGTGTCTGTAGATCAAGCTTCTGACAGTTGTTGGGACTGAGTTAACAAATTTATGGCCGAGTCTTGGCAAGACTCTATTTAAAATGGTAAGGATTGGCCTTTCTCTGCAACCTTCAGCTCTGGGCCACATGACAACCATTATCTATTCTGAAATCCAAAAGTACCAGTTAGAATGTATGTCCACAACCACATTACTTTGTAGCCTTGCCCAGAATTTATAGAAGGCATTTGAGCTTCTTTTATTTGCTTTCATCAATTTTAAAGAAAACCCAGCTGGAACTTACGGTATGCAATTAGGGAACTGAATAAATTTCAGCTGGAACCCACAATATATACGAAGGACTTGCACCTGTTCAGCATGTTATTATTATTTACAATTGCTCTTCTTGTTCAATTTGGGTGTAAAGTACACTACAGTGTTAGCTAGAGATGAAGATAAGACAGTTAAATATCTGTTGATCATTAGCTTTCTCCTCCTAAGCTGTCATATGTAGGCCATTGAAATTATTATAGGAAACAGTGTATGTTTATGCAATAAGCAACACAAGATCAAAGTTCAATACTGTCCTATCTAACCTAGGCTACAGGCAGGTATGCATCTAGTCTAAACTCATCAGGTAAGTAAGATCCCCCCTAACCACTGGGAACAGAGATACTGCTGGAATTCTTTCACCTGCAACAAATTCCTAAACCTCACACAACAAACTACCCTCAGGAAAAGCCCATCTGTCCTCGCTAAGCCTAGGCATAGCCTGCATACACTGCACATGTAGATAACTCAACTTGCAGATGGCCAGGTGCCTGTAGTTGTACTTCATCCTCTTTCTAACAACATAAAAGGATAATATAAGCCTAGTGGAAGCAATTTCTCTATGTTGTACAACAGAAATTAAGCGAATGAGAGGTTTCAGGTACATCTTTGGAGGAAAACAGTTCTCCAAACAAATCTGCAAGGATGTTGCCTTTATTCCCAGTGGTGGCATTTACATACATATGTATTAGTCATAACTGCTCCACATTTCCTGCAGCTAATCCTCCTGTTTATCACTTTGCTTGCAATGCTCCTATTATAAGATCACCAGACACCAGGGGAATGACTGTGTGACAACACTGATTAGTTTAATGCACAACATAACTTCATTAGTATCTTGTAAGTACACTTGATGTTCAAACAGTCGCATTTCATAGTTTGCAAACATTTCAACCCTATCACATCAATGCCATGCAAGGTTAGTTGCTCTTACTAATCCACTAAAGGAAGCCTATTGCTTTTGTATGTAATGGAAAACCACAAGTTTCTTTCATTTATTGATCTATTGTATTGTCTTGGTTTGGAAAGACAGGTATCTGCCAGGGAAAGCTGGAGTTTCCCTTGGAATGGGGAATGTAAAACTCTCACCCCCGCCAAATTATAGTTTTGCAATTAAGGGCTTTCAGGCAAAGATTTGGGAATAGGAATAACAGTTCTTTACTAGGAATATTAACAATAAAAATGTAGTAGTAAAAAACAAAACAAACAAAGAAACACAAACAAGCAAACACAAACAACAATCCTAGAAACAGTGACAGAGATACAACCTGACAACCTGTTGGTCAGGGTGTTGGAAGCAGTTCAAATTAAGTCCTCCTGGAGTGGCAGATGTGGTTCTGTTGGAGCAGAGATGATCCTGAGAGAAAAGGGTCCAGTGATGGTAAGAAGGCTCCAGTCTTCCTCTGGGAATCCAGTGGAACCAGACACCTTGTGTTCCTGCATCTCAGTTTTTATCCAGGTAGGAATGGTTGGCTCCTCCCACTGGGTGGAGCATCTCCCAATGGGATGATGGAATGTGTCCTGTCCTTGGTGAGCCTTAATGGCCCATTAGCAGAAGATATCCCCCTGGAGGGAGGACAGGTGGTGAAAGAGATAAGAAACACTGCCCCACCTGGTTTTAACAGCTGGGCCATTATCAGAAGGCATCCACCCCCCTCCCACCAGAGTTACAAGAGAGAAAGAAAAACATCTCCCCAACTGCTTTCAACAAATGAAATAGAATACACATTTTTGGTTCCATAACCCAAGACATGTATCAAGCATGCATAGTCTTTAATCTGTTAACAAAATTTTAAGCTAAGCCTCCTTAAACCCTACATGCTCTTATTTTGTATATGTCCATTATCTATTAAGTGTAAACCCTACAGCATTCAGCAGTTGCCCATGCACAGGCAGACAAATAGTAATGCAGCCACCCAGTCATCCCAAGGATGCCTTTGGGAGGTTGTGCCACCAGCACACATGAGCTTTCCATCTTCTGATAAACCAAAATTGTCAAGGATCAGTTTGCTGGGGCTTTTAACCCTGTATCAAGAAAATTAACCTCTGTGGTTTTAATTGTTTAAATAATCTTGAGGGTGTCAATCACATACCATTATGGTGTCCAAATGCCTGTGTATGGGGTGATTCTAAAGGGTGAGTTAGTTGGTGTGGTTATAGATTCAGAAGTGTGGGAGTCTAGGACATTCCTTTGGATGCCCTGGACAGTCAGAGACCTGAACGACAGGGTTTGCAACCTGTACAGGTGGTTTGAAACCTGTACAGGGGGTCTGGTATCTGTACAGGGGGGTTGGAGACCCTGGCACAGAGCCCAGGAAGACACTGGCTTTGACTTTAGTCCATGGGAAAAACTTCCAACACTGAGAGAGGAATTATAAGCCACAAAAGTGTGATGGAAAACAGTGTAGTTTTTCACATTTGGGTTTTTAGTATAGGGGTGAATGGGGACAAGATGGAGGATTCTGGGTGGTGCCCTGGGTTCTTCTTCTTCCTTGTCTCCATCTTCTGCTGTGATGATGGCACAAAGTAGTTCAAGGAAATTGGGTCAGTGTAGAAATGACCTGTTTAGTATAAAATGTAGATATTGGTGTGAAACTGTAAATAATAGGTACATAATAACCAGTATAAGAGATGACGAGCCTCCATCGGAGGAGGAGTCTTCACCTGGCACTCAAGCTGCACAGATCTTGGGTGCACAGATCCGGGCTCAGAGCAAAAGAAATTATAAGAAATAATAAACAATATGAACAACCTTGAAAATTGGACATCTGAAGACTCTGTTTTGTTCCTGTGTCTGGCTTGAGGCTTTTCAGAGGGCAAAGGACTTTAAACCACCCGAACCTCGGGAAACCAGCCAATAACCCGAGAAGAAGCACCACAAAACATTTTCATCACAGCAGTTACTAGCTGTTACAAGAGCCCCTGCAGTGCTTCTGTCATGGACCAGCCTAGGCTCTCCTAAAGAGCTCCTGGAGCAGGTTCAGCCATCCCAGCTGCCACCCTGCTGAGAATCTCAATTGGTCCTTCCCACCTGCACCTGGCCTGGGCATCGCTGTCCCACATTTCTTTCAACCCAGAGTGCAAGAGGTATCTTGGCTGGCATGGCCCAGAGCCAGGCAAGCCAGCCTACCTTCATGGGCAGATCACAAGAGAACAGCCCAAAGTGGGTAGTCCACTGAGAACAGGCTCTTAATAATGATTTTTTTCATTCCTCAGCTTCCTGAGAGGAGTAATTTATTTACTTGGTAGCATTTTCTTTATCTGTAGAATGAGGATTACAGTATGTCCTACTTGCACAGCTCATGTGGAAAGCCAAGATGAATAAATAGTGGATATTTGTAAAGGGATGTGTCGTGATTTAATCCCAGTCAGCAACTAAACACTAAATTTACTCTGCCTAGTGGAAAGGGGAAGAGATTCAGAAGAGTAAAAACTAGAAAACTTGTGTATTGAGGTAAAAACTGTTTAGGTAAAACAAAAGTCATGCACTCAAGCAAATAAAACAGGAAACAAATTCAGCATTTTTCTTGGGCAGGCAGGTGTTCAGCCCTGACAGGGAAGGCAGGGCCTCATCACATCTATTGATGACTAGGGAAGACAAACAGCATCCCTCTGAATGTCTGCTTTTCCTTCTTCTTCCCCCAGCTTTACATGCTGAGAATGATACCAAACAGTATGGGATATCCTTGTGGTCAACTGTGCCTGCTGTGTCACCACCCAGCTTCCCATGCACCCCCAGGAAAGGATGGGGGAAGGTGTTTTTAAGATTTATTTCACTTCACATTATCCTACTCTGATTTAATTGGTAATAAATTCAATTAATTTTGCCAAGTTAGGTCTGTTTTCCACATGAGAGTGATCCGTAAGTGACCTCTCCCTGTCCTTTTCTCAACTCATGAAACTCTCATTACAGTTTCTCTACGCTGTCCACTTGAGGAAGGCAAGAGTGTCCTTGGTGGACCAGGGTCTGATCACCACAAGCACAAATCCAGCACATAGTCATTTACTACTCATTGTGAAGAAAGTTAGCACAGCCCAAACCAGCACAGCACGGTATGGAAATGATGGATTTGGACTCTGGTGTTAAGGAACTAGCTATGAAGTGGAATATTTTTCTCTTTTTATCTTTCATCAATTTAGCAATACCTGACAGGAACACTAATCTGTAAGGTTAAAAATACCATGTCCTCCTTTAATATAAAATAAATCTTAAATATAGAAAAGCCCAAATAACATCATTATTGCCCAAATTCATAAGGATGTCACTGAATGTGGTATTTCAACTGTGATGGAAAATAGTCTTTCTCAGCGGGTACAAAGGGAAGCATCAATCACCTGCAATAGCTACACCACATTCTGCAGCAGAGGAAACCTGGTCATCTTAGATACACTTACTGTACTAATGTGAATTTATTTCATCCTTGAATTTCTGGTGGAGTATGCAACAGTTGATCCTGCCTAGTGTTTTTTACAGGACACTATACAAACAGTTAGAATTCTCAGTGTCACACACACAGGCTCACAGTATGAAAGAATATGGCTCAAATTGCTAAATATAACACCAAAAGCTCTAGAGAGAGACAATACACCAAAATAAACTCTCGTTGATTTAATAAACAGACTGCATATAAAGTATTTTGGATGTTCTTAGAACTACTACTAATACATATTCATAATCTCTGAATTTACAATATGGAATGAAGAAGAATATAGACCTAGAAAGAGCTCTAATGAAAAAAAAAATGTTGTAGGAAAAAATTGTTGAAGGCGCTGTGATCAATATACTTTTAGTTATTGTGTTCTTATCAAGAAGTATGATATGATAATGTTCCTCAAAGAGGACACAGAGAAAGAGCTAGTCTTGACCTTTTAATTTGAGGGAAAGAAAAAAAGAAGTACGAATATTTTTATTAGGAATATTGATATGTATTTCCTCTAGAATGAGGTGAAACTCTATTCAGCCTTCTGCAAAATTAAATTTTAATATTTTAAAAGATCCTTAGCTTGCATATGGTAACTTTTGGTTCGGTTTGGGGGTCTTGCTTTTTTTTTTTTTGTCTTACTGGTATTATCAATTTCTAGGATTTCAATCTCCTGAGGCTACTTAATGGCCAATTTGCAGAGCCTGCTGTAATTAGCCATGCTGGGTAACCGCCTGGTGATGGCAGTGCTCTTGCAGCTCAGAAAGAAGAATGTCAGGATGGATGTAGTCTCACCCATTTCCAAAGAGGGGATCTGGATTATCTCATAATCTGTACTGGCCAGTTAGGGAGTCACTTTTTATAGACCCTTCTTCACCACATTGGCACTCTGCAGCTGGTGTGTGGTTTGGAGAAGGAGTATTTATATCTCATCCAGATCTGAGACCTCTCTAATGTAGCAACAGAGGTTCCCATCTCAGGAAACACTGGATGCTTCTTAACTATCATGTTACTCTCATCAGTGCAGTGGATGTCTGTTTTAAACTGGGATCTTTTAAGCTGGATAGAGGGAAGCAAAGACTTTTACCTCAAAGAAGTTCATGCATATAATACAAAAGAGCATTTTACTTTTTCAGCATTTTTGACCCCTGGATTCCTACCCTGACTGCTTTGTAAAGATGTTTCACATCACATCAATGTCTGCCATGCTGTTTTTATAACCCCAAACCATCTGCCTTGGCTTATTGCTGAGCGTGGACAAAAAGTTCAGTGTCCACTGTGCAGAGGATGCCAACCCAGCCTGGCTGGACCCCTCTCCACACTCACAAGTTTCTTGGTGTGCCCAGACCTCCTCACACTCTCCCCGTCCTTGGCTGCTTCCACCTGCTCTGAGTCACCCACACAATCAGACACCCACACAATTGGACTTCCACCTTTGTTTAATCATTGCTCAGAGTCCTTTAATTTAAACTGTCTGCACCTTGCACTGCCAGGCACAGATTTATGTGGGCACAGCAGACAGTCACTGCCAAGCAGCCAAGCTCCTGCACTGCACACAGGCAAGACTCTGCTTGCCAGTCTCTTTTGCAGTCAGTATTTACCCTTATGTGCATGTAAATAAACTGTTTTCCTGTGCTGTCTTGCTCCCCAGGGAAGACCACAGCCTTCCCAGGATATTACGTTCTGACTAAGGTTGGTGGTAAAGCTTTGGTTTGTGAAAAAGAAAAAAAAAAAAGAAAAAAAAAAAAAAAAAAAAAAAAAAAAAAAAAAAAAAATCTTGTGAAGTTCCACGTGGTATAAATCATGTGCTTAGATACTGTGATGGTGAACGCCATGAAAACATACCCAAATCAGCATTGAATTTGACCCTTATTTTTTTCTTCCACATGGTCTGTTGGAGAGTCTCAAAGCTTAAATCCATTCCTTCACTAAAGTAAGCATATACAGCCTGTTAAAGGACTTATTTATCATAGTAATGCTCAAGAACATTTAGATTATTAACACTTAAATATATTTTAAATTTATTTTAGGAAAAATTGCTAAATTTGGGAAATGAACCTCTGAAAATGATATTAATTTTGCATAAATATATTCATATAATGTTTCTGGTTTCAACAAATTTAGTTAAATAAGGACATTGATGGTTATGTCATATATCAAGAAAAGAAACCTGAATTACTTAACTGAGCTCTAAAACGCAGCAAATTTTATGATCCTGAAGTATTTAAGTTCCCACTGCAATGTTTTTTGAGGTATAAAGAAATGCTTTGAACTGTCTATAAATCTATCCTTTCAAATGTTGAATTCCACTGTGAAAAATGGCTTATCCTAAAAGAAATACAGAAGAGTTTTTGAGAGCTGAAATCAGTACCTCTCTCAGCTCCAGTGTAGGATATCACAAGCAAGCACATGCTTAACAACAGCCATCTCTTTCCAAATATAAAACCAAAGCAAGAGAGGTCTGACATCTACTTTGACATCAGGTCTGTACAAAGCAACTGAAATGGCTCTGAAACACACCTATTTCACTGTTCTGACAAGGCCGTGCACCAACATAACCAAAAATAGATCTTATCCCCTAAACTCAGTTTTCATTGCAAGTACCTGCCTGTAAGAGGATACAACTTGGAGAACCTTTGAACCAAAACTTTTACTCTACTTTTGAAAAGGTTGCCACATCTAGTGTTTAATTGGTATTTATCAATGTCACTTTGGCCCTGTAACCCTTTGGCTTAGAATATACTCACTGGGGGGAAAATGACTAAAGGATTTATGCAACTAGTTCCTGAAGAATTTATTTTAAAAAACACAAAAAACTTATCAAGCTTGAACTTGCAGGATGGGTTTGAACTGGCAAGTAATATGTGATAATAAAAATGAAAAAGGTTTATCTGAGTGTATTTTCTTCCTAATAAAGACTAAAATTCCAGAAGAAAATGCATTCATAAGGTTAAAGAAAAAGACATACAGGTGGATTCTGATATAGTGTCTACTTTCAGCCTGGGCCAGATATCTTCCTCCTCAGAAGGAGTCTTACATGGGGGGTGGCACTACAAACCCAGTGCCACTCCATCCTGGTGCTCCTGCTCACCTGCCACCAGCCCTTATCCAGAACCCACCCAGCTGCTGCAGGGTAGGTATGGAGCATGTCTCCAGGCACTCACCAGAGCCAGGGGTTGTCTTCCTGCTGTCATCATCCCCCAAATGCTGTGTGCATCATCACAGCCTGTCATGAGCTGCATGATTTATCTGACGCTGATGAGAAACCCTGTCACCAGGACAGAATACTCAAGTTCTCATGAGTCCAACTTGAAACCATCAGAGCTTCTATGAAGATGAGGAAACCATGCCTGGAACTAGATGTATTTCCAGTGCAGAGCAGCACGGTGCATGATTTCTGAGCCTACATGGCATTAAAGTTGTCCCTCTGAATGGGTCTGCTCAAGGTCCTGTGTGCGTCCTTTCTCAAAATCCATCCTTCTCCCTGACCTATGTGATGGTGTTCTCCCTGCAGCAGCAGCCTCAGCTGAAGCCATAATCAGCAGTGGGGACTGTGATGGCTGCACACAGCTGACCCTGGAATTTGGGGCATGGATGGAACCTGGCAGCCAAGGGCTGTCTGCACACCTTGCTGCTGTGCAGCCATGGCTGTAAACCATGAGCAGCCCAGGGCCTGGGCACTGTCCTGCAGGGCACTGGGCTGCACACCAGCATCTCCTGAGCAGGAATGTCTGTCCAGGTTACACCTCCAGGGTGAGTGATTCCTTGCAGCACCACGTGCTCAGAAAATGATTAACTTTCAGCTGAGTGACACAAAGGATTGATTGTGTACATACAATCCTTCAGACATAAACCACTGCCCAAGTCTGTGCTGCCAAGATTGGATCCAGCCCCACCCAAACTCCTCTCAGAAGTTTAGAAGGCAAAAGGGCCCTGTCTGAAACTCATGTCTCAATGAATGGACCTCCCTTACAGCTTTGCCTTACTCTGCCCTCTGTGCTGTAAATAGTTGAGTGCATCTTTGCCATCAATCTTGTTAAAACACAGTCACATCTACTGCTGAAATTTGCTACATCAATAAAGCATATTGAGTCTTCTCTCTTACAAGTGAAGTGCATTACTCCACCTGCAACAGACTGTCTTCAAAAGTAGTTTCACTAACATTTTCTCTTCTTTCCCATATTTCATGTTACCTGTGAGCTTTCCTCTTGTATGTCCTGCCTCTGGAGTCCCTCAGGAGGTAAGACTGACATTAGGGGGAAAAAGGCCCCAGTAATATCTTGAGGGCCATGAGGTCACAGATGTTTCTGACAACACAAATTTATTAATTCCTTCAAGAACATTATAAAACTGACCATTTTTTGGTCAACACCAAGAGATAAAAAATAAAAAAAATTTGAAATAACATGCACATTACTACCAGCAAGATAAGGCCAGAAGATGACAATGACATCCCCTTAGGAAGCCAGGAAACAAACATTTTCTAGGTCAATAAGCCATATCCCTTTCCATGAGGAGCCCAGGCTACAGACGGTATGTTTTCAGGATTGGAGAGGCCACATATTATCTACTACAGCAGAACAAGTCAATAATGTGAACTTATATGAGCAACATGAACTTGCCTTTAACAGGTCAGGTAAGATCCAACAGAGGCTCTTCATTTTACCCAAGACCAAACAAAATCAATAGAGGGCTCTTGTCCCTTGTTTGAACCCAAAGGACTCAGACAGGTTTCCAGCCTTATGCAGTTTGCTGATCCTTCCCTTGCAGTTTGCAAGTTTCCCATGGCTCTGTATGCCGATGTAAGATGCCTGGCTATAGCACTTAACTGCCAAAGGCATATAAAAATTACCCTGAGACCTTGTTGTTGATAGGTGTCCTCTCTGTCTAAGTCCAGAAAAATCAAATAGAGGAGTCTCTATACCAGGATTCTCCTTTGAATGACAATAGCTGCATCTGGCACAAAATTTCACTTTTCAGGTGCTGGAAAAAGATTCAGTGGAGTGATGTAATGCTGGGCAAGGCTCATTTTCCTTGATGGTGTGCTGTCAGCCAGTTCCCCCTGCCCTGGATGTCAGAGATGTCCACGACACGTCAGAAAAATGCCTATAGCTGACTAGTGATAATTCAACTCTTCATCTCAAAGTGTATACTTTCATGCTTTCCTAATGTCTTCTACTGTCCTACTCAGCCAAGCAGCTGACCCTTCAAGAGCTAAACAGACATGGCTGAAGGAACTCCCCCTTCACCAGGAAGGGTGCCAGGATTTCCCTTTTATGAGAAGACCATTCTGTATAACAATAATGTTTTGAACCCTAAAGCATGGTCAGTGTAGGGGCATATGGGAAGAGAAAAAGGTCTAAAAATTCAAGTTTCTATGGTGAGGGAGTCAGCTGGCTCACACTGCATGAACTACAACTGCAGACATAAAACAATCAGTGATAATGTACTGAAGCTGGAGTTTGATGCAAGAAAAGATATGTTAATCAAAGAATCTGACTAAAACTGTGACCTCCTCTAAAAGTAGCTCTGCATACCAGACACAGCACCAGGAGCATCTCCCAAACCCAAGAGGGTGATTACAGAGTTGAGCATGGAAGAAATCTTGTCGTGGGCTCTGAGTGCCCAGCTGGCTCATGGATAGAAAAGGATACAGCTTTTATTTTCTTGTTCAGAAGGAAAATAATTAATTCATTTCTCTTCAAAAGATCTACCACTGTGAATCACAGAATCACAGAATGGGCGAGGTTGGAAGGGACAGCAGTGGGTCCTCACCATTTTACTCATAAGCTGTAGATGTGCAGGAAAAGAAAGGAGTGATTTGTTGTCACAGTCAGAAGAGACATGTCATATGATGGGTTCTCCAAGCAGAGGCAATTTATAAATGGTGGAGTTGCTTTTAAGTATCCATTAGTGACCTAGCCCCTTTCTCACTCAATTGTACTATTCATTCTAATTGTACTATTCACTCTAATTCACAAATGACTTTTCATCAGCAGCATTAGGATTTAAAGCACTAATGATTCTATTCAAAGCAAAAGAATACATTTGAAGGATGTGATACATATTATTAAAAAGTTTAAATCAAAACAGAATAGTACATTTTATTTTGAAGTGAACGACTTGAAGAAATCTTATTCTAGGGGACAATTTTATTTTACTTTTTGTCTCATACAGAATGTATATATTTTGGAAATGTCCACAGTTCCAACAAAATACAGACATCCTAGGGTCAGGCTCTCTTGTGCCAGAGCTGCTATGGTCTCTGCTCACCATGGGATGGGAGTAGAGTGTGCCTGGCACAGCAACAATCTGGGAAGATTACATACTGCCTGCTTAAATGTAAACAATGTTTCTTTCCAAATCCTTTTCTAATCCCTGTCTGATAAGACTGAGCAGTAAAAATTCTAGTTTGACCTGTCCAGATTTACAGTTATTTTCTTCATGCTGAGCACAGGACATTTCTAGGAATCAATTTCCTTGTGTGTCCTTTATTTAAGCAAATTCCTATAAAACCAGTTTAGCTGACAAGTGCAAAGTGAGTGATAAGCCTAATACATTTCAATGATTTTTTTTTTTTTTGCCAGTGTTTTTCTGATCTTTCTTGTTCATTTAAAAATCTTTGCATGAATCATACAAGTGAATTCAGGATTTTTAGATACCAGCTGTAACCACTACAGGTGGTTACAACCCATCAAAACAATTTAAAACACAATGGCAAATGACAACAGGGATGATGGCTGAATTAACAGTTCAATGAAGTTATTATTTCTTTGTGAGAATTAAGACAAATCTAGTCATAGAATCAGTTATTTCCTGGAAGTAGGATTGTTCAAAAAACATTAGCCTGAAACGTTTCAGCCATCACTGAAAACACAATGTACTGAAAGAAGGATCTCCTCTCACAAGCTTGTTTTACATAAGAGACTATGAGCTTGAACTAACCAAGCAACCTATACATGGACCTAGAAAGAGAACAAAGTCTCGGGTTTTAGATTTTGCTGTGTTTAAATCCTTTAGATCAGTGATTTCCAATCTCTTTCAGGTTATGGAGAACTACCAATACTCAAGACCTCTCAGGGAGATTCAAGATATTTACAGCAATCTCCTGGACCTGAAACTGAAGTTCTGTTGTTCTGTTTTCCATGGCCTCCAGCCTGTCACCCTGCAGCAACCCACTGAGCCATCATAGGAGTGGCAGAGAGGAGGGAACTGTTGGTTTTCTGTCAAGCTAGCCAAAATGACATCTGTCTCTGTAAGGATTCACAAAAGAACAAAGCATACAACTAAACAAAAGCATTCTCATAGATGTATGAAAGGATAATATATGCTGGCTCAGACTGAAGTCCTGATAAGCTGAGCTAATATTTTCTGATAAACTTCTTGCTCGCATTAATCCACACACATCTGGCCCTCAGTGAGAATAGCACAATATTTCATTTGTTAAAAAAAAATGAGTTTGATTACCAAAAATAATTTATATGGATCTATCTGCACCAGTGAGTGCATTGGAAAAAACGATGGGCACTTTTGAAAGCAATGTAAAGGAAACTGGGCTTGCAGGATTTTCCTGTTAGTCACACATCTGTTTTTACCAATCCCGTGATGCTTCCAGGTGTTTGGCTGAGTTATTTGCTTGGCCACAAAGATACCAAACACATGTCAAGTGACCCAATTATTTTTCTTTAAGGAATTCTGCCTTCAGAGCCACAGCTCCTCACATGCCTTGCTGCTGCTGCGTGGGATTACAGACAGCTCTTTATTATCCCTGACTCACGTCACGATGGGCTAATTGTACAAACGCAGCCAGCGTATTGTGCAGCGCCTGTGGATCCAGCTCAACACTCCTTTGTTCTGTGCTCACTGCCAGGGCTGTTGTCCCATCTCCTGGGCAGTCAGCGTTGCATACAAATACCTTGTTTTCTGCCACTGACTCTGCAGCTGAACTGCCCAGTGTGAGCTTTAAAACCTCAGTTTGCTACAAGTCAGTGGGGTTTTGTTACCACTGCCAGTGGGTTCAGGTGTGTGTGCACTCCTGGATGCTTGTTTCCTATTGCTGCTTGTTGTGGTTTGACACTGGCCAAATGCCAGGCACTCACAAAAGTCACTCAGTCACCCTCCCCTGCCACAGCTGGGCAGAGGACAGAAAAATTAATTAAGGCTTCATGAGTTGAGATAAGGACCAGGAGAAAATACTCCAAGGGTAAAACAGGCTCAAACAGGCAAAGTGAGTTTTTATAGTGGTTACAGGTGGAAACTGGGTGGAAACACCAATTTTTAGATTTCCCAGCCAATGAACCAACTTATGTGGTGGGTTGAGTACCCACTAGAATTAATTATTCTTTTTCTGCTGTGAGATAAGAAATAACAGGAGAGTAAAGCGGGCCTAAATTTTAAAAAAATAAAGAAATTTTATTTAAACAGAATTGAAAGGAAAGAAAAAAATTAATAAGAATCAGAATAAACTTTCAGAACATCTTTCCTCCTCCCATAATCCTCCCCTTCTTCCCACTGACAATGTATAGAGAAAAAACCTGAGACTTAGGTCAGTTTATCATTTTTAAAATAGTTTTTCATCTGTTCTTTTAGGGAGAGGAGTCTCGCTTACCATGCTATGGAGACTTTTTACAAGAAAAACAGTTCTCTCGTAGCTTTAATATCACAGCAAACTAGCTGCCCAGGAAAAGAAAATCAGTTTGTGGTGTGAAAAGTCCCTCCCACGCTTTGCAGCTTTCCCAAAGCTGCTTTTGTGGGCTATGCCAACTTATTGGGGTGCTATTTTAAGGATGAGCAGTTTTCAGTTCTTTTCATCCATCTCTGGGAACAGAGGTCTTTCCCTTTCATTCCCAGGGCAAGGTTTCTCATTCATCTCCCTCTTTTTCTATTCAAGTTTCTTATTGAATTACAGCCACTTTACCATTTGCTCGCTGCAAGACTGGTGCCTCTGCTCGTGACTGTAGGAAGAACCTACATCTCCTCAACACATTACATGAATTTACAAGGGAAAAATCCCCAGGTCTGATATACCCAAAATACATTTTCACCATAGCTTCATGAAAGAAATTCATCCCAAGAATAAGGTATCTTCTCAATCCCCTCCTATCTAGAATTTGACTCCTTCTTTACTGACCTCAGTGTCTCATGTTGTTCTCCCCACGTGTCCTCACCCCTTCCCTTTTCTGATTCAGGAGAGAACTGGCATTCACAAGTGCATCTGTTCTCACAATTTATCAGTCAAAACAGTCTTTTATAGAGTTCTCCAGCACCGAAAGGCTGATCTTGTCCAGACTCTGCCACAGAGCGGTCGCTGGCCGTGTCCCTCGCTGCACGTGGTCTCTGCCGACACCGCACGAGCCGTGCTGGCCGCTGGCTTTACTTAGCACTCCCCTTCATGAGGAGTGCCAAAACAAGAAAAGCTGCTGCTGCTGCTGGTTTTGTCCTTCCATCTGCAGCACAGCTGGCTGAAAACCAGCAAAGCAAACAAAGTCCATTGCGAGTCATGCCAAGGCAGTCACGGCTGTGCCGATCCGGGCCGCGCAGTCCCGGCCACGTGGTCTCTCCCGTCCTGGGATGGCAGTGGGCACTCCCAGCCCCGGCTGCTCCTCTTGGCGCTGGTCCTGGCTGCAGGATTGCTCCTGGTGCTGGTATGGACCAGCGGGCTCTGCCAGGAAGGGGCCAGCACCACAGCAGAGCTCGGGGCAGCCCAGCCCGGGCCTGGCTGCAGGGCCCGCACAGGCCCAGCCCAGGCCGACCTGTTCAAAGGCCAAAAGCTAAGAAGGCGTCCTGGGTTATGGAAAACAAAAATGTGTATTCTATTTTCATCTCCTGAAAGCACTGTTCTTCTTTACTCTGGGAGGAGTAGGGCAGGTGCCTTTTGTCAATGGGCCAACTGTAGGGCATTGTTTCTCATCTGTTTCACCACCTGGTCTTCCCTCCAGGGGGATATTTTTCTGCTAATGGGCCATTAACACCTCCCCAAACTAACACATCCCCAAACTATACCCTCCCCAAAGCAGTACATTCCACATTCCATCATCCTATTGTGAGATGCTCCACCCAGTGCGGGGAGCCAACCATTCCTACCTGGATAAAACTGAGACACAGAAACACCAGGGATCTGGCTTCACCCGATTCCTGGAGGAAGACTGGACCCCTTTCTCACCACCACTGGACCCTTTTCTACAGGATCATCTCTACTCCACCAGAACCACCTCTGCCACTCCAGGAGGACTCACTTTTGGACTTCTTCCAACACCCTGACCAACAGGGTGTCAGGTTGTAGCTCTGGCTCTGTCAGGATTTCCCAAAATTGTTGTTTGTTTGCTGGTGTGGTTGGGTGGTTTTGTTTTTCTACTACATTTGTATTGTTAGTATTCCTAGTTATTCCTGTTATTCCTATCCCCAAATCTTTGCCTGAAAGCCCTTAATTGTAAAATTATAATTTGGCAGGGGGTGAGGGGTTTACATTCTCCATTCTAAGGGAAACTCCAGCTTTTCCTGGCTGATACCTGTCTTTCCAAATTAAGACAGAAGGCTTTCCTGGGGTTTGTTCAGTTTTTTAACATGTGTGTTTGCAGAGGTGTATTCAGCTCTTTAGTTGGTTTAACAGGTTGTCAGTATTCAAACTAGCCACTGATTGGTTTTGTCAGGCACAGAGGAAGCTGTTAGCAGCTTCTTCTCTGCTTACTAAATATCAGTCAACGCAAAACTAGCAGTTTATTACTAACAAAATCAGAAGAGGATAATGAGAAGTAAAATAAGCCCTTAAAAACACCTTTTCTTACCCCAGCCCTGCCCTCCTTCCCACCCACAGTGCAGAAATAGGGCTGTGGGGGTTTTGGTCAGTTCATCACCTGAGGTTTTCTTTGCTGCTCAGGGAGAGGAGTGCTTCCCCTGTGAGACCCTGGGGTCCTCCCACGGGAGACAGTTCCCTGTGAACTTCCCCAGCATGGTGCCAACCTCATGAGCAGCACCCTCTAATCTCACAAGCAGCAGTCCTCCCAGAACTGCTGCAATGTGAGTCCCTCCCATGGGCAGACAGTCCTCCCAGAACTGCTGCAGTGTGGGTCACTCTTCCACGGGGTGCATTCCTCCAGGGACAGGCTGCTCCAGCCTGGAAGCAGGGTCTCTACTGGGTTTCCCACAGGATCACAGCCTCCTCCAGGCATCCACTGCTCCAGCGTGGACACCTTCCCCAGGGGCTGTGGGTGGATCTCTGCATCCCCCATGGATCCCCAGGGGCTGTGGGTGGATCTCTGCCTCCCCCATGGATCCCCAGGGGCTGTGAGTGGATCTCTGCATCCCCCGTGGATCCCCAGGGGCTGTGGGTGGATCTCTGCATCCCCCGTGGATCCCCAGGGGCTGTGGGTGGATCTCTGCATCCCCCGTGGATCCCCAGGGGCTGTGAGAGGATCTCTGCATCCCCCGTGGATCCCCAGGGGCTGTGGGTGGATCTCTGCATCCCCCGTGGATCCCCAGGGGCTGCAGGGGCACAGCTGCTTCACCATGGTCTCACCACAGCCTGCAGAGGAATCTTGTTTCCAGTGCCTGGGGCAGTTTCTGCCCTCCTTCTCCACTGACCTTGGTGTCTCCATGTTGTTTCCCTCACATATTCTCACCTCCCTTTCTTCTCTGTCTAGGAAAAAAAAAAACCACCGAAACTGCGTGCCTCACTTTGTTTTGTTTTCTTCTTAATTCTGTTATCACAGAGGCATTACCATCATCTGTAATTGGCCCAGCTTTGGCCAGCAGCATTGCCCATCTTGAAAGCCATCAGGAATTGGCTCTGCTGGACATGGTTGAAGCTTCTAGCAGCTTCTCACAGAAATCATCTTTGTGACCCTCCCGCTACCATAACCAGGCCATGCAAAACCAACACACTGCTGTTGGTCAAATCTCAGTTTTTGGAACTATCGGTTTTTGTATTTTCTGTTATTATCAACAAGCATGATTTCTCTATTTCAGAGAGTTGCAGGTTGGTCACTGAGGCTTCAGAGCCATTGAGGGAACAAGAATGAATTCTTACCAACTGCAGAGGTCCTGAGGGGTTTGGGAGGGGGTACATGGTCACAGGAAATGGGAACAGACTTGATTTATTAACTCATGGTGTGTTTTGTCCATGGCCTGGCGGTCTATAACAGAATCCCTGAAGTCCCAGACAATCCTTGGAGTAAGACATTTTTCAAAAAGGTGCAGTTTAGTTCCAGTAAAACTACAAAAATGTTGCTGCGGGGCCTCTGAGTTCTACTTTCCCTGTGACAGTCGTGGTGATGTCCAGTAAAAGTGGGCAAGTAGTGCACTTAAAATTCAGCTGAGTCTTTTTACTTTCAAATAATGCATGTGAAGCATTTGCTTTATGTACATCAAGCCACAGCAACCCCCTGTGGATACCAACCCATCCCCAGGAAGATACCCAAAGCCCAGGGAGAGAGCTGTCCCCTCATCCTGCCTAGCTCTTTGGCTCCAAAATTGTAGTAAAGGGTCAGATTTGTATGGTGTCGCTTCAAGACAGAGAAGAATTGATGAGACTGATTGGGAAAACGTGAGCTGGACACCTTGTTTATCTTGTACCTGGCTTGAGTGAGGAGTATCAATTGGATGATGTCTGGACTGCAGCTGAGGTCTCACAGCCCAAGGTTGCTTCACCTGACTCTGTAACAGTCAATGCCCACACTCCCTGCACCATGAAAAACAAGCTTTGTTGGATTATTAAGAAGAAAATGATAGGTGCAACGACCCTCTGACAAGAAAGCCTTTATTGCCACTTCAGAAAATGGAGTAGAACCAAAGTGTTTGTTCTACTTTTTTTGACAACTATAAATCCTGGAGTAACTGAGACGCTCATTAGTCCCCATTTAGATTTTAATTTACATACCCTTCAGGATGCAGCTGAGCTCCCTCATGGGAGAATGTAAAGCATGCACACAAATATATCCATATCCCACCTATAACATGCAGTTGTTCCATTCCCATGGGACAGGCTAGAATCTATAGTGTAAAAGGAGAGAGCAGAATGTGATGAAGGGAGAAAACACTCCTGGAGGAGGAGAACATCTCCACTTTCTTGAGATCTGTCAGTGGGCTGTGTCTCCACTCCTAAAGAAGCTCTTTTAGGTGAGCTTTTTGCCTCCAACTGTGTTAATGAAGATGCATGAACATTCATTTGTGCATACATATGTATAGTGCGCTAATCTCCCTCACTATGCTTTCTGTTGTGCCACATGTTAACAGTCTTTAATTAGTGCATCACTATGTATCACCTGCAATCCTGAACTTGCTTTCCTGTTGCCTCAATAAACCACACTATTCATGAATCTGGATTGTACAAATCCATATTGAATGTGATCATATCTGTAGTACTAAATTGGTAAACTGGATTATTTGTGTGTCTGTGCTCAAGCTTTTTATTTTTTTTTTTTTTTGAGCTCGACCAGACTTACAGTGCTTATCTGCCTATAATCAGAAATTTAGCCCAGCCACACCCAGCTCTCTCGATATCTGAAGACCAGCTGGAACACAAGGAGGTTTTACTTCTGCTGAATTCCTATACCCTTAAGGCAACAGGACTGAGAAAGGCCCAGCTGTGAAGTCCTGTCTTGCTGCCCTGGGAAATTCCCATTGTCCTGGCCCTGAGAAGCTGCTAACCCCTACTGCCCCCTGCCATGTGTAGGGCACAAGAAACAAAACCCATCTGAAATGCAGCTGTCCATCATTGCTCTGTGTCCAGCATCTCCATACCAGCTTTCTATCAGCTGAGGTATGCCAAGACCCATGTGGAGCTTGCTGACATCAAGCAAAGCACACTGAAAGGAGAGGACTTCACAGATTCACAGGTTTTTAACCTTGTTTTAAATGTCTCTAGCACTCTGACATGACACTCTGTGAATGCCATAAAAATGGATTTTTTAGTCAGGGGAAAAAAAATATTTAGAATTCTTTCGATTCTACTATCAAATCACAAGAAGAAAACCTCAAGCACTTTACAGATTTACATTATCAAAACTCAGAAATAAACCTCCATGAGAAAATTTCAGAAAATTTCAAAAGTATTCCAGTCAGGGCATTAAAAAAATCTGAAAATCTACCAGGACCTGCGATGCACTTTTTCTTTTCTTTTTCTTTTTCTTTTTCTTTTTCTTTTTCTTTTTCTTTTTCTTTTTCTTTTTCTTTTTCTTTTTCTTTTTCTTTTTCTTTCTCTTTCTCTTTCTCTTTCTCTTTCTCTTTCTCTTTTTCTCTTTTTCTCTTTTTCTTTTTCTTTTTCTTTTTCTTTTTCTTTTTCTTTTTCTTTTTCTCTTTTTTTTTTTTAATTTACTGTCTCTGAAGTGGTATTCCACACCACACCTGGCTCCACAAGACTTATATTTGACAGTGTGATAACTTACGATTTGCAAAAGAACAGCAGCTCTCACTATGGCTTCTCAAATGGAATCAGCTCTGCAGAGTTTAATGTAAGAGGAACATCCTTCTCATTCAACTCCTCATGGCAGTTCAAGGAAAATGGATGTGATCCATCCTACAGCTGCCAAACTCCAGTGCGGACCAGTGGGAATGAAGGCATGGCCCTGCTCTCAAATCTTTCTGAAATCTTTCTCTTCTAGGAAGAAGAGAGGTACACTAATAATCAGTGCTGTGCTGCCATTTGCAGTGGCTGGTTTGGACCCTCACAAGAAGGCATAACCCAGCTTTCCACTTCAGTTAAAGAAGAACACTTCTGCTAATTACAGTGAGTGCTGAATCACAGGCAAGTGATTCAGCACCAACTACCTTTTCTCAGGTGCTACGACTTCATCTCTTCTGGCTAGGACTGAAACTGGGAAAGGGAAGCTGAACACCACTTTTGAATTACTTCCTCTCTCCCAACCAAAGTACAGAACCATGAGCCTACTTTTACTGGCAACAGAGGGAAAATGCAGCAATGAACTGGGAAGGAACAACCTTTTCAACTTTTCAGTCTTTCTAACCACATAGAACTAAAAAGTAAGTTGGTAAACCCATAGCTTAATCCTCTCTCTACTGCAAATCCAGTCTGTCAACAACAGTTTTGGAGTCCTTTTACTTTTGTTATGAAACAGCAGTTGTATTATTTGACATTTACCAAAAAGGTATTGCAATGCTCTACCTCCTCTTCAAAAATTAAATCTTCATTTCAAAAAAACCCAAACATTATGATCTGCCTGTGGTAATAAATTATGTTTCCTGCATCATTAATGTCTCCTTCTAGCAGATTGCCTTAGCTATGAGGTAACAGGTCAGTCTAAGAGAGGCAGCAGTAACATAGTACTCAAATAGATTAAGCACCATAGATTTCTTCTTCATTCTCTTATATTTATTCATTACTGTGGATTTTGTTCATATTAATCCCCAATCTGTCCATATTCCTCATTAAAAACAAAAACAAAAACAAAAACAAAAACAAAAACAAAAACAAAAACAAAAACAAAAACAAAAACAAAAACAGAAAAAACAACAACAACGACCAAATACCAAAACCCAAAAACACCAGAACACCCAAAAAGCAACCATTGGCAAATAATCAGCCTCATTAAATACATAAAAAATAAAAAGAGAATGGAAGCAAGCTGGAAATAAAATAATGTGTTGGACCATGTTATTTTAAAAGTCCCAAGAGAGCAAAAGCTGTTAATTTGGCAACAAATTTCAGTGAATCTAAATAGTAAATAAGCTGTAGATAACACTAATTATGAAGATGCTTCAAATGTTTCTGCTGCAGCTGCCAAAACACTTTCTATAGCTCTATTCTGTGACAATGTTTTTATCAAGAATTCAAAAGAAATAGCATCATTTCCACAGGCTGACTTATGTGTTTATATGGCTATATTTAAACAGATACTGTCAAACTTCATTCCTGCAAAGCTTCAAGAATACTACAGACTTCTGAGTGAAAAAAGTGGAACACCTAAAAAAAAGTCACAATCATGACAGAAAATAAAGACCTTTTAATTAAAGGATTCTTAGTCAACAAAAATCCACTAAGATATGAACACACAGGCATACTGTTTTAATTCTTGGCCTAAAAAATATCTGCCAGGTTTAAGTATTCTAACTGAGTTCACACAAAACAGAAGAGTCATTGCAAAAATCCATCTGCATAACCAGGGCCAATTGTGTACTGCATGCATGCAGAAGTTAAATCACCTTCCTTCCTGCCCCAACAGTATTTCAGCAGCTACAGCATGGTCCTACTTCTTTTGTGCGTAAGATTTGAAGGGTTTATAACTGGTTTTTGTGAATAACAAATGATGTTTTTCAAAGTTGAAAGAGATAAAATAGCATTTATCAAAAAACAAAGTCATTCTCAAAAATGATACATTTGTGACATTAATCTGTCACTGTTATTTCTTTCACTATGTATGAAAACACATTGGAAGAACTCAGTGGCCTCTACCATTTACTGCATGGATTCCTGCCATGGTCTGAAGAGAACACTCTCACCCTAAAAGGCTCCAGAATTTTGCAGCAAATCCATCTTTTATCAGACAATTATCCCTGGATATTTCAAAATCTATGGACTGACATTGTGTAACTACTGATCAGCTCTGTCAAGCTGATCAATGTGTCATATCCTACAAAAAGATTGGGTGTTGACTTATATTAGACCTATTGTAACATAGGAAAATCCAAGTCAATTACAGTGATGGTTTTATTACACTTGTTGACACTTGTTTGGGGTATTTTGTTCATTTGTTGTGAACTTGTGTCCACTGAGCAATTATCTAGAGAGCTTAAGAAAAGATCAGAAAACTTTCAAAGTGTTCTCCCACTGCTTTTATAGGCTCCTTGTTTAATTTTCTTCCTTTACTCTAAGCAAAGAATGTGATAGAAGCAAGTCTATCAGAAAATACTTTATTACACCTCAACCAGATATAATGCATGAAAAGTACATTAATGGTATATTAGGGAGATAGTTGTTTATTCACAAGCATTGTGAATACTTATTATTGTGGGATATCTAACCAAGGGCAGAAAGCAGGGAATGGAACTTTCCAGGCTTCACTTTATAGATTTGTTTCCTTATATTGTACAAAAGAAAATATATTCATTATAACAGAAGCAAAAATACCCTCTTGACTATAGCAACCTCAATTGTGCTGTGTTTTCAGGGGAGCTTGTCAGCAGCTGTCTGATCAACTCTGATCTTGATTCCCACTGTAAACATCAAAGGTGCTTTTTATGGTTTACCATAAAAAAAGCACCAGACTTCAACAAGGGCTCTTTTGGGTTGTAGTTTTCTGGAGACATCAAACTGCAGAAATCCTGTCTGCAGAAGTGCTAGAAGATATCCAAACAGTTTCTGCAGCTTCTGATTCCCTGTTCCAACAACCTTTGGTTAAACCTCTTGTTTCTCTTACCAAAGATGAATCATTTAGTCTTTTACACAGACCAATTTATCTCAAAACCTGGCTTGAGTGCCAAACTTGAAACACTTAGTATTAGACACATAAGTATCTGTCCAACTCTCCTTTCACATACAGTGGACCAGACCTTCAATAGATCCTAACAATACAAAGGTTCTATGGATTTTGTGTCAGATTCTGTACTTGGTTACATAGGTAATATTCACAGTGTTAATCTACCAACACGACAGAGGTGGATTTGTACTGATAAGAATAGAACACAAACCTGCATTTTTATAATTTCTGAAACTATCACATCCTCCTTGAGCATCTCTTTAGCAAAGAATAATCTTAACGCTGTACTTGATTTAGGTAATATTGACAGTTCCTTCTTCTGACATCAATTCATTCCTCAGAGAAGACAATTAGAAAACCACTTTAGCCAGAGCAGAATTGTATCTCTGTTGAAAGGTGTATCTGCAAAAAAAAAAAAGGTCAAGGATGTGACATACCCTCTCTGCAGTCACCATGAATACATAAAGACCCATAAACACCTATATTCAGGGCTGTTAGAATACCACATATCTTAGTATCATTGGGCTGTTCACAAAGCAATAAGAAAGCTCTCAACATCACAGAACATCAAAAGCTTTCCTAAAACATTATTGGTATGCACACTCCAAAGACTTGCTCCAAATCTGTCAAAGGTCAGGAAAAAAGGGAACTTAGGAAGAGATTAGCTTTTTCTTCTAATGAACATTTCTGTGTAATCCATTTATTATTGTGATGTAATTGTCACTTAAGGCAAAGAATCACATCCGTGTTAAGCAAACGAAACGCTTAATATATTATATATTTTTATGCACTTTTGTTGAAAAAGTAGGGACTGGCACTTGGCTTGGTGAGTTGTGACAATGGCATACAAATACGACTGCATTTTTTATGTAATGCATTGATCAACCTTGTATTTTTATAAAGCATTTAAAAAATAAGATCCATAAATAAATGGTACAGATTTTAGGTGAGCATAGTACATTTACATTTACTAGTGAGCATTTACAGAGGCCTGTAAAATGGACAGCATTTATACATAAAGTGGACAGACTAGTTGGTGCTGTTTTGCATGGATTAAAAGTCAATACACCTTTTCTGGTACAGTGATCATTTTATATAACATAATCCCCATAGCATCACAAAAATGTGGATGTCCTGAGGGACTTTCTGAGTAAGTGCCTCCATGAAACAGCTTGCCTTGAGAGCAGTCTTGCCCTGCAGCAGGGGAGATGTCTAAGCACAGTCCCTCTGTCTCAGAGAGGATGGCTGTGAGCCAGGTTCACTGCTAATCTCTGAAGTACCTGGGTTTGCTCTCCAGTGTGCCTGCTGGAAACACTGCTGGCATAACCACCCAGCCCAGAAAGCTCCCCGCTCGCCATGCCACCCTGAGCTGAAAACCTTATGACAATTTTCATAAAAATAGATGAAATAGCACAGGATTCTAGGTGTCAGCTGGAATAAGTCCCACAGAGGCTCTTACAGCAGTGAGTAATTTCCAAGTACCAATAATTGTGCTTTGTGTACACATACTATTCCTGTAAGGAAGCAAACAAAACTAAGCCTATGTAGCCAGTTATCAGGGAAAATGCAAAGGGAAGAAAGGAATCTTTGTCTCTAACTTTCATGGTATTTTTTCTTGTGCCTTTTAATAGTTGTAGTATTCAGAGTGCCGAAGTACTGTTGAAACTCATAGAATTACATTGTATAAAGTTACTGCAGATACATTCATTATTTCTGATTATCAGAAAGATCAACTCGAATCTCAAAACACATACTGAGTGTTGAGGAAAAATCTAGGGCACAAGAATGTTCAGAATAACTTTACGCTACAAGGCAATGACAGTTTCTTCTCCATCTATAAAAGAGGATTTCTTTTTATGTATGCAAGATTATACTCCACTTTTCAGCTTTAAAATTCAACATCTTTTTTTATAAAAAAAGAATAAACCTCTCAAACCTTTTTCTAAAATATTAACTAGTGAGTGGATTGTCTTAAGGTTCTCTGAATCGTCTCTTGGGAGATGCCATGTCTTCCTACATTATACTGATGCCAAATATTTCTTGCCAAGTGAAAGGAGAACTGGAATTCACTGTTAGAGTGGCATTTTGTCGAAATTCATTATTGCCACAGTAAATGTTATCACTTTGGTCAATCCAGTATACGGCAATTTAAATATTTTAAATTTTTAAAATATTAAAGATATATAATTTTTGAAGATGCTGAATTTTTATTTATGTTCTTAAACTGTTTAGAAAAACATTTTGTAAACTCTTCTACATCTTTCATCTATTTATGCCTTTTATATTGTTGATGTTGAATATAGATGATATTATTGATTTAGGTAATTTGTGCTAAATGCTATAGCTAATAATTATAAATATGTAGGGGTTATTAAGCAAACTGCAGAAATTGCAAATATGTAGAAGCTATTAAGCAATAATTGCTAGTTGCAGAAACCGCAGAAGTAAAGAAATTAGAAAGAGCCTGGCCTTGGTGCAGGATAGTGTAACGGAACTTTGAATCATAAGACATGAAGAAAGGAAGAAATGAGAGATATGGTGAAACCATGGTGACCACAGTGGAAGGTCCCCATGGACACACTGCGAGGAAGAGGACAGACTTCATCCACCGACCACCGTGAGAGGGCAGAAGACCCCAGACTGCTGGAGTTAGAAGACTCAACTGTGACCAAATATGGAAAAACTGAGGAGGGCCCAAGGGGTGTTTGTAAACCAAAAAGTTATAAAAATGGGAAGCTATGGGGAAAACTCTGAAAGCTGTGTGTGGAGCACGAGTTGAGACTTGTGCTCTCCTGCTTTCCCAGCGCACTGCTTGCTTCAACTTCTCACTTAAATAAAGGTTTATATAATTGGCAATCAATTACTGGGTCTTTTGTACTTAGCAATATCCATCACGCCTCTACTAAACAAAATTACTATTAGATTGTATGCACAAGGACCCTAGTTCTGCTGTACTCCCTTTTTCAAAAAGAATTATTTTTCTTCCTCTTCCACCCTGCCACCTTCCTTTCATGATTCTTGCCTTTTAGTGACAGAAAAATGGTATGTAACACAAGAAATAAATTGTCCTCAATTACTATGATTTCAGATTTTATAGTACTCTGAAGTCAAATCTAATCTAACTAATCTAAACAATTCCTTTCAGAGTAAAAAGTATGATGCTTATTTGTGAATATATTACTGGTTTAACCTGGGCAAATGAAGAACAGCAACAATTCATCTTTCATCTCTCCTTACGCATGGAATTCACTGTTGATTTCAAACATGAAACTTGGTATGCACTGAGTGTGACTCTATACTGGAGTAATAAGATGCTATTCAGTTTGCCATAATTCCATTTATTTTTATATTAGGGATCTATTTTCTTTTTTTTTACCCTTAATTCTGGTAGTTTTTAGCTTTAGGAGTTCTTAAAGTTTGCCTTGCAAGTGCTATCAAATTCTGAAAAAGACAGAATTAGCACACTTCAAGGATTAAGTTTGAATTTAAATATTTAGCACTTTGCATAAAAGTGACCCAGTTTCAAAAATATTATCAGGAAAATTCCACATACAGCTGCAAAGCTGGTATTGCTTTCTATGTACAGTTACTTATACCATGAGCAATTTCCAGTCTAATTCAAGAGTATCTATGACAAATATTAGAAATATGTTCTCCATATGCATCTTTAAGGAAATAATTTAGGGTATTTCAGAAACATGCAGTCATACAGGAAATCAGACTTTAAAATTTTTATTGATCCTGGGGACTAGACATCTCCATTTTGAATGTGATACGTGGCTGATGTATCACTTTCATCATCATGTTAGTGATTAACCAGGAAGACTCCCATTCCAAAAAGGCATCTTTGATGGTGGCCTAGCTGAAGCTAATAAATACAATTTTCACTTCGAGTACCTAGGTTTGAGATGGAAAAATTCTGAAATGACAGGAAATGTTAATCATTGCTTTGGTCTTTAAAAACGAAATTACTGAAGAACATTATGACATTGGAGTTTCAGGAAAGTATTTATTATATTTACTTCAACAGATTTTGACAAGCACTACCATCAGGATTTTCAAAGGGGCTTGTCTGAGCAATAGCTGGAGCTGCATCACAGAAAATGCAACATGATGCCAAGCTTGGAAGAGCTTGAGATGTGAAATCATGTGAACCTCATGAAGTCCAGTAAGATCAAGTGCAAGGTGCTGCACCTGGGTTGGGGCAAACCCCATTATCAACACAGGCTGGGGATGAACAGATCCAGAGCAGCCCTGCCCAGAAAGACTCGGGGGTGATGGAGGGTGAGAGGCTGGACATGACCCAGCCATGGGCACTCACAGCCCAGAGAGCCAAACGTGTCCTGGGCTGCATCCAGAGCAGGGTGGGCAGCAGGGCCAGGGAAGGGATTCTGCCCCTCTGCTCTGCTCTGCTCTGCTGAGAGCCCACCTGCAGTGCTGCATCAGCTCTGGGCTCCCAGCAGAGGACATGGACCTGCTTCAGTAGATACAGAGGAGGGCTATGAGGATGACAAGAAGGATGGAGCATGTCTCCAATGAAGAAAAGATGAGAGACCTGGGGTTGTTCAGCCTTGAGAATAGAAGGTTCTTGGGAGATCTTACTGTCCCAGTACCTAAAATGGGCAGATTCAGACTAGATATAAGGAAGGAATTTTTTACCATGTGTGTGGTGAAACACTGGAACAGGTTTCTCAGACACATCGAAGATATCATCCTTGGGGCTTGTTCAAGATCAGGCTGGACCAGGCTCTGAGCAACCTAACTAAAGATCTCCCTGCTCATTGAAGGGACTAGATGACCTTCAAGGGTCTCCCACAACTCAGATATTGTATGGTTCTATGAAGAGAGGAGATACACAGTGCTGCAGCTCCCTGCAGCTTTGAATCCTGGGATTCAAAGCCACCCAGTAAGTGCTGGAAAGGGGAACTCTGTGACTGAGGTGGAAAACTCTCAGCTGGCCCACAGCAGCATGCACACTATGGACACTAGTCACCCCAGTGGGATTCCTGGATAATTCATGAGTGCTAAGTGACTGTATTTCCTTAATTAAGGCAAAATTGCCTGGAGAGGTGATAAGAGGATAAAGTAAGCTATTAAAAGGACAGGTTGCCATATGTCTTGGTTTGGGAAGACAGGTGTCTGCCAGGGAAAGCTGGAGTTTCCCTTGGAATGGAGAATGTAACCCCCCTCCCTCCAAATTATTACAATTTTGCAATTAGGGGTTTTCAGGCAAAGAGATGGGAATAGAAGTATCAGTTCTTTACTAGGACTATTAAAAATACAAACGTAGTAGTACAAAAAACAAGCAAGCAAACAAAAACCCTAGAAACCCTGACAGAGTCAGAAATACAGCCTGACACCCTGTTGGTCAGAGTGTTGGAAGCAGTCCAAATAAATCCTCCTGGAGTGGCAGATGTGGTTCTGTTGGAGTGGAGATCATCCTGTAGAAAAGGGTCCAATGCTGGTGAGATGGGCGCAGTCTTCCTCTGGAATCCTCCCGCTGGAGAACAGGATACCTCGTGTTCCTCTCAGTTTTTATCCAGGTAGGAACAGTTGGCTCCCCTCCACTGTGTGATGATGATGGAATGTTATCAGTCATGTGGTGAGCCTTAATGGCCCATTAACAGCAGATATCCCCCGAAGGGAAGAGAGGTTGTGGAAGAGACAAGGAACCCATCTGGTTTTAACAGCTGGCCCATTATGAGAAGGCATCTGCCCCTCCCCCTGGAGTTATGAGGAATGGGTTATACACAAGATAAAGAAAATATCCCCCCAGCCAATTTCAACAGATGGAAAATAGAATACACTTCTTTTTTTCTTTTTTTTCTTTTTTTTTGTTACAGAACCCACTACACCATATCTCAGTTACAGTTTTTCAGGGAAAGGAGAAGGCTCTAAATGGATGTGGAATAATAAAAGACTATAAGGAGGATATAATGAATATGCAGAGTTGCTCCTGGAGGGATCACAGAAAAGGATTGGGTTGACTTTTGGGCTCTTCAGGAGGAGGTGAGCCTTCTGCACTTCACACTGCAAGGGCCTTGTAAAGTTACAGAGAAGAAAGAATGAGTACATATGAGAATTCATATGTGCTGAATTTCTAATCATATATTTTTATCTGTTAGAAGCCTATAATTAATCTTTAATAATAATTTTATAATTGATACTCCATAGAACATTTATTCTCCTGTCCAATACCAATGGCTTTGTAAGGGTTGATAAATGTTTGCACTTTACTTTGGATAGATACAATCTTATAAAAACACTAAGTACAGATCTAAAAGCTGGGGAGCAACATGCCATAGAATCATATATATCTTGGGCAAGACCAGAGAGTTTCTTACAAGAGGGAAATCACATTGTTTTTTTCTGTCTGGTTGAAATCTACGTCTTCTGCAGAAAAGTGCTATCATTTGGAAACGCATTCCTGTTGACGTATTCTAGAATCAGAGAGAAAAAAAATGAAAGCCACAAAAAAAAAGCTCAGGTGAAAATCAAACTACAGATTTACATCCACGAAGGGGCTATGAAAGAATGTCAGAAATTGCAATCCAACAGAAATATATTTTCCAGAGAAATCATTGAAACGTTGATGGAGTTTCATTAAAAGGAAGGATCTTACCTTACCTAGGTGACATAATATTGCTTAATGCAAACTGCTGAGCTTTGTAAATGGCAAAAGAATAGATAAAAATGTGGAAAAGTTCTCAGGTAATAAATCACATCCTTGAGCAAAGACAGGTAATATGTTTGTCCACTTGGACTAGTGAGATTCCTTAGTAAAGCACTGGACTATGATCTGTGAATATTTATCTCAGCAAATAATACTGTACTGTATATAATAATAATATTAATACTGTTTCTGCAATTCTTTTTTTACAATTTCTAATTGATTGTGCAGAAAAAGTAGGTTATGTTGTCTCTAGGCTGACTGGTCTTCAACATACAGCTTCATATGTGACACCAGATTCACAACAAAAGACATATCAACTGTTACATGAATTCCTATGGTTGTTCAGCCCTCAGAACAACCCCCATAGAATAGGAGTATGTGAAATGCTGGCCTTCTGCATGTTCTTGTAATTTTTTGTTACTCAGTGTACTTGGATTGGAGGATTCCTCATGCCTCCGGTTTCCTGGGATACAAGAATCAAATCTGGACCACAGAAAAAAAAAATTCAATAATCAGCTTTGTTCTCTTATATACTAATTTAGGTTGGAAAGACAAGCTTTTGCAGCAGAAACAGGACAGCAGAGATAACATTAGGGTTAATGGTCTTGTGTTTGCCTTCACGGAGGTCAGCTGAAGGTTGATGGTCTTGTTTGGGGGGGTACAGAACTCTGCACATTCCTGGTGTTCAAACACCAGCTAGGGTATCTCAGTGTCATTGGTCTAAGTAAAAATCAATGTATAGAGAAAGCCTTAATCCCAATAATGTATTAATAACATATTTTAAGCAGGCCTAGGGGGAACTCTTCTTCTACACAGCAACAATATTTAGACTTATCTACCTGGCAGCTTCCTGGATAAGGTATTACTGAGCCATCCTCTTGACTTCAATATGCCATTTTGTGCTTATTCAAAGTAAGCCTTTCCCACAGTCTTACACAATTATTATCAGTCTTCCAGAGTGGCAGGTATTTTGCTGAGATGCAAGTTTTCTTCACTAGTTATTCTGATGTGAATACTTTACACTAACATGTGTAGTGACAGGTCAGTGTTGAGGATTATGACAAATTAAAGAGATTTCTGTGAACACACTAAAACTTCATGCAAAATAATCTGTACATTGTTCACCGTGGGTCTGCCAAGTGCCATCATCACCCAGAGTCATTTTGTTTGCCTCTTATTTGGTGAACACTGGGAAATCGTGGAAAGCTGGCTTAATAAATATGTGACAACCTATAAGATAGTCACAGAATGAAGTTATGAGATCATCTTTTATCTCTGGGGCACATAAATTGAGTCTATAACTACAATACCTCATTTGTAGAGTGTTTAGTACCCACCACCACCATTGTCTCCATAAGGCCTATGAAATCAAATTCTTCAAAGCTTTTTAATTAAAATAAGAAATCACAGCTGAGGGGGGAAAGTTAGAGTTTCTATAAATTAGCCACTGTAAATTAAACACCATTCTCTAAAATCTGTGGCAACTTCATGAGTAGATTATAACCTGTAGAATGGAAATCTGTATGCCTCCCATTTCAGAGTTTCTCAATATCTTGGGCTATTTCAGTAATTTATTTTACTCTAAGGATGAACAATTTGTGTAAAAATCACCTGTTTATATAAACCTCTTTTTGTTTCAGGAGATTAATATAAAAATTTGTAAATTATGAAGACACAAAAGTTACAGGATGGGGGTTTATTCTCACCATAACTAGGTCTTGTTACTTTTCTCTTTGCTTTGTATTGATGGCTGTTGACATCCAAGCAAAGGAAACAACTTGTCTGGGAAGTTTCTGATATAGGTGTTCATGTACTGCACATCTGGAATTGTCTAGGTTAGCCTGGTTTTGTCTGTTGTTTCTGATTTCCTTAGAGGAGGTTATAACCTCAGAACTAGAAATGAAAAATGCTAGGAACTCTAACAACCTCAGTAATTACTAAGTAAATTCATTTTAATGCCACCGAAGGGCAAGTAGATGGTTTTGAATATAATTATATATACAAAAAACCCTCCACCTCTTCTGCCAGCATATTGAAAGGCAGGGATTCCTTCTTCAAATTCCTTAGCTGCATGCTTAAGCTACCAGGTAAATCATTTGGGCGGTGGTTGAACACACAGCATTAAACTTGTTGCTAAAATTATAACAGCTATGAAGTTCAAATGAAATCTGTTAATCCAGGTGGGGGAGAAGGTTTAAGCAGGAGAAAAAGGATTTGTCATGATTACAATAGAAATGTAAGGTTGGAAGGATCTGAAAGAGGTCATCTAGCCCATCCTCCTGCTCAGAGGTATATACCGTCTCTAAGAGATACTTAATCTCTTCTTGAATCACCTTCATTGGAGAATTATGACAAACACTTCGTATAATCTGATCCAGGGTTTAACTACACTTAATAGAAAGGATTTTTTTTTAACCTACAGCATACCCCATGCTGTTCTTCAAGAATACATCCAGCCTGAACTGACCTCCGTTTCTGCAAGAGCAGCTTGACACTAGGTTGTACGAAGTGCAATTATTGTATATACTATGGGAATTTTTAAGGAACTGTTACTGCACCTTTCAATATTTTACTTCTCATTTGTGAGTTTAATATTTCAATTATGACATTTATATACATATATATATATATATATATATATATATATAAATGCTGATATAATAATTTTTGGGAATTGTAACTTTCTTCTACATGCCCAGTATATCTTTTTGTTAAAAAGAAGGAAAAATGTCTCTTTTAAAATGAAACTTCAAAAAAAAAAAAGTCCTGTGAATGAGTTTTTGAGGGCACTCTACGGAGCATCTCATTGTTAGAAAGTTCCAAGGAGATAAAATGAAATTTGTTTATCTTTCAGAAGCTTTTCTGCCATTTGCCTGGATGGCAATAATGCACTAAAAAAGGAAAAAATCAGTTATACCTTTGTCAGAGGAAATAAGGAAAAAAAAAAAAAAGAAAAATAAGAATGGATCTTTCTTAGGGTAAGCTCTGTGACTCAGCTGGTATTTTATAGCACTTTACAAGTATGTATATCAGAAGTTAAGTAACCAGAACTTAGTATAAATGCATTTGTTTAAGCTGACAGAAAAGCACAACTTCAAAACATTTCCTACCCACCTTCAGAGCTAAACCTACAAAGCAGTTTTCCCCCCAGTATATTTTCACTGTCTGTATGCTATTTAGTACAAAAGCACAAAAAAGTACAAAAGTATAAAAAGCTTAAATGTATTTAAATATATTTCACTAAATGGACCCAAAAATATTCCAAGTGTTTCTTCCTTCATGCATTTTATGTAGTGAGCTTGGAAACATTGGAACTCAATTATAAATATTTAGGTGAATAACTTTACACTATATTCACAGTGTATTGAGGTATGCTGATATTTCCAAATAATAGCTCTCCTGTGCCACCTGCAGCTGTCTCTGTCTGTAGCCATGCCAGGCCCTTCAGCCAGCCAGTGGATCTTCTTCAAAGGTGCCTCTGTCAATATGACAGATTTTATGCCTCCAGCTTGTGAGAGATGGAGACCTCCCACAGCCTCCTCCACAAGAAAAGGACTTGCCCAGACACTAATGCCTGCTGGAGTCCTTCCACACAAAAGTGCAGCTTCTCCCCATTTATACTTTGATCCTGAGAGATGTCTGTGACACAGAATCCATTCCAGTACATTTTATTTCTTAAAAATGGGTAGGATTTCACTGCCATAAAATGTCTGTTCTTTCAGAGTTGCCCTGAAACTACACACTGAATCTAAAGGAATTCTTGATTTCAAATGATCTTAGAGTAGCAGTTCAGCTGCAACAGTACTAAGGTAAACATCTGCTTTGACTGGGAGTTGCTGCAGTAAGTTCTTCAAATCATAACATTTCATTGTCACTGCTTTGGCAAAGTAAGAAGTTGTAAGACATTTGCCTAGGGACTGGAAGACAGTAGGGTTTTCAATTTTAAAAGTTTCACCATTTCTTAAACCCAGGAAAATGAACACAATTTGACCGCAATCCTTTAATATAGAAAAAAAAAAGGGGGTTGCTTTACAAAAAAGGTAGGGTATTAATAACTTTCAGCTACTGTTGTTGTTAGAATGAGTAGTTACAATGTCTAAGATTCTCTTTTAACTTTAAAGACAAAAACATTATGCTTGCTGTGCTTATAAATTATAAGAGGTCCCTAAACATAAACTTCTTACAATACTCCTAAAAGTCTTCATTTTGATACAGATAAGCAACATAATTTTTCAAATTCACAATTGATCAGAACAGTCTGCATGTATCATTTTTCTCTCTAGTTTCCAAGATGAATAAATAGGAAATGCAGTGAGATTTGGATGGGTATATAGAAGCTGATAAATCTTTTCAAATTTATTTTTTCTCTGATATTAACAAAGAAAAAAACATGCATGAATCCATTTGCACACAAATGTATTAATTTTTTCAATGAATCTGACATTGAATTACTAAATTACTAGACAACAAATGGATTTTAAGAAAATAATTTTATGTAGCAATTTTTTTATATATAAAACAATTTCTGCTATTTTTTAGAAGACTTTGTGAAAGTTTTTTTTTTTTAAACAAAGGGAACAAAAATGCACCTGACTGCTTTGTAGGAGGGAAGGGATGAAAAGTGCTGTTTTAATTACTTTGGTTTTAAAAAAAAGTTTTCTCACATTTTTTTACTTCACAAGATTATGCATCATTATATTTAAAAGTGGGCTCCAGTTGCACAATCAAGTAGAAGGATATCTACTATCAGAGGTCTATGTTAGTATTTGGAAGAAACCTTGGGATGCTGTGCCATCATACTCATTTCAATGTTTCTGTCTTCCAGCATTTGTGTAACCAAATGCACTGCCTGTCTTCCTTTAGAATAAGTACCCTTCTAGCTTGATTTTAGGCTCAGACCATTGTATGATTGAGGAACTGCAAATAGCTCTTTTTGCATTTTTTTTCACTTGTATATTGAGGAACAGGCATTTTTAGGACAGAGCTCCATGTCCTCCAGGTATATTACCAAGCCTAGTGTCTGTTTGGATGTTGACACAGTATGATGCCATGCAGTTCTACCTAGTTACACAAATTGTTACACTGGATGTATGAAAGCATATCAAAAAGTGGTGAAACCCCAAAACAAGCGCATTGACAATCTACGTTAATTCAAATTTCAACATAATAATGTGCTACAGTGCTGTGTGTTAAGAAAAAAATACCTTATGTATTAATACCAGGTTTTGTTAACACTGTGGGCTACTACAGAAACCTGTGGATTGCTACAGAATAACCTTCAAGGCCAATTAAAGAAACCCCTCAAGGTTTCTTTTCCACAAGGTGGGATAGTTCTACATGATTTGTTGCAGAAGCCTTACTGATGGTGCAAAGATGGGATGAAAATATTAGATTAAGCTCTAAAATAGATGCATACATGCTAAAGTTACTTTAACAGGTGATATATCACTGGATATTTCTTTCTGATAGCAAAGTGAAATTAGGTAGTAAGAAACCTGTGTTTATCACTCAATCAAATTGCCTGACTAGAACACTGTTTTACCATAATCCCCCTGAGATTTTCCACGAAGATTTGGAGAGGAGTGCAAAGAGTGAATAGAAAGAAGGAAGAGTAGGGTGAAGGTTAAATATAAATACCCAGAGTATAGTTGTTCTGGGCCAACCTGTAGGCAGCAAGGAGCTTGGACAGAGGTTTATCTTCTCCTCAGTTTTTCTCCAAAGCAGTTCGCAATCTGATAGGACCTCTGTCTGTCTTTAGTACAATCAATAGGGAAGCATAATGAAACACGACCCCAGATACATAGCTGCCCTGGGCTAGACACTCAGCAGCAGCACATGGAATGAGTAAGAGAATACGTAATGTATGTGCCAGAGCTATAATGACCACATTGCTGTCTGCTGCAATAAGCACACTCAGCTTTCTTATTCTTTGGTGCTTCCCCTATTTTTCTGTGATTTTGAACTAGTGTAGTTTTTCTCAGACTGCCATTTTCACCTTAAGGACATATTATAACTAATCCCAGCAAGGGCAGAAGTAGCTATGAGTACAGGGAAGAGCAAAAGGTGTTGCCACCACTACTGCAAATGCAGAGCTGGAGTGAAAGAGCATGGTGAGAGAGGGAGGTGTGCTTTTTCCAAAAGCACTTTGTTTCTCTCATGTCTCCTGGTTTGAAAGGATTGAAATGCATTCACACTCCTTTATCTTCTTGACTCCTTTATCTACCCAGCAATGCTCTGATTTTATGCATGCAGAAGCTCTTTAGAGTGCAGCTCAGTCTGGAATAATAACGCAGTAAGGGAAATAACGATTTTATTTCTATAGCTGCATTTGCTTTGGGGACAACCTTGCTCAGTGGTTACTTTCCTCCACACTTTTGGCTGACCATTCAAACCAGTAGAAGTGTACAAAAACTTGTGGAGTGTTGGTCTTTGCACACGTGGACTGATGGTGCCTGCCAGGGCAGAGATCAGTGATCCTGGGCAGCTCACTGACAGCTCTATTAAATTAGACATATGACAAGCATGTTTGAGCTTTACAGCAATAGTTTCAGCACCTATGTTTTCTATACAGAGAAAAGTATTATGGTTAGAAATATCTGTTTAAATCAGAAAATCTAATAATTTCTGTTGTTTCCAATATATAATTAGTAAATTATAACCCCCAAAGCATAGTTACTCAAATTTGTTAACTTGCTGAGGATTACAAGGCGATTTGTAGACATTTAAAATAATGAAATCTAGAATGCATGTGTAGAAGATAAAAGGTTAGTTACTAAACTTCGAGTGCCCAGTTGAAAACATTTTGACTCTCAGATAAGGCAGCTATGCAAAATTATGAATATTACAATAGTTCATTATTCAGAGGTAGTTACATCAAAATCAGATTTTATATATAGTAATGCAGTGGGAAATACATTAAAGTATTTTATCTTCAAGTAAGGCAGCTTTCTTTTTATTACTCTCTGACACTCTTGTATAGTGCAATTACTCAGGAAGCGCTGTGTCCATCAGGGGGTAGCTTTAAACAGTGATACAATACAGATGAAGACATGCTTAAAAGGAAAAAAAGAACAGAAAGGGATCTGAGAGACAGCTCAGTGGAACTGTTTTTACCAAGGTACTGAAGTGGACAAGATGAATCTATCAGCCTAACTGGGAAACAGGGATGTCAAACCACTTCAGGCTCTTCTTACATATTTTCTTATCCTTAAGGGAAAAGTCATCTACTATTATTAAATTTGCCTTTTTTTTTTTTTTTTTTTCCTTTGGTAACAGGTTCTCATGATGACATGAGAAGATATAGTTGTATAATACATCCTTTTAAAATTTGTTTCTATATAATAAATATGTTGACTTACTTTTATTAATCTTACAAGTAACCACATGTTCCTTTAACCTGACTCTGAGCTGCCCTGTTTACACATTTGATACCAGATGCATTAATAGAAACAGAAATATATTCTCAGATTTGAGCTTTAAAAAGAAATAATTTTGTATCAGTATGATTTTAAATGTGTACTGTGATTAATCATATTTGTTTACTAGTGCTCTGAAATAGTTAAAATAGTTAATAATGAATTACTCCTAAGTTATCAAGCAGGTAGATTCACACTAATAAATCAATTTTTATACTGAAATACAGTAAATTGAAAATTTTAATTAATATGATTGTGTCTGTATGAAATGCAAGCAGATGCTAGTGCTTGTTAAAGACTGAAGAATTCCTGCTAACGGTTGAAACATAACTGGTGCATGATCATTTTCCAGTATTTTGGATGACTAATCCAACAGTAGTCAGTCTTGAACTGAATGCCAAAGCTTCAGTAATTGTATTATTTTTCTGTATTGGCAAGAGCAATATGTACTCATGGTTTTGATGCATAAAAAGTAGATACATACAACTCTTGGAATTTTGTAAACATCACTTTGGAAGCCATGAATACGCTTTCTAAAAAATGATCAGAGTAATTCTATGTTGGGAGCCAATAAAATGCTATATTCTAAATAATAAAATTTTCTTATATCTCAACTGAAAGCGTGTGACTAGATTTTGGAACTCAAAACTTTATTCTTCTCTTTAAAACTGCATTGAATATATATTCATATTAATGAAAATTTTGAAGAGATATATTTAGAATAATAGATAAGACCTGGTATTCAAGAGTAAGTTGTGCAAGCTTTTTCTTTAAAAAAATAAAAATAATACATTCTTACAAGACCCCAACCAGTTAGGAATCTTCAATTTCATAAGGAAACTCCGTATGATGGTTGGCAATATATTTAAAATATTTTGAATTTATTTGCTATTTTCACTGTTCATTTTCCAGGCAAAAACAAGCAGTTTTCTGGGCACTGCTGACTTAGTCTATGAATGCTTCTATGTGTATTTCATGATGATAACAAAAAAATATCAGTTATCACAGCATATATAGCAAAACAGTAATTGTGGGTCTTGTTTTCAATTTCAAATATGTGTTTAAAGTTTAGAATGTTTAAAAAGTATTTGCTGGATTAAGGTCAAGCTGTTTCAGAGATTTCAGGGTTACATCCAGATCTATGTGTGCTTAAGACCTATTTTATTTTAGAGTAGAACCTGATTTTGTAAACACTTAAGGCTGTGTATATTTTTCTCGGATACGCCTTTGTTACTTCAGTGAGATGATTTGTTTGTAAAAATAGTCATCTGTTTCTGCAATGACAGGAGTCAAACAATTTTCCAGAAAAGCATAAATAGTTTATGTCTCATCTGTTAACATTTATGGAGTGCACAGAGCAAATAACATGAAAAAATAATATCTTGTTTCTTATTTAACTATTTCAAATGAGGCACTTTTCCATTACTCTGCATCTGACCTGAGAACCTGAATTTTCACACTATATAAAATGTGAAAATTTTCACATTATATAAAAACATCAGGTATGGTAAAACCAAATTAATCATACATAGAACAGTGCAGATGGACACAAAGGGTCTCACGACTGCTGTGCATTGAGTCACAAGAAAGTGGGCTTTAGACACAGGAATTTTCCATCCTGGCCACAATTCAGGTCTGTAACTTTTCTTGAAGGTTTAATGACAAAAATGTTGTCTGATTAGGGTTGTTTTTCAGGCAATAAAAATGACTTTCCAAGCCTATTGATTAAAACACAGGAGCTCATTAGACAAGGTAAGTTCCTGAGAGCATACAGTGTTTCTGATAAGCTGGAGCAGCTTAGCTCAGGTGCTGTTCATCAAGGCCTAATGGGTATTTCTGAGATGGTAGTGTGGTGGGGGAAAGCTGTACCACCAGAGCTGCTACTCAGCATGTACAAAGGCTGTAGGAATTGGGAGCCCTGCTTTCTTGACTCTGACTTTCCAGGTATCACACCGATTTCAGTACGAAACTGACAGTGGAGGCAGGGAGAAGAAGTGAGGCAAGGAGAGTGACAGGCTGGCTGGGACGACACAGCTCTCAGTGGTGTGGCAGGGTGTCAGCTGTCATTCCATATAACCAGTTGATGTGTGGATTGGGGGATTATATTTACTAAACTAGCTTTTGCTTGGCAAGTAATTAGGGAATTTCTTGTGATGCTGCTTAAGGTCACCAGAAGCTGTGCAGGAAGGACAATTTTAAACCAGTGGCATATTCATCATGTCAGGAACCATGCTCAGAGGAGAAACCCAAGGGGCAATGTGTAACACAGTGGCCTGCCTGGGATGAAGAAGTCACAAAAGGGAAATGTGGAACACAAATCTTGTTTTATTTTTATTTAAGATGTATAAAGATACAGGGCATGAGGCAAAAGTCATAGGATAATAGGATGTTAAGGGGTTGGAGTAGACCCTAAAGGACATCTGGTTCCAAGCCCTCTTCTATGGTGCAGAGACACATCTCACAAGACCAGGTTGCTCAAGGCCTTATTAAACCTGGCCTTATCACTGCCTGGGTTGGGACATCACTACTGGGTAACTGTTCCAGTGTCTCACCACTCTCACACAGAATTTCCTTCTAACATCTAACCTTAATTTTCCCCTCTTATAATTTGTACCCATTTTTCCTTGTCCTATCACTACCGTTCTCGACAAAGAGCCCCTCTCCAGCTCCACTGTAGGCTCCCGAGATGGATGGATGGATGCAGTTGACGGGGTGACCTTCATAGATTAATGAAATATTCTGAGTTGGAAGAGATCCACAAGGATTATCTAGTCAGTCAGCGCTGCACAGCACAAACCTAGGAACCACACCATTTGCCTTCCTTGGACACAAGAGCTGCTGGCCGGCTGAGGAGCAGGACGACTGCTCCTAAGCTGCTCTGCTGTGCACATGGGAGCCGCATGAGCAGGCAGCAGGTAGATAAAGCTATTACATTAACGCTCCAGAGCAGCCCGGCCACCATCTGGAGCCGCAAGGGACCGTGTGCGTGTGTGTGTGTGTCTCTGTGCGTGTGTGGCACAGCGGGGCAGGGCCCCAAGGCCAAGCCGGCACAGCGGCCGATCCCGGCCCCGGCCCCGCCCGGCGCCTCACGGAGTGCCCGCGCCCCCTGCGCGTGCCCGCTCCCCCCCTTGCGCGCGCCCGCGGCGAGGGGCGGGGCCGCGGGGCGCGCGGGCTGCGGCCGCGCGGCGCCCCCGCCCCCTCCCGCGAGCCGGTGCCGCCGTGACGCCGCGGCGGCCGCGCAGGCGCAGCAGCGCCCACAGCGCCTGTTGTATCCGGCCGGCGCCTTTTCTACGCTCCCCGCCTCCTCCTCCCCGGCCGCCGGTCGCGCCCGCCCAGAACGGCCGCCGCCTCTGCCGTGCGCGGCCTCCCCTCCCTCCCCGCGGTGTGCTCGGCCGGCAACGCCTCCGATCTCCCCCGCGCGCCCCATGAAGCGATGGCAGCGGCCAACTTCGGCAAGATCCAGATAGGGATCTACGTGGAGATCAAGCGCAGCGATGGTGAGCGGGCCGCGGGGGGGGGGGGGCGGCGGCCGCGGACACCCTCCCCCCCCCCGCTCCCCGCATCCCGGCCGGGCGGTGCCGCGCGCGCGGGGCGCGGGGGCCGGGCGGGGCCGCGCGCGCCGGGGCCCATTGTGTGCGCGGGGCCGGGGCGGGGCCACACCCGGCGCGCGCTGCGGTTGTCAGGGGAGCACGGGCGGGGCCGGGGGGGCCCGGCGGGGACCCGGGGGGGGACCCGCGGGCGGGGCGGGCACCGAGACGTGCGGGGTGGCCTCGGGTGCGGGCGGTGGGGTGGGGTTTCGGGCGTGGGTCGGTGGGAGGGGAGCCGGGGAGCTTTTGGCAGGGAGGTAGGAGGGCCTTCGGGGAGGGGATGAGGTGATGGAGAGAGGGAGGGAGGAAGGGAAGGCCTTTCGTTTGAAAGAGGTAACTTCTTGTCTGCTTCGGTGCTCTGAAAAATGACACAACGGTAATGCCCTGACAGGAATGCCTTTGGACATTTCCATCACTTGGCAGAAAGCATGATATTATTTCAGATGTTCTTTGTGATTAAAATGTAGGAAGAGTACTTGCTATTTATGCCCGTGAGTTGTAATTTCTCTGTTGGGGATCCAGTGTTTCTCGTCTTGCCCAGCTTCTCCTGGTGGGAGGATGTGTGATGCTATCTGGAAATACATGTGAATCAAGGAGGCGTGTGTGACAGGTTTAGGGTGCTAACTCTTCATATATGTCTCTGGAGATATTCAAAGCCCACCAGGATGTTTTCTAGGTGACCTTGCTTTGGCAGAAGGGTTGGACTGCAGAGGTGCCTTCCAATATCAACAATTCAGTGGTTCTCTCTGTTAGGAGTCAACTGGTACAGGAAGTTGACTGAATCCATGGCAGGTCACTCATGACTTGAGCTCTTGGATTTGAGTGGGAATATGTAATCTGTTCTCAGCCTTTCTGAGGTCTGTGAGACCTGCTAAACTGGGGTGGGGTTCTGCTGGGATTTTCTGGAATGTTTTTGTTGTTGTTGTTTGTGCGTGTGTGTTTGTTTTTCCCTGGGGTCCAGAAACTTGCTAAAGAATAAGCAGGTGTTTCTTAGGGAAGAGCGAAGTGGAGGTCCAAGACTCTGAAGCTAGCATGGTTCTGTCATGAGGCAGGAAAAAAGCAGCCAACAAGCCTGATGCAGCTTGTCTTTCTTGTGTTCCGTGCTGCCATTCAACCCTACAATAAAATAATGGTTGGTGTTGGCTGGACACTGGATTACACCCAACCCCTCAATTTGAGCCAAATGCCTTGTCTGCCACGTGAAGAATCTGATTGGTCTGGCAATTATTTGCATAACTCCTGTGGATCTCTTTCTGAGGTTTCAGAAAGCCTCACAGTAGCAACTTTTTCTGATGTCTTTGTGAACTCCTAAGAAATATTACTGTTTGGTTTGTATTACTTTGGAAATTAGGCTTGAAAATGCTTTGCGCTCTTGTTTTCTGCTCTGTAGGGTTCTACACACTTTTTAGTATCAGAAGTGATTTTGGTAACTCTCAAATATAACAATACTTATTTTCATTACTATTAGTAGTTTATGTATTTTGCTGTATTACTGAAAAAGATGATGCAGCACATTAGGTATATTACTCATCAGTAATATGTATAGAGGAACGTCTTCACAGCAGTTGCTCAAACTGTAGGGTTTAGAGTATTTGTGTTAAGTTGATCCATGTGTGAGCAAGACTGCATTGTCGTAATTAATTGGTGGGTCCTGGTTATTGTGAGGGACTTGAAGAGGTACCCTGTTCTGGCTCAGGCTACTGCAGCTAAGTGTCATTCTCTTCCTGTTAAGCTGTAGGAGAAACTGTCCTAGGTATGTGGAAGGAAGCATTTTGAGGGGTATATAGAAGGACAGCCAGCACTAGATTGCATTGCCTCATAGAAGGTAGTTTTCTAACCTCAGCTGTGGTTCCACAGCAGTGGAAATTAGTCTTTTTGCGACTGACAAGATGAGGATCTTGCTGCTTGTCCCTCTCTCAACTGAGTTGTTCCCACAGACTCTCTCCATCCAGTGTGTCTAATGATTTTTTCTTCTGATTATTTAATACGTTCATTGATCATTTGATTAACTAAACACTGTAGAAAACTTTTGGATGTGCTAGTTTTCTGCACAATTAGTGTGTTCCAGTAGCTTACAGAGGGGTCTGTGACTCCAGCAGTATCAGTATCCAGCACTATACTGAAACGTAGGAAATATACATAGCCATGTCAAGATGACATGGAAGTCTTTACATGTGATCTGGATCTACTCTCCCCAGAGCTGTTTCCCTGGAAGAATCAGGGCTGTCTGTCATATCAGCTGCTGTTGGCTGAGAAAGTACCATTAAAACTGTTTAGGAAACTTTTGGAGAGAGGAATGTGTTCATACGGGCTTTTCTTTTTACATATTGTCTGTAGTGAGTCCTTCCTTAAAACTAAATATTGGTTTGAGAGGTAGAGGTAGAGGAATTTTTAAAGTTTTTCTTACTTACCTGTTTATTTACTGAGTCCAGAGAAGAATAGTTTTACTTTGTTAGTGGGATCAGTGAAAAAGTGTGTGGGTGTTTTCCATCTATCTGCCAGTAATCTTAAACATTTTTTCTGAATACAGAGTTTTATTGATTCCAGAGAAGTATTTTTCTTTAAGTTAAACAGAAGGCTAAAAGAAATGCATTCTTTTGGTGAAATGTGATTGTTATAAGTAAGACCAGAACATTCTGGAAAAAATAAGTCACATATTCTCTCATTTCGACAAGTTCTATTTAGCCTGAAGGGAGAGATTTATTGTAGGACTGAATAGAAAATGAATGTTGTACAAAAGAAAGGCATTGTTAGAAGTCATGGCCAAGAATACATGAAAACCAGTTTGGATAAACCCCTGCGTTTTCAAGGGCTGATGTTGCAGAGCTGCTTGCCGTTTTTCCTCAGTGGGTAAATATCCTTGTAGCTGTTACCCACAGCTGCAGATAGTATTTCCAGTTACAACTGGAATAACTACTTACGGTCATGAAACATAAGAGGTACAAAGTGGTCACCTGGTTCGGGTTTTTATAATAACTTCTGAAATTTACTGCTTGGTTTAATTTATGCATATTGCTTGAAATATGACTTGGTAGTCTATCCTGGAAATGGGAAAAAACTACTTTGTTTTAGGTTGCAAATTGCTAAGAATGGACTGCATTTCCACATTTGAAAAACGTGCCTTATCACGTGGAAGCATAGGGCACTTAGTAGGAAACCAGAAGATACCTGTCAGACTCATGGCAATGATGCTGTCCAGAAGATGTCCCTTTTGAGGTCTAAAGATAGGCATTTTTCTGTTGGTGAATTCCCTTTAGACAAATAATAATGGCCTGATGCTTTATGTGTGGATTTACACCTGTATCTACACTTCCTGTACATTATCCCATTAATGACTGCAAAGACCTGTATACGTACTTGTAGAAAGAAATCTTTCACATTTTTCTCCATAAATGCAGTCTTTTACTGAAATAAGATAAATCGCTTCAGCCTTGCAGCCCTTTAGTGGGTTGATGAATTATTTTTCTTTTTCTGTCCATTTCCTCCTCAGATTGTTCCTGTTCTCTCTGTCTTTGAATATCTGAAATACTACCTAGAAAGGCAAAGATATTAATTATATATTTGTTCATTTTGAAAGTGAGATGGGAGAGAGAGGCAAATATAATTCTTACCTCACTGTGTCAGAAATAATGTACAGGCATGAGGAGAGGGGACACTCTTGCAATTAGGAGACTGACTTAAGATTTGACTGAACTTTCAGGAACGGAAGAATGCTGACTTTTTAAGGATTAACCATCAAATGGTGTAAAAAAGAAAGATCATGACTTTATGCCTGTGTTTTTCATAACACAAGAGTTGGAGAGCTGTCAGTGTTTGAAAAGGAAAACTTGAAATAGTTAAAAGAAGAAAGAACTAGGTACAATTATCACATGGGCTCATTACCAGAGGAGATTGAATGTAGAAGCATAGCAGAATTTTAAGAAGGATGGTAGGAATAACCAGTTTTGCAATAAAAAAAACTAAAAAAAAACCCAAAAACAAACAAACAACCCCCCCAAAAAACTAAAAAAAAAAAAAAAAAAAATACACCAGCAAGTGTAAAGTTTCTGTTTTTCCTGAGTCTGTAGTTTAAATAACCTCTTACAAATGTGAGGTAGAAGACATCTTGCCCATGGCTGTGATGTTTTTAACTGCCTACTTAAGAATTTTCTTCATTTGTATCTGGAGCAGCTAGAACTGGTCTTGCTAGAGGATAATCCATTCAGTCCAAAAACCTACTGGGAGCAAATCTCTCCTTAGTTCTGCTAAAACACCTTGGTAACTGTTTTCACCTTCACACACAAATAAGACTACATTTTATCAGCAGTCAAGGTTATACTTTGTTTCTTTAAAGCAAAACTGCTGTGGAACTCATGTTTCTCAGAGTTGAGAGGTCGATGGCCTCCTCTGTATTCTGAGTAGTCCTGTATCTTCATGTACAACTCTCAGTAGCAAGAATGATTTTATAGCAGGAGGGAAGGTTTAATGATGCTATAAAATTTCTGTTCAGGTTTGGGTAGTCATCCTATTTTACAAGCTCTTGAGGATAGATTTAAATGGTAATGTGTTTTTACTCTTTCCTTTGGTGATATACATCTATTTGTTCCCTGTGATTAAGGTTTTTGTTACCACATTTAAATCATTTGACTCAATTACCTAATCCCTGTGTAAGCTGTACAGACACAGGGTGTCTTTGTGCTTCCATAATAGCCAGAACACACCCATGGTTTCAAGTCTGCTGTTGCTGGTCCAGCTAGTGGGTCCATCATTTAGGCTTATCTGGTGTAGGTTCTCATTGTTACATCCAAAGTTTCTGGGGATTATTCCCTAAGAAAAATTGACCAGGAGAATATGTTAAATTTTCTGTCTCCTTTTTGTAGTCACTTTCAATGCATTCAGCTTTCATTAAGCTGTGAATTTTCATTGTAACTCACAGATTCTCAGATATTTATGTAGGCCTTCTGTATTTTGTGGAAATAGCTTTCTGCAAGATGAATAAGAGGAGTTGGGTCCCATTCTTCAAAGAATCTTCTGATCTTTGTTCCATAAGTGTGTTTAATACCGCATTATTTACTGACAGTAATGTCTTTAGAGCTGTGTGTGGCAAATAGGATCACACAGTTTGTATAGCAAATTTTGCACCAGTAATCACGTTGTGGGAGAATCTGTTTTTTGTTTCTATTTAATAGGTAAAATTTTACTGTTATTTGCATCCATGCTCTGTGATGTACTGTTGCCTGGGCCTAGTGTTGCTTGTCTTCTTACAGCTTTGTGAATGAAAGACTTCACTGTGCTGCTATGTCACCAAGCATCACTTTTCCCCTTGTCGAGGTGGGACAAGACAATAAATCATGGGGAAGAAGTCATGCTTGACTGAAGAGTAATGTCATTGCAAAAGTATCTTTCTGTTTGCTACAGGAGATAAACCAGCCTTTTGAGGTTTTTTTCCATACACCCACTTACTGTGAAACAAGGTAGAGAAATGAGTGTGAAGTATTTACAAGGTGAACTCTTTTCTTGGAGCACAAAATCTGTAGCATATTTATTGTATTGCCTTGTGAAGCTTGCTAGTATGGTTTTTTGTGGTTTTGTTTGTTTTGCTTTTTTTTTTTTTTTTTTTTTGTATTTGAAGAATAAGTAACAATGGAGTAAATTAACTTCATTGCTCTGTTGCTGGGTAGGTTCTTCCTTTGTAAACATTTACTGCTTATATCATAAACTGTGGGTTTTTTCCCCAGCTTGTCTTCCTATGTTATATTTTGTTGGGTTTTCTTGTCCTCCTCACCATATTGTATGACAGGATCTGAGATCAGGAGGAGAGTGCTGTGGTCTACCCATGGTGACCACTAAAGTGTGTTCCCTGTAATTGTTCACATTATGTGTCTTCCATAGAGGAAAAGAACTCAGTTACTTTTGATACACTAAAGGTTTATGTCAGCTTCAGAATTAAGTTAAATTTCTAATGTGAAACAAGAAGTAAGATATGGAAGTTCACAGTAAGGACTACTAAGCTGTCCTTACATTGTCCAGTGGTGAGATTGGATACAAAATATAATACATGGTCAAGCCATGATGGTGTTTGTGATTTAAAATTAAGGAGTTTGTAAGAAGACATTGGATTTTAATAGTCAATTTCTCATTATGCCTCTGTAGCGTAGATGAAACGGTTTGGAGGTGTATATGCTTTCAGTGTGTATTTCCAGATGTAGGTTAGATTTTTCTGTAGCTGCAATACATTGTTGAATCTCTTAATCTTATTTCAAAATCACAAAAAAGCTTTCAGATGTATGAACGGTTCTTTTTCATTGCTTGAAATCTTGTGTGTGTTTTCCAGATCTTCGACTCACATCTTTTCAGAAATCTTTTTATGTTTTTGAAGATCCTTCAAACAACCTTTTAAAACATTTGCATGTAGTTGTATATCCCAAACCTTTAAGTTTTATTGGGACTTGGTATTTGGGGTTTTATTTAAATTATTCTCAGTAATGGACTGAATATAAACATAAAACCAGATATTCCTAGCTATAGTTTTTTTGAGCAGTTTTTTTCTTGCATTTGAGCAAATGTTTCCCTACTTAGGTAAGACTGTTAGACTTTTCATAATTAAGTTAGTTAGCCACAGTTAGTTTTGACTACTAGGATGTTTAACTTTAGACTGCTTTTCTCTGCCTGCTGCATTGGCGTTAGGTTTTAGTTAGATGTCTTGTAGGGGAGTGAGGAAGGGAGGGCAAGGAATTAAAACTATGATTTGGATGTGTTGTTTAGATAGAGACTGTCTAAAACTGCTCTTAACCATATCCTCAAACCCATTAATATTGTTGTGTATGTATGGGCACATATGCTGTTTTCTTTTCCTGCCCTAGTTCCTTTCTTAAAAGCATTTACAATTTTGTATTGCTTGTGGGTACAATTTTTTAAAATTTTCATTTAAAGAATTAAACAGTCTGTATTTTCCATAGTGTTCCAAATATATATAGATGTGTGATTGATACGATTTTCCTACACCTTTGACTTCTATAAAGGGATCATTTGAATTCTGTATTAAGAGTTCAGCCATGAGACAGTGTTGCCTGTGTCTGATAACCTGGAAACACGCTTTGTTCATGTCCCCAAAAGGTACCATGATAAGGTTAATTTTGACCTTAGAACATTCACGTACCATTGATTTGCTAGAAGTCAGTGAATTCACTACCATTGTTAAATGTTTTCCTGACGTGGAGCCCCCTGTGGAGGTAGAACAGAGGGCTTGATGTTGGTCTCTTGTGCCATGCTTCTCCATCCCTGGTAGTTGCTCCAGGGAAGTGGTGCAGCCGCAGGTAGTAGTTCTCAGGGAAGGTGTTACAAGGACAGCATTGCCATTTCCTGATTAAAAAGTATTCTGCAGAGCTAATTTTGCTGCATTTGAATTTAGTCATTGCTAAATATGTAAAACAAGATTTTGCATTTGTTAGACAAAAGGCAATAAAGCTGTGTGTAAAAATGCATTAGATTTACCTTTTCTGGATAAGGAAGTGTATCAGGCTATGCTTATGTGCTTTTATTAATGTGTGTAGTGCACTGAACCATTTACATGAACAGCACATGCCTAAAAGACTTCTGATAACTCTACTATTACCATCTAAATTCAGCTGTTTCTTGTTGCTAAGAACCCAAGTTAATTTTAGAATTGCTTAAAAGGAGTAGGTAGTGGGTCTTGAAGATAACTGTATAAAACTGTGTCTAACCAAAACTTTTAATGATGGTTTTCAGAAATGTGAGTTATCAATTAGTTTTAATTTTAGTAAGCCACTTGAGCAGCTTTTTGGTCCTTTTGTCTGTCTTTTTCTGTTTTTTTAATTGGATCTTGTTTAGCAACACTGGATCTGATACTGTATTTTGACTCTGAGAGATGAATGAGGGATTTTGTTGCTTTAGAGGCTTGAATGTAGTAGAGTTTTTAATTTTGCTTTATTAAAATAAATACACTTTCAGAGTAGCTTAGTTTTTATTTAGTGGCAGTTCTTGTTCTATCAAGCATAAGCTGCTTTTGGGTTTCCCAGGCTAGTAAAGGGGGTAGTCTGCTGCATTTTCTGCTGCTGATGCAACACCAGCACTGGCTAAACTAATTGGCCTATCCCAATCAGTAACAAAGTGACTTGTAGGTAACAGAAAGTCTTTTCCTTTGTTTTCAGTTTTAGGAGTATGTGGTAATCCTGTTTGCTGGCTGGAATGTTACTTACTTTCAAGTTATCAGAAATCTCATTGGAGATTTGCAAGTTTTCTAAGTTTGATGTTCTCTTGGCTTTCATGAGGCACTCACAGATTTGTATAATCACAGGTATCAGAAGTGTATTTTTAGTCTTTTCTTTTAATTACAGAATTGTGTATTTAGGAATTGCCTTCAGTTGACTAGCACACTGGATGTGTGAGTGGAAGGAGATGGACAGTGGGCTTTGTCTAAAACCTCTTTAGAGGCACCACATATTTGGGCCTTTGCAGAGTTTGGCTCTAGAAATTTTGTTGCACAGGGCTGCACGTTTTGCAGTCACTAAAATGTATTACTTTTATTCTGTAGCAAAATGACATGTAGAGTTTGAGGAGTATTTCCAACTGATCTATAGAAGTGTTTGCACAACTGATCTGTAGAAGATGCAGGAATATATAGTGATGTTCTAATGAGGATCTCTGGCTCTAGGAAGAGGGCAGTGGAAGTAAATTCAGCTTGAAAAGCACATGAACAGTTTTGAATACTCAAAATTTCTAATTCCTCTTTGGGTTGTGTTTTCTTGTACTTCTTTGTTTTATGATTTGAACTTCAATGTAAATTTTGGCATTTTAGTACAATAGGAATTCAGGTGGTGATGAATAATGTCAATATTTTTATCATGACCAGATGATTTTTTAAGTTTTGATAAGCTTTCATCAAACACAGGAGAATTAAAATACTACTTAAAGTTTTCTTGGTTTGAACTTTTAGAACCTTTTAAAGCTAAAATACAAGCTTTAAACTTGCATGAGAATGGTGTCTTCCCACTTTTAAACTGGAGCAACAGTTGGGAGCTCTGTAAAGAGTTAAATAATGGTATATGTTCTGAGTATAATTTTGTGAAGTAAAGGGAGCTCCAATAAACAACAAACAACTGTTTGATGGGTTAGGTCATGAAAAACAAAGGCTACCATTTGAAAATATCTGTAAAAGATGCTGTTAAAAATTCTCTGTCATGCAAGAAGCTATTGTTTTTTTAGGCAGGTATGGTCAGCTTCAGAGAAAGTAGAGAAAATCATCTGAAGGATGTCTATGCCATTTATTCAAACAGACAAAAAAGGAGGAAAGAGAAGGAGAAGGCTGGCCAAGTCACATCAGTCTTTTGAAGATGATATTCACTCAACTATTTTAATCCACCACAATCTTAAATCCTGTTACTAAACAACATTAAACCCAAATGCTGTTTGAAAGACTGTCTAGGTTTAATACCAGCCAGCAACTGAGTACCATTGGGCTGTTTGCTCAGTCCACACACCTCCACCCCTAGTGGGATGGGAAGGAGAATTACAAAAAAAAAAAAAAAAGTTAAAACCTGTAGGTTGGAAAAAGAACACTTTAATGATTGAAGAATAATAACAATAATGGTAGTAATAGTAGTAGTTGTGGTGGTAAAAACAGTAACATAATTATAATGAAAGCAGATACAGCAGTAGAAGAGAGAGATAAAACACCAAAATAAAACACCAAAAAAGGCAAGTGATGCACAGAACAAGGTCTCACCACCTGCTGACAAATATCCAGCCTGTCCCCATGCAGCAAATTGGACCCTCCCAGCCAACTCGCCCCCGTTTATATACTGGGCATGACATTCTAGGTGTGGAGTGACAGGATCATAGAATGATTTGGGTTGAAAAGGAACCAAAAAACCACTGCCACCACCTCATCACACCTTCCACTAGACCTGGTTGCTCAGAACTCTAAAGTCTGGCCATGAAAGCTTCCAGGGATGGGGCATTCACAGTTTCTCTCAACAACCATTTCCAGTGCCTCACCACCCTCACAAGAAATTTTTTCAGAATACCCAGTCTAAACTTACTCTCTATGAGTCGAAGGCTGTTACCCTAGTCCTATGCCTACATGCTATTGTAAAAATATGGAATATTCCTTTAGCTAGTTCAGGTCAACTCTCCTGCTTATGCGTCCTCCCAGGCTTTTGTGCATCTACTCACTGGCAGATTATGTGACACTAATATGTTTTTGATTTGGGGTAAGCACTAACTAGCAACAATCAAAGCATAAGTCTGTTAGCAACATTATTTTCTTACTGTGTCAAAAACACAGTAGTATACTGGTTGCTAGGAAGAAAGATAACTATCCCAGTCAGTGCCCTATCAGGACATACTTGAGCTGAATCCAAGTTTGTTTACGTGTCAGAAATGTAATGAAATTTATATTGAATGCAGGGGGCCTGGATCTGCAAAAATATATGAAGAAGTATTCTGAGAATAACTTTGAGAAGCAGTTTTAGAAGTTTACAAAAACTGCCTGCAAAATTGTTCTAAAGGTCTCCAAAGAACTGCTGACTAAATGCACAAAAATATGTCAAATTATATTCAGTTTTATGAAACCATATAAAAAAAAGATACTGAACTATTCCTGCAACGTGTTTACAAATTATGAACTCATGGGACAGGTAGAAACGTTCTTACCAGAAATTGATTGGAAACCTTCACTTATGCTGTGTCAGTGAAAGAAAAATTTGCTAGAGGACAGCAAATGTTATCAAATGATAACAAGACATCCTACATTGATATCTTGTTCTCATTTGAATAAAGTTTGCATCTCTGATTGCCTAATCTTTTTTAAATTTGAGAACTGGAGGAGGTTGATATGGGCCATGGAAGGGACCAGCAGGTGCTGGAAAACCTTGCAGGAATTTTGGAAATGGGTAGATTATTATTGTTTTATTTGGGGGGTTCCTTGCACTTTAAAAGGGGTATTGCTGTGTGCATATGACAAAATTTTTATTTTATGAAAGGTGAATGAAAGCATTTTCCTTCTCTCCTCTAAGACTTACTGAAATTGGAGAAAGTTGGGGGTTTTTTTAAATCTTCTGAAGTATTTTTGCTTTTGGAGGGGATTCTTCAGTCTCCTTACTACTTACAATACTTCCAGTAAGCTCGCTACTTCTCTATGAAGTATACTAGTGAGTCAGATGGGTGGTTCATTTAGCCCAGCAACTAAATAGGGGAAGCATATCAGCCTCTTCTCTTTGCAAAGTCTTTGTTTGCCCCCACTATCCAGAATTATATCTGAGATGTTAGAAGTACAGCTTTGCTTAGTCCTAGCCATTTATAGACCAGTTGTCTGTGAATTTATTGAATACCTTTGTGACCAGATTTATGCTGCCTGTCTCTTGCAGACATAACATTGAGAAGTTCCCTGCTTTCTGCCTATAAAAGTACATTACTGCTTCCATCCTTCTGTACCATATGCCTTAAGAAACCACTCCCACCTTTAGTGTTTAGAATTTGATCAATAATGATTTTCACTTATTTTCTCCTTTAGGCTTGTAAAGTGCAACTAAGTCCACCCTCAGTGTTCTCCTTAACTGAGCAGTCTTTACCTGCTTAATATCATAACTCTCTTTGTTTTCTTAGCTGTCCTTCTCTTAAGCACCTCTAATTCCACTGCATCTTTTTTGAGGTGTGCTGCAGTACTTGAGATGTAAGTGTACCAAAGTACACTTTTTTACACTTTTATTTATAGTTTCAAAACGATACTTGCTTTTAAGTTTCAACAGCTTTTATTGTCACTGCAGGTTTAGGCAGTGATGTTTTGACAGAGCTGTGACAATTAAAGGATCTCTATAGTTGTGACTTCTAGTTCCAGATTCAGCTTTATAAAGCTGTAATTAAGATTTGTTTTCTCTGGGTGTGTTATCTTTCCTTTAACATTTGTCTTGGATTGAAAGACAGGTGTCTGCTAATGAAAGTAGGAGCCTTTCTTGGAATAGAAAATATAAACCATTTCCCTTGGAATTATTGTAACTTTGAAATTAAGGGGCATTGAAATTAATTTCAGGCAAAGATATGAGAGGAGTACCAGTTCTTTACTAGCGAGCATATGCATAACAAGGCAAACAATCAGCAACAACGGCAGCACCGACAAACAAGAGCAGAACACCCCATGAGGTCTCTTTCCTGCTCTTTAAGCGCTGCAGTTCCGGTCACAGCCAGCAGGGGCGCTGCTGGCTCCCGGCCGGACAGGGCGTGCGGTGACTCCCGCACAGCTGCAGGGGGCGCTGTGGCGCGGGTCCGGCCGTCTCCCTCACACGGTGATGGCGGACGCAGCCGGTGGAAGAGATGGGAAGGGGCTTCCTTTACAAATCCCCAGCAGCGGCCAATCCCAGTGCCCCTCTGGATAGCAAAAAGACAGGGTAGGCTCACCCGGGGCAGCAGGGGAGAGGCAGCAAAAACTCCTCAGTTGTAGCTGGAACCACAAGGTGTCCTGTGTGTGGGTACACTGTAGTGAAAAACCCAGAACAATGGTGGGGGAAGTGGGTAGAGGCAGTCTAGCTCTGCAGGGAGAGGCTCCCTGGCAGGGGAAAGGGGTTCTGGGATCCCAGGGGTTCCCCTGGGGCACCCCAGCCAACCCTGAAACATCTTTTTTTTAGCAGGGCAGGGTGCCAATGAGGTCCCAGTTCAGTGGCTGCTCTCACAAGCAGAGGTTCACCCGCAGCAGGGCAGGGCTGGGCCCTGACAGCGGCAGTGAGTTCCCTCCCCAAGCAGCAGCTTGGCTGTTTCCCTCCAAAACTGAGAGAGCAAGAGACCTGGGAGCTGTGCCTAGCCCCTTTTCCCCAGCTCAATTATCGAGTATCTCTGCCCCTCAGAGAGAACCCCCCAGCCCCCTCAGTAAAGCCAGCTGCACTCCTCCCCCTTCTGCAGAGTTACTTCTTTTGTCTCTCTTAAGTACTGATCTGTATTATTTCTTAGCAACAAAAATGGGAGAAAATTCCCTAAGAGAAAGAAAACAAAAGGAAGAAATCCTAAACCCCAACAATGTTGAAAGCTCATCTGCTACCTTTTTCTCCCATATTTTTGGGATTACTCTTTTGGAGTCATCCAACTACCCAAAAAGCTGTCTTGTCAAAGGATCAGATGACAAATTCAATGTAATATAGAGTGTTACTAAACACCAGGCACAAGATATTCTGTAAGTTTGTACCTAATGTTTTGAAAGGCCTGTGTAATAAAAGAAAACATGCTTCTCTTTCCCAATGCCCTACTTCATTAGAACTTGTTTGCATGCAATCTTCTTGTACAGAGAATTAAAATATTTCACAATTTGCACTGTTTTGGCTGTGAGTTTATCTTGCATCTCATTTTAGTCTGGTGTCCTGGTACATGATAATTCTCAGTGCACATGTGCTAGTTCAGTTCCAGGCTCCCATCTGAAGTAAACCAGATGACCTGCCTCCTACAGAAAACCTGAGCTTCTCTGTCTGGTTCTTGATGAGAGACCTGAATTGCATCATTTTGTCTGTCACTAAAATACAGTCCTGTATTTTAGTAAGCAGCATACTTTCATATTCTTGTGCTTGTGCATAGGCATTCATACTCTGAAAGACATCATAGTGGGAGATAACAATGCAGTTTTCTTATTTTTGTGTAGGTCAAGGTGAATTAAGAGGTCTTGATATTTTAGATGTGCCACTTGGGACCACAGGTGTAAAAAGGATTCAGTTCATACAGAAAATGGACTTTGGACACATATCTTCTGATTATAATTTAGTTCCATTTGGTGTGCATTAGTTGACACAAAATTCCTTTTGGATGAAATGTAACTGGAGGGTACATTTGAGATAGATGCATGATGCCCTCTGGTAAAGGTTGTTCAGACTGTGGTGCTAGACCCAGTCCAACGCACACAGTATGTATGAATGGCTGATCCCCAGCACCACCAGTTTTGTGCTGCAGACGGGTCTGCACTTGTTGCAGCAGTGTGCTACTTGCTGCCACAGGCACAGCTGAGGGACCTGAGCTGAGCACTAAAGTGCTGTACATCTGAGCAATATGCCATGAAAGATGCTGTCCCATGGCAGTTGTGAACATGAAACAATCCCATACCAGTTGTCTTAGGGCTTCTGTCCATAGTGTGGTCTGAAAGAAAGACAGAGAAGGGGTTTTTCTCTTACATCCTAGTGTTGCCTGATGCTTGAGAATGAAGATGTTGGTCATGGGTTATGCCATGTTCAGTAAGAGCATAATACAATCTACCTTGACAGCAAATGCTAGATCCTCCTCTGAGTTCCTTCCCCTTTTCATCACAAAGAGAAAGATGTTGTGGTACCCCAACAACAAAACCAGCGTAAGTAAATAATATTTTAGGCCATGGAGGAGCTGGCCATCACATTAATACAAATTTCAGAGGAGATTAGAGCTCATCGTGCTTGATCTTGCATTAAAGTAAATGGAAAAATTACAAATTGAATCATTCTAGGAATGTACAGGATCTTGACTAAAACCAGGAGCAAACAGTGGAGGAGAGATGCTGAAGTGCTTCTTGTCTCTGTGTCCCAAACTAGTGTGGTAGAGATGAAGCAGGTTAGCATGACGTTGAATCCTGGAACTGGGTGTGGGATGACCTGAGTTTGGCCCTGCCAGGGCATCAGGGTGGGAGAGGCTTTGTGCAGCATTGCCAGGATTGACCATTTTGTGAAGGTAAGCCGTAAGTTTCTCTGAATTTAATAAACTGTTTAGTGGAGTATGAAAAATGATTCAGATGAAGTTTAACACAAGAACGGTAATGTGCTTAAGATAGGTAATGACAATATACCCAGTAATTTTTAACTAACAACATACCTTCTGTGATCAGTTTTGGGACCGTCTGGCTAGTTTTTCTCATCCATTAAAGTTATTAATTCCTGGTCATAACACAGAAACTAACAATGCTTTTGAGAAATTTCATTACTTCATTAGAGTGTGGTTGTCATCTATCTGGAGACGTATGTCGTACCAGAAGACTAGGAGGTGTGGAGCAAAACAATTGAAGTAAAAGTAGCACAAAGTGAACATAGTATTGCTATAGATTAGGGAATCATGAACTGTAAATGACAGGTGTAAAAGCTTCATATTCCAGCTAGTCACAAAGTAAGTGTGGACAGGGTGAATAGCCAAGAGGAAAAGTAAGTACCATTTCAGAATTACTGTTACTTGGCAGTGAGTGCTCCTGTAGAAAGTGATCTGGAGCTTCTCTGGGGTATTTCATCTCTTGGTTGATGGTGCTGGAAAAGTCTGAAACAGGTAGAAATAGTGCTTGTACAGGTGTGTTTGTACAAGCATTAAAGAGAGCATAGCATACTAAATGACTGAACATATGAAATCTTTAAAAAAGTTTGTATGTATTGACATCAAAGTTCTAGTTTGAAATGCTTTCAGTTTATTGAAAATTTTCTAGAGGATTTACAAAAGCATGCATTAGATATTACTCAAAGGCCCTTCCTTCCAAATACCTTTTTCTGTGGGTAAGTTAGTAAGTTGAGAGCTCACCCATTCTTAAAAATAATAGGATGACTGTCATGGTACAGCTGAGATAACTTGACGGTAAATATCAAAACATAAGTGCATCTGTTGGCGTCATAATGGGATGCTCAGTTGTGAATTCAGCTGTTTTAGTTACATATATCCTCTTCCTCTCTGACACTGGCACCTCCAGATGCAATATGTAGTGTAAACTTCCCAATGCTACCATGGTGAGATGCTACTGGAAACCTTTTGTGAAGCCACTGGTATGACTGCCATTGATTTCACTGGCAGTTGAAGCTTCTGAAAGCTTCAACTGCCAGTGAAAAAAAACACAAATAAAGATGTTTTAAGCAGAGTTTTTTAGTATAAAATAATGCCCTTTGAAATTTCCTTAAAAATATATTAACACCACACCCCAAAAAAGACTGGACCTGCCTTGAAGTGAAATAAAGAAACAAAGTGTTCCTCTAACTGGGGGAACCACAGAAAACTTGTTTTGAATGTAAAGGGAAATTTTAGAGATCAGCTTAAAAACAGTAATAACAAACGAACAAAAAACCACCAAAAAAAAAAAAAAAAAAAAAAAAAAGGCAAAAAACCAACCAAACAAAAAAACACCCCAAACCAATGAACAAAGAGAAAATCGAAACCCGAAAAACCCACCAAATCACAACGTGACAAGACTGGAGATAGAAAGTTATTAGAGAAACAAAACCCATGATAGCAATGTGGGGATGCTAACAAGTTCTGCTAGGCTGAGCATGGTGAGTTGTGATTTAGTGGTTCAGAGTGGAAGGGATGGAGGGGCATGTTGGTTTTGGGTGGATGGGGAACCGAAAAGGTCACTTACATCTTGTTTGCTGTATGAGGAACATTAAATGTAATATTTTGAAGCTAAATGTTATACACAGCTTGGTGTGTATATGTCTGTGTGTTGTTTTATATCTCTCCTCTTCATTTCTTTGTGGACTGTCTGTAATATCTGTGAACTCTTGTTTTTCTAAAGTGCTATGTTTGATTGGTCCTTGCACAGAAATTACCTACGTATCTAGCTTGGGATATTTCTGAGTTTGATAGCTTTTTATGTAGGGGCAAGAGTAGAATAAGTTGGATTTTAATTTAAAACTGGAACATACAGGCAAAAGTAGGAAAGTTGATTTGGGTAATATTACTTTCTGTTCTCAAAATCCCTTTGTCTGTTACATTGTAGATGTTTACAGAGATGATAAGATGTGGCTGTAACATACGTGTCATATGAAGGACTTGAGTATTGCTGTGATAATTTAGATAATACAACAAAAAGAGTTGCTAGCAGCTATGGATCATTCACAAAAATAAATATTAAGATATGTATTTAATTAAATTATATGTACTTTTTAGTATTTAAGAACTTACTTTAGAAACATTGGAGGGACTGTGCATGTTTAATGTCCATTTGGTGCTGTGATAACACTGTAACTAAGGTAGCAGACAAGACAATTGGGAAGGCTGGCAAACCTAAAATAAATTTGTATGATTAAGTAAAACAAAAGTAGTAGAAACAATGAAAATAAAATACTGTATCCACTGGTTTGTGGATAAATGAAACTTTGAAGCAAAATAAAATCAAATAGATTTGGTGTTGTGGAGAAAGTAACATCAGTCAGCAGTAAGTGCTGGTTTTTCCTTGGGGAATGAACAGCAGGACTGGCTCTGTAGTGCAGGGAGGACTATGAAAAGTGATGATTTGTGTGAATAGGGACGTCCCTATACTTGACACTGATGGAGACACCAAGCCAGGAATTCTCCTATCTCTTGAGATTCTTTCCTTTAAGTTTTCTACAGGGTTTGTTTTTTTGGTGGTTTCTTTTTTTGTTTCTTTTTTGGTTGTTGTTGTTGTTTTGGTGTTTTTTTTTTTTTTTTTTTTTTTTTTTTTGTCCTTGAGCTCTGTGAGAAAAGGAAAACTCTTCCACCAGAGTTGCCAGGACTGGAACTTGTAGCACAGAAGATAATTTTCTGGACTACAGTAATGTGCTGCTTCTGTATTTGCAGCCTCATGCTTCTCTTAATTTTTCTTTTTTTTTTTTTTTTTTTTTTTTTTTTTTTTTTTTTTTTTTTTTTTTAATATATGTAACCTGGAGTTTATATTACTTAAAAGAGAATGAAGAAATTTGTACCTTTCACAATTTTCATTTTTGACTATCAGTTGACAGAGGGTGAAGGTCAGACATGTCCAGGTGTCTGTCTGTGCAGGTGTCTCTAGATGAGGTAACATTCACATTAGTCACTCATGAACATGAATGGGAAGATCATGGCTATTCACAAATGTGTACTATAATCTTTTAAAGCATGAGTTGCTTCTGTTGCAGTGGTCATCCTACTACAGCAAGACTGTAGTAGGTGTGAAATTGTAGTATATTTTTACATTATACATATACATAATATATATATATATTTACATATACATATGCACTTAAAAAAGCTTTATGCTTGGCTGATGGTCCACTGCCAGAGCTAATGTAATACATTTGTGGTCCTGAAGATGTGGCAGGTACAAGGGATGTAACGTGAGGAAGCCATGAGCCAAGGTGAGGTCTGTTAACATTGCCACAGCCTAGTCCTGCTAAAAATAGTTGCCTGTGTTTGGGCTGCCAAGAGTTAAACTGTATGATGGTCATAACATAACACTGTGGGGTAGGGTCCTCCTACTGTTTTGGGGGTGGAATGAAAGGATCGTAGTGGAAATTATGAACCTCTCTTCTCCATAGCCCAATCCAGAGCCTGAGTGTAAATTTTTAATTATTACGGCTCAAAGCTATTTCTAAATTTCGTAAAGCTTGTGCATGAGATGTGTGAGTACATTTTTGCAGCAGACACTCTTCAATTATGTGGAAGGGTGGGGAAGAATGTGGTCCAGCTCTATTTCTTGAGTCACTTGGAAAAATACAGAGGAGTTTTGTCACATGTCAGCCACTGCTGTAGTCCAGACTGTAATTTAGACACCAACCCCATATTTCACACTGATAACTTATGTTTCTGAAAAGTAGTAGGAAGATGAAAGGGTTGTGGGTTTATTACTCTGATTGATCTTTGCTTCAAAATTGTGGTGGTTTGGAGAAGCTTGGCAGGTAGAAAATATTCTCTTTGCTCAGAGGTAAGGATCTAAGTACACTCGGTATTTGCAATGAGTTGGCACTGCTACCTAGGCTAAGGGTTAATTAAAATGTTTGATTTAGCCTTGGTTATTTGCTTTCACTGCTCTTCCTGAGCGTTTTTGTGCACCACTAGCTGTCCTAAGAACTTCTACGGCAGAGGATATTTATATCATATGTCTGCAGATCAGATCAGTATGCTTGCTTCCTTCTGTTTGTCAAATGTTTATCAGATGACTAGGAAGAAAGGGAATGGGGAACTGATGTATTTCACTTGATTGGAATGAGAATATTGTAATGTCTTTGTATATAAGTTAATTGTAATGTGTTGGCATCACACTTTTTCAGTTGTACTGCTGTACTGGCAGCAGTATTTTTTAACGCAGCAGTATTTTCTGGTCACTAGAGATAAGCCAGATGTCATGTGCTGTATGACAGAACATGCTTACTGAAATAATTGCTTTTTCAAATAACTTCTCCGTTAGTTTTGAGCCCCATAGGATCATAGAATATCCTGAATTAGAGGGGACCTGTCAGGATTATCAAGTCTAACTCCTGGCCCTGAACAGGACAAAAGTCATAGCATGTGCCAGAGAATGTTGTCCAAATGCATTTTGAACTCAGACAGGCTTGGTGCTGTGATGGGGATCCCTACAAAAATGAAGCAACTCTTTAGAAGAAAACTGTTGCTTGTGATCTGAATTCTGATCATGTGAGGAGAGGCACTAGAAATTAAGGAAATGCCAAGTGAGGAGTTGTTGTATCTGCTCTGCTTCTCTTGGTTTCAATGTATGTATCTTCTTGAATTGTTACTTCTTCATCTTATAATGCTGGTTCATGTTTACATGGACTTGCTTACATGTCAAAATTTGATACCAGCTCTAGAAAGTGCTCCAGAAATTAGGGTCATTGCATTGAAACACTCTCTGCAGATTGGCTCTTACACTTTAGCATTTGTAGCTTGGTCTTGCTTTATATGCTAGACGAGGTTTATGCCAGCCTAATTGGTTGCTGGCATTCCTGAGTTTCCCAGCTGCTGTATTCAGCTGTGTACTAGAAAAATATAATGGAATACTGTTTCCAGAGAGCAAGAGGCAATTGTAAAGATGTAAATGCTTTATCTGGCACTTCAATAATATGTAAACTTTTAGTAACACAAAGAATTTTTAGGAACAAATTGTATGAGTACATTGCCAGTTTAAACACTGTAGTGAACATCTTACGTTTAAGCTCAGAGTATTTGGAAGATGGACATTACTTTTATTTTTGTTAGTATGTGGGTTTTTGTGGCTTTTATTCAGCCCTGACTTTCTTGGCCAGGGAAGGGGTGAAATCTGGCACAGAGATGGAAGATTTATTGTGATTCTTTTGTTATGGCATGCTGGCTTACTCTGTTTGTTAGAGTGTGGGGTATTTTCTATTGATTCATTAGTCTGCTTTGATCTCTTTTCATTTGCTATGGTGAAGATGAAACTTTTGAAAATATTATTTGTTCTCTGTCAAAGTAACAGAGCACAGAAACACATCGTAGGACTTACATGATGGCTCTGTTACTATTCTCAGCTGAAACCCATTACAGTGTCATAGGTTTCAGCTGCGAATAGTGGTTTTCTTCAAAAATTTTAAGATTTACTAATGTATTAAGTATTATTCTAGTACTGTAGAATAATATAGAATATTATACATATATTTTTCATACACTGTTTTTCTTTTTCTTCTGAATTGACAGCTAGGCCAGGCCTTAAAAAAGCAGCACAAGATTATAACAATATAAGCTTAAGTTCCCAGTTCCCGGAGTTTTTGTGTCCTTGCAGCCTGGTCTCAGCACACTCTTTGCAGAAGAGGCAGGCGTGACATTTCTATGGGAAGACAGCAGCTTCTGTTGCTGCTTTGCTGAAGGACCAGATAGCTCACTGAAGCAGTTCTACAACAGTGTTTTTGCACAGAATTAAGTCCCTGGAGGTTATTAAATGCTGAAATATTAATGGAGAGATGTATTCAGGATGGTCAGGATGGTGGTCAGGAAGCACAAATGGAAGGGTTTGTTCAGAAAAAGCACGGGTCAGGGAAATAAAAACAAGAGAATGCCAGAGGACAGAAACCACGTGAAGCAAAAAGCGGGGGGAGGCTTTTTATTTAGAATGTTAAAAAACTACTTAACCTGCTTTAGTGTGGGAGTGACAGTTATGCTTTGGGCCAGGAGAAGCGTGGAGGTTGTAAATGCATGTGTAACGCGTGTTGCCGGTGAGGCAAGTGCTGCAGATGTGAAAGCAACGCTGCCCAGGGCTGCTGGCTGCTCTGCGAGTTCCGGAGCGCTATGCCTCGCCTGAGCTGCAGCTAGTCTCTTCCTCCACACACTGTGTGACAGTACAGGGATTTGCTGTTACCTTCCGTGACGCTTTCCTGTATTATCCCTCCTTAACTTTCTCACATCTTAACTAGATGTGAATGTTTATGCAGCCTTTGTAATAAAAGAAATATTAAAGGTATACATTTGTTACTCTCACTGCTAGCTGAGGTGATTTGGGATATCACTCAAGGTTTTTCTTTCTTTCTGTCCCTCTGCAGGCCCTAGAATGCTTAGACTGTAACACCACCCCACCCCCCCTTTTTTTTTTTGTTTTTGGATAAGTGTCAAATTGTGACTGAATTGGCTAAAACAAGAAGTTGAAACAATCAATGGAGCAGAAAACTAAAGGGGATTTGTAAGGCCAATAGCTTTAGAAAACAAGAGAAAGTGCAAGGCAGAGAATGCCCAGACTGAAGCATGTGCCAGTTGTGCTGTGTTTTACCCTGAGCAGGTGCCCAGCAGCAGCAACATGTGCACAACTGCTCCAGGATGATCACTAATGCTTTGGGAACTGCCCGTAGTCCTAGGGGTGGCTTGTGGCAGGTGGAGCAAAGGATTGCTTCTTCATAGTATAGACCCTTGTTACAGGAGGGTGTGCAAGGGGCAATTGCTTTAGAAACCTCAGTTCTTGGTACTTTAGGGCAAAGCGTGGATGTGAAATCAATGTGACACTTGGGTCTTGATCCTTTTGTGTCAATGCATGGCTGTCCTGCTCTTCCAGTTACTCTTCTGTACTGTGCATAGGAAAGAGGACATAAAAAAATTGCAGTGTACTATGTATTTTAGAAGAAAAACCCTTATTCCTACTGATAATTTACTGGTTTTATCTTACCCTGTGGGGGCTTGCTTCCTTTGGGTCTGGCACAGGAGAAGCCAATGCAAAAGCACCTTAAGCTCAGCAGTCTGTTTAAGTAGCTCTTTCTAAAATAATGGTTTGTGTTGTTCCAGGCAGTTTAATTTTAGTTGGACTACCACCTGATTGGTGCCTATAAAAAATGATTATCAGGAGACAATTTCAAAGATCTTACTTAATTACAGTGTTGAGACGTGTAATGTTGTATCAGCCTAAAAAGGGTGACAAACACCTTTGTGAAGTGCATCTATAAGGGGCCTTTAGCACCTGTGGGAATCTTCTGGTATTGGAGTTTTCTGTTCTCAAGGACAGAGAGTCTTAAGTGGTGTGGCTTTCCTAAGAGGTTCTGTTTACCTACCACTCAATTTTCTGTTCATTGTGCTTTTCACTTGGATGCTGACTATCCCATTAGAGCCTCCGCTGGTGGGTCAGGTCTGAGCCACTTCACACAGTGTGGCCTGCAATCACCTTCTATTTATCACCTCATTTTTTTCAACCTGTCTCCTTCCTACCTCTCTCTATATATCTCAGTGCAGGGATGAAAATAGGTTCTGGAATTTTTTCCTGCCAGTTAATAAATGATCACTTGTGCTTACTTTCTAGGCCGAATTCACCAAGCTATGGTAACATCCCTAAATGAAGATAATGAAAGTGTAACTGTTGAATGGATTGAAAATGGGGATACTAAAGGGAAAGAGGTAAACTTATTTATTTAAAACTTTAAAAAACAAAAGGTGTTATCTATGAATATTACTTGGAATTTACACTGGAAACAGAAATGAGACATAAATCTTAATTTACTTAATGATTCTTTGGTTACAGACTGTTTTGTACAGAAAGTGTTGAGCAAATTCTGTTTTCTTTTGTAAATTTGAATTTCTGAGCTCTGTGTCCATTGTTTTCATCTATTAATTTTGAACCGGATTACAAAGGCTGACTTCGTTATCCAATTTTTACAAGTAGAAAAATCAAAATTTTAAGAGGGAGAATGTCACACAATTCAGACAGGAAACTAACAGGACAGCTAAACTAGAAATTTTCTTATGTTTGTATTCTTGAGGAATTTAACTGCCAGTTTGTTTGCTTATTCACTTACTCTTGGCAGCCATTTTCCAGCCTTGCTTTCCTTATGAAACTGTGTCTTTTTGTGTAACACTTTCCTACCGCTTCTTCCTTTAAATTTTGTACCATGTTAGCCATTTTCAGTTTGGAGAAGCATACCAAAAATAATTGCACTTTATACTTTACTGGTTTTGTGAAAGCACAGGAAAAAGAAAAAAAAAAAAGGCCATGACAAAGTCCTGGAGATTTCATCAGCTGAAGATACTCAGAATCTATACAGCACAGAGGTCTTGGAAGGGTTCAGCCAAGAGAAATAGAGAGACTAAAGCTCTTCAACATTTTTACAAAATCATATTTTTAAGATCCTGCCCCTCTTCCCTTACACTTTACAGTGGTTTGAATAGCACTCAGTAATACTTTAAAAGAAAAAAAAAAGATAAATTTAATGTGGTTTCAGCTATGGTTTGATTTTTTTAGGTTTTTGGAATTTGTTTCTTTTGCACTGTCTGGGAAATTTAAGATAACTGAGATCTCCTTCTTTTTATGTTACAAAATATCTTACATATTTTGCAGTAATTGTCAGATTACCATAATGATATTAGCTACTTCTCTTTTAGTTTGATCACTTTACAAAATTATACTATCTATTGATCATTTTTAACTCATCTCTTTACTGAATGATGTGTTTTCACATAATACAAAGACCAAAGATTAGTCTACTTTTCATGAATAAAAAATAATTCAGATCTTAGAATGAGCAAATTGTGGGGTAAAAACACTAAATATATTTACTGTTTATTTTCAAACATAACAGGAGATAGAGGATTTATGTCAAGTGTCATTAATATGTTTTATGCTCTTTTCACAGATTGATTTAGAGAGCATATTTTCACTTAACCCAGATCTTGCACCTGATGAAGATATTGAACCTGGCCCAGAGACACTACCACCACCTGCTTCATCAGCCAAAGTAAACAAAATTGTGAAGGTTGGTGATATCTATGGAACATCTTCATGGTAACTTTACAGTAGTAGCTCTATACATAATGTTATGCTAGAATTTTTAACTTTTCCATTTGTGGTGCTATTTCATAACTTTATTATTTTATTTTTCCTGTAGGGAATAGGGATTTCTAAATTTTTTAAGAACAGGTTTGGCAGAGAGGGAGTTGGGAGCTAATATTTGTGTAACTAAATGTCTTAGTGAAGAATAAAAAATGGGTTTTGGAGTTTTCTGAAGCATTACATAGAGCTCAATCAGCCTTCACCCCTTCCCTTTTCACAGTGGAATTTGGCAGTAATAAGTTCTCTTTTGTTCGTGTCGTGTTATTTTCATTCACTGGAAAGAAGCAGAAGTGGGGCTGCAGTTTATGTTTTCTAATATATGGTGATCATATAAGAGAGACTTCTTTCTTTATAGAGTCGACGAACTGTGTTGCCTTCTAAGAATGACACTCCTGCCAGAGATAATAGAGGTAACATTTTCTCTTTCCATTTCAATGAAGTAAAAAATACAGTAGCATTTTAACCTCCTGTATATCTAGTGTTCCATAGTTGTTTTGCGTTTCTTGTTTGGTATTTATGCCTATGACATGTAAAAGCTTTGGCAAATAATTCCTAGAATTATTCCTATGTATACTTGGGAATTCATACTGTACAAATAATATTTATATGCAATTTTAAGGAAGATATTATTATAAAAGTTACACTGAATTAACTGATGGTGTAAAAATTTGAAGATAATTAATTATGCAATGTTAAATCATACATGGACTTTTCATATATAAGTGTCCTCAGCATATTTGAATGTTTCAGTATGCACTAAGTAGTGCACTTTGAATTCCTAACATTTTCAATTTTTTAAACTTTTTTTATTAACAGCCTGTTGTTTTGTAACAGTCTGTGTATGAACAGTCATAAGAATATACAAATACTTAAGTCCTACAGGTTTTTTATCACTCTACAGTTAATAGTGAAAAAACCTGAAAAAATTGGTGAAATACCTCAGGAGAATAGGTGAAAAATATGTATTGAGTGGAAACAGATGTAATACATCTATAATGTGTGAAAGAATGTTCAATTTAACTAACTTGTACTGATGATGATGGTGATGATGATTCTTCCAAACATTATCTACTAACATTTCGTCAGACTAGATTCCAGTCCATCTGTTTAAATAAGTGTGCTTGCTTTTCTTTGCAAGTGATCAGACTCTTCTGATTTGGGACCACTTTTGCCCTTCTGCCATTTGGCTCTGAGAGTATTAAGCAGATAGAAAATACAATAGTGTTTTGGGGTTTTTTTCCTACCTAGTGTTTAAATATGAGATGTCTTACTGATGGACTATCTTCACATCTATACATTTTGTCATTGGTAGTAAATTATCTGTTTGGTATGAAATAACCCTGTAACTTGTATTTTGACAAGTACCATGCCTCTTCCTATTCACTGATGGCCTAAATATTTTTGGTTTTGGTCTTATAATTCAGCTTTTCTCAGCACACTGTCTTATTTTGTGTAATCAACTTATACTGTAAGCTAGATCTTCTATGATATGTGGAATGATCTGGGCATTTGTCTTGTCCGTCATGTTCAAAACCTGTTTCTATAGCTGTTTCCGTGTTATGCAGTGAGCTGGCCTTCACTTGAAGTCCTACCTCTGGCAACTGATCAAAGCCGATGCCTTCACTTTAGTACTCTTCTGACACACTCTGTTAGAAGTCTGTGCAGGAAATGGGCCAGCTAAAGCAGAGCTGATCGAAGCAACTATTTGAAAAACAATTTAAATCATTCAGCTCTCTCACACAGGCAGGCATGCTCACCACTCCCACTGCATTCACTAGAAAAAGACATCACAGCATCTTCTGCCAGAAGCTGGCATTCTTAGCACATACAGAATCAATGCATAAGTTCAGACATATTGATTGTATCTGTATCCCTTCTGGTATAGAGGCAAAAAGGCTTGTTTCTTCCATTTACAGACTCTGCTGCACTTCACTGGCTTTAATTTCTATTGCATTGCTCCTCCAGTGATCATAGGAGGAGCAATGGGGTTGGAGCATTTTGTAGAATCTAGAGAATGTGAAACAGTGGGACGTTTTTTCTTACTGTTTTTTTGGTATAATTACAATATAAATAAAATTGAAGCACTTTATGCTTCAGGATTGCCTATCTCCAAGTAAACAATTCCTTCTGTGCACACAGAAAGTTGTACTAATTCTGCAGTATTTAAAAATATGCATGTGCGGCATTGGTACTTAATAATCATGTTATATTAGTGTGCAGCATTAGGGTAAAAAAGTCTGCATACCAGATATTTTTATTAATAGACTTTCCATGAGTATGGCTCCTCCTCATCCACAGTAAATTGTTGTGTTTAGAAGAGGGCCTCATTTTATCTCATCTTAACAGAGCATCTCAGAAATCGGGAGAAGGGTTACTCCTCCATGTCCAGATGAGCTTTTTGCTTTTGCTTTGCAGTGGTTGGTTCTGCACGTGCACGACCTACTCAGCTTCCCGAGCAGTCTTCCTCCTCTCAACAGAATGGTAGTGTTTCAGATATATCTCCAGTTCAAGCTGCAAAAAAGGAATTTGGACCCCCTTGTATGTAAACCGTGTATCAAGGACTCATTCATTCTGGGCATTACATGTACATTCTCTTGGATTATGTTGTTATCCATAAATGACAAATGGTCTACATGCTCAGTTGTCTGTGAGCTTTCTTGAGGAGCTTTTCAGAAAGCTGTGGCTAAACATATGTTCATTTTTGTTGTAATTGTACTAGTATTTCGAATTTTTTTCCTTTATTTTCTTTCAAGCATGGTGGTGTTGTTTAGCTTCTTTTTTTTTTTTCCCTTTTTTTTTTTTTTTTTTTTTGTTTTTTTTTTGTTTTGTTTTGTTTTGTTTTGTTTTTTGTTTTTTGTTTTGTCTGGGCTTACTTTTAATTCAAACCAAGAGATCACATGTATTATCTGTCCAAATATTTTTTAAGGTCATATATTTTAGTTTGTGTAATTATTGTCCCATTCCCATGGCATTTTTCTAGTAAATTTCAGTATTTTAGAAATTTAAATGCTGTAATGATTCTATACTAATCAGATTTGTTTGAAAATATGGTTGATAGTTGATGCATTCTAATTATTGATACATTAATTTAATTGAAGTTTATGGTGTAAACATGGAAAGTATTTTAAAATTGCATCTTTTTTCTTTAAGCACGTAGAAAATCAAACTGTGTTAAAGAGGTTGAAAAATTGCAAGAGAAGCGTGAAAAAAGAAGGTTACAGCAGCAGGAACTTAGAGAAAAGAGAGCTCAGGTTAGTATTTTTAGCTCAACTGGAAATTATATGTCAGCAAGAGAAATTTGAAAAATTGTGCTTTTTTCAGTCTTTAATAATTTTTATGAACTGTGATAATCTTGAAATTAAGTGTTTTCCTTCTGTATACAGATTTCACAAATATTTTGGTGTTTGGTAGGATTGCTCTCATAACTACTTTAGATGGTTTTCCCCCTCTTCTTACAGAAATCATTGCTTTCAATTGCTGTCTTGCTGCATGTTCTTCAGAGAACAACTACTCATGACAGCTATTTCTTAGGGAAAATGTATTTTTGACAATAACAAACCTTTTGACTTTTAGAGAGGTCTGTTATTCTACAGGAGGTAATACAACATTATGACAAATTGTTCATTATGATCTGTGATGCTTTATAGATATTTTTGAGGCTCAAATTTTAATAGTGACTTCTAATGTTTCTTTCTTTAAACTAGTCTGTACATTTGTAATTTCATCATGGAAGCAGGTTGGCAGCCAGTTGTTAAAAACTTGAGTGAAAGAAATGAAGTTGCTAATGCTTTGAGAAAAATCTCTTAATAGTAAATGACTTTCTGTCACAATGGTGTAAAAGCTTTAGCAAAGCTAGGAGTGTAATCTTGTTGGCAGCTGTGTGGGTATGTGTTAGTCTCTAAAGAGATAGTACCAGTCTGCTGCTGACATGAGAATTACCACCATCAAGTAAGTCATTCATGCAATTTACTTTTCATGGTTTAATGATGTTTTCGAGTTGACCTGAAATCACCTACATGTGAGTGAGGAATGACCATTTATGGTTTTATATATTAAAATACTTTGAAGTGGTGTTACTTGTAAAGTTTTGTTTTTATTGCTCCTGTGAACACTCCTCTTGCATCTGAGTATTAAACTTTTGTATGAGGAAGTTGTTGTGAAATGCAGCAATAATTCACCAAGCACTGAATTGTAGTATGCAAGGCCTTTAAACAGGGCTTGAAGAATATTAGGTAAATGCTTTCTCCATGATAAACAATACTCTTTTTTGAATGTTATAAAGAAACATTTAGTGAAGACTTACTGTCAGCAGTTTTTAGTTCAGTGTAGTCAATGTGAATGACATCAAGGTACAATCAGCTTCTGATCACCAGGACAGTTTTTTCTGAGGTGATGATTGGCTGTGTCAGAAGTGCAAAGAATAAGCTGGCTCCCTTTTAGTTTACTAACCCAAATCCAGTGCTTTTTGAGAGTGCTTACACTGTGTCCACAGCCAGACGTGATTCAGAAATTTTATATCATGGGGGAGTAGCCATGCAAAACTTAGTAGGATCTGAGAACCAGACCGGACTATGTTTGGCATCAGAAGCATGTCCTGAAATGTTGTAAAGCAGGTATTTGCAGGGAAAAAGTGACAGGAAGTTGTTTAATCACTTCTGCAGAAAACAGGGTAGGCTCAGGTTCAGCTTAACAATGCTTCGTGCATAGCCTCTTGCATGTCCATTCACTCTGGTACTGATGGCTCCAGGTTTAAGGATGGGTTATCTTCTGAGCCAGGGGCCCAGCTGTCCTGGCTGTGTTGGCCAGCTTACTGGTGAGTGGGGTGAGAATGAAAAAAGGACTTTGCTGTGTAAGTGCTGCTCAGGAGTAGCTAAAACATCAATGCGTTATCAACCCTGTTTCCAGCACAAATCCAAAACAAAGCTGCATGCTACATTCTTCTATGGAGAAAATTAACTCTATCCCAGCCAAAACTATCACAGCCTGGATGTAGCCTGTTGAGTATCCTTGAGATTGCTTCTGCTTTGCTGGGGGTCTGAGACCCTTGGAAGAGTTTGCAATGCGTTCAAATATGTGCATAAATTAACACAGGATCAGTAGTTAGGAGAAGGTACTTTAATTGTCTTGTATCCAGCAGGATTGTGTTTAGAGCAGCTGGGATTCCTGCACTGTCCTCTGTGGTGTGTGTTGTACCTGTGTAGTGGAGTATCTGTGCATCTATCAGAGTGCCATATCTGAAATAAGGAAGCATTGGCTATGTGTTTCTTCAGTGTGAATGTGCTGGCAAAGGCATGAGTAATTTCTCTTTCTTGAGTAGACTATTAATGAGTCCTCAATTAATAAGTGTTTTCTGTTATATGCCATCCAAAATGACATGGGAAGCATATAATTGTTGCCTTTGTGGTCAGTAAATTAGCTACATCAGAGTGGAAAAAGGCATTAAACTTACATTAAACTTGCAAGAGACATTTCTGGTGTTTTGCAGAAAAAATAAGATTTCAGTTAATGTGTATTTTTTAACAGATAATTAATTTAGGCCTTTTTTGGAAACAAAAACGGTATAATAGAAATTCTGTTGCCTTTTCCTAGGATGTTGATGCTACAAACCCAAATTATGAAATTATGTGTATGATAAGAGATTTCAGGGGAAGTTTGGATTACAGACCACTAACAACTGCAGATCCTGTAAGTATGCCAGCAACATGGAAATGTGTTATCCATCTATGTTTTTGCTGTGTGTTTTCATTTTTTTTCAGTGTATGCTTCTATCTGTTAATGCAGAAAATAGGTATTTTAATAAATATTAGTATTCAGTATAACATGGCTTTATTTTCCCGGTAATTTGTTGATACTGAAATGAGTAGGTTTTGGAAGTCCTAGTTTACTTAACTATTGTTAAGTCATTTAAATATTTTTTTACTATTAAATAGTGCCAATATATAACAAGTAGTCACTCAGCCTTTGTATGGTAATTTTTTCTGGGATGCTAAGGGATGTGCACACAAACCATGAAACTTCTTTGAAAAGCCTTCTTCAACATAGTGATTACTATTTGATCTTTGAAGGGGATGTGGTCTTTTGGTTTGCAGACAAGTCAGAGGAGTGGAATCCTTAAATGATCAATACTGTCAAATTTGATGGAAATCAGAGAATGTGATGATTTCTGTCAATAGCATATCTACCTTGTTAAAGCTGGATTTGCTTGCATAGTCCCATAGTACCTGTTGCTCTGTTGGATTAGATCAGAGTCTGCAGGGAGTTTTGTTAATGTGTGGTTCTCCCTTCTGGGTTCTTGGCTACTGTGCAGGCACAACGGGTTTTTATCTGTTCAGATGACTCGCTGTCTTGGGAATTTCTCTTTGCTTAAATGATTGGTTATTTAATTCAAAAAGAGAAGTCAAAGTTAAATATTTTATAACTGGAATTGGGGTATAGTTCACTGAAAGATTTTCTTTTGCAGATTGATGAGCACAGGATTTGTGTTTGTGTACGAAAACGACCACTCAACAAAAAAGGTATGACTGTTGAAGATTTTGTTTGTTTATCTGAAAAGCTACTTTTGTTAGTAACATTATTTGGGTTAAACAATTCTAGAATTACTGATCAAAGATGAAACTCTTATATTAGACAATACATGTGATGAACCTAGAAAATTCATAGACATGTCATAATCTGGGGAGAAAAGTAGTTTACCTGCCACAATTTTATGTAATAGGAGCTGAGGCACAAGAAGAGTGTGTTTTTTTCCCAAGGGCATCTAGGATGTATTTAGTTGTTCTGGAAATGAATTCTACTGTAATCTCTTCAGTATTCTTACATTGTATTAGGATCACTGTTACTTGAAAGTATCCTTCAAGTAATCTCCTGAGCAGAAAGTTACACAGTGAAAACTTTCATACATGTTTTTGTACATATATTTTTATACTTCCAAGTGGACTTGAGTCAGACAGCAAGGTAGCATCTTATGACACCGTTAGTGCCTAAGCATGTCCAAGACATCCTCACAGGGCTGGTGGATTACAGGCAAACAGAAGGCTTGTACACCTTGGAGTTGTTGCTCAGGGCTGGCAATGTTACCCTAGAGCATTTCAAATGCCACTAACAAACCATTAGGTACTAAAAGAACTCCTTAATGACTTTTATTTTATGTGATGAGTGTTTGAACTATTTTTCTTACTGCCTGCTGATCAGACTACAGAGTCTGTATTCAAAAAAACCAAACAACAAAAAACTGTTCCGCTTTCAATTCCAGTTAAATCCCAATCTTCCTAGGAAGTTCTTTTACCTTCAGTGGGAATTTAGGAACACAAATGCCTAGTGGATTGCAGCCTGTCTGAATCCAGTGCTGCAGGTTGTTTCTTTCCTTCTCTTTCTCTTATATTCTGTTCAGCTGAAGGACTCATAAGAGCATCACTCTGATGCTAAGGCAACATGGGATGACATTGTTTTTGTGCTGTCAGAAGTACACATTTAGGATTATCTGAAGCATACCCAGAGGAAAATGGGAGAAATGTTTTCCTTTTCCCATACATATTGATGCCAGTATATAGTTAGGTTTTGGCTTATTTTCCCCCTTCACATTGCTGCTTCTATTTCATCTTTTCATTTTTACTTCTCCTGTTAGGAAAAATGTCACTTTCTACCTGTGCTGAAAGTGTACAAAATCAAATTGCAGTAAATGAAAACAAGTTGTTGTGGGACATGAGTTGGGGTTCAGAAGTAGGAACTGATTTTGTGAAAGTTGCATGTCTTTGGTATTAGTAGTTGGGAGTCACTAAAAAACTAGATCAGAGGTGTTTATAGAAAGATGAATGTCTAAGTAAAAATGAGGTTGATACTTAAAGCTGTTTTGCATTTTTAAGAATAAATTTTTTTTATTGTAGTAAAATATTTTTTAAATTATTTTTTTAAAAAGTTTTTTTACTGTAGTAAAAAAGGTGTTAATTGAATAATCTATGCAAGGGATGATAATCTAGGACCCATATGATACAATCTCCTGAAAACACTCAGTTCGTAAGACACAGTGTTTCTCATAAAATCATAGAAAAGCATAAAAGAATTTAAAATGCTAGACTGTAACTCTAGGATGAGAAAAAAAATAAAACTAATCTGTTTTATTATCTAAAAAATACAAAATTATCACCAAAAACATTGGGTGTTCTCAGCATCAGTTGTTCTGTGGATTGACTTTGCAAAAAGTAGGTGTTCAGAGTGACACTTTGAGATTTTAGTTCTCAAGAACTAAAGAACAAGATTGACTTGTATTTATAATTGTGAAATGTATGATGGGTATCAGAGATACTATTCCTAACTTTCATCAGCAAAGAATGCAAGTTCTCTTACCAAATAGCTGGGAGGAAGTAAATGTCAGTCCAAACCATTTTTTAAGAAAAATCCTCTTCTGACAGGTTAAACTAAAAAGTTTTTGCTGCAAATAATTGCCCATCATACATTTCTTTTTGTCAGTGTTCCTTACTTTTTATCTGGGATTGCTGCAGAATAATTGCATTTCATTTTATTGCAGTGCAGCTGAATATTTGATTATATTTTGACTGGAATGTGCATTTCCATTGGTGTGTAATGTAATGCAGTGGTAACCATTGTACTGTTTGACCAGGATGTTAGCTCATGAAAAGTTTTCTATCTGGTTGTATAAAGTTATATCAAATTCTTGAGCTACATGCCTTAAGAAATTTTACATAGAAATGCAAGTAGGACACATTAGTGAATCCTGACTGTACACACAAAGGGTCTTTATTTTTGTGCATGTTATGGATCACTGGGTTCTGTTTTGCTGACTCATATACCATACAACAATTAGCAGTAAATTGCAGTACTGTATGGTAATTATAATCTAGGATCTCACTGTTGAAGTCACAGTGATAGGAAGGATCATTATCGTTTTCATCTTATTCTTCTTACAAGATAATCTTTAGAAAGGATTTTACTTTAGAGGAATTATCTATTAAAGATATATATATATACTCTAGGTTCCAGGAGGAATACACAAGATGGTCTGTGTCTGTGAGGATTGAAAGCAAAATTTAAAGAAAATATCAAGATAAAATTTAAAAAAAAAATGTATTATCATAAGGATGTTAATTTCTTGGTGTTTTCAAGTTTGACAGTCTAAGCAGTATAGTACTAGAACATAGTTTCTCCACTAGAGAAGATATTAATAAAAACTCAAAGGATATGGCAGTGAGCTATAGAAGACTATATAATCACTGAGGAATAAGACCTCAAATCCATGAGAAGTGTTACGGAAGACGTGACAAGTTACAATGAAAGTGCGGTAATTAATGATCATAGTCTTTCTAAATAGCTTTTTATCTCTCTAATTTCTAGCAATTGGTAGGATAGGATGACTAGATTTCAAAAATGAAATCTTTTTCTTAGCAGATTTCTGTCTAGGCATCAGAAGCCCAAATCCATTGCAGTGTTGTTACTTGGAGGAGCTGTGTTATCTGAGATTTTGTAAGAATGTAAACAATGGGAAAATGTAAAAAATAATGATGTACTGTTAGTTAAATATATATTTCACTTATTTTATAGAAACTTTAATGAAAGACCTTGATGTAATAACAATTCCTAGTAAAGATGTTGTGATGGTACATGAACCAAAACAAAAGGTGGATTTAACAAGGTACCTAGAAAACCAAACTTTTCGTTTTGATTATGCCTTTGATGACACGGCTCCTAATGAAATGGTTTACAGGTATGTGTATATGCTTTCTTTTGGTGAATCTTTCTTCTCATGTTTTTTCCATACTAATAACTGTTACATTTACGTTGGTCTTAGACTTTATTCCTATTCTCTGTGTTACCAAATGGTATATTACTACTTCCATTCTTTTACCTGTTTACTTTTGTTTTAGCTCTTTATCCCTAATTATTCACCTGCAATGCCATTTCCATTTCTGTTGGCCTCAGTCCTCCTCCAACCCCTGCTGCATTCCAGGCTCTAGCAAGTATTGCCTGCCTCCTCAGCTGCTGATTACTTGAGCCATGTAATCAGTTCCCCATTTGCTTCCAGGTTATTGTCTTATTATAAGTGTGCAGCACCTGGGAGATGTGAGTCATGGCTTTTGGTCATCAGGAAACCTGGAAGAAAGGGAGAGCCCTAGCACCAAAGAGCTTGCAGTCTGAGTGTAGGATAATTAGGAGATGGAAACAAATCAGTAGAGGGTGAGAAAAGAGTACTACTAAAGCGAGAGTGTATGTTGCAGTATTCCTGAGATACCTGAGCTAACTTGTCTCCTGGAAGCAATCTGGCTGATGTAATGTGGAAATGTATGGAGCTAAGTTATCTATCTGAAAATGCCAGATCTTTCTAATTTAAAAACAAGCAGCAACAAAGACACATATCCTCTTTTAGGCCCAAGGTGTTTGGATTTCCATTTTGTTCTTTGCTCTTCTGTTTCAGTTTCACTTGATATGGAATAATTCACACAGCACTTTTAAAAGCATGTTTAGAAGTAGCTATTTCCCTTGAACAAGGAACTAAATGAGGTACATACAGTAGCGGGCAAGGTTAGACACCATGACATAATCTTGGTCAGAATCTTAGTATGTGTCTAAATATTGTGAAGCTTTTTGCAGAAAATATTGATACTAAAAAGGAATTTGGTGAAGATAATTTTTCTAATGCTTGGGAAGTGCTTCCCATAGTCTTAAAGAGTATTGACAGAGAAATATCTTATTTTCTGGTTTTAATCCACATGCAGGTGAAAGTTAGCATCATGCCCTGATTGATAATGGATAACAAAAAATCATAGTAAAAGAATTCTTAAAAGGTTGAAAATAAAAACTTCCATCTTGTGCTTGTAATTATTAGAGAAGGGGGTGAAAGGGATATCTTATACAACAAACAAAAGAGTTGTAAACAGCAAAGCTGTGTTCTTGGATATCTCTGGCTTCACTGGTTGTCTGCTGGTAGCATCTTTCCTTTCCTTGATACTGAAGAGCTGTGGGAGAGCCAGCTGCTTGATGATGCATGAAATAATTCTCTTGCTTGACAATCCATTCTTCTAATCTCCCTCCTTCCTTTATTTATCTGTGTGAACATAATGTTTAATGTGAGGGGTGGTTTTGGTATACAATATTGTGTTTTTGTACTGAATTTTTATTAGTTATGTAATACATTAATGGCAATAGAGGAATATATTTTAAGATTATTGTATTCATACTGAAGCAGCAGATTCTACTCTTTCTCCTTCTCCCTCATATGGCACAAAAATGATCATTACTTGAAGGACAATCTGTTTTAAGGTCTTCCGTAATAACAGAAGTAAGAGCAAGATAGAGCATCATGTGCTCTCATCAGAGCTCCGGGTCATATTGAGGGAAAAAATACTGTGTCAAGATGCTCCAGTTCTCTCCAATATGCTAAATTTATTGTATATCTATATTGAAAAAATGTTCAGTCCAAGGTAGAAAATACTACTCTATTATTATTACTACTACTACCACCATTATTATTACAATTATTACTACTGTTATTATTTTGCTTAACTTGTATTTTAAGTATTTTTAATCCATGAACCACAACACAGAGTTGCAATTTTTTTTTTAATATTGAGAAGCACTCGCTACTTGGAATAGATACGCCTTATGAGTTTTAAAGGAGAACCAGTTTACAATTCTGAAAGACTAAGATTGCAAATAAAAGTTCTAGTAAAAGTAAAGTTGGACTCTTTAAACATAGTATCATTTGGAGTTGTGTAATCCTTTATGAAAATGTTTTAAGATATGTTTGTATTTTGTCTTACGTTAAAATAGATACATTTAAGTCCCTTTTTATTAAATCAGCAAAACAAACAGTTTCAAAATCAATCAGACAGAAATAATGGAGTGTGCTTCTAAGGTGGATAGACTTAGTGATTTTTTAAATTTTTATATCTAGAAAGAACAAACACCAAAATATGGAAGTACCCTCTTGAGAAGACAGATGGTATATACTTAAAAGAAACAAACAAAAAAAAGACTAAGGTCTTCAGGTGTATTCTTGAGGAAAATTCATCGTTCAGCTAGATGTAGATTCTTTACATAACTCTGGGTTGCTGCTGAATGGTGCAGTCTTGCCCATATTATTTTTGTAAGTGATCTTGTGTTTGAAAGCAGAATGAAAGAAGATTGCAGCATCTCAGTGTTTCTGAAATTAGTTTTTTTACTTTATTGGTCATTTATTGGTTATTTAAGTGTAAACAATTGGAAAAAGTTTAAAAAGAGTTTTGTGGAGAGAATCATCTCCATATCTAACTCTCCATTAGTTTACCCTTTGCTTTTGGAGTTTACAATGAAATAATGGTGATAAACAGCTGAAGTAGGAGCAATAACTCTGTGTTTCTTAAAATAAAATTAATTATCTCAAAAAAATGATACTTCAGATAATATTTTTGATACAGCAAATAGTACCTCAGGGATAAGAAGATTTTTTTCAGTCTTAAGAGCTTGGGTATCCATTATCTTGAGCCCTTTCTTAATGTATGCATGTTCTCAAAGACGTGCAATGTTGTTTTGGCCTCTTGTTTTTCAGATTTAATCTTGAAAGTTGATTTGGGGAAGAAAAAAAACTACAGAAGAATTTTAGTATTGACGAAACTCATACCTGCTACACTATCCTACTTCAGTATCTTCTTTTTCTGGCATCTTGAGGGAGCTCCAGACTCCATTTAGTAAACTGTGGGGTGTTGGATCATTAAAACAAGAAAAGGATTGTTTATGATTAGTACTTCAGTTTTTTAAGTAGTTTTTTTTTTTTGCATTTAAGGTTTACAGCTCGACCATTAGTGGAGACCATATTTGAAAGGGGAATGGCCACTTGTTTTGCTTATGGACAAACAGGCAGTGGGAAAACCCATGTAAGTAGTTCTACTACAAGTCAGCAATACTCTTTTTTTACATGACACTCTTAGATGAGTTCTAATAAATAAGAAATATGTAAACTACAGTTCTGTGATTTTTATGGTGTTGTTGTTTTGTTTTGTTTGTTTGGTTTTTTTTTAATTTAGACTATGGGTGGCGACTTTTCGGGGAAGAACCAAGATTGTTCTAAAGGCATATATGCACTCGCAGGTGAGACTTCATTGATAAGTCTTTGGGCAGATCAGTTGAGATCAATAGATTTTCTACTTTTTGTCATACAAATTGCAGTGGAGCTTTGGTAACATCAGAAGTTGTCTCTAGATGTGTATCCCTTACATTACAGTAATGTAAATATAGACTACTTAACAAAAATGCAATAAGAGACTATTTAAGTTTATCATTTTGGTGTCTGCTGCATCTTCCAGTGTAATGTGGCAGTTTAGGTTGCATTGTTTTAGGCTTGGTTGACTGACCCTATCTGTCATTCTTGCAAAATAAGAGGTGCTGTAAAATAGACTGTTACACATGAATGAATCTTCACTAAATGAAAACACATGATGAGATTTCTTTTTGTTATGGAAATGTATTCACAGCTCGAGATGTCTTTTTAATGCTAAAGAAGCCAAACTATAAGAAGTTAGAACTTCAAGTATATGCAACATTTTTTGAGATCTACAGTGGTAAGGTAAGTACCAGGTCTTTTTCTGAGAAAGAAGGAGTTTCTCATACACAAAATTTTGAGCTTGTCACATATTTTTTCCCTCTTTGTATTAAAAGCTGTATTTCAAAGAATTCTTTACATTTCCCTTCCAATCATATATTTCTAATGAATGTTTTGCATTATTTGAAATGGAATTCAAAGCAGGAAATTTTTCTTAAAGCTCCTCTTTTAACTGTTCTGTTTTCCTTCTTCCCTAAGGTTTTTGACTTGTTGAACAGGAAAACAAAATTAAGAGTCTTAGAAGATGGTAAACAGCAGGTCCAGGTGGTGGGATTACAGGAGCGGGAAGTCAAATGTGTTGAAGATGTTCTTAAGCTTATTGAAGTAGGCAACAGCTGCAGGTATGTTCCACAGCTTACACCAGTTTTCCATTGTATGTTAAAAAATTACAAGATTTTTTGGAGGTGTCTTTGTAACAATGCCTTTTAATATGCAAGAGATCTTTTGTTTGATGTCTGCAAGTAAGGAATCTACCTATGTTTTAAATAGAGATGTTTAGAGTTTCTCTGTCTCCTAGAGAGAAATAACTGTTTTTTCAAGAGGATGTGAATTGCATGTATTATGTAAGCAGCTTACTGACTTAAATTCAGGTTATTTAAAAACTGGAGTGCTGCCAGGTTCTTCATCTCTAAAAGGCCTTGATGCATACTGGCAGAGGTTAGCGCAGTTTTTTTCCTTTTTTTTTTTAAGACTTCATCTTCATTGTTTTTAAAATTAGCCTTGAGCATGGACTGCTGCATGAACAGATAAAAGTGCCATCAGCATTTTTTGTGTAAGATCTCTGATAATCTGAAATCGTGAAGATGGGATTTTAAAAGGGAGGCAAAATGTTACTAATCTTAAATTTCCGTTCAAAGAGATAGAAAAAGAGGCATGATTGTACTATGTATATCCAGTTATTAGTGTTCTATGTCTGGTGTCTACAAGAGTGTTAGACATGCTGTCAACATGTAAGAAAATACAGGAATCTGCCCTGAAAACCTATCATTGTGAGGTACCGTGTTTAACATGTATGATGTTCCACCAGTTAATGTCTTTCTCTGCTCTTCTCCTTTTTAAAGGACATCTGGCCAGACATCTGCAAATGCACACTCATCTCGAAGCCATGCAGTGTTTCAGATTATTCTCAGAAGAAAAGGGAAATTGCATGGTAAATTTTCTCTGATTGACTTGGCTGGCAATGAAAGAGGAGCAGATACTTCGAGTGCAGATAGGCAGACACGACTGGAAGGTGCAGAAATTAACAAGAGCCTTTTAGCACTCAAGGTAACTGATACATTTCTATTGCCTTGGAGTAGGTGGAAGCCTACATATAATAGCAATGACAAGTAAAATTAGTGTTTTTGCATGCCTGTCTACATTGTCTGTTGATATGACAGGTAAAACAATGTGTTGATTTTTCCTCTAAATGCATGAGGAAACACTTAGTAAGTCCCAAGTAGCAACAATGCAGAAACATTGTGCTATCAACTTACATGTAGTTTTAGTAAAATAATAACAGAACATCCCAGGAAAGCCAACCAAATAACTGAAAAACAAAACCCCCAAACAACAAGAAAATACCCCAAAGAAACAAGTTCAGAAAACACAGTCTCCAGTGGTTGAATTTGCAGATATTTTCTGATATATATCTAAAATAGGAAGGCAAATTACTTACTTTGGTACTCCAGGTATGAAATAATAATAGGAAGTATTCTTACTGATCTCATTATTTTTGTATTTTTTGAAATGAAAAATAAAACTACGCTGACAACATATTTACTGCTGTTAATATATTGAGTAAACCAAAACAGCAGCATCATGTCCAGAAAAAACTAATGAAAATAATAATTGAAAAACACCTTGAAAGGTGAAATCCATTTTTGTCAACTCTTGTTCATAGCAAATTGTCTAATACAGTCACTTTACAGATTTTCATACATCCAGTCCAGGACATATAAACAGAGCTAAGAAATACTACTTAAATATTCATCCACCTTTTTGATTTGATGTTTCATAGTGATTAAAAGAGGTTCAATCTAAATAGGGAAAGTAATTTCTGATTTCAAACTGAAGAAACAGTAGTTTTGAATATCTTAGAATTTCTCTCTGGTTTTGGTTAGTTTTGCTTAGGTTTACTTCTCTCAGCACCGACACTGGTTTTATATAAAAAATGTGAACCCAAAGATCTGTGTGGTTACTTTTTTATTCCCAGTATAAACTTGGGATAAGACTGGCATCTGACTAAGCAGATCTCACAACACACCAAAAATCGTGATGTATAGTGTGTCATTACAAAATTCTATGGCCTGTTGAAAAATTGGAAGCATCAGTTCCAAAACTTTGGCCTATTCTGGTTTAACATCAAAGTAAGCAATGCAGGGAGCATTGGATTGATGTTCCTACTCATTTCCAAATGTAATTGAATAAAGCTATTTTGTTTGGGGGGTTTGGTTTGAGGTTTTGTTTTTGTTTTTGTTTTTTTTTTTTTTGTACTGGATAGTGCTCATACAACATACTTGGTTAATTTTTATGCAACTTGTCTTTTTAATTATATCAGAAAGGTTCTACTGCTGCTGTGCTAGTGATTTTCATCCAAATTATATGGGGAAGGGGGAAATAAAAATAAATGGAGGTCTTGCAGAGGTTTAAAAGGTACAAAAAGATAGGAGTTTCTCAATGACATGTTTGCCATTTTTCATCTATCCCAAAAACATTACACAGCCTTTTCTACTGATATTCAGGAGCCATGAAGTTATTTTCAAGTTCCAATTAAACTAGTACATTGTGCCAAAGTGGTCTTTGTTGCTAATCCAAAATTGGCTCTTTCCACTTGGATACCAGTCCTGTCTTAAACCTGTTCAGGATTTTGGCACAGAAGTTATTTCTGTAATGTCTCTACATGGAAGTAGTGTTGTCATTTTGTTACCTGGTTTTCAGACATGTAATGAAAACCTAACATAGTGTAAAGTTCTGTTAAAAATTTAGAAGCTAGTGGTGTCCTTCTGCAATCTTTTACTAACAAGGAGATAATCCAATTCTAATTTTTCAGGAGTAAGTAAACTAAAAATTATAGCAAATTAAAATATCAAATAAAAACTTGCTGACTGCCGTATCAGTAATTCAATATCGGATATATCTGCAGCTGGAGGATTAGTTGAACTTCTGTAGAATTATTCATGTAACACAAAGGCCATTCCATCAATTAGTGCAGCTAAAAGCAAAGCTTTAATTGGAAATACATTTGAGGTATGGTTGGTTGTAGAAGTTCTGTATGTAGATACTTTAAAAGTGCACCAAGGAAGCCTTGCATCTGAAGAGATGTCTGTTAAGACAAAGGCAGAGTCTGGAATTAACAGTCAAAATATTATGATGACAACAATGCAAAAATTTGAAATTAAAATTTCTTTGTAAGAATAACTTATCAGACAATATTAGAGCACTGAGTGGACAGAAGTGATGGTTAGATTAATGGTATCTTGGTGTCACTGTTGTACTTAGTTACTACTGTAATTTCTGTAATATTTACATTATACAGTATTGCTTGCTGGAACCCCATCAGTTGCAAATATTCGTGTAACCCCTTGCCTCTGGGAATGGAAGAGATCTTATCCCTCTTTCTTCACATAAAGAGTATTTTACAACAGGGAGTGACCTAATGTTTTCAAGTGTCTTCCAATGCTAAGTAGAGAGCTTGCTTCCAGTAGAGAGCTATGCCTACGTGGTTTGTGACCTGAGGAAGCTTTCAGAAAGTTTTTTGTTTTTTTTTCCTAAGCTGTAAAGAAAGACAATGGTAAAATGAGAATCAAAGCCATTGCTTTTAACTGATACAGTTAATGCATGTCCCTGCCCATACTGCTGCTGCTGGCAGAGGTTGCAGCTCATTCAGGCTTTTGTAGCTGATGATCGGGAATAATTGTTAGCCTGAACATTTCACATCAACACTGTTTAGTTTTGTTGGATACAATAGATATAAACAATCTGGATGACATTGAGATAGTTTTTAGGCTCCTAATCCTTTTAAACTTCTTTCTTCTCCACTGAGCATAATGAGAAGAAGAAGCCTAACGCTTATTCAATCTTAGCTTTAGCAGTAAATTTTAATGATACTTTTAGGGGAGTGCATCAAATATAAGGCATGTGTTTTCTGATTCTGAATGTATTTTTGTTATGTTTATTTAACCCATGATAAAGAATCTCTTTGTCCTTTCAGGAGTGCATTAGAGCCTTAGGCCGAAATAAACCTCACACACCCTTCAGAGCAAGTAAACTCACTCAGGTGTTAAGAGATTCATTCATTGGAGAAAACTCACGTACCTGTATGGTAAGTTGATTTCCAACTGGTTTCCATTACAAAGAGAAAAGACGCTGCAAATTTGGGCTTTTATGTTTAAAATTGGTTGCTTGCTACTGGTAATGTGTTGGACTTAAATTTATTCATTAATTGACATTATATGTGGAGGAGGATTTCAAGAGAGACATTTCTCAGTGGTTTAGATTGAATATTAGGAGGAATTCCTTCACCAAAGGGGTTGTCAAGTATTGGCACTGGCTGCTCAGAGAGGTGGTCTAGTCACAATCCTTAGAGAGCTCTAAAAGATGTGTAGATGTAGCTAGGGACATGGTGGTGGGCTTGGCTGGGTTAATGATTGGACTAAATGATTTTAGAGGTCTTTTCCAGCCCAAGTGGTTCTATGATTCTGTGATTTTAGAAAACTTGTTCTCTTCTCACTTGTTCTAGTTTTCTAGCTTGGCTGGCACCTAGAAACACTTCTAGCTTCAGAATTTTGTTTTTAACAGTGTCTTAATTATAAAAGAATCTTGTTTGTTTGAAGAATTCTGGAAAAGAGGGTGTAGACTGGAAATACAGTGATGACTTGTGATTTTTGCATTACAAAGATGAAACTTAAAGTTGGTATCAAGGTCAACAGAATATGCTTCAGGCTGTTGAGAGGAAAGTTGTTAGGATAGATGGGATGAATAGCTGTAGTAAATACATAAAAATATATATTTATATATAAAATAGAACAGAAATCAGAATTATTGTAAATATGATAAATTATTAACTATTATAAGTATGTAAATATATAAAAATATGTAAATAATTATTGAATAACTGTAAATGTGCATTTGCAGCAGTCTGAAAAAAAGAATTTTTCTGACAGATGAATGAAAGGACAGATAAAAGTCCTGATGTCCAGTGATTTTATTTATGCATCCTTAACATTTCTCTTCATGACAATGCCAAGTCCCTGCAGTACATACTGATTACTAGGCTTGTTTGTGTTGGTTACTTTTCACAGGCTCCTTTGAATCAATTAGTCTAGAGGCCAGAGAAGTATGCAGACCACAATGTGAAAACCATGGCCTTAGGACAGTGTAGTCTTCCCTTTAGCTGTTAGGTATGATTCTAATTTGAAAACAGCATTTTCAAATTAGTGGTGGCAAAATACCATTTTTATTAACCTTGGTTTTTTTCCCTTCAGTTTTCTAATGAAACAAGGGATAGTTTTCTTTCCCGCTGACGATGTCCCTGCTCACTGCATGGTTGTTGAACTAAACGACCTTTAGAGGTCTCTTCCAACTCAAATCATTGTATGACTCTATAACTTCATGAATCCTGTGCAGGATTAGATAGCTAGATGGTGCAGTTCTAGCAGGTGTATATGCACTACTGAGGGAGGTTTGAAAAATTAGCTTCTGGGTGGTTACTTTCTGCACATCAAATAATTAGATTTTCTGAATATTTCATGGAAGTTCTTAATTAATAAAAAGAAACTGAAAGTTCTGAATTAATAAAAAGAAACTCTGAAAGTGGAAATATGCTTGAATTATTGTTTTTATTTTCTCATTCATTCTCTACAGTCTCTTCACAATTAAGCTTAAGAAGCCTCTTTGAGGATAATATATTGCTTTCAAATTCATTCTTCTGCTATTTTTCTTAGTAGTAGGTCCACTTGTGACATTGTGGTTTTAGTGTTGGTTTACACAAATTTTTTAATTAAGAGTGTAATCATCAGAGTTTCATCTTAAGATTCTGTCATGGTGCAACCCCAGCCCGCAATGGGGGTTATTACTAAGAACTTTCTTTACAAAACAGATTTGATCCACTGTTCAAATGTGCTGTTTGAGTAAGACATTTTGCAACTGTGTGGTGCTTTTCAATATGGAATTCATGTAAAATGATGTAGTAATATCCTGTGATTTTTAAATTATCAAAGGATTCCTGAAATAATAAAATACCTGCTGTTTTCCACTTGCTTTCTGATACTCAAATCTGTAAGGAGGATATTTGAGTAAAACTCACTGGGTAGTTTCTACACTTCATTTTTATGTGACTTTTCTTTTTATTGTTTATGGATATGTTGCAGTTGTAAAAGTTGCATCTTTAGGGATGGCATATTCTCTCTGTATACAACATTAAACTGTGATTTGAAAACTCTTCATTTTTTCAAATTTCAGAAAAATATTTTGAAAATAACTTCATAATGTTGACAGTTATGACTAGGATTTGCTTCCCTCAAAAGAGGTCCAGAAAATTACAGTCAACATAAACATTTTTTTAAAATTTTATCAGTCATTGCAGTTTTACTGTTCATAATAGTTTGAGAAACCATTTAAAGTTTTTGAAAAGTTTCTTTGTAGGGTAATGAATTGTCTTTTGAAAGTTGCGATGTGACTACATAGAATAGTCTCATCTTTTTAACCAGTGCTGCTCCTTGACATGTTGCATCCTTCATGTGCTGCAGTCATAGCTGAAGTGGTCAGACCCCTCAGCCCTCCAGGGTGGGAGTAGGAACATGCAGACTTTCATGTCCAGACAGGGCCATTGATGGCATTGTGATGGCTTACAAGCAGTATAGATAGATTCAAAATAGGAAAACTTATTATTACAGGTCTTAAAGATACTCCTGTCCGTAAGTAATCTAGCTTTTTCCATCCTAGTTTGGAAGTAGGAACAAGCAAATGAACAACAGAGAAGTCTGATTCCTCCTGTCCTGCCTGGACTGGGCTTGTTGGGGCCCAAGGAGAGGTTATACATCAAGGCTTGTGCACAGGTTCATGTGTCCTGAACAGAGTATTTGCACAGACCGAGGCACCTACAATGGCACTTCCCTAGAGCAGCTGTACCCTATGCTCTTTAAAGTGTTGGAGCAATCTCCTAGTGTTACAGCAGTGGTAGTAAACAGGTAAAGCAAAAGCCAACACACAAAACAAAGAAAAACATGGAATTCATTCACCACTTCCAATTGTCAGGAAGGTTCAGCTGTCCCCAGGCTGTATCACATGTAATGATGCCTTGGGAAGACAAATGCCATCAATCTAAACATTACTGTCTGTAACATGCTCTGAACATTAAACTGCTGGAAGAGATGTATGCATTTTTTATGTTATTTGAGGTTGTAAGGGCTTTAGGAACTTCTAGGTTTTTGTTAATTAAATTTTGTTAATTATTGTTACCCAGAACAAGAGACATGCAGTTGTGTGATTTCAAGTATAAGCTTGTTGTTTTCCTTAGTAATTGATGTGTACCAGTATTGGAGGTTTAAACTTAGGTCTATTTGGTCACTTCCACCACACATTTTTCCTTTCTCCCCAGAAGGGGAAATTCCTCTTGGGATGTTTACCTCTGCTTTTATACAGAACTGTCAGCAGCAGGATGAAGAAGACTGGGGTTATTTAATCACCATCAGTTGCAGTCTCCTGAGTCTGTAATGCCACAAAATGTTAGTGTGTAGGATCACAGAGGTGTTTGTTCTCAGTAGAACCTTTATCACTTTTAGGAAAGAGCACAGGTAGAAAAATTGGACCACTGAGAGAAACTAGGACAAAAAATGATCCCACTTTTCCCAGTCACAGTTTTAATTTATGGTGATTTCAGGGAAGGTGGTGCTATCTTCAGAGCAGTTAATTCAACTGGGGGAAGAAAGACCTTTAGATCCCATATAGGTCCTGTGAAAGGTTTGCCATTAAGTATTGTTTACAGATATTTGGTAATTGAGAAAAAATATATCTCTACTTAGGATAATAGTTAAACTCAAGCTTATCTTTACTACTGTTAAATTTAGTTTCTGGTGTGGCCAAAATCAGCATGGACTCTCCTTGAACAGAGGACAGTCTCAAAAGATATATAAAAAATAATGTGGCAGTTGTTTATAGGATACGTTAGACTTAAGGTCTACTGTGGGCTGCATATTTCCTTTTCTGAGGAGTGTATTTTTTAAGTTACAATTTCGTATTTATTCAGTATATTACCAAGATGGTTGGGGAAATTGAATTTCTATGAATTCTTGATATTCCTTGTAGGGGTAAAAGAATTAAATTGAAGCTTTGACTGGACATCTGTGTCCCTGAGATGTCATTGTATAAGGATGACTGTGAATAGCAGACATTTTTTTAGAAGATCAGAAACGAAACTGTAGATTAAAAAATGTATAGATTTAAATTCATCTACCCTTCCATTTGTACAAAGTGATTCACTAATGTGTGGCCTGTTTTCTCCAGATCGCTACAATTTCTCCGGGGATGGCATCATGTGAAAACACTCTAAATACATTGAGATACGCAAACAGGTATGAAAAATGTTATTTCTTAAAGCTATACTGACTGTTGAGGACTGATATTTGAAATAGTGTTGTTCCATGATGTATGTTTATTTTAGCTACTTGAATAATTTGATGGTAGTTGTGTTTCTTAATAAGATTAAAACCAAATTATTGATCCAGGCACACATTTAATTTAAATCGTCACTTTGTACAACCATTACAAAAGAATCTATTAGAATCTATGCCATTATCCAGAGATGGATAATATGGACTGCAAGGTATGTGGGACAGGCCATTAGTTTTGCCCTTGATTTGAAAGGACCATCTCTTGCATTAGGGATAGTTGGTGTTCATGATGATTCTCTGAGGTGTTAGCTTTCTGTGATGTAATTTTTTTTCATCCTTTTGGTGGAATAGTGTGCAGTTGCCAGTTTGTATTATATATACATATAAAATTTTATGCTTCCCAAATTCAGGCAAATATTTGAGGACCCTTGAGTAAAGGCTTTAAAAGGCAGAAAATCCAACAGTCTTCATGATGGCTGTAGAGAAATTAGCACCTTCAGAGGCAGATGCGTCACTTGAGACCTGTACTGCTCTAAGAAATTGTTCAACTCTTTCCAATGAATGTGAAAGCAGCCCTCACCTGCTGTAGTTCTGCTGTGTTTAAATCTGTGGAGATGGTGCAGTCAGGTCCTGTGTGTCCCTGCAGTCAGACCTGTGACTCAGAGACACCCCACACTTGGCTGCAAAGGACAAAGGTGGCAGACAGCCTCTGGGCCATTAGAAGCCCTAGCTTTGCCAGAAGACACCACCATCTGGGAGTCTGTTTGCTCCAGTGAGAGGTCAGGCAGAACCACAACTGCTTCTCCTTGGCACAAAGGCCTGCTAGGAAGGCTTACTGCCTGCTTCTCTCAGTCTCCAAATGTCCCTGTGTCTGGATTAATGGTGCTGTTAGTAAACCTGTCTGGCTTGGACCAGTCTCTGTCATTTCCTCCCTGAAGAGAATGAGGTATCTACTCCTCTGCTTGGAGTAACATGATGCAGGACCTTGCACATTCAAGACTTGTTGGAACTTCTACCCCTTATAGAACTTAGGTTGCTGAAGTGACTCCATAAAAAGTCAAAACAAGTTAAGCGCTTCTTTCTAGTATACTAAATAGTTGTGCTGAAACTATTTCCTACTCTTACTGTTAAAATTGTATCTTGTTGTGGAGTATATACCTGTCACTGTAATGTTGCTTCATGTGTTTTGTATAGTTTGTTTTTTTTCTAACAATACATCATTTTCATAGTAGTTAGTTTTAGGAGCTGGACCACTAGTGTGTGGGCAGTGACAACAGGAGGTGAAATAGAATTTACACTTTTGTAGGTGTAATGATTTGATATTTTAACAGGAGTCATTTAGTCAAATATTGATGGTAGACCAAATCATATCAACAGACTGAAATCTGGAATTATTCTTTTCAAAACCCTGCTGTTATATTCCCCTGCAAATTAGCAGCACTGGTTTTGTTCAGTTTTATTAGTGATCTGAACTGTTTGCAGAGAGTTTAAATATGTCGAAACACTTGTGTTGTAAAAATAATTTTGTAGTTAAACTATTAAAGAAGTATGCTAAACAAAGAGTTGTCATTTTAACTGTGTTTATGAGAACATTTTCTTTTAATTTGCCACTGTATTTTGCTGCTGCAGAGTAAAGGAATTTGGAATTAGTCCTTCGGACATTCCCTTCTCACAGGGTAGTGGCAGTCGCTCTGATCTCTCTCCTTCCTATGAGTATGACGACTTTTCTCCTTCAAACACCAGGTCTACTTCATTCTATACATGGAACTTTATTTTTAAGTTTTCTTTTTGGCTATGTAATTTTACAGACCAACCTTTCATTAGTCCCCTTGCCTTGAGTCACACATACTTTGTTTTTATTTTGGTTTGGCAGGTGATGGTTCTGCATGATATGCAATCATCTTCCCAGTATTTTGTTTACCCTCCTTAAACATCCACATTTTGTATCCAGGCTTGCTAGTTTCCTTCATACATTTTTTAAAAAAATAGAAATGGTGATGTCACCTTTGTGCATTTAATGGACCAAATCTAACAATTCTCTGTTTAGTATAATTTGAATATCTCTGAAAGAGAAAATTTTCTTTTATATATGTATATAAATATGTATATATGTATATATATGTGTGTGTATATATACATATGTTATTAAAGTTTTTCAGCACTCTGAAGATAAATGAAAAATATTTTCCATTGTAGTAAATAAGTGCTACTTGAAAGAACGTTTTTCCCATTAAAGAAATTAGGAATATTAGGAATATTTTCTAAAACTTGCATTCAGACTTTTCATGCATCTTTCATAAATGTGTTTTTAAATAGGCTTTTTTTTTACAGAATCGTGATCAATCTTTAAACTACTTACATGCTATGGGAGCCTACCATTTCATTAAAATATTTTTACCTTTGAAGTTAAAGGATCTAATTGTTCTCTGAAATATTTGGTTGCAAGTTATTTTCTTCAGAATTTCTTAGTTGTTTTGCTTATAACAGCTAGTGCAGAGCTGATTGACTAACTTTTTTAAAGTGTAACTGTTTATGAAGAAAAAGAAATATTGTGATGTCTAGGGTGCTAAATGACCTTTTCTTTGAAATATCACCCCTTGTCAAAGAGTTAATGTTGAGGGGTTTGAAATTTTTCCCCTCCTAACTGTTAACAAGTAGTAAGATTCCAGTCAGAAAATACTTCTTGCTAGATTACTTTAATCCACGTGCAAGTAGTAAAAGTGCAAGGGTCCATGCCTTTTAGGAACTGGACTAGTATCTTTTTGTCACTGAAAGTACATTAAATTTGTGAAGCTGACATCATCATCTTCCTTATTAAATGAATTGATTGCACATAAACCCATATAGCTTTATTTTTGGTTGTGATTCTTTTGCACCGGAGGTTACTAATTTTCAAATGAAACATCTTCTGCCCATAGGGTGAAGGAGCTGACAGTCGATCCTAGTGCTGCAGGGGATATCCGTTCCATTATACACCATACTCCCAATCAGATGGATGACTTGGAGACACAGTGGGGTGTGGGAAGCTCTCCTCAGAGAGATGATCTCAAACTGCTTTGTGAACAAAATGTGAGTTGTTTACAGAATTACATGGAAAGAGATGATGACATACAGTGGGCAGAGCAAATCCAGATGAAGAGCCTGTTAGTAAGATTTTAAATGCATACAGCATACCTCTTCACCTTTTCTCTTTCTGGTATTACACTCATTTCCATACAAAAGAAAAACCAAACCCAAAATTGTTTCATGAAGGGCTTCTTTATCTTCCTGCTGTTAGGGCTTTTAATGTCTAGGCAGGCTGTGGTGATGATCTATAATATGCATTTTTTTCCACATTCTTTTAGGCTGTGGGAAGTATCCCAAAACTCATCTGTTTTAGTTAACACCCTTTGTGGTTTTGAGCATTGTTTTCCCTGCATGCAAACCTCATTTCAGTTAAGTTTGCCTTTCCCTGCATGTAGAAGTCTGGCTACCCATCATTCCTCCTCCTAGCATCCTGGTTTTCCTAGGGTGAAACCCCAGTGCAATGTTTGGGAAGACGGGATGTTCCCAATATGTCTCCCTGGGCTGGAAGAGTAGAGAGCTGCGAGATGTCTTTTAAAGAGCATTCTCCCTCATTGCTGATTATCAGCTTTAGTCCTGTCCTTAAATATTCAAAAGGGATTAAAAGTATTTGTGAAAATGCCCATGAAAAATAGAAAGGAAAAGCCTTACAATACTAACATTTTTCACAAGACTCTCAGTCTTGTCAGACATCTCGTTGTGATATCTGCGGTATATCTCACTTTCATAAATGATTTTTTTTCAGGACTCTCTTTCATAAGAACATGGTAGAGATTCCTAGAGCTTCCCATTGGATGTTCCTTCCAACCAGATATCCTATCATATCACTTGTTCATTGCTCATGTTGAATGAATTTAAGCCTTACTTAATGTTTTAAGAAATATTTCAAAGGCATTGTGTAAGGAACTACATTGCCTTGCTAAACATTAATTACAGCCTACAGTACTTCCCTCTTCTATTGTTGACTATTCATTTTTAAGGAAGCCTTCTTTATCCCAGTTTGTAAGTCCATGTGTGCATTCTTCTAATTTATCGATCAGTCTGTACATTTTAGATTACTCCTTTCACATTTATTTCACTTTTTTTTTTCAAAGGTTTCATGTAATTTTGATTTCCTAGAATGTATTGAATGTAATTGCTCTTCTCTTTTTTGAAATTTTTTTCTTGTCTGTTGCAGCATGCACAACAAAAAGCCCTGAGAGAAACCCAAAGTTTTCTGTGGGCATTAAAATCTATTAGAAATTATAATTATTCCCTTGAGACTTTCTCTTCTCATTATTTTAACTTTTTATTTTTGTCTGGAATATTCTGATTTCCAGTATTTGGTAGGATTAGTGACTGGAAAATTTTGATGAATATTAATTAAATTTAATTCTGTAAATATTTTTAATTTATTGCTCCTTCTATTAATTCCTGGAGATTTTCTTAATACTTCTTAGAAGTACTGAGTACTATTTTTGACAGGCTTTGCCTTCTGCATATTCTTTTCTCACATTCTGTGATGAAATGGGTTACATTCAACATTTCTCTGTAGTCACGGTTCTTTCCAGGCTAACAAAGTTAACTATTTTTTTTAGGAAGAAGAAGTTTCTCCACAGTTGTTTAGTTTCCATGAAGCTGTGTCTCAAATGGTAGAAATGGAAGAGCAAGTAGTAGAAGACCACAGGACTGTCTTCCAGGTAAAAGATGGAGCTCCACTTTGTTTTATCCTAATTCAGGAAGTCACATTTTCCCAATGAAAGTGCATACTGAAGATGCAGGAGCATCTGATCTGTAGCCTTTCTGTCTGTCAAAGATTACTAAACTGATTTATTCTGTTAAGCTGATTGGATCAAACAAATAGGAACAGATTCTGTAGCACTTGGTCTTAGTCCCCCTGATTGAGGAGAAGTACATTTCTTGGTTGTCACAGAAATTTAGTAAAATTTTCCTTTGCTGGGCTGGTAATTAATAGTTATGTCTCCGTCAGCACCATTTCTGTTTAGTTATCTCCCTCCTAGTATTGTGTCTGAATCTGTGTATGCTTTTGTGTCAGCTTCCTCTCCAGAAGAGACACATGTATTTCAGACTGCCTATTTGCTTCCAATCTTTACAGCTGTGTAAAGATTTCACTTGCTGTTAGTCAGAGCTTTTGGAAGAAATGCTGCCCATGTAGTGCTGGTCAGTGCTATGGAACCTTTTACACTCACAAAATCATGGCAACTTGTTTTCAGAAGGAAATGTGGATTGCTTCTGTTGATAGCCTTAAAGCCTTCAGGCAAGCTGTCTGTTTGGCACATCTGTTCCTAGAGAACAGCAGACCATCAAACCTGTAGGGAATACACATTATCAGCTGAGGTATCTAGCTTAATGGAACACTGACGTGTGTTCAAAATAAAGCAAGGTGCTAAATAAAACTTCTTACAGTGGATGTAGAGATCTAGTTATTATGGAACATTAGCCCTGAAGTAAAACATACAGAAGTGTGAAAGTCATGTGCCATGTGCTGTGGCTGTGTCCTTAATCGCGCTTCTGGAGAGACAAGCTGCATTAGTTTAAGATGTAATTGCCTCTATCTGTCCATCTGGCCTTCTGCTGGAGATTACTGCTCCTTCTGGCAGTCCCTAGGAGGAAGTGTGTCTGAGCCTCAGGTCCCTTTGTTCACAGCATGGCTTGCTAGTTTATGCTGTGGACATAGATGGGCTGCACTGATACAAAATCCAACAGCTGTACCAGTCATCTTCTGTCAGTGTTCTCCTGAATGCAGCTGATACACAACATCCTTTCCTGACAAGAATGGCTGAAATACACCAATGCAACTAACTGTGCTCTCCATGTTCAGGAGTCTTTGTCTTCCAAGGTTATTATGTTAGATGAGATGAATCTTACCCCAGTGTAAGCTCCATCTCTCCTGAAAGCCAAAAAACAGACAAGGAGTTTGGACTACATTGTCAGTTTTGCTTGGGCTGTGGAGCACAGAGGGAAAGACTTCATCTTAATATGTCAAACCAAGCTTTCTAGTGTGCCCAGAACTGTCAGCTGCTTTCTTTTCTTTATACCAAGGCATTTCCAATGGGCTCATTTCTTCTGATCATAATTTTGCATGGTTCTGTAACATTTAAATTCCTGGCTTCATTCTTCTTTGCTACAAGCTTTTTCTTTTCCCTCTTTATTTTTTTGTATTGTTCAGAGTGCAAAGATGAGCTTCTTTAACGAAACTTTATTATATCCCTGTGTGTGGATTTAGATCATATTATAGTGAGTTTAAAATAGGTATCCTTTTATACAGCTTCTCTCAAAACACAGCAGAATTATCTTGACTCCTTGAATGTAATAATTACTGTGTGCCTATATAGTGGTAAGCAGCCCATACTTAAAGCCTGACTTCAAAGTTTGATTCTTGCCTAAGGGGCATGAACATGACAAAGTTCTGTTCCCTAAATTTCTCAGCTTCACAACCATCTAATGCTCTGAATTTGAAGAGAACTGGGTAGCTGGGGCTTACCTGTGATGCTGTGGTCATTGAAATGAAAAAATAATGTAGAAAAAATGCATTTTTTCTGAATTAGGAATAAGGCTTCATTTATGGATTGAAATCTATTTTATTGAGGTGACTAGACAGTAAAATGTGTGGTCATTGTGCAAAAGTCTTTATATGCTCTTGGTCTTGACACTTTGCTGATGTATTTCGGGTCTTTTTTGTATTTTTAAACTTTTATCTAGGAATCCATTAGATGGTTGGAAGTTGAAAAACTACTTCTTGAGATGACAGAAGAAGTGGACTATGATGTGGATTCTTACGCTACCCAACTTGAAGCAATTCTAGAGCAAAAAATTGATATCCTGACTGAACTGAGAGGTAAGTTGCTTTTAATCACTTCTCTGTGCATTATTAGCATATGCCTTGGAGACTTGCAGTAAAAACAAGGAAGGGGAAAAAAAAAAAGTGGATGTATTCTAGGGTCTTTTTTCCCTGCTTATGCTGGCCATCAGTGGAAGGACCATTTATTCTGCATGGTTCTGTGAACAAGTTCACATCTATGATCAGTTTATCCTAACGTAAAGGAAGAGTCTGTGCTTTACCTATAGGAAGTACAAACTCAGCCTTGCAACTTTTCTTTTTTTCCAAAACACTTAGGGAAGGTAAGAAAATCCAAACTAACTGTATGAAAAAGAACAGGCAGTCATGCAATGAGGAAAAAATAGTAGGAACTCCGAGTCCCTGCTGTTGTGTTGTATAGTATAGCAGGGAGCCTGCTGTCATTTTTAAGGCTATCCTTAAGAGTGCCATCTGGCTCTGAGTATTTTAGTTTTTAGTTTACTTTTTTTCTTCAACAGCCTTTGTCTGAATTTTGTCAGCTTGTCTTCGTTGAAAAACAAACTGCAGCTAATTCTTAATGCTCAAAAATAACTCTTCCACTTGTCTTTGAAAATCACCTTGTCAGTTGTGTATGTCCTGGAGATAAATTTTTCTTTTCATTTTTTGTTAAGGAAACATACTGCTATACTGGCAAAAGCTCAAGGGTGTGTTTGGGGGCTGATAGAACAGTTTTCTTGATCTATGTTAAAAAACTGTGAGTTAAAATCTCACTTTTTACTCAGTATGAGTATCTGCTTGGAATACAACAAGCAGATCAGATGTGGCCTGTTGCCTCCTGAGCATGCCAGTTATATTTTTGCTAGGAGTTGGAGTTTCCTTTAGTTTTTATGGATGATGGCTTCTCTTCAGTAGACGACAATTTGTGACACCAGCAGTGAAAAAATGCAGTTTAGGTGACTACCTGTTCTTCAAAAACTTAGCAGATTCTGTTTTTCAACAGGCTGCTGGAAGTAAAATGCTAATAGATCTTACATCTTTACAGCTAGCTTAATAGAACTGTAGTTTTACAGGAGGTAACTTGTATAAAGTCAAAAATGCTGTCTCGGTATCATCTGTCTTCTGTTCATGGCATGTAATGGTCACTGAATTGTTCAGCCTTCTGTCACTGTGGGACTGACATATTTTTGCCATCATTTTGGTTTCCTTCTTACCATTCCTGGGCATATTACTGGGGAATAGAAGGGACAGGAATAGAAAAATGAGGATGCCTTCTTCCTTAGGTTTCCTTCCTTCCTTAGGTTTTTCCCGTTCTTACTGAATTACAATGAAACCAGTGAATGATGCATTTAACTATTTACAATGAGTAAGTTCCAAAACTTACTCACAAATGTTTTTCACATTCATAAGAAAACAGAAGGCACTAGAATTTACTCTTCTGGGTTTTAGAATGTTCAGAAATGGCACACTGTACACTAAATATGATTTTGTGTGTTCCTAAGAGTGGTTTGGAAGATGCTGGGAAGGAAGAGGGTATGGGTGGTGTGTATCTCCCTAGACTCTTTAAGATAGGAGAGTGGAAGCGTGAACACTTTACATGCAGGGAATGCAGTCGTGCAGTTTACAAACCTTTCCTGCCTAGAGACAAGGGTAGTATCCAAGAAGAGACTAAGTTGCTAAGCAACTTGTTTGTATGGTTTTGAATGCTAGCTTAGCTCAATCCTCTTGTAGTTTGTAGTGTCAGCTATTTTTGTGGAGGAATGTTCCTTGTTGTTTGTTGGGGCTGGGATATGGAGGATCAGGGCTTAGTTTCAAGATCAGTGCACAGGCACATCAGTACTCATTCTTTTGTTTTTTCCTTAAAGACAAAGTGAAATCTTTCCGGGCAGCTCTACAGGAGGAGGAACAGGCCAGTAAACAGATCAACCCGAAAAGACCACGTGCCCTTTGAAAAGGGCCTCTGCTGCTAAAGGAATCCACGAACCCGTACTGCTGTAGCACACATTTGTTACAAAACCTAGTGACCGAGAGAACTCAACTACTTGAAAGTAAAAATGTTAGAAATGTTTGTGGAAATGTCCCGTTTCTTATTCACCTGAATGACATTTTCAGTTTTATGTGAAATGCTCCTATGATGTCTACAAAATGCTTCTAGACCAGACAGCACAACCATGCAGGGTTCAGATCTGTGAAGCACTTTGTTTTAAATATTTCATTTATTCAAATAGTGAAATGTTTGGAAATACTTGCCATATTTTTAATAAGGTAAAACTGTGGCCATTGAAAGGTCACAGCACTTCCTTCTGACCATGTTCAGTTTTTTGACAAAGACCAGCTGTGCAGTTTAAAATTATGGCGTGCATGCACACCTCACTAGTGGTTTTACGTAACTTCTTCCACAGACAGCTGTGCTTAACTCTTCCCATTTTGTGCCTTGATGAAGGCTACTTAACCCTAAACATCCTCTTTCTGAAGCACAGCCTTAAAAAATACATTCCTTACTTGTCAATATAAATTACTTTCGTGTGTGTACATTCTTGACGTGTTTCAAGAAGACTTATTTTTTGGTGGCTAGTTTCATTTCACAGGATGTGCCATATCATTTTAAGAGGAACTGCAGGCTGTTAAGAGTGGATGAACAGCTGGACATTCCATTTTTCTTGTAAAAATCTGGTATCTTGATTTATTAGAATACCATAAAGAATGGTTATATAATTTTAACATTCTATCTGTAACAATTAAAAAAAAACCAAAAAAACCAACAAATCGACAAAAACCCACAAAAATATAAATTAGTTGATGTATATTAAAAGGTAATGTTTTAAGTACTGAGGAGAGTTGTATCTTAGGATAATGCAGATAATATGATATGTGGTATGGTGTGATAATGCTATGTATGGATAAGTTAACTATCAAACTTTGGGGATAAATATGTCCATACTGGCCTTTCACATACTGTTTTAAAACTTGGATTTTGATGCATGACAAAGTTACATGTACATTAACCGTAGTTTGCAGGTAGCTTGAGTAGTTCTGTTGCTTTAAGAAGTAGCTAATACCTATTTTTCCCTTTGTACAGTGCCAGCAGCTGAAAAGTGGGGTAAAATTGCATCATTTGATGATTTTGCACAATACCTCTACCTAGCGCTAATAGAAATCCCACAAGTACCTGAATTCTCACAAATGGCGCCACGTGTATCAGCACTTTTTAGGTGGTGGCACTCAAGTTATTTTTGCAAGTCAGTATCCAAAAAAGATTGACCTTTCATGTAAGAACTTCTTGTCAAATGAAGAACTGTAGATCTCTGCAGGAATTCTCCCTCTTTCCAGGAGTTTGTATCATCAGACTTTCGCTTGGTAATTTTGGAATACAAGCCTGTTGTTTGTGCCAGGCCTGGGAGGGGGGGATAAAGGGAAGGCAATGAAAAGAGAGTTAAATGAGCCAGAATTTCTTGTAGTGTTTAATGTTTGTTTCTCCCATAGAAAAGTAGGCTATGGGAAGCTCTTGTCGCATCATGTTAAAAATAAAAAATCCTCCTGTGTGTAAACATGAGAACTGAAACCATGTAGATTTTACAATAATGTGTTTAATAAATTAAGCTATTAAATGAATTACATCTGAGAATTTCTGTTACGCTTTGGGAAGGGTTTCAATTTTTAAGCACATCAGTTACATTTTTGAAAACACCGCTGATTTCAAAATAGAGCCAACTCTTCTGTAAAAGTTACAGAGAAAGAAGTTCCCCAGAGAACTGTCCCGACTTTAGTTTTGCAGCAGATCTTAAAAAAAATCACATCTCTTTCTGAACTTTTTAAGATCATCACCCACCACAGCTAGAAGAAAAAAACAATGGAATGGAAGGCAACAGCTTCTGTTAGCAGGTGATAGTACAGGTTATATAATATCAGAGGTTTCTCTGTGGCTGCTCTAGACATTTCTTACTTTCTAAAAAGCTTCTGAAGACTGAGGCATCCTACAGGCGTAACAGTGGCTTCCATACAATTTGTCTGTACAAGCTTAGCACCACAGCCAGGCTGTGGCTAACTGTGGGTCCAAAAAGGACAAAGGACAGTCAGCTTTCAGCACCTTGTTACAAAGCCCTGTAAACTACATGTGCCCTGTCAAGCACATGCAAGTGGAAACTGTGTCTACTGCCAGTCTTTGTGCCAGAGCCTGCTTCAAGTCAGATCTACACTGATACTGAAGCAGTTAGAAACATGAAAAATTGGTAGGGCTTGTTGTGGCACTTGAGTTTCTGCAGCACATTGCCATAATGGACTGAAATTACTTGAACAGGATCTGAACAGGCTTATCCTCGTTTGCTCTGCAGTAAAACAAAAGCATTAATGAAGCTGACACGTATCTTTAGCACTTGTTCCTTCTGTATTAGTCCAACCAATATTCCTTGTGGCTATTTACCTAACTCATCATTTGGTTCTGCATGAAGTGAAGCAGCACTAGAATTACTGGATTATTAAATTGTGAAATCAATGTGAATTCAGTTTTTGAAGTCAGTGCTTAAGGATGCCTTTGAATTTGACTGCCTATTTTTATACATGCCTCTGAATCAATGACACTTAAAAATAGACAGGATGTCGCTGGGGCTGCTAGCTGGATTCAGTCTTAGGACATCTTTTCCAACCTTAATGATTCAATGATGTGTATAAAGTTTTTCGTAGAGGCGGTTTTCTAATTTGCATGCATTGCTCTAAATCTCACTGAAAGCTATGATCTGTGCTCAAACTTTTCCCTGCCTTAACACTGAAGTAGTTACCTTAAAAATAGCTGCTTGAATTTAGTTAACAAAAAACCCAACCCTGCTGTCTGTGTATATGAGCCCTGGCCCATTGGTCGTTTTTTTCCAGTTCCTACAGTGGAAGAGAGGGTAAAGGCAATTCTGTAAATGATACCAAGCCTACAAGGTAAATTCTTTTGTTTTCTGAGAAACACTCACTGGGCTTCTCTAAGAGATGCAGATTATTAACAGGCTTGGGGTGCTGGTAGTTATCAGAGGGATGGGAGGGACAAACATCTCAAATCAAAATGAAGGGTTTAAATATACTTTAAAACAAGCAATTGATACAAAAAAAAAAAAGGAATTACTACAACTTTCTTTTTGTTCAGACCGGTTATGTGTTTTACTGTTGAATAATGTGCGTGAATATACTGAGGAGACGTCCATGATCAAAGAATGCAGATGTCAATTATCATCAATCCATGTTTTGGGTATATATAGAAAAACAGTCATGAGGTAGCCCAGCACCTCACTTCAGCTCTGCCTTTAAAATACTGAGCAGCAGCTTCTTTCCTACTGCCTGTGATAAAACCACATCTAACACGTTATTTCGAGTCCAAGCATATACACCGTATTCTGTTCATTCCTTTTATGAGGAGCTTGTCCCATTGCACTCACTCTGGCTTGGGTAAAACTTTGGTGAAAAAATACAGCATCTTTCACTCTTCTAGCAGAAGATTTTCCATCTATGAAAAATGGATGCCTTCTGAATTGAAGCCATGCAGCAATCTGAAAGAGTGAAATATGTATATTACAATTCTAGCAATTTGAACTTCAGCTTGAGGCATTTTTAAGATGTGCAAAGAAAATAGCATGAAAGTAGCCATCACCAATCAACTGCAAAGAATTTTTACAAATATGAAACGAAAAGTTATTAGCAAATTTGCCATTTTAGAGATGCAGATCCTATCAGGTATCACAGTGTTTCTTCAGAGAGCATTACCTGTCCTAGTTCTCCAAATGAGAAACAGCTAGGAACTTACATCTTGAATTACGAGAGGATTCATGATGCCACCAGAACTACGAGTGGAATACAGCAGTAAATTATTCATATTTAAAATTATGCTATAGACCATGGCCTAATCCTCAAGGCAGAGAAAGGCTGTGTAAGAGAAATTTTAATAATCAATTTACACTATGGCCATCTTTAAAGGAGACACAGAAGGGTCTAGTACACCTGAAGTAGGGATCCTTAGCTAGCTGCTCCTCAATACTATAAACAGCATTTAAAATGCATAAGTAGGCCTTGAGTGCTTATGTTCAGGACTGGAAGCAACGAGTGTCTGGTACTGAGAGGGAATCCCTACTATTCCTGTGCAATCCAATACTAACCTGTGCTACACAGGTACAGATACAGACAGAATTTAAAGAAGCTTAAAAGGAAGGCATAAAAGAGGAAAAAAAAATACCGAATGAAATCATCTATATCCATTGAACGGGCTCGTTTTTCAGAGTAACCTGTATCTTTTAGAACTGTCTGTATTTTCTCTGCAATTTTGAAGTTTTCAGGGATTTCCTGTCAATGAAAAATGGGATAGAAATTATTTTTACTCATAACACAGAAAAAGACTCATTTAAATAATCTCTTTCCTGCTTTTAAAACAGTTCTTGTTTCAAGTAATAAAAAGGTATACTTTTTCTAAATTATTGTATTATTCTATTGTATCTGAAATCTTGTATCTCAGTTCATTCATTATATATGAACTACAACAGTATTGAAAAGCAGACATGAAATATTTTGTTAAATTAGTAAAAGACCTTGAGAGATACATATATGGACAATATTGTAATACTATACTTGATTTGAAGCTTTTTCACTATGATTTAATGACCCTTTTAGATTTTTCTCTAAGAAAAGAGCCAAGTTCAAACTTCAAGCTTTTTTGAAAACCTTTGATGCATTAAGCTTTTCAATGTTAATTTTTTTACTCTTATCAAAGTCAGTATGCAGGTTACAGGACACAGAAAGAGAATGTAATAGATTAGGAAGGAACTTACTGTATTATGTAAGGAACAATGAATTCGGTAATTATGATCCAGCAACTGCTCCACAGCACTTGATCTGAAAGAAATACATGTTCAGCATGAAAACTGAGCTGTAACTATTGTTCACTTGATTGGCTGTTAATGTCTGCTACAAAAAACGGTAACAATTACTCAGAACTGTTCTTTTTAAACAGCTGACTAGTTTTCTTCTAAAAGAAAAAGCTTGTGACACCAGTGTAAATCTTCTACCATGGTTTATCACTAACTATGAAACACATAGTGCTGTCCATTTGCACAAAAGAAATGGGTAACTGGACAGGCTTTCAAACTTCAAAGAGATTTCCTTTGATAGAAGTTACTCACTTAAATGCTGCAGAGAGTGTCTTGTTTTTCCTAACAAAGGCTATCCTCACCAGACCATCCCACTCCTGAAATTAAAAATTTCAGAATTTTAGAAAATAACATACAGCTACTACAAACAAGAACAGTCTACTGGCAACTTCAGAACAATACTGAACACAAAGGAAAATCCTTCAAGAAAATGTCCTTCTAAACAACACAAAACCAGCTGTGTCTTGGACAAAGCAATACAAATGGAGGAGAAAATACTTCACCCCCAAAACCCTTTGAATTGTACTTTTTTGTGCCTAGGTGCTATTATGTGCAGAGAAGGCAGATACTTTAAGAAGATCTGGCTAACCTTGGGCAAGGCTGAAATGGCCTTGAAGTGTTTTAAAAATTAAGAATACTCTCCTGTAACTTTTCTTTTCTGAGGTTACACACACTTGTCTGAAGATAAATCTCATATATTCCTTTGCTTAAAACCTGCAAAATCATCAGCCAGAAACATCTCTGGGAGACGTAAACCATGATGAAAGGGACAGTCTTACTAGCAGCTCTCCAACTAGCAGCTCTCCAAGGTCTCTCTCTGACCTTGGTCTAACAAGAAACACTGTACACAAAGTTGCACCCAGTCGATGGTGGCATGATCTGTTAATATCCTAACACAAGCCTGATGAACACAGAAATAAGCATTTTGGAAACTCTGATGAATGGCTGTTTGTACTAGAATCAGCCAATGGAATTGAGCAGTAAGTGGAAGAAAAAACAAATATTATCACTAGCATGTTACGCTGAGTATACACTGCTCACCTGGAAGTTGATGGGTGGTGGTGGGTTCTTTGGCTCTATTCTGACAACACTGGATTCAACTTTGGGAGGAGGCTTGAAGTTGTTCTTTCCAACCTGTTAAGAGCAGTCAAGCAGCTGTGTGAATAAGCAGCAAATTCCTCACATCCCTTGCAACACTCTTCTCCTGTCTTTGATAGCTGGGCTACCTAGATGCAGAATGACATACCTTCATCAGATGGTCCACTCGAGCCAGTAACTGAGTGTTAATAGAGAGTCTGCAGTACAGTTTACTTCCTGGTTTTGCAACCAAACGAAGTGCAAATTCCCTCTGAAACATAAGGATTGCACACCTGAGAGCAACAGAAATGAGAAAATCAATTCTAAGTAATCAATTTTTATGTCAGAAGCCAACTAACACACTTGGATAACACACCATTTGCCTCAGCACTCAGAAAAGTTCATATTAAACAACTCTGCCTTAATTAGTGTGTTGAAAAAAACCCCAAACCCATCACAGAACCTGGTGAAGCCATCTAAGTCTCCTTAAAGCTGTTACATAATTTGATTATTTATACTGCTAAATGGATCATGATCAAAGAGACAGCCTAGTCTCAGAGTTGCCTGATTGTAATAAATAATTTTGAGTAACTCTATGCTGAGTCCTTCAAATCCAAGCTTTCCAAAAATTGACTGGTAACGTTACCAATGTTCCTCTGAGGGAAATCAAGAGCTGCTGATATACTGATGTCTCACACAGGCAGTTACATTTTTACATCAGACAAAAGAAAACTGACTTGGCATTACTTCTACCCTTTCCAGCCTAACTTAGGCAGGAAGGTATTTGAAATGCTATGATGCCCTGCTTATCCCTGGAACAATACCTAGCTGTAATACTAAGAAGGTGTAACTCCTGTTTTCATCTGCTGGGCACTCACTGTTGCCAAGTTTAAATTTTCTCCTCACGCTCAATATATCAACGCAAACTTAATTTCCAGGCACTGTCAGGCTATGTATTACAGAAAAAGTTTAGTGCAGCTCTGACCCATCAAACTGCTATTTTAGGAACTAAAAAAATACTGGATTTGGAATACTATTTTTAAAACTATTTTCCTTCTTGGGTAATACAGAGCTCTATTGTTCCACATACCTGAAAAATGGTCTATGAAGCAATAACTTGAAAACAAAAGGTGAAGAAATCTGAGAAAAAAAATTAATAATGTTAGTATGATTTCCGGGAAATCAGCAATTAAAAAGAAATGTTTTATGTTGTTGTATGCTATGTTGCTTGGCCCATACCTGGTAAGGCAAGTTAGCCACACAGGCATCAAAGAATGGTAAGTCTGTTTTCAAGATATCTCCAACCTTGATTTCAAGTTTGTTGGCTAGGCACCTGGGGGAGAAGATACATTGTGGTTATCCTCAGATAAGCACCACTGCCAAAATTTGTACCAAAGCAGCTCCCCTGCTTTAAGTGCTCCCTGTTCCATAATTGATACTTACGTGCCCTGGACTCTCTTCTGAAGCTCACCAACAAGTCTAGGGTCAATTTCACATGCAATAACCTGAAAAAAAAAAAAAAAAGTATATATTTGCAACTCCAAATAGGAATTTAATCACAAAAACCCCAAGCCTGTATCTGTTTCCTATGGATTTAAAGAATCCTTTAAAAATCCCTACTAGGCTATGCACCTTCCTCCCTCTCCAAACACAGGCAAGCTTTACCACATAAATAGGTAACAGCAATGTAGTTTGCTAAAACCACACAAAATTCACGTGATTAGCTAAAAACCCATTGGAATTATTCAAATCTAAGAAAAAAATCAATGATGTAGTTCTACTTATATGCAGCACAGCAATGAAGACCCTTCTGTTTGCCATAGTCTAAGCCACAGCGTAGTCAGAGCTTGGGAGGGAGGTGTATGTGAGGGAATTTGCACTCACTTTTTTGACTTTCTCCAGCATCTTTACTGTCAGGTTTCCAGTTCCCGGGCCCACTTCCAGAATGACATCCGTGCGGCGCAGGGCAGCCTGAGGACAAACAGCATTTCCAGTGCCTCCCTAGTACCGACTTCGTGCCATCACTTGACTTTAAAGTGAAAGTAAGCGGTTTTTACACAGTAAAAAGTTGGAACTGGGTATCAAGGGAACATGAAAGTTGGAACTGGGTATCAAAGGAACGAGTGGGAAACGGGGAGAACAGGAATGTCCTGGCACTGGCTTATGCCGCATCGCTGGCCACGCGTAAAGAACCACGTTCGGAGAAAAGCAAGCACAAAGGCCAGCAGGCGATGACAGCTCCAGCCGCAGTCCCCCCGCAGCCCGGGGAAGGCCGCGGCAGGACGGGGCCGCGCACCGGCCCAGCCTCCCGGGCCCGCCGCCGCTCCCACCTTATCGATGATGCTGTTCACCACGAGGGGGTTCTTCAGGATGTGCTGCCCGGCCCCGGTGTTGAAGAGGATGCCTAGGGCAGAGACCAGCGTGTTACTGTGGGCAGCCGCGATCCGGGTGCGAGCGCCAGCCCTGCCTCGGCTCGCGGGATCCTGCCCGCCCGGTTCGGTCCGGTCCACACTCACCGCCAGCGCGGCCCTCCCGGCGCTCCGGCCGCTTCCCGGCCCGCGCCTTCGGCATAGCGGCGGCCCCGCTGGGATCCCTTCAGGCCGGCTCGGCTCGGCTCGGCTCGGCTCGGCTCGGCTCGGCCGCTCTCGGTCGGGCTCGGCCCCGCTCGGCTCGCCCCGGCCCTGCGCCCCACGTGCCGCGCGGAACCGCGCCTGGCGAGCGGCCCCGGGTGCGGCAGCCGGGCGGTGCAGCGCCCCCTGGCGGAGCGGCGGACCGCGGCAGCAGGACGGGTGCGTGTCCCGGCCCGCGCTCGGTCCTCCCGGGAACAGCGGGTCCGTCCCGCCCGCGGCCAGCCCCGCGGTACGTCCCACCCTTCGGGGCATGGGAGCAGCCGTGAGTCCTAAAGTGACAGTGGTCAACAGGGGCGACAGAAGTCAGCGGGTTCAGAAAAGCTGTCCAGGAGTAGTAAATGACAGACGGTGTAACAATACATGTTTAGTATCCTGGCTTGGTCCCTAAGTCCGACAGTGGGTTTTGGATAAAGGGGCAGGGTGGAAAGGAAAAATGACAGATGAATGAGAGGGAGAGAGAAGAAGTAAGGGAGAGACAGAAAGAAAGAGAAAGAGAGAAAGAGAGATACAGAAAGAGAGAAAGAGACGAAAGAAAGATTTTGCAGGGTGACCCCCATCAGTTATTGCCGATAAGGTAACGCGTCAATAACTTTAACCCCCTGGCTCTGCAGAGAGATCCTGTCCGCTCGTGGCCCGGAGTCGCAGTGCCGATGCAGTCATTCCCACGCCAATAAACTATACTCTTTTTTTCCCCCCATACTTTCTGTATTTTTTGCTTTACTTTCTCATATATATATTTCAGCGTTATGTTCTGACACAAACAGCAGGCATGTCTGCCGTGATGCCCAGTCCCGTGATGCCGCTGCAGAGCTCTCCCGGAGCATCTCAGCGAAGCACCCAGATCAAATTCCCGCCTTCCCGCGGCTCATCCTGCGGGAAAACCGCCCCGCGCGCGCCCAGCCCCCGCCTGACGTCAGCGGGCAGCACGGTACGAGGGCCCCGCCCCCACCGAACTAGGCCCCGCCCCCGCCCCAGGCCCCGCCCCCACAGCACCAGACCCCGCCCCCACAGCACCAGGCCCCGCCCCCCCAGGCCCGGCCGCCCCCAGGCCCCGTCACCCCAGGCCCCGCGGCCCTGGGTCCCGCCGCCCCAGTTCCCGTCGCTGCCGTCTCCGGCCCGCACTGGCCCCGCCCCCGCCTCCCCGGTTCCGGCCCCGCCCCCAGCCCCTCCGCCCCAGGCCCCGGCCCGGCCCCGCCCCCGTCCCGCCTTTTTCGGCGAAGCGGCGCGGCGCGGGCGCCGCTCTGGGGTCGCGGGGCAGTGACGTCAGGGCCGCGTGTCGGGGAGGCGGTGGTGCCGCCGCGGCATTCCCTGGTCCCGGTTCGTGGCAGGCCGGGGGGGAACGGGGAGCGGGGGAAAGGTGACGGCAGCTTCCAGCGAGGCAGCGCTCGGGGCATGGACCCCCGGGGCTGTGTCGCTGAGGGCGGCGCTGCTCCTACGCACTCGCTTCGGCCGCTGCTCCGCCGGCTGTGCCCCTGTTTGCGCTGCCCGAGGCGGCGCGGCTCCGGCGTGCAGTGGCCGCCGGGGGGTGCCGGCTCCGGGGCACCGCCCCCCGGGTTAAGGCAGCGAGGCTTTCCTTACCCATTATACGGGCAGCTGGAAAGGGCCTGCTCGGAGCTGGAAGGAAGTAACTGTAACCTAATTCCAGGGGACAGTTTTCCGCTTTCTCCTTAAATCAGTTTTTAGTCAGGATAGAAATAATGGGAAGGCATGGGAGGAAGATGAGGCGTTAACCTGACAGCACTTGTTTTTTTTGCGGGAAGGGGCACATCCTGGCCTTTATTCCAGGTGGTTGTTTTCTTTCTGCAGGCTGAAGAGCAGCAGTTTTTCTGCAGAGCAGTCTTCCCTTAATCAGAGGCAGGCTCAGTGCAGCAGCGGTGAGTTATTTCTCCAGTTTGTTACCGTAGAAGACAGCAGTGTGTGTAAAATACAACAACAAGGCCCTAAGTGCAATAGTGATGCTGCTTCCCACTTCTCTTTCCATGTGCCTTGCTTCCTATGTCTCATAAATGAAGTCATCTCTGTAACATATTTGACATGGCTTTTAATTTAGTCCACAGGGCACATCAGCAAAACGAGGCTGAATTCAAGTTATATTCATAGTATATAAAGTATACCTGAGCTTTTGCAAATAGCATGTTCCTTATGGAGTTTGGTTTCTTGGAACTTCATCGCAACACTAAATTTGTCACTGCTCTCTGTTTTTCTTCTCTCATTCTTTCATTGTACTGTTCTCATCAAGGGCATTTACTATGATGTGTATAAATGATAAAATAAAGACTTTTGTCATTACATATAACATTTCAAAACTGTATTGCCAGTAGTGGGATTTAATTGTAGTTAAAATGAATGGGTTTAAACCTGTTCCAGAGCATGAGGGCTGACTGAAACTTGCATTTCCATCTCATCTGTTTGGCACTAGTTTGTTCCTAAGTGGTCTGTCAGGTCTTTTTGAAAATCCATTATATTAGGTAAATTAGGAGGAAATCAAAGGAATGAGATTGACCTTGAAGTATTGGTCATGATGCCTTGGGAAGGCTGAACTGGAGCTGGAGAGTAAAGTAGGTATTTATTGAAAGGTCTTTAAGGGTACACCTTGGGCAGGACAGGAACCTGACCAGGGCTACACCCAAGGTCACAAAAGAATGGTCACAAAATGGACAACTGGTCAGGAGGTCTGACACTTAGAAGTTTTGGTCCATTTGTAAATTGGGGTTTAATTGTCCAATTACAGCTTCAGGTTGTAGGAAGTCTCATCCTTCTTGTTCCTCCCTTCAGTCCACTGTTGTTTGTGCTTTTGGGCCTGAAAGTTGTCCTTCAAGCAGGAAAAGGATTTGTTTTGTCTGCCTATTATTCTATGAAGAGAGCTGACTAACACTTAATATGAGGCTCAGAACTGCACCCCTAGGCGGCACAGAATCTGAAAAACATGAAAGCTAAGGCATCAGTCATCCTAGAAATTTACTCTTAAATGATAAAAATATTATTACAGTGTCTATGTATCCATTTGGCTTTTCCCATGCCATCAGTACTGAACTCTGTGACAGTAATTTTTGAGTTAATCCTTGGATTTTTCTCACTCATTTCTTTACTGCCTGTTTTTACTGTTGGGTATTTTTGGTCACTTTGGTGGTTTCTTTTAATGTGAAAGGTCATTCTTCTCCTATGAGTTTTTAATATAATCTGATTAACCTTCCTTAACATTGTTGTCAGCCTTGCTTGTTGCTGTCTTTTGTTACTGTAGTCCTCATTGTTCTTAGTCCTTGTATCCTTTGTGTCTTCTGCGTGCTATTTTCAGATTTAGGTTTTAGTTTCAATGTTACATTTTTGTAAAAAATGTAATTTTGGAAATTCTACTCCTGTATTTCTGTCACTAACATTATGGGAAAAAAAAGGTCTCTGACTCTTTCATGCTCAGATATTTTTATTTGTCTTCTGTACTATGGCTTAAATTGGGCAAACTATAGATAGCTTGGTTCAATTACATAAGGAAAAATTAATACGTAGGTATTGAAAAATCTTAGTAATGCTTAACATTAGTCGTTGTGTTGGATGTTTTGGTGATTGCTGTAGTTACTTATAACAGCGAATTAATCACTGCTATTTTGTGGGGTCTGTGTGGTAGCTGTGCTGGGAGAGCAGCCTTGTGGTTTGTCCCAAAAGGATACTCTCCTTGCACTCCAGCACAGGCACAGATCCCTCGGGCAGGTCTGGGCTTGTTCCAGGCAGCGTAGGACCCCGGGTGCAGCAACGAGATAAATGTAGCAAGATGAATCCTGTGTGACTGCCTCAGAGAGGTTGGACAAATCAGTGGAAGAAGGAAACGGATCTGCTTCAGGAGTCTTGTCCAGAGGTTTTATTCCAGAGTAGTAGCAGCACTGCTGAACCGTGTGACTTCCCTGAGCAGAACCCCAGCCATGTGCCTATCCTGGGTTTTTACCTGGGAGAGGGGGAAGGAGGAGGGCACACAGCCTACCTGTCAGAAAGGGACAGGGTGTGACCCGAGGGCTAAAGGGCAGCCTAAAGGTCAGATCACCTCTGAGGTGGAGTGGACCCTTTCTGACCGGGCCAATTCCTTTGATGGCCAGCCCCTGCAGAATCTCAGGTTGCTTGGTAAACCCTGTGTATTATAATCGTTCCTGGAGGAAGGGGAAAAAACCCCAAAAGAGGGGTCACCTTGAAAGCCTTAAAGGCACACCGCAACAGTTGCTACTGAGTTTAAGTAGTACCTTCAATAACCAGGATAGTTTTAGTGCTTTTGGGTGCACTCCGTGGTAGGACTACTAGCATGTGACATGATTGATAGAGATACTGCAATGCTAGGAGAGAGATTGGAAAAGTTTGCAGAAGGCTGGAGAGACATCAGCATAACAACTGACTTTTCCTGAAGGGGACTATCCTTGCCAATGTATCATATCTATATGACTGAATGCCAGCATTTCTGCTACTTATTAAAGGAATTCTTGTGGTTTTTCAGCATGGAAGCTTTGATTTTCCTGCTCTCCTTGAAACAAATGTGCTGTAAAAGACAGTCCTAGGTTTCTACTTGAACCTGCTGAGCTGCAGGGTGCAGCTTTATAGTTGTTCATTAGTTGTATAATCTGCTGATAAGAAGCAGTAAGTCCTCTTTGTAAGCGGTCCTCAGGGAGTTAGTTCTAGGTGTCTGCAAAGTCTTCCTTAGGTTCCACTGTCTTGAACAAGTCCTCAAACTCTCCTCACAGATAATTTATTTTTGACCACAGACTGTCCTAGTAGCTCTGGCTTCACTCCAGTTTGTTCCTTCTTGAACTGAGGAAAGGCAGAGCTGTGAGGACCAAACTGGAAATGATGTCCTAGAAGATGTCTCAGGCACTGCGTAAAGAAGGATAACAACATCCACAGAGCCACTTGAGCTTATGAAGTAGTCCAGAATGTATTTGCACTGTGATCAGTGAGAGCACACTATATTTTGTGTAATAGGTTTATGGGTTTGTCTTCTTCTGGTTTCATAAAGTCTTAACTGAATTTATTCTTGCACCTCTTACAGTGAGAAAGAATTAAATGAATTGATAACAAAAGAACAAAAATACTCAAAATTAATTGTCTGGATAGGAGTGAGTTATTGCACTGCATTCTCTTGGAGAAAGTGAAGCAGGGAGGTGGTTTAGTGATGAAATCCTTCCTTTTGTACCCCTTCAGATGTTTAGCAGTCACAGATTTCTTTTCATAGCTGATGTGATTTTAAAATTAGGATGTATTTTAGTGTGATGGGAAAAGTACCTAGATGCCTTTTTGTCTGTATCAGAAGCATTTTGTCTTCAGGAAAAACATTAAACTGGCATGGCTAGTATAAAACTAGAACATTTAAGACACGTAGAATAGTCTTGAAAGATAAAATGTGTTTGTAGATACACCCATAGAAAGGGAATTAAAGAGTAAAGAATAGAACAGAAATAAGATTTGGATTTTTGCCACTTAAAGGAGATGAAGGAGTTTGAAAGTGGGAATGGAAGTGGGTGGACATTGGCTGATAATGATGAGGAACTGATATTGGTGTTTGTGGTCTCTGAAGACACTTAACTCATTTTCCTAAGGGGTGGCATTTGATGTGCTGTTCTAGATGTAACTACACTTGTTTTTTGGTTTTTTTTTTCCTGCCAGCTGAGACTTGAGAATATGCTATTGTCAAGTTCAGTATTGCCTATCCAGTGGGATCTTGGAGACCAGCTTTTTCTTGTGGGGTGCAGATAGTCTCTTTTCCCTTTTGCAGGGCAGAATTCTGGCATGGCAGTAAGAGTCATGCTTGGGTTTGCAGCTGACAGCCTTGAACACTTTCTAGTGAAAGGGATTTCTTTTCCTTCTTCCAAAATGTTTGTGTGCAGTTTGGTTGTTATGGCAATGGGTGTGGACCACAGAAAAGCAGGAGAAAGCAACAAACATTCCTGATACTGCTCGGTATTTATTATGAAGTCGCAGACTGACACTACTAAGTAAAAAAGGGGGAATTACACCCTTTCCAATAATCAAATGTGGAAATTCTGGCTGTTGTGACACAAGTGCAGACCTTGCCTTCATTCTAAGAATGCGTTGCTTATCAGGTTGACAGACTGCCAGAATTTCTATACAAGCCTCATGTCTCTGAAAATACCCAAAAGACAATATTTAATGCTCACCTCCTGAGTTACATCTCTAGGACAGTCCTGTAGAAAAAGCTCAGTAATGAATAAAGCTGTAGAAGTCTCATGAACTATGGAGATAGTCCTTGTCCCTGTGATTTAACCAATCTTTGCGGTAACCTATGTCTTTCTACCTTTCCCATACAACTGTGAAGTCAGATATATAAGAGATGAATGAAGATTGTCTCTATCCCATAGTACTAGAGCCAGTGCTCATAAACTTTGCAGTTCTGTGGGGTTAAGAGCGTCTGTCTGTATATCCACTGTGTAAATTAGGGTCTGAAGAGCCCTGCCCTGGTTCATCAAAAGATAAAAAAGGAAAAAAAAAAAGGGCAGTGTGAGGGCATCACAACAAACTAAAATTGGAGAGATCTGCGTTTAAACTCCTGAAGTACAGCTGTGTCTGTCTGTAGGAATAACTTTCACATGTGCATCTGTACATGGCAGTCATTAAAACTGAGAGAGGAGCTGGTGCCCTCCCTGGGTCAATTGTCTTTACAAGGGGCATGCAGAGAATAAGTTCCCCATAGAAATCCTGTTGGTGAGAAGGGAAGGTAAGGACTTTGTCAGAGTTGAAATGACATGCTAGGACCTGAGCCTGCCATGGTTGGAAGTCGCATATTCCTCCTTGCTCCTGCAGAGTCCTCAGGTGTCTGTGGGACAGTGTGCTTAGATGGCTTGACTTTTTGGCTTGTTTGGGGTTTTTTGTTGTGTGTGCCCCCAGTATCCCACACCTGCCTTTTGCCTTTTGGTGGGCAGTTATGGCTCAGTCACAATCTGTAAGTTTGTTCTAAGGTTGCATCACATTTTGACAAGAGAGTGAAATAAAAACTGCTTGCTGTTCTGTCCGCTTTTTTATGCCTAGCACATTTACCTGTCTAGCAGTGTGGTGTGAAAATGATGGGAAAACTTAATCCAAACCAAAACCTGCGTTTTTTCCTCTCCTTCCATCTTTGGGTATTTATGGGGTTCAGGAAGAAGCAGAGGGCTGTATTGTTTATTTTGGTGACCATAGCTCTTTGTTTTAGCTTAACTTATTTGTAGCTAGCTTAAACTGTAAATTCATGTTTTCTGCAGTAAGGATTGATTCAAAATAGTTTGTTGAAAATTTTTATTTCTTTTTATTTTCTTTTCTTAATAGAAAGTAATACAAGTAAGACTAGTTACTTGCTAGAAAAAAACGAACTGTTCAGAGAAATTTTTAGAAAGTAGTAGCAATAGATAGCTTTTTTTGCATCTTTGCCATTTGTATTTGCTATACATTTAATAGATGTTTTTCACAGTTAATTTTTTGCTATTGAAATCATACAGAATATACCACTTCCTTAAATATTTTACAATATTTATAAACCTTATCTAAAAGGTGACCCATCTGCAGGGAGATTATTATGTTTTAATTCAGTTTTGCTATTTGGCTTGTGACAGCCTCATCCAATATTGTGCAAGGGCTGTTCTTTACATGGGATCAAAGAGCTACTGTGCAGATTCATTGAAGACTAGGTCTTGAGGGCTGTTAAATTCCCTGCCTCTTAATAGAAAATCCTTGAACCAGAGTTTTCTGGATGACAGGCCAGCATTATGTAGAAATGTGCTGACATGGGTATCTGCTGTGGTTTTCACAGAGAAGGAACTTTGGTTTGAATAAATTTAGGTTCTGACCCACTAAGTTTAGTTTGATTTTTCTTGCAGATTTTTTTTGAGCAGTAGCTTGAACAGTAGCTGCTTCTGTTTTTATATGGAAATACAAACCTTTTCAAGAATGAGAAACATAATTAAAAACAAGGGAATATTTCACTTTGATTTTTGTTCTTTTTTGTTGTATTTAGAACTGCTGGCTAATTGTTTTGAAATAAGAAACTTAAATAATCTGTTTTTCGTGCTTGCATTTTACTAAGTACTTTAAATAAGTATGTCTTCTAATGAGAACTAGATGAAGTATAGAAATTTCCAGTTGAAGCAAAAGCCATCAGGTTTTTCATTCCCCTTCTTAAACATGTTATCCTGGAGGTGCTGCCACTGTTGGGTGGATTCAGCCTTGGCCAGTGGCAGGTGCGTCTTGGAGCCATCTGGCATTGCCTCTGCCACACACTGGGAAAGCTTCTTGCAGCTTTTCACAGAAGACTCCCCTGTAGTAACTCCCCTTCTGCTACCTTGTGCACAGCTGGTTAAGGCACAAAGATTGGAAGATTCTTCACATGTGAAATATGAAGCAGAGATGGAGTCATCTGTTCAATTACTGCGGCAAAGAGAGATGTGATTTTGTGTTTCATGGGTTTGGAAGTAGATTTTCTTTAACCTTAGGACCTTCAAATTTTAGTCAGCTTTTGTTGAGGGTGGCTGGAGATTTGGAGATGAAGAGCTTTTCTTTTAGGGGTATAATTTTTTTTTCAATTGTGCAAAGCTATTACTGGTATAAAAGGTCTTCAGTATTGGGGCTAGTTTTGTTGTTAAGGTGATTTTTCTAAAAAAATCATAAGTCTAAACTTATGTCAGAATAAATTTAATTTCTCCCACTTTCTTACCATTACTGCAACAATTTTAATCTTGATTTTTTTCCTGAAGGTGGAAAAATAAACCTTTTTTCCCCCATTAAACAAAAACAAAACATAGTCATTACAGTTGGAATGTAATCAAAAACTCAATCCCAGACGGAGTTCAGCCTTTGACCAATTGGCACCTTGGCAGCTACACCACTGCACTAAATGCCACATCCAGTCATTTCTTGGCCACCAAGAATGGCCATCCATTTCAGGGATGACAACTCTACGACTTCCCTGGGCAGCCCATTCCAATGCTTAACAATCTTTCCATGAAGAAATCCCTCCTGATGCCCCACCTGAACCTCCTCCTCTCTCCTCTTTGAAGAGAAGCTGTTCTTTATTGTTTATTTAGAAACACAAGTATATGAATATTTAACTGTGTATGTGTTATTAAAAGTTGACATAGGCTTTAAACAGTCTTTTTTTGTAAGCAGAAGACAGACTTCATAATTCTTTTCATATATGTCATTCTTGTAACATTGTTTGTGTGGTCATTATAAATGTAATCTCTGTCATCTGGAGAGCAGTGTTTTGTTTTGCCTTCATGGATTACAAGGGTGCATAAGGATGTATATACATTGGAAATTTGGCAATATGCATTCATATTTCAGCTGGTTATGCATTTAGCATTTGTATGCCAAATAAGAAGGAAACCAAATATATTGAGGAAAACTCTGTTTCATGTGGGACTAATTGTGAGACTTAATGCTTTATTTTTTAATTAATATGAGTTGTTTTGATGAATTTGAATTATAGGATTTAACTGTAGGAATGTGTCATTTTCTCTCTTGAAGGAAAAATAAAATGAAAAAATGTTAATAATCTGCATCTTTGCTTCTTTCAGACAACCCCATGTTTTACTCAGCGGAGTAATCCCTGGTTGCGGTTTTGCTCTTAGCTGCGGTGCCTCACAAGAGAGGTAACTGTTTTACAATCAAAATATTTCCTGCAGTTCCTCAAATCTAGCAAATGTGTTTCTAATGACAGATTTAATGCTTGCTCTTTCTTCTGAGAGATTTCTGAAAGCAAATTCTGTCCCTGTATGAAAACTGCCTGTGAGTGGGTGTCATGCTATCTTTACACTGTGTAGTATAACGAAAAATGAGCGTGGGGTGTTTGGTAATATGAATGGAAAATACCTGTCTGTATTTGCTATCTTTTTCTCCTTAAGTGTTTTTTCTCCTTTTTAATGTTTTCAGATTTTCATGGATCTCAACAGTGCTAGCACTGTTGTTTTGCAAGTCTTGACACAAGCTACTAGCCAAGATACTGCAGTGTTGAAGCCAGCTGAGGAACAACTGAAGCAGTGGGAGACACAGCCAGGTTTTTATTCAGTCTTGTTGGTAAGATACAGTGGAAAAATGCTATCAATTAACTCTGAATAATTTTGAGTACTGGTCTCTAGAACACAGTTGAACCATGACCTCTGGCTGAGAGAAGCCCTGAGTTGTCATGGTGTAGCCACTAGAATCCTTATGCAGAATATGGTAGGTAGGATGTGATAGTGATAGACATTGTCATCACTGTGTCTCAAAGTAAGCTCTTTTCCCAGCCATTCAGAAGGTGGAAATCCAGCCTCTAGCAGTGTGAGTGGGCAGTAGTGCTAAATCTTTTACTGGCCCGTTGTGAATTGTAGGTGGTAGAAGGCTGAGAGGGCCCTTGTCAAAGGAATTGCCTTTACTACCTCAAGAGGCAGGGACCCTTTTATATACCAAGGCAGTAATAACCTTTTCTTTCTTGTGGAGATGATGCTTTATGAACATTTTAATAGAAGTACCCTCATGCTTTCCATTGTATTCATTGTGTGGTATCTCTCTGGGATTGCTTTCCTTTCTGCTAGTGGAGGGAGACTCTCAGGGAGATCAGCTGACCTGGCTGTGGTAGTAAGATCATGGAATGGAGAAGGCGAATACTTCTGAAAGTATTATGGCCATTGGTGAAATGAATGCATTAATGTGGTCAAAGTGATGACAATACAGTCAAAAAGCAAATGAAACTATTTCAGTGAAGACACTTAAAAGTTAACACTGTTGTTCTCCAATAACTATGCATAATAGTTATAATAGTCTTAAATAGTTTATAATAGTCTTAAAAAACACATGTAAAATGTTTTTTCTACAAAAGTCTATCGTCAGTGCATAGATTGAATGACTCAGGTTTGTAGGGTGACATGTTCTGTTCCCTGTAGACCTCTCATTTGTTGGGAAAGTTGAAGGCAAGCCCAAGGATTTAGGGAAAGGAGTAGAAGATACTTCAAGCTGTCAAATTTCCTTTTATGCGTTGCCTTTGCCATAGTGTAGCTGTGGTGGTAAATGATCTTGATAGAAAACAGCAGAAATTGCCACTAGTGACATTTTTTTGTCTAAATGTTTACTTTGAGACCTTACACCTCAGGGTGTAGGCAAGTTGAGCACTCACAAGTGTAACTGGAACAGGTATCAGTTTATTTTAAATATAAGGGCTAAAAATTCAGGGGTTTAGATGTTCATCAAAGAGGATCAAGTGCTGGCAATTCCTTTTACATGGTTAGGTGGATTTGTGAGGGCTGCATCAACCTTTCTTTAAGTGTGGAATACCAGCACAGACTTCCAAATTAAACAAGTAAAGTGTGTACTTCTTTGTTTGACATGTTCATGACAGATCGGCTGTCTGGGAGGGAAAAGAGTTGGCATGTTCTTGTAGAACAGAAAAGGGTGCTGGACAACAGGTAAATGTAAATGGATGGTGGGTAAGACAGCTGATGTCTGTGGGATGTGGCAAGTAATATAATTACTTACTGTAGGATACACTTGCTTCTGGGCCAATCAGGGCAGAGAAAACTCATAAAGAAATGTGAGACATTCATCCTTGATCCTACCATTTTAGTACCTAGTGGAGTTGCTATCATTACTTTTCTGTCTTTCTCTTTTGAAGGTATTACATATTTCTTTTGATTCAGCAATAAATTGGATGGTTTTGAAAAGAACTTCTGTACAAGTTATATCAGTTTGTATATTGGCTTCGTTTGTGTTATTTCTATGACAGCATTACTGTGTTATGCTTCATAGCACAATGCTTCAAGTTTTAGGAAGTTCATATGAAGATACACAGTATAAAGAGAAGTTCTGCTTGTTTTTGTGTAGATTCTTTGGTCTTATTTTTATTTTTTATCTAGGCCTGGTCTAGTTGTAAGGTGTTTTTTATCTGTGGAAGTTTTGCTTCTGCTAAATATTTTAGCAAGGAGAGGAATAGTTGTTTGCAAGATCAATGGAAGTTTAAGTGTGAGTAGTTTGGCTTTTCCATGTTTCATTTATTTTGAAATGTTTTGTTACAGTATTGAAATGGTGTTTAAAGTTACTTGTTCATATTTTAATATGCTTAAGTTGCATTTGGGAAAGGTGAAGTCTTTAGAGATTCAGTCTGTCTTCCTAAATGAGCTTTGGGGAAGGAGGGCATAATATGTATGGATCATTTTCATGTTATGTGGTATTTATTGGTGGGCTACCACTTTCCTTATATTTTTCTACAGTTTGCTAGTTTTGAAGTCAATGTTGTTGTTGGCATGTAAGTCTGTTTACTTTCTAGTGATTGGAGTGTGTTAGGGTTTGGGATTTTTTTTTGGGTTGGCCATTACCTCTAGAAAGATGTTCCTATCAATAGAAGTAGATTTTGAGAGAAAGTTAGGTTTTGAATCCATAGTGAAAATGAGGTCCTAGGTTTCTACAGCTGAGTTATTTGAAAGGTTTGTTTATACATCTGCAGGCATGGCATCCAAAAGTAGCAGATGCTTTTGACCAGATGCTTTTCAGGTCCCTTCTGGACTTCTAAAGGCAATGAATACAAGTGGTGCATTCTTTCTGCAGTGCACTGTATAGTAAGAACCCTTAGCTCACACGTGCTTGCTCTCTAAAGGAGGCAGTAATGGTGTCTCACCCCTTCAGAGAATCCATCTCATGCAGTAGAGAATGGGAGGAGAGCTGCTGTTCAGAGTAGTACCTGTGTTGAAATTCAATAGCCTTACCTTTATTTTAGTTTCTCTTGGTTGGTTAATTTTACATTACTGTACAAAATAAATCCTCTTATGTTTCTCTTTATGTACATACAGATATATAAAAGTGTATGCAGAGAGACACAAATGTGTGTATGTATCTATAGATATATAACTTTTTATTGGTAGAAACTAATTTCTGAGAATAAGCATAGTTGAATTTGAGAATTGCAGACCTATCAGGTCACAGTTTTACAAACAGTATGGTAGACAGCATGGCATATGACAACATAATGAATAAATAACTTGAAGATTGGGTTCTGACTAGAATAAGGAATTGTCCTGTATTCTGCAGCAGCACAAACCTTCTGAGAGCTATGTCATTAAAGAATAGTAAAAATTGTAGTAATTACCACCCTTAAATTTCCTTTTCCACAGGACAAGATTAGCAATACATTTGCCTTGTATGTTGTTTTTTTTAAATAAATCAGAATTTGGACTAGTGATAAACATTATTTTTAATCTCCAAAAATATATGTTTATCACAGTGTTTTCACATTTCTGTCAAATGATGATTAAGGCTTTTTATTTATGTTCACCCATATTACAGAGGTATTTCTATACATGAACCGGGGCATGTGTTGATACAATTTCTGTCTTGCTTGTGATGCCTTGAACAGTTTTTAACTTTTTTTTTTTTTTTGTGGTAAACAGAATATCTTTACAAATCATAGCCTGGATGTGAATGTAAGATGGTTGGCTGTGCTGTACTTTAAAAATGGAATTGATCGGTACTGGAGACGGGTCGCTCCACAGTAAGTTTTGAGTTCTTCCACTTAACTGTCTTAAAGTTGGCTTTGTTATGGTTGCCAGGCTGGAAAAACAGCAGATCCTTAGTTCATAGAAGTCACTTTAAAATTTATGGTGGAACTGACAACATGCTTCAAACTTCAGGAGTTGCTGATAAAACATTTTGTCTTTATATTGCTTCTTATAACTCTGTTCATGGTTTACTTTTGAGAACTGAGTTAGAGGGCTGTTTCATAGATAACAGGTCTTGAAGTGATGCAGTAAGTGTTACAACATTAACACCTGGATTTACCGATAGCAGCAGAAGTGAAAGGTAGTCTCTTGGAAAGTGAGGCATTTCACTTTGTTTAAGCTGATTTGTATTGAACGTGTACATAGGAAAGAGATAGTAGTTATCATATTAAAAAGTTGAGATCTTCATTTTTTGTTGTTCTGATAATGCATGACAGAAGAGTTCTCCAAAGAAGATACATACTTTTCCTGAGCACCGTTTAATTTACTTAAAGATTACAAGAAGTGCCATTTTAATATGTAACCCATAGAATTATGTACTTCCCAGTCTTTTGTGTGAAGTGCTTATTTTTTCCTTGTAAAACAGATGTGATTTCACCAAGAGTTTCAATTCCAGAACTCATAAAGGCTTGCAAGGGTTCAGTCTCTTATAAGCCTCTAATAGGTGAGACTGTCACTGTCAGATGTAGGGTATTAGATGGAATTCTAGGTATGTTTTTTTCTGGGTCACAAATCTGAGGTAGTGTTACCATACAAAATATGATTTTCATTGTTCGTTGTTTGAGATAGTTCAGTGTATTTTGCTTTGCACTGTAAGCTTTTCTGAAGACCTACCAAAAGAGAGAAAATGTGCTGTATTCACAGCACATTTTAGGTAGTGTGGTACTCGTTCATTATTGCATAGAGCACTTGAGGATTTGTATGTGTGAATCAGTATATAATTGCAAAACATCCACGAGCATTTGGGTTCTTTTTAATATGAAAGGAAAGTACAATCTTTTTCATGAAAAACGGCGTATATCGTTGACATTTCTTGTTAACAGGATTCTGGAAGAAGTTAAACATTATTTCAATTTGTTAATATTTTTAGATATTTTTATTTCTTGCAGAAGTAAAGACTAGAATTTTACTGTTTGAGGTAGAAAATTAAATAAATATATTTTAATGCAGTCTTCTTGTAGTTTTGAATGTAATTTTTAAAAATAAATTTTTCTTGGCTTTAAAGATTCCATGGGTTAAATCTGTATTAAATTTCCAGTGCAACCTGTTTTTCCCCATGTCTAATTTTTCTGCCACTAATTTAATGCAATTAGAGTATAAAATAAATTTTAAAAATTGTTGCCTGCTAAGGACTCAACGGAGTAAGTAATGCATATTAGATTTTTCATTTGTGCCAAACTGATTTTCTTTCTAAATTTGTTAGATGTGAAATTTTGTCAGCACTCACCAGATCACATTTCTCTTATTGTATGTTGAGGTCATTTTGAGAAATCCTGATTTAAGCTAAATTCTCAGTAGATTATTTTGTGAACCAGTCATACTTTGAGTGTCATGATTTTTTGAAGTCTTTGTTGTAGAGGCTGCATTTTTGTTGTCTTTGCAAAAGTCTTTTCTTTCGTCTTCTGTCTCACTTGAGCAGCTGTCCCCTCTGCATCCATAGAAGTATATCAAAGCATATTTTGATGTACAGACAGGCTTAAAACTGCATTTTCCAGTGACAGTGATTTTGAAGATGAGCCTATGAAGTTCCTCCCTCCTCCTCTTTCAGGCAACTTTTCATATAGCTGTGGCGAAAGCCTAGAGTTGTCACAGCTTATTTTCAGGCACAAATTGGCCTCTTTTTTGAAATTTCTTGTCAGCCTCCTCAAAAGCTGGTATTACAGGATGATTTTGTATGTGTTTTTATTTTCTTCAGAAATGGTTTGTCCTGAGCTCAAGAGTTGAACATGCTTTTGATTTTACAGACAATTACTTTTGTATCTTGTCTCTTGTGGGCTTTGTTCTCTTATTTGAGTACCATATTAGCAACTTTAACAATACTGTCCAAATACATGTTTTCACTTGTGTGATAACTCCTCATAAGCCAGAAATCAAAATCCAAAATATCTGACTTTTTAAAGAAAAACTGCAAAATAATATTTTCAGTATTTGGATGTATATTTCTCCATACCACGAACACAGAGAAAGATCAAAGTAATGATCTTTGCAAATGGTTGAACTTGCAAACTGTGAATGTCTACAGCACAGTACATAGAAGTTCATGTGTAGATGAAGTTGTTTTAATTTTTGGGCACGTGTAATTCAATGCTGAAGAGAAATAGCTGGCTCAGTGGGGCACATTCTTCCTAACTGCTCGCCTGGCTATAACTTTTATAGCTGGAATTGTGGAATTGGCTTTTTTGCAAGGCACTGAGGGAGGCTGAGGGTGTCCCTGTTCTCCGGCAGATGTCACCCTCGTGTTGTTCAAACAGTGAATTAATTCCTCCACCGGGGCAAACCCTGAGGGACTCTGTCACACAGTGCTGTGTGACACTTGCATCTGCGTTGATTTCTTAGATTTTTTTTTTTTTTTTTTTTTTTTTTTTTTTTTTTGTCATTACTGTTTTTCAGTTTTGCTTATCACAAGCTTGTATATTTGAGGCGTTCATCCTCATGAATCTGTTACTTTTCTGTCCTTTGTTTTTTTTTGCAATGGCAAAAGCTTAGTTACAGCGTTTTTGTTTACAGTAAGTAATGAACTGAATTCTCGCTGCTCTTGGACTGTGCATGTGATAAGTTTATTGTAATTACAATTATGAAAAGTGTTTAAGGCCAGCGATCTTGTGAGCCCACAAACAAAGTAAATGAAGCAATATAGTAAAACAGGGTATTTTTTTATATAAACCAGGTTTTGAATGCTTTCTATTTTCTTTGAAAGTGAGGTATTATACAATCTACATTTAACTGAGATTTCATGTTTAAATTTTATTAATAAAGAGCTTTTAAGTTTTAGGAGCCACATAGAGGATTTCTATATGTGTATAATATGAATTTTCATATTATAAAAGAAAAACCCACAAAAATATTTTCCTGGAATGTAATCTCATGGCTTTAGATTAATAAGTTAAATAGTTACATGCAGAAGAGCTTTTACTATTGCAGAAATCTCTTAAAATTTTTCACCAGAATGTTGGTAGGCCTCATGTACTTTAATGCAGAAAAATTCTTAAAGCCTACGTCTTGATTTAAAAAATAAAACATGAAATTGTTGCTCCTGAACGCTATAACTACCTTGGAAAACAAGACTTAGTGTACACTTCTGAGTCACCAGTGAAAAAATGAATTGCCCCCCTTTGAAAACTATACTTCAAATGATAAGTCTTTGATCTAGGAAATGGTGAGTAGTTGTATTTTGTGCAGGGGTGAAGGGAAAGTGAAAACTTGAATATTTTTGCATATGTTTTTTCTTATGGCAATTCATGCCTCTTTTTTATTATTTTGATATTATTATTTAGTATTTGTCTAGATTAGTGTAAAGCCTATGCTTTAGGGAGCTTTAGATGTAATTTTAAACCTCACTGTATAAAACTATCTGGTTAATATCTGTGTCTGAGGTCAACCAAGAGGAAGTGGTTGAGTTGCTGTGTTTAATCTTCTTAATTTCCAGCCACTAGTCTTCACTGAGATATGATGTTTGCATGCATGCTTTTAACTCATTGCAGTGTTAGGTGAAAATCTCATCTAAACAGTCTTGAGTGATAACTTACAGGCTTTTTATGAAGAGAAACAGCTTTCTAGGTGCTATCAGTAAATGAAAATGTGTTGGATTTTTTTGTTTGGTTTGGTTTTGGTTTTTTTCTCCTTCCCCAATAATATATCTATAAGTACCAACAAAACCCTTTTTAAAGCTAGACTGGAAATTATAAGAAAATTGCATGAATCATATAAAGTCTGAAACAATACAAGAGTGATATCATACTGTGTCATCTTAAACTCATAGAGTTCACTTAAAATGAAGTATTAAGATACCACAATGCTGCACTAGAACGAAAATTAACCTTTATGGCTTAGAATTTGCCCTGCTCACAATTTTCCTGTGCGTTTTATGGAGAATGTATCAGCATACTTTCCCCACAAAGGTATAATTTTCAAAGGATCTGTACTTCTAAGTTTTACTTGCTTGTAGAAAAGAATTTCTAATAGAAAAGGCTGCTTTTCCAGAAAGAGCTGTCATCTGATATGGTGATTGCCTTATTCTGGACATGTTTTGGCCATTGTTCATTAGTATTCATGGGCAAATTCATGTTCAAATCCTTAATTCTGGCAGTAATAACTGTGTAACAATCGTCTATGTGCAATCCATTTGTATTTTGTATGGTCTTGCATTTTTTTGGTATGTACCTGTGTATCTCACTCTATCAACTCTCTTTTGCCATTTATCTTTAAAAAGATCACTTCAGGTCTCAAAACATGAGACTAAAATGCCTTATGGGTATTTTTTTCACTGTTCCATCTTTTTAAAAATACTTGAGATAGTGGGAGAACAAAGGATGTTCTTTTGTTAGTTTTGATAGTTACATGAATTGATGGTAGTTTTTTAAATTGAAAATAACTAATATTTTAATAACTATTCTGGCAGTGCTCTTTCTGAAGAAGAAAAAACTACATTGCGTGCTGGACTTATCACCAACTTTAATGAGCCAGTGAATCAGGTTAGTGGTGATTGTTTATTACTCTCCCAAAAAATGCTTGTGTTGGTAGATAGCTTGGATTCTTTCTTTACAAAGTATTTAACTATAATAATAAAGTTGCAGTTTACATACTGCTTTTTGGACAGATCTTGGAAGTGAGATCTTTGACCATAGATCATAATTCTTTGAATTATGGAAACACTTCAGTTGGAAACATCATGTTTTGACTCTGTGGTTTATTTCTTTTGGTGTTGCAGTTTTTTGTCCCTTGCTGTTTAGGCAACCATTTGGTGAAATGGTTCAAGGAATGGATGTAGCTCAAAGATAACCTTTCCTTGAGCAATTCTTGTTTTTTTCATCCGTGTCTGTTCTCTTACCTGACTCCTGGTGTGGCCATACAAGGAAGTGTGGCCGTGGCATAGCAGGAACGAGCTATTGAGATTGCTGCTACATGAACCCACCTAAGCTGTCACATGTATTGCTGTCACATGTCTAGTTACAGTATCAGTGAATTTAAATAAGCTTAACAAAGCTTCAGTATGATACTGATTCACTTTTCTTTCATAAAGTGACTAATTGTAAGCCATGATTTTGATCAGAGTAAGAATTCGTCATTGTGTTGAGTATAGAACTAATGTTAGGGGCACAGAATATGTCCATACTAGATGAATCAATCTGCTGATTACTTCTGCTGACTTCTTTATCATGTAAGTATAAGATTCTGCAAGGAAATATTTGCTAATATTTTGAGCTAGATTGTAAATAACTCTATCAAGGAAATGCAGAAGTGGTAGGCATAAGGTAAAGATTAAAAAGAAAAGGCATTGGAAATAAACTCCTGCTCTACAGACAGTTCAGTTTTAACTTTCTGGGATTTCTTGATAGAACTAATGTAACTCCTAGGATTAGAACAATTTATCAAAATCAGGGTAATGTAATCTTTGTAGAAGCCCATTGTGAAATTACCGTTTTGACTAAAGTTAAAAATTTTCATTTCAAATGCAATTTTTAAAAAAGCATATAAAATATTTTAAAATTTGTTCAGGAGGTATAGTTTCAATGTAAACAACATGACCAAATATTACTTGGGTCCATATTTTAACCAAGAAGAACTATGAAGTGTGTCAAGCTGAACCATAATGCATGTCATCTATGCTTCTACTAGGTAGCATATCATTTATCAAATGTTTAATTTTGAAGTTTGTAAGTTTTTTGCACTATTAATAGGGAAATAAATTATAAAAATCTAATATTAACTACGTTATTAGTAAAACAAAACTTTTTATCAATACTTTTCCCATACATTCATTGATTTTTCACCAGGTTTCCTGCTAAGATGATAGCATATCATGTTTTGTAGTTAACAATACCACTACTGATGAGTAGTGTTCTGGAGTTCTCTGACTGTAGTTGCAGTTGAGATTGGAACCTTTTTTTCTGACATTTTAAAGGCTAGTGGCTTCATGTTTTGATTTATGTGTTCTTATGAGATTTCTTGGGATGTCATTTTTTAAACTGTGGAGAGTTTTTTTTTTATGGCAGCAGTGTAAATAATTGCCCAAACAATTATGTGTGATACTGAAATATGTTTACAGAGTCCATATTCCTTTCTTTCCCCTTGTTTACCCAAACTGTTTTGTAGGTATCCTGAGGTGTCCTTTCAGAGGAATCTTTCGTTTAGTTCCCAGCCTGCTTGATATGTCTGAGTTTTGATATCCTGTGTTCCTGATAACTGCACTTTTCCAGTCACAGATAGTTCATAACATAGTTGCTATCTGCTTGTGCTTTTTGCATCAGTGAAGGCAGAAAAAATTATGACTCTTGTATGGAAAGAAAAACAACACAAAAAAGTGAGAAATAGGCATAGTGTGGAGATGCGATGATACAACTTGACTTCCAGGGGAGGTGGAGAGGAAAAAGAGAGCATACCATCTGCTGAGAGCGTGATTTCCATGCCCTCTGAAGATACTTAGCATATGGAGGGAACAGTGGAACAAAGTACTTCTTCAAATGTATGACAGCAAATTCTTTTACTTCTTCCTCCCCATTTAAAAAACAGTCCTCAAGATAAAAGTAATTTTGGCCTTCCTGAGAGGTTGCCTATGTATGACATAGGGAGAAGAATTTATTTGCTCTCTCTGCTCCCCAATTTGATCTTGTATTAAGTTGGACTCCCAGCTCTTCCATGCAAATTTTGACATCATTTTCCTGAAGCAATTCCTCTCAGGAAGCTGTATGGTAGGAATAAATATTGCAGAAGACTTGGTGGGGTTATCAGATGCCAGATGAAACAGCTCAGGAAGCAATAAAGAAGAAGGACATCGGTCTATCTTTCTTACGCTGTAAATTGCTTGAATTCTTTCTGGTATCTTAAGAAGGTGACTTCTTCCTCATGCTAGAAGTGTGGTTGTTCTAGTGTGTAGAAGGAGAGAGTGTCTGTTTCACTAATCCAGTCAAGGAGCTTTTCAATCAGAATGGGATAAGAACAGGGAAAACAACATCAAAGTTCTGGATATTTGAGGTTGGGTTTTGAGGGCACATACAAAATTTGTTAAGGAATGTTTAGGGGGAAGGGAGTTGCACAGCAGCCAAGAGTGGAATAGACAGAAAGAGGGCATAAGAAGGGCCAGTCACCACGTGGGTGGTCTGTACCTGTGTCTAAACAAACCCTGTGCCTGGTGGCTACTGCCTGTCCTGTGTTCTGATTGCATCCCTTACTCGTTTTACTGTGTAATCTCACTATTCATCATGCATGTGTGCTGCAAGGACCAGGTTCCAGCTGCTGGCAAGACTGGCATGAGTGGAGTTTGGGCCCAGCAACCAAAGTCAGATGGTATGAGTGGTGCAGGTGCTCCTGGCCTGTGGTTCTGAAGATCTGGAGCAAGAGAGAGTTTCAGTTCCAGTTAATGGGATGGGGCTTAGGCTTACACATACGTGTGTCTGGGGCTGGGAATGGCTCTATCTAAAAGTCAGGTAGAGCAGAATAAAGGGTAATATGTACTCAGCAGTGTATGGTCATAGAAAGTGATAGAAAAGATTACTAAGTAAAAAGTGGTTCCCAAATATTTGTTTCTTCATTTATGTGATTTCTAGAATAAATATAGTTTCTGATTTTCAAGTAAAATCTAAACAAGGTATTAAATTATTTAGTATTTTATGTAAATACTTGCTACAAGCATAAAATAGAATACTTTTTCTCCACACTTATTTGCATTCAGCAGACTTAAAAAACAGCTTGAGAAAAAGCACACAAAAATCTAGCAATCCATGCTAGTCTTTCTGGTTCCGGTTTTATTTGACTGTGGATCTTGTAATTTTTTATTTCTTACATGCCCTTTGACTTACTGGTGTCTGTGGGTTTTTTTGTAGATAGCAACTCAGATCTCTGTGCTGATTGCTAAAGTTGCCAGAGTGGACTGCCCAAGGCAGTGGCCAGAACTTATACCCACTCTCGTGGAATCTGTGAAGGTGCAGGATGATCTTCAACAGCACAGGGCGCTACTTACCTTTTACCACGTTACAAAGACCCTGGCATCCAAACGGCTTGCTGCAGATAGGAAGCTTTTCTATGATGTAAGTAATGTGATGCAGTATTTTAGAGCGTGCAAACTGTGTATTGTATGTGCTTGCTTCTTCGTGAGTTAGCTGGCAGGGCATTAATGGCATGTCTGTGGACTTCACTGTCTGCCCTTGGAACAGAAGTTATGTTGTGGGTATCTGTATGCCACAGAATAAGTGGAAGTCAGTTTCTGGGAGAGAGGTTTCAGATCTTTATTCATTTTGCATACAGCTTGAATGTTATCTTAATTTGTGTAAAGAAGCAGAGCTTCATTTAAGAACACTTTCTGTATATCAGCCTTATGATGTACATGATCTTACTTTTCTAGGAATTTATGGAGTTTTTTTGGAAGTGTATTTCTTAAGTCAGTATAATCTTTAAGAAATACTGGGGTTTAGACTTCCATACGACCATATTTTAATTTTTTATCATCAGCAGGAATGTATTTGAGGTTTTTCCAGGCCATCTCTTTAGGTAATTAAAGGGCAAGATGTGAATGCAAATGCCAAATCTTGTGTCGTTCAGCTTGCATTCTCCACTGTAGAAATCCATTGATTAGAACAGAGATGTAACTTTGGCTAGTAGGCCATGCATCTCCAAACCCATTTGGAGTTGGCCAATGACATAGTACAGTTAACTGAATTTAGTGAGTTAAACAGTTTTTCCAAACATGTTATTCTTGAATTTTTGAAGTCTTCGTTTATTCCTTCATTATAAAGGAAAGAGTGAGCACTGACAATGAAGGCTATTTATAGAAGTATACCTGTTTATCTATGTAGAAATTTCTATGTAATCGATAAGATGAAATTTTAACCGTTAGGAGTCTGAGGCATTGAAGACTGTCTTGTAAATAGGACCTTTACTAACTTTATTCAAAGCAACTAAATAAACATTCATATGCTTTTGACTCCGTTGATATATGGTGTAGCAGATTAAGTGCAGATTTCCATAATTATGTAAGCTGTCAAGTGCTACCATAACTTAGTGAGAAAACCTTTATCTTCTGTTTGTAATTCAGATATATTTATCAGTTAAGCACTGTGTGTGAAATGTAACGTGGATTAAGTTTGAGATTTGTTCAGTTCTACCTGATTAAAAACTACTTGTCATTCTGTGTTTTAAAAAAATTGAGGGGAAAAGTGAGTGTACCTATCAAAAAAGTTAGTTTTGGAGTAGGCATTGGTCAATACTATTGCATCTGTAATAGCTAAGTGTGTTCCAGAGTAAGCTGATTCAGACATTAATTTAACTGTAAGATGGACAGTTTGTCTTTGTGGGAGAAGAGGTGATGAGGAAAGCTGATAATTTTTTGATGCATCACACCATATTATACACTAGCAGCTGTATTTACTGAAAATTGGGTAAGAGAGGAGCCCTAAATAGTTTGGGTTTTTTTTAAGGTGAGAGCCATAGACTGAAGTATTCAGGGAAACCAATGAGTCTATACTAACATCTTCAAATAAAGGCAAGGCATTTTTCTGGGAAATATCTTTAAGGTTAGTTCAACTCATTACAACAATGAAGCAAACTAATCATGATGGCCTGTGATACATAGAAGAAGCTGGATTAAATATTATAAGAGTCTAAACTAATCTTTAAAATTTAGGGATTTATTATGGTATACCAAAAATTCAGGAAACAAAATATATTCTGGATCTTCCTTTTGCAGCTTACATCAAGTATTTATAGCTTTGCCTGTTCCTTGTGGAATCATCATACAGATACATTCCTGCAGCAGATTTGTACAGGGGATGAAGCTGCAGCTGCCAATTCACTTGAAAGGACCTTGTTGTCGTTAAAAGGTAATAATATAGAATGATGGGTAAGGAATAAAATAACTTTCTTCATGGGGAATGTGTGAAACTTCTTTGGTAAATAGTTCCCGTTCTCTAACAAAGCCGTGCCCATTGGGAATAACTTAAATAAGATAAAATAAACCAAGAGTAGTGTTAGCAAGGCAAAAGGAGGCTTGCTTGTGCAGGAGGGTGAGAGAGTGGTCTTGTTTCTCAGGATGTGAGAAACTGTGCATTCCACTGTGCATGTTATAAGAAGCCATTGTCTAGGAGGTTGGAAAGTGGGTGGCATAACAGGATGTTTTCTTACATGTGTTGCAATTTAGGCTTGCATTTCTTTAGCACTTAATTGAGGAAGCTGAGCTGCAAGTTTCATTCCACTATGTTCACCTTGTGTCCAGCGAAAAGCTAGCCTTAGCAGCTACTTTATGTTTAAGGTTGATGCTCAAAGGCTTCTGAGTGGAGTAAATGCATGTCCTGGCTACTTTGCTGCTTTGAACAACTGAGATTTTTGTATGCGATGTTTGCAATGTAGATAATACGTGTGCTGAATTGTTTTGTAAGATGCAGTGTGCAGCTTTTCTGGGTTACTGGCAGTGATATACCTGAGAGAATTTGCAAGTGGCTTATGAGCCTTACTTGACTATACTTGGCCCTTTTCCTACTTCAGGATCTTTCAGGAGTTGAATACTTGGAGTTTTGGCAGAATTCTTCCTGACTGAGTAATTCTTGGATTTCTCTTCATTATTTTACAAAATATGTATTTGAAGTAATTTCAATAAGGTGACAACATGTTAGGTCTGGATGAGGCATCTGGGACCTAAAATTATGTGTATTTTTCTTAAGTGTTGAGTTGAAAGAAAGGCATGGCAAGTAGAATTGTAATTGTGTTCTGAAATTTTTTGAAACAAGAGCTAATGAATAGCTACACAAGTAATTTCTTTCCTAGTGCTTCGGAAACTAACAGTCCATGGCTTTGTGGAACCTCATTGGAATGCAGAGGTGATGGTAAGTGCATTTCTAGTTCTACATTAGTAATCTTCTGTGATGATTTCAGTTGTTGTTAGAGCTCTGTTTGAAAACTGTTGAAAGGCACACATTTGTATTATGCAAAGGAAGATCAAACAACATTCTCTCAAAGCTGTCATCCCATCAGTCAAGAACTCTCAAATCCTAGATAGATTCTAAACACTATGACACTAATGGCATCATGTTTAAAATAAGAAAAGACACCCTTTCCAGTTTATGCACCACGTGATGGTGGCACTTACTGCTTAGTGAAAGATATCTTACATGTGCTCTCCTCCCCCCAGTTAAAAGCATTTTGTTTGGTGAGGAATGTGATGCCATGCTTGTCCCATCACATTTGTTTGAGATAGAAGTCTGTGGTCTGCAGCCCATGGAGAGGATAGTGTCAGACAAAGAAACCCCAAACACCTTCCTTAACCAGTGCTGCCTGTTGCTGGAGGAATTGAGTACCTACAGCCTACACTAGGAAGTTGAGAACAGGGTAGAACTGGATAAATGTATCATCTATGCAGTCTGCTTGCTAGCTAATTGTTAATTTCTTGAGGAAATCGTTTAAAATAATCAGAGAGTTCAGTTAAAAGTTACGAGGTCACGTCTGAGGTGGTAACACACGACGTCAGTCTGACATACCTGTTTTTATAATACAGTGCAGAATAAGCTTCATCTTTCAAAGTCATGTTTGTTTTTCAGGGTTTTCTACATGCCGTCTTTGAACGGCTGAAACAGTTTCTGCAGTGTAGTAAGTATCTGAGTATTTTTCTTTGTATCCATTGTTAAACATTAGAAGCTGTATGAAAATATACAGGCTAGTGTATCAACAATAATCATTTAGGTGTAAAGTATTTTTGTACAAGTCAAATCTCTTTCTTAAAATGCTGCTGGAACTATCAAAGAAGATTTCAGTAAAAGTGTCTTTTTGTATCAAAGGAGTAAAATCACACCAAAATTGTATTTGGTGGCATATTTCAACACTTTTTATGAGAATAGATGACTAAACTGAATAGGAAGAATTTTTAAAAAATAATTTATATGAAATTTTGATGTTTTGATGAAGTTTCTGGGTTCAGGAACCTGTACTCTGTTAAGAGGGCTGATCTGGGCTTTGAGCCTCATTTTTAGAAGAGATGGGAACTGCCTCCATTTGCCACTTTCACTATACTACAGTCAGGGTCCTTCTGGCTCTTCTTTCATTTTTGACAAGAAAGGTGCAGAGTTTATTAGAAGGAATTGAAGACTATCCCCTACTGAAGTTTGGTGTTTATTGTAGACCCCTAGAATACGAGGACTTTAGGGTTTCTGTGTTCTAAGACAAGAAATGAATTGAACCCATTTCCACTTTTCTAATCAGTAAATTGTTTTGCAAAAGCAGGATTAGTGTTTACATTTATTAAATCATTGTATATTATTTTACACAGGCAGAAGCCTTTATGCCTTCAATATGCCCTTTCTGGTTTTTCTTTTTTTTTAAATAGAAGTTTTGTCTGGTTTTTTCCCTAATTCAGAATGTTTTCTAATGTCCATAATAAATTATTCTTTAAGGTGGAGTTTCTAAAAAAGTGCATAATAGTGTGTGGTAATAGTTTTTTTTAAAAGGACATCTTTATATTTTCAATGCATAATTATTTTTTGTCTATACTGGCATTTGCTTGCAATATTTTCACTGCCTTTTATCATTGAATTTTCTGTAATGATGTCACAATTATTATAGTCTGATCAAGTGCAGTGAATTTCACTACAGTTGAGAGAAACAGTTTAAGATTTCTTATTTCCAGTACTCATTACCTTGAATTTGACTTGGAATTTATTTTGCCCTGGAACTTTTTTCAGGCTCAACTTAACTTAACTTAAAAATAAGTTCTTATCCAGTGTTAATTATTTAAAACTTAGCTATCCAGAAAGAAAATGAAAGTGAAAAACATGAGAGTCATGAAATGTCTGATTTACCAGGTAGAAGTATAAGAGCAGAAAGCATATGCAGAGATCGTCTAGAAAAGACCATAATTCTGTTCACTAAAGTGGTAAGTAAAATTTCCTTTCAGTTACTGTGTAGGTTATAGTTCTGGAGGAGCAGTCGCCATCCAGACACACACGTGCCTTGTAGTGAATCTACACTATCTAAAACCTTTGAAAGGTTTTAGACCTTTCAAAGAAATGGAAGGTACTGCAACTTAAAACTTCTTTGTTATGAGATGTGTTTTTGAAGAAAAGGGTGTCTGTTCACTCATGCTGATGTAAGTTGCAGTGGTGAAGAATACGTTTCTTAGCTCAAACAAAATTAATTGCATTCCATAAGTATTTAAGCTAGGATTTGTTTAAAGAGGAGTTCAAAACAATGGTTATGGTATTAAGGCTTTTCATCTTACCTTTTATAGCTGTTTAGATCACTGTTTCTATGGCTTTGTTAGTTCTGTGGAATTACTGGCCACGCTAATTAATCAAAAGAAAATGAGCAGAATACTCTCTTGCCCTCTGAGGCTTGTATTGTGTGATGCACTTGGACTTGTCAGCTGATTCTGTGTAAATGTTAAATATTGTGTTGAAGATAATTTTAACATAGACACTTGGTTTGGTTTTTTGGTTTTGTTCTTATTTTTTTTTAAAGTTGCAAAACCCTCAGAGTTCCCATTTTTTTCACATTCTATCTAGAGCCCGTGGGTCTTATTTTAAATGTTCAGCCTAGTTACCAGAAGAAAAGGCACCTATCAGCTTCACCAAAATTGAGGTGCAGATGCTCTGACACATTATTTTTGGTCTTTGTCATAGTACTTAGATTGCAAATGTGCATCTTTTTTCACCTGAAGAGAAAGTTAAACTTGATTAATAGGTGATCTACCACATGTAGAAATTCACATGCAAGAATATAGGTTTAGGCATTTTTGCAGTACTAAGAGAGATAAAAGGAATCCACTACTTTATTTTAGGTGAGCAGTTGGAAAAGCTAAGTTGAGGAAGTGCTTGTACTGCAGTGGGTGGTGCTTTTGGGGGCGAAGTTACATATCCCTCATACCTCTTTTGCTTGCACTAATTCTAATAGGGAGGAATTATCTGCTGAAATAGTGGTTTTAGCATGGCTGATATATTTTATTCACTATTAGCAAGCTGCTCCATTTAAAAATGGGTATTGTAATTCATACTTAAAAAAAAGTAGTTTTGAACCCAAATCAAGAATAATGCTTCATTAACAATTGATACTGATCTCTTCCTAATCTCCTGTCCATATTCAGTTTTCTATAATTTTATATAAATTGGCATATGTTTTTGATACTAGTTTCCTAAAGCATTTAATAGGACTTAACTGAAAGTGTTTTGTTTTCTCTTTTTCTACTTCCTTTTTTTAAAAGCTTTTGGACTTCCTGGATCAACATCCTTTCTCATTCACTGCTTTGATTCAGAGATCACTGGAGTTCTCTGTAAGCTATGTTTTCACAGAAGCTGGTGAAGGAGTTGTATTTGAGCAGTTTATTGTACAATGCATGAATCTCATTAAGATGATTGTGAAAAACTATGCATACAAGCCATCCAAAAATATTGAAGGTACTGTTACTTTTTACTAAAATAATTTTTTTATGTCTTGAGAAACATTTTGCCCGACAGTTAAACTCCTTTATTAATGTTTTAAAAATTACTGAAATATGTATGGTTCTGCCACTGTATTGATAATTGTTATTTTAACTTTTACAGTGTTAATGTATATAAATAATGACATTCCAAAGCAATTTTAAATGCAAAACAAGTACAAATACATTTTCTTTGTTGATTTTTTTAGTTTCCTTTGAACTAACTAATTCTAAAAAGTACTGAGGTGTAAAGTTTGGTTTATTTTCATCAACTAGTTTGTTGCATCTTTCCCATGAGACATGTTTGATAAAATGGTGTATTTTCTGTACTTAACTAATACCAGTACAATGAACTACGGAAACACAGTGAATTTGAGATGCAGTTGAACATGAAGGAGTTCATATGTTTTGCTTTGTGGGGCTGTGTTTCATTTTGAAGCTTCATACTCTGCCGTATGTGTGAATTGAAAAAAAATACCTCAACCTTTCATGTAAGTTTTACATGTGACAGTGACTGGATAACAATTAGCATTCTCTATGAATTTGAAAAAAGGTTGTATGTACTGGTATGTGTCAGAATAGATTACTTGCTTTAAAATCTGTCTTACCAGCTGAAAGTAAGTTCAAGTCTGCTGTGAAAGTACTTTTTTTTCTGTTTTTCTCAGAGGATAAGAGTCTTTTTATTTATTGACTTCCTTCTAATTTTACTAGACTAGTCTTTGATCATTAAGCCACTTAATTGTAATCTGGAATCTTCATGTTTTATTTCAGACAGCAGTCCTGAAACTCTTGAAGCACATAAGATAAAGACAGCTTTTTTCACATACCCAACACTAATGGAAATATGTAGGAGATTAGTCACTCACTATTTCCTGCTGACAAAGGAAGAATTGACCATGTGGGAAGAGGATCCAGAAAGCTTCAGTAAGAAACATGCTATATAATACTTGTAGTGTAATTAGGTATTTGTGTAAGTGCTTCATATCCACATTGTCTCTACAAATTGCCTACTGCAATATTGGTCATTTTATTGCCTGCAATCTTCTTATGTGGACAAATATTCCCTCTAGACATTATTTTTGTAATAAAAGATTTTTCAGTAGTCGATGATACCCTTTTATCTTAACACTAAATTCTGTTTGTACCATAGTTGAAATAATGTTTTTCTTTTCTTTGTGAAATAATAGCTGTAGAAGAGACTGGAGGAGATTCTTGGAAATACAGTCTCAGAGTAAGTGTTAAATTTGAAATAAGACTATTAAAAATTCCTGAATGCAATTCTTGATAATTTTGTAACCGAGACAGATAATATTTAAAAAAAACCCCAAAACCTTACATTTCTTCATATATAGTAAAGTTTAACTTTGTTCTTTTTTCAGTGTTCAAACTTGCAGAAATACACAGGGATCTATGCACTTCGTATTTTAGGAGAGGGGAAAAGGAGTTTGCTTCAGCATTTGAATTATGTAGCATCTGATTAAAGCCAGGAGACGTTGTCTCTTTTTTTAAACTGGTAACTGATGTGACCACATATGACTTTGTTAGTAGACATGATGAGTGAACCAAGTTCCAGATGCATTTTTATTAGTTAATTATATTCATTAATTAGTTATTATATTAGTTAATTTAATTCAGATCAGAGATATGCTGTTGTAGTGTATCTCCCAATTGTAACTGCCGTGGTTTGCTTTGCAGAGGGATCTCAAAGTTTATTTGCTGGTTTACTTTTATTACAAAACTGAAAAACCCAGCATGGTGCATACAGTATGTTCTGGCTGTAAAAGGGTGTTCAGTCCCTGACCTAGAGCCAATTAGCCAACACAAAAACAGCCTGTGAGATACCTACAGTGTGGTCACGTCAGCGCAGCACCAGCTGTTTCACTCCACAGATTCATTGTTCTTCTGCCACAGAACTGGCTGATGTAGATGCAGCCATCAAACTCTTGCTAGAGTTAAGCACCATGTATAGTAGAAAGAGTATTTTATTTCCTACAATATTAATTTGGCTACTCTATATTGTGTTTTGTATTGCAACCTTCAGTGCGAAGTATTTAGCACTTAAAATTTTAGCATCAAATGTATTTTAATTGCCTTTATTTTAATAGATTCTAACCAGATCTTGTCATTTTTCAGCCGTGCACAGAAGTTCTTTTTATTGATATTTTTCATGAATACAATCAGACTCTTACCCCAGTTCTTTTAGAAATGGTTCAGAGTCTGCAAGGTAAGTTCTTTAAAAAAATCAGGGAAGTGTGAAATGTAGAGTTGTTTACATTCATAACATACTCTTGTCAACTGTTAAACAATTTGACCTTGTAACATCTAATTTTATATAGTGTGTTCTCTCAGTGTGTTTGAAGGGACACATTAATATTCTAAAATTATTTCTATACCTACCGTAATGGAGTGCATTGTGTATCTAGGAGGAGGGAGTCCTAAAGGCTCTTTAGTTTTCATTGTAACTATTCTAGATGATTGACAAATGTTGTAGTATTTCTAATGTCATGAGGCTTCAGGCTTTCTTGGGACTGATCCCAGTTAATGAATTCTTTCAGTTGTTTTCAGTTGGGAACTTCCTGTTCAAATGTTGCAAGGCATTTCGTGCTGTGTCTCTGCCAAAATCTTGGGGGGAGAAAAAGCTTTAAAGGAAAAAGTTTAAGTTATGCTGTCATTTTGGAGAGTCTAGATGACTTTCCAAATCTGAGGAATTGCTTTAAAAATTTATAGGTTTTCTGTATGAAGACTGAATTATTCATAGGTTGAGGAGTGATTCATATTTTCTTTGTTTTACTTTATGATTCTTTGCCCCCAAACTAAGTTTTATAATGGCCAAGAGAGATAATAAATGGGAGTGGCTTTTTTTTTTCCCCCTATCATTTCAGCTCAGGTTTTTTCCCCTAGTTGTCTTAGTTGAGTTACAGTATTTTGTATTCGAGCTTATCAGAAAGGATCATTGCATTCTACTAAAATAAAAATAAGTACTCATTTTCTGAGACTGGTTTCTGACTTTACAAAATCTGTTCATAAAGTACTTTATGTACACAGGTTTTGGGATATCTTGTAATATAGGGAGTAGTAAATGATTCCTTATAATAGTGTTTACAGTTAATGTGTTTTTGTTTTCCAAAAATTACTTGAGTTAGTATTACCATGCTAAAAGGTATACCTGTACTTTTTAAATTCTACTGGGGCTCATAGCAGTTTTCTTCTGCTCTTCATGTTTTCAAATTGAGATTCACTGTTGAAGAACTAGATGATATGAAGAATCCATTAATTCTTAAGACTTCAGAAAATATTTACTTTTAGGCACACCTATATAAAAAATCAGGGAACTAGGTCTAGGACCCTTTTGGGTGTGGTACTATATGATTGGCAGTTGTCTTCAATTGGCAGGTTTTGAGTCTGTTCATTTAAAATACTAGCTTCTGACTTAGGTATATGTTGCTATTAAAAATGTTTGTATCTGAAGAAGTCAGAAATAGGCTGTGAAAGCAGAGATTTGATTTTGATGTATTCACTGAACAAAGTATCAAAACTGAAATGACTGAACTTGTAAATTGAGTAAAAGTAGTGAAAGCAGTCTTAATTCATGTCTTCCTTTCATAAGGAATTTAAGTGCAAAGTTGCTTGCATTACTTGTTTTAGTGACACTTTTTATTTAATTTTGGCTTGTAGGATCTACCAACATGGAAAATACCAATGCTATACTGATTAAAGATGCTGGTAAATTAAGTTTTACTTTATCTTTGACTTAACAGAGCCACTTTTGTGTATGTGTTTTACTTATAAATTGCATGAAGAACTTGCAAGATTTTTTTAAAGTCATTTGTAAAGTGGGACCTAAATCCTAGTTCTCCTTTCATTGATGTTGGCCTTCACTTTTGAAAATGTTTGTGTAAAAATACAGTGCTTTCTGGCTTTTTTCTGGAACAAGCCATCTCCTTTACTGTCCTATTTTTTCTGCTGTGCCAAGTAAATGACCTTCAGTATTCTCATGGAGATACTCTGTCCATTTTAGAAGTGAGGAGATTTCATGGCAAAAGAAAAGAATTGCATCTTGTGGAACCATCTGTGATGATAGAATAAGATCCTCATTGTTCTTGTGGCTTCTAGCTATTTTCAAGAATCTAACCTTTCTTCTGTAGTGTCTTGCTTTCACTAATAATTTCCACAAGGGTTCTTTTCACCATGATCAGATAAAACTTTCTAAAGAAAGATACGCTTCAGTTTTGTTTCCTTTATTATGTTCAGGTTACCAAAATGTGGCTTGAATATTAAATTAATCTGATTATTTAGTTTTAAAAAATTAGCATTTAAGCAAACAAAAAAAGTAAGCATAACTATTGTTTTTCCCCAGTGTATAATGCGGTTGGACTGGCTGCTTATGAACTATTTGATAGTGTGGATTTTGATCAATGGTTTAAAAATCAACTTTTAGCAGAACTACAGGTTTCTCATGACAGGTAAACACTTCGGTTTTCATCATTTAAATACAAACTGTTGATAAAAACCTGATAAGATACAATGCCTAATGATCGCTGAGTTGAAAAATACTCAACGTTGAAACATAACCACTAAATGAGGAGAGGTATGAAATGCATACAGATAATACAGGTAACTGATAGCAGTGACAGAAGTGGCAGTGTTCTTGATAGTTCATGTTTAAATTACTGTGTGGTGAATACTTCCAGGGTTCTGTAAAAGTACATTGCCTGTCTTCTTGCATACATCAGAGTTGACTCAGGATAACCACCTTTGCTTGTTTAGAAAGTGTTACTTAGGTCTTCAGAGACCCTGGAGTCCTCTAGGCAGCAAAGTCCAGATGATGAAGTAAAACTTTTGTCCTTGTAAGACTCTAGTTTAGCCAAGGTAGCGATTTGTTGTTCTCCTTAAGTTTAAATACAAGCCCTCTGTAATTCTGTTCAGTACATTTTGCTGCAATAAAGAGGGGAAATAAGTGTTTGGGTTGTGTTGTAAAGTGTGAATGATTGCAGCTCGTTCTATGTGAAGGGTTTTATACAGTCCACCTGTTGTGGTGTTTGCTTCTCACCAAGGTCCCCCTCCCTTGGATGGCCTTCACACGAGTACCTCCTATTGTTTAGTGGATCTCATGGGGTGTTTTGAAAGATCATTTTTGGCATCTTAGTACAGACTGAGCTGTCGCTCTTCATAACTATCTGGAAGACACTGTTCCACCCTTTCCCTCAAGCTCACTCTTTCCCCAGGGGAAGGACAGTGACTGCTGTTGTGCATGCTAATCCTTATCAGGCAAGTTTAAATCAGCAGTTGACTCTAAATAAGTATGTCCTATTTTTCTCAACCCAGTCATTAGCAGTGACCTGAATGTCCTTTGAAGACTGTTACGATGTTTTTCTTCTACATTTGCAATTCATCTTACCAGAGGCAATTTTTATAGGAAACATGAAGTAATTTGTTTCCTTATACCCTTAGGAGCTACTATAAATTGTAAATTATTTTCCATAGTGGGTCGCAAGTCAGCTCTTTTATTTCCAAAAGCTGTGTTTACACAGAGTTCAGTTTGCTGTGGAGTGGAACTTAAAATATTAAAATGCTTCTTTCCACTTCAATGAACTTTGAAAAAATTAATTACTTACTTTCAGACATACAAGCTTATGTTAGTGTCAAAGAATGATTGCCACAATTGTTTACCTGCTGTCTCCTAATGTTTTTATTCTTCTTCTCATGAGACTATTTTTTTTACTAAGATTTCACTTACTATTTACATGTGGCTATGTACTGTAATGATTAGGCTAAATGACAGAAGGGCAGGGAAAAAATGGGAGATCTTGTATAAGATGTTGAATTGCTGTTGTGCTCCACCAGCAGCAGTCTCTGAATAAAGCTGCCATGATCTTTGCAGCACATGCTGGCTATGGCATTTTTATGCTATTCACCTGTATAGCTTAAGTAAAAAGTTTTGTGTTGTTGGTACAGTTGTATTACATTCAGGAAGACACCTGATCTAACCGTTTGGTTGGCATTTGTGATATCCCGGGATGAAATTTGTGTGGGGACAGAAGCTTGCAGTACAAATTGTCTGGAATTCTGAAACCCTGTTTGCTTGAACTGCTTCTGCTGTCTTCATCATTGGAGACCACCATGGCAATAACAAAGGCAGTGTTAGTGGCTTGAATGGAGTACTGCTTTAGCAGCAGCTTTGGGAATATGTATGCAGTTCAGATGAAGTGGGTTGGAGGGTGTCCTCTGCTGTCCCACAGAACGTCCTATGCTGACTAGTACGCTTGTTCAGAAATGGTTGATGTTTGGAAACACAAACCTGTGTGTTGTCAACAGTGAGGGTGGAGTTTGCAGTGTTTTGTTTTCTCTGGATGTTTCGTTACCTGTTGATAGTAAACCCATCAACCATGACCACAGCAATAGAAGAAAGATGGAATTAATAAAAAAGTTCTAAAAGACTTCTAGGAATAGTGCATTGCCAAATATATCACTTGCCATGATGCTTAGTTTTGTACTGATTAATGAGAAGCTTTTCCATAATATGAAAGTAGTTGCTGAATACTTTTTTTTTTTTTTTTTTTGCAATAACTCATTTGTAAAGCAACATTTCCTGCTGAGAGAAGAAGTAAAGTACTTTTGACTTGAATAACTGATGCAGTCCAGGCTGCTTAAGGGTACTGTCCTATGACTCATGCAGCAGAGGTTGCCTTATCTTGGAATATGGTCACTTTCCCATGTGAGATTTAGATCCACCAGGCTCAGTGCTCAGTCACTGTGTGCTTTTTTTTGAAAAGCTAATCTTCTGAGGTGAACTTTTCCCAGAAGTAGTGAATGTAGAAAAAGCAGGTCCTCAAAAATGAGCACCTATGAGAAACTTCAGTATTAAAAAAACACAAAAAAAATCCCAAACAAAAAACAGAACCCAGACAAAACCCAAACGTGCACCTACCCTCAAATACCTCAATAACATGCTGTATTTTCTCTGCCATTGAGAGAGAAAGAAATAATAGAGATGCAGAGATAGATGTATGTATTGAATAATAGATACCATTTCCTGAAATGCTGAAAAAGCATTTGCTTTCAGCAGACAGTTACATACTTAGATCATGTCATTTATAACTTTTCTTTTTGTGATAGTGCTTTGAAAACTACGCAACTCAAATTTCAAGAAAATCACTTAGTTTTTTAAATACTCTGGTGTTCACCAGATTAAGTGTCAGATACAGGCCTTCTAAGAGTAGGAAAAGTTGTATCTTCACAGCTTCTTGAACAAATAGAAGGGTGCATTAATAAGGCAATGTTTTGTGTAAGTCATGTTTCAACATACATTTTTCACGCTTCACTGCCACTCAGTAAACATCAAGCAACACTGCACTGTTATTCCTCTTCAGATACATTTTCCAGTCTAAGCAACTGCTTTAGATGTGCCATTTCCACAGCTTCCATGTTCTCTGAAGATGTTCTTTGTTTATAGTCTTATTGTTATGTGAATGTTTAATAAAACATAATTATTAATGTAGAGAAACCTCAATAACTTCAGTTTAAATGGCTTCTTGATTACAGGGCAATAATTCATCAAATGAAAAAATACATTTATGATAACAATATGTTAGTTAAAATTCTCTAAATATTCATCTTTCTTAACTTTATACATCTGTAAATTAAACATATAAATCTGAGTTGTTTGGTCAGTGGAGAAAAATAGCAGCTCTGTCAAATACTTTTCTCAGTCATTGTTCTGGTTTATTCTTCCCATCAACTCTAAAGCTGTTTGATTTGTACCCTTGTCGTGGCACTACTGCAAGATTAGGTAATGTCTGTTTTAGAATAGTTTTGGACTGATGAAGTGAACTACTCTGACAGTTGCTGTAGTGCAGTCCTTAAGTTTGCATTTTTAAATTGTATCTGACATAAAATTTTTGAGCATAAACAGAATGTTTGGTGAATTGCTAGGAACTATAATGAAAACAGTAGATACCATGATTGCAGTAATAAATGGAATATTTATTTTTATTTTTTTAAATTGATGTGCTATGTGCAGAATGAACTGTATCTCTGAGGAGACATTCAAGGTGCAATCATTTAGGGTGAAAATTATCTTTTTCAGACTAAGCTAGTTTTTCCTGAGCCTTCTTGTGAATAATCTTAATGGAAAAGGTTTTTGCTCTGAAGTTGATCTTGACAAACTGTATCTTTTAATTTTTGGGGGCAATAGCATTTTCATCATGATTCTTGGCTTTCTTTTTCATCAAAGTATTCTATAACAACTAGTGTAATGAGTTAACGAGTGCAATTTTTTTCCTCCTACTTTTAAAGGTATAAACCAATACGCCGACGAGTAATTTGGCTGATTGGACAGTGGATTTCTGTAAAATTCAAATCAGACTTGAGACCTGTTCTATATGAAGCAATTCGTAACTTGCTGCAAGACCGTGACTTAGTGGTAAGTCTAAGTAACAAATCTTTTGGACTTACACATTTTTTGTAACCCCAGATGAAACAGAAATACCTCACTTTGTGTGACCTTGATTGAGAATTCAGTAGCAACATGCTTTAAAGTCTGTTGTGTCTTGCAAAAGATAAACCATTGGGAAGATGTGGTGATGTTTAATTGTGGAGATACTGAACAGTAATGTCATTACTGTACTGTATAACATTAAATGAAGCACGAAGATGTTCAGTAAGTGATGACTTTGGTGGGAATTCCAGGAGGAACAATTTGTTTTTTATAGGAATAAAACTATGAAATATCTTACAGAAATTTATAGATGAATGGATACTTCGTGTATATAGAACAGAGTTATTCAGTGACTAGTCCCTTTATTATACAGTGTAGTTTGCAGGTGACCCCAGTCTGGGTGGGAGTGCTGATCTGCTGGAGGGCAGGAAGGCTCTGCAGAGGGATCTGGACAGGCTGGATCATGGGCTGAGGCCAATGGTGTGAGGTTCAACAAGGCCCAGTGCTGGGCCCTGCCCTTGGGTCACAACAGCCCCAGGCAGGGCCACAGGCTGGGGCAGAGTGGCTGGAAAGGACCTGGGGGTGCTGCTGACAGCAGCTGAACATGAGCCAGGCTGTGCCCAGGTGGCCAAGAAGGCCAAGGGCATCCTGGCCTGGATCAGCAATGGTGTGGCCAGCAGGAGCAGGGCAGGGATTGTCCCCCTGTGCTGGGCACTGGGGAGGCCACACCTGGAGTGCTGTGTCCAGTTCTGGGCCTCTCAGTTCAGAAAGGACATTGAGGTGCTGGAGAGAGTCCAGGGAAGGGCACTGGGGCTGGGAAGGGTCTGAGGAGCAGCTGAAGGAGCTGTGGGTGTTTATCCTGGAGAAAGGAGGCTCAGGTAAGACCTTAGCACTCTCTACACCTGCCTGAAAGGAGGATGTAGCCAGGTGTGGTTGATGTCTTCTACCAGGCAGCCATGAACAAGAAGAAGAATTGGCCATGAGCTATACCAAGTGAGGTTCAGGTTGGACATTAGGAAAAATTCCTTCATGGAAAGAGATGTCAAGCATTAGAACAGGTGGAGTCACCTGGAAATGTTTCAGTAATGTGTGGATATGGCAGCTGAGCACATGATTTAGTGATGAAGGTGCTGGTTTGACCGTTGGACTAGATGATCTTAAAGGTCTTTTACATCCATAATGATTCTGTGATTTTGTGGTTATTTAGGTATTAAAGTAACCTGCTAACAGGGTATGATAAATGGTATTGGTTGCTAAACTGCTTGAGTACAAATCTGTAGTTTTAAGCTACAACTTCAGTTTGCCATCAGGTGAGATGAAGTTGAGATGCTGGTTTTACTATTGTTTATTTTGTTTTTATTTTTAAGCAAAGTGGGCTATCAGCCCACAAAAAAACCCCAATAAATACACTTTGCTAGTTTGGTAGGTACACAGTAGTTAATAATTGCCAGTCATAACAATAATTTCTGTAATTCCAGACAGCTTTAGCAGAGCTGAGCGTGTTTGTCTGTCAGCTGTTTTTATTCAATGCTTTCTAAGGCATTTCTAAGCATCTGTAGGAAGAACAGTCTAATTCGTTGAGTTTATTTGATTCTGATCTTCTTGGTTGACAGTAAGCTGTGTGATAATTCCAAGCAAAATTCCTCCTCTATTGCAAGAGTTTTTATCACAGTCTAGATAGATTTCTTCCTGTTTAATTATTTCTTATCCTTGACTGTTTTGCCTGAGTAGCTTTTGCAATTTCTACCATTTTAGCAATGACAAAATGTAAAGGATACTAAAATGAAGGCAAATGAAAATGAGCTAACTACATTTCTTAGAGGATGATAGAACACAGAGAATAATAATTCAATTGCCAATACATCAAATGATTGTCAGGTACTCTGTGGATAATCAAAATGTTTAATGGATGTATGCATGATGCTTCTTGACTTTTGTCTTTCAGGTCCGTATTGAGACAGCTACAACACTGAAGTTAAATATCCTTATTTGCAAAGCGGTTTGATTAGTTCTTAATTCTGAGTTACTGGAAAACAGTCAATTTTAAACTTACTACCAAGTTCTTCACGTTATACTTTTTGAGTATCCATGAAATAGTTACTCATTTAGTCTTGGTATCTATCTGCAGTCTGTATTATTTTTCCTTAATGTTTATTTACCTGTAGATGACTTCGAGTTCAGAACTGACCAGTTCTTACCAGTAAGAGCATTTATATATTCTGACGAGTAGCTCAACCCATAGAGAGAAGCAGGAAAAAATACTTTCCAATTTTGTTTTGAACGACATTGTTTAGTGATGTGTGCATGTTTGTATTGTATTTCAGTCTTCACAGACCAAAATATATACTGCTACTGCTGCTGTTGAGGTTGCTAGTGTGTAGATATGTTTTAGTAGCATGCTATTACAACTTCACAGCAGTGTGTTTAGTGCTCTATAACCCAGAGCTGTGGCTTTGGGTGTTGCCGGATAGTAAATTTCTTTATGATAAGAGTAAAACTGTATCTAACAAATACATCTCCACACCACTGGGCCTTTCCACATGCCTGTTTCACGCAGTACTTTCCAACCTGCTGCTTCTTAAAAAGTTAAATGCAAGTGTGTGGTTATAGTAGTGCCTTAAAAAGGCACTTTGTGGTTCTTCCTCTATGTTCTTTACCATGGTCATTACTGTTGTTATTAAGTAAACAGTGGAAAGAGATAAATAGACCAAAGTTTTATTTTGGTCACTCAAATTTAGCAGATGTTTTTTCTCATTTCATTTTGGCTTCCATGTTAATTCCAACTGACTTGTGAGCAAACAAACCAAAAATGCAGAGTACATTTAGTTTCCAGTAAACACTGGAATTTTCTAAGATGTCGTTTTCAGTTCTTCAATATTTAGCTTTTATCTCCTGGCCCAAAATCTGGAAGACTGTACCTTTGGTTTGACTCTAACAAAGTACTCCTTCTGGAGAGACAACCTATTTTTACCTGTGAAATCATATTTACTCTTATCAAAAGTTGAAAATGGTATACATTCAAACTGATCATGTTTGAACTGGTATGTAGGAGTGTATCTGAATTTTTTTACCTTGCTTAGGCAATAATTGGGTAATGTGCTTTCTTCCAAGTGAAAAAGTAACATTTTGCACATTTTATAAGTGTTTTTCAAAGTTTATGGATGTCTTAGAGTTTCAAGCATACTGGAAAGTTACCACTTGATGTGAATATAACCACCAGTTTTATTTTTGATAGTCTAATCTATAGTTCTTTATTTTTCTTTTAGTATCTGGAGTCCATGTTTACACTGCTCTTTCAGCTACTTCAGGAAGTAACACAATGTGACACCAAAATGCATGTTCTTCATGTTCTGTCCTGTGTGATTGAGAGAGTCAATATGCAGGTATTTTTAATACATATTTCAGGTTTAGCTTGTCCTAAGAACACAGAGGAAGACTTGTGGAAGGGAAATGTCATCAGTTAATAGATTGGTGGTTGTTGTCAGAGATGCCTACACTGTTGGCATTACTTGGTCCTGTTTCCAGTTCTCATTTATCTTTTGTATGAAATGTTAACTTACTTCTCTTAAGTTACTATATATTTTTCTACTGAGACAGCTTTTAGTGTACTGAAGCATTTTTACATCTTGTAACATTTCTTGCAATTTTTTTTATTTGTGAGTTATTCTAATTGTCTCGACTCTTAACTAATATTTTAATCTATATTACATATTAGAAAAGACATTTTTGAAGGAAAATGCTTTTCACTGATAGGGAGTGTGCAGTTAAGTTTGTATTTTCTTGTTGATATATTGATATGGGTCACAGTTGCCTCTGCAGCACTCTCCTTAGCTACATGACAGGTTTCAAATTCACATTATGAATTCTCCGTATTGTGGTGTTAACGTATGTGCTTCAGCTTTTACATAAAGAATTTGAAGATAGTTTTGCAGAATTAAACAATGCATAGTTGACTGGTTTTATCTCAGCTTTTGTTGTGGTGGGTTTTGGTTTTGTTTTTTTTTCCAGTGTTACTGTATTAAGGAGAGAGATAATGTATGTTTTTGAGCTTTCTGCAAGCAATCCTGTCTGAGAGCCAGATGAAGCTTTCATAATTGTCCCTTATAGGAAAAGTCAACCTGACAGCAGATTGCCCTGCACTTTAGAGAAGCAGTATTAAAAACAAGCTGAGAAAGAGCTCTTGAATAGATTTAGGTTAATTCCTAATTAAACATTTTTAAAGACAAATAGAGTAACCTTACAGTATTGAAGACCATAATAGAAAAAAATACAGGCTAGGACAAATCTCTGAAAGTTACATAGTCTTAACTCCTGCTCAAAGGGTAGGTGGCTCCAGAGCAGTTATTCAGCAGCTCTTTTTTTTTTTTGCTTTCTCCTGGGACTGTTTCTGGTTTTAAAGAATGCTGTTGTTTAGGAATCATGTCTTAAGTGAAGAATATACAAATATGAAAATATCTCTGTGTATCAAGTTTTAAATATTTTTTTTAGTTCTATTTACTACATAAACTTGATTGCCATACACAAACCTCACCATAAGTAATATGTTCTTCTCAAACTACTCTGCAGTCAGAAGTTACTACAGTCACAGAGTAAAGAATACAGTGTGTTAGAAAGATTTAAGCAAACTGTATTTTTACTGAGACAAAAGCAGCTCCTATATTTTACAGAAACTATGCTTGGGATAAATTATTAGTCTTGTTTCACATATTAGGAAACCACTTTGTGTTCTGACCTTTAGATACGACCATATGTAGGATGTTTGGTTCAGTATTTACCCCTCCTTTGGAAGCAGAGTGAGGAGCACAATATGCTACGATGTGCCATTCTGACCACCCTAATCCATCTTGTCCAGGTAAGGAATCTGAGTTGCATAAACATCCTCAGTACCTCCTATAGTTCTTCCTTGATGGTAAAACAGAGAGTGGTTACATTGCCTGCAGAACCTGTGGTATTAACTACTTTTTTAGTGCAGACTGTATGCCACACTACCTTCTCCAAACCCTGCTGCATCTCAAAGAAAACCTAGTAGGACTAACAAAGACCAAGAGAAGTTCTCCAATGAGAGTGTCTGTACAGGAGCAGACTTATTATGTGGGCAGTCTTGAACTTGTGGAAATGTATGACTTAAAAGGATGGTATTGTAGAGGTTAGCAGTGGAGAGAAATTGAAAACGAAATGACAAATACTGTTATAGAAGGAGAACTAAAGGTTCTTTCCGAAGTTGAGTAACTTCAAATTAAGAGGAAATAGATTTTCACCATAAACAAACTGTGGAAATTCTTCTTTCTGTCCCCTGTGGAGACTGAAATATGAGTATTTTTTTTACAAAAGGAATATCTCTTGTGTAGGTAGGCACAAAAAGATGAGGCAGATTTGTAGAAGAATCTTTTTCTTTTAAGGTAGATTTGTTTAAGTAAGTGGATAATCCACAAACAGGCTGCAGCTTAGAAATATCAAATAATTTTAAATTTTCCATTATCAAAATGCAGGAATTGTGTGAATTCAGCATTCCACTAGCCTCAGTTCTCTTAAGTAGTTAAGTAATATAACAATATTTTGTAATGCTGTTTGTAATTGGCAGTTGTTCCCAACTTACTCTTCATTGTTCAGAAGTCTCATGGATCATTTAAAAACTGAATTACTGTCATCGGTCTGTGAATCTTTGTGTAGCTATAAAAACAGACCCTTCTCCTGAGTATTAGATTATGTCAAATGATTTTGTAAATTATGAGAACGAAAGAGTAATTCTTTTCTTGAAAAGAAAACATTCAATTTTAGTCATTTGGTATTTGTTAGACTCATGACTTCTCCAAGAAAGAGAATGACCAGTGAATAGTTTTAGGAATATATGTTCATTATTTTTTCTTGCAGGCTGTTGATAAGTGGATTGTTTTCAAAAAACATAACCTTTTCAAGACATGTTGAGAGAAAGCTTAGGAATATCAGACTGTTTTATTGTTGTACAAAATGGAAGCAAGTTCAACCTTTGATTTCCTGAATGCATGTTTACACGTGAATGTAACAGCAGTATAGATCTTTTCCATGCTATTTTTGAAATGCTCGATTTAGCGCTTTTGACATATTTTACATTTCTTACTTATTTTGTAGGGATTGGGAGCAGACAGCAAAAATCTCTACCCTTTTCTACTTCCAGTTATCCAACTAAGTACAGATGTTTCTCAACCTCCACATGTCTATCTTCTGGAAGATGGTTTAGAGCTGTGGTAAGAGTGTTTTCTCTCTCTTCCTAAGTTTAAAATAGTTATTTTTGTATCCCCAGAAGAAAAAGTTGTAAAAAGCTTTGAATATTAAAATTGGTATGTTCTCGTTACCTTACCTTGACATCACCTGTATCACACCTTTTCTCAGAAGACAAGAGATTAGGAAATTTATACACTCAGCTGTTTTTAGTTTTGTTTCTTCTGTTACTCATTTTCAGGCAGTTAATACTGAATATATCATTCTGTAGTGATAATGAACAGCAAGACAAAGAGTCTGGACTTAATATAATGTGTGTGCTAATTTAACAGTTTGTTCTGCTTGACCTCGGCAGAATGGTGAGCCAGTGGATCAGAGCTGGTTGCAGGAAGAGATGCCATAATTACAAGGATAAAATGTAGAATTTACTTTCTGTATCTCAGACTATTTGGTGACTGAACATAAAACAAGAAGTGACACTGCTCAGTTTGCCATGAGCCTGATCTATTTGTTTCTGGTGCAGCTGATGCTCTAAGAAGGGAGAATGGTTGTCTGGACCAAAATCTTCAGAATAGGAGTACACAGAGTTTGTCTTAAAATAGTGAGTGATTCCTTTGATCTAAATTGTAAATGGACATTTCAATTACAAATATTTAACTTACAAACAGTCTGTTCTAGGTACAGCAGACTGAGATTTATAATGCTGGTGGCAGCAAGTCGAAGTGTGAGACCTTCTCAGAATTTAGCATAGGGGCCTTTAACATGTATCATCTCAGAACTTTTGTATCTTCTTAATAATACTGATCTTGAGGTTGCTCTTCTGATGTCTGTGCAGAAGAATGATTTTTTTAAGTTGTCCTAGAGCATCAGAGAAATTTGGAGAGCTGGCAGAGACAGTTAGGGCTTCAAGGACTTCCTGAACCTAGAGGAGGAAAACAACTAAGATATTTCACATAACCAGACATATTATTTAAATATGGTAATCCTATACCTAAGAACTCAGAAAAAAATGGAATTTGTTACTATGGCTTTAAATACAATCTTAATTTATAACTACCGTTTCTAAATCTCAGGAATTTTAAATTGTTACAAACCATGTATGATAATCAGTGTATCATTTCAGACATAAAAAAAATGTAAACGTGTGAGCTGGTCCATCACAGCTTCTTCTCTGAGGTTTATAACACAACATATGTTGTCCTTGCTCTGTAAATATCCCTCTCTACCCACTTTTTCTGGGTTCCCTGGCTGGCTACTTAAACCTTCTCACTGTTGCATTTCAGAGTTTGTGTTGTCTTTCATAAAGACAGTATCATGTGTTTCTTTATTTTCCTACCTTGGCAATACCTGTGCCTATACTGATGAGTGTGTTGTAAGGACTATTGCTCTGTTTGAAGTATGCTTCTGGTAATTGTTACACATTGTTGATAATATAGATGGTTACTGGAAGTTAAAATGTTTACATCTGTCAAAATGATTGCTCAATGTTACTCATACATCATCTGAAATATTTTGTTTAATCTGTTCTTAGGTTAGTGACATTGGAGAATAGTCCATGTCTGACACCAGAACTCCTGAGAATATTTCAGAATATGTCTGCCCTTCTTGGTAAGTCTTTTACTAATAAAATTTCAGGGAATTTTTCCTGGTGCTTTCTTCATGCACTAGGCAATGCTCCTGTGGCTTCAAGTACTAAGGGAGCTTGCAAAAAATGTAACAAAAATTGAGATACAGGTTTTTATTGTCTGACTTTCTCATCTTTTTTAATAGTTATGATCTACTTACTCTAGTTCTCTTTTTTTAATAAGTTGGAGCTGCTGTACATGAAAGATAAGACAAATTTCAGTTTATCATTTCAGAGGTTATTTCAAGAAGTTTCTGAAATTTAATACCAAATGTGCCAAGTGTTATTGATATTGATTAATTGGAAAATACTTGCCTGTTCTGCTTACAAGCAGAATGAAGTTATTAGCTTTTCCCTTATTCAGTTAATAACAGTTTAGGATGTTTTCAAACTACGTAAATATGTCTATAAACGTTTGAGTCAAGCACTGAAATTAAAAACAGCAGTTTGTTGGCAATATATAAACCTAATAATGACAATTAGGATCCGATGCTTAGGAAATACTGATATTTCAAGTGCTTTTGCTTCATAATTAAAGGGAGCATAAAAATTCTGTGGTTTAATTTTATGTTAATATGTTTGTGTTTAGATCTTTAGCTGTGCTTTTGAGGTTTCAAAACTAATATAGTAAGTGGGTTATTTTTTTAGGGATATATGTTCACAGAATTACAGAAGTCAGCTTTTTAATTGATAATTGTTTTCAGGACTTAATATTTTATTCTATTTCTGCTGGTCAGTAGAAAGTTACATCATGGTAGGTATGTACGAGGTGATGTTTTCTGTAACTTCTCCTTCTATACAGGATCTCTAATGACAAAACTGCACTGTTTAGTAGTGGCCTTATGGTTAAATACTCCACAGCTACCACTAAAATTCTGCAGCTGCTCAGTCCTTACTGTTGTTGTTGTCCATAACTACACACCTACCCTTCTGTGTTCTTGTTCTGTGTCAGTCAGAGATGGTGTATGCTGCAAGAAGCCTGCACTGAGTGAATGGCTGTGATTTTCATGGTTTGTCACAGTGCTAATCTGCTTGAATTGAATTCAGAAATGTTCTCTATTTGTGGTTTGTTTGTTTGTTACTGATATTTTCTCAGTAGCAGAAACTGAGTCCAGTCCTCAGTCTGAGCCTAGCCCTCACATAGAAATAGAAACCTTGGCAAACTCTTCTTAGAAAAGGTGGAGGTATTCCGGAATATTCTTTACTTGTAATGATTTCCTTGTTTTATGAATGAATCCTGGAGAATAGTGATGCTCTCCTTTGGAAAAAAAATACATTCTCAAAAGGAATTATTTGTCCTGAAAAATGAAAGCTGTATGATGCTGTAGAGTAAGTAGTACAGTTAAGCTGGGTAGGGTTTCTTTAGGACGAGCCTTCAGACATGCTTATGTCAATTTTATTTTTTTTTTATCACTCAGGGAGTGAGTGGCAAAAATACAGCAGCTGATGTGTAATCACAGAGTGATTTTGTCCTATAGGTTTCTGTACTACTTTACTTCCTGAGCATTTTCCTGAGAAACTGGTTTTTTGAGTGTCAGGTTTGTCAAAAATTTGACTGCTGCAAAATGATGCACGTTTTGCCAGGAAGTGGAAGCCATTCTGGTATGCTCTTTGCCTACAAATTCTGTCTGTTTACATCAGGGGAATCTGACTGAACAGCCTCCGCATGACACAGCCGTGGTGTTACGATGTGGAATAGAGCTGGAATTTTGGATTAGTGCTAACCTTACTTTAAAACATGGTAGTTAGCAAACCAGTACAGTACTGCCATCCGCTCCCCTTCAGGGAGCTACTTCATTCAGGACACTTGAAAAAGAGATTCTTCACTTAAATCAAGTGCAGCAGTACAGTTTAAGGGGCAGCAAATGTTGCAAAAGAAAATGTATTGATCAGGGATGATCAGCTGTGCTAGTTAACTGCTCAGTCTTCAACCTGTAGTAGAATTTTTCCAGTACACCAGTAGCAGTATTCAGCTGAAACTTCAGCACTTAAAATCAGACTCTTCTGTCCTTCTTAGCTTGGTGATGTAGCTGTCAGAAAAAGGTGTTTTAACTGAGAAGTCACAGTTGCAAAGTCTTGTGTGCTTTAACTGTCTGAGATAAGGCAAAAAAGATAATCTCTCCAAGACTGGTTTTCAATTCAGTCTGAAGTCATCAAAGTAAAAGTCAAAGGACAGATGAGGTGAAGGGAAATTCTGAACAGGTAACCACCATGCTTATGTCTTTTGGAGTAGGGTGGAGAACTAGCAATAAGATGCTCCAGAAAATTAGTTTTTGAAAATACAATGTAAGGAGTATTAACCTCTTGACCTTTTTTTTCTCAGTTTATTTTTACTGAATGGAATTACTCTAATACACAGTTAATGTAACAATTTTCCTGGTATGTTTAGCTTCTACATAAGCATGTAAGCCATTCAGAAAACATGTCAGAGGTCAACATGGATGAACTAGAAGCGCTGGAGGGCAGTGAGAGAAGAATTAATATGTGAAATTTTTGAAATTGAAGAGGAAGTATATATATGTGTGTGTGTGTTTGATTCTCTTTTTTTAACTAATTTGAAAATAATATGTAGTTGTTCCCTTCCAGATATAGTTGTCCTTATGAAAAATCTTTTTTTTGCCCATTTCAGGATACTACTGTTGTTGGAAGTGGATGTCAGAAAGTTGTACAAGTCAATTAGGTTTGCCTTCAGGAGCAGAATGTTGCATTTGATATGAAGGCTTGATTTCACTTGCATAAGTGACCGACCTTCAAAGATTATGGGGCTATCACTGATGTACAATAATTATTCACAGCATAATTGTCATACTTGATTTTCAGTTCAGCACTGCTGCTACTGTTTAAACTCTTTTGAAATGTAATTGCCCTTAGAGGGATTGCACAATCTCTTTAATACATCTCTTGGAATGTATTGAATAATGGAGAAATAATTCATTGCCTGAGGAAGCATTTCTGTTCTGAGGCTGCTTATAATGACAGTTGAATCTGATACAATTTCAGATTGGGAATATAGTCAAAATCTAGACATACCTCTTCCAAGAAGCATCAAGTTTATTGTGCATGTGCTGTATTTATAAAGGTACAGGCAAAAACCAGGTTACTGGAACTGGACTAACTCCTCTGATCCAAACAAAACTCAAAGGAGCACATGAATGAATTCAGAGAAATATGTTTGATTCAGGGAAACCTGGCAAGAGAATTGATGTATAATTAGCTTCTAAATGTAGTTAGTTGAACATGAGGTCTTTTTAGAAAATTTTGCTAAAAACTGAGCTGCAGATGAGTGGTAGAAGTTCTGTCATTTCCATTGCATCTGTCATACCTGTTTTCATTTTGACATGAAGTACAATTTTTGCTACACACATTTTATTACCTTTTATCAGTTATCACAGAATAGCAAAAAAGAAAGAAAGCAAAGCTATGGGAAACTTAGTAATACTTCATGTTTGTATGACCATTTATTTAAAATACATCTATTTGCTTCAGTATCTGAAATTTCAAATATGATTTTATCCAGTAAAGAAAAAAACCCACAAATTCAGACCACTAAAAAAACCTCAACGTGTAACTGTAGTAATATGCTACTAAAGCTAAACTCACAGGTATCTTGGAATCTTTTGATATCAAAAGATTGGCTTGATATTGGATTGATAGATGATCTCTTTTTCTTTTCAAGTCAAGAGACAAAAATACTCATAATAAATGATTACAAGATATGTCTTGTCTGAGTACTGACATATGAATTTACTCATGAATGCGAAGCTGTCCTATGGCTACATCAAATGGAAGAACATTAATATTCTACCTAATGGGTGGGGAAAAAAGAAAATCTGCTGAACCTCCCCACAACTATACAGATGTTATAATGGAGAAGCAGCCATGGTCATGGTGATAACTGTTTTTGATAGAAGTTTTTATATGTAACTATCACTAGGTGTAAGCCACACTTTTGTACGGCCATTTTCATCTAAGCCATGAGAGACATATGAAGTCTTAGCCAGATGCTTGTTCCATCTGGTAAAGGAATTTTATTAAAAATCCATGTAAAGGTATTTTCCTGTTGCCTCTCCATGATGATTTTATTAGATATTTTAAAGGTGAAGGAGCTGAGGTCCACTTACTTTACCAAGAATAGTTTGTCTCCCAAATTGGTTTTAAGGAAATTTACCCCTTTGAGGTTTTTTTGTCTTTTGCCTTGTTTTTATACAATGTGGACTTTCTGCACTAGTAGCAACATCCATGTAAAACTTTGAAACTTCTTTTTGCTTTGAGTTTTGCTTATACAGAGTAGGGGGTTTTTGTTTGTTTTTGTTTTGTTTTGTTTTTTGGGGTTTGTTTTTTTTTAAACAGTCTTACAGGTAGTGCCTGAGGATACATCTTTTTTCTGTCTTCAAGCTGCTGCTGTATATCATCCTCTGTGTCTGTCTATCTCTTAGACGGGTATGCTCTCTTTACTGAAATACTCAAGCTATGCCCTACAGCTCAGTGTGTGTCAGCTCAGTGCCATTTGATATGGCATCTGGGTCAGAAGAGCAGAACTGCAATCTTTATTTCATTCTTTCTGCTCAGCATTTACTGACTCAGTGTGAGAGAGACCATTTATCAGTAATTGCAAGTTTCTGAAGTACATGTTTCTTTTATTCTCTCTCTAATATCTTCTTAACCCAGTACTACATCCAAAACCTGACTTCTGTTAGTTTGGTTTTTTTTTTGTTTTAGTTAGCATTGGCTGTTGAGGTTGTAGGATTTCTTGTACTTCCATTTGAGCACAAGAGCTGTCATCCCACTTCTGCAATTGTCTCTGCAGGGAGAGAGAACCTGACTGGCACTGGATTGAAGAGCTTTCTTCTGCTTGTTGGCATCTGGCCCTACAAGCTGTGAGAGAAAAAAGACTTCCAGAAGCAAATCATCTTGGTTGTATTTCAGTTTGGTGATCAGGTTCTGAATTGTGATTTCTATTTTTTCCAGAGCTGAGTTCAGAAAACCTCAAAAACTGCTTTAAGATCATCAATGCTTATATTTTCTTATCATCATCTGAATTTTTGCAGGTACGTTACCATTATATGAAGATCCATATTACCACCTTAGTTCCTTACTGGCAAACTGTTTTTTCTCTCATCTTGGAACATACCATACACACAAACATTTATACTCTTGTTCATTTATATGTATACACACATACTGTTCTAATGCTCTTTATGGTGCACAGTGGACACTCAGATTTGAGAAATAATATTATTTAGAATTAATGCTTTGTGGATTGATTTATTAGTTTGATATCTGAAAAGGTCCTGTGTTCGGTAATAATAATTAATTATACTCTAATTACCCTACCAGATTAAAATTATGAATATACATTCCAGCAAGAGTTGAACTAGAGATACAATGCCTTGTTGTCACACCTTCGTTAGAAAATTCTTTGAGATTGATTTTTTTAAATGTTCTTCAATGTCAAAAGAGCAACAAAATGCTTAATTTAGATTTTAATTAGTATAGAATGATTAACATTTTAGCAGATATGATCTTTGAAGAGAAACTGGGTCTTTAGGCATATATAAACCCTAAGGAATTGAATTTTGAAATATATACAAATATATAAAATGCATTGCATAATATCTTTCTTATTTCAGATGTATGCTGCTGACTTATGTCGGTCATTTTGTGAGCTTTTGAAGGACATAACTACTGAAGGTCAAGTTCAGGTTTTAAAGGTGGAGTATAATGAAAATAAAATCCTGAGGCTCAGCTCTGTACATGTAATCTTTTCAAGTAGAATTTAGAACACATAGAAGAAACTAGTGTATTTAGCAGAATTTGACATTGGAGTTAAACCATCATTGGTGGTTTAACTACTTATTTGAAGCCTGTGCATGTGTGTAGAGACCTAGTGAGTGTAGAGCAAACTTTTTCAATCTTTATTAAATTTTGTATGTATGTGGTCACCATGAAATTCCATTGTGTACAATACTTCAATTTGTACCAGACATGGAGTTCAAACAGTTTTTGTTTGGCTTTGGCATAAGTTGCTGTTGTAATGGCTATAACTGCTTAAATAAAGTTGCTAAAGGTTTTTCAAAGCACCAGAAAATTATATTTTCACACAGCCTTCAAATGGTGTTGTGGGATTCATAAGCTTTTGAAATATTAATAGCAGTAATTTGAATATGTCTTTTGAAGAATTTCAGGAAATGAAGTTGGAATATACATTGAAAGATAACTGAGTAGTAGCTGTAGTGTACTACTACTAACATTTCCAGTGGTTGCACTAGCAGGGGCTTTGTGTTGCTTGTGAAGACTGGGCCTTGAATTCAATTAATTGTAAGTGCTATGGAGGGTATAAGTTGGATCCCACCTGCCTCTTTGGTGGATCACACAACTGCTTCCAGAGTCCAGGACAGAAAAGAACTGGTGAAGTTGGTAGTCTTCCCTGTTTGTAGTTACTGCTTTGAGGAGCTTAAGACTTCTAGTTCTGAAATTCAAAATGTCAATTCCAGTCTATCAGTGATACTCTTTAAAGTCTGTAGCTGAGCAAATGTTCTGTGCAGCAGCTTTTAATCAGATTTCTAAAATGGTATTATACTGCTGATACAGAATCATTTATTCATTGGGGTCTTTGTGTGGCTGTGCATTAGCTGCAAGATTTGTCCAGTATACCTGGAACACTTTCCTAGTATGCCCTCTTGATTCCAGAGGGATAGCTGAGCTATCATCCTTGTAAATATTTTTAGAAAAAGCTTAAGTTTTGTCAGGCTTCACTATGTTGACTTGTTAAACAAAACAAAACAAACAAACAAAAAAACACACACAAACAAAACCAAAAACAAACAAACAAACAAAACACCCACAACCAAAATCTAGATAAGCATTGGGAACAGAAACACCCAGGAGTGTTCTCTGAAATAGTTTCCTGCAAACAGCTTTGGCTGGATTGTAAATAGACTTTAGAAAAGTAAATAAATAAAGTTGAAAAATACTAATTTGTACTGATAAGACAATTTGTTGCAAGATTGCTGAGGCTTGATGTGATTTGATTTTCTAATTATCTGACACAGATAATAATAGGTTTAAAAAGACTATGCAAGGAAAAAAGGAGTTGGCCAAGCTTTCAGTACGTAGAAAGACGAGTGGGGGAAAAGCTGTGTTTACCTCTGTACATAATTAGCCTTTCTATACCTCTGCATATTAAAGGTCTACAAAATTGAGAGGCTTTGAGAAAGGTGAACTGCCTAGCACTTGCCTCAATGCAAAAAATACAGTATTGAATTAAATTATTTGGAGCAAGGTTCAAAAAGGAGAAGAAAATATTTAGGGGAGATAGCTCAAGAGCACAGAAGGAAGAGTTGATCTTTGTTGAAATTCCTCTGAGGTGGAAGTAAATGGAGGCTAGGAGTGTTTAAGTGAGGTACCTTTATGATACCTTTATGTGCTTTATAAACACATCAGTGTGTTCATGCGTGTGTTGTCCCTGTCCTAACCTGGCAGGGTGAGGAGCCCTCAGCCCATTATTGTCACAGCCTCTTCCCATCTCTCTTGGTACAAGGGTAGAGCACAAACATCTGGGGAAAAGAAAAACTGAAGAAGGCAGAAAAACAGGTTACTTCAGGGAACAGCACATAGTGGGGGGAAAAAAGAGCTGAAAAACAAAGGGTAAATTGTTTAAACATTGGGAGCCAGAGCAAGGTACCCAGAGCAGCACCTCTGAGAACATACTTGCAAAGAGCTGGTGGGTCCTAATCAGTTGTTTCTCAAAAATGTGACATGACAAAGCTATGGAAATACACCCTGAATTGCTGGTACTTTGCCCTACCAACCACCTCAATCTGCTGCTTTTCCTGGAACCACAGCAAGGTCTCTTTTTCCAAATCACCTCATCAATTTTGCCTGTGCCATGGGGAGGCTTGTGAGGTGCTTGGCTAGGTGGGTTTCATTGGCCTGTCAGCTTGCATCAGGTGCATTTACACTGATCATGTTCACAGAATATTTTACTATAGTTTCAGCAGTCTGGGGTTTGCTGGTATTTAATGGTAAGCATCCTGTGAGCACTTTATTTGTGTACACCAGAACACGTGGTTTTAAAGCTTCAGTTAAGATTTATAGATATACTTTAATAATGGTCTAATTTGCTTTTGTTCTTAAGGTTGTAGAAAATGTCCTGAAAGTCAACCCTGTGTTGGGTCCTCAAATGTTTCAACCCCTTCTGCCATCCGTATTCAGGGGGATTATAGATGGGGAGGTAAGAGTTGCTTTAACTACTCTCTTCTTATCCTTTGGAAAATCACAGTAGCTTCCATTACCTCCATTTTTTTCATATTGATGTTGTATTTTCGCTTGTTTTAAGAGCATCTGATAGATTTTTGATATCTAGTTTAAAAGTCTGTAGAAGTAACACAGTAGTACAAGAAAAAAACAACCTATCCATCGCTTGTTCTATCATGTACTGTTTGTTTTAATAAAACAGCACAAATTTTACTCTGCTGTTCCACTGTTCCTTCACTATTAACACTTTTAAGAGATATAACATTAGGCCCAGTTTGATCCTTAGTCGGTGTTGGTGGTTTTTGTTGGCTTTTTTTAAAGACACATACTATTGCTTTTTAATTGTACCTGGACCAGAGGAAAGCAAACTGAACCAGGAGATCAACTTGACCTTCTTTTCCTAATTGGCATATCTATTATGGAGAGCTGAAGGGTGTGAGAATGGTTTGTGTGAGATAGAATCTTTAAGATTTTGCTGGCTTGTATGTCTTAACTTTTCACTTTTCTGTGTTTGTATTCAACAAACTTCTATGTTGGATGAAAATGGGTGAAATCAAATATGCTTTAACTGTCTTGAACCTTTCAGTTCTAGCAGGAATCAGTGGGTGGAATTCTTCAAGCTTTTTGACTTCTTTGATCACAGCCTTTTTTTTTTTTTCAGTTGAAGACTTTAAAATATCAATATGTAGCTCCAATTACTGAGTTGCATAAGATTTCCAAATTTGAGCCAAGTAATACTATATAGCAAAGTACTTTTTGCTGTTCAAAGCATAAAGATAGAGAGTGGATTATTAAAAACGTTTTCTGATTTAAGACTAATAAATTCATTATACCGTATTCAGAATGTATTAATCTGGGTTAGCATTTTCAGGTAAATGTTTTGTTTTTGAAGTAGGCCATTTTACAAAATACAGTTATATTGTTATGTGCTGAATTTAATAGAAAAAAAAATTAACTTCTTTTAAAAGTAACAACCAGTAATAAACCTATTACTATATCTAGTTAATTTTGAGATACCTACAGATAAATTGTTGGCAAATGTATTATACTTTCTATCTGAAAAACGTAGAAGCTTCAGAAATACTAAGTGTTCTTAATGTTCCTGAAATGGTCAGCAGTAACTTGGAACCATGAGCAACTTCAAAAGTATTTTTTAACAGTACAATAAACTGCCAGTTCCTTAAGATACAGGTTTTAAAATTTAAAGAAAAATCACCTTGCAAATTTAAAGAAAAATCACCTTGGCTGTTCACACGAAATTGATTTTGAAATTGCCATAGTTTTCATATGTAAGAGCTGAGAACTCTACTAGTAAAGATTGCTCACTCAGTCTTCTGTTCCTAGAGGCTCTTAAATTGCAATTTATAATTTAAAATTTAGTAAAAGACATAAGGGATGCATACAGTTATTTTTCAGGTATTGCTGCTGTGACTGTCAAATATTTTTCTTTTACTTAAACTAAGCACCTTTTGTTTTGGTTTATTTTTGTTTCAGAGATATCCAGTGGTGATGTCTACTTATCTGGGAATCATGGGTAGAGTTCTACTACAAAATGCAAGGTTTTTTTCATTACTTTTGAGCCAGATGGCATGTGAATTGGGTCAGGAGGTAAGGTTTATTGTCGTTTTTTGTCCTTTTGAGTTTTTTGTGTATTTTGAGTATTTCAGCTGTATCACAGAGGGAAGTCTTGCTTTCTTTTGACCTGAAGAAATTTTTCCCTTTATTATGCATGCTTGTTCCTGCCCAAGTTCATTTTGAAAAGGGGCTCTTTCACCTCTTCTTCTCCCTTCTCTGGACACCCTGTAACACCCTTAATTACTTAAAACATTTCATTAAAATTTTTATATAGTCCCTAAATTCTCTTTCTGTTACATCCCACAATTAGCCATGTAAACCCCCTTGGTTCAAATGGGATTGTAGGGTGAGAATTTCTTTCCCTGTGCTGTCCTGATGGGTCTTGCAGGGTGGAGAATGGTCTGATCATTCTCCCCTGAGTTTCTAGAGTATCAGGTTCAGTGTGCTTCAGTTCCACTGGTGAAGTTACTGAGGGTCTGTTGCTGCATCTGTTCTGTCTTTAAGTGAAATTCTAGTCATTTGCTTTTCTGGTGTGTGATAATTTTCAAACAGATACTGACAGGTCTTTTTTTTTTTTTTTTTTTACTTTGGGGTTTTTGTTTGTTTGTTTGGGGTTTTTTTGGTTTTTGTTTTTTGGGTTTTTTTTATTTTTATTTTCATTTGTCATGTGTAGATAGAGCAAATCCGTGTGCTTTGTTTCTGTGAGACTGTTAGGGGAAAACTGAATAACTTGCTGTTCTGAATTAGTTCCCTCTCCAGAAATGAAATGCATTTCAAACACCTGGGTTACAGCTAATGGTATAGAGGGTTCAGGGCCTCGAAACATTGTCACAGAAAATTTTAAAAGTACTTGGTGCTTGTGACTTCTCTCGGGTATACAACTGTATAGTGTCTTTCCAAGACTAAATAATGTATTCAGTTGCTAGAAAAATTAAAATATTAAAATACGCTGATGTACTCAGAACTGAAAAGAAACACTGTGTTTCCCCATGCAGTTGGACCAAATTCTTGGTAACATGATTGAAATGTGGGTTGATAGGATGGACAACATCACTCAGCCAGAAAGAAGAAAACTTTCTGCTTTGGCATTGCTTTCTCTTCTACCCTCATTGAATAGGTAAGCAAACATACAATGCTTTAAATAAGAATGCTTCAAAGGCCCTTGGAATCGTTTTTGAAGTATTTCACAATTCTGCAGCTAAATATTCCAATATAACTTGTTTTGTTTACTTGTTTTTCTCCCCCAAGAGAATCTTTAGAGAGGTAGAACTTCCATGCTACATTATATTAACTTGTTTGGCTTCATAGCTTTGCAGTAACCTTTCTTCCATTTTCTAGGAAATGTCATTTAGTAGAAATGAGGAACCAGCACTGCTGATTTTATTGTTGATTCTCGTATTAACTTAGAACTATCTGCTTCTCTCATCTGTGATTATGACATGTTACTATTTTGGTGTCCCTTACAGAGAATAGTGTTCAGTTTTCTTTCCTGTTGTGGGTGATCTGAACTTTCATCCTGGTTTTCTCCTTTATGACTTAAATGGAAGGAAGAGTTGCTGTGAAAGACTGTGTTGTTGCTGTGAAACGGTTTTTTTGCGCTATAAACTTTATAGCTAGCAGATTTTACTATTTTCCTTTCAGTAGCCATCATCATTGCTGGATAGACATAGAAAATGAAAGTTTTAAATGAAAATGCTGAATAAGTGTATTGATTTCTAAGTTGTCAATACTAGAAGTCATGTATAACACCTTTAGGTGAGAGTTCAGTCCATAGTTACCTTCAGATTATTTTTATCTGTTTGACATTCAGGAAGGCAAGACTGCATGAGTTTATATTTAGTCTCCTGGGTTTCCTGAGCAGTCTTTAAGTATTGTCTGTTGGGAATTTAGATGTTGTTCCAAATACTAAAAGCTATGTTAGTATCTGTAAAATGTGTAGTTATCTGTTGAAGCTGTAGACTATCTGTAGTCACTATCTAAAAAAATCAGGGAACACTTAGGTGTAATTTAGAGGGTCACTGCTTTTTATATGCACAGAAATATTCCTTTTTTTGTCTAATGGATAGACAAGATAACCATCTAGCTAAAGGTGAAACAAGCAGCTGCTGTATGAGAGTTTTTTACCCCAGTAAATGTAACAGTATTATATTGTTTATAAGTATATTTGAAATGTTTTTAAAGAGGTGTTAGCTAAAATTTAAGGTGCTGCACTACATCTGTCTTCCTGTGAAGTTTCTGCTAAAGAGAGGAAGGAAAAAAAAAGAAATTCCTTTAGATAACCATGTTATTTTGAACTATGTTCAGCTGCTCCAGATTTCCTGCTGTAAAAGCCAATTATTTCTGGCAGTCCTTAACATAATAAAACCTTCTGCAAATGACAGCTTTATTTTTCAGTTACTCGTGTCATTTAAGAAAGCTGCTTCTTAAATAAATAGCCTCTCTTCAGTGGACGTATTTATGTCAAAGCTATGAAAATTTCACTTATACATTTGATAGACTGCCAGATTTACCTTCAGACAGAGTTTGTGAAATGGATTCTGTCAACTGATTGTTTCTTTTACTAGAACAGTGTGAGTCACTCTGGTTTTGCTATATCTCAGGGATTATGCTACCCATACTTGCTGCATCCTGTATCTGTAGGCTTCCTGTACAAGTCCATTTGCATAGTTGAAGCAAAAAAAATGTTTTAAATATAACACAGCATATAAACAAAATGTTTTGATTAATGTGTTTTCAAGAAAAGCTGAAGTAATTTTTCCTGTTAGAATGCCTCATTAACGGGTTTCCTGATTAGATTTTACTTTGGATATCCAAGGTAGGTCCAAGATTTCTCAACTGCAGAGGCAGAACAGAATTTTTTCTTCTGTGGAGGGTTGATGAGCTGTCTTGGGAAGGCCAAGGGTGACATTCTTCCCTCAGCTTGCTGCTCTGTGGTGATCAGGATTGGTACCAGTAGCAAGCTCCAATTTTCAAGGTTCTACTGTAAAGAAAACAGGCATCTGTGCTGTGTCTAACACTTTCTGAGAATTTTTTTTCCTTTTTTCAGTTGCTTCCTCTAGCCTATAGCTGAAGCACTGGTTTATTTTAGAAAGGAAAGAGAAGGAGTAGACAAAAATAGTGCGGGGAAAATGAAGATAATATGCATTCTCATTCTTCCCTTACTGTTGTTTTATGGATAAAATGCTGGGCCAAGTATTAAACAGTGACCTTTTTTATTCTCCCTGTAAACTCTTTAGTATTACTTAATAGATTTTGAGTGTTTCTCTAGTTAGTGACCCGGTTTATAATTACAAATATGTGGAACTATGGACTTTCTGCATTTTAGGGGAAGGTAAAACTTCCATCATAGTTAATTAAAATCAGTTTGACACAAATAATTTTCTGTTTCAAGTGCAACACCTTTGACAGTGTCACGAGTGAAGGATTTTAGAGCGGATAAGACAGGATTCACTGCAGAGCAGTTGTTCACAGTGGCTCTTGGGCTGACTAGTGTGAGTAAGCAGGTTATAAAGTGACAAATCATTAACCACAGTTTAATTTTCTCATCTAGGCAGTACCATCCAGAGATAGACATAATGGCATGCTTTTGGTATCAACAGTGGTGCTGCATTTTAATCATGTATGCATGCCCTTCGATCTAGCATCCTGTTTATCTTCCCACAGCTGCACAACGCTAGTGGTTAGAAATTCATATCAAAAAAAAGAACAATAACTCCTGCTTTCCTGGTTAGTGTGTTGCAGCACCTTTTCACGGAAGAGTAATTTCCTGGTATTACTTAGGGGTTTGCCCAAATTAAATGCTATATAATTGCCTGCTTTTGCTATCCAAGTGTGGTCAATCGATGTTAGCATTCTTTTGTGTTTGACAGATACATGCATTGGCAATATTTCCTGTGTTTTGTGTTTTTACTGCCTGTTTACCACTCATCCATCCACAAGCATTTTCTTCATTTATGAAAAAATATTACTATTTTGTAAAATAGGTTGAGGACTTCTGTCTTTAAACTGTTGTATACAACAGTGGGGACTGGTAACATTCAGGCAGTAAGAATGCACTTTTGGAGTTACAGTGTCTCTGTGTTCAGTACATGGGGAAAGTGTGGATAGACTTACAGAAACTCTAACAGGAGTGGCTTTTTGAAAAACATGCAAGGACTTGAAGTTTTGTGGAGGAGGATTTTATTTGAGCTAGAGTCTGAGACATGAAATGTGACAGCAACCTGGATGAGTAAATTCGCCAATGTCGTGATTTTCCTGTTGTAGTTCAATCATATTTGCACTTGTCTACAACCTTAATGGCTTGTTTGTGAACATAGAGCTGCAAGAGTACTCTTCCAGACTAAGTTGACTTTTATTGGGTGTGCCCTTGGTCCCTAAAACAGAGCCTAGTTAATATGGTCAGTAGTAGCATTCTACCTCCTATTTGTTGTGAAAAATGCGTGGGCCTCCACCAAGAGCATTTTGAGCTCTATAGCATCCTTTGTATTTCCTGATGCCAAGGTGGCTAAAATAAGTACTGTGTCCTCTTCTCCTGCCCGTATCTATCTATCTGGAAATAATTAGCTTTCTTACTGCAGTATAATGTCATTATTACAGTGTTTTGGAATGTCCTTCTTCGGTGATATTGAAAACTTATAATGATTTATTTAGCAGAGTAGATATCTTTTTTATTCCTACAGTTGTGTGTATTTTAGTAGAACACAAACAATACTGAAAGATACTAAAGAGTGATAGGAACATTTATTCTCTTATAAGGAAGTGGAAACAGATTTTGGAAAGATTATAGTGTCAATGATCAGCCTAGTTTGGGGTGGTACCTGACTGTACCCACAGCATTTGACACCATGTTGAAAGCTAAGCACTCTCCTGCAAGTGAGTGTTATTTCTATGTCTGTCACTCTTCAATGCGAGATTGCCAAGCTTATTTTTATTCAAAGTCAGTGCTTTCCAAAACAGGCCACTAATTGTGGTCCTTAGGCATAGGCTTGTTTTTGGTGGACTTACCTGTGTAGAGTGGTACCATGCTAAAGTAGAGGAGATTCTACGGAGCTTAAAATGCGCAGTATTTTAATTTATCTTTCTTAATTTTGGTTTCTGCTACATGAGTAGCTTTCATTTTACCCCTTTGAGTCAAATATGTTTATGTATTGTGGGGAAAGGGTTAAGAGGTTCTCAAGGTTTCTAATCATTATGTAAATGAATGTCTGCTTTTTCTCGCTGTATCAAGTCTGATATATCAGCCAGTATGAGTTCTGCCAGTTACATAATTGGCATTTTGTAAGTACTCACAGTATGCAATTATAAATCTTCATTAGGTTGTTACAGAGTTTTGTCTCTGTCATTTGTTAAAATTACTTAGTTAGAAATTTTAATTTTCTTCTCAAGAAGTTGTCTATATGTAATGTTAGTAAATGGCAAGAAAGTGCCTAATAAAATGTCATGTTCTCAGGATAGTTATGTCCTCATTTATAAAGTCAGAATTTCTTACATAATTACTTGTACATCCTCCTTTCTTTATAGGGATGATACTCTGAAGCTATTTTATCTTCCCCTTCATTTTTTTAATCCCTATAGTTGAAGGTATGCTCACCCACGCCTCTAATAGACTATTAGCATTTAAAGGAGCTCTTTAAATTATGATTTTGTAGTTGTCATCACTGTTTGGCCTTGGATTTATTTAGCTTGCCTGACAGGTAACAGTGCAGTTTTAATGATAAGAGTAAAAAATGTGGCTTTAGTCTTAGTTTGACTATCAGAGTCTGCATAATTCAGAAGGTTACACAGAGCACTGCCAACTTCTTTAATTGCATGTCACATTATGGCATTGGCAAAGGGATGCACTCATTAAACTTTCCTTGTTCGCAGTTTCCATCAGTTTTTTTCTACACTTGATTGCCAGTATGGACTGGTCAGGAGCATATTATCTTTTCCCCTAAGACCCTTAAGCCTTGATTTCAAGAATGTACCAAGTGATACCAAGGAATTATATCTCTAATTGTAGCTAAAGTGCTGCAAGAAAAAAATAAACACAGTCATAAGGGCTTAGTTGCTGATATCTTGTTTTTGTTTGTGGCCTATATAAAATATTTCAGAAGTCTTTCTTAAAACTATTCTAATTGTAATTTACCCTAAAATTTAATTATATAAAAGGCAGCAAAAGATAACAGACTAACTAGCTTCCTTCAAACTCTTTGCAATGTATGGTTTGCATGTTTGCAAATTAGATACGGAGTAAGTGGTGACTGAAATATAGCGTATTACTAAAAATGTGTAAAAATGACAAGATTGTAAGAAAAGTGAAAAAAAGCCCCAAACACAAAACATAGATTTACAGCTGGTTTTGCACCTGAGTTGGTTTGAGCCATTTTGGTACATCTGCTTATCTCTCTGTGTTATACTCTGTGAAATTTGAGACTGCCAGAGCTCAGATTTTTCAGTAACTTTCTTTAATAGTGCCAGACTATTGTGATAAGATACCAGAAGTGATAAACACCACAACCCATGTCACTACAAACCTTCTGCAAATAAGTACTGTCTTGAAATATAATGTTTCATATTCAAACAATTTAATGAGAATGTGAGTGTTTAAAACAAAACATCAGGTTTTGATACTAAAAAAATGTCTAAGTATAAAGGAAGCTTGTATTTTTAAGAAATGAATGTTGTAATTTTTTATGGGTATTCTCTGTATTGTTTCTGTATTCTCTGTATGGTTGGGAACTGTTGAAGTTCTCTTACTGGTGAATACTTGGAGCTATCAGTTGCTAAGGACAAGTGTATGCCTGTCCTGTCTCCTAAACTATCAGGCAGACTGTGGTGCTGCAATTGAGTTTTGATTAAATTTCTAGAAGTTGAAATTTGGGGAATTATTTGAGTTCATTGGACCTTTTGGTTTGAATTACATTCATATTGAGTACATTAATAATTTTAGAGTTTGAACAGAATTGCTAAATATTGCAGTGGAAAGTAAAGGCTAAAGCTATAGTGTTATTGTCAGCATATCATACCTGTGCTTTACATTCATGGCCAGCCTTTTTTATTTTAGTGTTTTGTTCACAAAGTTAGTGGTTGCTCCATAGAAGACTGAGATTTCTGAATAGAGAAGAAACTAATTTTAAAATTTCTCGAAGTGAGCTTTTAGTTTCATGAGAGCATTCTGTCATATTTTACTGGAGTCGAAGGTCAAATTAGGTTTATAGAAGGAAAACATTTTCATATCCTCAATGGGAAAAATAACTTCGTAGTTTTCACACTGTGGAAGAGAGAAATTTTTAGTAAATGGAGCATCAAGTCAGGATTCTTACTGAAACAGAAATACTGAATACTAAAAGGAATTTGCAAATTTGAGACAATCAGAAATGTTTAAGTAAACTAGATAATGAGAAAAACAGAAAAGTGTTTTGGGCTCTGGTAAGTAAATAAGGTGTCAAAAGTTCACCTACCTGCTGGACATTAATTAAATGTTGATGTCTGGGCTACCTAAGCCGTAGTTCAGTTCCTGAATTGCTTTGATTTGTGGCCATATCTAGAGATGATGTAGGCAGAAGGAAGTAGGTGTTTGAAAAAATAAAGTTGTACAATAGCCTACCTGTGGAGAATAAAAGTAGAAGGAAGCCCTGCAAGAGCAGATGGTTGCTAAATACACAATAGGAGGGCAATAAATAGTTTTACTCTCACAAGCTTAAAAGAATAATTACAGTGCTAAAAATTAAAAGCTCTTTTATGGGCTTTATCATAATTTTGTTGTGATTATGAGAATGAAATCCCTTTTCAAAAATTGACTCAAGGCCCTGTTTTGAATTTCTTGCATGTTTTCTGCTGTGCGTAAGTGGGATTTGGATGACTAGTTTGTGCCACCTAATATTCATTATATTGGTTTTAATATAACATGGGTGGAGTGCTTGTGTTTTCAATTACTTTGACCTGTCATTTTATGCACAATTTGACAAATTGCTGTTACTCAGGCTTCATGCTTGTATTTACAAGGAGTTGTTGAACTAGATTCTAATGTTGAAAAGCAAGTAGCAGTAATTTCATCACTATTTGTATATTAAGATAAAATTCACTGGTGAGTTCAAAAATAATTTTCTCTGTGACCATGTGAAGCTGTATTCAGAACCTAGTAGTTCTCTCACTGCAGAAGAAAAGTTGTAGTGAATAAATTATGAGAGCTGCCTAAGCTTGTTAGTGCTTCCTGGGTTTTTCGTACTGTTTTCAAAAAGTAGTGGATTTTATTGTTTAAGTACAAGCCAGTTTGAGAAATGCTGATCCAAGCTACACATGTATCCCAGCCTTTTTTTTTTTTTTTTTTTTTGCTTTTCCCCAAAATGCTATCAGTTATGTGCCACATAATTTTGTGTCTTGTTCTTAGCAGATACTACTTTCAGGTACTTTAACAATATGTAGTGTTAATGAAATAATAACTAAATTACATTGCAGTCAGATCTGTACGCCTTCAGTGTAAAAGAGGACTTTATCTAGATTTCCTAATGCAGAAGGGAAGGAGCCATGATCTGGATTTCCCCATTTCTGAGCAGAACCACAGTGGAGCTAGGGTTCAGGCAAAAATTTTCTGAGAATTCATAAGATACTTTCAGTGCAAGACCACAAAGACATTCAGCCACTTGCTGGTCATCAGCTTTCTTTTGTCTGATCACTGCTCTACTGGTTGCTCTAAATTTTTGTGCTGTCTGATATACTGTAGAGCTTCATTAATTCTTCTAGTTTTTCAAAATGTGTTGCTTCTGACATTTTGCAAAAAGAGAGCTCTATGAACATTTGCCTTTTAAAACTATTTGCTTTTTAATTTGTCTTCTTGTAGCTCTAAAGGGTTGTTTCATGCAGCATACCTTGGAAGAAAATTGTTGGTTGATTGGTTTTCTTACCACATACAGGTTTCAATACAAATAGACTCTAGGTAGTGAAGTTTAGCTAGAAGATAATTTCTTGTTTGAAGTCACTTTCCATTCTTGGCCAGTCTCTTGATTTTCCCCTCATCTTACTCTATTGGTAATCTTTTTCCATTATTCTTAGTGTTCTGTCCCTCACAGGATAATTCACCAATCTTCCTGTGAACTTTACAGTGTTTTCCCCTTAAGTAAGTGACATGACATTTTATTTTACTTTTCTCTATATCAACAGTTATGTTAAATACTGTGAAAAAATATAAGTGTGAAAATAAATATTCAAATGTGAAGAATTGTTTTCCTGTTGATTGTTGGCCTCAGAAAAAGGGAAAGAAATGCGGTTCTAATTCTGGATTGTAACTGATACAGGCTTTGTCTAAAACAGCCCACAGACCAATTTTACTTGCTTGATTTCATATTTTAAACTAGATATTTGGAAGAAAGCTTCTTCAAAAGCATGTCCTTGTCTACTCTGCTTCCCTTTTTCATGTGTGTCCTGCATTTCATATTGGATTACATAGAGAAAGACATTTGGGTTACATTTCACCCCTTTTGTGAACTCATGCTTCCTGTGTGAGATCACTGTAGCTGAAGGGACTTGATTCTTCTGTTGTTGCACCTCTTTTTTGGCTATGGCTCCTGATGGGCTTTGTCATCGTTCTTTTGCTGAGCAGAAGGTCTCGTTGCAGTAAAATTGTGGGGGTTTAGATAAATTGCTATTTGTAGGCTTAATCTCCCCTTTCCCCCTTGATGATCTGACTGAACTTTGAAAGTGTTTCTTCCCTGTGATGGATAAACTGAGGGTGTAATCTCTGGTGCTTAAGCAAGAGGGATATTTATAGCCCATGTAGTGTTTTTTTGCACAGGGGACACTGCAGGAAATGAAAGCTATGCATGAAAGGTGTGGCTCTCAGAACCAGAAACCATCTCATTGTCCTCTGCAGATAAATTTGCTTTAAAAAGAGTGGCCTGAAGTGAGACATAACAAAGTGCTTGGGTAAGATCAGAAATACAAGTACATAGCAGCTTAGTGCCACATCATTTGGGTCTCATGTCCTAAGATTTCATAGGTTTCTCTGGGATTGCTGGCAGGTTGTGCCTTGTCAGAGGGCAAGGAACACACTGGGCTCTTCCCTCCAGAGCACATGTCTTTTCCCTCTCTCCCAGACCACTAGAGTGTTTGTGCATGTGGCAGCAGTTTGGCTCTGTAGACAGAGAACATGTTAATAAAGCATTAAACAATTAAATAGAGCATTTCAGGTTCTGGCTGAAAGATAAGAGAGTTAGAGGTAATGTAGTACTGCTGTTACAAATAGTTGTGCTTTATTCTGAAAGTTACACTAAGATAAAACTCTTTTGAGCTTAATTCTAGTTAAATCAGTACATTAAAAAAAAAGAAAAAAAAACCAAACCAACAAAACCCCAGCAGTTACTGACTAAGATAGTTCTTGGTTTTCTAGAAACAAATCATTGAGATTTCCTTTCCAACAATACTTCTGAAGCACAGATAAAATGGCTTCCTGTCCCAGGGTTTCCTGTATCCATGGCAACCTGACTTTAGGCACTTCTTTCTTAGTTTCCTGAACAAACTGTTGTAAACCCTGGGGCAAAAATGTGAGTGTTGTACACGGCAGTACTGCCTTTACAAAGGTCTCACAGATGAGTGTAGTTGGTCATCTTGTAACATAGTCCAGTGGACTGCAAACAGCAAAATAACAGAGACAATGAACGGAGATGATGATTTGGGGTAAGTAAATGCTTCTATTTATTTTGAATGTAACTCAGCTTTACAAAAATAAAACTCAAATTGTGAGCTGCCAGTAAAAGGTAACTTGTTTACAGTTGGCATTTCTGCTTGAATACTTTTGAAACATTTCTTAGTGATAGTTAACTATAAGAAGTAGTTAATACATAGTATTTTTAATTTAACAGAAGCTGTTATTTTGGCAGCTTAGATGCTTTTATGCTACAGCCAATTAATATTTTCTGGCTATGTTAGCAGTATATTTATTTAATTGTCCATCTACTTTGAAGAATTTTTTGCATTGTAGTCCAGTTAGTAAGTTGGAGTTTTAAACTGCTTGTTTGGCATGAAAGAATAATATGTAAAATACCAATCTTGAGAGCAATACTAATATTTTTAAGACTGTACACATAGATTCAAATGATTATTAATAATTTATATATATATAATAAATATACTTGAATTAATAATATTTATATACTTCTTTTTATCTCTACTAGTGAAGTCAGAGATGAGTAAGAAGGCCAAAGACAGGGACATGTGTGTTCTGCAAAGTTCTCCACCCTGCCCAGGAGCATTCCTGTGTATATTTAATTGTTTTCTTTTGTTGCTGCTCCAGAAGGAGGCTTTTGGCTGTCCGTCTGCTTGTCAGCTCTGCACAGGGAGACAAGTTAGCTGTCGTAATGCAGGGCTTTCCAGCATCCCTTGGAACCTTCCAAAAACAGCAATTCTTGTTTACCTCAGTGGAAATAATATATCACATGTCACTCCAAATGATCTAAGAGGCCTTCAGAAGCTTGCTGCACTCTACATGGATAACTCCAGTATTTTGTACGTACACCCAAAAGCTTTTGTGGAACTCCCCAAACTGTTCTATTTGCATCTAAATAGCAATAGTATTAAACGCCTGGATCCAGGAATCTTTGAAGGCCTTTCCAATCTTCATTGTTTATATCTTCAGAATAATCAAATAGCTTTTCTTCCCAGAGGATTATTTAGTGATCTTCTTTCTGTTAGATATTTAACACTTCAAAGAAATCGTCTCAGTGTCCTTGGAAGTGGGACTTTCTGGGGAATGATAAGTCTCCAAACATTAAACCTAGCAAATAATAAGATTTCACGGATATCAGATTCAGCATTTCATCATCTTGAAAATCTTGCATATTTGTTTCTTGAAGGTAACAACTTAACACTTGTGCCATCAAATGCTCTTGGAAGGCTCAAAAATCTTGAAAGACTTTCTTTATCTCACAATCCCATTGGATCAGTTCAGCCTTTTGCATTTAAGGGACTTAACAAGCTTAGATATCTGTCTTTGAAAAATACCAAGCTAAAATGTGTTGCTGTAAATGGATTTTTTGGATTAAACAACCTTAGCCAGCTAATCTTAAGTTATAATGATTTAGAAAGTATAAATTCCAGCACTTTTACTTTATTGAACAATTTAATGTATCTACAGCTAGACAGAAATAAAATAGCCAGTATTGGCGAAGGTACCTTTGAAAAAATGGGACAGTCTCTTAAAGTACTCAGTTTAGCATTTAATAATATCACAGAGTTACAACCTGAAGTGCTCAAACCCTTAGTATCTTTAACTCACCTGCAGGTCCATTCTAATCCTTGGAACTGCAGCTGCAAAATGTTTGCGTTGCATAATTGGCTAGCATCATCTTCTGTTTCTGCAAAAATCCACTGTCAGAATCCCCAGAGTATGCGTGGTAGACCTTTGCATTATATGAAGTGGGCTTGGTTTTCAAACTGCATTGGCCCCACTGCCAGCCCGGGCTCTGCCCTGACTCTGGGATCCGTCGGCGTGCGTCGCAGCGCTACCACTCTGCTGATGGCCTGGCATAAAGGGAACAGGCACAACGCACTGCAGCAGTTGGCCACTGCAGAAACTAACTATGTTGCTTTCTGGGAAGGAACTACAGCTACGTCTTCTACCCCATTGCCTTACCAGGAATATCCTGTTGAAATGCCATCACAGGCAGTGGTGGCAACAGTGTTACCAACATTACCAGTGCAAATACCAGCAGAAAATATTTCTACTAATAGAAATGTAGAAGAATGGTTGTTTACAACAGATCCTGCTCCTGTATCATTAAAAACAACCCTGATTTGTGCACAACAGGTTGAAAAGCTGAATCAAGCTTTTGACATTTTACTAGGTTTTTTCATTCTGGCTTGTGCTGTTATCCTGTTCTTAACCTGTAAAATTATTCAGTTTAGGCAGAAATTAAAGGTGCTGGAAAACTCAGGGGAAAAGAGTATAGAATATTATGGCTTTTATCAGCCTGGCAGATACAACATAACTGACTCAGTGCAGTCTCTAACTCGGAAATCAGTGGAACATTCAGAACTGGACCAAATAAGGTTGCTCAAGCGAACAGCATCAGAAAGTCAGGCACAGGTCATCTTGTTCGAACATTCATCATTGTAACTTAACTCATTTGATTTGGTGTTAACTGTGATATGAAAGGTCAAGAAATCTAAAACCCAATTCTGTAAAAGTACCCCTACAGATTAAAATCAGCTGCTTAATAGAACGGTGGAAAATGGCTCAATTTGGGTTCTGCATCACTTTGTGCTTACTGAATGTTTTGAAATTTATTGTTTCATTATGTCATTTCAATCTAACATGGATAGGCTTATTAGCTGCAGTCCCTATTTGTAGTAATCGTTCACCTAAACTCAAGTATACGTGCAGTATAAAGTACATTTTAATTTATTTTGTAGTACCTAATGATGTAAGTTCCTATAGAAATTCCATAGCTATTGTGAAGCAAGCAAAACATCAGTTCTTAATAGAATCACGAAGGCAAGAAATCTTGGGGAATCAGAAAACAGTGTTTTATGTGTTTATTGTAATGGGATTTTTAACTCTTCCTCTATTAAATAAAGCAGAGTGGAAAAAAAACACATTTATAGCTAGCATGTTCAAACTCTGGAGTAAGAGAAAAATTTCAAACTATACAAATTCTATTCATGCCTATAGCATATTGTAATATACAAAGCTGTGTGTTCAGTCTGTATAAAGAATATATTAAAGTAACTTTTTAATTAGTGTGTATCTGTATTATTTAATTAAATACCCCAAATTGGAGTTCAGAAAAACTAAATTTGTTGAAATTTACCAAAGTTTAATAACCAAATTTATTATGTCTAAGGTAATAGAGCTTCTTGTCAATTCTTGTCAATAAAAAATCATCACCTCTGTCATCTATGTAATAAGATTTTGAGGGACTTTTACCTAGATAAGAGGTTGAAGAAATTGAAGAAATACACTCCACCATACATAATACTAAATTAAAATGGCTGAAAACATTTACATATTTGCTTTATATTTGGAGGTGTCAGGTCAAGATATGTGTTCTTAGTAAAGGCTTCATCTTCAAAATAGGGTTATTTTCCTATATATTTGGCATTTAAATTTTAATTTTGTTTCAAATATTGGTGTTCTGTTGTTGTCAGATTAAGTCTAGTATGTTGTAGCTTTATCTTCAACCTGAATTCCTGTGATTTTTGTTTTTCTGTTTGTTACTTCAATAATTCAAACTTTACTCATGAATTTAAAAGTCATAAAAACTATGTTCCAAACAGTCCAATATTGTAAAATTTTTAACCAACGGGACTTAGTCTTGTAGATAACTGTTTGTCTTCTACAGGCCTGAGCCCTAGAGATTTCAGCCGTGTTGTTTATAAGTTACACAGTTTACAGTTAGACCGTTTTCCTCAAGGAAAAGTGGGGAACAATGCTTTGATAGACTTTCCTCCATGGTGTTGATTTAAATTGTGTAGAAGTATGTTGCTGTTCCAGGCTTCAGCCTGGAGCTTGTGGCATTCTCCAGCTGAGCCAGAACTGCCCTCAGCATTCTTGTTCCATCCCCTCTCTTTCCTGCTGGTGTAACTCCTGTGCGTATCCGACCTGTGCAGATCCCGGTCATCCTGTTTGTCCATCTGCAGTTCTTTTCCAGAAGGGAAAAATCTATTATCTCCTACCAGGACATACATAAATCTTGACTGCACTGAGTGGGTGTGAATGTGCACTCACATTGTTTGAGCGTTGTTTGTTATTAGTGTAATGAAATAGTACTGTATTTGACTGCAATTTACTAAATCATAGATAAAATACTCCTAGGGAACACACAATTCAGCTTCTTGGACAAAAGTTTAAACTTTTAGTATTTCTTGAGTAGAAACTGTTTTTTAAAATTTTCTCACTTAAGATCAGATGTTGAATATAATGGACAAATGCTTTTAAGAAGGGAAAATGCTGGCTGTAATTTATGCATTTTTTTCCAGAAGCTAATTCACTGCAGTCTCTTCCTCTTCAACTCATTTTTGTTACTTTCTGTCTCTCCTATGTAATCCCTTGTGATAAATATTTTGTTTTCACTTAGTAACCAACTGCACAATCAATGATTGCACTGTAGTAGGTTCAGCAATTTTATATGCTGTATTTCTAAATTTTTAGTTTTACATGGACACCTTCAGAAATAATGGATTTCAAATGCAGTAGAAACTAGTTAAGTTCTTCTTGCTAGAAATGCTGCTATGCCTTTGTTACAAAGGAGTTTTGGTAGTGCACAAAGGTTAAAAACTGAATAAACCTAACTCTCAGTTCTCAAAGAAATCTGGCAGGGAGCAGCTCTGTTATTTTAGGCTCTGGTTTCCACAGCTGCTCTTTACAGAAAGGCATGAGAGGTTCTCTGTATCTTTTTCACTGACAAGCTGCTGTGGGAGTTTGCTAGGTATGAGTCTCACCATCTGTTGTGGTGGAATATGAAAGGAAACTAGTGTCGCAGCTGTTTGTGCAGCAGGGAGTTAGAGCACTTGAAAGCCATCCTTTGCAGTGGAGACATCCTCTAATATCCAGCTTGCCTACACAGGGATTAGACTAACAAGGCACTGAGAGATTTATTATGCGCTGAGAGAAGTGCCTTTCTTCAGCAGTCAATATCTTTTGTATTTAAATGTTCACACCAAGTAACCTTTCATGTACATGTGTGGTTCATATGTCTATTAAAATCATTAAGGAGTACACTAGGAGCCTTAGCAGAATTTGCCCTCATGAAGATCAGGTTTATGGTCAGTCATAGGACTCCCCTGGAAAGATTGTCTTAGCTGCTACTTCACCACTCTAGGAGCTGTCTAGAACTGTGCAGCCCCTAAGGGAAGGGGGGTGTGTAATAATAATTTATTTCACTTATGGTATGTGCAGAGTACTCTCTATTTCTCCCACTCCACCTCTTTCCTTGGCTAATGAGATAAGAATAAAGAGTTAATTAAGCTTTCTCAATATGTACACTAATAAAGATAGGAAATCAAACTCTTCTTGGTATTCATTGCTTCATCCTGGGGAGTATAGAAAAACAAAAAATGTTTTATCTTTCTTTTCATCTCTGAAAAAATATTTTTTCTCATATAGATTTTTTTCTCCTCTAAGGGATATGCAAAGTAGATGTGGGGTCCATTTTATTTTATAGACAGAATGAAGAAAAACCCTGCCTTTTTTTTTTATTATCAGAACAGATGTGGTCTTTTTTTGTCCTTTGCAAAGCTTTTATTCTTTTATCTAAAAACTTACGTGAACTTTGAAATAGGAGTTTTGAGATTATTCATGTGGAAGCTGCCTTGAATGCTGAATTTTGCTTCCTTTATTGGTAAGGTGAATTTTATTAACAGGCAGCATAAAATATCCTTTCTGTAATAAAAAAAAAAAATAGTCATTTTATCTTTGAAACTGGGTTATGTAGTGGTTTAGGTCCTAGTTGTGCACCTTCTACTTTTGCTGCATACCAAAAGAGGTTTTGTCCCAGTAATTTAGGAAGACTGGGTAGATATAAAAGCAGTTATAGCCTGATACTTTTGTTTGTTTCATTGCTAATCTGGATTGTATGCAATTGAAGGGGAGAACTGCTTAAATGGTGTCTTCCTCCAGGTCTAAGATTTTAGTATGAAATATATTAACTGCTCTGTTTTGAAAATTCATCTCAATACAGCATTTGTCTTCTTTGAATCCACTCATATGCCTTCTCTAATTATTTCTTGAAATAAGCAGAAAATTAATTTCCTGATTTTAGTATCTTTGAAAAGGTATTACATTGAGTGACATGGCTTGCTTTCTGATCTATGAAAATAAGGCCTGATGTATTTTATATTGCCACTGAACTTCAAGGTTTCTTTTTTTAAAGGACGAGTCTGTGGTATCTTTATTTTTCACCAGAATGTGTCTTGTGAAATAGTTGCACTGTTTAATGACTGCATACTTGGTAAAATTTTAGTGGGTCTTCAGTAGAAAGAAACTGTATGTCCCATTTAAAAGAAAAAAAAAAGGGGGATGGGGGAAGAAAACATATTATATTTACTGAGAGCTGCAGGCAAATTACATTTTGAAAGGTATTTTGCATTCTTTGTTTTCCTTAAAAAAAAATCCCACAAAAAACCAAAACTCTCGTGAATCTTCCACTAAAGAAAGAAGTGAAATACTATTTCTCATTTATGTCATGAAGTAAGAATATCCTTTCCAAGAAATTAATAATTTCCCTATGTGTTTTTGCAGTAGCTATCAAGAACAATGTTTTTGCCACTCTGTGCTGAGTGAGAGAGACCCCAGCTGGAGTGTTGCATCCAGCTCTGAGGCCCTCAATATAAGAAGGACCTGATACTTCTGGAGCAAGTCCAAAAGGCCACAAGGTTGATAAGAGGAGTGGAGCACTTCCACTATCAAGTCAGGCTGAGAAAGTTGTGGCTGTTTAGCTGGGAGAAGAGAGTGTTGTGTGGAGACCTGACTTCAACCTTTCAGTATCTGCAAGGAAGCCAGAGGGGGACTGTTCATCAGAAACTGTACTGATAGGACAAGGGGGAATAGCTTAAAACTGAGAGTAGGTTTTGATGTTAGGAAGAAATTCTTTACTGTGAGGGTGGTGAGGCACTGGGTTGCCCAGAGGAGCTGTGGATGCTCCATCCCTGGAAGTGTTTAAAGGCAGTTTGGATTGGGCTTTTTGATCAGCCTGGTGCATTGGAAGGTGACCTGCTTATGTCAGGAGGATCAGAACTTGGTGACCTTTGAGGTATTTTTCAACCCAAACCATTCTGGGATTTGTGCAACTTGGAAAGAAGGAATAATACAGGCATTGGACTGCATCCTGTACTATTAATTAAAGTGTGTATGAACGGGGCATAGTTTACTTCTCCAGGGCTCAAAATGTTGACATTTGTTCTGCCTTGAATGCCCTTTGTCTACTATTGACATGAATCTGAGGGCAGGTTTTTGGAAAATACTAACCTTACTCACAGAGATTCAGTCTCACAATATGTAATGCTTTTCTGTTCTGAATGTGACAGGAAAGCCTTTTGGCAAAGGAGTAAGTGTCTTTTAAAATATGTAGCTGGCAATCAGGCAGTAAAAGTTGTCAGTTTTCATTTTGTGGAATTCAGGAGTTTCAAGTCTGATGATACAAAATACATTTCAGATTCTGGCATAAAACATTAGCTGAATTGAAAAAAGGGAAGAAAAATGAATCCCTTTAAAACAAAGAATCATGAATTAAATTATAATTCTATCAAAACAAATATAAAAGAAATATTTTCTGTGCTTAGTATTCTAACTTGATAAGCATTTTTCCCAAGGCATCTGTTGCTATTTAACTGTTTGTCATATGTGTAAAATTTTGTTGTGTGTCTGACAAGAAGTTTTTCAACAACAGTTGCTATTGTATAAGGAGCTACAATTAATCCCTGTCTTCAGTTTTCATCCCAATAAGAAAAGAAAATGAAAGAATATTAGGAAATAGATCTGCCCGTGTTAAAATAATGATCAACTATAATTGAAGTACAATATATGAACTTCATGTTTGGTGCCTGTAAATAAATGAAATGTGTTTAGGGGGCAGCATCAGCAGCTTCTTTTTGGGGAAATTAAGACTGAAATTCCAAGCAGGGAGCAATAAAGTGCTTCAGTCAGTGACAGTCCCGGGAAAAGGGTTGTAGTTTACCATCACGGGTTAGGTCCTTTCCCTTTCTTCACTGCATGTAGATAGAGGTATTCCTGAGATGAACATCTTTTCACTTGCAGTTTGTCTTCACACTTTTGCAGAGTAGGAGTCCGAGAACCCAGGTTCTACAATAGCATGTCTCTGGCATTAGATCCACAGTAGCAGGAAATGGAGCAGAAGCAGCAGTTGGCTGCTCTCCATTAACTAGGAGCTGGTGGCACCTACTTTATCTATCATGGGGTGATGGTGTTTTTAATGCCCTTTACCCTATAGGCACATCCTTTCTCAAGGTAGGGACCAATACAAATGTGTTCAGTGTAATTTTGGGTATTGTGGGTCTATCTAGTCAAGCCTTCAGGTCATACTGAGTAAAGGTACTCGTGCTTTATAATTCCCAGGTGATACCTACGAGCCCTTTGCATTAGTCTTAAATAGCATTATGTGCCAAGTGGCAGAAGGTGCCAGTGTTTAAACAGATAAATGCTGTTGCCCTTTCTCTGGAAAATCACATTCTTGCAGAACTGGATGCAGGGTTTTTCCACCTGCTCTGGGGAGTTGGCAGCCTAGGAGGGTGAACAAATACAGGTAAGTAGGGGAGTGTATCTTCTTTACAAGCAGCCATGGCTCGAGGGGTTTTGTAGGTTTATGCATTAATAGTGATGGTAGAGAAGGTGTAAATGTGTTGGGAATAGAAACCACTTCTTTCTTCCCTGCTGGCAGGAGCGTGCTCTTCCCACTCAGTTCTTGACTCCTGTGCTAATGAATATTTTCTTCTACTCCATTTGCAATTATTTCTAGGTTTTCAGTGGCACATTAAGGTTTGTAATATTTAAAAATAATGTTTCTTGTATATTTTGAAGCCTTTTTGTAAGTCAAAAAACTACTGAATTAGATGCTTGATAGCATGCTCAGCTAAGCAGTAAGCAAGGAAAATACCTCTCAGTAAGTGTGCAATTGAGCAAATTTCCTGTGCGGTTCCTTTAGCTAAGTCACTTTCCTGTTCTTTTCCAACATTATCCAAAATAAATTTTGGTTTTTTACAGTGCTATCCAAGATAAATTTTGTGGTATCATCAACATTTCATTGGAAGGATTGCACGATGTTATGACTGAAGATTCTGAAACGGGAACATACAAAGAGTAAGAGGAAAATCTAATTTAAATTGGGTTTAACAGTAGCAGTACTGTTTCATATGAAGGGTTTTCATTTGAAAAATCAGTAGGCAGTTAAGACATGCTTGTTAAAGTTCTATTTTCTAAAGAGTGAATGTCTTCTCAAAGACAGGAAACTTTTTGGTCTTAAAATGTTTGCAGTGGAGAAAGAGGGCTGAAAATGACCGTATAATTTTATATTACTCATTAAGTTATCTACTAAATGATGTCGTAAAACATTCATATGTTTAGATTTGCTTTTTGCTTACTTGACTATTACATCTAAAGTTTCACAACAAGCTTGTGTGTTGATAGGGACCACCCTAGCTCAGAGGTAGCTCAGAGTTTTTGGGTAGATGTTTTTTTCAGTTTTTGGGGGTGACATGAACCTCATGTGAGTTTACCTAGCGTGCAATATTTCACAGCCTGGAGAACTTGAAAGTTTATCCCACAGGGACAGTTCTCCAGTTGTTCCATATAACATATGTGCTGCTACAGGATAATTCTCAAAAGACATTTTCCAGAGCTAGGGGAAAGAGCTTGCTTGTGGCAGGAATGTGGGTGTTGTAGGTCTCCAGAGTGTGCTGCCACCCAGCACCACACTCATTCATCTCCTGACGGTTCCCTGATTACTGCTTGTAGTCCATGAAAGCCTTGGGGAAAAAACACAACCTAATGACTTGTAAGATACTTTTTGGACAGAAATCTTAAGGTCATTTTTTCTCTCTGTAATGATTACTTACTTTTAGAACGGAAAGTTGAAAGACATTAAAAACTGGTGCTCTGCAGGATATTCTTACAGACACCACATGCTAATAGCAGAATTTACTGATGCTCTGATGCTAAGAATCAAGTATTTTCTTCCAGATCACCACACAGTGATGGAACAGACTGTATCTGAGCTAATTAATTAGCTACTTAAGGGGATGTTTGCTGCCACTGAAACGAGGCAGCACAGAACAGCCAGAATGCAGTCTATTACATTCTTCTCCACTTAAAATAGGTGGTAGGCACACAACTGTGTGTTGAGAACATTGCAACACACTGAGCCTGAACTATGCCTAAGAATTGCTTGCCAAAGTACTTCCCACCAAACTCAGTAAAGATGATGTATCTCCAAAGTCTGGGAATATGCACAATGTCTGGCACTGTGTTTTGTTTACTGTTGGAGACAATGTTGCAGAGTCCTTCTATTTCTAAATGTGTTGCTTTGCCAGCACTTGTTCGAAAGAGTTCTCACTGAGAGATAAATAAACTTTATCCTAGTTCGTATTTTAAGCCTGAAGGCTTGTAGAACTTGTCACTACTTTTCCAAACTCTGGGCATTGCTTTTACTTCATAAAATATAGCCGCACTGAACCACGGACATATTTATGTTGACAGGTTCTGAAAGAGATGTTTGAAAGATTTTGACGTTTGCATAATATATTTTGACATCATCTGGAAGTAAAGTGAGAGCAGAACATCTGAAATGATGTGCATTGTTGTGGCTCTCCAGACTGAAGAAGAGTGGCTTAAGCCCGAACTTGTTCAGAAAAAAGATAATGTGTAGTCCACTGATTATCATATTAGCTAATTATTGTAGTGCAGGAAATAAAATTATGTGTGTGCTTAACACAGGAATATCAAAGCTGAAATACTACAGAATTTCAGTTACTGAAGGATGAAGAGAGGGTAAACATGTACAGGGAAAATCATAAACGTTAAACAATGGCAATGGCTTAACTGACTTGACCACTTTAAATGAATACATTTAAAATGGAATTTTAAAGGAACTGTTGTAGTTGGATCAGTGAGATTTTGCAAGCAGTAAAAGCCTTGTCATTTTTTTAGATTTATATTGGATTTTATTCAGGTATGTTTATACTGTCTTAAAATACAAAGGGATTACACTCAGCCAGGTTTCCTGGAGTTCATATTCCACATTGTAGTGATAATTATGAGAGAGTTTTACAAACCTCAAATTTTCTGGAAAGGGGAGCATTCCATTGCTGTAGACTTGTTTCACCAATATTCAGATTTTTCCCAATTTTATCAGCATCTCTTCTTTTATTCTCTCCTCTCCTTGTGCTTGGAATTTTGTGGTACCTAAAATTTATGAAGGTCTGAAAAAGTTAATTCAATCTTGTATGTTTCGACAATTGACATTTTTGTCTCCTTTTCCTTTAATAAACTGAGATGCAAGCACATGCATTTTAACCCACAACTTAAGCTAAAATATGGAGGATAACTGAGATTTTTACATGGGTAGAGGTGATCATGCATTCAGGCTTTATTAGATTCACAACTCTCAGAAAAAAATTACTTGTGATTAGATTGCCTGACTTTCAGCAAACTCCGTATCTGTTCTGTGTTTTCAAAAGTGCTTTAAAATAATTTTTAATGATGATGTATGTTAAAACTGTTCTTATTCCCATTTCTAGCTGCATGTTAATGTCTCATTTTGAAGAGCCCAGGGTTACAGAAGATGAGGAACCACCCACAGAACAAGACAAAAGGAAAAAAATGGTAAGTTTTTGATCTGTTATTCAGTCATAGACCTGATTATGTGCTTCAGTTCTGTCGCTCTAAATTATTTTTAGGTTTGGTTGATCTATTATTCTTGGAAAATTCATGTTTTGAATCAAAAAAAGAAAAATCACTGCCAAACCTTGCAACCACTTCTGCTTGCCTTTTGAATCTTGGTAACTGTTATCAAAATAAACATCATCTGTTCACAAAATCTGGACATTACAATACTAACACAATATTGAAGGACTTTAGTGAGAAAAGCAGAGAGCTGAACTTTGTTGAAATAACATGGCAGGCCAAATTTCTCATTTCTAAAAGCATTAAAGTGCCTGCATAGAATTTTTTGCTAGTGTAAAGAATTCTTACAAAGAAGCCAGTGTATACTTTTGTAACTTTTCTTTTAAATATAAAATATATAAAATATATTTTAAATATAAAATATATATAAATATAAAATAAATAAATATATAAGAATATATTTATAAAAGCAATATAATATATGTCTTTAAAAAGAATGCAAAAACCTTTCCATATTCTTCTGCTATTAGAAATGCCTCAGGAGAAATTCCTACTGTCTTGCAATTTCAGATTTAAACAAAATGCCAAAATACCCTTTTCTCTGGTCCTTAAAAATGCATTACACAGTTCTATAATTATTACTCTTAAAAGCATCTCTACACTATTGTTAAATTTTCTTCTTGCTTTGGACTTAAATTCTAGCTGTTTGTTGCAAAGTGATAGTATTTATTCTTAGTGGTTTTGTATATAGATATGTATGTATATATCATTATCAATAGTGATGGATATGTCTATAGATCAACAGGGAGAGAGACATGTTTTGTTTGTTAATCAGATTAAAAAAGCAAATTTAAACCTACAATGCTTTTATGTTCTTAGTTTTGAGTATACTCAGACTACATTGCTGTTTGGCTAAACTTTTAATAGCTTTTTGTCAGATCTTAATTTTTCTGTTGCAGGTTAACTTCAATAGTTTGGATATATATTGAGGAATTTAGACTTGTTAGATTTGAAATGGACTACATTCAGTGTGGATATGTCAGGCAAAATAAAAAGCAGGGCAGATTGAATTGATTGAATTATCCTGCATTATTAAATGATACAACACACAAATATGTTGCTGACAAACACAGTTACAGTGAGGGAACTGTTCTGGGGTCACATGCAGCACAGCATCAATGGTCATTTCAGTAAAGATAAATGTGCTTTGATAAGGGGGAGCTTCACCAGACTAATAACACCACATCAAAGGTCTTGGTTTACTTCCCTTGCTGTATCTTCCCTTAGCTATATCTTCTGTTGCATATCACTTTCCCTTTTTCTCTAAAGAATTGCTTGAGATTTGTTCCTCGTCTGCTCTTTAACATTAAGCTAAACACGTTTTCAGCCTTTGTTTTCTTGGAAAGTTTACAGAGAATAAATTATCATACCTGAATGCTTCATTTTTGTTTTGAATCTTGTAATCTAAATTTAACTATTTCCATGGTTGCTGTGTTTTCTAGATTCCTAAGCATTATGGAAATCCCTTGTTTTTCTTCTTTCAAGCCTTCTTTGTAAGAATAGCTGTCTATTTTAGTCTTCTCATTCTTATATTTAGTTAATTTTTCCTGATATATCTCTGACTTAAACCTTCTACGCTGTCATTTCTTCAGCTAACTTTAGTATACACTGTGTTCTTACTCTTTTTAATGTAATTTCTTGCAGCTGTGAAAGCAATTGAACTGTAGTTGTTATGAATGTTTGCTATAAGTTCATTCTCCATCCCAGCTGAAATGGCTTGATAGATTGCTTTGCAGATGGTGCAGAAATTGATACATAGCACTTGGCTGTTTATTTCAAAATTGTAGAGGTCCTTTGGGTAGGTCACTAGTAGCAGAAGTGTCAGATAATAATCGGAATTGTTAATCATGGCTTCAAAAGCACAGCTAGCATTTTATTTTAGAAACTGGATTTAAAACATTACGTGGGCCCATTTCTACCTATGTGTGATAGAAATTTCTTCCTCTCTGTAGGAGCACCACTGCACACACTCACATGAATCTTAGAAAACTATAGTAGCTGATACCACTGCTAAAGTAAAAGGGAATAAATATATAATGTGATAAGAAAATCAAGAATAACCTAAAGGGAATCGGCAAAACCTCTGAACTGTTTGTCTGCGTCAAGCCAGTGTTTACAGCCAGTGAGGTGGAAGATTAGTTTCTTTAGTCCAGCCCCAAGGTGGGTACCTGTATCCAGTTTCAAGATCAATTTGTAAAGTAAGGAGATGGAAAAACTAGTCATCCAGGTTTTCACTGAGCAGCATAAAGCACATTTCAATAATGTGTAATTACTGGCCAAATTTTTGTTTCCTGTCTGTAGCTGTTTTGACTAAGAAGCTGTTGGAACTTACTAGTGGAGTTTTTTAACTGGAAAATAGATTGTTTTGCTTATCAGAATCAGGCACATTTCAATAAAACAGCTGTGGCCACACACCTAGGAACTCAGCATACATACTTACTATATAGTGCTTCACCAGCTATGCTTACTGTTCTATGATTTTGTTTGCTTAGTCAGTGAAGACTGCAGCTGTCTGTTGAATATTGTTGACAAACTCATTATATCAAACTATTTTATTTGTTTTGGTAGTTCTGAATAAAAGTTCCAAAAAAGTAGAGCAAAACAAAATCAACTTCTTGTTGCAGAAAACTCTTTCATTTACTTGAAATACTTTTGATGAGACTATCTGAATGAAAACAAGTTAGTGTATTAACTCCTTAATTAAGTCTGAAGACTCTTAAGTTACATTTGACTTACAGATGGTAGATGATGTTTCTAGCAGCAAGCATTGATCATACTACAGAAGTCTCTAATGGCTTCAAGTGCTACTGCTTTGAATGGTGAGGCAGCCAGGGAGCATTAGAGATGTCAGAGAAACAAATCTGCAGACACCAAGGTCAGTGAGAAAGGAAGGGGAGAAGGTGCTTCAGGCATCAGAGCTGAGGTTCCTCTGCAGCCTGAGGTGCAGACCATGGTGAGACAGCTGTGCCCCTGCAGCCCAGGGTGGTCAGTGGTGGAGCAGAGAGAGCAAGCCCCTGTTGGAGCAGGTGGATGCCCAAAGGAGTCTGACCCTGTGGGAAGCCCACACTGGAGCAGGCTCCTGTCAGGACCTGTGACCAGCCATATGGAGGGAGGAGCCCACACTGGAACAACTTGTTCCTGAGGGACTGTGCCCTATGGGGAAAAAGGGATCCACATTGGAAGAGTTAGTGAAGGACTGCAGCCCATGGATGCACTGGTGTGGGAGAAGTTCAGGGAGTACTGTGGGTGGGGCCCCATGACGGAGCAGGGTAAGAGTGTGAGGAGGAAGAAGCATGTCACAGACAACATGTGACAAACTGACTGCAGTCCCCATTCCCCTGTCCCTCAAGCTGCTCCAGAGGAGGTAGAGAATTTAGGGCTAAAGTTGAGCCCCTGAGGAATTAGAAAGGGGTGGGAGGAAGGTGTTTTAAGACTGTTTCATTTCCCATTACCTTACTCTGATCTGGTTGGTGGTAAAATAATTTCTCTGAGTCAAATCTGTTTGATCATGTGAGAAACTGGTGAGTGATCTCTTCCCGTTCTTACCTCAGCCCATAAGCCTTTCATTTTATTTTCTCTCCCCTGTCCCAGTTATGGAGGAGGGGTATGATTGAGTGGCTCTGGTCAGGATCACAAGCATGAGAACACTTACATTTAAGTATCTGTTTTTCTGTGCAAAATTCCCTGGAGTAATTTTACACATGACTATTCAGAGCTATAAACTTGCAGAAACTTAACTATAAATGCATTATATGTACCAAATTACAGTTTTAGGTGAACAAATGCAAATTATTCAGGAGCTGGTAGATCCTTTGCTTGGCAAGGCAGGAAAAGAATGCCACTTACTTTGGCAAATACTGATTAGAGTAGTTGTGATTTAGAAATTCTGTTAGAAGAGTCTGTTATATTCTAGAGATTCAAATTACATTTACTGAAAAAAAAAAACAAAAACTCCTACAGAGTACCAAACTGCAATTACTTCCTCTTTATCTATTTTTGCTTTCATAAAAAGGTAGCTAATGTGGGAAAATAATGACAAATACCCTGTCCTTCTCTGCCCAAAAGAAAATTGTGTAATCCAGCTGGATTTATGAGGTTTACAGGTATCACTACTGAAGTGTGTATATTCTTTATACATATGGACAGTTTATTTTGTTTGTTATATAGTCAAAACAAGTTCAATTTTTTCCACGTTTTGTTTTCTTACTAAAAAAGTGAAACTGACCATAGTGCATGCCATCACTCAAGTCCTTGGTAAGATCTGATCTGATTTTTAGGAGTTACAGAAACTTCACTCAGCAGTAACTAATAAAGCAGCTTTGAAATTGTTTTATCTTGTATAAGCATGATACACAGCAAAGTGTAAGACTCATGATTTGACACTGTTTCAAATAGTTTTAAACTGATACTTACCTTGATAATAATGAATCTGATCTTTGTTTTGCATAAGTGTTTCCTCTTGTTTCTCAAGTACATACGAAGAAAATAAAAGCAAGATTTCTTTCTCGAGCTGAGGTTTTAATAAAAATGTATAAGTCATAGAGTATTTTTATTGCATTGTTATATATTTTTCTTTTACATGTTTTCCACAGCTCGCACTGAAGGACCCAGTACACACTGTGTCACTGCAGCAGTTCATCTATGAGAAGTTAAAGGCACAGCAGGAATTACTGGGAGAACAAGGTTTTCACGCCCTTATGGAAACCGTGGATACAGAAATAGTCGCCCAGCTACAAGAATTTTTACAAGGCTTCTAAATACCCAGAAAAAAGATTTTCTATGTCAAATTTTTTTTTTCAAAAATACTAAAGAACTCTAGCCTTCTGTCCAGAGTTGGATGGATGAGCCTAATGAAAGATGAAAATAGCTTGTAACAAAGGAATAAAAACAAGTTTCTGCTGTTGCTCTTAAACTATGCTTTTTTGGTTTTTTTTTTTAATAATAAAGGGTTAATTAAGGGTTTTATCATTAAGCTAACATAACACAATATATGCTGCCCTAGGGGTAGCACCATTTTTTGGTACCCTTGACCTGGTTTTTGGTTCACAAAGATATGTCATAAAGTCAGAGATCTGAAGGAACTTACTAGCGTATATTAATGGGAAGCATTTATTAATTTCAGCACTATAATTCAGTATCAGTAGCTGCTTCCTTTAATACTGTCAATCTGTAACTTTCTCCCTTTCTGTTGCTCTTTTTAGACTGTATGTTCAACCTAACAAACAAGGATTTAGGAAAGCAGTAAGACTGTGAAGAGAAATATTCTTTCATGAGGGAAAGATAATTCCCATTTGAATTGTCTCAGAGAAAAAGAAATTTTGATTGTAACACTTAAATTGTATTTGAATTGTTAGAAAACATCAGTGTGTATTTCTGTCTGAAGATGTAAGTTTTCATTTGTATCACCAAGCTTTCTTTATGTCTGTTACCAAAAAATCAGTTTCTTGAACTCCTTCTGTTTCTCTTTTAGCTGTCATAACACAGAGAAACTCACCAGAAGTAGATGAGTAATTAATTAATTTGTGGCCATACCTGGACTACTTAAAATTACCATGTACAGTATCTCAATTCTTTGGGGTTTTTTTTGTCAAAGACATGTCATGAGGATACTTCAGAATTGTTGCTAAAACATTTAAGTCCAAGTGGTCACAGTTAAAACAATTATGTACAAAGATGGGACTTACTTCTAATTATTTATTAGTTACTTGCAGGGCAAAGCTGCTCCTTTCTGTGTGCCTTTGTCTTTTGTACTTGCAGGTCAAAATGGGAAGAAAATGCTGATTTCCATTTTCAGATTTTTCCTTTTAAGTACTGATCTTCCACCTTCAAAATTTAAATTAACTTTGCCTCACTAAGGGATGTTTCAGCTATTAAATCAGATTTTTTTTTCCAGAGGCGATTAGCTGTTTAAAGACACCTACAAGCTTTTGACTATCTTACCAGATTATCAGATGCTTTTAAAAATATGAGCCTTTTTTACAGATCTTTTTGGGAGTCATTTTTTTCAAACCTTCCATTTGCAGAGGAAGGCTCATCTTTCTCTCCTCTTTTGGCAATAGTTTCACAGACTGTTGGGGCTCTCACAGTTCTGAATACAAAACTTCCCCTGTCCCCTGCTGCCTGCATCTGTCAGGAGAAGTTGTGTGAGAACTCAACTTATTGTTTCCTGCATTTTACCTTGGCATAGGGAGGATTGCCAGAAGAATTGCTACTGTTTGTTTTTGTGTTATGTGTATGTCATTTCCTCAATCATCCACCATCATAATTTCATAATTGAGAGGTTTATCCGGTTACATTTGTACTTGCGAGGGAGGAGACTCAGGGTGCTGATGGTCCCATTCAGCTGTGAACACAATTACCAGAACCTGGTGGCTTTAAGTTTGGATTTGTCACACAGTTTGTCTGCAGACTCCCTAAACTTTTAGTTCACTGTATAATCTCTGCAGAGCTGGTCACCCTTGTAGCCTTGGCCACCCTTTGTCCACCTGGCACGGCCGCCTGACATCCAGAAACACATCCTGGCAGGAAGCAGTACTGACCTTCTGCAGCATCCCCTGTGCCATGCCAAATGGTGCTCCCTGAAGTTTCAGAGGGAGGCAGGTCCAACCTGCTGTAGTCCAGCCCTGGCCTAAAGGCTGCTCTCTGCAGTGTGGCCAAGCCACCCAGCTCCCTGTGCAGCATCTCACAGGTCAGATCTGTCATCGTGGCCAGGACAGACCTGCCTGCCTGCGTCATTCTCAGAGCAACTCCCACCCCCGTTACCTCATGTGCTGGAGTGTTAGCAGCAGTTCATGTTCATGCAGGATGCTGGCAGAGACCCTGTCAAGAATGATGGACACGCTTTCAGCTAGTAACAGCACAATAAGTTGTGATTAACTTTCTGAGTACTGTCTCTGAATAACTGCATGTGTTCATTTTCATATGCATTAGGGAACAAGTCAGATTTGTTATTAGGAGTTTGGCTTGTGATCTTGGAAGATTTTACTGAGGCTTGGACTATAATTGAAAACAATCATCATTATCATCACTGTTTATGTGACAGTCATTGTCAATGAGCACAATGCCAAACAAGTGCCCATCTGCAGCAAGCAACAATCTAGTACTCAAAGAGGAGAAATTTCAGCTTGAAACAGCAGAAAAGCTCTTACACGCTATCATTATTATACTATGAACTCTTATACATAGGATTAAATTTTCACTGGAAGAGTATGGATTAGGACTGCAGCAAGCTTTTTGAATTTGATGATGAAATTCTTAACTTTTGTCTCTAGGGAAAGAATGGAAACCAAATGTAGTAATTAGCCTGACACCAAGGCAGTAAAATAGTTTCTGAAATTCTCGTGAGGAAGGATCTTGGATTCTCTTGTTCTCTACGCTTTGATTTTCAGGACAAAATAAATTGGGGTATTTTTTTTTCCTGCGGCACAACTGAATACTTAAAAATGCTATCAGTTTACTTTTCAGAAAAAAACATGATTAAGGTGAAGACAAACTTTCTACTTCTGCTAAGAGCTGAATGAGAGAACTAATTCTGCTGCTTCCATTTTCGAAAGATTGGCTTTGTTGTATTGATGATGACCATTTTTAGGTCCTAGCCTAACTGAAATGTTAGTAACTCACATGATCTCTTTGTAATCTGTTAAATCTTTTTCGGCTTTAGAAACTAAATCTATTCAAGCTATAACTTATTTCTATTTAATAGTCAAGGTGTTTGTCTCATAAAAAAAAAAAAAAAAAAAAAAGCAACTGGAATGCGTCTAAGGATGATGTTTTCAGGTTAGCTAACCTCTGGGCAGGGTCTTGTGTTCCCGCAGTGCTCTTTGCCGTGCCAGCAGTGAAGCCGTGGCCTCCCACCCTCCCTGCAGTGAAGGGGTGGAGGGTTTTGCATCATTTGTGAGCAAGTGCCAGGATCAGGCTGTGTGCTGGAGCCCTCAGCCGTGGCCGTGTGGCAGGAGGTGCAGAGGGAGTGCGGGGTGCCTCCCTCAGGGCTGCTGGAGGGAGCCCCGCTCCTTGCCGGGGAGGACACTGCTCCTGGCACAGCTGGCAGGGTGCCAGGGGCTGTTCTGCCCGCTGTGCCTTCACTGAGAAGGGGATCCACAATTCCAGGGATGAACACACCATGCAAGCGTGTTGGTTTATCACGGGTGGTAAAAACCAGATAGTGACTGGCTTTCTAGATGGATGGCCGGATTGGCCAGTTCAGTATAGGTATACACCTCTGGGTCATACAAGCACAAGATCAGCCCAGGAAGGCCGGGGTGTTCCTCCTCCTTCCGGCGGGCCCAGAGGTAACATCGTGGGCAGCAGGGGGGCCCGGCCCAGGCCCCGCTTCCCCGGGGTGGCCGGGCCCGGCTGGGGCTCCGGGAAGCTCTGCCCGTGGTGGGGGCGGCCCGGGCCGGCTGAGCCCCTTTTCCCCCGGCTGCCGCGGGGCAGAGGGGCGGCTGCACCTCGGCAGTGCTGGCCTGCACCCCGCCTGGGGCCTGCACACCGCCCGGCCGCTCTGCTTCTGCCGCTGGTGGGGCCGGCCCCCCGCCATGAGACTGAGGGGTGGGCAGGAGCCGTCTGCCTTCCTGGCCGTGGAGATTTCGGAGCTGCTCCGAGATCCATTCTCTCGGCCTGAGTTCCCCGCATTGGCACGGCCTTGAAGTCTGACACCGTGAGCCTCAGCCGGGAGAAGGAGGACTTGGGCAAGATTTAATTCTTTCCTGGCACAGATGAAACTTCCAAAGCCCTATTTCTTTTTTTAGTGGGAGAAACGGAGGGGACAATACGATGATTTCAAAGTCAGTAAAGGAAGAGTGACCCCTTAGGTGGAAGAGATGACAAGTTGCTTTGGTTCTAGGTTGAAAATCTCCTATGAGTTGTGGTAACAGACTGTAATATGAATATGATGGACTATTCCTTTAAATCGTGGACAATATGAATTGGGGAGATGATTTGTGGATTTTGAGCAAACGTATCTGTGATTTAGTGAGTGTATATTGAATTAAAAACTGTAATCTGGTGATCCCGCAAGACGTTTGAACAGAGAGAGATGAGAAGAAGCCCTCTGCACCAGTGAAGAAGTGAGAAGACATCTCTGTTCCTTGGGATGAAAAATCCTTTGTTTTTGGAGTTGTGCATCTTTAAAAGGTGACACCCCCGTGTGAGTCCACGGCCCATATGTAGTCATGGGAAAGATTATGTGATATGGGAGGTCTACAACTGCAGAAGTTCCTGGGTGGCTGCTTTTGTGAGAGTTGGAAGCCACAAGCAGACTGTTTCTCTTGTGGAAAGTTACCAGAACAAATCAGGAGAGACTTCTCTCTCTCAAAGACTAAATGAAAGACTATTTTATAAGTGGTACTGACCTGGAGTTCTGAGTTTTGACTTTTTACATTGTTTGTGAGAAAGTTAACATTTTGTGGTGGGAGAAGGGGTTGTTTTAGAAGTTTCATTGGGTTTTTTTTCTTTTTCTTTTTTTTTTTTTTTTTTTTTTTTTTTTTTTTGTGTGTGTGTTAATAAACCTATTTGTTTAAGTTTGGGCCTGCTTTGCTTCTTCTGATCATATCTCACTGTCCTGGGTTGTGGAGCCGGGTTTTGTATATTCTATTTACATCTGTTTTGGGGCCTGATGACCCACCTTGATAGGCCATTGTTACCTTCCCCAGCCTGTGCGGTGCATTTGCATTTCTATACATCTCATGCCCTGGCGGTGGGGGGTGGGGGGGAGGGGAGGTGGCCAGGGGTTGGCGGTTCGGCCCTGCTGCAGGAGTGGTTCGGCCCTGCTGCAGGAGTGGTTCGGCCCTGCTGCAGGAGTGGTTCGGTCCTGCTGCAGGAGCGGGGTGCGCGGCGCTTCCTTCGTGGCGGTGTGGGAAGAGCTGCTTCGTCTCCTGTGCTCGCCATTCCTGCCTCCCTCCTCGCCGCCCCTGAACCGGTTTTTTCTTCGCAGAATCATCTCTGCTCCAACAGGATCACGTCTGCCACTCCAGAAGTGTTTGGACTGTTTACGTTTGGACTGTTTTTTCAACATCCTGAATCACAGGGTCAGATTGAAACTCTGACTCTGTCAGGGTTTTCTTCCAAAATTATTGTTTAATTGTTTATTTGTTTGGTTGGTTGGTTGGTTGGGTGGTTTTGTTTCCTATCATATTTGTATTGTTAATATCTCCTAGTAAAGAACTGTTATTCCTATTCCCAACATCTTTGCCTGAGAGCCCTTGATTGCAAAATTATAATTCATCGGGGTGTGAGGGGTTGGCATTCTCCATCCTAGGAGAACCTGAGATTCCCTGGCAGATACCTGTCTTTCCAAACCAAGACAGATTTTGGTGCCCAACGAGTGGGGCACGAGGGCATTGAGAGAGAGGAATAACAGTTCTTGGGTATTAGATAAAAGCCCACTGGCCAGAATAATGTGGTCTAGCTTTCCCTGGTTTGGGTGGCACGTGGTGGTGGCTGTATTTCTGCCATTTGCTACTCCTTATGTTAATATGGGTCCTATGACTAAGGCTACTGTGGCTGGCATTCAGTTTATTTTGTGGATTAATAGGGTGAGAAATTCATGGATTTTTAACTTCCTCTGGAAAGCAAGCACATGGATTCATAGCTATCATAGGCTAACTCTGTGCTTCTGGGGTTACTTTAATAATGGTACTTATTGTAAGGAAATGGCACCGGGGGAAATTTTCTCCCAGCCCTTCACACAGTTTTTTGGGTCCACCCCACCAGTTTTTGAAGGGTTGAAATCTCTGAGTGCTAATGATATCATACAGTGGCTGGTGTTGCTGGTATGCCTGTTCTGTTTGGCATTCAGAGATAAGGGGAAATTGGCCTGGGTAAGCACCTTAATAAGTACCCCAGAGAATAAGAATGCAGCCCAAGAGTCCGCTCCTGCCCCACAGCCTGTCTCAGAGATAAACCACCCGGTTTGGGTGGGGGCTCTGATGAAGGAGATGCAGGAGAAGATGGGCCAGATGCTGAGGGAGTACATTTCCCCAGCTAGTGGGAAATCCTTCCCCTGCCCTGACAAAAGAGAGTCTGATGGTGCAGCAATGAAACCCACAGAGATTACAACTGCTCAGGTCCCAGCTGAACCACAGGGGCAGTCACAGCCAGCGGCAGTTGCCCCTGTGGAAACAAAGAAATCTAAGGTGAAAACAGCAAACCCAGACAATAAGAAAGGAGGGCCCTCACAACCTGCAGGGGAATCCCATGTTCAGATCATCACCGAGTCCCTGTCGTATGAAAGTCTCCGTAATCTGCAAAAAGATATTGTACGGCGGGGGCGTGAGGCTTACACAGCCTGGCTACTTCGGGTTTGGGACCTCATGGGTACTGGTGTGCAATTGGACAGTGGTGAGGCAAGGAATTTGGGACCCTTGACCCAGGACTCAGGTATAAATCAGGCATTTATAGGGGAGCCAGGACCCCTTTCCCTTTGGGAGCGGCTTTCAATGAGTGTGAGAGAGAGATTTATCCACAAAGAAAGAATGCAGGAGCACCACCATAGAATGCGCTGGAAAACTCTGGAGGAAGGGATCCAACAGCTGAGGGAAGTGGCAGTGCTGGAGGTACTTTTTGGGAGGAGTGGACAGCATGATAATGACCCTGACAAGGTTAAATGCACAGGGCAGATGTTGTGGAATCTGGCAAATCTAGGGCCATCTCAGTACACCACGTTTATTGCAACAATTAATGCTGAGGACAATCGAGAGACAGTGGGGTCTGTTGCCAATAAGCTTAGGAATTATGAAAGTATGATCAATGGCCCGATGCAGGCTCATATCTCTGCTGTGGTTAAAGAACTCAAAGAAGAGATAAGGGGGGTGAGGGAGGAGATGAGGACAAACAGTTCCAATGTGGCACCAGTGCGAGTCACAGGCCCCAGAGTTAGAGCCCAACGACCCCCAGCTCAAGAGAGAGGGTATACCCCAAGAGCTGACCTGTGGTTTTATCTGCGTGACCATGGTGGAAGCCACCACTGGGTGGCTGGAGACCTATCCTGTGCCTCATGCCACCGCCCGGAACACCATCCTGGGCCTGGAAAAACAAGTCCTGTGGAGACATGGCACCCCTGAGAGAATTGAGTCGGACAACGGGACACATTTCAAGAACAGCCTCATAAACACCTGGGCTAAGGAACACGGCATTGAATGGATATATCACATCCCTTATCATGCACCAGCTGCCGGGAAGGTTGAACGGTGCAATGGACTGCTTAAGACCACCCTGAAGGCACTTGGCGGGGGGACCTTCAGAAATTGGGAAGTGAACTTAGCAAAGGCCACCTGGATGGTCAACACCCGAGGGTCTATTAATCGAGCTGGTCCTGCCCAGTCTACCCCTTTGCACACAGTGGATGGAGACAAAGTCCCTGTAGTACATATGAGAGGTATCTTAGGAAAGACTGTTTGGGTAAACCCCACCTTGGGCAAAGGTGAACCCACCCGTGGGATTGTTTTTGCTCAAGGACCTGGTAACACTTGGTGGGTGATGCAGAAAGATGGGAAAACCAGTTGTGTACCACAGGAAAACCTAATCCTAAGTGAGAACTGAGTGTGAGGGTTCATTCTGTATAGTGGAGTTTATTAATTTAGGTATGATACAGATGGTAGTAGAATAAGGGGTGGATAATGTCCTGGGTTGTGGAGCCGGGTTTTGTATATTCTATTTACATCTGTTTTGGGGCCTGATGACCCACCTTGATAGGCCATTGTTACCTTCCCCAGCCTGTGCGGTACATTTGCATTTCTATACATCTCATGCCCTGGCGGTGGGGGGTGGGGGGGGAGGGGAGGTGGCCGGGTGGGGTCGGTGCTGCTCTGTTGCAGGAGCGGGGTGCTCGGCGCTTCCTTCGCTGCGGTGTGGCAAGAGCTTCTTCGTCTCCTGTGCTGGCCATCCTGTCTCCCTCCTCGCCGCCCCTGAACCGGTTTTTTCTTCGCAGAATCATCTCTGCTCCAACAGGATCACGTCTGCCACTCCAGAAGTGTTTGGACTGTTTACGTTTGGACTGTTATTTCAACATCCTGAATCACAGGGTCAGATTGAAACTCTGACTCTGTCAGGGTTTTCTTCCAAAATTATTGTTTAATTGTTTATTTGTTTGTTTGGTTGGGTGGTTTTGTTTCCTATCATATTTGTATTGTTAATATCTCCTAGTAAAGAACTGTTATTCCTATTCCCAACATCTTTGCCTGAGAGCCCTTGATTGCAAAATTATAATTCGTCGGGGTGTGAGGGGTTGGTATTCTCCATCCTAGGGGAACCTCAGTTTCCCTGGCAGATACCTGTCTTTCCAAACCAAGACACTCACAGAGGGAAAAGAGTAAACACTCAAACAACTACATTAAATTTGGCAAACAATTTGGTGAACGTGAAACCACTACAACAAGCCATTCATGTCTACTTCTTTCTCCTCAGGATCTTTGCATACACAACTCATCAGCTTATTTCAACGTATTTTCCCTAAGTTCTGAGACTATTTCAGACGGGACTCTGAGCACCCTGGTCTAGTGGAAGGTGTCAACCCATGGCAGAGAGGTTGGAACTAGATGGTTTTAAGGCCCCTTCCAACCCAAACCATTCCATGATTTTAAGCCTTAGAGGATTTGCAGGAGGGAAGCTCAGGTGTTCAGACATGTTCTCCCAGGGTATCTGGAGTCAAGGCCAAAGTCCTAAGCAGTCACAGCTCATAGCTGCAAATTGTAACAGATATGGTATTTTCTCTGATGATTCAGCAATGATAAAATCACTTCTTCACATGGTATTAACACAGATACCAGGTTTGCAGTTAATATTCAATACTGTTTAGTATGCTTGACTTTTCCCCTCAGTTTTTGTTCAATTCCAAGCTCTAGTGATGCTCCTAAATTGCAGCTCAGAGTGTTAGAACAGTGAATATGCCAAATCTTCATTCAGCAGAAGCAGCACCTTTGTACTAAGATACACATTTTGAAGGGTCTTCAGACTCATTTACTTGTCTTGCTTCAATGCTGCTGCTTCAAAAAAAATAAATGATTACTAATTTTAAAATGTTCACAATTTCCATCTTACTGCTAACTGTGATTAATAATGATGATTAATCACCAGGTAGTCAGATTTGACTACTTCCATAAAAACATTTCATAACGTTCAATAGCTTGTTCGTAACACATTTTGCTGACTCTTGGGAAAATGAAATCACATTAAGTGGAGACAACCCCCTTAAAATTTTAATTGGGTATTCATAGGGAGTGTTTACAAATGTTACATCCTCTGCTCCTCGCAGTGGCCAGGCAGCAGATTGTTAGGCTGTGTGTACTACTGCACTAACTAGTATATTTAGCATGCTTGAAAATATTGATTATGAAGGAGTTAGTTTTCAAATTTACATAGAATGGGTGATCAGTTTTGGTCTAAAATGAAGAGGTGATGTTGGAGACAGGCACACAACAGGACACACTGAAGTTCATGTGACAACAGCTGAAGTTTATTGTTGGGTGCCTGTGGAGGATGGGTTCCTCCAGAAATGGGGACATGTGAGCAATTCAGCTTATCTGGATGACAAAGGCCTGAAACCATTCAAGGGCAGCGAAGCCACGTACAAGAAGGAACAAGGGATGACAGAAGTCACGTCCAAAGAAGAACAAAGGATGTTAACAGCTTCAGAGTGTGAGAATGGGATAGAAGCCAAAAGAAGGACTGCATAAACCTGCTGTATGTGCGAAACCCATCAACCAATCCAGGTTAAAAGGCTAACGTGTGCTTTTAGGGTATATCCAATTGCAAAGCAGCATGTAACGTGATAGAAGCTGAAAACTGTATAAAAGGTACTGTCACATTGCAATAAATGGCTCACTTTGATCACATTGATCATGGAGTGATGTCCCATTCTTGATTCTTCCGCAGGCGCCCCCTTTTATAGGGGCTTCGAATTTCCCGTGCTTACACACCTGATTGGTTGGGGTGTTAGCCCCGCCCAGCCCAGTGGCCAATGATACGTCTGCATTCTTCATGGCTTACTGGGATTGGCTGGGGTCCCGGGATTGAGTTTGGATCCAGCCCATCATTATCGTGCCTGGGGATTTGTTTACTTCCACTCCCTAAGGAGCTAGGCTGGTGGAGCTGGTGTCTGCTGTGGCCAGTTTATCTGTGCAGCTTACAGACCAGCTCTAGCTGCCGCAAAAAGGATTAAAAGAGTGTTCTGCAGACATGCAGATTTCACCAGCAGTACATAAATGTAACTAGAGCACGCCTCTTGGAAGTTGGTTGTGGGGAATAAAATCACAACCCACATCAAGGTGTGTGTCATTCCTGAAGTAAGCAGTGGACGTTGGCAGGTGGCAAAGAAGTTTACCTGGGATGGAGGTGTGCAAGCAGTTGACTTTTCATTCCATTTCTGAAGAAGGGAAATTGCTCAACAGAAGCATATTACTTGACCTAAGGTTTAATGCTGTATTTCTCTTTTTTTTAAAGACTTCTTAACCTGCCTTTAATAAAATACAAGCCAATTCTGGTGTCAAGCTGTCACTTCTAAACCTGTGAAAAGCCCAAAATGTTCACAATAAACAGATAAAACTCTTTACTGAATATGCATGTTGGTTGAGGTAATATGAAAGTTTTCAGTTGTTACATTAATCTCTTGAAAGCTTATACAATTCTATAATGGAGTGTAGTGCTAATAAAGAGATACTGCTTAAAACTATGACAAAAAATTAATCATGTTGACTGTGATTGCAGATTTTCATCCCCTCCCACTGGAATTTCAACCAGCAAAAACGATTATTACAGCAGCATTTAAAAATAGATGGAAAATATTTAGGTGATGCGAATATTTGACCCAGAAGTTACACTTGTTTTTCTAATATTTGTATCAGCACAATCTTTGGTGTTAATCAGAGGAAGTAACAGAACATTGTGAGGCTTGTCTGATAGACAGTAGTTGTGGTTTAAACTAAGAATGTTTCATTAGTTATTCATGAAATGATTGAATCAGTCATACAATATAGACAAATACCCAGTAACTTACCACCTAGAGAAAATGGAAATTGCTGATAGGTAAATTTGGAGCAGAGAGAGTGTACACTTTGTTATTTTTTTGCATGGCAGTGATCGAAAATACACCACAAGTAATTTCAAAAGTATTTTAGACCAAGTAGTCTTTATTTTCATGGCAAACAAGCTATTTATTAATTGTTACAATTTGGGGTTTTTAAACTAAAAATTGTAAAGGTATCTTGCGGATATTTTTATAGGACACTAAGGAAAACTAGTAATTCTCATACATCTCAATTGTGGGAATGACTCCTGACTCACTATCTGAGTTTTCTAGGAACTAGATACTTAAAAATTGTACCTTCACCCTGATACTTCACCAACCCGACTTTATAAACATCAGGCAGGTATGCAAGGAGGCTTACAGGCATAAACTACATGCACAAACAGCTTTTCACCTTGCTCAGCTGTTTAATCTCTGTCCTGTATTTCCCCACTCTTTACACTACCAGGTGTAGCTTTTTGGTTTACTACATCTATAACAAGTGCCTGCTGTTTCACAAGTATTTGTGGTTTTCAGTTCTTAAATACATAAATGAAATCCTTGTATGCTGACCATCAAGCACTCTGGAAAGGAACAAAAGATGAAGATTGGTTTGTCCAACAGCTGTGGGTGAAGGAAGTGGTGAGAGTCCCATATTCTCCTATCTGGCTTTAAAGCTATTTAAGCATTTTATTCAATGATACTATAATGCCTCATATGTGGATAGACCCTAGATCCCAGGAGTCCTCATCTAGGTTTTTGCTGCTAGCCATACTCATTTGTTGAAGCATTTTGATGTATTATGGTCTCTCTCATGAGAATCCATCTGAGAGCCCTGCAAGCAGAATTGTTCTGCTCTGCAGAAGTTCCTTTTCATCCTCCTCCTCCTGAAGTACATGTGAAGAAATCAACAAATTTTTCTCAGACTCTTTCTTGAGATTCCGGAAGGGAAGTGTCAAATGCATGGCTGAGTGAGAGGAGTTGGTCTTTCGGAAGGCTGCAGCACAGAGGCTCCCAGGGAGGCTGGGTGGTGGTGCAGTCAAACGTGAAATGCTAACATCTAAGTAACAGGCAGAAATCAAGAGAGAGAGTAAGCAGTTTTCAACCTGGCTGAAGAAAGATTCCACAAAGTTTCTGTATTAGGACTGAGTTTTATCAAACTTTATGGATGGTTTAGGAGCACTGATAAAAAAAAAAAAAAAAAAAAAAAAAAAAAAAAAAAAAAAAAGCCAGTGAAATAGAAATGGCAAAGAATGTAACTGAGCAGTTGACGGAGTAGTGTTGTGGTTTGACGCTAGCCAAACTGCCACAGCTGGGCAGAGGAGAGGAAAATTTAATGAAGGCTTCATGAGCTGAGATGAAAACACTCCAAGGGCAAAACAGGCTCAACTTAGAGGTACAAAGAGAATTCATTACAACAAAACCAGAGGAAGATGATGAGAAGTAAAATAAGCCCTTAAAAACACCTTTTCTTCCCCCAACAACTCCTCCTTCTAACTGAGAGTGCAGAGAGACAGGGCATGGGGCTTTTGGTCAGTTCACCACCTGAGGTTTTCTTTTGCTGCTCAGGGAGAGGAGTGCTTCCCCTGTGAGACCCTGGGGTCCTCCCACGGGAGACACGTGCTGCAACACCCCAGCATGGTGCCAACCTCACAAGCAGCACCCTCTAATCTCACAAGCAGCAGTCCTCCCAGAACTGCTGCAATGTGAGTCCCTCCCATGGGCAGACAGTCCTCTCAGAACTGCTGCAGTGTGGGTCACTCTTCCACGGGGTGCATTCCTCCAGGGACAGGCTGCTCCAGCCTGGAAGCAGGGTCTCTACTGGGTTTCCCACAGGATCACAGCCTCCTCCAGGCATCCACTGCTCCAGCGTGGACACCTTCCCCAGGGGCTGTGGGTGGATCTCTGCATCCCCTGTGGATCCCCAGGGGCTGTGGGTGGATCTCTGCATCCCCCGTGGATCCCCAGGGGCTGTGGGTGGATCTCTGCATCCCCCGTGGATCCCCAGGGGCTGTGGGTGGATCTCTGCATCCCCCGTGGATCCCCAGGGGCTGCAGGGGCACAGCTGCTTCACCATGGTCTCACCACAGCCTGCAGAGGAATCTTGTTTCCAGTGCCTGGAGCAGCTCTTGCCCTCCTCTACTGACCTTGGTGTCTCCATATTGTTTCCCTCACATGTTCTCACCTCCCTCTCTTCTCTGGCTGGAATTGAAACTGCACCACTACTTTTGTTTTGCCTTCTTCTTAAATATGTTATCATAGGGGTTTTGCCATCATCTCTGATTGGCCCTGAGTTGGCCAGCAGCATATCCATCCTGAGAGCCATCAGGGCTTGGCTCTGCTGGACATGTGGAAACTGTGACAGTTTCTCACAGAAGCCACTTCTGTGCCCCCCTTGCTACTAAGAAACCAGGCCATACAAAACCAACACAAGTAGCAACACAAAGATGGATGAAACTCTAGAGCTAGAAAATGCTGATCTGCCTTGTGACAGATGGTTCAGAGTCAGCCCTTGTGTGTCACATTTTGCTTGAGGCTTGTGAAGTGGAAATCTAGAGGGCCCCAATGTGGAGGGAGAGAGTTTAAACAAGTTCACACAGCTGGAAATGAGATCTCACAGAATCATCCAGGTTGGAATAGTTTAGCCTGTCCTAGTTTACCCTGTCCTACTCAAGACAGTCAGCTGAAGCAGATTGCCCAGAACCATGTCCAGCTGGTTCTTGGGTATGTCCACAGGTGAGGGCTCCACAGCTCTGTGAGCAGCCCCTTTGACCACGCTCACATCCTGTATTCAAACACATTTCAGTTTTTGTCCATTGCTTCTTGAGCATCCCTGAGAGGAATTCAGCTCCCTTTTCTTTATCTCTCTTCTTGTGTATGTATACATACTGCTAAGATCCCTCAAGATTTGACTGCCTCTTTCTGTGGAGAGGGTTTGGGGGAAAAGTACTCTCAAGGAAGATAAAATGGTGAAATTCAGTGGATCCTAATGTTACTTGGTGTGGAAAAGAAACAGGATTGTTCATGGGCTAGAGCAGAGTACTGGTCAGTGTTTGGGTTTGGAGACTGGATGGACCCATAATAACAAAAGGATATGAATTTCCACAGACTGGAGGGGTCTTACAGATACTCTGTCATGAGGAAGTAGAAATAACTGAACCTTCACAAAGAGGGTATGTCAGGAGCAAGACCAGAAGGAGGTGTCATGAGGTCATGTTTTATTTTGATTTTTTTGGAAAGGGAGGACTAATCTGAAGAAAGGCAGAATTTGAAAAGACTTTCTGCCTTGACACCTACAGCTGGCAAGTTAATTGTGGAAGGAGTGGTCAGATTTTGTAATGTCTAATACTGAATTTGCTAAAAAATCTGCCCTGAAATTGAGGAATGAAGAAGAGAATTGTTTTGTTCCATTATTTTTAGGTGAACCTGCACAACTGGAGACAGAAGAACCCTGAATTTGTTTGGAGGCATCACATATGCCCAGCCATGAACGTACTTCATCACAAAAAACCCCAGGATTGTTGGCATGGCTCATTTGTAAAACAGCAAGGAAGACATTTACCTTAATTTGAGATGGGAATGTTGACTGTTTTTCATGACAGCAAGATCTCTGGAGTTCAAGGCTCTTGTTTCAATATGTAAGTATATAAGTGGGAGTTAAGCACCAAAGACATAATGAAGTCTTTAATGTCTTATTGCCCACAGGCATTGAGTGGAATGATACTAATTTGCACTTCATGTAAAATCAGTTTGTAAATAGAAAAATAATGACAGAAACTGGCTTTAGAAACTTACCAGTTTTACTCTGTTGAGTCACTTCTTCATCGTTTTGAAATAACACTAGAGTAGGACAGAACCCTTAGACCTAGATGAGCATATCAGAGGCTGTTCTATTTCTATATTTTTTAACCTCTTTTACTCTTTATTGGGAAGGATTCCAGGATGCTGCGCCTAATTGACTACTATGCTAAGGCATTTTCCTATTCTATTTACCAGATTCTTTTTTTTCCTTAAACAGAGTTATCTTCAATATGTATTTCTTAGGCCATTGTTAACATGCTGCTTTACCTTGACAGACATACAGAATCTGTAAGTCACAAGCTGCAACTAAATAAAACTCAGTGGCATTAGAGAATTCTGCTGGCCCTAAATCTGGGGAGACTTTCAGCTGGTAGGTAGAAATTGAGAAGATTTTCTCAGGCTTTCAGAAATATTCTGTGTTTGCTTCCACTGGCACTTGAGGAAGATAGTGATGGGAGTCAGGTAAAGTCCCAGGTGAACAGGAAAAAGGGAAACATGGTAGCACTCTTAGAAAAGGGTAGAAAAGAAGACCCTGGGACCTGCCAACCTCATCTATGGGCCTGGGAAGATCATGAGAACACATTCTCTTGGAAGCTGTGCTAAGGCACATGGGGAGCGGAAGGGTGATTCAGGACATCCAGCTTAGCTTCACCAAGGGCAAGTCATCCCTGACCAACCCAATGCCCTTCTGAGATGGAATGACTTTTCCATGCCAGTGGAAAAGGGGAGGTCTGTGGATGTAATTTATCTGGACTTCTGTAAAGCCCTTGACATAGTCCCCAACAACATCTTTCTCTATAAGCTGGAGAGAGAAAAATTCAATAGGAGGGGTGTTTGGTGGATGGTAACATCCAGTGGGCAGTGGTCAGCTGCTCAGTCCCAATGGACATCAGTGAAAAGCAGTGATCATCAGAGGTTCATATTGGGACAGGTGTTATTTAATATCTTCTTTAATGCAAAGAGGCGTCAAGTGCACCCTCAGCAGATTTGCAGATGACCCCAAGCTGCATGGTATAGTTGACATTCCTGAAGGATGGGATACCATCCAGAGACACCTGGACAAGCTGGAGAAGTGGCTCACGGGAACATCATACAGTTTAACCAGACCAAGTGCTGGTGCTGCACCTGGGTCAGAGCAAACCCTGGTATCAATCCAGGCTGCAGATGAAGAGGTCCAGAGCAGCCCTGAGAGGTGGGGATATGGGAGGGTGAGAGGCTGGACATGCCCCAGCCATGGGCACTCACAGCCCAGAGAGCCAAACGTGTCCTGGGCTGCATCCAGAGCAGGGTGGGCAGCAGGGCCAGGGAGGGGATTCTGCCCCTCTGCTCTGCTCTGCTGAGAGCCCACCTGCAGTGCTGCATCCAGAGCTGGGGTCACAGCACAGGAAGGACACAGACATAGACATGGACCATCCAGAGCAGGCTATCCAGTTGATTAGAGGAATGGAGAGCCTCTTCTATGAGGAAAGAATTTGAATTGTTCAGCCAGGAAAAGAGAAGTCTTCAGGATGACCTAACTGGAGATTTCCAGTACCTGAAGGAAGCCTACAGGAGAGATGGAGAGAGACATTTTACATGGGCATGTAGTCAAAAGACAAGGGAAAATATGTTTAAACTAAAACAGGGTGTAGGGATTAACCAGACCTAGTGGTGTCTGTGCCCATGGAAGGAGGTTGGAACTAGCTGATTTTTAATGTCCCTTCCAACCCAAGTCATTCTATGATTCTATGGCTCTAAGACTTCCAGTGTACCTTGGTATTTACTGTATTTTTAAACTAATTCTCCCTGGCCTGTCCTACCCCAAAGCTAAGAAGAGTTTGCCCACAACCAGTTCATATTGTCTGCTGTGTGATGTCTCTTTGTAGCTTTAGGGTAGGACAATTTTAACTGCCTGCTTACAGAAAACAGGTGAGTACAAGATTTCCTCAGCAGGAGCCAAAGAGAAATGGACTGCCTTAGGGAGAAAGAGGATAGAAAAAGTGTGTTTAGGAGAAAAAATGTAGTGGAAAAGAAAAGAGGAAGGTGATGAGAGTTGACATGGGAACAAACATAAGAAGTTTGTTCTCATGATATTAAATTAGAAAATGATAAACACAGAAGGATGGAAAACATGAAAATGGTAACAGTGTTGGGGTAATAATGTTCAGTTTAGTATGTAATAATGTTCAGTTTAGTATGTATGCACTGACCTGTGTTTCTGTCACTGTTACCAGGATTATTTTATTTCTCAGAGCTTGCCCAGTGAAATAAACTCTTGAAGCTTGTATCTGGGGCATTCAAGTTTGCTAGAACTTCTGTTTTGGAGAAAGAAGCTATTTGTTGCTTGCAGCCACATTTTAGAGTAGCAATAGAAATCATGGCAGTATTGGTATGCTGTTGGTGTAAGTTGCCCTGTTTTAAAAAAGAAACACAATGTGTTTGCTTAAAACACCATGAACTCATAATAAAGATGTGTAGGACTGAAGCTTTGGAGCTTAACAGAGGCAGATCAATGGTAAGTCACCAAGTGGCAAAAACACAATTGTTCCTGATCATTTTTGCACACCCCAAATATAGATGTAAAGCCATACTGTAGGCATCACCAATGAAAAATATGACTTTGAAGTTATGATTAAGAAAAGACAAACAAACAAACTCCAGAAGTACATTTGCCTCCCCTTCAGAGAGTGGGGTTTTTTGTGTAATCTTATCTCTGGAGTTGTCAGTCTACCAAATACTAAATTTGCTCAAAGTTATTACTTTAACACTTCTTGCAGGAGAAATTATATTAAAATCCATATTATTTCCCTTTGCCCACAGTTATGTTTGCACTTCAAAGTCTATAAAATCTTACAGCAATAAAATCCTAAGCAATCTGAAGTTCAGACAAGTACAAGGGACTCTGTGTGCAGCTTCAGGTTAAATTGAAGTTCTAACTCAACTTCATTTTGCAGTAAATTTGGAAAAAGTAACTAATATAAGCTTTAGTGCCCATAAATACAATACATTTTAGCTGAGGCTCTAGAGGCACAATTTAAAGTGAAAAGACTGTGACATTAATAAGCTAACATACACTCTTACTCTAAGAGATTTTTAAGTACTGTAGTAGAGGCAGATTGTACATAACCCAGGGCATCCATTCCTCTCCAGTCTTTTATGATGTGAAATTACAAAGCATAGGTCAAGAACAGACAAATTGTGTGTTCTTGGGGAAAGAGATGGGAGGATTTGATTTTTCCCCCTTTAAGATATTTAGGGGCCCCAAACAGCAGGATAATTGTTGTTTACTGCTCGGATAATTTTACTATTAGAGAACGTAGTGAGAAATGGTGTAGAGATGTTGTTTATACCACCTGGAGCTTTAGCAGGGTGTTAAGGCTCCAAGTCAAAACTGCTGTCCTTCTAGGGCTTGATTTCAGGTGTCCTGTTATGTCTGTGTCCGTGTTGGACACTGCTTTGTGCTTTCCCAGAACCTTGCTTATATTACCAGACTCATCAAGAATTCATTCAGCTCTAGCTGAGCCAAAACTGATGGCATTTTTTGCACCAGATCTGGCTTTGCTACAAATACACTTGTGCTGTTGCACCCAGCATTGTCAAGTGAAGAAAGGTGGCCAGAAGCACTGTGTTTGTGTCTGCTTGCACAGGCTCAGACAAGCACTGTTAGTTCTGGCTCCTCATAGCACTTATGCAGCAGCCACACTTATCTGTCCAAATTGGCCTGTAATTTATAAATTATGCTCAGATTAGTCCATATTTAAACTAATAAACCTTTGCCAAACCAAGGTCAGTCAACAGCATGGCAATTAAGGTGTTTCTATATCTTGTTGCCTTCCTAACCTACAGCGTGAATGTCTCAGTGGTGTCTCAACAAAACAGTTAAAGCCCAGTTAAAAGCACCTTGAGGAGCCTAACGCAATTGACCTGCTCTTGTAGGGCACAGGGGTCCAGATAATATGCAGTGTGGTCCTTTCATCTGTAGTCTGCCCAGTTCTGTGGGAGATCTATTTTTTTTTCTCCCCAGAGATTTAGAAGACCAGTTCTATACTGTGGCTACTTGAAGATGTTGAGCTGATTGGGAGGTTTGTGAAGAGCAACCATGACTCAGCTCCTAAGGTGGGTCACCCTTCCTGGAGAAACACAAGCAGTATGGATTGGATGGACAGGGCAGGGAATTAGAACACTGCTTCTGCTCACTCATACTGGTGCTGCTCTGAGGAAAGGCATATGTTAGGCACTGCTGTCTGAGGCTAGGCAGCTGCAGGGCCTTGATATAATGCACCATGTGGTTTATCCTCACTGTGGTGACAGAGGTGGTGGTTAAAGCACAGCAGACAGAAATGCTGCTCTCCTCGTCTTGTTACTTGGCTTCAGATTCTTCTTGGACCTCCTAACTGTTCCTGGGAATAGTATGATGAGTTTTTGTGCCCTACTTCATAGTAATGGGTTGTAACTGTTCAAGGAAAAAAACCTAACTAAAACTACAAGACTCTTATTTCACGATTGCTTCTTGTTTTTGTAGAATCATGGAATCCTTAAGGTTGGAAAATGCCTCTAAGGTCATCAAGTCCAACCATGTCATCATTGTGTCACCACCAAACCACGTCCCCCTGTGACACATCCACATGTTTTTTTGAATTTCCAGGGACCACTTCCCTGTGCAATGCTTGACAACCCTTTCTGTGAAGAAATTTTTCCAACTACACCATCTAAACTTCCTCTGGGGCATCTTGAGGCTATTTCCTTTTGTCCTGGCTCTTGTTACCTGGGAGAAGAGCCCCACCCTACACTCTCTTTTCAGGCAGCTGTAGAGGGCAATAAGGTCCTTCCTGAGCCTTCTCTTCTACAGGATAAGCAACACCAGGTTACTCAGTTGCTTCACATCAGATGTTTGCTTATTATCACATTAAACTGACAAGCAAAAATGAATAGGAGTGCATTAACTCAAACTGTTAAATGATTTGGCACTAATTATGCCTACCAAAAAAACCCAGAAGTATTAAGGCAAATTCCTCTTTTGATTGAATTGCTATAATTTGGATCAGACTGTAAATTACAGAGAGAGTCTTTGATATATGCATTTGTCCTGGATTTAGCTAGATGCTGTACAATTTGCTGAAAGCAAATGTTTGCCTACCGACACTGTGTGTAAGCAGAGAACAACCTCTCTTTTGTCAGGAAAGCCTCACTTGAGCAAAGCTTTCTGCTAAGGGACCTGAAGAAGAAAAGGAAAAAAGCAGTATAAATGGGAGAATGTTAATTTTTAATGGTAGTACACAGGAGGTGAAGGTATAATTCTGTATTAAATACAATTATCATAGCAGATGAATGAATATACACCCTAACAGCATGATGTGGTTTTCTGTCTGTGTAACTGATAAATGCTCTTTTTTCATGTGGAATCTTTCCAAATACAAAATAACAATTTTAACCTGAGAGGGTATTGCTTTGGTGTCCAGGAAGGAGGGAAGAGGATAAATCTTATGGATTTGCTTACCTTAGCAGGCTTTACCAGGCCTCGTTATTCAACTCTGCTGCTGAATATGGTCAATTCCATTAACCTCAAGTATGACCAATCCATCATATCTTGTGTTCCACTGCACTACTGCCGTGGTGCTTCTGCAGTAATATAGAAGCTGTTGGCAGAGCTGAAGTTCTGCTAATTAAACAAACACACCACCAGCCCCTGAAAAGCATCAATGTCAGAAGCATATACATACTTTCCTTCATCTAATATTTTGCATCATAAATTAGTAATTTATACATATATGGGAAAAGTACATGATGACAAATTGTCCCATGAAGATTTCATTTGTAGGGTTTTGGTTGGGCTCTATACTCTCTCAATACTTATATCGAGACAACTGCTTTTTCTGGAATTAATATCTGAAAAAGGCAAGTATTATTCAAATTATATTGCAGAATATATGTAATTGGTTTAGGGGCTTTTTTTAGAAGGTCAGATATATTAGCTGATAAAACTTCAACTGTTCAAGTGCTTAAGCTGGGGTTTTTGTTATTTCTTTTCTTTCTGTAGTGATGTAATGACCCTAGAAATTGATCTTTTGGGACAAAAAGCAAGCTTTGTTTCATGTGAGTATCATAATTTGGGTTTTTAAATTCTAGCAAATAGCACAACACTCAATTTTAAATTTGTTTCTCTTTCAAGACTGAACTGTGTGTGTTCCACACATATCCTTGGACTGGAGTTATATGCATTAACAAGCATCTGCTGTTATCAATGAGAGGAGGATTGCAGAGATATAGGTATACATACATGCTATAGCATATATATGCTTGCAACACCATTGTATTACCTGAGTCAGGATGAGTCATGGAACCAGAGAAAAAACAAAGGCTCTGAGGAAACCTTCTAGCACCTAAAGTGGCCTACAAAAAGCTGGAAAGAGACCTTTAATATGGGCAGGCAGTGACAGGACTAGGCACAATGGCTTTCAACTAAAAAAGGATAGGCTGAGGTTAGATATCAGGAAGAAATTCTTTACTGTGAGGGTGGTGAGGCACTGGAACAGGTTGCTCAGAGAAGCTGTGGATGCCCCATCCCTGGCAGTGTTCAAAGCCAGGCTGGATGGGGCTTTGAGCAACCTGGTCTGGTGGAAGATGTCCCTGCCTATGGAAGGAGGGTTGGAAACAGATGATCTTTAAAGCCTGTTCCAACCCAGACCATTCTATGATTCTATGAAATGCAACTTAAATGTCAAAGTTTAACACTGCCTTTGCTCCAGGTCTCCTCTGACTGCAGGGTCATTGTTTATCCCAGAACTTTGGATAGAATATAAAAAGAACATACAGTTGTTCTTGATAGTAACATTTAAAATCCTTGGTATATTTAAAAATCTCATTTTTAAACTTTAGTTCCTGTCATCACGGATTTCCCATCTCACTGAGTTGCACAGACTTTTTGCACACAGTGTTTGAAAACAAACTATGAAAACCATGTTAAACACACTGAGATGTCTCTTGTAATGGTAGAATATGTTTCTGCACACAATGAGAATGCATAGCTGAGTTTTTGAAAAGAAGATTTCCGCACATTGCTTGGGCTGGTTGCAAATGTCAGTCCTCTGAGCATTAATGAGACAATAACTAGGTTGAGAACAAATTTTGGTATATCTGGTGATACATTTGAGATAAATGTAAAGGGCTGTCTTGGGTGGAAGTAGGAGATACCTTTCTCTGGGGAAAATATTTGTGTCAGAGAAAACATTAGGCAATGTGAACTAAGCTTTTTTACCACCTGCATGTGCTTTTGAAAAATGAGCTTAAAAACAATGACCAGAAAATAAAAGGTAGCATCCCACAGAATACAGGGGACATTCAGGAGTCTCTGCACTATTCAGGGGGAATCTGTTTTGTGCAGCCTTGTTGATAAACCCTGGATGAAGGCTGGATGCCTGTTAAGTCTACAGCTGTCACAGATCAAAGAGATGGTGTTTATTAGGCAAAGCACTTTAGACCAAGTGTTTTATTCCCCTGTCACTTGATGCACTCAGGACAACTGGGGAGAAGAAAAGGTTGCTGCAAAGGACAGGGAGTTGATTTTTGTTTTTAGAGACTCATGACTCAGAATCCAGGGACTACATATGTGTATTTTTACAGCTTTACTGCCAATACATGGCATGTCAGAAAAGAGTTTTACTTTGCATAGTATTTTTCCCTCAAAAGTTTAACAATATTGAAGCAAGAATTGTCTTAGTTTACTTGATTTTTGTCTGTTACTTATATGGCCAGTGTTTTCAAATGTGTGAATAATTTCCATGTATGCAATTACCTGTGGAGTTATAAAATTCTTATTAGAGGCACAAAGAGTGAGGTGAGCCTTGTGAGCCTGTACAGTAAGTGTGTATACATCAGAATTTGTCATTTTACGTCCCCAGAAAGGGGCAGTTTGAAATAATTCAAATAAATCAGATCCAAAGGTGACAGTTTTTCTTCATTAGCACAGATGTGTTTTGAGTTGACCTAAGGTTCCTTCATGCAGAAACTTGAATTTCCTGGGGCCAGCATCCCTGAAACCTGTGAAAACCGTAAGGCATTCACCTCACACTGATGAAATGTATTTGATTGCTGAGCCAAACATGAGGCTTAAATAACCCCTGGCAGCACAGAGAGATTTCTGGAGCAACTTTACTATACTTTGTCTGCTTCACATTATTTTCTTTTTCTCTTCACTTTCCTTTGCCTTAAATCCTCTTCTTTGCAAGGCACTGTACTGTAAAAATGAGAAAAGTCATCTGTATGCTGATGGCAGGTCTAATGGCATGAAGGGTTTCAGGGGTTTCAAAAAGAGTTTTAATCTTTAGTGAACAAAAGCTGATCTCCATGTGTAGTAACTGGGAGGGTTTTTTATAGGCTTTTGGTGAGAATATGATAGTGTTCCAGAAGAACTGTGTAATGATGACAAAGCTGAACACAAATTATTCATCAATATACAGTGATGGTGCAGTGTTTTATTGGTAATGTTGGAGTATTTGCTGATGAACAAAAGAAAGACAAATAAAATGTGCTTTTTAAAAGCACAAAAAAAAATTAGATATCAATGGATATTTCATTTGAAATGGTGGCATTCACCATCAGTTATTAATTTGGGCCAGTATATTAATATAATTCTTAAAAAAGGATGAACAAGACAGTTTTTGGAGATTTGGAAGTTCAGCCCTTGTGGTGCTCTAGCACCTGTTCATAGGATGATCCTTCTCAAGGGTCAGTCCTTTAAAAAACTTTGTAAACACTTCAGTCTTCTTACCACTTGCAGTTTTCTATAATAATTACAGTGCCTGTGCATATGTTGAATGGGAGGTTCATAGCTGTTCCTCAATTACCTATTATGAATACTATTTTTATAGTATTACATTTATTTGATGGAGGGAGTTGTGAAAGTTTCTAAACCATTTTCTGTGTCTTTCCTTTGTTCTGAATGTTTTTCTGTTATGCAGGGAAGATCAGGAGGCATAGAGCCTTAATAAATTGGGTCTTGGTCCTATTTTTGGTCATCAAAACTCAAGATAGTCCTATTCATCATCTGCACTGTCTAGGGAATGGCATTAATGACTGCACAGTTTATATCATGTTCTGAGATTAATTTAGTTACTGCTGATGGTGCTGTTTTAAAATAGCCTCCTTCTGACTAAAGGATTTCAGGGATCACTAAATTTCAAAAGGCAATACAAGGTCCGAAGGAACCAGAATCAGCTTTGTTGTTGTTGAACTTTATGTTCACATTGAGTAAAAATTGAACTGGGCTGATAAAATAGTAAAAGATAAATACAAAGTAAAAGAAGTTATGATGCAATTCTGTATTCTATCTGTAGGGCAGGGTTTCTGAAGGGAGAAAGAGGATATTAAAATGGAGATAAAAATTATACATGTCCCATTGCTCTAGGTAACATGGAATAGGAGAAAGCAAAAATTTTTTTTGTTGTGCCTCAGTAAAGACAGGGAAAAAGAAGAATTTTTCTTATAGCAAATTGTATTGGGATTTGGGTCCTGCTTTTCCAGACAGTATGGTTTGCATAAAATTTTAAGTAATTATCCAAAATTTTTGGTCTGTGTCTGGGTTAATTTCCTAAAGTACTTCAAACTCACTAAGTAAAACCTTGTGCTTTTTTGAAATATGGAAACTGAGTGATGAACATTTGTCTCTGTGACAAACCAGCTTAGGTCAGCAGGACTCAGGATTTAGTACCAAAACTTTCCAAAATATGCAGAAGTGTGGTTTCTCCTCATTTTTCCTAAAACAGAAATTACTCTTACCCTTCCTTGTGATGTGGGGTAACTTTCATTCATGGTTACTTCTTCACTCTGTAATGCTTTTGCCTGGATAAATTTTTCTTACAATGCCTTCACATACCAAATTATGCCTTGAAGGTTAAAGCTGAAGAAATTGTTTTCATGCTCCCTAGAGCCAGAGCAAGAAGCATTTTAGTTGGTTGAGTTACATAGAGAGAAACATATATACATTTCTCTCTCTCTCTCTCAAATTGTCTTGATTTTAGAAACAATGTTCTATGAGTCAAAGGTATATAAAAAAAGTAATTACAGAGATTGAATGCTTTTCTGCTATCTAGTTTATTTGATGACACAACATGATATAGGAGGAATATTAGGAACAGGAATTGTACAAGCCAGTACTGCCTCCTCTGTTTTCCACTGAACTCATTTTTGCTGCCGAGTTCTGGTTGTATTTTGTCAAACCCACTTAGTCTGCAGCTGGCAAGGAATGGGTAGGTGTGAGACTGCCAAACTAAATCTTGTTGTTGCAGAAACTAGCACTGCAGATGGTACACCTCCTTACAAACCCTTTGGCTTCTTTATGTTGAAGAGGGGGCTGTGTATGGAGGTAGAAAGTGTGAAGGCGACAATGCAGTTGTCTAGGAAACAGGTTGTAAAGCTGGAAAGCAGGGAAAAAGTGTCAGGCTGGTCCTGTCATACTCTCTGTGCCTCCCTACTGCCACCCTGGTTCAGCTGAGAGCTCATTTAATTGTTCTGTGTTTTGTGGCAGTTTTTTTGCAAATGGCTTTGCTCCTACAGTGCTGCTGGTACAAGAGAGGGAGCAGGAAGGGGTGGGGTGGGACAGAACTCAGCTGTGGTTTGTTGTTCCTGTGCTTTTAATCTCCCTTCTAAATTTTCCTCTGTGGATTGGCATGGCTTAGGGAACACTCCCAAGCTGGGGAGGGTTTCCTGCTCCTGCTGAGATAGATGATACCCCAGACTGACTTCCCTTCTTCCAGGTGCTGTGTTCCTGTCCATGGAGCACTGGAGACGGATGGTGCCAGGGAGAGCTCCCAGAGCTGCTGGCTCAGAAGTGAACAAGGGCAACTTCTGCTTCTGGATGGGCGGCTCTGATCAGCAGAGGAGTTTCCTCTGGTGCTGATACCACACCTGAGAGGCAGTGCTTGTCCAAAAATACAGACTGAACAGGACTTTTCCTGCCTTACTGTTACCATGCACAGTTTTGCCATCACCACGAGGTAGCTGTGAGGCCACTGTGCTGGGTACACAGAGAAAAACACCACTTACAGCTAGTATTCCTGCTCACTTCTAAAAGGCAATTCCTCTTTTAGGGCTGAAACTGTCTGTGTTCCTATATCCAGGAATAGTCATTTGCTCTCCCTGTCCCCGCTTTTGCTTCCAGAAATGGTCAGAAAAGTTGTCTGTTGCAAAGATTGGTTCGTCTTCCACACATCTGATGCGGGTAGAGCTCCATGACTCCTAGTTGTATGTCGAATGTTATGTAAAAGGTTACTTTAAGAGTGTTAAAGACTCTTAATAATGCACTGGATGTTCTGTTGATGTTATGCATATTGCTATCTTGAATAGTTTGTACCCAGTTTGTAACCCAAGTCCCAGCTTTGTAAGCCCTTACCTGTTACTGAGGTTTTGCTGCTCCCTGCCCTATCCCTGCCTCTCTTCCTGCTCCCTGCTCCCTGCCTGGCTCCCTGCCTGGCTCCCTGCTCCCTGCCTGGCTCCCTGCCTGGCTCCCTGCCTGGCTCCCTGCCTGGCTCCCTGCTCCCTGCCTGGCTGCCTGCTCCCTGCTCCCTGCCTGGCTCCCTGCTCCCTGCTCCCTGCCTGGCTCCCTGCCTGGCTCCCTGCTCCCTGCCTGGCTCCCTGCTTGCTCCCTGCCTGGCTCCCTGCTCCCTGCCTGGCTCCCTGCTCCCTGCCTGGCTCCCTGCCTGGCTCCCTGCTCCCTGCCTGGCTCCCTGCTCCCTGCCTGCTCCCTGCCTGGCTCCCTGCCTGGCTCCCTGCTCCCTGCCTGCTCCCTGCCTGGCTCCCTGCCTGGCTCCCTGCTCCCTGCCTGCTCCCTGCCTGGCTCCCTACTCCCTGCCTGGCTCCCTGCTCCCTGCCGACCCCCTGCCTGCTCCCTGCTCCCTGCCTGGCTCCCTGCCTGCTCCCTGCTCCCTGCCTGCTCCCTGCTCCCTGCCTGGCTCCCTGCTCCCTGCCTGGCTCCCTGCTCCCTGCCTGCTCCCTGCCTGGCTCCCTGCTCCCTGCCTGGCTCCCTGCTCCCTGCCGGCCCAGGTGAAACTGACGCCCCTTATGGAAATCGCAGAGACCCCCATGAAGCCTTGCTTCATGTTTACTACAATTAACAAAAATCCCCTAGCGACAACGAGCCAGCACATAATCCAGACCCATAAAGAACGCCACCTGGCTGGGAAGACATGAAGCTATCTGGCCAGCCATCTGTAAACCCTTCTCACCTGCTCACCATAAAAGACACTCAGAAAGACACCCCTGGACTAAAGTGAGCTGAATGAGTTCCTGGGAACTTCCATGAGGATGAACTCCTGGCTCTGCAGCGTGAGCAGCAGAATCGACTCCGGCCTCCTCCTCGGCCACAATTGAGGGAGCAGCAGCAGAGGTGTAAGCAATCCCTTGAGCTTTCCCCTTTTAATAAAGGCATATAAGGAGTTAAAAATCATCTCCTGCCCTGTTTATTTATAACACGTCTGACTACTGACACATCTGAAATTCATGTTGTGCTTGAAGAATTCAGGTGCAATAAATCTTGACTCCTGTTCCACAAAGGAGCCCCCTGGAGAACAGCTTTCATTTCACCATATCATTGCTTTTGGAGAGAGGTAACAAGCAACCCTTGCTAGAGACAAATGTTTTCTGCTGTTAATGTGAAATTGAACACGTTTCAGACGCACTGAGTGACGAGTATTTAGCCCTTTGTTTGTGGGCTAATTGAGCCTGTGCTTCAGCTCCTGGAGTGCTGGTTCTTCATTGTACCCCCGAGTACCTGTCCTAACTCTCTTTCAGAAACGAAACATCTGCATTCATTAAGCATTTCAAATGTTATGTTGACTTTAAAGAAGACTCTTTTGAAATGCAAAATTAGGCTTAGAATTTTGTCCTTTGTTTTGTCTGAGGACTGAATTTTGTTCCTATGAGGATTGGTTCAGATCAAAGCTAGAAATTTCCCACCAGGGAATTCTTAATATTGTGATACCTGCCTTAACAGCCTGTACATTCAGATTTATTTTTTATAATTTTAAGGTATCTGCTTTTTCTGAATAACAGATTTGTTAGGTATTTTTTGTTACCAGGCTCCTTAATTTTGAAGGTACATTTTGGCTGATGTAATTTATCATCTTTTTGCTTTATCATTTATATGCAGGGTAAGTTATTTATAAATTAAAATAAAATTAAATAGATAAACCACAGATCTGAACAACTTACAGAAAGTAGGTCTGGAGACACAACTTACCTTTTTTCCACATTACTAATTTAAAGGTCAGAAAACATCAGCACTGAACAAGTCAAGTTCACTCTAAAGAACTTTAATTTTTTTTGTTCAGCTCAAAATATAAAGAATATAAATAATATAAACAATAGTAATAATTTTAAAAATGAGAATGTTCTGAGTCAATCACCCATGCTTTCCTTCCAATTTTATGAGAAACTGAGATTATGATTGTAAGGGAAAGCAGATAGTTCTTTACAGATATAGAACAAATAGTTTTCCCTGTTCCAAGTCATTTCTCCTCAGCGTGTTTCTGACCTCAAAGGTGAAGGAAAAACCTGAACAATAAAAGCAGTGAGAGGTGATGGTGCAAAGTGTTATCATGGATATTGAGTTTTCAGGGGAATTAGCTGGAATGAGTGAATAGGGCATTATAGCTCTCATCTGTGTGACTGTGGAATTTTGGCTGCTGTGGCTTTGCTACCAGACTGAATGAGATACTTGGTTCAGAGGTCTGGCATTTCTTGAGCCCTGTCTGCTGACAACCACGTTCTTCACTCATTTGTCTCAGCAGGATGAGTAAGTAATTGCTGACTACAAGTACTGTTGTTAGATTACCCATTAGTGGTAACTCTGGGCTCTGCTAGAAAAACCATTATGATTGAAAGGTATGTCTGCAGTAATATTTGATTTTTATCCAGCTATAAGCATCGAATCTTAAATTTGCATATCCATTTTTCAGATGGGCTCATGAGTATGCATTTTCCTTTGTGATGATCAGTTTTCAGTTGTGACAACTAGGCTAAATGAAATTTATATTTAGTTAAACATGATTTAACCACATCAATATCTAACTTCTTGCATGTGCTAACTGGAATCAGTTTATCACTTGACCATTTTTACTGGCAAGATATATATATTGGCAATGTTGTTGGTGTCCATGTATGCACATACAGGTTTCTCAGATTTCTCTGAATTTTTTCACTTTTTGCCAAGGTTGATTTCATACTGATGATACAAACTGGGGGAGTGGCTGATACACCTGAAGGCTCTGCTGCCTTTCAGCTGGACCTTGGCAGGCTGGAGAGTTGGACAGAGAGAACCCTAATGAGGTTCAACAAGGGCAAGTGCAGGGTCCTGCACCTGGGGAGAACAACCCCAAGGACCAGCACAGGCTGGGGCTGCCCCACTGAAGAGCAGCTCTGCAGAGAAGGACCCGGGAGCCTTGGTGCATCTCAAGGTGACAATGAGCCAGCAGTGTGCCCTTGTGGCCAGCAGGCCCATGGGATCCTGGGCTGCACTGGGAAGAGTGTGGCCAGCAGAACAAGGGAGCTGATCCTCCCCCTCTGCTGGGCCCTGGTGAGGCCACATCTGGAGTGCTGTGTCCAGTTCTGGGCTCCTCAGCAGCAGAGGGACAAGGAGCTCCTGGAGAGGGTCCAGCAAAGGGCCACAAAGATGATGAGGGCTCTGGAGCATCTCTCTTATGAGGAGAGACCAAGGGAGCTGGGCCTGTTTAGAGAAGAGAAGACTGAGAGGGGATCTCAGCAATGCACAGAAATATCTCAAAGGTGGGTGCCAAGAGGATGGTGCCAGACTCTTTTCAGTGGTGCCCAGACACTGGACAAGGATCAATGGTTGTAAAATAAAACACATGAAGTTCCACCTCAACATAGGGAAGAATTTCTCTATGTTGAGGATGGCAGAGCACTGGAGCAGGCTGCTCAGAGAGGTTGTGGAGTCTCCCTCTCTTGAGAAATTCAAAACCCAGCTGGACACGTTCCTGTGTCACCTGCTCGAGGTGACTCTGCCTTGGCAGTAGTTTGGATGAGATGATCTCCAGAGATCCCTTAAATCCCTAGATATTCTGTGATTCTGTGATACATCATGGCTGAAGGGAATGACTACATGGTTTTGAAAGGGTGACTTGGCTTAGTTTGGAGAGGTAAGGATTGTTCACAAGTTTGTGATGAGGTTTTGTTTCAATGAGTCCATCAGCTGTCCTCATATTACCCTCTCCAAAAGTGTCATGACTATACTTCCTTGACATGGTGCCTTTCTCTCTATTAATGAACTTGAGGTGTAAAAGGCTAACTTAGTCTGTGCTTTTAATAGTATTCTTAAATTCAGAGATCACCCTGCACATCCTCTACTCATCCTTGAGCAGCTCTACTGTGCTTCTTGCCTTGTGGTAAGGCAATGCCCTTTGCCATTTTCCTAGGCCATCCTACTGTGTGCTCTGGGTGCAAATACTGAGTTATGTGTCACTAGGCAGCCCTTACTAGCATAATTTCATTTGCATTAGCAGGATTGACTGAATGTTTAACACTGCAAAACACAAATACAAACAAGACTTGATGCAAGTGAATTAAAGTGATTAATTAGGCTGAGTGGATGTTATGGTAAAATATTAGGTAAACATATTTTAATTTAGAATTTTTTTGTGTGTTTGGGTTTTTTGGTTTTGTACTTGTTTTTTGTTTGTGCATTTTGTTTTGGGGTTTATTTTTGGAGGCTTTTTGTTGATTTTTTTTTTTTTTTGGGTTTTGTTTGGGGTTTTTCTTTTCTTTTTTAGTTTTTAGGGTTTTTTATTTGTAGCTGTACAATCAATTTTGTTCATATGGGAAAAGTTTCTAACTTAAAATAGATCAGGTACCTGAGAGACAGTCCATACTGTATATCTAATGAAATAAATCTGTCCTGACAACCATCAGCATTTCTTCAGCTCTGATGAAGACAAATTTATTTAAAAGTTCTCTCCCCATTTACTGAAAACTATTGATCTATATTATTGTGATAATTCTGGGATTTTAGTGGTAAAACTTCATTATGATCCAGTTGTGCTTGGAAAGTTTTTCCCAAGGATTGATCCAAAACTGTTTCCTGCTTTAAGGCAGAACCCAGCTTAGGCTTTGCTCTATTGGGAAAGAGGAATGAAAAAAGAGAGGAGATGTTGGTTGGAAAAAGTCTGGGCACCAAGCCACTGCCTTGATGGAGAAGGTAGGGAGAGATGGAAAGATTGAGAGCCTGTAGCCAGAGAGGATGGTGTTACCTCCAGTCTGGCTGCTGCTATTCTTGAATCATAGAATAGAATCATTTGGAAAAGATTTCTGAGATCATCAAGTCCAATCATTAATGCAGCATCATCATATTCCCCTCTAAACCATGTCCCTAAGTGACATATCTACACATCTTTTAAAAACCCCCAGGGAAAGTAGCTTTCTAGACCTTTCCCTAAAATCTGTCTCAAATGAATAATAGCATATTCTACACTGTGCACTTATATCCTCGGTATTACCAAAATATCAATGTTTTCCTTTGAGATTTTCTATCCAAAGTCTATGACTTCTGTGGATTGAACAAGCTTGTATCAGGAAGAAAGAAAAAAAAACCCGAATATGTAATATGACACAATCAGGAATTATTCAGCTGCAAGACATTAAGCCCATTTTTGACACCATTCTTTAGAGATACATAGAACAAGCTCTGGAGGCATATAAACTGGAAAACAGTATTATATTTTGAAACCCTTACTTTTTCATCTTTTGCAAATATTTTTTCATCTGCTGTGACTACTGTTAAAGAAAGACAACTACCTTTCTTCTTCAGCTGATATCAAACCTATTAGAGCTTTTCTTCCTATTTATAGCCTTTTAAAACTTAAAGATGTAGAAGTATTGCTTGGAAATATCAGTGTTTCAACATCTAGAGCAGAAAATTATCTCACTTAAAATAACAAAATACAAAAGTTAAAAAATAATTCTCCCAGACAGGAAGATTATAAATTTTTTAACTCCCCAGTCAATACTATAGTGTATAACCATTTTTCTGACATGTAGAATTTATTAAAAAAATAAAAATCAGAACAGGACAAACTTATTTATGCAGAAAAGAGAAGTGAAAACAATGCTATCACCTGGACTATATGCTGCCCTGGTAGTTTGGCAGAGATTCTAGTGGTAAAATACTGAAGTACTTGAAGAAAATTTGGCCAAGCCGTCTTCTGATTTTCAAAGTGCCAGATTTCATCTTCCAGTTTTTTTTTTTCTACAGCCGCTGAGGGAACTGCAGATCATTGTTTCTCTTATAAACGTACTTGCTCATACACCTTTCTGTTTGCCTTGGTTTGAAAAGACAGGTGTCTGCCAGGGAAAAAGCTGGAACCTCCCTTGGAATGGAGAACATAAACCCCCTCCCTCCAGATTATTATAATTTTGAAATTAAGGGGCTTTCAGGTAAAAGATATGGGAATAGGAATAACAATTCTTTACTAGGAATATTCAAAATAAAAATGTCATACAAAAAAAGGAAACAAACAAAAAAAAAAAAAAAGAGAAAATACCGTCAGAGTCAGAATATGACCTGACACCCTGTTGGTCAGGGTGTTGGTAGCAGTACAGTTAAGTCCTCCTGGAGTGACAGATGTGGTTCTGCTGGAGCACAGATGATCCTGTAGAAGAATGTAGTTTTCCTCTGAAGGCCCAGTGGTGGTGAGATGGGTCTGGTCTTCCTCTGGGAATCCAGTGGAAACAGGCTGGCCTGGTGCTCTGAATCTCAGGTTTTATCCAGGTAGGAATGCTTGCCTCCTTCCACTGGGTGGAGCATCTCCAAATGGGTTGATGTAATGTTATCAGTCATGTGGTGAGCCTTAGTGGCCCACTAACAGAAGATATCCCTCTGGAGGGAGGATGGGACATGGAAGAGATAAGAAACACTGCCCCACCTGGTTTTAACAGGTTTTAATAGCTGGCCCATTACAGAAGACACTTCCCCCCTCCCCTCCCCCAGGGTCACAAGGAATGGGTCATAGAAGAGAAAAACACCTCCCCAACCAGTTTCAACAGATGGTGATAGAATACATAATTTTGGTTACATCTTGCATTGCAACCCCAGACACTGTTGTGCAACACCTACATATTATCTTCCTCTGTTATAGATCCCTTGCCAGTTGTAGGTCATAAAAGTGGTGCTGAGAAGCGTTGGTCAAGACTGAGCTTGACATCTCCCTACATACAGCCAGCACAGGCTTTCCTCTCCTCTGCCCAGCAGCTGCCAGAGCCATGAGTGGCCATCAGCACAGCAGATTTCGTGAGGCACAGCAGCTGAATCTGTCCTTGCCATGGGTAACCTGCCTGTGGGGGTCAAAGGGACTGTGCTTGCAGTGACTCTGCTTAGGATAAATACTGAAGAGTTTTGTACATCCATTTGTCTTGATTTACTCTGCACATGTGTCTTCATTGCAAGTTTTTCTAATACAGGCCACATTTCAAAATTGTGCTATATGGACTGGTTAAAAATGCCACTGCTTCATGAATTTATTTGATGTTCTTTTGAATCACTCTGGACCTTCATTACATAGGGAGTTTTTGAAATGCAGCACTTGTCTTCACTGTTGGGAACCTCCCATCAAACACACAGTCTCTGGTTTTAAGTGGATTTCTTAGCACTGGCTAAGACTTCACCTTTAAAAGAGATAAAATTATCAGTAGGTAAATTAATTTTCGTCACTTCTGTACTTGATTTATTAAGAGTAAGACCCATTGGCTTGGCAGAGTTTGAAAGACCATCTGTCTTTTTGTGAATATCTTCAGCTAAATGCTTTTCTGTGATAAGAAATCAGGCTTGGTGGACTGATCCAGCTCTGCCAACAAGTACTATAAATTTTGTTTGAATACTGAATAGGATGTCAGTTGTGGATAGAGGTGATGTTCACCTACACTTACACAATGATTGGTTGAGAAGAAGGGGTGATGTTTAACCTGTCCTTAGAAATCATTCACTGGCTGTGTGCTTGCTTTGTTTACATGCTGGCCAGCCTGCCCTTCTGAAGAGTGGTCCAAAGGCTGGAGCTCTGAAGAGTTAGAAAGAAAAGGGCTTTCTCTAACTTATTTTGGTTTCATTGTCGGTGTATCTTTCAGCTATTGCTATTTTTTCTTTTAATTGTAGGTTTTAAATAGCATGTACCTACATGTAAATTTATGACATTACAAATCCCAGTTACAGACCTAAGTTGACTGAATGTATCAACAAAATATTGTAGAACCATTTCTGAAAAAATCAATGTAGTAATTATAGGTAGAACACCTACTTTGAAGAAGAATTAGTGCTACAAGCAATTCAGGAAGCAGCAACTTTGATGGTCTTGAACACTTCACAGAATATTCTGAGTTGGAAGGGGCCTACCTGACTCATTGAGTCCAACTTGTGGATCTGCTCAGAATGCCACAGAAATCATACCACGTGCCCAGGAGCATTGTCCAAATGCTCCTTCAGCTCTGCCAGGCTGGTGCTGTCACAGCTGTCCTGAGGAGCCTGTTTCAGTGCTCAACCACCCTCTGGGTGAAGAACTTCCTCTTGACATGCTTCAAAGCACTTCAAATGAGAGAGCTATTTTTCTGTGTTTATATGCACACCAGTTGAAGAATAAAAACCAGAATGGAAAATACTACCAAAGTGCTAGTATTTTCTAATTAATTTTTAAGAATTAGAAATTACAGATGCAATAAAATTCTCAAAAGGTGAAACTTCTAGACCTATATAGGAGGGGACCAACTTAGGGAACATTAAAACAGCATGGGATCTTTTCAGAGAAGCTAAAATCAGGTATTTTAAGGGATTATTACCTCAGAAATAATCTTAAAATGGGAATTTTTCTGGCAGCCCAGGTATGTATTTCTGTACATATTCCTCAATCTTTCCTGAGGAAGACCGAACTTTTGCAAGCCTTTTTAGCTTGGCTACTTGTGGATTAGCTGTTTGTAATTTTAATCTATTCCAGCTTGGTATTTGGGTTTGTTTTAAAGATCTGGACCTCTTCTATTATGTACAAGAGACTAATTTCTTAGTTTTGAAAAATACGTTTGTGTAGGGAGAACTGCATCTTGGAGTTTCCTTCCATGTTTAAGACCTTTCTTACTGGAAGTTGTTATGATAGTAAATTTATATCAAATAATTCTTCTCCATGTGTTCCTGTATTCAGTAATACTTTTGACCTTACAGTCTGCTGGTTGCTGCACAGCAGTGGTGTAAACAGGAGTAATCCCCAGAGGCTTGTATTTTCAGAATACGCTGTCTTTTGTAAGAAAGTTTGCATTTGAGACTTCAGAAGTTAGCAATTTTTCAGAAATCCTCTGGCCATTCCTTTTGAGAAACATTGTCATATTTTCTCTTTGTACACCTCACAGCTTTATATGTCTCCTGGATTCTGCTGAAATTCTCCTAGATTCTGTTTCTGGATGGGAGTGCTCTGGGCTCACTTCACACCTGGTTGTTCCAGCACCCGATGAGTGAGTGGCAGGGAGCTGGATGGACAGCTGCAAGCTGCAGCTGACTGAGGCACAACAAAGCCAGCTTTCAGCAGAGGGAACCCTGAATCTGACCTGCCTCACTGAAATACTGAGTGTTTTACTGAAGGGAAAAGTGGCAAGTAGAGAATTCTTATTCATATGGTTACTATGAATGTCACAAAGTTAGATTATCAAAAAAAAAAAAAAAAAAATCAAAAACAACAGAAAACCAAATGAAGGAAAAACCCAACAACCTCAAATAATACCGATAAAAAATTACCATCACATAACCAAGCTAAACCAACCAACTCCCTCAAAAACAAACAAAAACCCCAACCCAAACCAAATGAAAAAATCCCCCAGAACAACAAAAAACAGACAAAGCAAAACAAGGGGTAGAGCTGTGACCTAGGGTAAATCATCATACACCAATGGGTTACTTTCTTAATTTAAACAGAGATATTTTTGACTTTGGAGATTTTAAATATGCAGCTATTAAAAACTGAACAGCACAAAGGAAGTGTGTTTTCAGTTAAAAAGTTGCTATTTGATTAGGAAAAATCTCACCTGTATGATTTTAAATACAGCACTATTCTTTTCCAAGGCTCCTTTCCTGAATGCCCTTTGCTTTAGCATTACTGGCACCCTGGATGATCACACCTGCTGCTCACTCCAATTCTGTTTTGGTTTCTATGTCATGAAAGCTTACTTTCTTATTCCCAGTTTTCTTAGCCCTAAAGACTTGCATATTATATTTTCCTTATGTAAAACTTGCAATTATATTTTCCCTATGTAAAACTTAACCAAGACAAGCAAAGGATTATATGGAATTTCTATGGTCTTGTTGGAACCTGGAAAGTTATAGGGGGAATAAGCTGTTAACTGGGTGTTTGATGCAGTACTTCAGTCTACAACACTGGGTAATACAGGGGGATTATGGCTGCTGATTCTTAAGGCTAAATATATCTCTTTTTTCTTTAATGCTAATGCAAAGACAAAGTCCCTGGGCTCAAAGGCTACCACCAGAAAGAAGCATGCAGATTTGTTATTTCCATTTGCTATTGCCCCAATGCACTCTTGTTCAAAGATATTCTTCACTTTCCCAAGGCAGGAATGAATCACAGCCATTTCATTTTGTATACTGGCTACTAAATTATTTATTCCCACTTAGCCATTCATTTCTAGTATCAAACTATCCATTCCAAACACCGTAGTGGGGCATGTCATTGTTATAACTGATGTCGATACCGTATGTCCAGGGAGTCAGCTGATGGTGGTTGGATTTTTATTGGAAATGAAATAAAATTACACAGCTACACTATTTATAAAGGGTCCTAAAAGTTTGGTCTCAGCAGAGCCTGTTCAGAAGAAGTATAGACCTACAGAGATGTTTAAATAGTAATCAGAGATTGATGGCTGTTGAGATTGTGAACAAAGAAAAAGCTTTATTGCTTCTGGTTTTGTGTTTTGCCAGAAATATAGATGCCTTTTCAGAGAGATATTTCTCTAGATACTTGACCTCTCTGAATTTAAAGAAAAAAACAGAGAAAGTAAGAAATCTTACGGTCCTGAAGAACTGCAATAAACACTTGAAATGAGAAAGGAACATTCAGCATTCATGATTAGTAAATTATGCCAATGTTACGGCACTCAGTTAAAAAAGAACTTTTGCTTTTAAAAGTAAACATAAACAGAATGCTTTTATCATTGCTTAAATCCCAAGCTGCAAATTCTCTAAATTAGCAAATGGTCATTCGCACCAAAGCAGTTCCCATCTTGATTCTTGCCCTCCCAATTCTTTCCAGTTAGTCAGATCATCATTTTGATTCTTGCTCTGGTCATTTTTATTAGTGGAAAATAAAAGGTTTTGTGCCATCATATTCACTTCAGATGCATCAGATTATGAAATGTACAGTACTTGTTTGTGATGCCACTTTATTTTCAAAGTTGTTTTTTAGTAATTTAGAAAAGTTGTTTTATTCTGCCTTTGAATTAATTTCTTTATAATAACAACAAGAACAAACCAAATCATTAGTTACTTGAAAGAAAAAATATGTGGGTGAAAAACAAATAAATGCTTTTCTTTTTTTTTCCTGGGAATACTGTTTTGTTCAGAAACTTACGTTTCCATTTCAGTTAAGAAACCTGATTTATAGAATCAGGCTGCTGATGTTTAGCTGGATGGATAAAACAGTGGATTATCATTGAGAAAATGATGCAATTTTTCTGAGATGTTTGTCTCTCCAATAATGACCATTGAGTGCTTAGTACTCTGGCAATGAGTGTGTCTTATTTCAGTTACTAAACAGCATGTTTTAATAAGGAATCAGTGTTTGATAATGGGTGATAAAGCTTATTATGGTGTCCTGTGACTGGAGCATTTGGCAAATACCAGCTTTCCTGTACAAATGCTTTCAGAGGAACACTGCAAGACGACTTATTTGAGTAAGCAGGTCTGTCAGTATAAGCACAAACTCATGCTATATACTCAGGTATCTGGGTACCTTGTCAGTTCTTTAACTAAAAACCTTAGCAAAATTTGGGTTTGTGTCATTGCTTGAGCTGTGAGAGGGACCATGTAACACTGCAGCTTGGCACAGCATCTGACTGCAATTCTCGGTCTCTGACAATGTCACTGGGGCTGTTTGTGATAAGGGAACTTCTTCCTTCCAGCAGCACTGTAAGACATTTGTCCACGCCCAGAGGAACAAGCCAATGCCTGTGTATTGTCTAAATCCCATTCCAGTCTCACAGAATGGATGTGTTAGTAGCAATGTTATGTGGAATGATGCTCCTGACTTCCCTGCTGCCAGACTTTGTATCAGGCTAAACAAAATCAACTTTATCTGAGCCCATAATTACATTGAATGGTGATATCTAAGTCTGCCTGGCACTGAGCCAGGTGGCAAAAACTGCTGCAGAGGCTATAATCCAGACTGCTCTTCTCCCATTTATGTAAATTGTGTAAAGAGCTGGTGTATTTAAGAGATGAGAGCTATTTATCCCAAAGAGAAACAAAAAAATAAGTTAATATTTAGTTTGAGTGCCAAGCCTTCCAATGCAGATCATAGTATTTTGTGCATAAAGTGTACTCTGGCAAAGGTCCACAGCAAGCTTTGAAACATTTTATAGCAAGTGGTACTGCCACGCTGACATGTGCTGTGCTACACAGTGCCCATGTCTTTCTGATTATTCTTTTGCTGCTGAAAAAAAAAAAAAAAAAAGGAAATTGCAACTAAGAAACATGTTGCATATTTGAAATCATGTTTCTTCTCCATAGCTCCTCTTCAGCAGCTTTTCAGTTGCACATCCTCTGGCTTCCTTTGAATATAATGTGAAATATTCCTGCCACAGTCCACAGCATGTGCCTGGTCTAAATTGGTGTAGGCCACCCGTGTTCAGTAGAACACTTGGGTTTTGTTTGTTCGTATGCTCCCCATGATGGTACATGAAAATCTTTACACTTTTGCCCAATGTAAATGTAAAAAAACTACTTGCATGAAGGGTGCCTTGGATTATGGAACCAAAAATGTGTATTCTATTTCATTTGCTGAAAGCAGTTGGGGAGATGTTCTTCTTTATCTCTTGTAACTCTGGGAGGAGTGGGGCAGGTGCCTTTTGATAATGGGCCAACTGTTAAAACCAGGTGGGGCAGTGTTTCTTATCTCTTTTCACAATGGGCCATTAAGACTTCCCAAGCTGTTCTCCTCCCCAAAGCAGTACATCCACATCCCATTGTGAGATGCTCCACCCAGTGGGCGGAGCCAACCATTCCTACCTGGATAAAAACTGAGACATAGGAACAAAAAGGATCCAGCTTCACCAGATTCCTGGAGGAAGACTGGACCCTTCTCACCCACTGGACCCTTTTCTACAGGATCATCTCTACTCCACCAGAACCACATCTGCCACTCCAGGAGGATTCACTTTGGGACTGCTTCCAACACCCTGACCAACAGGGTGTCAGGTTGTAGCTCTGGCTCTGTCAGGGTTTTCCAAAATTGTTGTTTGTTTGCTGGTTCGGTTGGGTGGTTTTGTTTTCTACTACATTTGTACTGTTAATATTCCTAGTAAAGAACTGTTATTCCTATTCCCAAATTTTTGCCTGAAAGCCCTTAATTGCAAAATTATAATTTGGCGGGGGTGGGGGGTTTACATTTCCCATTCTAGGGAAAACTCCAGCTTTGCCTGGCTGATACCTGTCTTTACGAACCAAGACAAAGGGCTTGTTTAAGAAGCTAAGTATGAATTGTACTGTAACCAATTCAATAATCCATCCACATTTATTACTGATTTCTATTAAATGCATCGTGACTAAGTTCTGGGCTCTATCATGCTTTGAAGAAAGATGACAAGTTTTTTAAAAACATTTGGTTTTGTATAACAGGTATGGAATTCCAAATATCTCTTATGTGAGTTTTATGATGGAAGACAAAGAAACCAAATTGTGTCTACTCTGTAGATGTGGCCAGTAATAATATTTTAAAAACCCATAAAATTACCTATTTTGATTTTCCTTTGTATAGGAGATTAAAAAAACTATTTCTCAAGAAACTTGCTACCCAATCTTACAGAAAGAGAATGGAGGGGTTACCTTTAATATCCCCTCCAGGAATTTTCAGAAGAAACTCCTACAAGGATGCAACCTATTTCCCAGCAGATCCACATAAATTGAGGCCAGTGAGGTTTCTTTCCCAGAAAGTGTTCTGGTTGAGTAATTCCCTTGGTCTCCATGAGAGGCTAAAAGCCCTATACTGGTCTCTCTGGGTTTCTGCCTTTGATCACACACAAAAAAAGGAATGAACTTTTATCATACTACTCTTACGAAAAAAATAGATTTTCTGTGGCTGGAGCTTTTTTCATGTTCCTGGAAAAACATTTCCCTTTTTTTTTTTTTTTTTTTTTTGTACAGGTTCTTGATATGGCTTGCTTTTCCTCTGTGTATTATATACTATAGGGGAACATTTTAAATTGTATTCTCATCAGTGCAAAAATCTTAAGTTTCGTGGCTGCTTAGTTCAAAATTGGCAATGTAATGGTATACCAGAGGTTAGGAAACCTCAAGTGATTTTCACTTGTGAATAACTACCTACATTGTGTATCTTTTTTGGCAAACTAAGCATCTCTAAGTCAGAGAGCAAGTTTGGAACCTAAGGAACCAAGATGCCCCTTGGGACCTCTGTTCAAATACCAAATAGTTCAGTTATTGCCAGACTGATCCTGTGGTAATTAAAATGATCAAGATGAGCCTTTGCAGTAAGAGTATCTGATAAATGACTGAACAGAATATACAATAATGTACAAAAAAAGTACACAACACTACATCTTAAAACTGAAACAGACAGTGACTCTGAAAATTACAGTTAATACAGATAGATGGATAGATAGATAGATAGAATATAGATAATACATGCAGTAAATTTCCAAACTGTCTAACAGGGAGTGTGTTTCTTTGTTATTGAATACCTTTTTTGCATGAAAAGAATCCTCCATATCCAATTCATCTGTGAGCACCAATGTTTTTACTTCATTACTGTTGCACCACAAAACCTATTAACAGGAAGCACATGACTCTGGAAATGGATTAACTGAGAAGGATTCTCATTGCTTTGAAAGACAGTATGTACAACTTATAAAGTGAAATTTATTTTATTTATAATTTTATTTATTTGCTCCCTTTACTTGAATCATACTCTATTCTTCTTTATTTCAAGGATGACCTGCATGGACAAAGGTAATCGATGTGACATAATTTTCAGCTCTTTTAAAATTTTTTTATAGAAAAAACAAATATTCTTGATAATACAACTTTTGGCCTATTAACTGTTTGGGCTGACATTCAGATTCTCCCTGCCTGGAAGATGCACATCTTGAGTAATGCTTGAAATTATGACAATAATGAAACAAAACTTGAGCAATTTCTAGGGTAAAGGCCAAATTAAACTGGTCAGTTGTCGCTGCTAAAAATGTCAGGGAGTAAGAAAGATTCAACTAAAAATATATGATTTTATAAAACCTTCCTCAAAAACTAATTGAAAAGTCATTCTGGAAAGTCTTCTAAGATTTAGAGATTCCTATTGAAATCAATAGAGTCAGATGCAAGTGCAAGACAGGAGGTGTAGGCACAAATGAAAAATTCCTTGCAGATCATCTTGATCAGCTTGAACATCTACATGTTCAGTTGTGAAAAAAAGAGATGCATAGCCATTTCTTTCCAGAAGTAAAAACAATAAAATAAAAATCAATTTATTAATAAACAGTTGTTATTTGTGATACAGACTCTTAAGAAAATGATGTGTAATAATTTCAACCCTTTTGAGGATTGCTTCTGACCTCACATTCTAAAATGCACCTCTCAAGAAGAGGCAAATGACCTCCATTCTTCCAAATCAGAGGTTTCATCCCAAATGCAGAAGACATTTCAGCTGGCTCATTGACTTTGAGTGAGATTGTTTGCATACATAAATATAATACGTTGTTTAATTATGCCAAATTGAGCACAAGCCAAAAGCACTAAGAGAACAGAACTTCAAAGGACATGCTTCATCAAAGCAAGAATATATGAAGGAGAGTTTTCAGAATCTTTTGGTGTCAGGATTCATGTCACTGAGAAAAATGAGAAGATGTCAGTGTCCTTCATACAAAGATAATGAAAAGATTATTCCAGTGTATATGGAGCATTGTTTGCCTCTATTATTAAAGACCTTGGCTTGCTTTGAAAATGATCTCTGATGTTTCATTTTCCTATGATCTATGCACTGAATAGAAATCTCTTCATGGACTAGTACTCTTAATGAAGGTCCTAAATATATGGTAGCTGAATATATTAAAGCAGATTATTGTAATAATGGGGCATGAAAAAAAGGAACAAGAACTTTTTAAAACCTGAATTGGTACACAGCCTCTTGGTGGAAAAGGCACTGTTAGGTAAGTGATTTGCCACCACTGCAATATACTAAAGGAAAATTAAAGGAGTAAAGCTTCAGTATTTCTTCGTCCTGGAAATCTGTGTGATTAGGTCCTCAAAGACCTGATCCTCTGTGACCTCACTTATTTTGGTGAAAATTGAGTCGGTTCTCTTTTTCCTTAAGAGAGTTCCTCTGCACTGGGTAGTCAAAAATTTAAAGCCTGAGGGTGTTCACGCCTCTGTGCTAAACCCTAATTTGTCTTGATGGTGGTCTGGTAGCATATGCCAGGAGCATAGAGATTAACAATTTTCTAAAGGACATCTACAGAACTGCTGGAGAAGCATTATCCCCACTAAAAACAAAATTTCAACACAAACAAAAAAACTCTCACAAACAAAAACCCACGTGGCCTGGTATGATAACATCCTAGGTGGGTACTTTTCCAGAACTTTGCATTGGTGCAGAGTGACTCAGAGTTTAGTTCTCCCCACTTCTGAATACCATGACTGCCATGTGACATGTGACCACATTTATAGAGGAAAAATTACTTTTTGCCAAATCTTCGTTGTATTTGAAGGGAAAGGAAATATTTCCTGTTTACAAGTGTTTTTTTCATGTTCATCAACTTGCCAATAACTCTTTTTTCATCAGCTTGTAAGGTAAGTTAATACTTGCCTTGCTTTCTGGCTTTCATGCACATGCAGCCCAGCAGTGCTGTGCAACTGATCAATTTCCAGGACTCTGATGGAACCATGCTTGGAGGAAGAGGTTTAAGCTCCCTTCCCCTAGATGTTTTCAACCTTAAGAAAAGTTTTTAAAATCTAGTTTTGTGGTGGCTAATTGAGAAACTTCGCTTTCCAAGGTCCGTGAAACTGTCATCCTGGAAAGTAGTTTTTAAAGAACAAAAATCATGACACAGGATTAAATTAATGCTCTGTTTTCTGTAATTTACTACAAATTAAGTGTAATCATGTTCTTCCAGGGTTCACTTGTAGAGAAGATTAAATCTTACCTGACTGTCCAGCAACAGGTATAGCCAGGCTGAGATAAGAGAAAATTTTAAGAAATGGTTTTGTAATTTTCTTTCCAGTTTTGCAAATTTATTTACACTTGACTTAATTCATTTATTTTAATTTGAAACTGATTGCTAAATCAGACACTTTCTGCAGAGCATAATATGGTAACAAACCAAGTAATCATGTCTCTTTTGTGGAGTAGATGGAGCAGTGCAGTCACTGGTCTGTCCAGCATTAGTGAGAGGTAAACTGAGAGGGCACATGTTTCATTTCCTGCAGTAGCTGCACACACAGTCTCTAATGCTAAACCTGAGGCACTGAGCAATGTGCCAGGATGAGATGCTGCTCAGTGGAGTTCACCTCTGGGCCTCTAGCTTGGGGTGTGCATAACTCAGTCATTGATTTTTGGGGATTGTTTTAAAGCTTCTTATTCATTTTAAAGCATTTTATCTTCCAAAGGTGATTTTCCAAGTCCATTTTTCAAGGGTAGAAACTTCTTTAACTCCATTTTGCATTTAGGCACCTGAGAAATTTGGGTAAGGAGAGGGGGTGAACTTTGTGCTGATCAAACAAGGGAGTTGTTTCCATGGTGAACACCAGGCAGTGCTAGCTAAAAGCCTGCTGAGATCAGTAGACAGCTGAAGTGGTCAGCACTCCAGAAGATGATTTGCACTCCAGAAAATAATTTGGCTTTCTTAATTTTTGTGAAGAAGTTAAGGAGCCATATTATAATATCTGAAGTGATAAAAATACATAGGATTGTTAAACAAACTACTTTTCCATGGATCTCCATGTGTTTGCTTTAAAAAAAAATAAATATTACTGTACCTTTCACTGAACATCTTCAGGAGAAAAGCAGTTACATTCCAAAATTTTTATCAAAGTTCATATATAAATTAAAAAAAAGTTTCCTTGAAACTTCACTTGTAATTGCTGAATATGGTCTAGTTGCTCCTGTCGTCATGATACTCAATGAATGCTTCAAGGCCTAGAAAACATGTCTTTGGTGGAGATATATGCAGAAAGGTTCTGTGAGAATCTCAGAATGCAAGTTTTCCTCAAAAGAACATGGATACAAGTCAGTATATGAAAAAAAGGCTTCATTTAATGACAAGGAAAATCTCTGTTTGGGTGCAATCTAATGACATTTCACAGTGATACCATCACTTAGTACAAATACTGCACTGTCTATGCAGAACTTACTAGGTCTTCTCTTATTTTTCTAACTTCTATTTTTTCTTCATTCCTCTAGAACTTCATTGCACCCCATCACAGATCAGACTGTTAGATTATGACAAAGTTCAAAGTTCAAACAAAGCCCATCTTTGTTTTGGAGACTATGTGCCATTGCACATGTGCATGATATTTAACGTACTAGGACACTAGGAGTTAAGCCCACATACTTTCATGGAGAGCTGGAAATTTTTCACATGATTTCAGCAGTACAAATATGTAATAAACTTGGTTTTCTTTTCAAGAATTAGGAGTCACTGTACATAACATGTCCAAATGTTTCATGTACATCCCACATGCTTCAATTTGCACTGTGGTGTGGAAAGAGTCTGACTGATCCGAAACAGCTTATAAGTGCTCTACCTGCTAAAGGTATACATGCCTATAGACTGTAACTTCTGAAATTAGGTAAAATCAATTTCTCTGAGTTTCTGTTCACACAGAGTGTTTCCTCTGGGTTTTGTGTCAAATTTCACTTAAAATTCTTACAGCTGACCTTTAAATTCATGGAAATGCTAATGGACAGTTATTAGGACAGTGTGGGTGTTGCCATACTTATGTTGATGCCCATATTACATTAAATCCCCACATTCAGGCAATACAATCCTGAAACAGTTGATGCTAAATATCCAGTTGTCAGCAACAGTCCTGTCTATCCAAAAAGAGCACCTGGAATGATGGCCAATACCTTGAAAGGGCACAGTGCGTGAATAGTAACAAACCCACTTTAAAAAACACATGACACGTCATGTTGGAGGTTCTGATGTCCTCTAAACTGTTGTCTTGGTGCATGATCACTATTCATTTTTATCTGGTATGGCATGAGCAGTGAGTGTATGGTATGCATTTGTAAATACAGCACAGCACAGAAGAAGGAGGTGCAATCTCTACTTCACTGTCCAGTCTTAATGCCTCATTTATTTTCAGGGCACTAAAACAGTTACTCTTAAGGGTACATCAAAAAGCCTGTTTTGTATTTTTGTGGGGGTTTTTTTGGTTGGTTGGGGTTTTTTTTGTGGTGTTTTGGTTTTTTTTTGGTATTTTTGTGGGGTTTTTTTGTTGGGTTTTTTTGTGGTTTTTTGTTTGTTTGTTTGTTTTTGTTTTGGTTTTTTTTTGTGAAAAAGCTGGGCAGCAGGTATAGCTGGGTTGCTCTTGTTCTGAACTGTTTTTCAAGGGTTTTTTTTGAGTTAACCTCTCTTGTGATGTCTGTTCTAGCTCTGTTTGTTTTATGGTGGAAAGAAGGGTAAAAATATCAGAAGACTGTAGGTTATCACTATTCTGGCCTCCTCATCTTCCAGGTGGAATCTAAAAAAACCTATTATTATTATTATTTATCATGTATTATAAGTTATCCTACTACATAAATTCCTGCTAAATTGAGATATCTTGACTTGATCCAGCTAGAGCTCAGCTGATGCATGCCAAAGAAAATGACTTACATGTTTCTGTGTTCAGCATAAATATGGTTTTGGATTTTAAAATGAGAATAAAGATTTGAGAGCAAGCTAGGAATTAAGATCACTATTTCATCTGTGTTCTCCTTTTAATTGGGGAAATTATAAGACATTATTAAAAAATCAGTTAGTGATAGATGAATGAAATGGTGCCACCTTAGAGCACTTCCCAATTTATTGTCTTGTTTTCTTCACGAATCTCTTCCTTTATATATGTAACAAAATTATTAATGATTTGAAGTGTTTGGGCTTTTTTTTCTACTGTTGCCAGAAAAGTATCCCGCTGAGAAAAAAAGCTTTGATGCTTGTGCTGTATCCCTCTGGGAGTGCAGACCTGGAGCAGGTAAAATGAGGTGGCTGGGAAAACGACTGGAAATGTAATCACAGCGAAGGGAAGGCTCTGGGCGCACTTGGATCTCATTGCTGCTGGAGCTATGCCTTCACTTCTTAGTAGAGATCCCAGGGAAATGGAAAGTGGTGGAGAGAGCCTGAAGGACAGTGTTCTGATGGTCAGGAGTCCTGGGCTCTTCCTGCTCCTCCTCTTTGTGTGACCTTCAGTTGAGTCTCTCTCCCACTGTGATTCCTGGGCACTCTGGTACTGTTTGCCTTCCCCAGCTGACAGCTGTGGTCTCCTGGGAAAGGGGCAATTCTATCAATAGAAAACATTTTACATGCTTGGCTTTCCACATTAGGAAAAGAGATGTATGTGTGGAATCTTTCTTGATCAGATCCTAATGTGTCATTAATTTTGTTTCACTCCAAAGTGTGGTATTTGCTTTGTGCTGATCGTCAGGAAATGAGCTGAAATACGAGTCCTAATGAAAGCAGCAGTCATTATTTTAAGTGTATTTTTGTGTTTAATTTATAAGCACCAGTGAAAGTCAGATAATGAAGTGATCAATCATTTTCAAATAAAAATATTATCTTGTAAAAATGTCTAATCAGTGAGATCAGAGCACTAGGGACTGCTTTTGCGAATAAAACCAGAAGCCCAAAAGAGTATGACAGCCTTAATGATGGTAAAAACACACCACCCAAACCCATCTACCCCTCTTTTAGTTACTCTGGGGTGGTGCGTTTTTTTCCTGATTCTAGTCAAATGGTTTATTCTGTACTCCCCCTCCTTCCTTGTACGGTTGGTTTAGTCCTTACTGTGTCCCTTTACACAGCTGTCACTCACCCCTCGGATCCACCCTTTGTTCTGGATTGTTCCAAGCCACTCCTCCTTCCCACCTGTCAATCCTACCCTGTGCCAGTCCCTCCTACTCTGGAAATCCCCTAATCCTGGACACCCCAGTGGCTGGTTCAAATTATTCCCCACCCTCTGTGCTTCCCCATTGGTCACTGTGCTGTAAATCCCACCTTATGATCCTCCCCTAAGTGTACCTGACTGGCTAAGGATTTGTACCCTCCCCTGAGACCTCCCCTGTTTATAAGTCAGTGTAAGCCTGTGTCTGGTGTCTTTGCCTCTGCCCTTCCCTCGAGTTACGTTGGCTTTGTGTTTGTGTAATAAAATTGATCCTGGGAGTGGCAAGCAGGGCCTGTCTGTTCTGTCCTACCCCACTCATCTGGTGGATGACAGATGATTCTGTTCTGGTCCAAGGACACTCAGGAACCCCAGGGGAAGTGTCACTGCCCCCTTGCTCCTGGACTAGAAATGTACTGCAACATTACTCTTTTGATATTAAATTTGTAATTGGAATCCTTGATCACCCAGGCAAGAAATACCCATCAACAATTCCTTGATTGAGTAACAATAGTTCTATATAGATTTCTAAATGTTTTACTAAGAGCTTCGCTTCTTGTTCTATAAACTTTGGGATGTGTCTTTTTATTGGGGAAAAATGGCAAAGGAGAAAAATTACAAATAGATTTTTAATATCTACATATATAAAACTTGTCACAATTGAAAAAAACATGGGAACTGAAAGAAGAGGTGTGGCGTGTGGCATATTGAAAGTGGTGGAGAGACCCTACTGATAGTGATGACTTCATGTCATGACTGATAATTAACCTACTGATAATGATGACTTCATGTCACTGACACACCATCTTTCCAGGACTGACATTACTCAAATAATATGGGAAACATGAAATAGCGATGTGTATTTTTAAAAAAGTCCCAAACAAATAGAACTTTGTTTGAATCTTTGCCAAACCACAGAATGAAATAGTTTTATAATTTTTCAGGAATGGTGTGGTGAGCTCACAGATGTTTTGGAGGAAGGAAAGATAGGAAAGAAAATGTGCAGGTTTTTTAAGTGGGACCAATAAGCACATACAGTTGCATCTGGGTGGAAAGCTGCCGCTTAAATTTCTTCATTTGTGACAATGCCCACATAGAGCCGTGTTTGTCATTGCAGGAATTTCACAGTTCAGATGCAGATATTTTAAGAGTCTGCTTAGATGTTACTGGATTTAGTGATGATTTTCCTGATCAGTATGCAGATTAATGGAAACAAGAAAATGGCTGACATCAATATTATAATAAAACTTTAGGTAAAGTGTTTTGTAGAATACCATACCATCCTCCACAATTTTTTTTCCTGCACTGTGGATAGTCTCTTTTGTTTGCTACTGTAGAATGGTTTTCAAGACTTAAGCTATCCTTAGAAGTTTGTTTTGATGAAAGTGTGTGCAAAGAATTCTCAGGTCTGTGCTGAAGAATTCTCAGCTGTGCTGTTTACATTGATAAAGCTCCTAGTGAAACCTGTGAGAGTTTTATCTGACTTAACATTTCAGGGTTTAGTTCAAGAAAATGAAGAAAAGCCTGAAATAACAGACAAAAGGAAATTCTGCATATTCAACAGCAGAGAACTTGATTTGGCTTATCTACCCACAAACAAGATAGAAGAAACAAATGCCAAGGCCATCTGGTCTCATTATCCCCATCTAAAAGTTGTGCAAAAGTGTTTTAGAAGGGGTGATGATGGAAAAGCTGAGTTCTCAGGTATTTCAGTTCATCCTTTCATGCCATGTTTTAGCACAATGTACTGGTGCTACAGTGTGTCACATCTTCTGGAAATTTCTTTAAATTCAATTTAAAATGTTATTTTTTTTCCCAGTTAGAAAATCATAACACTGAAGTATCTTGAACTTCTGTTTTTCTGTTATTATATACAAATTGCATATGTATATCATACTACATTTGTGAGGCTTTCAGGAAAGAATCACTGCTGTCCAGCCCAGCAGCAGCAGCAGAAGAGGTGGACAAAGCAGAGCTAATGTGTCCCTCTGCAGAGACAGCATGATGTTTTACAACAGGACTCCCATTTCAGGGGGTCTGGCAGTGCATAGCAAGGAGGGAAATGCTGGGAAATGTGGTTTTGGGGATTATGTATTGTCTGTGTTGCATGGATCCTGGAGCCATCCTCTACTCTGTGATGAAAAGATGTGCAGGCACATCTGGGATGTACAGACAAGTCTTCTGACCTTAACATGGGTCTACCTAGGCTACAGTTATGTGGAACATACCTCCATTAAAAATGTAAAGTGGGCTTGAAGAAAATAGGTTACTATAGAGTATCTTCTGTGTAAAATAAACAGGGGTAAGAAATCTCTGATTGATTTGGATTGCAGTTACCCTTCTCCTTGTATTGGAGAACTTAGGATGCTGTTTGAATGAAGGGGTATCTGGAATGTTATGACTGGTGGAAAGCATTCTTTGCAATATTATCTGAAGATGCATGGAGTTTTAAAATAACTTCAATGGTAACCCATAGCTTAATAATCTCTTTACTGAGAATATTTTCTTGCTCATTTGTCATAAAATATAAATCTAGAAAAGATTGTACTCACGTGTTTTGATTTCTCATATTGACAGTGTATAGATCTTTGTAAAAGTTCCCATTTTGGAGTGATATGTTTGGAAAATTGGTGATGAAAGATTTTGTTGTTGACAGATTTCACTGCAACATTTGGTAGGTCCTTTGTAATCTCCATCAGTTGAAATGCAGTAAGGCACTTTTGCTTATTTCAAATGTAATGAGATTTATCCATGGCTTTATCATTATTGCCTTGTCAGAGTGCAGATACTGCAGTGTTTCACAGAGTAAAAATTGATGGATGTTGCTTGGATATCATCAATTACTATCAGTGGAAATGAAGTTTTAAAACTTGTAATGTCATCAGAATGTCCCTGGGGGGCAACAAGACCTCAAGCATGTTGGACCTGCAGGCGGTTTGAACATGGGGAAGTCAGGCAGCCACATTCAATTCCAGATGTTCCAGCTGCATCATCCTCATGTTCAACCTCAGGTGTGTGGAGGGTCACAGCAGCCCATGGTGGAGATGCAAATGCACAGACCCCATCTAAAAGGGACAGGACAAAATCACAGAAATCATGAAAACAAAGCAAGCTCCAAATATTTGGACTACTGATACTACTGCTCCCAATGTATGGAGAAATCCAGCAGGTCTTCAGGGTTTTGCACAATGCTGATGTGTGCCTGCTATCAGCAAAAGTGGAGACAATACATTGACCAGATCTTCCACAACCAGCAGCTTCAGCTGCTGCTCACGAAGCCTGATCTTTCCCAGGGCACATAGTTATAGCTGAACCAAAGAGAAGGACATGAGAATATTCATTTGGGAAGAGAAAACAACCACAACCACCATTTCTGGCAGAGACCTTGTGCCAGTATTTAAAATAATATCCAGATGGCACTGGTTCCAGCTGGGACCCAAGACAACAAATGCTTCCACACACAGTCACCAAGTGTGGGTCTTTGCTATCCTGGGCAATTGTCAGTCAGGTGAGGATGCACCAGTCTTCATTGATCCTGAAACATGGTGGTTCCTCAGCCTTGCTTAACTTCCACATTAGCTTTGTTTTTTCCTTCGTGATATTTGCTCTATCCTGTTTATGTCACTATTTACTATTTACTCCACAAGATACTGACTTAGGTTCTGCCCTTTTTTTTTTTAAGGGTTTTTTAATGTTTCATATATTGCCTGGCATTAGCTTTATTAATTATTTCACATCTCAATAACTGTTTTTTAAATAAAGCTAAGCCAAGGATGAATAACTCTGCCATAGTGGTCACAGTAGCTGTATCTCAGACTAGGGGTTACAGTGGCATGGCAATGGAGTTATTAGTGTTTTGTATTCTTTTTGTCTTAAGACAAAAAGGTAAGGCTTCCAAAAACCTGAGAAAATTTATAACAAGGCACCTATCCATAGCCATTCCATTTATGACACATGCATAGTAATGCACATGAAGTAATGTGTTCAAAAAACCCTGGATCTTAAAACTATTAAAATTTGATTAATGATTTAGAAAAAGAAATAAACCCTCTGTTCTGGGTTTCCATTGTAGTTTTATTTTGCTTTATTGATGTGTGCCTTTGGAAGGATTCAGCAGTTCACTACTCAGGGGAAATATGATATTAGTGCTTGGGGAAGAGCATTTTTGAAAATTAGGATTTGAAATTTCAAACCAGAAAAATCTGCACTACAATGGGAAAGGTGGAGTTTAAATGAAATCTCAACTCTCTCTTTATACTTGATGTGATCTCTTGGGTTTTTAGGGTTTTAGAAATTGCACACTGAGTCAGATTTTAGCTTGAATATTGAAACTAGTTTCCATTAGTAATTTTTTATACTTGCATAATTAATTCTAGAGTTTTTCACTGTCCTTGTAGTATTTGTGAATCAAGAATATTCATATTTTGTGTATCAAGAATACTCATAGATAAAAAAATATTAGAAAAAATTTTGCTGCAGACAGTGGAAATTATTTTAAGCATGCAAAATCAGACAATTTAAATTATGAAGTAATTGTCCCATGAACTTTGTATCACATGGTATTGGTAGAATATATAGATCACATGTATAATCATGATCTTATGATATAAAAATATCACATGACTTAAAAAATATATAAGTTTGCTGATAATTATTTCCATCTTTCGTACATTTCCAAACAAATAAGGTAAGGCCTCTGTCTTCAAAAACAGTTTGGGAAGTGTCAGCCTTCAGCTAAACGTATAATTCTGTGGGATGAGTGTACATGCTTGTCAGATGTGAGGCTGAAGGATACACTGCATGTCATAAAGTTGCAGCCAAGGGAAGGAAATCTGCATATTACCTTGAATCTAAGGAGTAGCCCAGCTGAGGACAGTGCAAGTACATCTCTCCAGAGAAAAAAATTGTGAATAATTCTGCAATTTGCTGAGTTCCAAAACCACCGCAGCCATTATAATTTTCAGTAAAGTGAAAAATGGAGCAAAATTCAGAATTACTTCAGATGGGCAAACATTTCAATCATTACTGATTTTTTGGCTGTTATACAGTTATAATCTGTTCAGAGCATTGTACATCATATTTCCTGGTTTTGCAGATGAATGGAATACACTTCACTCAAAAGAGAAAGAAACAATGTGTTTTATGAAGGTAAAATAATGATTTGATAGAATTCAATAAATTTAATGGAGTTTATAACATTTATGACAGTGGCTGGAAAAGACTTAATAAGCTTGATGGCAAGGTTCATCTTACTAGTTACTGTATGGAAGAAACAGAAAGAAAAACTGGGTTAAAATCAAGTTAGAATGGTTAATGGAATTAGTAATATTTTAGCATTAATTCAGGATAATATCACTCACTTACTGAGGATCTCTCCACATTAAGCAAAGGTATTTTAGTCTCAGGTAAAGAATCTTTACCTTGAGAGATATCCTTGCTCAAAGGGTGAGTCACCTGATGTGCAGACCAGCTGCCGTTGAGGGAGAGCTCAAACTGGGCCCATCCTGATGGTAATATTTACAGAGGTGAGAGCAAGATAGCTGTCCTCATGCTAGCTCTAGGGTTTTGTTCTGTACTTTGGTTCTCTTGCACTTTTGGGTTTCAAAACCACCTTTCAAAATATGTTTCAAGACGCTTCCATTCCCCTGCACGAGATCCAGAGTCTTTCCAGCTTGCCAGGTCACCCCAAGGCCATGAGTCCTCTCGCTCCTTACCCAGCCTAAACCAAAGTACCTGGGTAGAAATTTGTGATCAACAGCAGGTGTGCATCATTGCCAAGGATAAAGGATGGAAGTAAAGTAAGATGGTGCATGATATGGATTTTAACAGGTTAGCATGGCTTTTGCAGAATGACAGATAAATAGAGATGCTGTGGTCTGCTTTTATGTTGTTCTCAGAGCAGCTCAGACAGACCTTAATATTCTGTCACTGCAAACTGTGTATCAATTCAGTGGCACCTTGTGTGGTAAAACAGGATGTGCAACTAAATATTTGCCTTCAGTTGTCTCTGCACCTTGTTCACAAGGCCAGTTATTATATTGACTCACAAAGCACCCATTAGCTCTGAGATGATACACATGAGCAAGATGCAAGATGGGAAATGGGGTTCTTCAGCAGAAGCTGATTTCTTTTTGTCAGAAGCTGATAAAAGCCCACAGGAGAAGAGAGAGTACAATTCTGAAAAGTGAAATGGAGTTTAATGGTAATTGAAACTGTCTGTGGTTCCTTCATAGTTCTTCATGATGGCCTAGTATAATAATATGTAATTTGATGGGTTTTATCAGCCTTGAAAGAAGACTGATAATGAGTTAGAGTAAAAAAATCTTACTATTATCTTCACAGAAATGTTCCTGAAACAAGGCAGGTATTGATTTGGTCAAATTGCAGTAAATTTTATTGTAGGAAATGGTGTTCTTGTTATATTGAAGTCAATTGCTTGGTACTTGTTACATCTCATGGTATTAATGCGTAACTTTTGAAGAGATTCAGCTTTAAAACAGAATTCATAAGTTCCAGAGTTTAATAGTTACAGTATCAGAAATAATTATGTTATTAATAAATACTTAAAACTGACTCTGTAAGAAGCAGATATTGCCTGAACTTTGTCCAAATCTGCTTGAATTCCCAGGAAGATCTAAGTTTTTTTAGTGTAATCTGGATGTGGAAGTTTTTAATGCCTTGAGATTCAGAAAAATTTAAGCCTTACTTAATTTTCTAGGTCTCATATCTTTGAACAGGTTTATCTTTTCAGAATTAGCATTTATCCTTCTATTACTTTTGTGTTGTTTCCCTCATCACTTTTTTTTTTTTGTCTGGGGCAGATATTGTTATTGAGATTCTCAATTCAATAAATGTTGGATTCTCAACATTTTACACAGCACTAGAGAGGTTTTGGAAAAAAGTCAGTTTCCTGTTGTTTTCATCAGATTTCATCTACGGTAAACTTTTTATAACTTTGTTGCTAATATACTTCATACTCACATTTTCACTTATGAAGAAAACTGTGCATCAGTTTTCCATGTGCAGTTACATTTAGTGCAGTTAAACTAAAGCTAATTTGCACTTGTGTATAAAAACCAGGGCCAGACAATACCTGTTGTTCTCAATAATGGAATCAGCTTTGAGAAAACATATAATTAGACTATTCTTTTTCAAAAACTCTTTAAAGGTATTTTTGATTTTTGTGTTGTATTCCCTGTTTATTCTTTGCATAGATTGTAAACCACAGTTTTCTGCTACATTAAACTCAGCCTGAATTGATCTTAGAAGAAAGATCCTGGCAGAGTTTCTGTGTTTAGACCAAAAAGTTTAAATTTGTCATGGATTTATGTGAGATACAGAGTATGGCTGCAGCAGGTAACAGCTGTGTAATGAGGATTAAAAAAAAAAACAGCAACAAAAAATCCTGTGCCAGCTAGGCAGGATTTAACTCTTTGGTTGGCAGGTGTCACAGCCCCTAATGTTCATAACACAAGCAGGCTTGATTAGTGGGGATGTTCTGATATTTTAACACACAGCATTCTGTTTTTGATGTTACTTCACCTAAAACAAGACAACCCCCCCCCCCAAAACGTTAAAAAAACCCAACAAGCAACCAACAAAACAAAACCAAACACATCCACAAAGCAAAACACCAAAAATAAATTCATTCAGCATGGATAATAAAATTTATTCAAGGAAAGTGAGCAGATTTGTTTGTGCAGTTTCACAGAGACTTGCTGCTCCTTGCACATCACAGTACAAGTGTAGCACTGTCCTCACTGAGCTGTCCTGCTGCAGAGGTGTGTGGCAGGTAACACAGGGGGATCTGTAAAGACTTTGTGCTCCAGAAGAAACACAGAGTTTGCATGGAACATGGCCCTCTGCCTGCCAGCCACTTCCTTTCCAGAAGTAAGGAAAACAACTGTTTCTGCTTTCTAGGATTTTGTCCTATATGTGAGTTCAAGGTATTTGACTGCTTTGGCTTGTTCATGAGTATTGTATGCTTACTGGAGTTAACATACAACTAATGCTGATAGGAAGCAGTTTCTCAATAAAAGCCTGGAATTAACTACCTATAAGGCAACAGTATTTTGTACATTAGTTTCAGCTAAAATTTCAGTTTCACAAACACTGAAAAATCTATAGCCAATACAATAGCATTCATGTGTTATGCATGAGATATAGTGTATTTCTCTTTCTGGAGTCCATTTCTGTGGGTGTGGGGTAGCACTCAAGAAAACCACTGAGAATGTAAACAAATCAGAATATGACAAACATCTTTCATGGTCATAGGATGTAATTCTAGATGGAATTGTTTTTGTAGTTAATTACTGCAGTTCTTAAAGTAAAAAAAAATTATGATGTCTTAATTAGAATAACAATATAGTTTCAGTTTCTACTGAAAAGCAAAAGAGCCAGCAGAAAATAATAAAAAAAAGAAACTATAAACAATAAACAAGGAAAGAAAATTATGTTGAAATGAAGCATTGTTGTGTTTATTTATTCTGTGACTACTTAATAATGATAACTCTAAGCTGCATCCTTGTACACATTAATGATAATGTAAACATCCATTGCCCAGTATTAATTTGCAAGGGAAAACAGATAGAAAGATCTAATGAAGGAATGATAAATTATGAACTTATTCTTACAAGCCAACTGGATTGAATACAAGTGAATCTTTGAAACTTTATTTTACTAAATTGCCACTACAAAAAGGTGGTGTGGACGAGAAACATGCAATTTTATTTCCCCAAAGTAAATTCAAACAGAAGGTTTTAATGTAATTCCTACTTCTATCTCCCATCAAGTTTGATGCTCTTCTTTTTCAGCTACTGCTTCTGAAGGAACTGGAAAGAAGCAACTAGGATGTACTGGGTAGGAGTTTGTGTAGAATAACTTGTTTTCACAGGTGTGTGGAGGCTGCTGGTGCTGTGCAGTGAGGTGTCTGACTAGCCAGCTGCCTTTGGACATTTATGGTCACTGTCCAGGCTCAAATGTGGACTGCCAGCTGTTAAAGAAACCTGTAACCACTCTGATATTAAGAGGAAGAAGGAAAGTGCTTCAGCTTCACAAGTAACAGTTTCCCTTGCATGCATGTGTTCCTTTTAAATCTGATGTACTGGCTCTGAGATTTATGAGCTCCACTGCACACAGCAGCTGCTGACATAAGCTGCAGACACAGAGTTGCTCTGAATGGCTGTGCCAGGGTATATCAAGAAACAGGAGAGGAAATTGAAATGGCAAGACTTTGGAGGTGGTTGATGAGGCTGGCTGATAACTCCCACTCTGGAGGGAACCGTATGGGGTGCTTCTGCAGGAGAGGGAAAACAGGCAAGCAACTTGGAGAGAGTAATGGCAAACATATTTTCTTGCTGTTTATTAATATGCATTCTGAATGTCTGTGTTGGTGACTGTGAGGCCATTTCGAGGAAATGCAAAAAACGACCTTCTGTTGTAACCAAGGAAACATATCTCAAGTTTAGGGCACAAGTCTCTGAGAGCAATCCAGCTCTCCTTTCAGCTACCTCTCCACGTGCATTGCAGCAAGGCTGCTAGGAGGGATGAGCTCTGTAGGTGAGAGGCCTGTTTTGCAAAACCCTTGTTTCTCCTAATGAACTTCGCAGGATGTGGAGCCGAGGATCCACAATGCACCAGGTTGCTGCTGGGAAATAGCTGCAACTTTCAGGGAGAAGGAGGAGAACCTTCTTTCAGCCCTGTGGTTTGACTTCTCAAGGTTCTGGCAAGACCAACCTCATGGGGCACCTGCCACTGAGAGCTCAGTTGCCACCCCTCTGAGGTCCTGCTTAGGTGGCTTTTCTGTCAGAAACTAGGATAAACATTTAATTTCTTCCCCCAAAAGATGTGAATCCAAGAGACACTGTTTCTCAAAAACTTACGGGTTTTTTGACTTTTGAAATATGTAGAGGGGAAAAGAACGTAAGGAGGCAGGCCCGTGCATGGTGGATGGGAGGGTTTGGGGAAGGGGCTCCTGGTGGAGCAGTCTGGCTGTGGGAGTCACCAGTGCCACTGCTGCAAGGTAGCAGGGTGTGCTGTGCCATGTGTCCTGAGCTGGGGCAGCTTCTCCTTCCTGCATTCTCTTTGGTGAAATGTTCCCCTTACAACTAGCGACGTTTTCCTGGCTTGCTGCCAATGTGAAGGCCCACCCTAATGCCTGTGAGAGATGGGACCAAACAGCAGACAAGTGAATTGCTTCTTTCATAGCAGGATCCTTCCCTTATCATGGTTTTATGCAGTATGTTATATTTCAATTGAATTCCAGTGTAATTTTTTTTTTTTTAATATGCAAGTCTATTCAGACTTCTTTTTCTTCTGCTAGAGGATGAAAATAACAGAATGAAATCATCAATAGGAAACTTCTTAGTTTGATTTATGAGAAAAAACATTTTGGGAAATCTATTATGATCATTCATTTGGAATGGGTAGGATTATTTCACAGCTTTGCATATAAAACACATCCATTTACTGGATAAATGTAATATGAAGGTGTCATTAGAAACATAAATGAGAAGCTGGAACTGGGCAGGTGTTTAACCATCTATTTTAAGCAAAATTTTTCTGATATAAGGAAAAGCATAAAATTTCACATGTAAAATCAAAATGGAAGTTTACAGGTAAGTGTAGCTGAACTGTCAGTCTAAAAAACTATCTTACTATTACCTAAATCTTAATGTAGAAAGACAAAGTCTAGGAGAAAAATAGACCTTCTCTGAGGTGTTTTTCTCAGAAGGTCATGTCTCCTCTCATGTGGTCACCTAAAAAAATAGTCCACCTACCATAATAATCTTAGAAAATATTATAGGGAAAAGATTAGATGATCTGTCATCAGTACAGTGATCTGGCAAAAAAACCAACCAACCAACCAACCAACCAACCAACCAACCAACCAACCAACCAAAAACAACAACAAAAAAAAAAAAAAAAAACAAAAAAAAAAAACACCACACCAAAAAACCAACAAAAACCAAAACAAAAACCAAAACAAACAAAACAAACAAACAAAACAAAACAAACAAACAAAACCAAACCAAACCAAACCAAAAAAAAAAAACAAAAAAACAAAAAAAACAAAAAAACCCCCAAAAAACAAAAAAAAACAAAAAACAAAAAAAAAAAAACCCCCAAAAAACAAAAAAAAAAAAACAAAAAACAAAAAAAAAAAAAAACAAAAAAAAAAAAAAAAAAAAAAAAACAAAAAAAAAAAAAACCCAAAAAAACAAAAAACACCACAAAAACCAACAAAACCAAACCCATACAAGAATCCAGTCTTGACACCGAGGCTGCAACGTGTACTAACAAAAACAGAATTTTAAACTTAATATAAAATTAAGTCATATAGCTAATTAAGCATGATTTTCCCATATAATAAGAATAGTGAGGGGAAAGGTAGATTTGTGGTATCATGCTGAACAGAAGCCAACTATGACAGGGGAGGCAGAGTCTGGCAGTTTTAGTCAAGAAGTAAAATGGAAGGATAGCTCCAATTAGTACAAGATGCCTGGTTTCATGTGCCCTCTCACAGATCCTTCTGGGACATCCTGTCACTTGAAAACAAGTCCTACTGTTACTTATACAGATCATAGCTATTATTTCCACTGCCTTGAACCCTGCTGAAAGTGGGTTGGAAATATAAAACCCTATTTTCAGCTTTTAAAGTAAGAGAAATAGATTCCAGTGGAATGAAGTATAAATTTAAGTGATATAGATAAACTGGTATATCTGAAATTCCACCTCTTTCAATGTTGTCTCTTACATCTCATTAAAGCTGACAACTACTTGCATATGTATCTTGCTTCCTAACTTTCCAGATAAGACTGATGTTGTTTAAAACTGTAGATGCATTTTCTAAGCTGGAAATGCTTCTGATATGTAATTTTGCAATGAATTAAATTTTTTCCCTCCTCCTGGACATCTTAGAATTAATATTTTATGTAAAGAAATAATGTGAGCTTTTCCCTCTAATAGCTTTGCTTTACATGCTTTACAAAGAGAGAGTAAAATGCTGAAGAGGTACGGATGTTCTTTGATGATCTTAGGTTATTTATAAAGGTAGTAACAAGGTGGTTGATTTTGGGCAAGTATGTTATTTTGTTTGAACTCCACAACTAGAACTTCAGTGCTTTGTGAATTTCTGGGAAATTCACAAAAAATTCCAAGTAAAAACATTTGGAGAAACAAATAAGAAATTTTGAAGCTTTCTCCATTTTCTATTTTGTGTAAAGTGTTAATTTTCATTATTGTAAGGATGTTAAGCCTACAAGAGTCTTCTTTCGTGCTATCACTGTGCTGGCATGTGATCATTACATGAGCTTATTTCAGTCTTGTAAAAGTTACCAAGAGCTGCTGCTACCTATATTGTTGTAGAGTCTCAAAATTTTATAGAAATTAACCTTAAAATTAAAAACAGATAGCAAACATTAACAAAAAAAAAAAAAAAAAAAAAAAAAAAAAAAAAAAAAAAAAGTTTCTAACCATTATGTCATAATAGGGTAGGCAAAGAAATGATAAAAACTGATAGAGATGGAAATCCTCTAAAGACATTTTAATTTTAAATTCAAACTGGTCAATATAGATTTATAATTTCAACAATAATTTCAAATCTTTTAAACAAATATTTTTCAAATCAACACAGATAATTTTATTTCATCAGAGTTATTGAACATTTGTTTTGCATTTCATTCAAAGAAGTTTTTTTACATTTAATTTGCTAACACTGTCAGTGAAAAACTGATATATGAACAGTTTAAAAGGCCAGACTTTCCGAACAGTTAATTTCACAAGGTTTGTAGAAACCTACCCTAAGATGCCTGGCCGCTCTGTTCTAGTAGATCTTGCTTGAGTTGAAGCACGTGAAATATCAGGGATCATGGTTTTGTATCTAGTATGACAATTTTTCAAGTTGTGAGTCTTGTCCTTTAGAACTAGGAGCAAAATAAGAACACACTTTTCAGCTTAGAATTTTCTTTTTTTTTTTTTTTTTTAAATTTCATATCCCCTAAACAAGTCCTGCTTCCTCATGGAATACTGGCCTTGTCTCTGGATGAATGGGTAGCACTGAAAACAAAGTGATGAAGCTTTTCCCTGTGACCTTGGATTGCTTATGCTGTCCAGTTAGCACTCTGCTCTTCACCTGCAGGAGTGAAGTATTCTGAGATGCTGAATTCTGAGCTGCTCTGCCATGTTCTTCATCTGCAAACTACCTTGCAACATCCCATGTTTCTCCTGCATTGCCTGACAACTGTTTGGCTGGGGCTCTTTGCTCCTTGCAGTGTGAATGCAAACCTTTCAGCCTCATAATTATTTTTCTTCTTTTATTTCCTCCCTCTTTTTCAGTAAATGAAACTGCTGCTCTAAAAGATATTGGTAAAAATTTAATATAGATTTGAGTTCTGATATTGCTAGGCAGAGCTGTCATTTATTCAAACTGGTAGGGGAGAACTGCCTGCTTGTTTAATTTGGGCTGTTCTCCTCCTTTCCTTATACAGAGTGAGGGCTCAGCAGACATCAGGAGGAGACTGAGGATGATGCTTTGTCATAGCAGCTTTCTCTGGAAAGGTACCTGACAAATACACAAGCACATATAGTATCAGAACTCTGCTGAGGGGTGAATCAGCTCTTCTGTTCTGTTCTTTATTGGCCCCACATGACACTTGCTAGCTTTGGCTTACTCTTAATTGATAAGTTAATAGTTTATGTCTCTCTGGCACCTCTTGGCACCTTTGTGCATATCCAGTGTGTCTCCAGGCTGTTTCATTCTCACTTCCTAACTTCTCTAGTTTTGCTCATTCCACATAGCCTGAAAATGGGTTTGCTGCTCATCTCCAGGAGAGCTTTCAGAAATGTAAAACTGAATTTTGGACAGGTCTTTAATCTCTGGGAGAAGCACTGCATTGAGCAGGGAATGTCGGGTAGATGTTTAAAATGGCCAAACTCTGGGAGTTTGCCAGAGCAGGTGTGTGCAGGGAGCCAGGCTGTGAGCTGCGTGTACAGGAATGAGAGAAGAAAGATCAGGTCTGCTTGTTTTTTGTCTTGAACTGGCTGGTTCAGCTGCTGGAGGGCACAGTGCCTGAGCACCTCCTCTGAACAGGCGTATTTTTTCATTACCATGGGACTGAGATGCTATTACCCCATAATCTCTGAGTACTCAGGTACCTTGTGACATGCATAGCTTAGACAAAGCTCTTTGTAATTGAGGGATTGGTTGCTATGGGCTGCTTTAGATGTCTTCTGACGTGAGGGAATACAACATTGTTTAGCTAAAGCTGCACAAAAACTTTCAAAATCCTTTTTATATTGAACTCCTAAATTTTATATTTCAGATTTTAAATCCCTTTAATGAAGGAAGGATAAAGTTTAAAAATACTTAAAGTCTTAAATTTGCTGCATAAATCATAAGTATTTAGCTCTCATACATGACCGTAGCTTTGAGGTTAGCATGCACTGTGGAAATGCATACATTCTTTGAAATGTGCTCCTCATGATCTGATTCCTCAGTGTCTCACTGTGCTTCACCTCTCAGTAGAGTATATGCCAGGTGTAATCAGAATTGTTGGTGACTTGTACCAGAAGGGCTAAAAATGAGGGCCAGGCCAGCCTGGGCAAGGTCAAAACCTCCTTTAGGAGTTACACAATCCCATCTGCCACATTTGCACAATTTGAGGCAAGCAGTTTCCAGAAGTGTCACATCTGACCCACAGCTTGCTACAAAACTTGTCTTCCTTTCTCCCAAAAGGACAAAAGGTCTCAGAAGAGATTGCTGAGATTCACTTGCTCTGAGGCTGACTGTAGAGGTGGAGAACATATCCCAAGGTGGCACAGACAAAATGAATGGGTCAAACTTCAGCTTGATATAAAAAAAATAAAATAACGTAGGGTGCAAGCCATTGTCACAGGTCAAACAACACAGATCATAGTGCCTCAGGGCGAGTGTAGGAAATTTATTTGATACGTGAGGAGTTCTCCTAATGAAATATTGTAGGGAATGGAATTTTCACTTTTAGGGGGAGTTTCTATGGGTTAATACAAGCAAACAACTAATGCCACATTCTATTCAAGAAACCCAGCTATTTAACATGGCAATTGGTCTATCTTGAGAGCATTTTAGTATTAAGGAATGTTAATTATAGCAAGGGATTATGAAATGCAGCACATTTCTGCAAATGTACTACAAATATTGAGCCCTGTGTAAATTATATTTTAATTTACAAATAGTCCCTTTATGGATCCTGCTGCTCTCTGTGTCCAATGAAAACAGCAGGATGATCTGTTCTGTAGCAAGAACCAGCACTGGCCTTTGAGAAAATCAGGCATACACATGAATCAATACTAACCCTTCTGTTTTCTTACTTGCCTATAAGAAAAGGGCAGCAAAGCTCATTACTGGTCATCCATGTATATACACTCTTGACTCTGCTGTATAACTTCAGGAAGAATACCTACTTTTGGTAAAACTAGGTTCTTCAGCTATCTGCAGCATTGCTGCTACAGAAGGAGCAGGGTATTTTTTCTTAGTCTGTACTGCAGTTTGTGAGACTGCAGCTCCAGAAATGTTTTAATCATTATTTCAGTCAACATATTTTTCATTATAAAATGAAGGAAGAAAATAATTGCTGTCCAGTTTCAAAAGCTCAACATGTAAAACTACAGAAGCAGAAATAGCAATGTAAAATGCTCATCAGTATCTTGCAAAATTTAACTTTGTACTAAAGACAAAAAGGCACATCTGCTCCTTTTTCTCTCCATCTGTATTGGCTCAGGATGGGAAGATTTTCTTTTCATCTTCTGCAAGGCTTAGGATGTCTTTTAGTCAATGTTGTGAATTTTCCTAATAAACTTCTCCCCTTCTTCCTGCAGCTACTTTGCATGGTTTTTTCTTCATTTTGGATAGCTTGTATTTTTATCTGTTCCTTAGAGAGACTATTATATCCTTTCTTCCTTGTAGCCTACAGATTTTTTATTTGTTATAATGTTGCTAATTCTGTAAAGTTTTAAACTGCTTTGCATGTATGCTTTTGCTCCTGTAGTTCTTTGTTTCACAAATAATTTTTCTTAATCTTCCTCTTTCAAGATTTTTTTTTATACAGACAGTCACATAAAATCTCTGATAATTAGTGCCAGCTTATTATTAATTTTCATGATGCCTCTCTATGAATTTTGTGATTAAATGTAGGGAAAACATAAAGTTTCTCACCTTATAAACTTTGCATCGTGTCTGATTGACACATTACTTTTTTATTAATGATGCCTGATGAGGAGGAGTTTGTTTTGTATTAGCACAGTCAGAAAACAAATAGAACTAACAGGCACAGGTGCTTGGGATAATAGCCCTGTAACTTGTCCTTTTTCTTGGTAAAAGCTGGATGCTTTGTCTGTGTTTAACCTGATGCTGCACAAGTCAACAAATTGGCCAGGCCTCATGTGGGGGACTGGATGGTGAAATTGTGTATTTCCTGTGTGGTCTGGTGTATCTGTATCCTCAGTTCTGTGAGGCAAGGAGATGGGTGAATGGTGTTGCCTTTGAATCAAGCCTAGAACAGAAAATTTTGCAATCTATTAGTATATTTTAGTTTATGACTTTGCAGCATATATGTGTCTCTTAATATAAAAATAGCCAATGGAGAAGTCTGAGCCATGAAGCTTCCCTTACATTGTATTGTAGCTTGATGTAAATCTCTCTCTGTTACATGGCATATACTGGATTCTTACTCAGAAAAATAAGGAATAATTATCATTTCCATACTATGAAGCTGTCCTGGGTTGTGGCCACAACCCAGGACAGAAGCACAAAGAGTCAGTGTGCATTTCAGTTTTTACCCCTATAACAGTGCAGTTTTTCTGGCTTTCTGTGATCTCTGGTTCAAGAAAAAAAATAGGTAAAACCTGGGATTTTCCTTAGGAAAACAAGGCCAACAGTAGTCCAATATGCAGCCATGAATTCTGGGTACTAGATGGAAACTTGAGCAAGGGCTGAGTCCTCACACTTTCATTGACTTATAAGGAAGGCAGTTAAATTTTATGAATGAAAAAATGTTTTTGATCTTTAAATGTGGATGAGGGTAAAATCATTGCCACTATCTCTTCTGTCTGATATCTCTGCTAGAAATCATCTCTAGTGTATGAAAGTCTTCAACACTTCCTGAAGGCATGTGTGTGTAAATCCTCCCTAAAGTTGTCCTTTATAGCAAAGAAAGCAGGAAATCATGTCTGGAGTGCCCCTGTATTTTTCATTACATATACAATATTATGAAAACTGTATATGTTAAAGACGTAGTTTTTGGGAAGAGAGTCACTTCACTGTTATCCATGTTGTATCCTCTTTGGTTTAGCCTCCCAGAAAATAGTCTCTAAATCATAATTTCCAGTGTTTTAGCTTTAAGACCAAACAAGGCTCATGACACCATACAGGGTTTGAGTGGATCCTTGATTGTGTGAGATGAGCACATTATTTATTTGTAAGTTGTTGAGTGAGTATTTTATTGTGGGCTAGAGTATGCAGTAGCTCTGCTCAGGTGGTGCTCAGAGGTGAGTAGGTTATAGGCATGTTTCTTCTCCCCAGTTCTTTTGAATGGCTGTTGAGGAGGTTTCTGGAGAAACCCAGCATGCCTGTATAGGAGCAAATTATACATGGATTTTGGTTAGTAAATGCAGAGAAATCTATAAAAATGGCACAGAGTCCTTAAAGGGTCCAGACCTGCAGTGGTGTTTGCAAAGGCATGTTACAAAGTGTGCATGAGCAGCAAATATGTTCAGCTGCCAGCTTGACCAAGGAAGAGAAAATGTGTTTGTGGTGTGGTTAAACTTTCTATGGCAGTAATACTTCAATCTTATGTCTTTCTAATTTCTTTATAAATTTTTGCATTTTTGTACTTAAACTGGTAGTCCTGCAGCAATGTTGTGATAAAGGTAGGAGAAAAGGAGGACTCTTGAGAGAGGGAGTATCCTTTGGAGATTGATGGTAGTGTTGGAAAAAAATGGTTTAACTGTTTTCCACAAAGGGCCCCTTCAGATCTGAAACAACAGCAAATTTCAAATGGCTCTGATGGAAGACTACAAAAATGTGTGGACTTTTCTACAGACTAAACATCATAATACTGCAAATATTTGTCTTTGAAAATCCGAGTTATTCTATTAGTTCTTTCCGACAAAGGCAATATTTTATTCATTTATTCATGGGTCTTGTGCATACCCATGTTTGGTTCTAGCAAACACTTTTTCAGATAATTAAACTTCACAGAATGGCATTCCATGATAAAAGTCAGCTGAAAAATGAGAGAATAAAGAAACATTCAGAAGTCTAGAACTACTACTAGTGGAACGTGAGAAAGTGGCCATGAGCATAGATGAGTGATCCATTATTTACAGGTTTAACAAAAATAAGTTGACATAGTATATCTTAAAAGGGCAGGCTAGCATTTTCAGGTCTGATTAAGCAAGAGCATTTTAAAGAGAGTTTTAAAAGAAGAGAGGATACAAGATGGTAGGTAGGGTTTCTAAACCAAGGAATTACTTGATTTAAAGTCTGGAAGAGGTACACGAGGGAAAGAAATGTGAATTGATTGGCTAAATTTATAGAATAGCCTTCTATAATAATGTTCTGGCAAATGTACAGACTAGTTATTTAAGAAGCCCAAAAAGAGCTCAATATTATCTTTAGTTTGGCTTATACAAAAACTTGTATTTATGACATGAAAAACAGTCAGGTAGGAAAGAAACTTCATAAGTTTCTGGATAAGGCCACTGGATCATAGAGGGGCTTTTTCCACAGGAAAGTTGTCAAATCCATAGAATCTTAGAATGGTTTGGGTTGGAGGGGACTTTAAAGATCACGTGGTTCCAACTTCCCTGCTTTGGGCAGGAACATCTCCCACTGGGCTGGGTTGCTCAAAGCCCAATCCAACCTGGTCTTGAAAACCTCCACAGCTTCTCTGGGAAACCTGTTCCAGTGCCTCACCACCCTCACAGGAAAGAGTTCCTTCCCTATGGCTAATCTAAAGTTAGCCTCCTTCAGCTTAAGGCCATTCCTCCTTGTCCTATCACTTGCCCCTACACTCTTGAGAAGTCTTCTTGTAAGTGCCTTTTAGGCTTAGGAAGGAGCTATAATGTCTCTACAAACACTTTTCTTCTCCAGGCTGAACAACCCCAGCTGTCTCAGCCTGTCCTCACAGGAGAGGTGCTTCAATCCTTAGATAATTTTTGTGGCCTCCTCTGGGTGTGTTCCAATAGGTCCATGTCCTTCCTGTGCTGGGACCCCAGAGCTGGATGCAGCACTGCAGGTGGGGTCTCAGCAGAGCAGAGCAGAGGGGCAGAATCCCCCACCTCTCTCTGCTGCCCACCCTGCTCTGGATGCAGCCCAGGACGTTTGGCTCTCTGGGCTGCAAGGGTACATTGCTGGGTTAAGTCCATCCCTTCAGCCATGAGAACCTCCAATCCTTTTCAGTGAATCTGTCTCCAGTCCTGTACTCATATCTGCTGGGATTGCCCTAATCCAGGTGCAGAGCCTTGCCCTTGGCTTTATGGGATTTCATAAGACTCCCACTTCTCAAGCTTGTCCTGGTGCCCCTGGATGGCATCCCATCTTTCTGTAGAGTTACCTGCACTGCTCAGGTTCCTGTCACCTGCAAATGTACTGAGGGTGCACTTGGTGCCACTGCCTCTGTCACTGACAAAGATACTGAGGAGTCTGGGTCTCAAGACAGCTCTGAGGGACCCCACTCATCACTGGCTCCATCCAGCACAGAGCCATTGACTGCAACACTCTGGCTGCATCCACCCAGCCAATTCCTTACCCACTGAACAGTCTGCCCTTCCAATCCATGGCTCTCCAGTTTGGAGATAAGGATGTCATGTAGGACCCTCTCAAAGGCCTTGCAGAACTCTAGGTGGATGACATTGGTCAGTATTCCCTTTCAGACTGTGGCAGTCACTCCATCATAAAACACCTCTAGATGGGTCAGGAATGATCTGTGTGGCCATCCTGGCTGTCTTGGATCACCTTCTCATCTTGCATGTGCCATAGATGCTTTTTTTCCTAAAATGCACTTAATGGCAATAAGAATAAAAATTAACATTGCAAAAGCAATGTAATTAAACCAGCATAATTTAACTAGTCTCTTTTAAGGTCAAAAATTGTGCCATTATCTCTCTCTAACTAGGGAATTTAGAAGCTCTGCAAAAGTTTGCTGCTAACCAGCTATGCAGCAGCAGTGGATAAATATTTGAGAAGTACTCTTGTTCTTTAAAGAAGTAAGATTTTCCCCAGGTTAATCCAGGATATAAATGTTTTAAAATATCTATTTCTCTGCTGAATACTCATGGTTTGAAATTTATTATACAGCAGTCCTTTAATTCCCTTTGGCTGTGTTTAAAAACCAAGGCAAGCAACCTAGAAATCAACCAAACAAGAATAAAATCCTTTGTAATTACTAGTGAGAGGATGCTTGTCTATGTATTACACCAATTTTGGGACAGGATTCTTAACTCACCAGGCATTTGTGTTGGTTTTGCACAGCCTGGTTTTGGTGATGGGGGCACAGAGGCTTCTGTGAGAAGCTGCTAGAAGCTTCAACCATGTCCAGCAGAGCCAATTCCTGATGGCTTTCAAGATGGGCAATGCTGCTGGCCAAAGCTGGGCCAATTACAGATGATGGTAATGCCTCTGTGATAACAGAATTAAGAAGAAAACAAAACAAAGTGAGGCATGCACAGGTTTTTTTCCTAGCCAGAGAAGAAAGGGAGGTGAGAACATGTGAGGGAAACAACATGGAGACACCAAGGTCAGTGGAAAAGGAGGGCAGAAACTGCCCCAGGCACTGGAAACAAGATTCCTCTGCAGGCTGTGGTGAGACCATGGTGAAGCAGCTGTGCCCCTGCAGCCCCTGGGGATCCACAGGGGATGCAGAGATCCACTCACAGCCCCTGGGGATCCATGGGGGATGCAGAGATCCACTCACAGCCCCTGGGGATCCATGGGGGATGCAGAGATCCTCTCACAGCCCCTGGGGATCCACGGGGGATGCAGAGATCCACCCACAGCCCCTGGGGATCCACGGGGGAGGCAGAGATCCACCCACAGCCCCTGGGGATCCATGGGGGAGGCAGAGATCCACCCACAGCCCCTGGGGATCCACGGGGGATGCAGAGATCCTCTCACAGCCCCTGGGGATCCACGGGGGATGCAGAGATCCACCCACAGCCCCTGGGGATCCATGGGGGATGCAGAGATCCACCCACAGCCCCTGGGGATCCATGGGGGATGCAGAGATCCACCCACAGCCCCTGGGGAAGGTGTCCACGCTGGAGCAGTGGATGCCTGGAGGAGGCTGTGATCCTGTGGGAAACCCAGTAGAGACCCTGCTTCCAGGCTGGAGCAGCCTGTGCTTGGAGGAATGCACCCCGTGGAAGAGTGACCCACACTGCAGCAGTTCTGGGAGGACTGTCTGCCCATGGGAGGGACTCACATTGCAGCAGTTCTGGGAGGACTGCTGCTTGTGAGATTAGAGGGTGCTGCTTGTGAGGTTGGCACCATGCTGGGGAAGTTCACAGGGAACTGTCTCCCGTGGGAGGACCCCAGGGTCTCACAGGGGAAGCACTCCTCTCCCTGAGCAGCAAAGAAAACCTCAGGTGATGAACTGACCAAAACCCCCACAGCCCTATTTCTGCACTGTGGGTGGGAAGGGGGGCAGGGCTGGGGTAAGAAAAGGTGTTTTTAAGGGCTTATTTTACTTCTCATTAACCTCCTCTGATTTTTTTAGTAATAAACTCACTTTGTACCTCTAAGTTGAGCCTGTTTTGCCCTTGGAGTGTTTTCTCCCAGTTTAATTTTAATTTTTTTCCTCTCCTCTGCCCAGCTGTAGCAGGGGAGGGCAAGTGAGCGACTTTGGTGGGTGCCTGGTGTTTGGCTAACATCAAACCACAACAGCATTAGGCACTAACATGATTTTGCCATAGTACAGAGCATTGAGGAATACTCACAATAAGTATTGTGTTGCAGAAGTTCTCAGATACAATGAGAGTGAGTTATTTAGAAGAGCAAAAGAGAAAATGCACAGTGTCTGCAGACCTTTCCTTCCCATAGCATTGTACACACAAGTGTACCACCCTAGTTCAAACACCAGGAGAACAGTATGAACATCACACATGCTCTGTACTCTATGAGAGAACATTTTATGCTACTTTATGTCAGCTCTAGAGATGTGGAGTTGTGATGGTGTTGGTTTAGAACAACCTCAGCTGAGTACAGCAGTGTTGCTGGCATTTCTCCCCAAAATTCTTCTGAACAGACGTAGATTAGGTCAGGCAGCAAGTAAAGGCAGGGAAGGAAGGATACAGCTCCTTGCTACTTATTCAAACAGGATTCAAATCCTCTTCAGAGGTGCTGGTGAGCAGGCACAATGTCCATGGTGGTAGTTTTTAACACCAGCCCAAATAAACCCCCCTTTTACCACAGCTGCTGATAGTCTCCAGCACTAGTGCCTTCTGGCTGGAGTGCCTCCACCACCCCCTTTCCCTGTACGTTGGACAGGGCACTTCCCTTGCATTTAACACATTTTTTATACTGAGAGTTCTAAGTGCTGAGGTCAGGAGAGGAATAGTTATTGTCATATTTTATGCTCCTGTCGCTTTATGAGCCACACTTACATCCTGTCACTTGCAAAAGCAACTCTTAGGAAACAAAGTCTCTTTCAGTACCTGTGTGCCAATTTATCTACTGGATCCCCTGGATCTCTGTATGGAGCAGAAATTGTGGGTGGATAACACATTCCAGATTAATGGGGAACTGGAATCAGCTTTTTCAGAAGCTTTTGTTTTTCTGACGTCTCCAGGATTTTTAGCGTAGGAGGCTGAAAGGCCGTGGATTTCTGGCTGTATTGATGATCACAGGCATACCCACCCATTGGTCCCTTGCAGTGGCATTGGCCTGGATGCTGCTCCTGGCAATGCCACAGAGTGCTGTGAGCTGTTTATTAGTGCAGGGTGCAAGTGCTTTTAAAGAGCCCTCATCAGATGAAATTGCAAAGTAGGGATGGTCATTCTCCAGGAGCTGAGGTATAAATGAGTTTTACTGGTTTAGAAAGTGAGTTTCTTCTTCTGATTTTGAACTAATAGGGAGTTTTTGTAAGGAAAGGAGATGCTCAGTAACATGAAAATGCAACTTTAAGCGGAGGGTGCTTTTGGTCATTTAAAGAACTTTTATATTCTGCTTAGTTATTTTTATTTTTATTTCTTAGAATTTAATTGTGTGTGATGAATCAAAACTACGAAATCATCCAATGAGTAGTGCTATAGCTAAAATCATGTATGTTAGAAATAGTTTGAAAGCCTCAGTGCATTAGTATTGTATTTCTGCAAAAGAAGAGGCTGGAGAAAACACATAAAATGAATGTTAGTTTTGCTCTAAACTGCTCTTGTTCCTGTATTGAGGTGTGTGTTTTTATGGGTTGAAACAGTGTACTAAAGAAGACATGTTTAGATTTTACTGCTGCTGAGAAGTTCTCTGTCTTGGTATCCTGCTGTAATAGAAATATGAATCTTCAATATTTCCCATAAAAAAAATTGAAGATACAGAACCTAGGAATAAGGTAATTTTCCTCCTCAAGATGAAACTATCTTTTTAGTGCTACAGAAGGAAAAAGCTTCATGACCTAAGCTAATCAGCAGACAGGGTCTGGAAGACATTATTTTCTTTTATGGTACAGCATCCCTCTCTAGAGACAATTGTACAAGTGCCCTGCCTCCTACTGAAGCACCTGACATAAGTTACTTCAGCAGAAAAAAAGTATGAGAGGAAGTCTTAGGTGCGTGCCCTCCTCTATAAGAAAGCCTATCATATGAAATGCTTAGAAATTATTTTCTATAGACAAAAATGTAATTTCACCTTTAAGGTGTAAGTCTGATATTTTTGAGGAGAATCTTGTAATTTTACAACAGTATATTCAGAGAAAAATTTTATTGAGAGTACTGAAGATCAATCCTGATGGGATATTAAAGGCTCTATTATATTTTCATCAAAGAGTATAAAATTTTATTTAGTTTCTATAAGAAAAACTACATTTTTACTGCTTTTACTCTGGCCATTACAGAACTTATTAGCTGTGTGGTTTTGCTCTTCATATATGAGCCAAACTGTATACTTCAACAATATCAATATTCAAATACTTAAATAATCCAATATTTAGCAAATAATTATTGTGTTTAAGTTGCATTTCAGAGTTGGGATTATGCAACAATTATTTGCCAACACTCTTCTAACTTTTCTAAGCCAAAATATTTCTAGGAAGACATCCTTTATGTGCTTTTCTGCTTTTACTGTCTGGTTACAAAATGGAAGGAGTAATGAGTTGCCAACCTGAGGCATGTGTGCTTTTCAGCCTTGAACAAGACTTCCTTTTGTGTGCAGAGATGACTTATCAATTAATACTTTGTCAGAGACAAGGTTCCCTATCAGCCTTTCTGATCTGAAATCTTATGACTGTCGAGCTCCTTGTGGATATTATGCTGTTGGTCTCATTAGTGAAGTAACACATTATCCAAACTTAGAGACCTCCTAATGGAACAGAAGGGAATACACTATCCTGCCTTTTGTACTGAAGTAGCTGACGGGGAAATTAATCTCCAGGAGGCAATGTGTTGTAAAAGTTAAAAATTCACTTCCCTTTCTACCACGGACTTATTGGGTCACCTGGGCAAACACTGGCCAACATGCAGGTGGCTGCTGAAGGTAATGCCACATGAATCCAGCTTACTGTGTTCTTCTTCTTCACATGCTTTGTTCTTTGTGCAGAGGCAATTTCCAAGTTGTGATGGTTTAAGGCCAATTTGGGAGGAGAACTCCTCGGGAAACCCTCCCCAGCTGGTTCGGGAGAAAACTCCTGAGAGAGAAAGTGCAAAGAAACCTGTTTATTAAAGCAGCACAATAGATTGAACAATACCAGATGATGAATTAAGGAGAACAAAGTCCCTCCTGTGGATGGTCTCTGCTCTCCATTCTTTCCAGCGCTGGTGGAAGTTGCTGCTCAGGGAAGCTCCCAGAGGGTCCAGGTGCCAGCTCCCCCGGCACCCCCCGGGTCCTCAGTCTGGGAGAGGTTTGAACTGTTCCAAAAAACAGGTGGAAAAAAAAGGGAAAAAAAAGAAAAAAAAGAAATGCAAAGCTTCTCAGCCCTAACTAAGCTATACTACCTAGCTAGAAAGCAAAGTGAAAGTGAGTGATGAAAAAAAAAAAAACCAAAAAAAACCTCGCCGTCTGGTGCTGGTGACTCACACTCTTCAAGGCCAGTCTGAGAGGTTTCTGAAAACAAACTGTGCACTTTCTCCCCGTTCACTCTCAGATCCAGATTAAAGGTACAGCATGTAATATTCAACATAAACCCAATAGACGATTGGGGATACATCGTAACGTCACCCCAGGAGACAAGTCTATTAAGAATATATTAGGCGCTCATATAAAAGCATTTCTTGCATGTTTTGCACAAAGAATGCTAGTGGGGTATTTTGCTAAGGTTTGTTGTACAGAAGAATACCTTTGCTTGCTGCATGGGAGGCCTGCTGTAGGCCCTGCAGCTTGTTGGAGTGCTGTATGGAGAAAGGATAGTGAGAATGTGTGTCCCTACCATGCACTGCACTTTGGTGCATTGCACTGAAGAAGGTACATGAGGCTCTGTGCTGAAGAACCCTCCAGTTTCTTAACCATCTTCATAGGTGGCAATAGGATACTCAAGTAAGTTCAATGTCAAGATGAACTGATTATGTGTGTATTTCTACGGAGTATTAGTATGGGTAGACCCCTAAGAGAGTTGTGCTGTTTTTTAGTGGTCTGTAAGTTGTCAGACAAGAAAGCATTGAGAAAAATTTTCTCCTCCACTGTGATCTGCATGCTATATATATTTTTTCACTTGGATATAAAAAAATGGGATGATATCCCCATTTGCACAGACCCACTGCTATTTTCATTTTGATATAGGATGGGAATAGACCCACAGTGAAAACAGCAGTTGGTCAGTGCAGAAGGAAACATCATCTGTGGCAAAAGGGTTTGAACTCCAACCTAGAATAAAAACATGGTTCTTCACTCTAAAAGACGTATGTTCCACGACTGGAAGGCACTGTGAGAAAGAGAACGAAACCAACATAGAAAATTGTGGACATCTGAACTGAAAAATGTATTCTTGCCATTGGGAACTGTGAGGCATGAACACCTTCTGAGGCCACACAGCCAACGACAAATTGCTTGAAACAGCTAATAAGCAAGAAAAGCCAACAGTAAAAGTCTGCAGTTTGCTTCCTCTTCCTGGGTTGAGATCAATCTTCATTTTCTAGTTATTGAGAAACTTTCATGGATTACAATCACTTGGGCACTGTTGGATGCCCCAGCAGTATATGTAATATTTCAGAAATACTTGCTACCTATTTTTCCTTTTATCTCCTGTAACTCTGTTGAAAAAAAACTGTAGAAATGGTCTCCTTGTTCATTCACTGCAGAGCATTTAAAACTTGCCAGAGTTTCTTCACACAAGGAGTGAGCAGTCAAGCCTAACAGTGAGGAAAATAACCCTGGCTGCGAAATTGTGAACAACAGCTGGCTGCTATGCTTATCAGAGACATGTTGTTTTCAAACAGATTACAAAAATCTCTCTGGTCTCCTTTTACAAAGGAAGCAAAATACTCAAAAGCTTTTCCTGAAGATTTCTATTCACACAGAGGGTACTTAAATCTGATATCCTGAAGTGGAGATGTGTTCTGTTGATTTTCCCTCTTTTTTGTTGAGGAGCAGGTTCCCCCTGGGATCTGTGTGCCCTGTGCTTGCTACAGCAGCATTGCCAAGCCCTGCATGGGCTGGCTGGCACTGTGGGGTGTGTTCCCAGCTGTGGGTTGCTCTCCCCCTGTTCCTACCCTGCCCCTATGGGCACACTGCACCCAGACACACCAGCCCAGGCTGCTGCACTGCTGTTTTGTCATGTTGCTCCTTGCTTTCTGACCAGCCTGTGACTTTCCATCATAGGACACAGGTGTGTGCATCATTTTCTGGTACTCTTCCAGAAGCCTGCTTTCACCTCTTGGACCCTGTTTCACTGAGCTCATTTTATTCACTGTTTGTATGGTGTTGGCAAAATGCTGTTCTGACTGCAGGGTGGGGGGTTGCTGCCATAAGGGAAACAATTGTGAGAGGCAGAAAAAGACACATGAGATTTCAAGTTTGATTTAAGCCCCTTTCTTTATAGAACAGTGGGTTGAAGATGCTGGTGCTGATCTGTGTGCATACTTCTAACTCACACAACTCATTTGTCTTTTTTGTCCCTTACAGGTGTAACATGTAATAGTTTTCTCATGTAAATTAGGCTGTTGCTGTTGCTACGAGAACCCATAGGCAGGCAGCAAGTACAGAGGCCTCTGCTACAGGCAGAACCAGGTGTACTTCAGAATCAGTAACACTGCTGCTATTCATAGGTTAAATACTGTTTGAAAAGGACTTAATTCCAGGTTCACTGAATGACAGAAAAAGAAAACAATTCCCTAAGAGAGCATTGCCTCTCCAATTTTTTAACCTAAATTTATTTTATAGATATGTATCTAATGTACATGATATACATATCATATGTATTTTATCTTCTTTAAGGGAAGCAAGACGGAGAAAACCATATCTGATTTTTCAGCATTTGTTTGCAGACATCACTTGCCTGCTCTAAAGAGCTGCTGTTGCCCTGTAAGTGTTCCTATCATGTTCTTATGTATGCTGTAACTTAAAAATGAACAATATTTCTGTTTTGAGATTAGCAATTAATGTGTTCTCACCAGTAGCTTAATAAGCAGGGGTACTCCTCTAATGTACATCTCTGCTGATACTCCATGATTTATGAAAAGCAGAATCTAACTTTATTGCCAGTTTAAAATTTCCTAAGGTTTTCTCTGCCCTACAGTCAGTTTTTCTTGTGTAGTGTGGCCTGCTTTTTTTCCCTATTGGTGATAATTTTGTTTTATAATGATTATTCTTTGATTAAATTGAAGATCAGTATTTTCTTTTACTAAGATTTGAGCAAATCAGGTAGGCTTTAGTCTCTGACTTTTATGCCTAATTAAAGATCTTTATTCTGAAAGACTTTAGATTACCATGCATGACTGCATCCCATTCTCTCCCTAATAATCCCTTTATAATACTCAGTAAGGTTCATTTCAGCTCATGGCCTTCATCACTGCTTTAGACTTACAGTCAAGAGCGTGCATTTATCTGAAGAATAAGAGATTCAATGCACTGCATGAGAAGCAGTGTGCTGTTAAAGTGCCCCTACAGCTCTGACCCAATTTGCACAGCAGCTGCAATCCCAAGATCATTCTTGGGGAATGGCTTTGAGACTCCAGCACAGAGATAATGTAAAGAGAGGACTCAGTGGTTTAAATTCCCTGGCTACTGCCTCTACTCTTACTGGGTGTGCTGAGCACAGAATGTGAGACATAATGCTGCCTGTGTGTTTTGTATGGTCTGCTCTGTGACCTGCAGAAGCACCAGTCTAAGTAATCTGGCACAAAGAACCCCAGAGTGAACACTTCTCTAAGGAGTAGGAGCAGGAACAATTTTCAGTATAGGTTTCAGGAGATGGGCAAAACAGACTATATGTCATGTAACACAGAGGCTGTAGATGTCTTTGCCCTGCATGATGTCTGCATACCTTTCTCAGCCTGGAATCCTGAACTGCATAATGTTTTCTGGTTTTTTAGAGTATAATGATTACTAGTATTACAAATGATACAAATATGTTGTGCATCTGTTGTATATATCCACTTGTGCCACACTGTTGCTGTAGAAACATAAGTACCCTTGAATAAGATTCTTTTTCCTTAATAAGTGGGGTTTTTTCAGGATTCAACCACGCAAAAAAATTTCTACAGGTGCCTATATTATTTACACCTTTCATCCACCTGTGTGAAATGATGGTGCCTCATACTGAGCTGTTATTCTCTATGTGCCATGGATGGAGTGGTGCACTTTATAACAGAGGAGCGACAATATATTTTATTGATATAAAACAGTGAATTTACATTGTTCAATGGCAACTGTGACAGTGGATTAACAAGATTTGATGGCCAGGTATGCTTGACTATTTATTGCACAGAGGACAAAGTCTGACAAGGCTGTCAGGGAGATTCTTCCATTGGGTTTTGACAATTAGACAAGACCCTCTTGTGTCCTAAATGTTTTCTCAGAGAGGAGTTTAGGTGAGGCTGGCTCTGGACTTAGTCTCAGGCTTGGTCAACAATTCACATCTAAAGGATTCATTATTATTATGCACCTTGGTGATGCTTACCTGAGACTTAAAAGTTTAGCATGCAGTTAATCACTTACTGGGAATGTGCTGCTGCAAGGAATCACTCACCCTCAAGGAGTAACCCTGAGAGGTGTCCCCTCTCAAGGGGAGGCCCTGGCATGCAGCTCTTTACATGGAGGAGAGCTCAGTGGACCCTGGGGTGTCCACTATTTAGGGGTTTAGACTGATTTACAGTTGTATTTGCACAGCTGCAGGATGTCTGGGACAAAATTCCAGACAGCCCTTGACTAATGTATTTCCATCTGTCCCACAAAGCAGGTGGGATGCAGCCATCCCAGCCCCCACTGGTGGCTGCAGCACACGCCAGGGGCAGCAGAGGAAGGAGGCTGCCACACTGCCATGCCGTGCTGCTGCACTCTCTGTGTGCACAGAGATGTCCTGAGGTGGGTGTCTGAGCCCCCAGGCAAACGAGGGCTGCGAGCCCAGCACCGAGCGCTGCATCAGCTCCGTGTGCTGCCACCGTGCACTCAGCTCCCCTGCAATGCTGCTGGAGCTTCAGATGGCCTCTGAGACATTTCTGAGAGCTGTCAGTAACACCCTACACAGAGTGCCTTGGACACTGCTGTGGAGGCACCACGAAGGCAGCTTGGAGCAGATTTCAGTTCTACCCTCTCTGCCTTTTGGCACCCACAGACAGAAGGTGATTACTCCACTGCTTGTACCAGCACAAGCCGTGCCAGGAACAAACTCAACAACCTGGTCCTTTGCATTAAATAAAAACTGGAAAAAATACAGGGTGATGGCAAGACTTGGGGTAGGGTACAGATGCTCATCTCCATTCATCAGTTGATTGAGATGAAATTCTGTTTACAGCTAGAGAGAAGTTAGATTGTCACACAGGAATGTATGCTGCAAGTATAAATCCTTCTGGCCATTCCTTCTTTGTGACATTGCCTTCCCGTCCCCACCACAGAAGCCATCATCATGTGGAACAGTACTTCTGAAAGGAAGTGCAGTGGTGTGTACCTGTAGGCTCAGAAGTTGGTCCTGGAAGGATCCTAAGAGCCAGATACAGAATCAGATGTGGACTGGATTTTCCAGAGGCACAGCAACTTACACATCACTTTGTAAAGTATTGTGTTGCTGTATTACTGGAGGGCTCTGAAATATGGTACACAGAAAATGCTGCTGATTTGATAAAGTTGAAGGACGTACTAGGTTTCTTCAGATCCAGCAGGCAGGCCTAAATAAATGGTATTGAGGACCCTTTTTTAAAGACCTCTTTTTTCTCTTTTTCCAGACGATTACATTCTCTGAGGCTGCAGTTTCTGATGCTTCAATCACCCTCCTAAAATGAGGCAATGATTTCTCATAAGTAAGGAGGTGGTGATTATTATAAATGATGATGAATTATTTGGTGATTATTGTCTATCACTACACAGAATTACAAATTAAAAAAACATTGTGTAGGAGCTACTCTCAAATTTCCTTGATCTGACAGCTGTGCTGCTCTGACATGCAATGCTGGTGAGTGAGCAAGTTCTCCAAGCAGGCCTCCATGTCTCTACTGAGGTACTGCTGCTGGAAGTGTGTGTTACCCTTTAAAACATCCAAGATGTCACACTACAGCCTGCTGTGCTCTGCAGAAGAGCCACCTCTTGTTACAGCAGATTCTGTGCATTCCTGTGTGGAGGTCTCAGGACAGCACACAGAATGTTAAACTCCTACTAGGGCCCTAACACAACTGCTCTGAATCTTACCAGAGAGACTTCCTTTTGTAAATTATGCTGTGAAATGTCATTGCATACCAAGTTCAACTAGTTCCAGTTGTGCATTTTCAGTGAATGCTATTTGCATGTTCCCATAAAAGAGCTGGCCAGCAGTCATGTCTCCCATGGATGGTCTTTGAAGAGATCTAGAAGAGACATGTCAAGGTCAAAGCTCCCTTTTCTGTAAGACTCACATATATGCAATTCCTACTTTTCAGTTGTTGAAACTTCTAATTTCCCTCAGTTGAATTGATTCTCTTTATTGCATTGTGCAAAATGCCATAGTTGAGTCCTTGGATACATAAATAGAAAATTATGGTAATGCAAACCTGTTCTATTGCTAATACAACTGAGAAGTATTCTTCAGTGAATCACACAGACATACAGACATTATACATAATTATCACAATCTCACACTGCATTTTTATTTTCCTGTGCAAAGTGACCACAAAATACCTATTTTGTATTTTTTTTAAAATATCTAAGCAGATTCTTCTCAGTCAAATGTTAAGCCCAGGAGATTATTTTTTTAATGCAAATAAGTAATTTAGTGAAACAGCTTTAATTTTCCATTTTTAATGGATCTATAATTTTTTCTATTGCAAAGGGAAGTTTTATATGGAACTCCAAGACTTCATTGCCAGAGTGCAATCTTTTTTTTGGTAAATGCAGAGTATTATACACTACAAATAAAATGCATTTCTAACAAACAACACATGTCCCCTTACACAACCTTGAGATAGTTAAATTCAGTTGTGCAAGGTATTCCTAGCTTCTTGAATAAAAATAGTGTGCAATTTCATTACAGAGAAGGAATTTTTATGGGCACTCAATGATCACTGCAGTTAATGTGTTTGACATTAACTCCAATTCTGTTCTCACATGAAAATTTTTAGAGGGTTAGATCTCAGTGGTGAGATGGAGCAGTCTGTTACTGTGGGTCTTCCTGAAATTGTTCCTCTCCTGCTCCAAGGCTGTGGGACCTCTACATTTTTTGGGATTAAAATTGTCTGGATAGTTTACAGAGCAGTTTATTTGTCAGTATTCTTTTAGCTTCTGAATAAATTTGCAAGGCTTGCTTCTGGCTCATGCTGATGCTCAATTCTAGTTTCTTGTACTGTACTGAAGAGTCACAGTTAGTTTCTTTTAAAGCATGTTTTTAAACTTCCATGTATAGCTACATGGTCTAACAAAAGGACACTATTTCAAGCAGCAGAAATGGGACCTCCAGTGGAGAAATCATGTTGATTTTCATGAAGCTTACATTCCAAACTAAAGCTTTTCTTCAGTGAGAGCAGCATGAGAATAGCACCTTTCCGAAATTATAGAGTTGTGTTCTTCTTTCAAACAGTAAACATTTTCTTTAAATTACTTTGTATACGATATGCTTATATTTGAGCTTATGTAGAAGATACTGAAGTGTAAATACTTCAGAGAAAGTAGAGTATGCAGCAAACTTGCTTTGTGACAGAGTTTTTCCCGTCAGCTTTTACTCTGCTAGAAACACTGGTTGTCTAACCAGTAAAGAATTACAGTTATTGAGTCAACTGTAAATTATTCCACATTAATCAAAGTTCACAATTGTATTTATTTTCTGTCTGTTGCCTAAACATTTCCTGGAGCAATATACCAATAAACTAGTCCATGGGATGATCAAGCCCCTATTCAAGTTGATGGAAGTTCATCTTGTTGTGATTAACTAGACAGGAAAGTAGTCTGACCATTTTGAAAAGTTGTTAATTTGTAAATTTAATGTTAATTTTCCCTTTTGATGACAATGATTCAGCAGACATATTTTTTCTTTCTTCTCCCCCATTTCTTTCTCAGCTGTGACTTTCATCTGGAAGGTAGCATCCTAACATTAATTCTTCAACAAGTATTACAAAAAGCCCCTGGAACCCCTGACATACCAGTGCAAGTGAGGAATTCTGGTTTTGTGGTGTTCCCATGTGAAACATCGTCCCTCTGTATCTTTGCAAAAGCAGAACCTGAAAGGAGTCTTCTGATGATAGGGTTGCATAATAAGATATTTCCCTGGGTAGGAACAGTCTTTAAAATAGCTCCACATCTTCTAGATCCTGTTCCCATGTAAGCACAAATTTATGGATGCTGTTTTTCATGAAGTTGCTCACCCACTGTTTTAAGTATCATCCTTTGTTAATTCCAGGCTTTGTTTATCCAGTTACAGGAGGTCACTGTGGAGGCTCTCGAGGTGACAGATGCTCAGACCTCTGAGTCCAGTGGAGATGGGATAAGTTAAGTGCCTGGAATCCCACCCTGTCCCTCTCTCCTGCAGCTCTTCAGAGTGGTGGAGTTTGTGACACTGTTGGACAACCACAAGCTTTCAATGGAGGAAAATAACCTTTTTTCTCTCATGCCCCATTTTGTGAAAGGCAGATAGTTTAAACTAAGGGAAAAAAGAAAAAAAGCCCTCTATAAGTCTGGTTCATTCTTTCTGTTCTTTTTTCAAGAGGAAAAAAAAAAAAAAGACATTTACGAGAACCTGCTTGCACACAGCTCTTGGAAGTGAAGAACTAGTTTATCTGTCTGCCATGTACATCACTCACTCTTATTTAAAACAACTCACAACAGAAAATTAAGAGATGACGGAGTTCAGGCTGATTGGCTGGGAATGAAGCAAACAGCAGAAACAGTGCAACATTTTTATATCAGTATTCATCCAAGGGTGAGCATGGTAAATGGTTACCTATTATTAGAATAAATAAATGAAGAAGTTGCATAGTGGATATGTTTATGTCGCAGGGAAAAAATCAATTTGTATTTAAAATTAAAAATATTTGCACTCAGAGAGGATCATTTAAGATAAATAGACTTAATATTTATGCAAATACACTTCAAATACTGTTGGTGATATGTGATAAATATCTTTAATACAGAAAGACTTTTTTGTTTTGTAGCCACTCTAAGGCAAAAAAAGAGAAAGCCTTTCACAATTTTTTATATTTCTACTATGATTATAGAAGGATGACTGTGTTAAACACTAATAAGCCAAGAGCAAACAAAATTAGGTATTTGCCAAAAAACATATTTTGAGGACTATTGTATGCTGCAGCTGAATTCCCCTCACCCTTATTCTTGATCTTCATTTTCTGCCTCAGTTCATACCTGTGGCTTCTACAGTAACCTGAGTTTGTGCCTGTGGCTTCTAAAGAAACCTGTATTTACTTCTGTTGGGTGGTCAGCTTATTCTTCTTCTTTTCCCTTCCTTTGTTTTTTTCTCCCTTCCCTTCCCTTCCCTTCCCTTCCCTTCCCTTCCCTTCCCTTCCCTTCCCTTCCCTTCCCTTCCCTTCCCTTCCCTTCCCTTCCCTTCCCTTCCCTTCCCTTCCCTTCCCTTCCCTTCCCTTCCCTTCCCTTCCCTTCCCTTCCCTTCCCTTCCCTTCCCTTCCCTTCCCTTCCCTTCCCTTTCCTGAACTTCCCTGAACTTCCCTTCCCTTCCCTGAACTTCCCTTCCCTGAACTTCCCTTCCCTGAACTTCCCTTCCCTTCCCTGAACTTCCCTTCCCTGAACTTCCCTGAACTTCCCTGAACTTCCCTTCCCAGAACTTCTCTTCCCATAGTTTTCAGAGGTGAGAAGGAAAGCACAAGAATAAAGAATAAAGGCAATTCAAAGCTCACTTGTGAGTTAAAGAAAAAGGGAGAAATTCAAGCTGGAATAGTTGGCCAGAGCTAAAACCACAGAATATCTGTAGAAGAGCAAGGCAGAGGGCAGAGAGCCAGGATAAACCTGTTGGGTGGCTGTTCAGTGGGGTGTAACCAAGAGAGGGATTTTCAGCCTGCTCCCACCTCACCAGTCTGGAGGGAGGAGATTACTGTTCCTTATGTTAATTCTAGATATGTGACACCAGTGAGTGCTACCCTGAATGAAGGGATAGGTCCTGAAAGGGAACTCTCAGCTGTATCCACTCAGAAAAATAAATAAATGACTGCCTCTCTAGGTGCTGTTCCTCTGTTCCTCCTCTTATAGCACAGACAAACTCAATTTCCAAACAAAATCATCAGCAGTGAAAATTACACATTTCTTGTGACCACAAAGATGAAGTAATGACAAAATCTGCAAGGAAAGAGGAAGAAGAAAAGATAAAGGCAGTGGAAAGGAGGGAGAAATAAAATAGCATTCCTGAGAGCTAGGCATTTGCACACTGGCACAAATAAGCAGGCTACCTTTCATATGTGCTCTTATGATGGGGCTAAAATGTATATTTGGTTAAGTCTGCATTTTTCTGAGCTCCTTCTTTTGAGAAAAGCTGATGAAGCCCAGTTGGCTGTAATATTTTTTTTGCTATTATGTGATTTTAGTATGGTTAAAGTAATCCAGACTCGTGTTGTGGAAGTACAGAATGATGAAGCTTTTCCATTACATCTATTTTTGTAAAGAAGGAGTTCACTTTATACTAAAATACAGACTACTCGACTGTAGCTCTGTAACTGTTCATTTTTGGGTTTTAATAAGTCCTGTTATGAACAATTGTGAGTACACTGCCACGAAGCTGCTTTGCTCCTCATGATTGAGAACCTTCTCTCGTCATTATTTTTGCCTGTTGGTGCCACTATAAGAGCAGAAAGAAGCTGTTTGTCCTTTAGGAAGATTTTAGTGTCTGGAAGGTTAAAAAGATGCTCCCATTTAATAAAAATAAAAATAAAAAATTAAAAAAAGAAGTATGATAGAAATGCTTATAGAATTATAAGAAAAAACCACAGGTATCTGTTGGGTGAATTTACCGAATGTACTCAACTGGACATGTGATACTATTAGTTACTATAAATCTCTACTTTGTAAACTTCTTGCCGTGTATCACAAGGGCACAAGGGGAGAAACATTCAGAAAGATTTTTGGGGGCCAGATAGAAGAATTGCTGAACTGGAAAGCTGTTGACTGAGCAGAGCTCCCTGAGTGATGCAAGAGGATCTTGGTCTTCTCTGTTTAGCACGGAAAAGTGTCCTGAAAATAGCTGTCCTCTTACTCCAAGTGGAGCACACTGCTGGTGAAATCACAGGACTTTGTGAGCTGGAAGGGACCAGTGAGGGTCATTGAGTGCATCTCCTCAGTGAGTGGCCCACACAGGGATCAAAGGCATGGCCTTGGAGTTATTACCCCCATCTCTGATCAGCTGAGCCAATCTCATCATCACCTCTGTATCATCACACACATGCAATATGTTCCTGTTTAGCCACAGGGCTTCCCCTGCTCTAGTGGGAGAGGGCAGCAATGCACCTCTGTTTTTGCAGTCATTATGCCAACACTGTAAAAAGGTCTAACAATGCTTAACAAACACACTGACCCTATTACAGAGGAATATTAGATCTTACTCTTTTATTTTTTGAGTCTGTGCAGTCTTTGACAGTCTTTGACAGAACCATTGATCAGGAGTAAGAAAGCATGGTAGTTCTCTTGGAGATGCAACCTACTAAAAAAAATTTCCTCTTCTAGAACTTCAGTATTTTTTATATATTTATGGCCTTTCAATTTTTATGCATGCTCTGCTTGCATATTTTTAGAAGTTCTTTGAATCAGTGTATGTCTCTGAATAATTATGAGAAAAAATTGTCTTTTGACATCTACTCAGTGTAAAAGAGTGATGAAGAAACAAGTTTTAAAAGCCACATCTGGACATCACTTCTCCACTCTGGTCCACAAAGGTTAATGTTTTCCCTTTAGTTGCTATGAAATTTTGCCCAAGTTTACATTGAGCAGAAAGTGGTCAATTGCAGTCACAAAAAAAAAATGGAACAATCCTTTGGGGTCATAAACAACACAAAAAAATGTCTTTATTTGTTGCAATCAATGTTTATTTTCTCTGAGGTTAACAGAAGTGCAGCCAACAAGTCAAAATGCAGCATCACAAGAGCAGAGATCACCTGTGTGTTGAAATGTTCAAGTACCTTGGGCAGAGCTGTAGCTCTGCATACCAGCTGCTTCCTCCCACTGGAGTTGAGTCTCATCTAAGTGCATCTGCACCATTTTCAATCATCAGGACATTAATCCAAAGCTAATTATTTAAGACACCAAATACAAAGCAAAGATTTCACAAGAGATCAAATTCTGCAATCTTTATCTGTTCCTCAGCAAGGGGGGTTCCCATACCAGCTAGAGTACCCCTTCAGAGTAAATACCTAGTTACAGTTAATATATACAACAACAATCCCACATCCAAATTTTAAACTGTTTTTATATTTAATGAAATGATTGAGATTATTGCTCGATCAAGGATGTAAAGATGTTTCTTTTGCTCTTCTTTTGTGAGTCTCTTAAAGAATTTACAAATAAAAAAGCAATATTCCTGATCTCTATGGGTCTGCATTTATGGAATACTCACAGTCCATACCATTATTTGCCTGGGAGATATTTGTAGAAGCAGCTCAATTATAAGGTGGAAAGAAAATACTAACAGATTGCTGATCTTGTGGCTCCATTTTGTCCATAACCCTTCCTGGGTTTGGAATGGATGTTAACAACAGTTTGGCATGGGAAAAGGCACAGAGAGCCCTCTTTTGCAGGGTGAGGTTGCAGCCACTCCAGCCCCATGCTTTTGCCTTCACTTTTGATTGTGATTAAGGATTCACATAGAAACACAATGTATGAGGTTCCAGGATACAGAGAAAAACAATTGACTTGTATATCTCTGCAGAAAGCATATTGAGACATAGGCTTTAAAGAATATAGGATTTTAGGGAAATTAAGATTTTAGTTAGAAATAGGCCTTTTTGTTGTTGGAGTTAATTAAAAGCTTTGTAGTTAGTTAAGGAAGACTAGGCTTGAGTTAAATTTTTCCAAATAACTGATTGCTTGTCAACCTTATGTTTGCTTAGCTGTGCTTGCAACAATAAATAGGGAACCTGATAAATAAGTTTAGGGACACAGGACAATTGCAGAGACTCCAGTGCTGAAACTTATTGAAAGTCACTGTACCTAAGAAAATGAGTCCTACCAACACTCATTTGTCACCATTTGCATTGAAAAGGTAGAAAGTTCAAGGCAATGAAGAGTCATTTTACTTCCCCAATTTAAGCCCACTCCTCTTAAATGAGGCCACCGACCCATTTCAAAGGACAAACTACGTATGCTTAATTGCTTTTTTGCTAATTACCATACAAAGAGGAGAATGGGATGTACCAGGGTTATGAATATGCATTTGTATTTTGGATATTCAACAGTTTTGTAAACAAAATGACTTTGTGATTTTCTTTAAGGCGTGGTATGTTTTCGGGGAGCTATCCCACATGCTGCCCAGCGCTGCTATAAACACACACTTTCTAACTTCAAACTGTTAGAGAGTTTTTGTCCATCTCAGTTGGATATCGGTATTAGGTCGATATTCATATTTTTAGTAAGTCAATATTACAGAAGAAAAAGATTGTTCTATAACAAAACCATAACAGTTTGGAAAGCGACAGTAGTGAATAGCACTTAGAGGAGGAAAGGAACTAACAAGCCATGATGTAACCAAATCCTAATGCTGAATTGCATCCAAAGGAATACTAGGTTGTAAATTGGAAAAAAGACCTTTTTTTTTTCTTTTTCTTATATGGAAGGACCTTACAGAGTATTCCATGAATTGTGAAAACTCCCAAGTGCACTAAGAGAATGACAGCAGTGTGCCAGGAACTCCAGTCCTTTCTGCTGTGCAGAGAAGCTCAGGTAGGGTGCATGAAGACTGAAGACACAGCACGTGGTTGTGAGCAGGAGATGCAGTGATGTGTGATGTGCAATTGGCATAAGTAATGGTAAGAATTAGAAATAATCAGCTGTAATAAACATGAGGGTCCATTGGATGTCTCCGTTGTTCTGTTTCAATGAAACAGATGCTCTGCCTTGCAGATTCAGCACAGTAACCCTGGGATTTGGTTTTAGGCTGTTGAGAATTCTGCAGAGAATAACTTACTTTATGGGACGATAGCAATGAACACTATACTGAAAATTACCCAAATGCTTGCTATAGGATTTCCCATTTTGGTCAGCGAGATGTTAGGATTCTAGGCTCCCATCAGACCTCAACAATTCTGTGATAATAGGTCTAATAATAATGTTGGAATAATATTAAAACTAAAGGTTGGCAATTTTCTAAACAAATGCCACTTTATAATGAAAAAATATTCGATGAGGAAAGATCTCAGCTGTCTAACTGGTTTGAAATGTTTGTGGTTCTCAGGAGTCCGGGTTTCAGTGAATAAATTGTTTATGAAAGAAAATTAAAATGTTTGGCAATTCCACAAATACAGAAATCCACAGAGATCCTACAGTGTGCTTCAGTTTCTGTAACTGTTTAGGGAATCATTGGGGAGAGAATCATAAATCCAGCAGCCACAGAGTTTAGCTGCTGTTTCTGCCAGAAGCACCATAGTATAATTGTTTCTTTTATCTTAGTGTTATGAACAGGAATATTCATTCACCTTTGATAACAGGGTAGTGATGTGGACTGCTCCAGCTGAGAAAAGGGCAGACATAGGTACCTGCATCTTTGCCACAAAAAAAAAAAAAAAAAAAAAAAAAAAAAAAAAAAAAGAAAAAAAGAAAAAAAGAAAAAAAGAAAAAAAAAAAAAGAAAAAAGCGCAAGAGGAGAAGGGAATAGAGATCAGTTTTTGTTTATCTCTAAATTATTTAGATTATAAGTTCAATCTTCAGTTTGTAATTCTATGTTAGTGCTTAGTGTAGTAGGTGCTCTGTGTAGTAGTCTCTGTTTGTTTTAGAAGGAAGCATCAGAGCTGTTTCAAATAGGAACTTGCTATAAAGCCTCAGAAATTATTTCATAAAGACTCTTCTGTGCAAGATGGGAATAGTCAAAAGGTGGAAGTCACTTGTCTAGAAGTGCAGCTGTGCCTTTGGGGTGTGCTCTAGCCCTTGCTTTTATTTATCTTCCTCCTAGATTTATTTTTGATCCTCAAGACACATTGAAATACTACAGGTACTAACAGGTATTTGAGAATCAGAAAAGATGAGAGAAAGAAAAATTTACTAATGTGTGTGTGAGACAGGCATAGGTTGAGTTGCAGTTTATTTTATGGATGAGCATTGTATTTTTAATGAAGTTTAAATGACCTAGAGCTTAAAATAGGTGTCTGATCCATTACAGTGAAAAATCAGTAATCCTTTTGAAAGACCTGCATCTAAATAGCAATTTACTTAATCTGTAGTTCTTCCTTTCATTTTTCCCCTGTTTATTTTAGAAAAAAAGACTTTGGGGTTTTTTTAAACAAAATACTTTTTTTTTTCTATTTTGGGGGTGATTCAAAAGTTAAAGAGGGAACAAAGCAATTCTGAACTTGAGTTGCCCATTTATTCTCATTATAGAGAGGAAACTGGGTTTGTATCTTGTAAAAGGTACACAGGAGTGCTACACTTGATGCAAATGATGTGCTTGGAGCCTGAAATCATTAGCCTGGCCTGGATAAGCAACGCTGTAGTAGACAGATATATCTGAACAACACTGAACTACAGAAATATCAACAACAAAACAATTAAAAGCTTGTGGGCGATAATTTATTTAAAGCAACTGCAACTGTCACTTCTGTAGCAGAAAAAAATATAAGGAATATTTTTGCAGAACTTCTATTACTCTCACATCCATGGCAGTCTGTTTAAAGAGAGCTGGGGGATTTGAATACTCCGATCTTATTGACATGAAAAAGGAATTGTCTAACTGTTAAAGAGTCTAATTGGAAATCTCTCCACTTTAACAGGTACCAGAATCCCGAAGGAAATTGTTGGTGAGAAAAAGCTTACCTTTTTTTTGAGAAGGAAGAGCATCTGTGGGAGCCACTGCTCTAAATAATTAATCTGTCTCTCCTGCTTGCCTGCAGTTTCTTCCATAGGAAATGTCAACTTTGTCAACTAAGTGGGAGTCTGCTCAGTAAATGATAGTTTTAAGATATGAAGAGGATTTATATCAGTGTTGAGCATGTCTGCTCTGTACTGTTGGGGTAACTACTGACAGTGCCAGCCCCAGAGGACAAAATTTGTTTAGGTAGTGGTTTTGTTTAACCCTTAGAAGGAACTGTAATTCTTGAACTTCTGATTATAAAGATGTCTCTGTAAAAGCTGAGTGCTTATCTATTAATCATAATAACTTAAATAACCCAACCAAACTAAAAAAAAAAAAAACCAAAACAAACAAACAACCAAACCAAAACCATTAAAAGCAGGCCATAAAGAAACCACAGATTGTAAACACAGCAGTGTTTTATTAAGATGGCTAGGTTCCTGAAGCCATGTACTGCGTAGTATTTCTAGAGAAATAAGAGGTAGGCAATATTTTATTTTTGAGCCATTCACTGTTGTTTCAAAAACTTGTAAAGAAAAGGGTTGGACTTTCATGTTTCCAGTGACTCTACAATCAAGAAATTCCAGGAAGAAAGGTAAGTGTAAACTGCTGTGTACATTCGAGAATCTAAGTCAAATGTATCCAGAACCTTCCTAGAAAGGAGCAGTGGTGTCCTTGCATTGTGTCCTCCTTGTTCCCCCACAAACTTTCTGCTAGGAGGGCTCTTATCTCCAAATTTAATCCAGCAGGAACCATAGAAAGGTAAAGCTTTTCCCTTGCTGCAAGAGCCTCTGTTGACAGGCTTTGTGCAGCTCAGAGCAGGGGAAGGTACCTGGAGGAAGCAAAATGACAGAAAAGCCAAGCTCTCAGTCTAAGCCTTAAGGTTATCACTGGCCACTCCTATCACCCTCATAATCAGTCAAGCAGGTTTTGGTGTATTTTCCTTTCACCTTGTATCCTGCCCATTTTTGACCCTGTAAACTAAGCGACTCCAAGTCCAGATTTCAGTAGTTTAAAGTGTTTCCAACACTTAACATACATTTTGTGGGATTTGAGATAATTCCCTGTACTTAAATTGCTGACTCTAACAGAACCTAGGAAAAGCTTTCTAAGAACCTTTTAAGAGCCCTGAATATAGGACTGAAGCCACTTCTCATAAGGATCCAAAGTACATGTTCTTCTCTGTACATCTCTAGTATCAACTAAATAAATTCCTGTAACCCTCTGGGAAAAACAGACTGTTTTTATTGGACTTCTGAGGGCAAATAGAGGTAAAACAACATCTACTTTCCCTGTCTTCTCTGGATATAAGTCTTTACCAACATAAGACAAAATGGTTTTGCCTTTTGTCTTCCTATTATTTGTGTGGATAAAGTTAGCCATTTGTCTTTTGTCTTTAAAGTGTTATGCAGTATTATTCTTTCCCATAACAGGAAAGAATGAATTACAAAAATAATATACATTTCAAAGGAAATAAGGATTACAGCTAGTTGCCTTAACAAGAGAGAAAGAAAATCCTCTAATGCTGAAAAAACACTGCTGATTCAATACCGAATAAAGAAGAGATGAATAGGAAATTTGCATATGAACTCTTCTTGAGAAGGCAGATGAACGAATTTCTACTTTACATTGCAAATCATTTTTAATAAAGTAAAGAAATAGAAAATTTCATAAATGAATGTGAACTCTGCCAAAACATCATTGTAGCATGGAGAAATAAAAGAATGGCATAGAGAGAAGATGAAAGAGAAATATTACCATAACCTATTGCCTAAATAATGATTTTTAGTCCTTCCATTCAAAGCCACCAGGACTGAAGCCACTTCTCACAATGATCCAAAGGGCATGTTGTCTCCATTTCCAAGCTGCCATCAAATCTTAGTGTCTTTCTCCCAAACATTTAACATTAGAAAAAGAAATTCCTTATTTCTAGCTTGTTGTTGTTGGTTGGTTGGCTGTTATATTTTAATCTGAGCAGTTTGTGTAATCAATCACTTCACTTAGTCTGAGGAGCTTTACTGATGGCAAACCAAGCCAAAGCTTGTGCCTTTGCTTCCAAGTACCAATCTCACCCTGCTTGTCTGTGGTGGTTACCATGGAAATATTGTGATGCAACATCTTCTTTCCTTTTTGTGGTAGGTTTCTGGAGTGAGAGTTCAGAGATAGAACAAAAATGACATCTAATAATTAGATATATAGTGGTTAACTGCATTAAACTGCATAAACTGGAGGTTTATTCTGCCAGAGTTTTTTTTCAAGAGAAACAACTAATTTCTCTGGGAGTTCAGAGTTTTTCAGCTTGAAAATCAAAACTGATCTGTTACCATATGGCCTATGGTCTTACAGCAGTAAGAAATTATATGTTCAGAGACGTCAGTGGTTTGTCTGTATCACTGAACAGTCTTAAGCTTTATCTAGTTACTGGAGATGCTGTAAGGTTGTGGAGGGTACCATGCTGCAGCTAGCCTGTGGTTTTCAGGCACTTATCCATCATCCTGCTCAGAGGTTGGGTAAAACAATGCTTCCCTGTACACACAATCTATACTATACACTGCAGTATATAAATTTGTATCTTTTTTTCTCCAACATAAGTGTTAGTATTTCACAGTTGAATAGACTGACTTAATGTGAGAGCACATGCTGTCCATAGTGGAACCTGTAAGGATATTTGGTCATTTAAGGTTTGGACAGACATAGGATATCTCTGGAACAATCTGCCTGGATGAATTTCTCCAGTGTCAAAATAAAGTTTTTCCTTCAATCTCTCTTTTTCCCTGTCTCTGTCTTGCAGTGTTTATTTACTTGTTTTTATACTAATTCTCGTATCTGTTACTTATTTTCCATTGAACTTGACTGATGAATGAGAGGAGATTGCATGGGTTTGCCCTTTTCTCTCTCATTCTGACAGCAGCACACCTCCTCTGCCTGTGTCCAGAATCAGCCAGCTGCTCCAGATACACCAGCTAAGTCATCTGCTGAAATGTAGTGGTGTGGTTTGGACTGTCTCATTTTCTTTCCCAGTTGCTTTAAGGCATGCCAGATGACAAGAGACTGGAGTCTGAAGACTCTGTAGCTGAGGAAAATAATTTTCTAATTAAGTATATATTTTCATTATTCTGCAGAAAAAAAGATATTTGGGAATGAAGGAAGATGCCACTCCACCAGGTGAGATGCAGGAGATTGAACCGCCTATGCCTGTTAAACTGAGGTAAGTTGGCAGGGAAAGGGAAAACCCAGTGGGTAGTTTTAAGTGCTTTGGCTATGCTAGTTTGAAGGACATTTTTGTCACTGATGTGAATTATGCCACTATCTGGAGTTCTTGGAAATACAATTGACCATGACAGTGATGCTTTCTAAAATTATGTAAGGCAAATGGGAGCAAGAGCTGGAGTTTTCTCTAGATTAAAAACCCCAGAGCTCTTATTACTATAACTCAGTTGAACTTTCAATAACAACTTACTTTTGTAGTCAAAATCACAGGTCTGCAATGCATGAACACAATCTAAAGTACCCAAATCTCAAATTACAGTCAATGAAAATTGTCCAAAGTTCTGAATAAAACTATTTTTGCTGTGCTGGACAGCACCACATAGCAATAAACAATCTGTGCATTTCATCCAACCATACATAATGGTTACATGGGAAAGCAAACTTTTCTTCCTCTCCCCCAGATTTTTATGCTGAGCATGATGTCATATGGGATGATGGGATGTCCCTGTGATCAGCAGGGTTCAACTCCCAGCTCCTTATGCCCCCCCAGCTCCTCATTCATGGGGTGAGATGAGGAGCAGAAAATGCCTTGACCTTACGTGAGCTCTGCTCAGCCACAGCTAAAACCTCCCTGTGTTATCAACACTGTTTCCAGTGCAAATCCAAACCAGAATGCCATAAAAAGGACTATGAGAAAAATAACTCTATCTCAGGCAAATTCAGTACAGCCAAATAAGCCAGAGCCTCTGGTTTCAGATGAAAAACTGAACTTACAGAAGTTTTCAGTACTAAATCTGAAAACATCTATACAACTAACTGATTTAGACCTTAATGGAAGTGCTATTACAAAGCAAATTCAAAGCTAATGGAATTGAAGCACTAAGGAGCTGAAAATCATTAAATTAACAAGAACTCTAAAAATCCAAACTTTTTTATGGCACCTGAAAAAAAAGGAAAAATTGAGGAAAAAAAATCAGTTCTTCAATGACCCAGCGCTCAGTATTTCTGCAAGAAAAGTGTATCACATCTTTATAGAAAAATGTCCTTTTGACAAACTCAGAAAAATGTCCTATACAAACTTTATAATAAAAACATACATGTGCATAAACTTAGATTTTTCTATTTGATATTCTATTCTAAGATGCATTTTCATGCCTTTCTACATTAAATAATCTTGATAACATCTAGCACATGTTTAAGTGCAATATTCAAATGTACCTTGAAATACAGAAAAGAGAAAATATTGTGAAACAGGCAAATCTAATAAAAAAATAAAAAGAGTAAAAAGGAGAAAAAAGTACTTCATGCCATAGAATTGCAGGTTCCTGAAACTTGACCTTTTTGGAAATAAAGAAATGATTCCCCAAATGTCTCAAAACATATGGACAATGAAAAAAATTATTGAAAGAAACAGTTGCATGTTAAAAGCATCTACTGTTTATGTTTCCTCTTTTCTTGAGTCTGATTTTTAGAATTATTGAATACTTCTAGTGAAAGCTGGTCGGTCCAGTCAGTTTACTTGAACTTGGTGATGATCTGAGAATTCAGAACTGCAAGGTATAGTTGTCCCTGTTGCTTATGATTAAAAAAAAAAAAAAAAAAAAAGAGAGAATTTCTGAAAGTTTTACAGAATGATATAGATTTGCTGTAAAAAGAGAAAAAAACTGTGAAAGGTTTTAGCAGATACCAACATTACCCAGGGATATTTATCTTTAATTCTTTAGGTACACCTTATTCTTTCCAATTCCAGATTTTGGCATTAGGTAAACTAGATTTTCAGGAATTAAATACTAGCTCTATCATTTCAGTTGTAAAAAGGCACATTGATTTTTACAAACTCCAAGTTCTGATTTTTGTTCAAAGGATAAGAATTATCGAGAATATTGGTGTGATTTCTTTGCTTCCTTCTAAAGCTGTGCAGTGATAAAAACTAATGTATTTCAGCTAAATTATTCATGAAGTCAATATCTCTCTTCAGTGCAGTAACTTACTGACAAGGGGCTGGTTGCCACTAAAGAACTATTAAAAAAAAAACCAGCCCTCAGTCAAGGCTTGTGGTAGGAAAAGGTTTTCGCTACTTTATCTGCTGTTTATTTTATATGCTTGGACAAAATTGCACCACCTGAGGAGCTGGTCTTTCCATCTGCACCTGCTGTACCATCTTTGTTTGATGCTAGTATCTGTGACCATGGCACAGCTTTTTCTTTGATTCTTAGGGAACTTTTTGACATATCATATGGTAAGGTAATGGCAGTGAAGAGTTTTTATTCTAATCAAGGGCTACTTTAACTGTTTTTAAGGCCTTCCTAGGAATTTTTATGGCTTTAGTGGCTAGGCGTCTAGAATTTAACCATGGATAGGATTTGGGCTTTAATTCATCATGTTCCATTGTTATAATATCTGGAAATCTGGGGTTCTTCGCATTCCAGTTTTCTTAATAACTGGAGTGTGATTTCTTCTGTCCTGGGCAAAGCCTGCCCCACATTTCTGTGCTAATTAATGTGGTAATTCATTAACTGCCTCTGTTCATGAACAAAACTTGTCTTACTCCTTGGAATACCAAGTACCATTAGTGAGGATGGAACCTTTTGGAAGAGCTTCTGAAAATTTTGGGGTGTATTTTCCTCTATTTCTATCCATTTCACCATTTTAAGACACTGGTAAGTTAATTCTTGGTGTCCTTATACTTGAGAAGTTATGACTTGGCCTTGTATACTCTATTCCATTTCCTTTCTCTGAAGTATGCCCAAGATCCTGTCCCTAATCTCTTAAATGCCTTATATGTATTACATGTCCTATACAAAATCCTCTTGAAACCGGTAGCTTTTACATGGTACTGTTAAATGAAGTCATTTAGAAGTCCAAGTCATGCTTCAAAAGAGTTTAAGGGCTGTGTTCTTGAAAGTGATTGAAATCAATCAGGTGCACACATCAGCGCGTTGGCGCAATTAAGCTCCTGCCTCTAAGGACATTGAAGTACCTTTTATGTCTAAATGGAATTTCAGCCCATGTATTACTTTGGTCCTTTTGAAAATGGTGGCCATCACATTTCCCTGAAACCTTTCTCTTTCTGGTTTTGCTGTTAGCTGGCCAGAAAAGTGAATAGGAAATTATTTGAGAATGCATCTTTATTTTTCCGCTCCAGCATAGTATTTTTGTTCCTGATTCTTCACACATTATTCATACATAGCCTAATGTCTTGTTTCCTCCTTCAGTTGGCATGAGCATTTCCACCTCATTAGGGGGTCTCATAACTGCATTAGGCAGGGGTATGTGAAGAAAATAGAAGTGAAACATAATGTAAATTTCTTATGTGACTGGCACAGAGAAGGATGGGAAGAACCTGGCCTGGAAAAGTGGTGAATTTGAAGCAGGAACAGAGCAAACAAAACTTACTTATTAACCTTTCTGAAACATGTCTATGCAGAGACATATTTTAGAGACTGGCTCATCTCTGTAATACAACTGGTAAAACACTGGATATAAACAACCCAGGAATGTGACTCAATTTAGCCATCTTCCATACTGTCTATCTAAAACACATTTTTGAAAATTCAGTAAAAGGCTGCAACCCCATTTTTCCGATTCACTTGTATTTTTGGTCCTTTTCACTTTGCAGTTGCTTCATTTCTCTCTGGCAACCATAATATATGAAACAATTTTTCAGAATGCCAGTTCTTTCTTTTCACAGGAGGAGAAAAAAACACTCCGTAAAATTTCCTGATAGCTTCTTTATCTAGTCATGCAGTTTCTAGAGTGTGTTAAATATTGGAGTGCAGTTACTACTCATGTTTGCAACTCAGATCATGACAGCATGTGCTTCTGAGTATTTTTCATTTGGTAGGAATATTTTTTAGGATTTTATTCCTTTTCTGCACAAGAGGAACAAAACTCATTTGCATTGCATTTCTTTAGACATGTTTCTGAACTTGAGGAATGTTCCTTTCAGGCATTAGCAACATGCCTTGTTGACTCAAAAATTTAATTTTAATTGATTCTTGATGTTACTTTCATGTTACTTCATGTTACCATTTTCATCTTTCTGATTTTAGAGATTTTTAGGCCTTTAAATTTAATGGGAAAAATAAAGACCTCTTGAAATTGTCCATAAATTACACATTTCCCAATACTTTTCCATTAAAATGGATTACAGTCGAATTTAAGTTTTGTAGCAGAGCAACTGCTAAGTTGCTCATTTGGAAAATGTTTGGGTTTAGATACAAGTGTTATTGTTGACTACTAGTTTCAGTTAATTTTGTTTCAAACAAAATCATTCCATATCTCCTAATTAAGCAGTAAGTGAATGTCAAGACAGAGAAGACTGTGTTTTATGTTTTATGAAAAAATTTTACTTGCTTTTAAGTTTATTTGGCATACACTAAATGCCTATTATTAAATTAGTTGCACATACTGGAAAAATCTGGTGACTGAAACTCCATGAGTTTCACATTTTCTTTTCTGTGCATTTTAATACTGATTAAACTTACCCAGTGCTCTATACCAGGTGAAAACACGCTGAACACATTAGCAATACTTATGCAAATTGGTTTTGCTTTTTTTTCACCTTGAGTAATTCATTGCTGCTGCCCACATTGATGGCAGCAGCTGGTCTGAAATATTTGTTTCTTGAGCCCAAGAGAAAATGTAACCAGTCATTTAATTGATAAAATCTGGCCTTTAGTATTCAATTGAGATCACCCAGGGCTCTGTGAAGGACTGCCTGTGCTCTTCTGCTGCAGAGGCAGTTTGGGTTTGAGTCTCACTGCAGACCCCACTGACGTGATGCTGAAGGGTGTGCTAGATCATCTGGCAAATCCTATCACAAATCCTGATGAGAGAGCTCCACTCCAAAAAAACCACTAAAATAAACAGCCTTTTCTTCAGGGCAGAGATGAAGTATTAGGCAGACTGTCAATAACCAATATGCATACTTTTATATGACTGTCAGAAGGCCATCATTTAAAGCTTTACTAGAAATACATATGTTTATGTAGAATATGCAGTCTTCTTCATGAAATGCTCTAGTACCAATTCCCCACGAGGTCACAAGTCCTGTCAGCAAACCTGCTCCAGCATGGGCTCCTGTCTCCACAGGACCATGGGTCTTGCCAGGATCCTGGCTCCAAGATGGGCTTTCCACAGGGTCACAACCTCCTTCAGGCATCCACCTGCTCCAGGATTAGTTCCTTTATAGGCTGAAGGTAAATCTCTGCTCCCCTATGGTTCTCTATTGCTAGCATGAGGACAATCTTTGCCATGGTCTTCACCATGCACTGCAGGGGAAACTCCACTCTGGTGCCTGGAGTAGATCCTTCCCCTCTTTCCTCATTGGCTTTGGTGACTGCAGACTTGTTGCTCTCACATATTCTCACTCATGTCTTCCAGCTGCAGTTGCAGGATTTTTTCCTTCCTTTCTTAAATACAAAATTCTTTCTAATTACTCTAGAGGTGCTGCCACTGTCACTGATGAAGTCAGCATGACTGCAGGAGCCAGTCAGAACTTGCTCCATCCAACTTGGGATCAGCTTCTGAAATCCCTCTGCTACCAAAGCCTTTCCACACAACCCCAATAGAATATGTTTACTTACTCCTCAGAGATGGAGAAAAATATCTAGTGTTTCTGTTGTGCTTTTTTTTAACTGTTGTTGTATGTAACAGTCACAGCCACATCTAAAGCTGAAGGGCTGAAGTTGTATCCTGTAGCTTGGTACCCATGCTGAGCTATGCAGTTGTAACAAGGAACTACTCAGATGAAGCACAGAGATGCAGAAAGATGGCATTTCAGAATGAATTGATTGAATTCTGTAGAAGGTTTCATACAAAGGAAATGTACCACTTGGGCTTTGGTTGAAGTGAAGCTTGAAGGCATTGAGCATTGTACACGAACAAAGAAGAGAGATAATGGTATTTAGAGACTTGAAATGGCTTGGAAGTTACTCTTTAAATTATGTTTTGATTTGCAGATGAAAGTTAAATTGTAATTGAAATATTCATAACATAATCATGATGGCAGTGTGATCTGGTTGCACAAGTTTTCTGACAGCACTCCAAGGGACAATGGCACTAAAAGCCTGGTGCCTCTCCTCCTATTCACCATCACTTCTCACATGTGTATCAGGATAGTTTATTTCTCACATACACAAATCAGAAGAAAACACTGAAATAAAATGGTATGTTTTAGGAGTACTTGTCAGATCCAGGCAGTGTATAGCCATTAATAATAATAACAAAAAAGAGTGGAAACAAATAGACATAACTTTCACATTTAAGAAGAAGAGATTGCCTGATTTAGTCTCAATTTTGTCCTGTTTGTAAAGCAACTGAAGAGTTGTAAGTGGAATAGGAGATACATTTCAGTCCCATGAACTCTGCCTTTTCAGGAAGAATGCAAACAGGCATGGAAGTGTTGTGCATTTTTGATACCTTGTCTGTTTTGTGATCATATTTATATATTTTTACTTCCAACCCTAAAATCTTCTATTTGTGAGAAGTCTTCTGTTTTGTAATGTAGCATCAGCACTTTGTGCTTTATATTACATAAGGTAATTCCTGATGTCAGGAATTTTGCATTAATCTCAACAGCTCTTCCTGAAACATAGTTATACTGAAATAAAACACATTAGATAATAATAAAGTACAATGTGCTGTTATCACAAAATATACCAATATAATATGAAGTCGGTGTTGATACAAGCTCAAAACTTTTTCCTTGTAATTTTAATAATGGGTATTATCTGAAAACCTCTGAATCCTGTCCATTGCAACCTAATATCCTGTACTTTTTGTTCAGTTATTGAGGATAAGGGTAGACTATTTTTCACATTAAGTTCTTCATTGCTGAAATATTTGAAAAACAAACAAACAAACAAACAAACCTAATTTACTACCATAACAATTTCATCTGTTGTTTCACCATCTCACCTGATCTTGAAGGACAACTTCTGAGTTTAGAGGAATACTTTTCAGGAAAGCATCCCACCACTAAAAGTAGCTCCGTTGTCAAAAGAGGCTGACATTAAATGCACTAAACAAAATTAGTAAGGCCCTTGGGAATTTCAGAGAAATGGCTTGAGATAAAATACCCTTATGAACAGTCATCAGCAATACAGAGAGATAAATAAAGTTAGTATTCATCATGATTGATATGCTGTGCCCCATGTGGGTTGAAATGAAATATCCTAATGTGGCAGCAGCATGTTTGTTGAATAATGTGGAATATACTGGCGTTGCTCAAGTACTCCATGGTATTACATCAGTGAAACGTTTCATATTATTTTGTATCCTGCTGAAGATATACTGTAGATTAATTTTTGTGTGTGCCTGGGGATTATTCTGTTGATCCTATAAAGTTGCAAAATGGGAGCATGGGTTAATAATGTGGTGGAGATTTGATAGAAATTCGCCCCCTGTTTCTTAGAATACTTCTTCAGAATACTTATTTTAAATTACTAGTTTCACCTGTGACATACACATAATTACTGCTGGAGAATAATCTTCACTGGATGACTTCAGAAAGGGCAGGAAATTTTAGCAGTGGATAGTCCAAGCTCTAAACTTCTGTTTTGTACAGACATCCAACCAGTGAAGTAGTCTTTCATATTATGAGAAATACTGCTCTTGAATTCTGTACTTAGTTTCTTTCAGTTTCTCTTCAGTGGCTATGTGCCTGGTTTAGTAATCCACTCAGGACTCTCCCCAGAGTGTCCTTATCAGGGAAATTCAGGCACAGTTATGTAGAGACATCCTGCTGCAAACTGTATAGATCTGGTCCACATTTGTTGGCTGTACAGGTTTGAACTCAGGTTGCTCCAGTCACATCTATTCTAGTTCTTTAACTTCTAAAGTAAGCTAAAAAAAAAAAAAGTAAATACAGACCAGAAAAACACAGCTTTTTGGCAAATGGTTCAAACATTTTTTGCATGGTGTTTATCCTGCAGTAATTCAGAAACAACAAAAATACTCTATTTCACATCTATAAAAACATCACTGACTTATCCCCAAATACATTCTGAAATGCAAAAATATAAGGAGTAATATTTAGAAGTATGTTTGGGAATAAATTTTAAGATATTTTAAGTATGCTTTTTAGCATAAAGACAATTCTGTCCATTTTTCTGACAATGCATTTTTTAAATAATCATTGGACTAATTAGTCTAATGTGTGTGTCTGTGAAGAAAAAGAGAAATTTTCTCACTAAAGGTATTATCACTAAAAGAGGGCTTTTGTCCAACACATTTCAAAAGTGGATTACAGGTGTAAACATAATGTTATATTGAGAAGAGCAATTTAATTTTCCAAATGGGCAAAGTTTAATAAAACCCACACCACATAATAGTTTAGTCAAAATTAATCAACAAGTCTGGAAATATTATTCTTATTTTTTCCTGCTTGTGTAAAGGCACACACAGTAATGAATACTTGCAGCATTTTTTCTGAGATATCCAGCTGTGTTATTTCAATGGAGTCTGGTGGGGGTGCACAAGAGACTTTTAATGTTTACTGATGGCAAATGGAGTCCTGCTGATCACTAGAAATTTTGACTTTCATTGCTGGTCTGCAAAAGTTCAAGCCACAGTCTGTGAACTGAAGTGTATGTCCCAGAGAAAATCCACTCCAGAGAAAAAAATAAATATCCCTCTATTTGATATTTGTTGCCTTAATAAATATGAGACTTCAACCTTTAAAACATATTGGGTTTGTATATGTTTTTTCAGAACAATGTAACAAAGTTGTAGAAACAAACTCAGCATCTTTCTATTTTCTTAGGCAGAAATATTTGGATAAAAGAAAATACTGAAAAGAAGCCAAATTTCCTGACTCAGAAGTTCAGCAAAAAATAGTCTACCAAATGGGGGATGTGGCACTTTATCTTATTCTAAGATTTTACATTGACATTTATAATACTGTTGATGAAACTCTATTAATATCATGAACTTGAGGGTTATACCAGAAGCTGCACAAGGTTTGTCTAAGGAAATATAATTCTAAAATATTTATTTCCAGTTTCCACAGCAAGGACCTAGTGATATTCTTGAAAGAACTCCTAGATGGATGCTATATTTTTGTTATGTTGATCTATCTCTTTCCAATATAACATCATTAGCAGTAGAGACACTAAGAAGGGACCTGGAAACAAAAATGCTATCAAGCCAGGCCTAAATTTTCTGACCTCCATATAGGCTCACATTTTACAGTCTACTCACCTGTATTTGAGGAGACAAACAAGCATGACAATATATTAATTTATTCTTCTAAAGCACTTGAACAGCCTGGTCTAGTGGAAGGTGACCATGGCAAGGAGAGGATTGGAACTAGATGATCTTTAAGGCCCTTTCCAATCCAAAGTATCCTATGATTTTATGATCCTGAAAAAGATTATTGAGAAGTTCAAACAAGGACTGCTGCTCAAGTCATGTCCTTGGCACCCTCCTCCACCTCAAAACTTTCTGCTCTTCTACAGTCCCTCTTGTCATGAGGCTCTTTTGCCCATCCTTTGATGATCTAGTAGTCCAGAATTCATCTGGATTTTTTTCTACTTCCATGATTCATGACTTAGCTGAATGGATAAGGTGTAAAAATAAGTGTTTTGTCCTTTTCTCTTGCTACTCTATTTGAGGAGTCTGAGGAATGAGCAGGTTAATAATAAGGAAAAAGGTGTAACATTTGAATTCCCATCGTATTTATGAGAAAATAGAGTGGCAATCCTGTAAGAAACTTTTTTAATGGATGAGACAAAATTAATATGAGTGTTTGTATGCCAAATATGGCATTAAAAGGTTGCCTGTTTAAATATGGTAATTGCAAACATACCCAAAATGTACTCTCAAAGCCTGTATGTGAGAAAGGGGAAGGGGTTTTGGGTGAAGATAGTGGAACATTTGACCCTTTGCCAAATTAAGGGCCTTTGAAAGTTATAAAATGCATTAAGCAAATACCAGGGAAACAGGAGTGAGTGTGTGCACACATCGCATGTTGGTGAGTGGTTGGAAAGAGCAAGTGTGCTTGTGAGAGTGAGAGAGGGAATGAGATTATAAGAGTTGGCCATATACATGCTAACAGTCTCACTCCTTTTTTCTTTTCTGATCAGGGAGTGCCAGAACTTCTCCAATGAGGTGGCACATTTTTAGGGCTGGGCAGATCATCTGACATTGGCATAAATCTAGTACCCTGAGACCGGACTCACATGGCATAACAAATAATGTGACAGTTTGTCTGCAGAAAGTTTTCCCAGAAGCTGGGGCAGTCTCTCCAGATGCAACACCAGTTACTACAGCACAACAGAACACAGAAGGCTCACAAAGAGAGTTAAAGATAATTTCATGGTGCTCTTCACTTGTAAAGAAGGGTTCCTGATATGTGTGTCAGATAGGACTTTGAGCTTATTTACAGATAGTGGGAAACTGGTCAATTTGTCATTAGTCATTAGTACAAAATCTGAGTGATGGTAATGCCAAGGAAGTGGGACTCGAGTGTTTCCAGCAGAGCCATTACAGTTCACCTTAACAGTCTCCTTTTGTTTTACTCTGACCATGGAAATAGGAGGTACCAGGGAAGAGGATTTCAGTGGCAATAGGAAGATACTGTGATACTGTGTTTAGAGCTGCTGAAGACATACAGGCTCCCTTCGTGCAAGCCAGGTTGAAGATGCCTACAGAGCAGCTTACAGCAGGACCTTGACAGGTGGCACCTTAAGGAGAAAGATAAAGGATGTGAGAAATGACTGCTCACTTCAAAATTTCAAAGGTTTATAAAACAAACACAACAAAGGATTCACTAAGGAAAAAGGAACAGTGCTGGGAGCATGGCCAAGTGTCAGTGGCTCATCCACAAAACGGCTGCTCTGCCTTTTATACCTCTGGTGTTGCATCAGCCAACCCTGGCCCCTCCCAGGGTCTGTCAGTCAACCCTTCTTTGCCTTCCACTGGTGGAGACCTTCTTGCAACTTGACTGGAGGTGAGGAGTTGTCCTGCCAAGCCTCCCCTGCAGCAAGCCTTCCCTGTTCCCAACTGCCCCATGCAAGGGGAGCGTGGACATGCCCTCCCTCCACAAGTCCCTGACGCCCCTGACAGCCCAGGCTGTCCGGTGGCAACAGTACAGAGGGGGGAAAGGGACCAAGGGTGAGAACAGAGGGTGTCCAAACAACAAACTACAGTTACATAACCACACATCAACAACACTTCTCTTAACACATACACACAGTATTTATCCCTTAATTGCAAGGGCCAATCATCATATTACCCATCTATAACAGGAGAGATGAAATATCCCTGAAGTCAATAGCCAAGGAGCTATTAAATCAGAGTTCAGAGAGCAGCTTGTGGAAACTGCTGTCTCCTTGTCCCCCAGGTGAATTTTTTGTCATTTTTCTGCAGGTTCACTGATGGGTCTCAAACTGTGACGTGGATCCAGGGCTGTCTGCGTGAAGATCATCACAGCTACCTGTAGAATTTGTGGGCACAGGCCTGTCTCACCAGCTCCTCTAGGGCTGATGGTGCTGTCCCAGAGATGAAGCAGTCTTGCCATGTACTGCCCAAAGACGCAAGGTCTCAAGAACTCTTAAACAAATGGACCAAAAGATCACTGCAAAAAAGCAAGGGATGAAGGCCAGAGAAGGTTGCCAGCATGAATAATATCAAGGAGAGAACTGTCTAGTGCCAGGGGAATTTCTGTCTGCCCTGCTGATGTACAGGGGAAGCTGCCAGACTATTTGACAGTGTCATTTTTCTAACAGGGATCCTGTGTAAGTATAGCAAGAATGATCAAGAAGGCTGATGGCTTTTGCTGTGCGCATTGCACCCACTGGTGCCCAAGGATGAGAGCCCTTCCCAAGACACTGGAGTTCTGAACTGGCATGTCCCAAAGGATACGCCAACCTACTGATGAGGAGGATACACATATTCTATGTTCTGGCTTTGTTCTTCCTCACCTGCCGAAGGGCTTCAAACACATCATTCCAGCATCTAGAAAATCATTTAAGAGCGTGTTTGGCATTTGCTGTTTTACTGCATCTCCTGCAATGTGTCCAACAAGTAAAAGATTTTATGAAATTGGCACACAGATCCTGCTTGAGTTAATTTATTTTGAAATGGCATAGGGGTTTTTTTTGTCCTTACAATTTGTTACTTATTTGAAAACGGTCTTTAGTGTTCTCCTTTAGTATTGTGGCAATAGAGGTAAACAGGAGATGATTTATGATTCAAATGTCATAGATATATGGAATATATATTAATTTACAGAGGGAAAATAATCTCATAAATACTAGTCATGTTTACCAGACTTTCAGGCAGTAGCATGTTGGGAGGAACTCCTTTGCTAAATTTTTCTAAACTTGTCAGAGAGCAAGCAGATTCTTGTGGGATGAGCAATTCCAGATGTGGGTAGGAATTTCCAGAGGGAAGAAAGAGTTGTTTCTTCAGAAAAAGAACACATAATAAATGCTTCTACATGAATGCATAAAAAACTGGAGGAGCTGGAAGCTCAGATTTGAGACCAGTCCTGTTTCACATCTTTATTGACTACTTAGATGTGGGAATTGAGTGCATCCACAGTAAATTTGCAGATGAGACTGATTTGGGTGGGAGAGTTGATCTGCTCAAGGGTAGGAAGGCTCTACAGAAAGACCTGGACAGATTCCCTCAGGCTGAGGTCACAACTGCAGGAGGCTCAGCAGAGCCCAGGGCAGGGCCTGCACTTGAGTCACAGCAACCCCAGGCAGCTCCACAGGCTCTGGGAGGAGTTTGAGAGCTGTTTGACAGAAAGGGGCTTGGGGGTGGTGGTGACAGTGGCTGAACATGAGACAGGGTGTGCCCAGCCAATGGCATCTTGGTCTGTAGTACAGCCAACAGAACTAGGGAAGTGATAATCTTGGCACTGGTGAGGCTGCACCTCAATTCCTGTGTCCAGTTCTGGGTCCCTCATGATAGGAAAGTCATTGAGTTCCTGGAGAGTGTCCAGCAAAGGGTGATAAGGCTTGTAAAGGGTCTAGAAAATGGGACTCATAAAGAACAGCTGGGAGAACTGGGGCTGTTTATCCTGGAGAAGAGGAGGCTCAGGGGGGACCTCACTGCTCTCTACAATTACCTGAAAGGAAGGTGTAGCCAGGTGGGGGCTGGTCTCCCATACACTGCCCACAGTGAGAGATCTAGAGGAAATGGCCTTAAACTGAGACAAGGGAGATTCAGATTAGATATCAGGAAATATTTTTTTTTTACTCTTAGGGTGGTCAGGTATTGGAATAGTTTTCCCAGGGAGAGGGTAGAGTCATCATTTGGATCCAGTGCTGAGTGGTGGTTTAGTGGTTTAGGGGTTACAGTGGTGGTACTGGGTGGATGGTTTAACTTAGTGATCTTGTCGATGTCTTCCAATATTGATGATTCTGTGATTCCATAAGATTAAGACTAGAAGGGAATTAGAAAAAAAACAGCGTTCATTAGAATTTCATCAAAGATACAGTTTTTTTGAGATATGACAGAAAAGGGTTTTTCTCGTTGAATATTTGACTACTACAGTTGCATGGCCACAGCAGAGATCCACACACTCATTGCCTGTACCTAGCTTTCATACCAAACTTCCTCTTCCTCCAGGAAGCTCACATCAGCAAGCAGCTGGCTGTCCCAGTGCCTGTCTTGGCCCCTCAGAGGTGTGTGTCACCCACTAAGCTGCTCTGGAGAAAGCAGCCATAGCACTGGGGAAGAACAAGGATCATTTGCAAGGCCATGACAGTTGATAGGTCTTGGCAGGCTACATTATGGGAGAATGCATCTTTTGTATGGTGACACTGGCACTGCTAACCCCATAAAAACCCATATGGGGGAGCAGGACATTATAAACTTGTTTAAGAAATTGTTTTGGAGGGATCCAGTCAAAGCCATGTTCCAATGAGGGCAAGTTCAGCCTTTTGGTTGGTGCATCAGGGCAGTGGTGGCTCAATCTCCTGAGGCATAGCAGCCTCATGAATGGACAGGTGACAACCATATTTCTTGTGAAAACAAAACAGTAATGTTAGCCTAAATCAGTGTTGCATCACTTAGTATTTTCCACGGTGTTGTGGGTGTCCAGTAGATTGTAACACTGTTTTCCATGCCTAAATAGCAGATAAACAGCTGGGGTTTCTCTTTCTAATTTAAATCTCTTTTTAATCTGGACAATGGACAGCATTGCAGATAGCCCAGTGTCTTCAGGTGTGCAGATATGACCAGGGCAGAGCATTACAATAAAGGGAAGGGAAGTTCTGGGAAGGGAAGTTCAGGGAAGTTCAGGGAAGTTCAGGGAAGGGAAGTTCAGGGTAGTTCAGGGAAGTTCAGGGAAGGGAAGTTCAGGGAAGGGAAGGGAAGTTCAGGGAAGGAAAGTTCAGGAAAGTTCAGGGAAGTTCAGGGAAGTTCAGGGAAGGGAAGTTCAGGGAAGGGAAGTTCAGGGAAGTTCAGGGAAGTTCAGGGAAGGGAAGTTCAGGGAAGGGAAGGGAAGGGGAAAGTCGTAATATTTACCACAAAACTGATTGAAATCGACTTAATCTTTCAAGGATGTATCTTCAACAAAAGGATATTTTTAACTGAGGTAGAATCATATTCAAAAAACAAGATCAAATATGCTCTGTTATCAAACAGAAAAAATAAATTACATTTCACATATTGAAAGCTTTGATGTTTCAATGATGTTTTTATTTGAAAATTACTTCTCTCATCTTCTGTAGAATGCAATTTTCATCACAATAGCATGTTAAATTGCTGAAAAATTATCATTTTCCCTTTTAAGTTGTCACTTTTCCCAAAACAGTTTAATTAGTTATTTGATGCAGTCATGCATTCTCACCTCTACTGTGTCTATTTAAAACTCTTAACCTATCTTTACATCAGCTATAAGCTCTGGGAAGTAAAAAATACCCCTCAATAGATCGCGTGGTTTTGATAGGGCAGGCAAAGCATTAGTCCTTGAGTTTTCTAGAGAACAAGAAACTTCATGTGTGATAAGCAAGAAGAATGTTCTGGGTAGTCTCATAATGCACTATTCTGAACTATTTTTTCTTGGCTAACCAGTTGCCCAGATTTATTCCTAGCTTCACACAGATAAGTGTTTAATAGCATTTATCTAGCAGAGCTATGTCTAAGAAAAAAGAAAGTGCTTTGGTGGGATGCCTCTCTTTGCTGTTTATTAAAACCTATTGAGAAACTACATACTTGAGGACTGACTGCATCCCTAAGGAGAAGAAGAGAGAACTAACCTTTCAGGTGCTGAATGTACTCAGCTTCCAGGGATGATCTGGGTGTTTAGAGCAGACTCAGATCTCCTCAGCCTTCTCTGGAATTATGTGAGATTTCTTAAGAATTGTGCAGAACCTGTCTGCTCATGTTAGTGTGTGTTCTACTTTCCAAACCTGTGGAGAAGAACAGTGAACAGTTCAGGTTCTTGTCTCTTGCTCATGTTCTGTATCCACCTTTCCAGACCTGTGATTTGCAGGATGTTTTTCACTGTGCTTTCAGTTGCTGTAGATTCCAGTAGGTTACAGTAGGGCTTGCTCACTGAGCCCCTCACTGGGACCATCTATAGGGTTTAGAGTTTTAAAGCAGCACAGCTACAATCCCTGCAGCCTGCCTTATTGCAGGTGCTTGTTATGGTCCTTGGAAATCCCTGCTTATCTGGAAGACTTGCTGAGGCTCAGCTATTGCTTTGGAGACAAAGGGAAGGGGAAAAATTCTTTTAAGGTTGGCTTAACAGCAGGAGGTGGCTCTGCCTTTGTTCCTGTTTCTGCTCCCTGAGTTCTCTCAGGCGTTCAGCAGGGAAGGTGAGACGGGGAGTAAGATTTGTCAAACAGGATCTGAAAAGTGTCTCTCAAAGCTTCCCTCCTAAGTTAAAAGTCTGCTATCTCTGTGTGTGGCTTTACTACAGGATTTGTCCTGTAGCCTTTCAGCAGGGCTGAGGTGCGCTGCAGTGTCAGAGCTCAAATTTGCTTTTTTAACTTATTTTTTCTTGCAGATTTCAGTAGTACTTGGTCCCAAGTGTGAAGTCTGTTGACCCCTGCAGCTAGTATCATTTGCACTTCTCCAGCTGTCATTGAGTAGTTACTATGGTGCTGTGCAGATTAGAAATTTCAGTAGAAGATAAACAGGCAGACTGCAAAAGTGCACAGGGCTGTAGGGGATTTTCATAGGAAGCAGCATCACCTTCTTGCTGTGCCACAGGTCCAGCATGGTCATAGTAAAGACACTCTTCCAAACCAAGGAAGGACAGTGAAGATCTTATATGTCTTCACTTTCAGACTAAAGCTGTTACCTTGCTGCTGTGTGTGTACTATTTAAAATGGAGAATCATATCTTTAAAGGAAATGGAGTTGTACAAATATATGCATATAACACATACACACACACATACATACACGTATATAAATATTCTGCAGTCATAACTCTGGGTTAACCACATATGCACAATGCAAATAGTTGAATGATTTCCTTGTCCATCCTGCCTCTTCCCACATTATGGGATATATTTTCCTCTATGTTGTGCTACCTTGTACAAATGGCTGTCCGGCCATCTTCCAGCTCTTTGTATACCAACATAGTAATTTACTTAATTCTACCCACAGAAAACTATGGAATTTCCTGTGTTTGCTCAGCTGGGAGGCGTCCTGTATTAGCTTCCTGTAGGTAATATTTCCTGTAGGTAATAGGTAATGTCCTGTAGTTTCTGTTGCCTTATTCTTTTCTTCTGCCTTGCTTGTCTGGCTCTCATAGAGCAAGGTCCCCATAAATAGAACTGATTTGGTTCATGTATGTCCCTGAATGTCAGGGCACAACTTTAGCACAAATACTCTGTCATAGTGCTGAAGTGTTTCTTGCTCTAAAAGTGCTTCTCTGATGAGTTTGAAGATACTGGAGAGACATCTTTTATTGTGGGTCAACTGCAGACTGAATGTGACATCACCATATATGAAAATATAAAATTTTAATCAGTTACCAGATAACTAGTACTACTGAATGGTCTGAACAATTTTTTTAAAAAATAGGTAATTGATGTTTCATTTTAGTTCAGTAATTCAGCTAACCCACAGTTTAGGTGTTCACTGTGCATTCAGTAAGGAGGACGATGCCTGACTCTTTTTCCAATATGACGTCTGTGTGTCCAACACAAAAGAACTGAAGGCCAGCAGAGAAGGCTAGATTTGATGTACATGCTTAAATGAGAGCCTGAAGAGAGTAAGCTGCTAGATAGATGTCATCACATTGTTGTAGAAAATGGGAAGAAATGGGGCTGATATCTCTTTCAAAAGAGATATAAAGTTGAATGCTTTATATGACACAAACCCCCAAGAACTTTCTATGTTGGCCTTGTTCAGAACATTTAACTGCCATTAACTGCCATATTTTTTGAAGTATGCGTTAATTTTGCAGCTTGGGCTTTGTAGAACCCAGACAGTGCTGGTGTTGAGCAACTATGAGTGTGGGCACTGTTCTCTACAATACGTTGGATGCTACCCCCTCTGATTCTTCTCTGGTTTGTTTTTGGTTCCTTTTCCCTAACATGGTGTTCCTGTTCAGTAGTAATCTTTCTCCATTTTTTGGAATCCCCTTTTCCTAATGAAACCACTAATTCCTAATTATTGTTACTCTGCTTGAAGGAAATTTATTTCCATCAAATTCTGTATGTTTCCCCTGAAAGCTTCATTGGCTATGGTGATTCACAGGAAATTAGAATCTTTTCTGGAAACTGATTTTAGTTTGTTCTGTAGCTTCTTTCCAGTAGACATACTGTGTATGTTATTGTATTTCTGGTTTAGGCATAGAATTCACAAATTCAAATCTGACTCATACATAGTTTGTGAATAGCACCTTCAAACTGGCACAGAGTCATAAAATGCAATTTTTTGCTGTGTATCTGTTGGGAGTTTGATAGTCCATTTCTCTTCATGCCAGGAAGGCCTTGGGATACTAATTTTTTTATTTTGAAAAACTGGAGAAAAAATGAATAGAAAAGTCTTTGAGTTTATGTAAAGTTCAAGGAATGAGGAAGTGCTAAAAATTATGATTAACAGTGATAATATTTAATCAGTCTGTCTGCTTTCACTATGCAGTGTATTTGTTCCAGTACTTTTCAATCATTTCAAGTGAACTTCAGTGCCAATAAACTAAAGATGGAAACCAGCACAGATTGTTCAAGAATAACATACTTGCCCACCAGTGTTGTGCTACTAGATGGGCAGGAATGGGCACTGGGGGGCTCTACATACTGTCTCATGTGACATTGTAACAAAGAGGGACTTGAAGAACAGATGTAAAGGGTAACTAAGTATGAACGACTTCACAAGTCAACAGGGAAAAGCTGTCTACAGGAGAATTCAAATGGGAACCACAGGTTATCTGTCCTGGTTTATATCCAGAGGATGACTTGCAAGGTGACAACAAATTGAGAGTCTTTCTGAAGAGGAACAGGGCACAGGGCTATATAGGATTCACAAACTGGAGAGATGACATGAGGAGATGTAATTCAGAGAGGCCAACTGCAATGTGTGGAACTGAAAAATAATAAAAAACCCCAAAACTTTGCAGGTATAGAACTAGGAATAACTGGAGTCATTGGCAGGAGTTCAGCAGGAAATTATGGAAGAAGCACCTCACATAACATCATCTTGGAAATAGAGACAACTTATTTCAAAAATTTTCCTGAGCTTTGAGTACACTCAAAGAAAAATATGGGCAAATAGAAACAATCTGAGAAAAAACAACATGTGGTAAGAAAATCTGTCCCTGGAGAAAAGTGGAATGAACAAACCTACAAGATCTTCTTTTGTTTTCTGATTTATCCAAGTGTGTTATAGAAGAAAAGAGTGACAAATTCTGGCAGGATAGTACAAGACAAAACTGAGCTTATCTGGGAAATAGAAGAACGGTTAAGAAAAAGATTCCAGCTGCCAAGAAACAGTGCATTAGAACAAGCTGTGAAGGGAAATCACAGAAAAAAAGCATTTCTCTGAGGTGGCTTGGTTGCAATTTAGTCTTACAGACGGATGGACAGGATAAGACTTAAAGTCCCTTCTGGCTCTGCATGTTTATTACTTTTCTGACCTCCTGTTTCAAAAAGTGACTTATCTGAGACAAGTTTGAAACCAGAGATCTGACAAGCTGGTTTGTTGAAAAGCTGTTGAAAAGGGACATGAAAAAAAGCACATGAGCACCAGCAACAGGAGACACTTTCCTGTGAAATACAGGAGGGTTTGGAAATCTGCTCTGTCTGCCTGGTCAGCTCCTTACCCCCCTGCTGCCTCGGTGTTTAGACTTACACCTAAAAAGAAGAATCAGCTGATGGAAATCCTGTGACTGTTGTCTCAATGGGAAATGCCACAGAAAAGTTATGTAGGGGACAGCTTAGAGTGAGAAAAGTTTTCTCAGCTTCAGCTCCTGGGACTGAATAGCTCTGCCATCGTGTCCCTGAGCAGCTGCCAAGTCCCTGGGCTGGACACTGCAGAAGGGATCAAGCCCTGTCTCTTTTGTTCTGGAGGAGACCACTTTATTTTCTTGGTACTATTTTTTCATGTTCTGACACACTGAGCTTTGCTAGGGTTTGGGTCATGGCAGCAGTGTCAGAGGTATTCAGCCTTGTGCACACAACAGGTGATGGGAGCAAGGACGAGGTTGTTGCAGCATCAGTGGTGAAGTTGAATAAAACACACACTATTTGGGAGTAGAGAGAAACTAACAAGCCAAACCTAAGACTCCATTTCTTATTTTCTGCTAAGGCCAAAAGTCATTGCAGCTCGTGATATACTCGGTTGCAAAGTCAATAAGAGTCTGGTAAGTTTCTCTTCTCAATATCAACATAGATGGCCAGAACACGTTTATTTATGGAATCTCTGAAACAAGCTACAAATGACAAATTGAATGGAAAAAAAAAAAAAAGAAAGAAAGAAAGAAAAAAAAAATCTTTGCTTTCTTTCTCCCTATTGAAAATATTAGCACTGTGCTCTTTGCTCTTCAGCTCAAATACACCTAGAAACATCTAAGTAGTAATTAATTTTTAGATTAAACAAGTGGAACATTTCCAAAGTTTAACATCTATTTTTCTGTGATTGTTTCCTCTGAGATCTTTGATACCATTTTTAAAACAGAAGGAAAGGAATTACCTTTTGTTCTGTTCATACATTTCCAGCCTCCCTTTCAATGAAATAATTCAAATTGTTCAGAACACTCTGACCACTCTCAGAATTTTTAAATTTCACTTTAATCTTCAGAAATATTTTCAAGCAGCCTCAGAAAACTTAGCATGATGTCTCTAACTGTGTACTTATCTCAGGAGAAAGGTTGGCTGAAAAACAAGAACACCATTTTACAGCACATCATCAGACTGTAAATGGAGGCTTTCTTCTGTACAGCAAGAGCCAGCTTACCTGCTATCCTACACTGCTGAATGATTAGCTCTTCTGGCATTACTTCCCTCTCAGTCTGAAAAAAAAATCTTTCTGTGACGCATCCTTGAGAAATCTCAGTTTTTCAGAAATAACCCCACTTCTTTTGTGACCCAGCGATCTTCTTACTTTTCTGAGTTTCACAGCTTAACTGATGATACCTAGTGGGTTTTTGCTTGAGAAATGATGATCTCTGCAGCCTTTGGTGAGCAAGTGTTGAAGCTTATAACAGCTGTACCCTGGGGATCCTAAACTTGTTTGCTCTGGATAAGGTGAAAATAAGTTATATTCAATTTATGTTACAGTTTAAAACATCTTCTAAGCAACATATTCATCTGTTGTATTATTTTCTTTTTTGAAAGAAAAGGGTTTGTTTTCTTTTTTGTTTGGTTGTTTTTTTTTCTAAGCAGTTGCCAATGGCCTGCAGAGTGTTTAACATACTTTAAAATACTTTAGCTTTCCCTTACCTTGTATTCCTTATGATTTTGTCACCTAACATCTCTCTATTTTGTACTGATTCTGACATATTCTCTTTTCCATAATAGCAACAATAACTCACTGCAGAAGGAATTGGAAAAGAGACTATGGGAAAAGGATTCCCTCAGTGTAAATGAACAAGTATGGAGGATTGCAAAGTTGAGGACAAAAGAACTGCCTGTCTGTAGATGGATTCCTGGAAAAACCTGAGTTCCAGTGTCAAACCAGTTATTGATAAAGAGGAGATAGGGATGGCATCTGAAAGACACAATGAAATGTTTTTAAGAATTATTTTTATTGCTGTTGGCTTACAACTTGGAGTGAGAGAGAAAATGTAGGATTATCTCCTGATTTTTCTCTAAATATAATTTTTTATTGTTTTGCTTTTTTAATTCTGATGTGAGTGACAACAGAATTATTCCACTTGTGATTTTTTTTCCATTTTTTTAATGCACAGACTGCATTAGTCTACATTACTGTCTAGGAAAGGAAAGGCTGGGTTTTATGTTGTCTTACTAATTGCTTTTCTTGCAGCAGTCAGTTTCCAGTCTCTTGGCAGGGGCATAAGCACAAATTCTGTCAGTCTCAATGGGTTAAATTAAAGGCTGTGCACACTGAAGTGGGTGGTTTAAGATGTTTGATCATTGTTTTGTTTATATAACCAAGGTGTTCTGCAGGGATTCAGGTTTATTACTGTTCTCTTAATAAGAAAACCTTTTCATTTGTTATTTTGTTTTTAAAAGTCATGTAAGCTCTCCTTGAATTCAGTCATGTAGAATTACACTGGAAACGGTCTGAAATCCCTAGCACTTCATTACAGCAGTCACTATACCACAGCTGAAGATAAACCTGAACCTTTAGCTGGGTTAAGTTTTGGGCTGTGCTCTGCAGCACGCATTGTCCTCTCTGGTGCCCTTTTCCCACAGAGTCTAATGATCTCTGCCATCCTCTCCACCAGCCTGTGGGCAATCACCCCTCCCTTCACTTGCTTATCAGCCAAGCTTCTCCTTGGACCTGAGTCTAACCTGACTTGTACCAAGGGTCCCCTATTCTCCTCCTTGAGTCCCTCCTTGAGCCTCCTTCTCCATCGTGCTTCTTCTTTGGGGATTTCAGGAGGTGACTTTGGAGGCCAAGCAACTGCTTTTGTACAGTATTTGAAATGGTGACACTTGATTCAGAAGATTCCCATAGGACACTGTCTTAGTTTGGAAAGACAGGTATCTGCCAGGGAAAGCTGGAGTTTCCCTTGGAATGGGGAATGTAAACCCTCTCCCTCCAAATTACTATAATTTTGCAATTAGGGGATTTCAGGCAAAGAGATGGGAATAGAAGTATCAGTTCTTTACTAGGACTATTAAAAATACAAATGTAGTAGTACAAAAAAACAAGCAAGCAAACAAACAAAAACCCTAGAAACCCTGACAGAGTCAGAATACAACCTGACACCCTGTTGGTCAGAGTGTTGGCAGCAGTCCAAATAAATCCTCCTGGAGTGGCAGATGTGGTTCTGTTGGAGTAGAGATGGTCCTGTAGAAAGGGCCCAGTCTTCCTCTAGAATGCAGTGGAGAACCAGCTGCCTGGTGTTCCTGAGTCTCAGTTTTTATCTAGGTAGGAACAGCTGGCTCTCCCTGCTGGGTGGAGCGTCTCACAATGGGATGATGGAATGTTTTCAGTCATGTGGTGAGCCTTAATGGCCCATTAATAGAAGCCATCCCCTGAGGGAGGATGGGTTGTGAAAGAGATAAGAAACACTGCCCCACCTGGTTTTAACAGCTGGGCCATGATCAGAAGCCACCCCCCCCGCCCCTCCCCTGGAGTTATGAGGAATGGGTTATACAAGAGATAAAGAAAACACCTCCCCAACCAGTTTCAACAGATGGAAAATAGAATACACATTTTTGGTTACATATTGCAACCCAAGACAGACACATATCTAAGCCTGAAATACATAATAGTGTACTTATCCTCCTGAAATTATTCTTATCTCATTGTTGAAGAATAATTTATATATATTTTTAGATTGGTTAGAATTTAGAAGACATTATGAATAGAAGCAAGGCGGTAGAGCCATAATTTGACAAAATGAGCAAAATATGCCTCAGATTTGTGAACCAGGTACTCAGCATGTTTAAATTCCCTATCACAATGCTATTCTCCCTTTCTGTTCTGACATCATTGAAGTGTGGCAATGAAAGGCCTGAGATTTTCCTGCAGTTAATTATATATCAATGTCTATGAAATGCAAAACTGTACAGAAAATTATGGGTTGGTTAAAGTGATTTTTTGGGTTAATGCAATTATCATAACATTCATGGCACTAAGAAAACACATTTGCACTTTGGAGTTACTGTTTTTATTTCTGCATTGTCAGAAATACAGAACACTGAAATTCTACTTCTTTTTCTAGTTACCAGAATCATAAGAACTGTGTTTCATAAGAACTGTTTCTTTCAAGGAGGTGTGTCCTTGATAGGTGTTCAGATGCCACAAATATTCCTTGCACTGTTGTAGTAGCTCGTCTATATTCCATAAATTAGAGAAAGTGGCTGGAGAAAGCCTAAGTGAATGATAGTGTCCTGTCACTTGTAATTTTACCTTTTACAAAATTACAGGCTCTTAAGGGCTGCTGGAAAAAGTTGGAAACACCATCTCTCTATTATTATTTTTATGTGCCATTAGTTCTGGGAAGAACAGCCAGTGGTTGGGCTATTTGGCTGGGGACTTGTCCTCCAGAATGAGATTTTTGTGCCTTTATGTGAAGCATCAAGCATGGTTGCTACCAGAAGAAGTCGGCAATATCACATTTGCCTTCAGTGACGGCAAATGCTGAAGGACTAATATTGTACCCCTAAATATGCAGGGTTGACAAAAGGCTATGACTTGGCACTGTACATTCAGATGACTCAATGGGGAAGAAAAAAATAATTGTTTATTTTTGCTTACTTTCAAAGCATTTTCCTGACAAGGGAAAAAACAGTAGCATGCTAAGGGAAATGAGAAAGGTTGTTGCACAAGCTGAAACAACTGGGAATCTTGAAGCTGGGCTTTGAAGCCAAACAACATGTAGAAAATACCAAAAATGTTTTTGTTTTCTATGAGGAAATATATATCATTGTCCAATACAAAAGCATTCTGGCATTTTCTCAAAAAAAGCTGAAAACATAACTAAACAAATAAGAAAGAAAAATAGCAATTGAAATGCTTCAGTGGCTTTTGGTAAAAGGTAGCAGCAGAAGTATTCCATGAGAACTATGCTGGGATGTGCAGTTTGCAACACAGAACATGCTTGCATATGGCTGCATATTCCATATAATTCACTTTTCCAAATATAAGGTACCAAATGGACTGTGGTAACTTCTCCAACATTGATAGTACCACCATTTTCCCCATAGTACAGCCTCCTTTTCCCCATCAACACTCCAAACCTCATTCAAATGGAAACTCCTTTAGCTCTGCTTTGGGGGTACAGTGATTAGTATAATGAACAGCTGTTCCTGACAAAGGCTGCAGACATGATATAAAACTATATGAAATAATGATTTGTTATAATTATATATGTTAAGAAGCTAAAATATTTATTTTGTATTCCTCTTCAATATTCTCTTATTATCCTTTTCTATGGAAGTTATTTGCAAGCAATAGAGGGGCACTAGAGTAGGTCTCTAGGTGTAAATATCATTAGTTTTGCCTCTTCTGGAAACTGATGCTCAGAAATGTTATTTTGCTCTTCCAGACAACTTTCTCTGCTGGCAGAAGGGCTCTGCATCTCACACCTTGACCATCAGGGCATTTGAAGGATTTAGGAATCAGAAGACTCAATGAAATGCAATCTAGTACTCCAAAGAGGTAAGTGCTATTGGATCTGGATCTTATACTCTGGTAAGGGGGTGCAAAGTGAGCTTACTGGGGCTGCAATTTGAGAGTGCATAGGAAGGAGTGTGCAGGTCTCTGGCTTGTTGAGTTGGCTTGCTGAAGAACACTGCTGTTAAAATACCTGTAGTGAACAGCCTGGTCAGTGGTTGTCTAAATGCTTTGACAACTCAAGTGAATGCTTTTCAAATTCCTATTTCAGCTTTGCAACTGCAATCCTTCAGGTATACAAAATTACAGTCTTGGTAGTCGTACTGCAAGCATGTTATTGAGTAATTCACAGAAATCAGGGTATTGATGGGTTTTGCATGCACTGCACTATTCTCATATATATACGCAATTCCATCACAAAAAATGGGGATGAAAATGTTTGCAAATTTGAAGTAATTAATTGTCAAAATACCCTTGGGAGACAGGACAAGTAAGTCAGGTAAGTGATTCCAGTAGTGAGGCAGGATAGATGGGTCGATGGCACATGAAACTATCTGTATCACGTTGGACAGCTCGTGCTTAGTTTTGGTAAAAGAACATCCCTGAAGAAACAGCATTTTGGGGTGAGTAATAGCTATTAAAGCCATGCAACACATGTGGCAGGAAGAGCAAACACACAGAAGGTAGGAATGTCTGCCATTAGAAGCAAAAGTGTGCAAGCATCTTCACTGCCATCAGTGCCTGTGCTAACTGAAGCTGGGTGTTTCTGCAGCTTTCCCTGCATTTTGCTATCTGTAAAATAAATATATGCTGTATATAAAAATCACGGTGTTATATAATAACACCGTGATTTTTATTTTTTTAAACTTTTTTATAGGCTCTTGCTGTTAATATCCCTGACATTGCTGAAGAATTATTCTTCTTTTTTTTCCCAACCTGTTACAACTTTATCTGGGAAATTGGTTCCAAGTGTTTTACGTACCAAATTAGAAATGTGGGATATTGCAAAAGTTTTCAAATATGTGAAAAAAAAAAAAAAAAAAAAAAAAAGGTGCTTGGTTTTACATACAGACAAAAAAAAAAAAAGTGCTTGGTTTTACATACAGACAAAAAAAAAAAAAAAAAAAAAAAAAAAAAAGCCACAGAAAACCAACCAACCAAAACAAAACAAAACAAAACAAACAAAAAATCTCCAAAGCCAAACCAAGCAAATTTGATTATTGTACTGGTTTTATGTTTGTTAATTTTTGTTTTCTAAATTAGTGGTTTGAGTGCTTACTAGAATTATTTACTATTTTTCTGTTGTGAGATAGGATTATGAGAAAACCAAAGTAGGTTTAAAACTTTAAAAGGTATAAAGAGGTATGAAACTTTAAAAGGTTTATTAATAAAACAATAAAGAAAAAAATAACGAGGATTAGAATGAAACTTTTAAAACACTTTTTTCCCCCTTACAGCTGTTTAGGTTTTTACTGATAACATAAAGAGAAAAAATTTGGGATTTTTTAGACATTTTTAGTAATTTAAAATAGTCTTTTACTAGTTTTTAGGGAGAGGAGTTTTTTTAGAAATCTCATGGAGACACTGTTTCAAGATACAGTTTTCTTTGCAGCTGCTTGGAATCTTTGTAAACTGTGAAGTCTCTTACTTGGTAGCTTTTCTTGTAGCTGTACTTATGGGGATATTAGTTTATTAGGGTATACTTTACGTATACCTGTTTTAGTATAAAACAAAGATTTTCTTTATTTATTTTTAAAATTATTTTTATTTTAAGAAACAGAGGTCTTCTTTTTCCCTGGGGTGAAGGGCTTTTTTGTTTGTTTAAATTTTTTGTATTAGATTACAGTTACATTGGCTTACAGTTATGACTAAAATTTTGTATTTTCTCAAAAAGCATTCTATAAGTTATTGGGATATTTTAAGTCTATTCTGTATGGCTTTATAAGAGAAGTCTAGTTCAAACTAGGTAACTCATTAATTTTCTTCTTAGGACTTTTACTTTTTCTCTTTTTTACAGACTTCAGTTTTATGTTGTGGGGTTTTTTTATGTCTTGCTCTGTCTTTTTCTTCTTACTTGGGAAGAGGGTTAATGTTTTCATGTTTCATTTGTGCAGTGAAAGAGGTAATATTTTGCTCTCTCTTGGGTTTTTCTCTCTTGGGCTGAAGTTCACAGTGTTGGGTTTTAAAGCAATGCTCAGTAGCATTACGCTGAGAGGTCGGAGTGGTTGGAGAACAGCAGATTTTAGGATTTTAGTAGCCAAGGAGGCTGACGGACGCTGCCCTCCACCTCTTGGTGGCATCGCGGTGGGTCCGGCCCAGCTCAGGCTCTGAGCTGCTCCCGGGGGGCCCGGCAGACACCTCCCTCGGCCCAGGCTGGCAGCAGGGCAGGTTTTAGGGCTGGATGGATGTTAGTAGCTGCTCTCTCCCCTTCCCCGCTGGCAGCTGCTGGGGCCCGGGGGCCCGGCCAGGCATGGCGGAGTGGTGGGGCCTGGTGCGGCCCGCCCGGCCTGCTGCACGGAGTGAGCCGGGCCGGTTGTCACCTGCTCCCAGGCCGGAAGGAAAAGGATTTTTCCTGACAGTTCTCTGATTTTTAACCTGTGTAGCCCAGAGCTGTTTCTAGCTCTCAAGTTAGTTCTACAGGTTGTCGATATTCAAAGCTAGTCCTTGATTGGTTTTACTATAACTTTCTTGAAAAAACCCACACTTCCGTGCAAAACCAACGCAATTATAAAGCCTGAAACAGGTGACAAAACATTTAATTTAAAATTAACAAAGCAAAGGTTTTGTCAAGACCAAAAGCAGTTGTCTTTTATTCTTCATGAAAGAGCCAAGTGTTTCTGTGTTGCTCAGACGCTATAAAGGTCTGCAAATCTTTTGTCAGGAGGGGGACTTGGCTCTTCCTGCACGGCTCCAGCTTCTGACTGCTCCAGAGGGTGCATTCCACAGGGCTGCCCAGCCGGCAGGCATCTGCATGATCTGCGTTATAAATGAAATGAGCCAATTTATCAATAAAAGAATTTATTGAAAAATTGAAATAGAAAAGTCGGAGAAAAGCCACAAGCCAAAGTCAGTGCTGAGCCCGGAGTCGGCATTGGGTGAACCACAGACACGGCCTCTATGGCACCGAGTCCCCCACAGTTCACGAAGTCCGTCCTGTGCAGCCGGTTTTTATACAGTTTTTCCGGCTGTACAGTAGGTTGCTTCAGTCTTTTGTCTTCTTTCTGTTAGTTACAAATTCACTTATCCTTGTTTTCCTGCCCGGGTCTGTTGAGTAGATTTCCCAGAAGGAAGACGCTCATGATAGGATTTACAGGAACCCTGTGTTGGGATGCACAGCCATGATGATGCAGATAAGATTCACATCTGTCGTTAAGAACTGGGTCATTGGCAGACCCATCTCTGGTGAAGGCCCATCTCCTCTTGGTGCCACCCTTCTTTCTTCTGATAATGTTGTTCCCTTGGGTGCTGGCAGAGGTTTCACAGTTCCAGGTTGCCTTTAGTTTCTATGCTAATGTGGTTCCCTTGGGCGCTGGCAGAAGTTTCAAAATTCCAGGGTGCCTTTAGTTTTTGAAGCTTACATGACTTTATAATATATATTTACAATAAAACCAAATTATTTTACAACATTTATTATACTCTGGATGGAGTCTGTCTGCAGTTGTAGCTTCCTCCCCTGAAATCCAGTGCACCCTGCCCATGCCCAAGTGCTTTTCTCAAGATTTGCTTTGGGCTTTGCTTGTGCAACTCCACACAAGCAGGTTTGCTGCAGCTCCTGCTTTCCTCTTCCCATTGCACAGCAGGGACTGGAGCCTCCCTGGAATGGACTGGAGACTCCCTGCTCTTTGGCATTGGTAGGGTGGGAGTTCACATGTCACTGAGCTGAGTGGAGCAATTTATGAGGCTCTGGTCACCAGGGTTTCCAAAAGCAAAAGCTTAATCAAACATGCAAGTAACTCCCCTGTGAGATATTTTTGCATTAGACCATTAGACCAGTATTCCCACTCTTGGGGAGTGTAATTTATGCAAAATACATACATATATATATATATATGGATTTTCTTAATTCAGGCTTGTTATGCAAGCTACAGCTATGTCATTAACATACTCAAAATTCAAAATCATCATATACCAGGAAATTATCAACTGAATATACATAAATTGTCATTATATATGTACATTTGCTCCCTAAAATCTGGAAAAGAGTTTAGTTGCTGATCAGTTGAAGTTAGAAAACAAGACAATAATTAAGGTTTCCTCTACACACTTACCCTGTTTCTCACTGGGAACTTCTACAATCACCAGAAATGATATGGCATTTTTCAGACATGATCTCTATAGCTGGATTCTTACAGGGCTTGTTTTGGTTAGGGTAGGTTCTTGTTTCTTGTTGGGAAGTTTTGGAGAAGAGGGAAGATGTTAAGCTGCATCTAGGGCCAAGACAAGCAAGAAAGGCTGCAGAACACTCTATGAAAAATCAACACGTTTTGTGCCAAGAGGAAATAAATTTATATTTGGTGGGGAACATGCTACTTCTCGTATTCAAGTGTCACTGAACTGGCCAAATACATCCTTCAAGGTGACATCTGGCAAGTAGCAGAGCTCTAACTCAGGTACTACTCTGTACCAGGGACTAAGGGACTCCATGAGCAATGCTGCTTCCCTGCAAGTCTCTTTAGTCTAATCTGGCAGAAATGGCCTTGTCTCTTGGGTGTGGAAAAAAACATTGGAGACACCTGGGTTTTGATTGCTTATGAGTGAGACTTTGTTATAATTCCTAGTGATGTGACAGGATAATCCTTCCTCAGTATGCAGAGGAATTCAGAAGAGAAATAAGCCCTTTACTGAGAACACATGGTCCATTAAGATCACTTTGAAAGACAGTGATGGAAATAACTGCAAAGCCAATTGCTGCTCCTAAGTGCCTTCTGGAGAGATGACTGAGCACCGAAAATCAGCACCAAATGCTTCATCTTGCAAAAAGACTCAGGGGGAGTTACACAAGTGATTGCTGTGTAACGCTGCCAAAAGGATTTTGTCAGACTTTGACTGATTTACATCAGCAACATCAATTTCAATCTTGCTTTGCATTTTGTCATTTAAGTGTTTGCTTACAAAACTTGAATGATAGCTATAAGGATGTATTGATTTCAAGTTAAATACTGCCTTTATAATAACTGCAGTAATTTCTGGCAACCATAATTTCATACAGAATCATTTTACACTTTATAATAAGTGCAGTAATTTTGATAAGCATAAGGTTATACAGAATCATTATCTATTTACTTCAGCAAATATTTATTAACATTTTTATAGTTCACAATTTAATTATGTTTAAAATTATACATTGAATATTTTTTTAGATTATTAGTGGTTTATTTATGAATTTATTTATGAATATTTGTCAGCTTACATTTGGGTTTACGTTGGACATCCATTAAAATGCATTGAAATTTGTTAAAATTCAAGGAACTTCAGGAAAAATATCTTAAATATGATATAGGCAGAAAAAAGGTTTTATGAAAATGAACATAGCATATAAAACTAGTAGGCATATAATTATAAATAAATAAATTACAAACACAAATTATTTTAAATTATTTTAAAAGGTTAATTGACACATATTACTGACTGATTGTGGTCACCAAGCTTTTCAGATACGCTTTTTGAATGATGACATTTTTTGTTTCTTACATTTTCGGTCAGAAGTATAATGAGGTAGTAGCTTTCTGATATTCTCATTCTCTCATAAGCTCTCATAAGAACAAACAAAGCAACATATCCACAATTTAAATTTTAAAAATAACTGCAAGAACTTCAGGAAAAACACACCTGTTTCTTAAGCAGTATGCATAGAGACAAAGGCAAAAACTTTGTCTGGAGAGGGTATGTTCTCATACTTGCTCAACAGCTACAGGAGGTACGAGTTGCAGGACACATTAGTCTCACATCCAGCTTGGTGTTGTATTACTCTCTTTCAACCAAAAGTCAGTTTCTGTCTGTGTGAACTTCTTGATCAGTGTGAGATCCATTCCTGTGATGATGTTACTCCTTCCTATGGCTCATGTGGGTCAGTGCTGTCCCTGCCTCTGCCATCATACAAAAACTTTGCTTTAGACTGCACTCAACAGAGTTGTGGGCACAACACTCAGATTCCTAAAAGAATATTAAGCCCTTGTGACTGAGATGTTTAGAAGGAAAACTGCTGTTCTCCCTGCAGCTTGATCTGGAGGCTCTGTGGGACAGACCACCTATAAAACAGTCTCAGATCTCCCAGTCTGCCTCCCACAAGGAAGGAAAAAACTGTCTCCTAAAGTCTTCAAGGGAGAGGAACACAAGCTGAAGCTTTGGCCCCAGCCTGTGTACCAGGATATGGAGGGATATTAATGCTAGCACAGGAAGTTTCTATGGATAAACATATATACTGTCTCATGTGCAAAAGGATATCACACCTTAAGCAAATCCAGTGTCTCGACAACACATTTCTAAAACTTTTCTACATCTGTATGTTCTTGTCAGGTCAAGTTGAGCACTTCAAAAATCTGTAATTTCAAAATTTCACTTACAATTCAGGAAACTGATTTACTTTAGGCTTGAAGAGCAAATACACCACATCTTCTGAATAGTTCTCCTTGGTCTGTGGAGTTTTGTTGTGATTGATGTGACTACAGGATGATACTTAACTATTCCTACCTCAGTACTCTAGCCCTTCAGCACTTGCCCTTGTACTGTCCTTCATTGTGTAGAGAATAGCAGACTGAAAATAAGGCAAAGTGTTTATTACCCCTACATTTTTATTGCCCACAATTTTACTTTCTAGTCAAATCTTTATATACTGTTTCTTGAGTTATTATTTTTACTTTTTAATTCTGCATCACAGCAGCCTCATAATTTCTTCTAATCTATGAAATTTATTTTGGTATGTATCAGAAATTTTGTGTTAGTCCATAGCACAATACAATTCAAACTGAGGAACTGAACATTATTAGTTTCATAAATCCTTTCTAACTGATCTACTCACCCTCTCCACCCTAAATAAACTTCAGTATCATATTCATGAATCTTGTTTTTAAACTTGAGATAAATGCTTCAGATCCTACTCTTTTATAGAGAGGAAGGAAGGTTTCCATACAGCAGAATTTCATATGTACAGAGAAGACCAGGACTATTCAGGGGAATCCACTGAGATTTCCCAGAACAGAATTCTGTGTCTGGATCTAATTTCTGAGAATTTTTGCACAAAAGTATTACAGTTATATATGCATAGAAATATACTTTATAACACATATACTTACAGAGAGAAATATTTTTCTTTCTGTAGTTAAAAATAGTTATACTTTCTATCTGAAGAAATAATGCCCTTTAAAATTTTTCTGTACTTTGGAATGATATGATACATTGCATCCTTTCTAGACTGTAATATGCAGTCTATTAAGTATCCCTGCACAAATTCAATAATTTGTGCAATGTTATACTGCTTTAATTGTGCGAGGCTTAACTCGAATTCTTACTGACATGCAGTGAATAAAAATAAAACTTTATTTAAAAACTAATTACCAGAGTCTCATCTCCCTCTCAAGAAGGACAGGTTTGAGCAAGCTTGGCTACTTCTATTGGTAACATAGAAATGTATTTACTGATATCTTGATATTTGTTAATAGATATTTTAATATTTGTGAGTGCTGATTCATTTTGTGCCCAGTTTAGTATTCTTCTTTTCCTTAGGATTGTCTGATGAGATTCTTCTTCTTCTTTTTTTCTTTTTTTAATGAAAACCTGTATCTTTTCAAGAACATAAGCACATCTCTGTTGCTAAGGGTCAACCTGTGGAGTGTTTGCTACCTTATGCAATCTTGCTAAAATTGCAAGTCCTGTAAAGTCATGCTATTTTTCTTTTTAAAGCTGATGTTTTCCTCTTGTGATATCACTAATTATATATGTTGTATACATTGTTTAAAACTGATAATTTCAGAGTATAGATAGTGTTTCAATTCTGAAATATTTCTTTGCTCTCACATTGTAAACTAAAGCTAAATTGCCTGCTTGTGTGGTAAAAGCTGTGGAAGGCATATCAGAAGAGATAATCAACAAAGTGTTTGTCAGGACTCATATGAGATTTCTGCTATGTCCAGGAAAGCAAAAATGTAGAATCAAAGAATGGCTTGGGTTGGAAAAGACCATTCCCTTCCGTCTCTCCTGCCATGGGCAGGGACACCTTTCACCAGACTAGGTCCCTCAGAGCCTCACCAAACCTGGCTTTGAACACTGCCAGGGACAGGGCATCCACACCTCCTCTGGGCAACATCTTCCAGTGCCTCAGCACCCTCACAATATTTTTTTTCCTAATACCTAAACTAAAGCTTACTCTGTTTCAGTTTAAACTGCTTCCCTTTTGTTCTGTCATGGCATGCTCTTCTAAATATTGTCTCTCTATCTTCATTTTAAGTTCCCTTCAATTTCTGGAAGGCCAAAATTAGGTCATTTCAAATTAGGTCACATCTCTTTTCCAAGCTGAACAGTCCCAATTCTTTCAGCCTTTTCTTACAAAAAAACAAAACAAAACAAAACAAAACAAAACAAAACAAAACAAAACAAAACAAAACAAAACAAAACAACAAAAACAAAACAAAACAAAACAAAAAACAAAACAAAACAACAAACAAAAAAAAACCCCAACCAAAACAAAACAAAAAAAAAAAACCCCAAAAAACCCCACCACAAACCAAAAACCAACCAAGAAACAAAACAACCAAACAACATCCTTCACAGGGATATTCCATCTCTGATATTCCATCTCTGATCATTTCTCTGGCCCTCCTCTGGACCTACTCCAGCATGTCCATGTCCGTCCTCTGCTGGGGTCCCAGAGCTGATGCAGCACTGCAGGTGGGCTCTCAGCAGAGCAGAGCAGAGCAGAGGGGCAGAATCCCCTCCCTGGCCCTGCTGCCCACCCTGCTCTGGATGCAGCCCAGGACACGTTTGGCTCTCTGGGCTGTGACTGCCCATGGCTGGGTCATGTCCAGCCTCTCAGCCTCTCACACAGCAGTGTCACACTCCCAAGTCCTTCTGGGTAGGGCTGCTCTGGACTCGTTCATCCCCAGCCTGGATTGATACCAGGGTTTGCCTTGTCCTCCATGCTGTCACCTCCCTGTCCCCCATGCCCCTTAGTACAGCTTCTAGGAGGATCTGTTCCATCATCTTCCCATGCACAGAGGTGAAGTCGACAGGTAGGTAGTTCACAGTATCCTCTTTTCTTCTCTTTTTAAAGATGAGTGCAATATTTCCCCTTATCCAGTCACCTGGGAGTTCTCCTGACTGCCATGGATTTTCTAATACCATGGAGAGCAGCTTGGGAACTACATCACCCAATTCCTGAGGGCTCTTGGATACATTTCATCAGGTCCAATAGACTCATGCATGATCAAGTTCCTCAGATAATCATGAGCCTTATTTTTACTTACAGTAAAATGGACTTTGCTCCTCCAGTCCCCATCCTCCTGTCCATTCATTCATGAGGTATGGGAAGAGAGGCTGCCTTTGAAGACTGAGGCAAAAAAAATTATTGAGTACCTCAGTCATCCTCTACTTTAACCAATTTAACAGCATTTTTTATGAGATGGTATGTTTTCTTTCACCTTCTTTTTCTGATTAACATACCTGTAGAAGCCCTTCCTGTGACACTTGGCATCCCTTGCCAGGTTCAGTGCCAGCTTCAATAGTAGAATCAATCTTGCTTAGTTTTACTAATCTACACACTGGACCTAGAACTAACTGCATCTAGAACAAAGTCCTTAAGAATCGTGCAGGACACAAAAAATTTGCTTTACCTTTTTTCTTAAGAAATATGTAAAAAAGTTATTCAAAATGAAGTTCTGAACTACCCTTACAGCAGTTTGTGCTTTAAAAAAAATATGTTTCAATTGCAAAGGCATTATGTTTTGAGCAGCTGTAGGATGCAGTGCTTATTAGAGAGCAGAGTCATTGGAAATTAATTGCAATCATAACTCCAGTCCAAGCTAACTATTGTTCTGCTTTATTGTAATGTGACTTCTAATTAAATTCTCCTGGTCATCCACCTAAATAAATTTAATCTTGGTATCACCCTTGAAAATTAACAGGGTTATTCCTATTTAAAGGAAGAAACTTAAGAGTGCAAATCTTTTCTGCATTGTTTTTACAGGACAGAGGATCCTTGCATCATCAGAGCCAGCCACTAGAGCTGGAAAGAATCATTTTAATGGTGTCTGATTTCTTGTCCTTAGGAGAATTTACTGAGATCTACCTTAAATCCAGTATGAATGTGAGAAGCTGATTCTCCAGGTATAAGATCTGCAACAAGAGCTGTAACTAAAGTTGAGAAACATCTCTATTTGAAGATAAAACCTATTGAAAATTCAGTTGTTGGTTGTCCTTAGGGTATGAAATCATATTGTTAAATTATTGCAATTGAGCATGCAGTGACTAGAGAGCTAAGAAACAATGAGGACAACTTTATTTGGTCTGTTCTCAGAATCTGGGCTTTACATATAGGTGCTGGGGCTGCAGTAGAAGATAATCCACTGCCAGTGTGGACCATGGAGAAAGAGAGAATCTGAGATTCACCTTTGCTGTCAAGTAAGTGGTTGCACTGGCTCAATAGCTGCATCAGGGGAAAAGAAGGGTAAAGCTGGGGTAGCCCTGTAAATGTGTAGGTATAGTTAACCATTGCATAAAGCAGACTTAGTCAAAACCTGCACTTTTTCACTCAAATTAATTTGGAGCACTATTTTTGGTCTAGCAGAGCCATTGAAAATTATCTGTTCATGGTCATGCATTAATGGTGAATCCCAACTATTTTTTTCACATTACTACTGCCTGGTGTTAAGATGTAGCTGTTACTGCAACAGTCACCAAGCTCATAAACCACTTTGGCAGGGAATGTTCCTTTACAGCTGATGTGGAGTGATCTAGGCCAGGGTTTAAAGATGCTCACTTTGAAGCACATTAAAGGTCATTAAAGAAATGTTGAACGGTCATAAAATCCTGAAATGTTCAATCAGTAATTTTTCCCTTTAAGTTGCCCTAGTAATAAAGTTTTAGAGGCAGTTTGCACCACTCCGAGTTATATGCCTTTCAGTCATGCAGTTTTTCATGCTTAGATTATATTTGTAGCTGAGACACTGCTACAGATGTGTTTATTATATCAGGATATTGAGTTGAGAAGCTTGAACTCTGTGAAAATAAAGTTGGAAATCTGTTAAGATATTCTGCAAATCCAAGGGATAGAATTAAGGTGCTCTGAATCAGGCCCAGGAAATTTAATCATTACCTAAGTATCTCTGTGTATTACTCTGTAGCTACTTTGCAGTCCACTGATCTGCCTCACATTCTGTACTGATGGTTTACCTACTCAAATGGGAATTGTTGAAGCTTGCAGTGGAAAAGAAGAACAGTTTGGATGGGTTATGCAGAACCAGACTACTTTTCCTAAAGTTGATTTCCCAGTTTTAGTACAAAAAAAAAAAAAAAAAAAAAAAAAAAAAAAAAAAAAAAAAAAAAAAAAAAAAAAAATAGGTATACATGATTTGAACCTAAATGATTGTAACTTTCAACTATGTTTTCTTTATAGATGATAGTGGAATAAAATTCAAATGTAAAAACCTAATCCACTGTATTTGTAGGCTTGGAATGATACTAGTATGGAAAAATAAAACTTGATAATTAAATTTTAATACCATTCATGGGTGTTTTAGGAAAAAAAATGTTAACTGGTTTTGTTTTCACTGTCATGTTTATATTTTGTTAACATTTTTTCTCTACTTTGTTTTAGACCCTAAAAGCTTCTGCTGATTCTCATCTTCCAGAAATACATCTGTAGATCAGAAATTATTGCTGAATCTTTTCCAAGATAGGCATTCAAAGGGAAGACAAATCTAAATGATCTTCAACTTTTATATAGTATACTTATCCTTTGTATTGTTCTGCCAATCCGTGAAAAAGGCTTTCAAATCTTGGAGATTTTAAAACTTTCATTTGCTTGCAATTCTGCATATTTATGAGAGTCATATGGCCCTTTCAGCTTTTAAAGTGTTTTAGAGCAATGTGTAATTAAAGAAAAAGATCATATCTAGGACTTCAAATACATATACTCTTGCAGTGAAAAATGAGATTGAAGATACTATTTTGGTCTCTAATCTTACCTCTTCCTTTTCTAGCCAAAATGGTATTAGCTTCTTTATGTGTAGCTGACTCACCAAAGTAGCAGCACTTCTGCGCTCATATTTCAAATAATCAGTCTATTTTTATTAATTTGTCAAAAAATAAAGATGTGGGAAAAAAATATGAGAAATATTTGCAATAACAGCAAAGAGTTTTGCTTTAAATAATTAATACCTTGCTATTACTCATAGCTGGGGCAAACAGCCAGAGGAACTGAGCTTTTTTTTTTTTTTTTTTTTTTTTTTTTTTTTTTTTTTTTTTTTTTGTTCTCAGATTAATTAATTAATACCCCCAAAATGTTGCCATCACATAAATCAATACCTGCAGTCAAATGTCAGTCAGATGCTGGGTATTGCTTCTCAACTGGCTGCTGAAGATGTGACAGTGTTCCCTTCTCCAGCCATGGTCTGAGCTGGATGGGCTGTAGGAATAAGCTGCCTGCTGGTACCCAGTGACCAACTCAAGAATTCCACTTGGATTTTCTTTCTAGGACACATGTGAAGAGTGTGTGGTGGACTGCAAGGCATTTCAGAGATCTAAATCATTTCATGATCCTAAAATTTTCATTTTCAAGAAAGAATGGTTTTCCAATAAGTCTAATCTGCGTTTCTTTTCATGAAATTCAGGGTGGCAGGGATTTCTTTTTTCAGATTAAAGCACTCTGTTGATGTTAACTGGTGTTTCTCTCTCTCTGGATGTTTCACATATTTCCATAATAAATACGGAAGTGATCACACAGTTGGACTGGATGATTGTTCTAAGTCTTTACCAGCTGAACCAATCTATTAGAAATTAAATTAAGCTTTCACTTAGAAAGTAAAATCTGGGCCTCTGGAGTCAGCATCTATTCTTACTTATATATTTTTTTTTTGGCTTTTTTCAACTGCCGCAGAAGAGGGTCAGTAAATTTAACTAATGATGGTCTAAAACCTATGTATGTATTTTACATGGTTAAATTTTAGAACATGTTCTGACCATATTTTTTGTTTGAGTCTCTAAATGTATTCATCACTTTCTGCTAGAAAATCACTGCAGATAATTGCTTTATGATGTCTGTTATAGATGGATTCACTGCACAGGTTATGGGTGTTCTCTTCTCCTAGAGAGTCAGTAGGAATACTGTATGGAAAACTATATCATTTGTAGATATCAAATATTAACTCCAACTAAATAATAACCTCTATTTTCTGAAATTTATATCCACAACAGTTGTGACTATAAGGTCAGCATACTGCAAGAATATAAGATCCTAATTCTTATTACCATGTGTGCCAAATTTTTAATACAACCATTAATTCCTTTGGTAATCTTTACTATACTTACCCAATTATCTAATATTCAGCATAAACTCTGGGTTTCAGATATTACCTGTACTACTGGGAAAGTACAATAAGGCAGAATTGATTTTTCCACACACTGTGAAAAAAAAAAAAAAACAAATACCAAAGGAGATGTTGCATAAATGTTATTAAGCCTGTGTAAATGGTGGAAGCTGTGTTTCACTCAGTGATGACTAATTAACATAGCCTCACAGTAATCTGCATGAAGTTTGGGATAGGGGACAAATTTGTGCCTGTAAGAAAAATGAGAGTTCTGACTGGAGCCGAGAAGTGGTGTCAACATCTGTTTGCTACCTGAACACTGTTCTTGCAAGAGGAGACTTTAACCTCCATGATGGCCCACCGTCAGATGGTGTAAATTCCTTTTCTTTTTACGCTGAGATGTGCCTTGACATCTACTAAGGATTAGAGCAGCTTTACTCCCTAGAGAGCTAAAATGAGAAAATGAGTTGTAGTCAGACAGAAGCTCCTCATTTCACATGAACAAGGCTGAGCAGAAGACTTCAAGGCCAGTTGCTGGGATAGTTTCTTTAGTTGCCAGCTTACACTTGTACCTTACACTACTTTTCTCATTTTCTTATTTTCACCCCCTCCTATTTAGAATTTAAAGTGCCCACCATCGCTATTGTGCCAGAAAATAAAAGAACAGGTCTTTTTCAGCCAGTGTCAGATGGAGAGGTAATAATGTGGATTTGGTGGTGAGAGTTGCAAAGATCTTTTCTCAAGAAGCTGACTAAAGCCTTGTCATCTTCAGTATCTGTCTTACCATTTCTCCCTTATCCTCTCTGCTTTTCGTGACCCCATGCTGCTTGGTGGATCATATGAGTAAGCAATGAAGTTAAAATATGTGGACCTGGAATGGCTGAAACTGTCGTGCATGCTGAAATTGTCAAACTCATTTATCCCTCTTTCATTTTGCTGTGTTTGTTAGGCTGATCAGCACTAGGTTAGAATCAAATGAAGAACAGTGACATTTTGTAAAACTCAGGGACAGTTTCTAATGTGATCACTTTGGTCTCAGAGGCATTATCTTGGAGGATCTGTCTGGTAATCACAAGGAGCAGTCTGAGTAAAGTTGGCAGAAAATCAATTATGAAGTAGGCAGAAAGAAAACCAAAAGAAATCACAGATTAATTTTGTGAGAAACAAAAAGTAAAAAAAAAAAAAAAGTGGAACCACATGTAAGGTAACTGGGGCAATGTAAGGGAAAAATGCAAGGCAAGATGGATCATGAAAGAGAGTATTAGTTCTAATCTCTTCCTAACACTTTACTCAGTGCAACAGTTTTAATACAAGTTAAAAGGAAGGAAAACATTTTTCTTAATTTTCATTGCTTCACATATTTGTTTCTTCAGCCATAGGTTCTGCCACTTCATATCTTTCTTCCACTCACTCATCTCTTGTGTTCTGTCTCATTTTATATTCTTTGGGTCATGTTTTGACAGGCACTAAACATAGGCAATTTGCATCAGTCTCATTGTATTTGTCTAGTACTCATCAAGGAGCTTATCAGAACTTCATTGGCATTACCATCAAGTTAGGCAAGGGACTGAATCCTACACAGTTCTCAGCAGCTTTCAGAGACTATGATCCACTGTTTTAAATAAAGTGCTGTGTTAGCAGCTGTGCACAAGAGCCTTCCTATTTCCATCTGTTATTTAAATATTATCAGAAATACCTTTTTGTAGCTCTCTACACACTTTTGAGATATATGGTGCTGTGGGAATTGCTACTGTCATTGGGGGAATGCTGTAAGATATAAATCCTTTGGAAAACAAGTAAGGAATTTACATTTAATGAATACAGGCTGGTCGTACAGGCTTTGATAAGGATGGGATATGGATATCTGTTTTAGTGTGTGTATGTGTAAAAGGGAAATCAGATTTGGTATTAACTCTGTATGTGCCAAAGTGACATGGATTATGGACCAAAACTCCTCATGGGCATTCCTCTGTTAATGCTTTGTTGAAAGAAGTGTGTTAGAACCTGTCTTGCAGAGTAGACTATTACAAAAATGAACCTGTGGTCATATTTCATGATAGGACCTCACTGCTGGAAATTCTGAAGATCAGATAGGCCATCTCTGTGGTATTTGGATATATATACAACGCCAAAGTATTTGCTATTTGAGGATGGCAGCAGCAACTACAACAATAGACTTGTTACTTGGTATAAATGTGTAAGAATTTTCTGAGACCCAAAAAAAGACTAGAAAAATGCTGCTGAAAATACCAGACATTGCAAATCTGATTCTTCACATTGTTTTTGCAACAGTTTTCCCTCGAAAGGATGAGGAATCATGGAAGACAATATTAAATGCCTGCAACCAGTTTTACTTCAATGTAGTATACAGCCTCAACTGAGTAATTAAGCTTACACTGTTGCTAAGAGGGTGGTTGGTATGTCCAGTCCCGGTTTCTTCTAACAGATCTGCCATAACTTGTTGATGGTTTTAGTTATCCCACTCCCCAGCTCCCAGCAACTCCTTAAACTAACACTTTCTTCAGCCTTAGTACTGAGAATTTCTATGCCAGCTGGCAGGTTAATCACCCTCTGGCAATGGAAGAAAGTCAAATAAGGAAAAAAAACCCAACAAAATCTGGAGAAGGCTATCCACTAGGAGACAGACGCTTAAGAGGGTAGCTCCTGCGTGGATGAAAATAATAGGTTTATGGTATGACAGGCTGTGTGCAGACCAGTGTATTGTCACCTTTGTAGTGACTCTAATGCTGTGCTTAAAGACTGCCTCATGATGCCTCTACCCATTTGTAATATTCACAGCTCTTGATGGGATCTCGGACAGAAGTGAGATCTGGTCGGGCCAGATGCAATCACCCAAGGTCAGCACTGCAGCCAGCTGAGCCAGCCCGCAGGAGGAAAATGAAAATATCAGGTTTCACACATGGCGAGATGGATGGATAGTGGGAGGATTTAGCTGGAAACCTTGCCTGTCTGTTGGAATGCTAGAAATTTAGATTTAAGATTTTAATATATAGTAATATGTGCGAGTCAAGATGGAGGATTTCAGGTGTTGTCTAAGTCCTTCTTCTTCACCTTCTTCTTCCTTCTTCTTCATGGGTTTAGGTGGTTTTCTGTAACTGGGTGAAGAAAGTTCCCATTGCATGCCTTGGGTGGTCATTATTGGGTCAAAAGTATAAATAATATGGGTGTCACCTTGTTATTGGGTAATTATCGCTGAAATAACCTTGGAAAGAGTTAGAAGCTCTCCATTCTACCTCGTTTTTCTAGCTTGCTAGTTAAACTCATGGCTCGTGAGTCTGTAAATACTGTAAATAGATAAGAAATAATAAACAATCAAGTCCGAACTTGATCCCTCGTTTCCTGTGTTATTCATCCTGACCTTGGCAGAGAGGTCAGATGAGAGAGGCAGAGAGAAAAGAACCCAAAACTTTCACATTTGTCCTCTTGACAGACCAGTTTTAGCAGTGTCTCTTACTCTTCTGTTTTCTATCCATAACCATTTAAGTGTCTGAAATGTCTTCAGCTTATTAATTTCTCAGAAGGGTATAGGTGGTCTAATAAAGCAATTCCTGTCCCAGTTTTTGCCGTATCTCACTTTATTTTCTTTCACAAAATGAGAATGAATTTTTAACTGGAAAACATTTTGAAGGGCATTGCCTGTTGGGCCACAAGTTTTAGAAAAATGGGAAAAAATCTGGAGCTTATTAGTTTAGTGAGGGTTGTTGGAAATATATTTGGAAAAAATCCAATGAAACAATTTTTCAAAATATATCTCATCTTAAACTTCATTTTATTTGTAAACACCGGAGCTATCTTTTTGCACTACTTCCATTTCAAATATGCTATTGCATGCATCAAGAAAACTTGAAGGGTCTAAATGTTTCTGGAACATCAAATGAGTTGTGTGAAAATTGTATATCTGATTTGCTCAGGGAAAAGTGATAGAAGGAACCCTGAATATTTATTATAAAAGTATTGAAAATAAATTACATGTGATTCTTGTATGGTTTTCAATAAGAAGAATTCAAAGATCAAAGGTACAAAAGTCTGTCTCATGCATATATGCAAATAGTTACTTTAAAAAAATGGAATGTTATTTTTTAAACAAAAATCAAACTATTTTACAAATCAAAAGAATATATTCAAAATACAATAATGTAAGAAATTTTAGTGGGGTCTACAAATAAATGTAATTAAACAAGAACCCTTTTATCTGATAACCCTTTGCACAGTCCATTCACAAAATTCAACATGTCTACGAGCGTGCATTTAACAAGTCCACTTTATTAGCTGTTCTAAATTGCCATTTTAAGTAGTTGAGGATCATTCAGGCCATGGAAAAATGTTGTTCTCTATTGCCTTGTGTGACACTGTGTTTACAACTATGTAAGACTCTATCTATGATCAAAAATCCTGCACTCTTGGCTAATGTGATAATGCAATAAGTTTGCACAGGAATGCCTTCACATCATTAAGTGATGATTACAGTGGGAGAAGAATTCAATTTTTATTGAATTTTATTGTCTTCAAGGCCAGATACTAAGTCCACGGAAGACATTCATGACAGCATCAATGTGATGTTTTATTTCTCATTTTCATTAGGCTTGACCAGTTGCAGTACTGCTGGTATTCCAGTGTAATTAAAAGCCTGAGCTATGTTGTAAGTTAAAAGTGAGTGGAAGGCTGGCTTAGGGTGTCTCTAATTGTGAAATCTGCATTAAAAGAATAACTCAATCCTTAAATTAATAAGCCTTCAATGATATTTAATGTGAAGTCTCTAGGTACTAAAAATGATGGAAACATAAATTTGTTTTACATAGGGGTCCTGGAATCTTCTCTCAGTGTTTATAGCAAAGATGTGAAGGCTTGTAAGCAAAATGTTAATCAGTTAACTGAAAACATGCCATCAAGAGATGCATTAGAACTTAAAATCAATTGAGGCAACTGCATTAGTAAAGATTAACTTTGCCATGGAAATGAACTGTTGTCAATCAAGTCGACCTGCAACTATAACTGGCATGTAGGGCACCCCTTCTAGCACAGGACTTTGGTGTTTTATTATTCAGGATCTGTATCAAGATGATGCTTCACTACAATCCTCCCTCTTTTAAGTAATGTTCTACTTTGTGCTAAAGAGACATTGATTACATGCTTATTAACCAAATGGAAAAATGGAAATGCAAATGGAAAAAGAAAACATACTATACTCACAGCTCTGCTAAGAACAGATAAAGGCAGGTTTAATAGCTTCCTGACCTATTCTATCAATAGATATTCCACAGCTTTTATTCTGTCTTTGCTGTTTATGCTGCATTTGTGCTGGTTTGGTTTCTTCTGAGAATGGATATTTCATATAACTTTAATCTATCCCAGATGAATAAGAGTTGTGAATAACAGACACAATGTCATAAAAACACTAAAAGCAAGCAGTCTGTGAGAGCAAACTCAGCAGAGCAACTGCATTCACCTCACTCAGCCAGCATATAGAGAGGAAGCAGGGGAGCCGCCAGTAGGACCCCACTACATCTGTGCATTTTAAGATAGCCCATGGGGTTTGTGTAGGCATGGTTAATGGTTTTGTGCCTTTACCAGACAATAAATTAAAATCAGCAGACAGAAAAGCTGTTCTTCAGCCATTATGCTCATCCTCTCCTGCAGCCTCAGCTCAGTTTAAATGCAGACATCATCTCCCCAGCTCCTTCCACCAGCTACAGAAATACTCCAGAGACTCAGGGAGTCAAAATTCCTGGCTTTTCCTTTCTTGCTCAGTCTTGCTATTTGCAAGCATAAACCCCTGCTGAATATTAGATATGAAGAGAGAAGTAGGAGTTGAATAGTAGGAAGGAAAAGCCTGGCTCTGATCAACCCTTGCCCCTACTCCTGCAGCCCAGTGGACAGGCATTAAAGTGAAGGTGCTGGGCATAGGGGGTGCTGTTCTCTTGTGAAGGAGCAGCAAAGTTCAACATTTCTGGGGAATAGAGAGGATCAGACATGGGGAAGAATTGCTAATCCTTCTCTGGCCAACCCTGATCCCTGCTCTGGCTGCTCCCAGCCACCTTTGAGCCCCAGCAGCCTCTCAGGTAACATGTGATTCCTTAGCACTCTTCCCTGGCTCTCCTGCAGGGCCTGCTCAGAGCCTGCATCTCGCCTGCAGCCCTGGAGTTACCTCTGACAACCTGTGCTGTGTGGAGGCTTGAAGCTATGTGAGAGGATGCAACAGGCACAAAACAACTAAAGGGCAAACAAAATACCTGTTTCCATAATAACTGAGAAAACAGATTTAAAGGGATTCATTTGGGCTTAGTGAGCTATGCTTTAAAGCCTTGTTGTCACACCAGGAATGAAATGTTGAAAGTGAACATGTACTTGATAATTTTCTGATATAACACTATGCTGAAAAAACAGGCACCAAAGAATATTGTCTGACTTACAGTGTATGGACAGTTATTATTTTTCTCTTGAAGTGTGAATGAAGGAAAGATCAGATGTGTAGCTAGCTGCAGAAGGTGGAAATAGAGATATTGTGAATGCCCCGTAAAGTTGTGTGCACTATAAAAATGGGCAGACGGACAAATGTCCCTTATTAGCTTGATTTTATCAGTTATCTGGTCCAAATGTGGGATTTTCAAGCTCAAAACAAGATATTTTTTAAGAGGTAGGTATCAACAAACCTTACTGTATGGCAAGAAATCTCTTAATGTTTCTAAATGTTTTCTGTGAGACGAGTTGCATCAAAATCAAAATACTCACAATGGGAGCAGGCTGTTAGCTGGGTTGAACAGGGTACGAAATTACTACAGATATTGCATCTCTCTTGAATTATGCTATAGATTCCCAGCGTGATTATTTCCAAGAGAGACTTTTATCAATGCTGGAAACCTAGCCCTTCAATTAATGATACCATGGAATAAATTTTGGGATTTGAAGAAAACAATGGAGAAAAAATCAGATAAAATAAAGAAATGGTGCTTCCAAAGGTTTCAAAGCTGTGTGGATTTCTTTATTGTCTTGTTTGGAGACTCCTGGCCCTCTCAGCCGAGAATATGTGCTCACCATGGACATGAAGAAAGGGCCACAGAGGTTGAGGGCCAGCCCACCTCTTAGCCTGAAGCTTCTTTGGGAAGCAGTGTCCAAAGACCCCAGACAGATGAATGTAGAAATCTATCCTGCAAAGCTTAAAGACTACGAGGAGCTATTCTCATGCCATTAGATCTGTGCAGCAGAGTATGCTGCTAGTGGGCAAAAGTTTCAATGCAGTTAAAGATTTGGGTTTTGTGTTCCCTAACCATGTTGTTAGTGTTCAGTAAATATTTGATATCTTCATGCAAATGGATGGGTTTTCTTCATCCACAACTCTCTGAAACTGCAATAAGGATCAGGTGCTGTAGGTCCTTCTGTTGCTATAGTGATGGAGGCTACAGAGGTTGTCAAATCAGTAGAGAGATTATCCAAGCTGTCAAAGTGAAACACAATCTTTAAGATAGCTGAAGAGGTCAAGATAAGACCTGAAGAGTGGCAGGGGACCAGCTGAATGCAAGCTGTTCAGTTTCTGGACAAGGTCATAGCAGTAGAAATACTGCTAGGATATAAATAGGAAGAAGAACCCTGGGGTGCTGTGTACAGGCAGGACACCTGAACTGTTAAAGCTCAGTGGTGGGCTGATGAGTCTGAATGACAAAAGACTGTTTTTTCAGGATCACCTGACAATACACTCTGGACTTCTGCTTGCCCCAGCTACATCCCAGCTCTGGATGTAATAAATAATAATAGATCTGCTGTTCCTCTCTGCCCTGGTTCAAATGGGAAATAAACAGGGTTATGTAAGTCTAGAGAAAGCCACAACATTTCCAAAGGAAATGTTCAACATCTCTGTTGAGATGTGACATGGACAGTGGGATCAAGGGCAGCCTCAGCAAGTTCACTGACAGCACCAGGCTGTGTGGGGAAGCTGACACACTGGAGGGAAGGGATGGCATCCAGAGGGACCTGGACAGGCCTGAGAGCTTGGCCAGTGCAAACCTCATGGGGTCAACAAAGCCAAGTGCAAGGCCCTACAGCTGGGTCATGGCAGTCCCAGACACAGCAACAGCTTGGGCAGAGAAGTGATTGAGAGCAGCCCTGCAGTGAAAGATTTGGGGTAATGGTAGATAAAAACCTCAACATTAACCAGTTCAGAAAGCCAAGGAAATCCTGGGCTGCATCAAAAGGAGCATGGCCAGCAGGTAAGGGAGGTTATTCTGCCCCTCTGCTCTGATGAGACCCCAGCTGGAGTGCTGTGTGCCCCCAACATAAGTGCCTCCAACATAAGGAGGACAAAGAGCTGCTGGAGCAAGTCCACAGGAGGCCATGAAGCTGGTAAGGGGAGTGACACACCTCCCCTATGAAGACAAGGCTGAGAAAGTTGTAGCTGTTGGACCTGAAGAAGAAAAGGTTGTGTGAGGACCTCATAGCAACCTTCCAGTATCTGAAAGGGCTGCAGGGAAGCCTAAGAGGCACTGTTCTTCAGGAACTGCAGTGCTCAAACAAGGACTAATGGGTAGAAACTGCAAGAAGGGAAGTTTAGGTTAGGTATTAGGAAAAAATTCATTACTGTGAGGGTGGTGAGACACTGGAACAGGCTGCCCAGGGAGGCTGTGGATGCCCCAACACTTGCAGTGCTTACAGCCAGGTTGGATGGGGCCTTGAGCAACTTGCTACAGTGGGAGGTGTCCCTGCCCATGGTAGGAGCAGGTGGGATTAGATGATCTTTAAGATCTTTAAGATGATCCATTCCAACTCGTTAACATTCCATTACTCCATGATTGTACAATTCTGTGATTCTATGAAGAACCCAGCTTTGAATAGTGGGGACACCAGAGTTATGGGGTGCCCCAGGACAGCAAAACCAGAGACAGCATAGGTGGAGTGGTACACTGCACCTATGGAGTATGAGAAGGAGGTTGAGAACTATGCTTAATAAACATGAGTCCTGAACATGTGGTGGTGTCAATAATTAGACTAGCCATATAAAAATAAGCAGATCATTAATTTTTCAGCAGTTAATGCCAAGTCACTCATTGCAATTCTAAAATATATATTAATTTATAGCACTCTTCTCTCCTAAATTCTCCCCCTTCCTGCTTTAATCTGCTCCCTCTTTGCTACTGAGGCAAGCAGGAGTGGCGTAGTGCTGGCTGGCATCCTCTGGCAGGATTCCTTCAAAGGAAACCTTAGCCAGTTCTCAGAATAACTGCATGGCTGCATAACATCATGGAAGGGGAAAGAGAAGCAAGGAATTAATAACTAACAGCTTGAGAGCAAACCCAGTATGATCTGGAGACAGTATGATCTCCAGACTGGACCTGATTGAAAACCGTGCATGCACCATCACTTCCCTAGCATTCTCGTACGAAACCACATATTGCTTTACATTAACTTCAAACCAAATTTATTTGGAGGATCTAAAGATTCTAGACATGTTTTAATTTAACTAGCGTGAAGATGTAATAAAAATTTTGCACAGCAGCATTTTGATTTCTTTGTCAGTTTTGCAGACTGTGCACTCACAAAGTAATTAGAGACTAGTTTAGTATGAATCCCACCATCCACCAGGACTATTTTAACACCCCTGTTGTCCTGCAGCAAGTGCAAAACCTACATTTTTCTCTGAAACTGGTTTCACGTCACTGCTTAGTTAGCAGATGATATTTAGGGACTTCACTGACTTCTTTCTCCTACCATAAGCTGCCATTGATGATTTGGCAAAACACTGAAAATGAAGGATAAAAAAATTAATATAACCTGAACATGTACTCATTTAATTTGATGGGAAAAGTGATTTCAGTCATACTATTAGTACAGTTTATTCCTTTCCTGGCCTGTGGAAAAGTCCTTGGCTGCCCTCATCCCATCAAGAGGAACAGCCACTGCCTGTTGCAGAGCGAGCAGCATCCTGAAGAGAGAATTGCTAACATCAGAAACATTCCAGCCTTGCTGTTTTCTGTTTTTCCCCTTGGGACCCTGTCTTGGTTCGGAAAGACAGGTATCTGCCAGGCAAAGCTGGAATTTCCCTTGGAATGGAGAATGTAAACCTCTCACTCCCTCCAAATTATTGTAATTTTGCAATTAAGGGCTTTCAGGCAAAGATATGGGAATAGGAATAACAATTCTTTACTAGGAATATTAACAGTACAAATGTAGTAGTAAAACAAACAATCAAACAAGCGAAAATCCTAGAAACCCTGACAGAGTCAGAGCTACAACCTGACACCCTGTTGGTCAGGGTGTTGGAAGCAGTCCACAGTAAGTCCTCCTGGAGTGACAGATGTGGTTCTGTTGGAGCAGAGATGACCCTGAGAGAAAAGGGTCCAGTGATGGTGAGAAGGCTCCAGTCTTCCTCTGGGAATCCAGGAGAACCAGATACCTTGTGTTCCTACATCTCAGTTTTTATCCAGGTAGGAATGGTTGGCTCCTCCCACTGGGTGGAGCATCTCCCAATGGGATGATGGAATGTGTCCCGTCCTTGGTGAGCCTTAATGGCCCATTAGCAGAAAATATCCCCCTGGAGGGAGGACAGGTGGTGAAAGAGATAAGGAATACTGCCCCATCTGGTTTTAACAGCTGGCCCATTATCAGAAGGCACCTGCCCCCCTCCCCCCCGAGTTACAAGAGATAAAGAAAAAAAAAAAATCTCCCCAACTGCATTCAGCAGATGAAATAGAACACACATTTTTGGTTCCATAACCCAAGACAAACCCACAATGAAACATCCTGTGTACACACTGGTGTATCCCATACCTCACACGATCTCTCAATGTGGAGAGGGTTTTGGGTTCAGCCTCAGTCAGGGAAATCCACTGAAAGGATGTGCAAAAACTGTCCATGTCTGATGGACATACCAATGGGATTATGAGCACAAATATGCACCCATTTTTGTCTTTTTAGCAATCCTAATCTATTTTAATTGCCTGATGTTGCTGTCCATCACTGGAGAATTTAAAGCAATGCTGTTCAATAGCAATCTGAGTTAATAAAGGGGTCCTAGTGCACCGAAGTTCACTTCAAATTCTGCAGCTGTGGGGGGTTTATTAGGACTGCTTCCAGACTTGTAATAAAAAGCTGGAATTATATTGTTTTGTGCTGTAATAGGAAAATGAGAATACTGCCATCTAGTCTAAGAGAGACTTTGAGTGTTTTGGTTTTGAGAAACTTTAAAGCAACCATTGAAGGATGATGCTGCTCCTAACTATGGAATATATGAGGCAAAAACTACGAACAAGAAAATATGATTAGAAAGCTTAAAACCCTTTTTTCACCAAATTGATTCCAAATGTTGATTAAATAAAGAGTTGAAGTCCAGTACAAGCGGACTGTGGGCTGTTCCCCAGAGAAAGGCACAGAATGAGACACTGCTTAATCTCGGGGGGGTAGCACACAAACCTGTACTCATTCAGGGACCATCTGTAGATGATCAAAAGGTGTTTTATGGACAAGAATGCTTATTGTGATTACATCAAAAACACTGTGGCCATGCATATCATGAGAACTTACACACCATGCAAGCTAATAACTTCTGTGAGAGGCAGAGTAAATTATTTTGGGATTAAAATAATGCTCATATGGTTACTGAGCTTCCAATTGACTTCAAGGGCAGACTTCTGGTACAAAAGGCAACAGATTTAGCTCATGCTATCCATGTTGCATGTGTAACTGTTTCCATGCCCATAAGTCTCTTTGAAAAATGTCTCTTTTCAAACTTCAATTTTGACAAATACACACAACCCTAAAATATTAAATTATACTTAACCCTAAAATATTAAATTATACTATAGTAAAATTCTTTCAGTTTAACCGAAATGTGATATAAAACATTGTGGAGAGAAGTAGCTGCATCTCTGTAAAGAGTCATGCATAATGGGTTTTATTTTACTTTTTTTTTCGGTTACAGAAACACCCTTGTCGGTTATCATCCTTCTTTGTGAAAGGTAAGAAAACACGGACATACTCCAACTGCTGCTGTAGATCCTAGCTAGTTGTAGAGAATTGACACAGAAGAAATAGGGTTCTCAAAGACAAGCAATAGTTAACAGTAGAAGAAGCACATCCACACATCCTTAAAAGTCTGCATTTTCTTCCTATGTGGGTTTTTTCTCCTGGTATAAGCTGAAAAAAAAAAAAGTGATTTTAGTTTCACAACTACAAATTGGACTGCAGAAAGCTAGAATTTTGGAACAGTTGTTCAAGTGAAGAGTAGTCTGAGAGCTTATGCATGGAGATTTTGCCTAAAAAACCAAGCAGCCATTCTCAAAAGAGGAATCCCACAGCCAAACCAATGGCATCAAAGCATGCAAGGGAAGTCCTTCCCACTCAGGAAGTTTCTCTCTCAATGGTTCCCTGCATGGTGGGCAGGCGTGCTCCAGGAGGATCTCTCTGAGCTCCCACCCACACAGGCACAGCAGGCCCTGGCCCTTGGCCCTGGGCTGAGCCCTCCCCAGGCACGCAGCCTCTGCCCACAGCTGCACCTGGGCACAGACCCCTCGGGTGGGGTTGGGGACCCAGGGGCTCTTCAGGAGAGGACCAGAGATTGCAGAAGTAATCTGTTGGTAGCCCTGGCATGACTTTGGTTTGCTTTTGTTAGCAAAGTGTCAGTCAATACATGCATTTGTCACACTGTGTTTAGCATTGGTTGTTTGTGTATGTACAAACACAAAAATACCTGTGTGTATATAGGTACATGGAGAGATACGTAATGGCGTCTGTCTTCCACTGTGCATTTTTTTAATGCTTATTTTACTCCCTTTATGCACAGATTTTCAGATTTCCTGTTGATAAGTGATTCAATGCTAATGTAAAAACTTAAATGAAGTTGCACCTGCAATCATGCTGGTATACTGGAATTATCAGTAAGCTTAATTCATGAAATTAAAATCGTGAAATGTAATTTCTTCACTAGGTCTCCATAAGCACTTTTTCTTTGGTGCCTGTTGCTTGTCTCTGTCTGCAAAATTTTCAGTCATAAGTATTCTCAGCCAAACTTTCTACATAGTCAATGTTAATTTGAAAGGGCTTCAAATTGAGCCACCTTCTTCATTCTGATTTATGATGGCATTGCCAGTCTTCTGCATGTCTGTTTAATTTCAAGCAGCAGATATTTGCATTGGCACATGTCCAAACATTGACAAAACAAGAAATGCTATATTGAAATGAACACAGGACTTTTCCAATATGCTTTTCTTACTGTAAACAGCACCAGATGTACTAGAAGTTGTAGAACATTAAACATAAATAGTCATGCAATATCTTGCTTTTCAGAAAAGTTTCTTTCCAAACTGAAGCAGTTATCTGACTCAGATTCTTTTTTTTTTCTTTACTAGCTATAGCTGCATATATTATTAGTCATAATAATAGGAACGTGTTCTTTTTCTAATCCTACTGTTCCTTTGCATTGATGATATGTGAAGGCTGTGTGGTGCCCAGATTCATGTCTTATTAGGTTTTGAATCTTAATTCAGGAAAACATCCATACACCTGCTACTCAAGCTACACTTACAAACTCACACGACTCCATCCTGTTCATTTGCTCAGGACAAAAGCAGGTGCTCAGATGCTTTTTCTTAATCAGAAGTATAGTTACGTAGTCATGGTTGTCTGAAACTCATGTTCTTACTGGCTACAGCAGATGCAGGTAGATCAAAACACTTCAAGTTCTGAAGACCAGGTTGTATAACTTTCTTTCCTGCATATCTCAGCTTAGGTGCTATAATATTAGCAAGATTTGCACATCATTAGTGCTGCTAATTTGAAAATTTCACCTCCTCCTGCAGTTATTTCATTTCACACACACAGGCTGCGTGCCAGTGATCCAGCTGTGACTTCAGTGACCCGTTAGAGCATTGATTTATGTGCTCACGTGGTCCTCTTTACTATCTTGTTTTGGTTTTGATCTCTTCCAAATTATTCCTAAGGCTATCTCAGGTACCAGCTGATCTGGGAACTAAGAACTGACTCTTGTCCCTCCTGCTGGCTCATTTGGCTCAGGCACAAAAGGAGCCAGGCAGGACTGAAGCACATGGATCAGTTTGTTGCAATACGACACAAAAGAAACAACACTCACATACTCATGTCAAGGCAAAAAGGGGTTTTTATTTACAGACCTCAATATTTATAGAATTCCAACAGTAACCATGGATTGGAGGAAGAAAACTGTCCTCTCCAGCCACACTGGTCAACCCAACAGTCCATCAACAGTCTCCTCCTTATGAGAAGAATGTAAACATGAAAGAACAGTTACGAGAACAATAGGTTGTTTATGTGAAAATCTGTGAGAGACTCCATTACAAAAGGTAAATACAGAAGACTGAAGTAGTACCTTAAAAAACAGAGAAGAACAGAGAAAAACCAGGGCAACATTAGCTTATTGTGTAGATATCTAAATAGATAAAACTATGCAATAATCATTAACATGTCATAATTCAAGAATCAAAAGAGAAGGGATAAAATTAACAGAAAAGGGACTAGGTGTTTTAAGTTCCAACACTGAATGAAGCAGGCTCATACAAGACTAAGAAACTGGGGCTCAAACCAATAATTTCAAACCAAACAGAAACTAGAATGAGGAAATTTGAAGATCATAGTTACACAATCCTGCTGCCTAGAAGGACAGATTAATCCCTCTGCAGCACTGTGGACCCTTAATCTGTGCTAAAAGCTGTGGTTAAGAAATGAGATGCAGCAATGAAGATGAGCTGTTTGGTGGCAATAATGCAGTGCTGCAATAAGACAGAAAAAAGATGCGAAAGATAAAGCAAATCAGATTTAAAATGTTAGTGACTTGAGTACAAGACATGGCCAAGATTTTATGCTTTCTCCTTTCCCTTGCTTATTTACCCTAACGTATGTCAGAAACATGTGATATGCTCTGAAAGGGGCTGCTTCTGAAGAGAAATTGCTTTCTTGTTCCATTTTTTGTATTTTTAATATTCCGTCAGATCTCTGCCTTTGCAGATCCATGCAGCATTCCTAAGTATCCTTCACTTTGAAAGAACAAACTTTTTGTATTAATACAGGAAGTAAACTGAGAGTAGGTTTAGACTAGACATTAGGAAAAAAATCCTTACTGTGAGAGTGCTGAGGTACTGGAATAGGTTGCTCAGGGAAGCTGAGGATGCTCTGTTCCTGGTAGTGTACCATGCCAGGCTGGACAGGGCTTTGAGAGACCTGGACTAGTGAAAGTCCATGGCAGGGAAGTCTGAACTAGATGGTCATTGAGTGTCACAGTACAGACAGTCTGTAGATGGACAAATAAATCTGACTATAATATGATAAGCAATTTGGGTCTCCTAATAAGTTTGATAAATAAGTCCCTAGGTGAACAATGATAGGGCAGATTTAAAGTCGAACAGAGACCTCCACCAGTCTCTTCCAACCCTAAATGCAGATATATCTTTGTATCATCGGGAGCTGGGTGGTGTTAAGACCCAGACCAGTCAGTTGTCTAGGTCTGGGTGTTTTGAACTTCCTGTATAGGAAGGTTCTGAACAATAAAACAGGCTGTTTGTCTTATGATCAAGGGGACTCGAGTCATGATTTCTGTCTCTGACTTATGACCACTCGTAATAATTACGGCCTCTTCCAAGCCCAACCATTCTATGATTCTATGCATCTGTGATCCTATGATTCTATGTCTTTATGTAGGGTTTGTTTTTGAACAGTTTAACAGTCATTCACCAGAATTTCTTTATCAGTTAATTGCTAATAATTCCTAGTTGGTTAATTGCTAATATATTACCATCCAGTAAACTAAAACTCCTACAGAAGGCACTATTCTATTTTTTACTTCTTTAGGTAAGCACCATGGCAGAACCCCTGGGAGACACAGAACCTGCAAACATATCCATCCAAAATCAAGTGCCCAAGGTCTGCCATGACTTTCCTTTTATCAAAAATGATTTTCTGAAGTCCTAAACAACGTGGAGCAAACACATTCTTATTATACTGAAATTTTGCAATGTTTTTTTTTTCCCGATGTGGCACGTTCAAGTTTATTACTTCCTGACTCCAAAAAAAAAGAGAATATAATAATGTAAGCACTCAGAAACCCCAAAGGATACAAATGTCATTTTTCTCCTAGCTTTTGAGATTGGAAGAACAATTTACTTTTTGCTTATTATGCAGGAAAATGTCTCCCCCAACTCTGCCCCAGCACAATTTGTACTTGCAAATAATTTCAGCTTTGTGTTTCTTCCCAAGATTGCCACTAATGTGAAATATACTCACCAAAATAATTATTTTCAAGTCTTTTTTTTTTATCATTTTGGTCTACCAGCAAAGCTATTGCTTCTGAAGTAGTGTGAACCTGTCATGAGACAGGGCACATCCCATGGGCTATATCTTGCTTTAAGACAATTTAAAAAAGCGGACATTCTAAAATGAGTTACCTCCCCTTAGTTTCAACCAATTGCTTTTCACCAATAAGGGACAAATTTGAGTAGATATAAGTAAAAAAAAAAAAAAAAAAAAAAAAAAAAAAGAGGTTTACTAACAAGAGAAATAGCAACAGGGGGAAAAAATCCCAGTAAATAATCACTAGATACAAAACTGCAAAATCTCACCAATGTCAGGGGAACAAAGACAAACCCAAAACTGCAAGGTACTGCCTGCCCCCTTCTGAGATGGCCCATGTGTAGGGAAAGAGAAAATGGCACCAGACACTTTCCCAGATGGAGCCTGCCACGGGCAACTGTGTGGCTTGAAAGACAAAGGGAAAATTATCAGTTCTCTACCTAACCCTGGCACTCCCTGCGTCTGGGAGATGAAAAGGGGTGAAAAAAGAAATGGCAGGAAAAAAGAACCTTCCCAGGGAAGCAGGAACTTATGGAGCAGTTGCAGGGGCAGATGAAGACTTGCCAGCACAGCAAGTGTCACCACCTGACCCTTCCTCCTGCCACCTGTGGGGCTCCGTTGGTGTTGGTGCTGATGTTGGGGGCTTGGGCACAACTGGGCTGTCAGTTCCAGTATGGTTCCCTTCCAAAAAACAGAGCCTTCCCAAAACAGAGCCTTCAGCAAATGCTGCCAGGCAAAAGAGGAAAGGGCTTGGGTGTCCAAAATTTTAAAGGGACCGGCATCTCATGTCTGCCCCACAATTACGGCTCCAACTGCACTGGCTCTTTAAGAGAGAGTAAGAATTTTGGGACACAGATATGTGGGAAATGGATTTGTGGAGAATTCTCAAAGCCTGACAGAAAGCTCACATAGCCTTGTGCACCTGTATGCAAACTTTGAGATACATTATGCTGACTTAGAAAGGCCATGGAATAGGACAGACGTTGTTGAGAGAGAAATCGAACAAGAAACAAGTTTCAAATGATTGAAACTTGCAAATAGACTATATATTTTGGAGAAATAGAACTGTGAAAGATGTATTGTAGCAAGTCCCACGTGGGGTATTTTAATGGATGATTGGCTTAGAAGCATTAGCAGCATTGTGTGGCAAAAGCTGATAGGTCAAAAAATGCTTGTACTGTATGGTAATTAGGAAATAGTTTGGTTTCTGATTGTGATGGCATGAATTGTACATCTGTACCATTTCACCCTTCTCATGAGACTGAAAATTAAATAAAAGCCTTTAAGAAGCCTCTCAGGAGCCCTGTCTCTGGGTCAGAAAAAGGATTTTTCTGAGACAGATAGATATAGAATACAGTTGACATTTTGTGTTACCCACGACAGCTATTCAGCCACACTGATGGAGTATTACAATGATAGGAAGAAAGTGTCATCTCTGATCTGATGCCTAAAGATTTTTAGCTCTTTTATATGTTTGTAGCTTTTTAGAATTCTAATATATATACCTGTATAGTTTCCAGCACCTTCTCACACTTTAGAAGAGTAGTTACCCTTTCTCACATATTATGCTATATGCTTAAAATTCTGTTTGATCTTATTTTCAAGGAAAAGAATGTCTAACAAGGACATCCTGTTTTGCAGCAGCACCAGGGCCAAAATAATAAGATCTTTCATAGATATAGCAAGAGATAGAGCGAAGAACCCTTGAAGGGCTCCACAGAGGCAGATCCAAGGGTGATTACCAGAGCAATTGTTATCCTATTGAACGTACTTGTTAGATATGATACTTAGTTAAACTTCTAAAAATCATGAAATTTTGATGTTGGGCATGGACATAGGTATAACATGTACACCTGAAAGCTTTCATTAAAAGATTGCTCTTTATATTATCAATTTTAATATTGTTTGGAGAGTTTTTCTTCCAATTTTAGGCAAGGGATCTGAAAAGAGCAGAGAGAACACTGATCATCCACCGAGTCTGAAGCAATTTGTCTCTGCACAGAAGAGTGCCATGGTTTAACTAAGCCACCAACCAAGCTCCAGGCAACTGCTCACTCACTGCCCCACTAGTAGAATCAGGAAGAGAACCAGAAGGGTAAAAAACTCATGGGTTGAGGTAACAACAGGTTAATAGGAAAAGAAAAAGCCCCACAGAAAAGGAAAGTGAATTAAGGAATGAATTCACTGCTTCCCATGGGCAGGCAGGTGTTCAGGCATCTCCAGGAGAGCAGGGCCACATCACACATTATGGTGACTTGGGAAGACAAAGTCCATTTCTCCAAACATCTCCTCCCTTCCTCCTTCTTCCCTCCACCATAGGAATATGGTGAGCATGATGTCCCATGGTCTGGAATATCCCTCTGGTCAGTTGGGGTCACCTGTCCTGGCTGTGTCTCCTCCCAGCCTCCCAGGCACTACCAACTCCCCTGCCAGTGTGGCAGTACAAAAAGCAGAGAAGTCCTGGGCTCTGTGCAAACTCTGCTCAGCAGTAACAAAAACATCTCTGTATTATGAACTCTGTGTTCAACACAAATCCAAAGCACAGCCCCATACCAGCCACTGTAAAGAAAATTAACTCTATCCCAGCCAAAATCAGCACAGAGAGAAAGAGTTCTGCCTTGTGATGTGATGACACATAGCATGGAGATAGTGAAGTGTTTCATACTTTGAAGATTAGTGTTACAGCCTCCATTAGGTAAAACTCTTTTTAACATTAATAATTTCTTTATTAATGGAAGAATTGAGGGAGGCCAAATATATGGGTTATTTATATGAATTGTAAGTCTACAACTTGAATTGTTTCACTGAGCAAAGAAGCAGGCTTCCTAAGGCTGTGCAATCCTCATTTCTCTGCAGTGTCTATATTCTGACCTCCACTGTGCCATGGGTGTTGAACCTCCCTATCCTTATTGGAGTATGTTGTCTGCTGCTCTGAGCCAAGATGTAAATCTAAATTCATAGCACCCCACTGTTAGCAGCTATTCATTTTTGAGACTTTGGGGTGGCCCCTTCCTCACTGTAAAATGGTAGGGTTGAAAGAAGTAGCAGTGGCATCTGATAGTTCCCCAACCTGCACACTCTTGAAGGCTGATCCAGGTCACAGCTAAGCGCCAATTAATTATTTGCTGTTGCATTACAATGACTTCTACTTCAAATAAATATAATTTTAATATCACTTTTGTAAGTGTGGGAAGGAATGGAGTTAAATTATGTGCTAGGACTCACTGAGGGATTTCATCTTTGCACCCAGAAATTTCCCTGAGTGGGGCTTTTGCTCACTCTAGTATTGCGAGATCAAGTAGGCAGGAAAAACAAAAGCAAAGAGGAGACACCTGGAACATTTGTATCCTTCCTCTGTGCTTAGATCATTCCAGCCTCTTTGGAATCAAGCAGCGTTGTCATCATCTGGGGAAATGGACATTAAGTACTTATTTCTCAAAGTCATGCAGGAGGAAACAGATGACAGTTATGAGAACAATCCTTAATGTGATTAATATGAGCTTTCTTAATATGATTAATAAGCCTTATATCTTCCCTTTGCATTTTTATTTTTAAATTCTGAATAATTTAAAGTCAACTGCTTGGAATAGCACAGCAAATCTCTGTTGGTTCTGACTTTGTTCTTATTCCAGATTTGCCTTTATCTTATAGACTACCTATAAGAAGACAGAATAGTTTCATCCTAGGACTTCTAAAATTTATGTCTTTTTAGATTTTTTTTTTCGGTCTTTTGAAAAGAAAAATTGATATTTAACCCAAGCAATGTTCATGAATATGCAAGGTAACTGAAAAAAAAACAGGCTTAAAAAAAGGCAGGGACAGAAGTCATTTACTAATGCACCCATACATGTTTGGTTGATTCAGAATTCAGTGATCAGAGAGTGACTCCACTTCTGTGTGACCTGTGCTTTACCATCTTTAATAGGATAAATAAAATTTTCAGTGAAATTCTGGGCAATATTCACGTTTCACCATTAAGGCCAACCCCCATCCTCCCCACCCCCACCCCCCCCCCCCCCCCCCAAAAAAGAAATCCTACTGAAACTCAGTGCTAACTTTGTGATGTCGTGGTGTTTGTTGGTGTGGCAGTGATGACAAGCGCATCATGACATGCCAGTGGCACACACAGACAAAGATGTTTTCTGCCTTCCTCCAGCCAGTTGCTTTTTCTTGTGTTTCTGCACAATACAATACAGACAGCAAGACCAACGTCTCCTGCTTCTTCCTAGCTGCTGTGTTGCAGAGCAGCAGTTTCTCCTCTGGGAAGTCTTTTCCTCTGGCAGAAATTCTCGTTTTCATCCCTGTCACTTTCCAATTTTTTTAATATGCCACTGATGTTGTTTGTTTTTTTTTTCTTCTGTCCTCCACATTGGAGTGTCTCTGGATGCCTATTAGAGCTCTGGGCTTAGGAGACATCATGGCCCAAAGTGTCAGAAACAAGACGTGTACAAGTACATGAGCATATGAATATCATTAAGGGTAAAATACAAAAAATTCTCTCCAGAAGCTCTATGTGTGTGCTATGAACACCAGCACAATATAGTAATTCCTGTACTACATAACTCAGGAAGTTCAGCTATGCTTCTGTTGCCTGCATTCCCCTTAGCAATTAATATGTTCATTACCTACTGCATTGCTTTTAGGTGTTACATTTCTTGCTGATTTTTGCTTATAGTGATCTTCTACAGCTGTATTACAACCACCTAAGGGATATATGTCATTCTTGCATGTTTCTCCTTTTTACCTCAAAAATGTGTCTGTCTTTGGGGGTTTTTTAATGTATGTTCAGAGTAAAAAAAAAATGGATGGATCCCAATTTCTTTCATATTATTTTTAACTATATACTTTTGTTAAATGTACTATTATTTTCAGAGAGATACAAAATGATTGTTACAAGTGTGTGGAAAAAAAAAAAATCTATTTTTCTTAAGAGTTCCAGATTTCATCTTATGTCACTAATGACATAGTAATGGCAACAGCAATGATAATTAAAATTTAAAAAATACTAAAATTAGCCATTATGACCACTAAGGAAACTCTCCAATGCATAACTGATGCAATAAAACCTCACTTGCAAAAATTTGTAGAAGGAAAGCAATGAGATGTGTTACCTGTTGCAGTAAGTTTTGGTCAGGAGTACATCATACCGCTTTGTTAATTTTTATGTTCAAAATGCTTAAGAAATAAAGAGAGGGTATCATACTGAGAAGATCTTGAATATTGGCAGGCCTTTAATACCAGACAAACTAGTTAATGAAGGATATCGCTGGTTGTATTTGTTCATAGGACAAAACTTACTTACTAGAAATCCCATTAAAATCATCATTCTCTATTTCCATACCGTAATTTAGGTAGAAAAGGCCTTCTGAGGTCATTCAGGTCTGCTTCCTGCTCTTAGCAGGAGTAACACTAATGATCAGGTTATTCATGGCTTAGCCCACTCAAATGTTGAAAATCCTAGAGGACAGATAGTACATGATCTCCTTTTCCACCTTTGGAGTCATTGAGTTTTGTGCGAGTTTTTCCATTATTTATATGACCTCAATATCCCCTTTTCCTTTGTTTTGGATTGAATCAACCTTTTTGAAAGACAGAGTGACACTTGACATTTTTCTGTCTTTACTGCTGTTGTCTCACTGTATGAGGACAGCTGCACCCCCAGCCCAGCAAAGGACTTGTGTCACATACAGTACAAGAATTTGTGCAACCATGTGTCACAGACTGCAGCCAGAACACCCATGAGAACTACTGCAGAGATGTCATTTCTATACCTACCTGTGCATAACAGTGTTGAAAAAGCAGGTTTGATTGCTCTAATTGTAAGAATTTCAGGTACAATACAGAAGGTTCAACAGATTGTCTTATTTTGAATATGTTTAAGAATAAAGTTCATTTCTGCTTTTTGTCTGTATTCCAAAAAACCTCTCAGAGAAAAATTTTTGAGATTGTGTGGTCAGAGCTACCTGTGTATATTGCAGAGAGAGATATTTAGAAGTTCTGCAAAGATGCTCCATAGATTGGTTCTTCCAACAAGCTGTGTTCCTCCAGTCCAGCACATGAATCGCTGTACTTCATCAGACTTTGGATCTCCAGAGTAATTCTTGGAGGAGTAGAATTGAGCTACAAAGTGAAGGTGGTTGCTTATAGGTGAAAGACAGTTTTTAACTAACTTCAAGTCTTCAGCATAAAAAACCCCCTAAAAACCAAACATATATGCTGGCTGATGCTTATTCTGACTCCATTGTAAAAACACTGCAATATTCAAGAGCTACGCATCCTTTTTAATAGGTTTGCAATTCTAGGTCAAATTTTGTCTATATTTTCGCTTAAAAATATGAATGCAATTTGTATTTCATTAATCTAGTGAGGATGACAAAAGGGATAGACAGTAAGAACAACATGGTATTTAAAATGGAAGAGTTATCCCCGTGGGTTAGGGGGGGTGAATAAACATAAAAACTGAGAAATGGAAAGGTCCAAGACCTCAGCTGATGTAAATTGGTGGTGATACCAGCAGAAACTGTGCCACTTGACACCATCTAGAGTCCAGTGTTACAAAAGGGTATGAAATAAAAGGCATAAGCAATTGCTTTTGAAAAGTAATTTGTAAGCTCGAATCATTGAGACAAGCAAAGCAAAGCTCCATGGCTTAAAAAGGTGACATATTTCTGGTAATGTTTCTTCTTTGTGGAGATTTACAGAGAGGATACAGAAACTAAACATAGCCCTTAAGAAAAGAAAGAGAAGAAAGATGTAGAATTTAAACTGGTGACTCTGAACTCAGCTTCTGGGGATATTAAGGAAAGATTTTGCAAGCCAGTCAGTCTTTGCTAATTTTGTCTGACAGATCTGGTGGATTGTATTGGATGAGACAAAAAGAAAAGACAAAAGAATAAAAGGGAAAATCATGGTGATAGATAACAAGTTTCCAGAAGTCTGGGCAGCCTATAATGAAGAAAAACACTTATAATGTTGATTCCAGCTAGCAGACATCTCTATCACATCCAGATCCTCTTTTTGTCTTTCTTTTCTCTCTCTGTGCTGGAAATTGCCACGTCCCAAATCACAGTGTTTTCATTTATTGATAGAATTTTCCTAAAATAATTTTTAAATGTTCTTAAATAAGAGTGATATCATGACTAATAGGACCCATTTGCCTGATCTTTTTTTTTTTTCCTTTTTTTTTGAAATGTTTTTCTCATAGACTAATATTAAAAGGGGAAATCCTTTACTTTCAACAGTATAATTTGAATCTAATCTTAAAAATATGCCTTTGCGTCTTCAGATAAGCTACTAAGTGAACATGCATGTTGTCAGAAGAATTATTTTTTGTAGCAGTAATAAGAAAGAAGGACCTTTTTTCATTGATTCATATATCATATTTGCTACCTATTTTATCAGTGTTAACAATGACATTGTTTTATTGCATTTTTGAACAGTACAGGATTAAATTCACAGAAGGGCAATGTATAGATCTTTTTTTTTTCAAGTTAAAGGATGGGATCTTAGATAATTGCTAGAAAACTGACCCCAGGATTACATTAACTATTGTATTCAGGAAAACTTGTCCTGGATGATTAATGTAGACAACTTTTTATCTAAGGATTTCACTCAGCTAGTAGCTACTGCATACACAGAGTACTAGGCTGACCAACCAAGTTTGTATATTTCAGAAAACTCTTCTCCTTGTCAGTCAAGTAAGTTCTAGCATTTTTGTCAGTGGCAGACAAGTAAGAACTGAGTTGGATTTAAGATCCCCAGAACTGTTAAGCTGAGGCAAAAATGAGGGCAGATGGAGAACTGAAATTTTTTCTGTCTAGAAATCAATGCATAAAATCAATTTAAAAAACTTGAATTAAAAAAAAAATCTAAAAGGAACATAAAAATTATGAAGATGTTTAGAAAGCATATTTTAAAAAAATCTCTGTCTTCATACTAATTCAAACTAGCTGTCATTCTCTCCTTCTACATTTGCTACTGTTTTTCTTTTCCATCTATGTTAGAGACTGGTGCTCCCTAGAACTTTGAGTTGGCATAAAGTAGATATAAAGTCGAGATAAAAAAGTAAAGGAGTGATAATCTAGAAAATCTCTATTTAGTAGTCAGTGGCAAGCAGTGCCACTCTACTTTTGGGATTCAACTGGAACCTGCAGTTCTGCTCCTCTCTTTTTCATCACTGCTGTACAACTCCTAGGCTTTCCAGGGTGCTGAAATCAGAACAGTGTAAAGGCATGCTCTAGTGTGATGTGAAATATTAAGGCAGTGCTGTTTCCCACTTAAAATTCAAGGTGTTCCTGAGGGCAATGCTTGTCTCAGCTCCAGGGAAGGAAAGGGAGGATGGTGGGGTTGGAAAAGATGAACTGCATAAAATACTGTACAAGTCAGTGTGAGTCGGTGCTGTGCTGGGCATCAGTGTGGACTGATGTTTAAAGCACCTCAGGCAGTGAATGGTGGTGTCAATCACTGCAGTGCCTTCTTCCTATGGTCAAGTTTTCAGAATCAGCACAACTACTGCAGTGGATGATAATCTGTCCTGGTGTCTCTAGTGGCTTAAGCTGCTTCTGTCATTTGCTTTTGTGGCTAGTGATTAATCAAAAAGGTAGAATGATCAGAGTGCTAGTACCACAGGCTTTGTTCCTCAACCATATATAGTGTAACTGTTTGATAAAACCTACTCTTGGGAGTGTCCAAGGTGCAGACTGGAGAAACATCATCTTTTCCTGTTGAGGAAATGGGGTCTGGTACCACTGAGAGCCATGAATAAGTAAACACTGCAAGGAAAGTTCTTAAAAGGCAAGTTCTTACATAAATTTGTTGAGTGTCTCTGATGAACTGTAAGTATAAATTAAGTGTTTGAAGGCTTCAGAGATTCTATTTTTATTTAAAGTTCCACAGCTCAGCATGTGTTATTGATTTCATACTTTTCTGTACAGTTACAGTAATAACTTCTGACTCAAATATTAATAAAATGAAAAAAAAAATTAAGTTACAAGGATTGATTTTGGATAATTAAGAGATCCTTGCTGAGCTGGTCCCATTGTTTGAAAAACTATTGCACAGACCTGACACACATATAAAGGGAGAGTTTACCAGTACCTTGCAAAGCAAGTTCATCCTGGGATTTGCTGCTTGAGCCTTAACTGTGGTCATCTGCTCAGTGTGAAAAATTGTCTGAATTCCTTACACAGTCTGGGCTCAGTCCTCAGGGTGTACAACAACTGTGACTCCTCAGCAGAGTAGAAGCACAAAAAAAATGGACGGTGTTACAAGGAGCAGCTCTCTGCCACCCAGACACACAAGCCCATTAGCCCTACCTCCACATCAGTCCCAAACTGGTTCACACAGGGGCTCCCTCAGCCCCAGCACCTGTTCCAGGCACTGACACCAGTGGGATCACATCAACTCTGCTGGAGAAACCATTGACCTCAACACACTTATGTAGCTCTGTGCTTCCAGCAAATTACTTGGAGTCAGAAAGTTGCAGAACCAAAATAAAGCTTCAAATCCTGCCAGAGCCAGGCTACTTAGGTGTGTACCCTTGTAGGTGTCTGAGCACTCCAATCCCCAAAGAGACAGCTGTCTAGGTACCACGTGAGAGTTGTGTGGCCCCTGCACCTCACTGGGTGAGGCAGTGAGGTGTGATGGCAGTACTTTGCTGTGCTGTAATTGACCTGAGAGGAGGGCATGGAGGGTGAATGTCTGCATTGGTTCATGTGCATGTGATGCTGGGTAAGTGTGCTAAAAAATACCTGTCTTTTCTGCATTTCCAGCTTGGATGTTACAGTAGGGATTTTATTCAAACCTTTTTCTCTGAAATTTCTTTCATTCATACATACATGAGAAATAACTAAAACTGTTGGTTTTCTTTTAATGTTGCTAAGAGGAATTAAGGATTATGCTGATACTTGAATTTAATCTAAAATACATTTATAGCAAATCACATGAAAGTGAGTGTAGAGTATTTTATGGGTATTACGTGTGTGATATTATCTTTTAATATTTTCTGATGAAGAAGGAAATAAAATTTCGTAACTTAAGAGTCATGGTTATGCTTAAGGTGGTTTTAAAGGCCAATTGGTAACTTTTGAATTAATGCTAACTTCCAAACTAATTTTTATTTAAATTAGCTGTCTCCTGCAGCTGTCTCTCCTGATAAAGCTTGGTACAGGAGGTGTCAGTGATAAAAGCTTAATGTTCACAGTTGTATGAAAAAAATACTGCAAACTGGAGTTCTTAGAGTTGAAATTCCAGAGTTTTCATTAAAAAAAAAGTATTACACATGGACTCTACTTCTTTCTCAATTATACTGTAAGTGCTGAGACAATTTAAGACTCTGAATAAACAAAGTGCTACAAGCATTGGAGGACTTCCTGATTTCACTGAGGTGTTGTTATTTAGAAAGCAATAGCTGGAATATTAATAGGGGTATGTTTGTGCTGCTCTTCTGTGTATCTGTGAAGACACAAAACTTAGGAAAATTTTAAAATCACCATGAAAAAAAGTCTTACTAATTCAACAACACCACCACCAGTTTTCTGGAGTTCAGGTGACTTCAATTAGCTTTTCCAGTTGTGTATGTCAGGCTTGGTACAGAAAGAATAAAAGCTGTTAAAGTTGTTAGATTTCCACTTGTAAAGTGCAGCCTTGTATTTGTAGCCGGCAGCTCAGAAATGTCCCAGAAATCTGTTTTGAAATGTATCCAGACACTTTCCATTAGACCTTGCAAAAACCCACATATTCACAGGTTTTAGGAAATGTCTGTTTATTGACAACTTAGAAGCGAGTTGAGAGAGATTCAGTATTTTTGCTTCTCATCAAATTCAAGAAATAGAAAAAAAACCAAACCTGAGAATCCTCTCTTGAAGTGCCTCATGCATATGCCCCTGTTGAAGCCTGTAGGAAGCCCAGAGCTGCCCACTTGCCTTTGGCAGTGAGCACAACTGAGTTTTGGTCAGGGAAGGGAGCACACAGTGCTGGCATGACTGTGTGTGCATTCCTCCAGTAAGCCTGCTTTGTCCTAAGATTTCATCTTCATCTTCCCTTGAATGCTAGTGTGAGCTTCTCAATTCCACTCCTCTGTTTTCTGTCTGGAGGGATGCGTTTTAGTCTCTTCGTGCTGGTATCTTGCATGGTGTAAGAATGGTCAGCACAAGGCTGGTGTCAGTGTTTGGTGTGACAGGACAGAGGAGGGCATGGGTTTAAGGGAAGTGGGGTGAGGCCCCCAACCCTGCCACTGATGCCTTTTGGCAAGGACTGACATGGACAGTCTTGCTGTAATTTATCCTTACTTTGGTGAAGCACGTTGGCTGGCCAGACTTATTAGTTCTGTGCTTATTGAATGTAACATTCTCCATCTCCCTGAAACAGCAACTCAGTGACCATGTCATCCAGTCAGTCACCAGGTCATGCAAGCATTGCACCACAGATGGGCAAAATCTCCACTTATTGTTCCTTAACCTCAAGCATGTAAATCATTGCACTGATTTGACTGGACTTCTTAATACACATATTTTAAGTATGTTAATAACTATTTGTGATTTTAGTGAATAAAGATATTTGGTTTCTTTGGCAAACAATTTTTCTTGATGTGTGATGGCACCTTTTTGCTGACACTTCAAAGTATAAGAGGTTTTTTTGTTTTGACAAGACTTCAAAAGATAGCTCACTTTAGATACATGTTAATCCTTTTCTAAACATCAAGCTGACACTCCCTTCCCCAATTTATTAAGTGTTGCAATACCTACCACTGTTGACAAAGTGGCATTTATGAACATCTTCAGCAAGAATGCTTGTTTAGTGAGCTTCTGTGTCTGGATCCCAAGAGATAACAAACTTATCACTACAGTAATAATTAAGCAGGTAAAATACTAACATTTCTCATGGATTTCCACAGCAATTGATCCAGAATCGTTAAGGAATGAAGAACTTCCAGTTCTTAAAAATATTTATTCGTGCTGTGATTAACAAGCCTTTCTATGTGAAAATTGACATTTAAAAACCCAGTATCTTATTGGAATCAAAATTAATTTTCCAGTAATTTTATGTTTTTATATCATATAATGTACACACTAGTTATATGAGCTATTTAATGGTGAAAATGGGAGAAAACTTTTTCTTTGATATAGTCCATAGAATAGCAAAGTGGCTTATATCTCTTTGAAAACCTGATGTTTGTGTCATTTTCAGGCTTATTTATTTCCTTTACTTAATAATATAATTCACAAGTATTGTTCTTTTGAGCATGGTTGTGAATTTGCTGTGTTGTAACAGCATTAAAGTTCATAATATTTAGTGCACTCCAAAATGTTAAGCCAAGATTTAATTAAATTTCAAATGAGATATGTTTAATGATGTGTTGGCAAATTCAGTCTTTTTTCTTTTTTCAGGAAGTCTTGATTTTGAACCACTTTGAATTGAAACCAGGTATCTCAGGTTCATCTTTTGCACCTTTATAACATTGTTATTTCAATCTTGCATTTTAAAAAGGAATATAATTGATATTTTTCAAGAAACAGAGTGTTATTATCATGAAACTTTTCTATAAACTCATTTCTATGTTTCCAATAAGGGACTAGCTCATAGCTCTCACCACTAAACCACGAAGTGTTTCATAGCTTCTTGGTGAAGAGCTCAGAAAGTTTAACATGTGCAAACCTCAATTATGAAAATACACAAGTCACACCATTCAGATTTGATCTCTCAGCGACCAAAGTTTTTCACTTGATCTGGTGCTTATGGCAAATTTGAAACCTGTTGAAAAAAAATTGCTTGTGGACCCATAGCTGGTGAGTGGAAGGAGGGAGCAAAGGAGGAACAGCTAAGGTTTTTCCAAGGGACTCTCATCACAGGCTTTAAGGCTAAGTTTATGGGAGTATGCCTCTGATAAGTGATGTGCAGTGCTTCAAGAAGAAAAATGAAAGGTTTCCAGGGCTCAGTAAGGCGAGCTTTCAATTGCTTCAGGTTGGTTGCATCTGAATATAAAGGCAGATTCATGACAAGTAATTCCAATCCATCCTTTTTCGTTTTTTAACCATATCATTCATTAGACTAATAGAAAGTAGATTTCCAGCCATTTCCATAATACATAATATAATGTATTATGAGAACACTGAAACTTCTTCAGTTGCTTGTTGTAGGGCATATACAAATTAGTCTGAGCAAAATATTTGGGTTTCTCTTATTTCAATGCAGAATTGTTTTTGTAAAAGCTAAGACTTCACCAGTACTATTGACTTCAAACCATGGCCCTACAAATGCTTGCAGAAGGAAAAGGTACAGTAAAAATAATTTTCTGGTAAAGAATTATGTTTCCTCTATGCTTCAGTAGAACTACAGAAGACTGTATACTTACTCAGTAGGTGGGAAATGACCAGTCTTATTTTTCACAATTAGCCACCTCAGTATTCAGTGGCATTTTGATGCAGTTTGAGTACAGCATCTGACAGACAGTGCTTAAAGGGAACATGTTTTTTGACATATTCTACATAAAAGATATCATAACAGTAGTGAAACAGATTATTCTGCTCCCATTATAGCACAGAGGTGTTGCAACAGTGAGGGGGGAAAAAGGGCACACACAGCACACCGGATGACTGGATTAAAAAATCCTTGCCCTGATTTCATCGAGTTCAGTCAAATTTCACTAGAGATTAACAGGAAAAATTGCACAAAAAAATCTCTGCACAGATGATATTTTTAAAATTTGTCTCAAATTATCCCAGGATTTACACAGGCATTCACTGGGTGCAGTCATTTCTGCACCATAGTCTGCCACTGATTTATTCAGTCATATATCAAGTCTAAATCATGTTATATAGATGTGAGCGTAGCTGTAGTGCAAAGTTCTCCAGGAGGCTCTCCTAGCCCTTTTCCACCTGCCAGGATCCCTCAGGGCTACTGACTGTGAATGCTCAAGCATGCAGATTTCTCCAGCTGTTTTAAGCACTTTAACTTCAATATTCACTTTATTCCCACTGATTATTGTCCTGTGTTGGCACAATTTCCAGGACAGATGGAGGCAGCTGAAGGACAAGAAAAGAATATGACTCTTTCTGTACACTAAAGCACAGAGATATTGTGCAATAAAAAATTAATATACACTAAACAGTCTTGGTAAGTTTCCAGAGCAGAAAAGGCTCTCTCCCTATGAGGGAATGTAGCCAAGCAGATGACTGGCATCTGTGTCTTCCTCAGCTCCAGGCACTGTGTATGCTAGCAGTACAAACTCATCTCCCTAAAGACTTAAATCAAATGAAAAAGGCACATTGTCTATCACAGTCACTGAATATCACTGTAGGCCCACTTGAAGAAAAAAAAAAAAAATAAAGGAGTATGATGGAAAGCAGGGAATGGTATCAGGAGGGAGGGCTGGATTCCCATGATCATGCATACTGTATCTATGGTAGGACTTGGTTTAGCTTTGGGCTCTCCATTAAAGAAACTCAACAAAATCTGCACCTTTAGCATGAGGGAAAGTATGAAGAAATTGATAAATTTTAGAGAAGCAATAGGGAGACCCATCAGTGAGGTCAGTGCAGATCTGCTGAATCTGAGGAAAAGCAATCTGAGGAGAAGCGATTAAAAGTCCTGGAACAGCCTGATGACCAATAGTTGTATTTTGACTGCTGAAAAACTGCTGCCTCGAGAAAATGACAGCCAGGTCCATGCAAACCCAGAACAGGACAAAGAACTCAACATAGCTTTGTTACCTTTAAAAAATTTGTGTCAGTTTGTGTTACTACCAGGCCAGGCTTTATAAAAGGAAGGCCCTGTAACATGGCTCTGGCCTGTAACACGGTCTATGCAGAAGGGAACTGTGGGAGAGTGACTTAGCTGGAGTAGAGAGACGTGAGAGACATGCTGTGAGACCTACCATGTGTCCACATCGTGGTGTGTGGTTGTTGGCTGACCTGGGCTTGTTGTGCCTTAGAACTATGAAAACTGATAACTGGCTATCCATTTTAAAAGGCCGGGTTTTTGGCAATATAGTGCTGTTTGGGTTTTTGCTGTTCTCCTCTGTCTCTTTAAGAAGTTTTTTTGAAGTTTTAATTCAATTTTTTGTGTTTACTTTTTGTAATGGAGTTAGACACGATTTTACACAAATAACTTTTCTTGTTATTGTAACTGGTTTTTTATGTTTATATTTTTTCCATAAGAATGAGACTGCTGATGGACTGTTAGGTTGACTAGTGTGGTTGAAGAGGAAGAATTTCTTCCTCCAATTCATAGTTACTGCTGAAATTCTATAAATGTTAAGGTCTGTAAATAAACTGCCTCTTTTCTGCCTTGGACATCTCAGTGTGTGAGTGTCATTTCTTTGTGTCGTGTGTGACAATACAGAGCATCCCTTGCACCTGCCTGGGGTCCCTGCACTGCTCATTACCACAAAAGTTTTGACTCCTGGTCCTAGAACAGACTGTCAGGCAAATTTTCTTCTCTTTACTTCATGATATAGAGACGGAGATAAGCTCAATACTGTCAACCTGACCAGAGCCAGATCCCACCAGGAAAAATGGTGGGCCTGCAGCTGAAGCAGGACATAGCTCTTTTCTCCAGTCTTAATGGTACACATCCAGATGCAGTCAAGTGTCAGTGACATACACAGTTTACGCCCACTAAGATACACAGGTGAAATTTTAAAGATTTTTAATAAAAATCAGTAAAAATTAATAGAATACATCCTGGATTTCCTGCAGTTGAAAACCCATGCTGGTTTTGACAGATCTTGTTTTAAACTTTAAAAGCACAATTGAAAAATGTAATTTGGAGGGACTGAAATGTGAAGATAACTAAAATTATGTCTTTTTGAGAAAGAAAGGAAAGAGCCACTTTGTAAAATAGGTTTTTCATGAGACAACATTTTATGGTAGTGAAACTTTGTCCTTACTTCTATATATCAGCTGAGGAGTTAGCTGATATAAAACTTTAAAGTGCATTTGTGCCTCTATCTCTTGCTCATACAAGTTTTATCTTAATTTCTATGTTGGGAGATTCTAAAGATGTCATCTTTGTGTCACCACACTCTACTACCTGCAGTCTGCAAAGATATTTTTCAAGTGTATGAGTAGCTTAATCTAGATGCAGTAATGTCAGTGAGCAGACCCCTGAGTACCTTACATGCCTTTGGTTTCTCTTGGTATACCAAACCCATGTACAAATGAGAAAAGTATTTGCCTTTGCTTTCTCATGCTTGAAAGGAACTGCCCGTGGATCCTTCTCTCTTCTGACATCTTGCCTGAATATCTTTTTCTTTTTTTAGTGCAAAATGAGTCAGAATCATTCTAACAGTTTTCTGTCATGAAGAAATTTTATGAGCACTTATAATCTGTAATTCCTACTTTATTACAAATATGTTATTATTCACTGTACAACCAATCTGATAAATTGTTCCCTTTTTTCACAGATTATATATCTTACTAATACACAGTGTGACATGTTTGCTTCTCAGATGTCTTGGTCTACTAGTATTATGCTATAAATATCTTCCATTATGACACCTTCCAACATGAAAAGTATTTATTTTCTATAAAAGAATATAAAATCTGTTTATTTTCTTGTTTGCTTACCATTATTCTGTGTTTCCCTTTCCGTCTGGGTAGCTTTCTAAACAACCATCATGTTTTCAAACCAGGGCCAATTCCTCTCACAGCTCCACTCCACCGTCTCCATACACCCTCTCCTCTCCGCCCATTCTCATGCACCCTTCATAGAAAGACAATCAAAAAGAATCCTATATACCATAGTGGTATATCCTTTCGGCATTCAAATCAGAAAAAATAAATCAAAGAAACCACACCAAGCCAAACTAAACTAAACCAAACCAAAATTACATATGCATTCCTTTTTCATCATTCTTGTATATAGAGTTCTGCACCTGCTTTGTAGATATGCAAAAATTAGGGTATTCAAAATGTAGATACGCAAAAATTAGTAGAATTGCTGACCCTTCACCAGCTGCCAAAGTATTGGTATGTCACCAGAAATTTCCTTCTGATGCTTTCAATTAGACTGTCCAACAAATCTGAATTTCAATATTTTATATTTTCTGTTCAAAGTCCATTGTCATGATATTCCAAACAGTTCTGTGGACTCCTGAGCTCCAACACGCAATCTTCTGGGTACTCAATAAAACAGAAGAGAAAATCTCTTTTAATGTTCATTTGTAACTTCCCCACAAGAAACATTGTCTCAAATGGCACTGTCGGCATTGCGGTTGAAAGACACTCCAGAGGAAGATGATTTAATATGCTTTGACCCTCAGCTGCATTTCTCTCAGAAGTGACACACAGTTCCAGGCAGGCTGAACATATCGTTTACCCTGGCTTCCCCTTCCTAGGCTTTGTAGGATGCATTTATACCCACCAAAGGACTGCAATGATTATATCAGTCTAATCCCAACATACAAATCTCCAGTGCTCACCACTTGTTTTACCTTGATCTGTAATTGTTGGTGTAGAAATTATTTCTTTGCTTTGTTGTTTGGGGGCTGATAGCAGGATGAAATTCAATATGTTCTACCTGAATTGGGGCATGCATTTAAACCTTACCTTTTTACCTTCCAGCTGTACAGCAGATGGCTACAATGACTATAGGAGAGGCTGATCTGAGCAAGCAGGCACCATTATAGACCAGAGTAGAATATGGGGTCCTGTGTGTTTTTAAGACACCATATCCTTTGATTGTGATGCTGTCACAGAAAGGTTGCTTTCTATCTTGTGCTCAGTTCCTCAGATTTTAGGGACTACTACTTAGAACTACTATCGTGTTAGAGCTGACCTGATAAACACTACTTCATATTTCACAATTATTATTTTCAATTAAGTTTAGACTTAGATCAATTTAACATCAACAGTAGTGAAACTGGACACTTCCACTGATGTCATAGGTTCTGGCAACTTTCTGTCATCTTTTTTTTCCATATTTGATGAATTTACATTAATAAAATGTTAGCTTTCCTTGGATCATTTTCATTTTCAGTAATAACACTTTGAAGAAGATGGCAACAATTCTATCTTTTTGTCTCCTTCAACCTTGGCCTGGACAATTGTTTTTAGCTCTACTAATGTGAGATCTTATTGAATGTCCTGTTGAAGCTCTCAGTGTCTTCACTGACTTGAGGAAAGTACTTTAATGATTCTTTGTGCATGACATTTCTTTAAGATTTTCAGGTGTTAGGATTAATTACATCTGCATTACATGTTTTCTTTCTCTGCTGAATACGCTAGGCAGGAATATAATTACAACAGGAAAAGGACTTGCAAGGTAAATGCTGTTTATACATTTACTGAAGTAATTATCAAGGTAATAGCATAGCAGTGGTCAAATGGAGTGCAGTAAAACATCCTTGCCTATTCCTTTTAGGCTTTTCTGTGCTCATTAGTGAAGAGTGTATGCCTTGAGTAGCAGCGGTCTCTTCTGTGATTTGAATCACCTTAAACTTGTGTGGAAATGTCCATTTAAATACTCTGGTTCTGATATCTAGTGTGGGCTTCAAGGCTGCTCTTTTGTTCTGCCAAACCTTAATAAGTGCCCCAAGGGAGCTCTTTTACTCATGTGTGAGTGTACAAAAGGGAAAAGGGTTTTTATGTAAACCCTTCTGTCAGGTGCCCAGGCTGGAGTGTTCCACCCATCCCACCAGCAGCCAGGCACTTGGTGGCTTGTACCCAGATTTTAGGCCCAGGATCTTCAGAGGACAGGGAACAAAACACACCAGCTTACCAGTTTTTCTCATGACTCTGGTGTTATTCTTAGGTTGAGGCCCATGTGCAGTCTTTGGATTGCATTTTTGCACCGTGTTGGTGCTGACATTGATATTTGCACTCGTTTCTACTACATACTTTTGAGATACAACAGAATATATCTTGATATGCAAGTGAATACATCCTGAAATATAGCTAAACTGCTGGTAAACCACCCTACCATCTTGCAGAGTCTGATACTTGTACTTGTGGTACTGCTGCAGTGATTATTTTTTCCCAACAGGAAGATGTAAGCTGGTGTTCTGAAGAGATGGCCCTACTGTTTAGTCTTTGCTGAGAGATCATATATTAACAAAGTCATTTAGGTCAGAAATGACCTCAATTGTCATTGAGTCCAGTCTTTGACCAATCACCACCTTGTCAGATCACCTGTCAGCTAGATCATAGGGCTAAGTGCCATGTCGAGCCTTTCCTGAAATACCTCCAGGGGTTAATGAGTTTGTCACCTGCCCAGGGAGTCCAGGCCTTGACAAATCTCTCTATAAAGAAATTTCTTCTCATGTCCAACCTGAACCTCAACAAGGCACAACTTGAGGCTGTTTTCTTTTGTCCTGTTGCTGGCTGCTTGGGAGAAGAGGCCAACCCTCATGTGGCCACAGCCTCCTTTCAGGCAGGTGTAGAGAGGGATAAGGTCTCCCCTGAGCCTCCTTTTTTTTCAGGCTAAACACCCCCAGCTCCCTCAGCTGCTTCTCACAGGACTGGTGCTCCAGACTCTTTCCCCACTCTGTTGCTCTTCTTGGGACCTACTCCAGCATCTCAGTCTCTTTCTTGTAGTGGTGAGGGACACAGAGCTGGATGCAGGATTGAGATGAGGCCTCACCAGTGCCCAGGGGGATGGGCATAAACCTGGCTCATGTTCAGCCACTGCCACCAGCACCCTCTTTTCCTCTGGGCACTTTCCAGCCTCTCTGTCCCAGCCTGTGGCACTGCCTGGGGTTGTTTTGAGCCAAGGGTAGGGCTCAACTGTTGATCTTGTTGATCTTGTTGAACATCACATAGGCTTTGGCCCATGATTCAGCCTGTCCAGATCCTTTTGCAGAGTCATCCTATCCTGAATGATACATCTGGATATGATAAATGAGTCCAGATCTCACACAATTCAAGAAATAAAAACATCAGTCTTCAAGACCAAGGGCAAGCAGCTCACTCTCAGCATGGCACAAGAAGTGTGCTGCACTTCAGCAGACTTCAGATGTGAGCTGACCACCTCCTCTTTGTTTTGGCTTCTGCCTTCAGAATTCTCAGATTGATATCTTTGTACCAGGGGCCATGTTACGCTAGATTTTAATTTATAATATTATAAATTATACAGAACAATACATTATATATGAATAATATATAAAGTCAGATTATATGCAGGCAACCTCATGCCAAAATTCAAGTCACTTATGAGGCTGAGATCAATAACTGGCAAATTATTTTTGACAAATAAAATGCTCCATACAATATGCAGCATCTTTAACAACATGCTGAATTGGATCTATGAAGTGATTGAGACCATTTACATACCCTCAAAACAGCTTCTGCTATTTCATGGTTTCCTGGTTATGCTAACTGTTGCCATATCCTGTGAAACAACAGCTAGCCTCTCTGCAGTGTTTGTGCCCAACAAACTTCTTCAGCAGTATCCTGCCTGAGGTACAAAACCCGTTTGTTTTCAGGCTGAAAGGTAACAGTCAGCCCTATTTACTGACATTCCACCTCATTTTTCTGCATTTGAAAAATAATTTACACACATATCGGGATATGGAGTTTTCTAATGCACTGAGTGTGGGTGTGAGCTTCTGGGACTGAAGGGCTGCAGCCCTTCCATTAATAAGATTTAGTGCAAGTACAGGGTGTCACATCATGTGGTGCTGCCTTGACAATCTAGCTGCAAAGGTCCTTTTAGGAAGAGCTAAATTGGCTTTGATAGAATAAAGAAAGATATAACTGTAAAGAGATACACAACTGTAGCAGTTTTTTAAGTTCAAAACCAAATATCAGCAATGTCTTCTATTCAGCTGTCTCAGCCCTGTGCTACCAAATTTTCCCTGAACTTTGGAATATTGTTTTGACAGGCCATGGCTTGAAGATATATTTTCTTAATGGCTGATTGCTGCTGACAACTTCATCTGAAGCATCATTTTTAAGATTTTAAAAGTCAAAAGTATTTTTACTGAGTATTTGGGATAAATAAAAGAAGAATTTCCCCCCAGATCAGGCTGTTAAGTTTTACAAAATTCCTTGTGTTTGAAAATATATTAGCTAGAACAGTATGTTTTAGTGATCAGAAAAGCACAAAAATATATGGAGAAGAGTTAACAAAGAGAGACAAAAATGTGTTTCCTTAAATATTACATCACAAATTTCAGTTCATAAGTGAATGATGAATTCTTCAGGGTATTCTCTTTTAAGGCAGATAAAATGAACAACGCATATAAAACCACCACAATCATAACAGAAAACCTAAAAAATAGCAAAGGAAAAAGCATGTTCCTTATTATTATTATTATTTTATTGATGTGCTGGAGACGTATATGTAAAAGTAACATATTGTATTCTTTTTCCTAGATAGCAGTTCTCACTATGTTTTCCATCATTCTTTGATGTTTCTGTCAACAAGCTGAAATTGTTGGGGCTATGGTGCTTCATCCTTCTGGCTGTTTTCTCTATTGCTAAACTCTCTAAATAAAAAAACTTTGGCTGCACTTGGCATTTTATCTCTAGACTTCCTTGTCATCAAAATAAAACCAAAACCAAACAATTGTCTAAATTTCTATGTCTAAAATATGATTAGGATCACTAGTAAAAGTTTGCATGAAATTATTTTCTTTTATATTCCATCCCAGATTAAGCAGATGAGAATCTCTTGCACCCACTTGTGCAAACTTTGTTTGAATGACTAGCTTCACTTCCAACACTTGGCTGTTTCGACAGTACAACAGTGACAAACAAATAGAAAACAGAAGAACAAAGGAGGCCCATGAAAGTCCTTTTTGAAATTTCTATATTGCAAGTGTTTGTAAGTAGACTACAGGATAATTCCAGGGCTGATCTTGCCATGTTTCATTTGTTTCAAAGTCCTTTGATGTTTTCATTAATAGGTTGTCTCCTCGTCTACTCTCTCTAGAGTAGTCCTATGAAATTTTGGACAATGTTAATTAGATTGTACTGATAGAATGTTGATGCAGCCTGGGGAGAGTCCCTGGCTAGCTCTGAGCCCCAGATTATGCCACCAGCTTCCACACCCAGACCACTGAGGGTCCTGAGTTGTGGATCAGAAAGGGCTGTGCCAGTTTCCCGCAGTGTAGGTGTGTCAGGCACCAGGGACCAGGGTAAAAAGGAGTGAGGAGTCCTCAGTGTGTGCCTCAAGGAAGTTTATTCCTCAAGGGCGACAGAGACCGAAGACCAAGCCCAATGACTGTACCCAGACTTTTAAATGGGAGTGGTACAAGGGGAGGGTAAAATACAGCAACCAATGAAGGATGAACTGAGAAGGAGCCTGAGGAGGGGGTTACAAAACTGGGGCCAATGGGGAGAATACAGGGGGAGGGTGCAGTCCACACAGACCAATGGGGCATTGAAAAACATGGAATTTGCTAGAACGGGGGGAAGGAGTAAGCATTGACAACCTTTCACTGACAACCAAATAGGTGGGGTGACAAACAAGGGCTGGTTCAGGGGAAGATTGGCATAGGATATTCTGGAAGGAAGGGCAGGGTCAAGGGGGTGACTGACAGTTGGGAAAGGGAGGTGACAACTCTGGGGGAAACCATTAACTTTAGGGAAAAGTAGGAGCCTACTTTTAATGAAGTAGATAAAGAAGATAATGAAGGCAAAAATATGCACCACCACAGGATGTCATAACATGCAGAATACACAAACATAATTGTGGTCAGTTCCTTTGAGTGTGAAGGCAGGTAATATTGGAGGGATTTATTCCTAATTTCAAGTCCTCTTTTGCTTGTATATTACAAACTTAATATTACAGAGTAACTGCTGTGTTGTTTAGACCAGTTTGGCTCTAACAAGTCAGGCCAAAGACCATTCACTATCAATTAATATGATTTTAAGTCATTCAATGGTATAATGGCAGCCTTTTTACATTTCTCTCCTCCCAACATAGGGTGTTGTCTCCAGTCCTCTCCTTCCCATACTCTCTTCACTTCAGCCCTGGCCACTTGATCTCCCCATTCAGGCAAACGTAAAATTCCTTCATAAGGCAGTTCAACTCAGCAAAACCTCAGAAAACTAACTCAATTTCCTGCTGGCTTAGTCAGTATTCCAGGGTTGTGCAGCTGCCAGAGCTGGCGTGAGATCCATGACAAGAGTGTATAGCCACAGGAAAGAGATGGTCTTTCCTTATTTTGGCAGCTCTGAAGTATTAATTTACTTTATTGCATCTCCCCAGACCAAACCTTCAGTGAATTTCTAGATTTTCTGGGAAATAGTGAGGGGGGAAAATAGAACTGGCAGTTCCTCCAGTGAACAGCAAGGAGTCATGCATGCTAACTTCCCAGCTGAATTAGGGGAAAATGGGTTGACATAGTTAAATTGTGCACTCTTCAATGGGCTCTAACCCAAGGGAATTCTACAATGGAAAGTGGTGTAGATTTCTGTATGTTTTTAAAACGTAAAGATGAAACTGTAGAAGCCAAATCAGAAAGACTTTGGAGAATAAAACTTGCAAGGAATCTCATGTGTAGGAAAAAGCATCTCTAAGAGACACTGCCAATAGAAGGCAGAGCAAGCAAAGAAATATTCTGCTGTTCATTGAATTCAGTGGGTTTTTGACAGATAACACAGTGAAGGGTAAAATGTTCAAAAACCTTTTGCATCTGACCTCTGTTAAAAGGTTAGCTGCAGCACAGCAGACACTGATAACCAGTGAAAGAGGTAAAAGCTCCCCCTCTGGTAATGAATCGTTCACTCATTGGCTGGGCTTGATGAAATACTGAGATGCTTAAAAAACTAATCAATGTAGTCTCAGCCTTTTTGTGCTTATCTTTGAGAACTTACGGAGTACAGGGAGCATACTGCATTACTAGAAAAGACAACAGCAGTCCTTTGTTTGGAAGGAAAACAGCAGGACCTGAGAGTTATGGAATGGTAGGCTTAGCTTCAGTTCCTGGAAAAATACTGAAGCAAACATGCTGCTTATTTGCAGGTAGCTAAAATTTATTAGGAAAATGAACAACAAACATCTTCCATGAGGTGACTTTCTAGAACAAACTATATCAAATCAATCTACTTTCTTACTTTGACAAAGTTTAAATCTTTGATGTCTGATAGGAAAAAACAAATGTCAGTTATATTAATTTTGACATCTTCAGTGCTTCTCTTGTTCTCCTACTAAGCTCCCTTTCTGGAGGTCTTTAAGAAAAGAATGAACAGCTCCCTGTCAAAGATATTTAAATACAGATGATATTTAAACCTCAGGCTAGAGGTTAGTGGAAAGGGGCTGGTGAAATCCATGCCAACCAGTCTGCATCTCTGATAAGCTGAAAGAGAAATTCAACTACACTTTTACTATTCACTATGTAGGAAATACATTTCCTACAATTAGGCCTTAAATGAAGGTTAGCTTGGATACGTTTGAAGTGATTGCAAGGTACATGTGCTATTCAAATACACAGCACTGTGAGCAGTATTTCCTGTCAATATAAGTGTAATGAATTAGCGTTAACTAGGGCTCCACTTTAAGGGAGCTATTAATTATCATGAGACTTGTCTTGTTCTATTGCACAAGTCTAAGGCTGTATCAGTTTCAGTCTAAACAGCAGTAACCAGATGAGTTGCAAAACTTTTCTCTTTTTTTCAAGTAGATATCAGAAATACAAATGTAAGAAGTCCCTTCATATGTGCATGTGACAGCAGCTCTCCTGAATGCTTAAGGAATGGTAAGATTATATAGATAAAGTTGCTTCCTCACAGACAGTACATGTTATCTTGTAACCTGACTCTTCTGACAGAGCTGCTTTGTTAAGACAGGAAGGAGGGCAAATAAACAGCCCTTGCATGAAGAAGGTCATTGTGCTAGCAGTGATGGCAAAATGCTGACCAAGAGCAGCTTGGAGCCTGGAATTAGCCATTGCCAAGTTAGGGGCACAGAATTAAACCACTCTGTATCTAGACCTCTCTCTCATTAAATTTATTTTCTGCATGCTGTAAGTTCTGGAAAAAACAAACACCACACTCTGTTTTGATTTAATTACAATTCATTTTGTAATCATTGTTCTGTACGCTCCATAGGCTGCTCAGGAAGGAGTTTACAGACACCAAGGAGCAAAGGTTGGAAATTATGGGGAAAGTAATTTTCAGTCTTCCCACGGGTAATGATTGTATCAAGAGACATATTTTCTCTAAGAAATGCAGGCTTGTCTGCTTTGTGGCAGGGTCATACTCAGACTAAGCACTGACTATGAGAAACTCATGCCCCAAAGTGCACTTTGCACACCTACCCCTCTGTGGGGCACACAGCAGCACATTCCAGCCCTCTGTTCATGAGCACGGATCTTTCCTGGCAGAAAAACCTAGATGAAGAGAGGACTGAAGTGCTGCCATGTCTCCTTCTGGGATGGACTGCAGGAATCAGAAATACTGGGGTCGCTTCCTGCCCCAACAGACCAGAGAAATCCTGAAGGTGCAGCTTAGCAAAGCTTTGCAATGGCCAGGACATCTCTGCAGTTCCTGAGAGCTCCCTCTCCTACCTACAGTCCTGAAGTGCTGAAGCTATAATGGAGCATTTCAAGTATCTCGCTGTCTATCAGCCTGAACTAGTATTGCTTGAAACAGTCTTCTTACCTTCTGTTTTTCCCCTTTTAGGACACATGGGCTTTTCATCTTAGTTGTTTCCAAAATTTATAGTGGATAAAGACTTTGATGATTAAAACTCTTCTAAAACCTATCTGAGCCTCCAGTGCTCCAGTGAAAGCTTTGTCTCCCAAGAGTCACTATAATGTGGTCAGTGGCCTGGCCCATTTCTTTCTGATGAAATTAATATCTTTTTTAAAATAACTAAATCTTACTGTGACAAGAGCAAGAATGCTAAGGCTTCTAGAACTCTGTAAGAGCATTGCTTAGTATGATATTGATTGACACATAATTCCTGAAGAATCGTGAAAGGCATTTAATAAAACTTCTAAAGATGCCTGCAGGTTTCTGAGGGCTTTCTTTATGCCATGGCTATAAGCAAATTAATGTAATGATGTGTCAATCACTATTTTAATCTCCCGTATGCTTATAATTTTGAATCTTAGTTTATGTAGTATGGATGAAAAATCAGTCAGTACAAACTAAACGAGCAATATAGTAGTGCCTCCAGACAAGATCTGGTGAAAATCAACTACAGTGGCAAACATGAACAATCCTTGCTGAGAAAAAATTACATCATCAACAGATTGCATCAACAACCTATGCTAAAGATTTCTCTATGCATATGTATCCTTTCCATCCAGTTTGGTTTCACCCTTTGAAGATGCCTAAGATGTTCATAGATGCAAACATACATGACTTCTGAGACCAGCCTATACTTCTCAGCGTTGCTCAGCATAAAAGCCTGATTTGGTAACAATGAATTTTTTTCATTTGGTAGGATTAAGAAACAACTTACACTTAATTTAAAGGGAAGGAAACAGCTTGTCAGAGATGTGGAGATGTCAGGAAGGACTACAGAAGTTTGATTAAATTCTGGAAGCAATTTGAGCAGGAGTCTCCTCACAGGAAGATTCTTAATTACATCAGAAGATTAGAATACAGACACTTAGTAAAGCACTGCATGGCTTGGAAGTCCAGAGCACCGTGAAATCTACCTTCATCTCCAGAGTAATGCAAATTACTAGGATGCATAGAAGGAGAAAATGGAACAAGTGTTCTTACAAATGACAGCTTGCTGCTGAGCTGTCTTTTGCCACTTAGCTCACAGAAATGTAAAGTGTTCAAAGGCATCAGTTCCTTTTCAGGATACATAACTCATCAGGCATCAGTATTTCCACTTCCAAGTCTGAGGATAACTTTTTCAAAATTTAGCCGGTACATTTAGAAATATTAATATTTTTACTTTTATCTGTGTGAAGTATCTAAGTTGGGTGTGATGCAGGAAAAATATTTAGGACTCTGTGTTCCTTATATCTGGAGACAGGCACTACCTTTTGCCTCATTTTTGGGCAGAGAGTGCAAGAGGATAGCAGTTTTATCAGAAGGGGCTGTGTTGACACTATCTGTTTATCAGTGACAGTTACCCTGCTATATTAAAGTTTCTTGGCACATGATTAAGCCCATTGCTGAGCAGTACACACAGCAAGCTTGTTGGGGGTAAACATTTCATGACACCCACATTAAAGAGTGACAATGAAAGCTTTTAGCAGGCAGCTGTGGCGGGTCTGTGGGTCCAAGGATGATTCTGGATGTCTGCTGTGGGGTTTCTGATGGCATTGCAGATGAGGAAGGGTTCATCAGGAAATCTTTGCAGTCTTAAAAATCACATACAAAACATCATTCCGAGTGAGTCTCAATAGATGGGAGGAAGGGTGAATGGAAGAAGCCGAGAGAGAGGGTGTAGGGTGTAACTATCTCACAGGGTCAATGTGTCACTGCCAGCAGCAGTGGCATGGCAGCAGTGAGATCAGTGAAACTGACTGGTTTTTGGGTTTTTGCTGTTCTCCTCTGTCTCTTTAAGAAGTTTTTCTAAAGTTGTATTTTAGTCTTCTGTGTTTACTTTTTGCAATAGAGTCAGACACGATTTTACATAAACAACTTTTCTTGTTATTGTAACTATCTAACCACATTTACATTCTTCTTATAAAGAGGAGACTATTGATGGACTGTTGGGTTGCCTAGTGTAGTTGAAGAGGAAGATTTTCATCCTCTAATCCATGGTCACTGCTAAAATTCTATAAATGTTGAAGTTTATAAATAAACTGCCTCTTTTCTGCCTTGAACATCTCAAGGTGTGGGTGGCATTTCTTTGTGTTGTGTGCGACAACTGACTATGCATCAGAGCAAAAAAACATGAATTTTTGTTCCCTGCCTCTCATGTTCCTTCTTCTTATGTTGCTGGGAAGAGAACCAGCTCCCCAGGTAGGGCAGATGCAGGCTGACCTCTGGTCTAAAGCAGCTTTTCTGATGCTTGACTGACAACATTTGGTCATGTTGTCATCAGCATGTAATCTGTAAACAGATATACTTATGAGCTTGAAGAAGTGAAAGGTATATTCTGCCTTTCCTTCCCAGGTAAGAATTGCACCTCTTTTTGTACAGAAGGACAAGAAACTTCCAAAATATTAGCCTGCTGTTAGCAGGGCAGGCAAGTTAGTAGTTGAAAAGATAGAGATTCTCAACATGTTCTTCGTGTGTCTTTACCATGTGTCTTTACTACTGGGGCCCAGGTGCTGGGAACAAAACTCCAGGCTGATGCAAACACACATCCAAAATGAAAAAGCACTATCTAGCAATCTAACATGCTGATTAAAAAAAAAAACAACAAACTTCAAATTACTCACAAAACTGTAATTTGTAATTCTGTATTACATACAGAAAGACAAGTATTACACATGTGCTTGTCTTGGCATTTCTAGCCAAAAGAAGCACAGAAATACTTGTATCTAATTTTGCCATGGATATATACTATGCCCATGGAATAATTAATCCCACACATACTGGACTAAAGAAAGTACAAAACACACAGTGCAGAATTGTCTATATGTATTTTATTCAGTGGTTTTTTTCTATCTTTTCTGATTGCCTGAACTTTCTGTATAATTTTTCATCCTCTGTGATTTTACTAGACTTTGAAGATGTGGATTGTGATACAGTGACAGTCTGTACTCTCCTTAGTAAGCAAAAAGAAAAATCATGATTTCAGGGTATGAAAGAACTTAAAAATGAAAGATGACTTGCCTTTGTATTGCAAAGAAATGTATTTCACCCTCTTATCATTTTTTCCTTCATTTATTCAATGAATAGGAGAAGAAGAAGAGCAATGGCCTTTTTTTAAAGGTTTTAAATTTGTCCAGCCTGCAGTTACCCCAAAATACAGAAACAGTTTGTTGTTTGTTGTTTCAGTTTGCTGTCAGCAGAGCTCTCAGCTGGGCCTCCACCTTCCCAGGAGAACGTTCTTGGCCCTTGGTACTTTAGAAAAATTCATTAAGTTGAGTTTGATTTCACCACGTGGAGAGATGCCATAGGAAAAAATCAACCTGATCTAAGGCACATCAAAATTTCAACATTATTTTCTGGTAGCCAGACTCCCTCTGGGCTGACATAACAGTACATGGTTGTTTAACGGTTCTTTAATTGAGCAGAAAATAGCACAGTCATATCTGTTAGCCAGAGGCTGAAGGCAAAGAAATCCACTCTGGGAAAAAGCTAACATTTGTAAAGGAATACACAGCTAAATACTGAAATGTTACATTGAGGGATATGATGAACTCAGTCTGCCAGCTCCTTTGCATCAGGACCAGGCCGTTTTTCAGGCCATGGGATGCTGAGGTTCTGATGCAATGCTGATCATATTGTTTTACTTTAAGCTCTGTAAATCTACAGGATTAGGTTTATAGTAATTGTTAATTACATATAAGCAAATATATTTATTTATATTTAGCAAATTTATATATATAGCATATATTTAGCAAATTAACAGATTTATTTTTAATATTCTCCAAAGCACTTGAAAGAGCTGTAATTTCTTAGACTTTTATGGATAAAGAAATTTCAGTTTTTAAGTTAACTGTAAGTTCTTAACCAGATATTTGAGGATTTATTTATATTTTGTCTTGCTATGAAAATATATCAGAGGCTGCTTAATTCTGTATTAAAATATGTGTAGCATTTTAACATCCCTAGGTTTGATTTGTTGTTGTTTCTTATCAAAATAAATGTATCTCTTTACTATTACATTAGCAGTGTTTGTAGCTGAGCTTATTGAATTGTCACACTCCTCTTTTGTGAGCACCTTCCTATTGAGGAGATACCAAAAAATCATGATCCTTTCACAGCAGAACTGTCAGTGAGGCCTGGCCTGGCTGCCTGAGGGAAAAAAAAAAAAAAAAAAAAGGAAATAAAACTTAAAATAACTTCCCTGGCAGATCTTACACTGAATGAAGTCCACAGGAAGACTCTCTCTGATTTCAACAATCTTCAAAGAACACAAGGGTCTGTCTTCTTCACCTGAAACTTTCAGGAAAATCTGAGTACTAAAGCTAACAGCACAAAGTCAAAACACTTGATCTTACTCCTCCAGTGCTGCTCTTAACTTAAAACAACTTAAAGCTTTTAGTACAGGGGCTACCAAAATGGGTGCTTCAGGGGCAGATGAGACTGTGCCATGGAAACAGCAGAAAAAAAAAAAAAAAAAGTGAAAACCAAGAAAAATGCTTTTTCTCTCTGTAAGTGAAGTCAGCACCCATGACAGTTCCTCTAGGTAACTAAGTGCAGTTGGTTGTACTCACTAACCTAATGCCCTCCCAGCAGATGTCTTTTCAACTTTGGGAGACCAGAGACCCTCCCTGCTTTTCCAGCCTGAGCTGAAAACACAGCAGCTCTCATTTATGTATAGGTAACTCCCATTGAAACACACTAAGCACCTCTCAGAACGTGAGATAAGGCTTGAGCAGCACCAGTGATGGCTCTTTTTGAAAGTAAAGCAAATCACATCCTCTCCTGATTACATTAATGTGGTATAAGCTGTGTTATGGAATAATTAGCTGAAGTTTCCTAGATTTCACAGGGGCAGAGAGGGGAAGAAAAAAGCTGTGGTTAGCTTAAGTTTCCAAATATCTGCAAGACATTCCTTTTTCACTGGAAATTTCTGTCAAGATAGCGTCTGGTGAGTTTCTGGTTCAAAAAGTATTATCAACAATATTTTCAGCTCATTAAAAGGAAATTGGTGATAGGAATGGCACTGGGTAAACAAGAGCTCTTCTCAAATGAGGAAAGCAATTATTCCTAATAAGGAAATAACATGTATTAGAGCTAGGAAAATAGAGAAAAAAGATGACAAAAGAGCTCTATTGTGCTATATATTGAGTTGTATATACTTCAAAGGAAGATAGGACCAAGACAGGAAAAGTTAATGTTATACACATGAAGTGAAATTTTAAAAGAAGAAATAACATAGAAGGCACTAAAACAATGGACTAAATTATCAGCAAAAATCAGAATAGTTTTCTACTTCACACTCTTGATGATCTGCCCTGATATTTCACGTACTAATTAATATGAATAAGGAGGTTTATTTTTAGTCATTTGGAGCTTTTTATTTTGTTGTTGGGTGTTCTGTAATTTTGGTTTGGATTGGGACGTTTTGGGGTTTTTTTGTACATGCATGACCTTAAAAGGCATCAGTGATTTTTTTGTCTGTCTGGAGAATAAGGATAGACAGAACCTGTCACTAATCAAGAAAGGATGTAAGTAAGGATTCAAAGAGCAACTGAAGAAATTGGATGGGAAGAAAAAGGGTAGCATGACACTGTGCTTTCAGAAACAACACCTCAGAGAGAGAAGTACACAGCTTTTGTTCCAAAGGCTGACAGATTTTGATTAAATTAATTTCCAGATAATGTAGTGCATAATAATTAAAGATTTACCAATAAAGAAATACAAGTTTTATCTGAAGAATTATTTTAAATGTTTTAAAGTTCTTCTTTCGGGCAGAGAGACTTTAGTAATTCTGCAGATTTCTCATCACAAAGTGTCTCTAGTATTGTACTTTTCTACAGTGTGATATTATCATGAGGGGTGAGCGTCTGACTGGACGAGGAAAACTAAAAGCCCTGGTAAATACCCAGAATTTTCTGAATGCTTGTTTCTTTGTGTGGATCCAATAGTTGGCATAGCTTCTGAGCTGAATAATTGCAGAGGAAAGAAAGAAAGCTGCTACTGAAATAGAGAAATTCAGGGTTTTAAAAATAGATTTTTTTTTTTCCTTTGGGGACAGTAGATATTACCCTTTATCAGCAACTCGTTTTGGAGAAGGATCAGATGGTGAGGAACCACTTCTAAGGAGCTTCTCCACAGATGTGCTCAATAAGGCAGAGCACTTTCCTTCTGTATGGTTGAGAAGGGCCATAAGTGCTTTCCTCTGCTGGTAATGAGGTGTCTTTTTTGCTGGTTTTTGTTCTCCTTGGGCTGCAGTAACCTCCATGTATGGTTCCTCATGAAGAATCAACCTCTCTCTGTGTTGCCAGAGGTACCACTCCACTCCAGAGCATCCCTGATACAAATTCAAGCATGTGTGACCACATTTATATGCTATTATTTTGCAAATTAATATCTTTTTAAAACAAACTATCTGAATTACAGCATTACTTTAAAACCAAGAAGTGAAGGTATTTTTCAGCCAGGAGTGGTGGCTTTATGAAGGTCTCCACAAAGTTACAGTCAGTTCCATTTCTTCAACATAGAGATCAAGTCTTTTTTAAACAGGTGTTCTGGCATCTGATAATGAAAATTTGCATTTGAAGACTCAGAGAATTGTTCTTCAACTGCAAACAATTTGTATTTAGCTGGTTTTTATCTTACAAAAGGTACAGCTTTATTGGATTCTAGATGTTTAACATGTTGTTTATCAAACATCTGAGAACGATAACTGTAGTTAAAATTCCCTTCTCCTCTGTGACCTCTTACCTTATTTAAATAAAGTGATTTATTACTTTAAAAGAAGTGTAACATTCACAGAAATCATTCTGTGCATCTTACTCTCAGCACTTCATTTATACCTTCTGTCCTAAGCTGCCCCATCACTTGAAGGTGGTTTGTACCCCATCAGCATCACTCAGGTAACAGCTGGGCACACACTGACCCATCTGACAGCTCTCTCTCCACCCCTCACTCGAGTCATCTCTTGACTCAAGTTGCATTTCTTGTTTGGCATCCCAAAAAGGAGATTTCCTCATCATTATGATATTAAAAACAAACAAGCTCCCATTTAAGCAACTAGAGGACTCTTGAGTAAATGTCAGTCACACTTATTTTCTCTTTGATTTACTGGAGCTGGGAGAGGGAGGAATAAGTTAAAGACAAAAATCTGGGAAGATCTTAAATTTCCTATATAGCAATATATAACATACAAACCATATTTCTAATAAGCTAAAAAAGCCTCATTGGGTAAAATTAATCTGAAACTGTTCTAGAACACCTGTCATAAGGTGTTTTGAATAAAAGTTGTGAACTTGCACTGTTAAGTCAACCAGCTCTCATATGAAATATTTAGTACTTAGATATACACACTCAGGAAGCAGAACCCTGTTTAACAAAGTGAGGATGATTGGAAGAGACATCAGCTTCTTCTGAAAATATATTAGAAAAGAAGGAATCAAGCAAATTCTTTATTTGCTTTGGAAGAGGAAGAGTTTTTACATGATTAATATTGAAAAGAAAAAAAACCAACATTCACAGTGGAATATTTATGCTAAATATTGATGTTCCACCCCAGTGAAGGTCACATTTAGTGCACTGGGATATTAAATGATGTATGAAACAGCAAGAGAGAATATCTTAGTAAGGTTATAGAACAGCTGTATTTGGGGATGTGAAAGTGGAAAAACCAGAGTTTGTTAAACCTTGATTTTGTTACACAATATCAGTCACAGACATGCATTTCAGCAGCATTTGTCCATAGGAATCTCACTGGAGTTAAATACAGGAGCACAAAGATATTCCACCTAAATGGGCACAGTCTGTATTTATTGCTGGGGTTCCAGCAACAGACCTGTAGTTCTGGTTGAGCTGGCTCTTCCATTTACAGCCCAAACATCCCAAGGTCTATTATCCATGTGTTGTACTACAGCAGCTTGAAAGTGAATATATGGATGTTAGTGACACAGGTTGTGCAAAGTCAATTCTTTCTGAAATGACAGAACAGTAGTGTACAGAAGGTGGGATGTGGTTTCAGACAACATGGAAGTGAGATGATCTTTGTAGCTTCAGATGAAAACACGTTTCAGACTACATATCTTCTTGTAACTAGAAAGGGATGTTTTTATTGTCTTAAAATGAAGAATGAAATATTACTATGGTTTTGCCTAGGTGTAAAGAACTTTGTCTAGGCAAACTCTTCCTGAAAGACCTCTGTTATAATCATGGAATTCATTGTGAATTTAGTAGTTTATTTTTGGAATGGTAAACTCATTGGATAAGGATGTGGGTACTCTGACATATACAGAGAAATGCTAAAATAAATAAATCTTTATTTCTTTATTTCCAATCAACATCAGTATTTTACAAAAAAAAAAAAAAAAAAGTTGAAGGGGGAGGGAGGTACAGTTGTTGGGGATTTTTGTTGGTTCATTTCTTTGTTTTTTAATTTAAATGTATATTTTAATTATTTCTCTAAAGAAATTGGGACCAGTGGTATGTGTTTGTCACAACTCAGTAGGGAGTCTTTCCTGCATTAGGACTAGAGTTGTTGAAACAATATATTATTAGAATAGCAGAACATTGATGAATTCAGTCACAATTTCTGTTTCTGCCTTCATAGGTACCCTGATCAATACTTATGCATGTTGCTTTCCCTGGGCAAGGAGAGCTGTGTCCAGACCCATCCAGTAGCTCTGTCCTTGTAACCCAGAAGGGCATGTGAAGGTGGTGGAGCCACCAAATGCTGGAGCCATGAGAACTGTGTTTGAGAAGAGGAGCATGTCTTGTGTGTCAAGATGACTGGAGAGCCCTCCACACCCACAAGGCTCTGGCTCTGAGTCCCCTCAGCAATGGAGCTTGTAGCCATAAAGCAAAAATCCTAGGTCCTTAAACACCTCAGTGGGTTTCTCATTTCACATTTCAGGAGAAGAAAAAAGAAATCTGTTTTACAGTGGCTAGTTGTGCATCTGCTGATATTGGCTTGGTGTTGAAAAAGCTGCCAAGGGAGATAAAGCACTCTGCCTTCTCCTTATTAATACTTTCAATTGCTGCATATGGCATAAACTTACTGAGCCAGAAAGCTCAGGGAAAATGCAATGTGATAACAGCACGCTCCAGAACAGAAAGTCTGCTGGAGCAATTCTTCAGCATAGAATTCAAGGAGCAGTACATGCATTGTACAGGGAGCAACTTATTTTGGGATGTATTAGCCTAGAACTTATAAATTCAGAGGAGCAGAAAGAACCTGCAGGAATCAATGTACAGAATTATGTACCTCATGCCAGAGGTAAATAACTTTTCCCTAAATGAAGAGCAAATGCAACTTCCTCACTAAACTCACTTCTGAGCAATAGTGCAAAAACAATTCAGACTTACTTCTGTTACTCTTGTGTGGCACTTGTGTCTGCTTCGTTGGAGGAACAAAACTCTGTTCTCCCTATCCCCTTCTTGGAGGAGCCAAGCATCTCTGTATCCTCAGAAACATGAGGCTATGAATTTCTAAATTCTCTCCTCAGTCCCTTTGGAAGACCCAGTGATGATTCTTACATTCTGTGAGAGTTACAGAGACACCCCAGAGAACTGGGTATTCCCTCCCTCCTTCCCTGCCTGGCTCAGCCTTCACATGGTGGGTTTATCCTCCTTCTCCTTTCCTGTCCTTTGACCTCTTCTTGCTGCCATGGGACATGCCTTGAGGGCTCTGCATAGAGGGTCTTATGGGGCAGGTAAAAAATTGTCAAGCAAGTTAAATAACCCTAGAAATTGGGGACTGGATACTCATTCCTGCACCTGTGGGAGGGCAGATACAGGGAGAGAAGGGCTGAAACACTCCATCCCAAAGACAGTTCTGTGGAGCCTGCCCTCCTGACCATTGCTGTGATGCCCCTGGCAAGCCATTGGAGCAATAAATTCCACCCTAAGGAGTTGTATCTCACTTCCCTCACCCCAGAGGGCCTGTAAAATCTACTGAGCAATACTGAGCCCACAGATGTGGGGTTTGAAATCCCTGCTGCAGCCTCCAGGAGGATGAAATTTATTCTATCTCCCATGACAGACCTCAAAGCAGCCTTTCTCACTCTCTGCAGGATCCATGTTCCCAAGACCAGACCTCCCTCCTGCAGCAGGTCTGGGAGGAGCTGCCAGGGCCGTGCTGATAAAGAGCACTCTGTAAGGTGCAGTGGGACTCTGTGGGGCACCAGTGCCAAGAATGGGTAGGGCTGGTGGGGGAACAACAGCAGGCAGAGAGGCAGAGGAGAGCAGGAAGAGCCTGGTGTTGGTGCTGTGGCATAACATATGTACTCTGGGGGTGCTGTGAAGTGCCACAGAGATGTGAGATGCCATGGTCAGGAACATCAGCTGCTCCAAAAACAGCCAGTAGAAGAAGAACAGATGAAGGCTTCTGCACCACAAAGAGAGGGAACAAAAGTGATGGCTGGGGCAGGGGCACATTCCTGACAGTGAGAGGACCCTGCAAGGAAGTGGCAGATTCTGGAGCTCCCAGCTGTGAGGATGCATTCTACACAGATATTCAGAAGATGGCACGTGGGATGCCAAGAAAAGGCAGCCTGTTACAGACAGCATGTTTGGCACATGTCTGGGAAGAGCACAAGGGTCTCTCAGGAGGAGAGGGAACCTGGATCCTTGCCCAGGCCTTTGTTTTCCTGTTCTCTCTCTCAAATGGCAACTTACTACCTAGCTGCAAATCCAACCCATTCCTTCCAGTCCCTGAGCATTATGAAGCACACAGGGACTGTCAGCAGGTTCTGCATTTAATGACATCCATAACCTGGTATATCTTGATTCCTATTTGGTTGATTTGAAAACATTGATTTCCCAATGTCTTCAAAAGCAGTGGAAAGGTTTTGGACTACATTGTGAACAGACAGGCAGGATGTGAACAGGAGTGGTCCATTCATACCTTTGCTATATGTTATTAATGTATGTAAGCCAAGGGTCCTGCTCTGGACTTATTGGTTTGTAAGTATTGGAATTTGTGCAGAATTTGTATTTGTTTATTCATAAAATTAAAGTGTTTGGTCTTGTTCACAAGTCCTCTTAAAAGAAGGCATTCCCATTTATGACCACAGGTTGTTAAATTGTGTTCAGGTCCCTGCCTCAAGACAGCTGTGTCTCTGGAGCCTGCCAGGTGGAAGAAAGAACCCAGAGGCCATTCTAGTGATTTGTTTTGCTATAAGTGCTACATACATCTTCCTGACATCCTAAATTTGCTCTGATAGGTCAGTCCCAGTATGTGTGATTTCAGAAAAGAAATGTTTTACTTGAGTTAAAATATGAAGTGAATAAACAGATATGTATGTCCTCAGATTTTGAGGTGTACTTCAAAGAAGATTGCCATTCTCAATCAGAGAACTGTAAAGCTCGTGTTTCAACTTCAGGAAAAAGAAATGTTTTTTTTTCTTTTCTAATTTTTCTCCTCAGTTTTGTACAAATTATATAGTGGGGAGTATTCATCAGATGTCTATGTATAGACAAACATCTCTTGTCTGGGAGGTCTTGGGCATGAGTTTATTGATGAGAAGATTTCTCTAAGTTTTGGTACAGGTTGGTGCTGCTATACAGATCACAGGTGCAGAAAGTTTATTTTCTTCCCTTCCACTGTTGGGTCCAGGTGGTGCAAGGTCCTGAAAAGCTGATGCAGCTCAGAATATTGGGTGGTACTCAAGTTTGAAAGCACTGCTCTGTTATATGCTAATGTACATTTTTATGTTAACACATCTATGACTGAAATTATTTATATTTGTCAGAGGCTAATTTGGAAATAGGAACACTATGTCTATCTGTCTGACAAAGGTTTACCTGCTGGTTGACTGAAGGTGAATTCTTCCCAAGTGGGAATCACTGTTATTGAAGTGGGTTTCTTTCATGCTAAGAGAAAGAGTTTCATGCTAAGATAAGGAAATGAGGAAAGTGAAGCTCAGAGAAAAGGAGAAAATTGTGACAAAGGGTAAAAAGTTTCAGTCTTTTAGAAGAGAATAAGTGCAAGTAGCAGAATGGAGTGAGGAAGGAGGAAATGAAGACTTAAAAAAAAAAAACCAACCAAATGAAATACAAATGTGAACAGAAGTTTTATATCTGCTTGCTTGTGGCAGTCACAAACACAGAAAATGCTGTCTCTGTCTGATGCACATGATGGACAGCATTACTCTCTGTCCATGACAACAAAACGTGATGGCACAGTTTATAAGAAAATCACCAGGTAGCTTCTGAGACAGTCTCCTTCTTGAGAGACACTGCCTAAGTATCTGTGCATGTATTTGACATTGACTCACTCAAAAAGCAACTTGATCAGCACGAGCCCCTGAGTGTACCTATAACATGCTCTGGAGAGCTGATCCCAGTCTCTGTGGTCTAACTGAAGACCAGTGCACCAAGCCAAGCATCCTGCTCCGGCATACTTTGCAGTTCAGTGACAACAACAGGGAGGAAAAGAAGCAAGGCAGTGAGTTGGCATCTGTGAGCTCCAGCTGCTGCAGTTTGTCCCTGCCTCTAGAGCTGCCATAAGTGCTCTGCAGTGATCACAAGCACATGCCTGGCAGATCCACTGAAGTGTAAGGAAGCTAGGTGGGAAGAAGAGTTTAGTCCTTTTTGCCCTCTGTCTTGGTGACAGCTGCACTGAGTAATGCAGACTACATGCAAAAATGAGTACATGCTTTTAGTTGTGCTTTTTTTTTTTTTTTTTTTTTTTTTTTTTTTTTTTTTTTTTTTTTTTTTTTTGTGCTGGTGTTAGTTTTGCTCAGATGCAGCTGTGGTAGCCTAGGAGCAGCCTGGGATTTCTTCAGCAGCAGAGGCCTGATAAGTGCCAGCCTTCCTGTGCAAAAGCCAGCCTTCCCTCATCCAGTGTGGTTATCCAACTCCTGTTTGCAACAGCTAACCAGGTCACAGAATAGTCAGGCTGAACACATGCTGTGCTTAAAAATCTTTTGGGGAGGGATTAAAAAACCCAAACCTTGAGTGTAGCCCCATGGTCCCTCTGATGGCACAAATGTGTCTATGCTGGAGACATTGCTGTGATGTTTAGCTGAGCCCTGCAAAAAGTCAGTCCAGGGCTGAGGAGAGGCTGTACCAGATTGCTTTCAGGGTTGGTTAAGATTGATGAGATTGATGGTTAGAATGGCAGGCTCCCACTTGTTTTTGAAATGGATCTGAAAGCACTACAGGGAATGTTAGTTAATAATGTCATGCTGAAGAGAATATGAATGACTGTGTCAAGTCAGGACCTCAGACAGTATTGAACAGTACTGAACTTCAGACAATGTTGAAATCTGTCTATAGAATCAAAGAGCAGCTTGGGTTGGAAGGGATTGATCCTTAAAGATCATCTTGTTCCAACCTGCCTGTCAGAGGCATGGACACCTGCTAGACTGTTTATCTCAAAGCTCCATCCAGTCTGGACTACAATGATTTCAGCGATGGGTCATCCACAACATCTGGGCAACCTGTTCAGTGCATCACCACACTCACAAGTAAAGAATTTTTAATATCAGATCCAAACCTGACTTTTTCAGTTTGAAGCCATTAGTCCTTGTTCTGTCATTACATGTCTTCTGCATCTTCTTGTAGGCCTTGTTTTGGTATGGGAAGGTGCTATAAGGTCACTCCTGAGTCTTCTCTTTTTCAGGTTGAAAAGCTCCCCACTCTTTCAACCTGTGTATTGGGTCCATCTGAGACTGAGCTCATTCATAGGAGAGGTGGTCCAGTCCTCTAATCATCTTGAGGATGTCCATGTATTTCCTGTGCTGAGGACTGCAGAGCTGCAGCACTACAGGTGGATTTTCACCAGAGCAGAGGGACAGAATCCCCTCCCTTGCCCTTCTGACCATGCTACTTTTGATGCAGCCCAGGATACAATTAGCTTTCTGGAGTTTGTGCACAACCTGATAGGTCATATCCAGCTTTTTATCCATGAGAACCCCCAAGTCCTTCTCCTCAGGGCTGCTCTCAATCCATTCTCTCCCTAGCCTGTATCCATGTTTGGGACTGCCCTGACCCAAGTGCAAGGCCTTGCACTTGGCTTTGTTGACCCAATGAGGTTTTCACTGGCCCAGCTCTCAGGCTGTCCAGATCCCTCTGTGTGGGAACTGACTGAGGTCAGAAAATAGACTTTTAGGCTCCAGGCAGTGGCTTGAGGCCTGTGAGAAAGCTAAATGCACAGTACTCTCATTCTGGCTTAGGAGGAGGAGGAACCCAAAATAAACCCTGTAAACTATCCCTGTAGATAGCCTCCTCCTGACACCTGGTGTTTTCCAACTTGTTTACTGGCAAAGGTGTTTACAAAGAGGTGCAGGCTCTAAACTACCAATGCTATTCATTGCACCGAAACTCTGTATAACTGAATCTGTCTTTCAATAAGCTTTGCTATATGCCCTCCAAGAGGATTGGGGTCCACGTGTCATTACATGAGCCATCCCGAATCATAATGATACCTCTGGATGCCATCCCTTCCCTCCAGTGTGTCAGCTGCCCCACACAGCCTGGTGCTGTCACTGAACTTGCTGAGGGTGCCCTTGATCCCAGGGTCCATGCTGCCAACAGAGAAGTTAAAATGTGCTGGTGCCAGAATCAACCCCCGTGGAATGCCACTTGTCACTGGTATCCACTCACATGGAGCTGTTGACCACAACCCCTGGAGTGCAAACATCCAGCCAGTTCTTGAACCACTGAGTGATTTATCCACCCAATCACTGGCTCTCTGTTTTAAAGACAAGGATGTCGTGGGACACTGTCCAATGGTTTGCACACATCCAGGTAGGTGGCATCAGTTGCTCTTCCCTTATCCATCAAAACTGTAACTTGATTATAGAAGGTCATCAAAACTGTCTAGCAAAATCCTGTGATTCTATGGCACCCTCTCCTAGTGTTCAGTCCTTTCTAAAGAGCCTGTATTTTTCTATGCCAAAGCTCCAGTCATAGGAGCCATCCCGCCATGTCTTCCTGATGCCACATCTGACAGTAAGTTGCATTTCTACCAAAAATGTAGATGTTTCTTTTATTTATACAGTAACCTCACTTTTTGATAATTTTAGGCAGTAATGAAAACTCAAAAAGAAATTCCTGGTGTTTTTCTTTTAATTGAAAATATCAAGGCTGCTGGTGATGTATTGGAAAAAAAAGAAAAAGGACTAGTAAATTGAAAATGAAAAGTAAGGCACTGCTCCTTGCAGTTGAATCAAATTAGGATTATGGGTGCTTCAGTAACAATATTGATACAAGAAACCCAGACTGAGCTCTATAAGCACTACTAGAATCTGCTTGCTAAGCATACTGTTGATAAGGTGACTGCTCATTGAAACTATTCACAAAGCTGCCAATGAGCACTGCCCAGTCCTGTTCTGGGCTTCACGTGGACACAAGGCAAGGTGAGCCTGCCTCCATTCCCTCATCCCTTGGAAAAATGATCTGGAGGCAGCTTCTCTAACAGGCAGAAGTGCTCAGCTGTTCTTTGCCTCCAGAAGGGAAGGCAGAACTGTGGGGCTAGGTACCATTCTAAGGAGCTGAGGAGAACTAGCAGTAGACATGCTACAGCTTGATGACTCAGAGCATCTTCCAACAAATGCTCATTGAGTGCTTGCAAAAACATGTTGCTACTCACTCCTGTCTCCAGAAAAAGCACCAGTTCCAGCACTGATTCCCATGGGACAGTACTGCTGGCTCATGTCCAGCTTAAGAGCTGTAACACTTTGACTTTTTTCCTCCACTCCTTATCCTTTAACTAGATTTCAGTCCAGTTCCCCCAAGCTGAATGACAGCATAGTTTCTCAGTGATTTTTGGTGCAGAAAAAAATGTATGTCCTTAAGGGCTCCTTATCCTTTGCATATTGCCAAATTCTTAGTTCTCTAGAATATTACAGGGAGAGCATTTCCCTTTGCAGAAGATATGCAACCTATCTTTAAATAGACCGTATGCCTCCATGAGCACAAAGATATTTTCCACTTTCTTTATAATATGCATTATTCTATAACCAGTAATATTTTTGAGGTAACTTGTGTACTCAGTAAAATTTTGCTATGGTGCATTAGCTCCAAAGGATAATAAATGATTAAAAAATTAATATGAAAAGTAGATAAACATGCCTCTTGTGTCTTGTCCTGGGGGAAGAGTTGTTTGAAGTATTCCCTGGTAATCCACACAATCCTCTTTTGCTGTGGCCTATGGAAGTAAACAAATTACTTTGGCTTTCCTAGTAGAGAAGGTAAGCTCTGCCTCTTGATTACTGCATGGCAAAACCTACAACTTTCTCTTGTATTTGAGTATTTTGAAAGTGAGATATATCCCTAGCATGGAAAAATGTTTTTTAATTGGGCATCATTTAACCTCAGTCAAATCTAAGAAGTTATACTTGAATTATTTAATTACATCTTTCCCTGTTTTTGTCCTAAATCACACAATGCAGATTTTGGACTGCATTTTTTGCTTCCCATTCCTGTCCTTGTGGCTGTCCTAGTTGCTGACCATTTCTGATTTATGTTCTCGAATATATTTACAATGTTCCTTAAGCTTGGTGGTACTCCCTGCATTTACATTTAAAACTGCCAGATTTTCAAATTCATGTGATCTGGATCATGCTAAAATACTGATGGGATCTTGCCCTAAAATTCTGTTATGTTTTTACACCTTTTACTAGATAGGAGTGCTGATTACATACCCATCATGGGTTGAAAGAAATCAGAATAAACCAGGAAGGAACCTCTCTCTAGGTGTTGTTGCTAAATTGTCCTTCTGATAGCTGCCTCTGATTGTCACCCCATTAGGAGGGACCCTGCTCTTGCAATGCCATCAGTCAGTGAGAGGAGAGCTATCCATCAGTTGGGGTTCACCTTTCCTATGCCAGCCGTTCCTGCTGCTCTTCCCCACCAAAGCCAGTGGCATGGCCTGGTCTGATGCTCTCTGGACCACAATCAGGGCAAGCTTAATCATTGAGGACCTTTCCAGACAGGTGTTTAAGTACATATTTCAATGAAATCACACTTCAGAAGTCTCCCCAGAACCATTCCACAGACACAGTGTGAAGATTCTCTCTGGTACTCACTGCACAGCCTTTCAAGGGCTTAATCCCATGCAGGCACTTCTCTCACTGGGCTTAACTTCTCAAGGTAGCAGAAATGGTAGTGGGCAACTGTAGTGTAAAAGGATCTAAAGCTTGGAGCAGGGAGCTGCAGAACTATTGCTGGATTTTCTGTGGTCAAGAACTTTTGTGGGTGAGGTCCAGGACCATGACAGAAGCATGCATGTGCATTGCAGGCAAGGGCAGAACACACTGCCACACAAAAAGCAAAAACCTCCTCAAACACTTTGTGTTTGATTGGTCTGTCAGTGACCCTGGAAAGCCAAGATCCTTGTGCCCAGCCAGTCTGACAGTGTCCCATTATGAGCATTCTTCACCACACCGTCCTGCTGGATCAGAGGGTGGTTCAACAGCCTTGTTCAGGGACACACACCAACAGCATAAGAGAGACCCCCTCAGTGGGGTTTCCCACTTTATTCAAGTGTATTACCCACTGCCAGTGAGTGCCAGTGTCCATGAAGGACAACTCTAACTATGAAATAACATTCTTTATTAATAAGAGAAAATTGTTACAACTGAAGATTAGAGGCCTGTCAATGATTGTTTCTGACTGAAAAAACATTCAAAGCAATATACAGACAAGATTTAGTCCCCAGTAAAACTTAGCTTAAGATAACTATTCAGAAAAAGTTAGCTCAAGATAATGAGATAAGCTCAAGATAATTGAGAACTGAAACATTGGCACTTTCCCACTAGACATCCCTATGGGGGAGAGGGTAGGTTCAGCCCAGTGACTAACCCTAGTTAAGTTGGAGTCTTACCTAAATTCTCAACATTCTTAATTTAATTTTATAATACTTCTTTATGTTTAGGTGGAGCTTGAATGATTCTAGTCATTCCTCTGTTACTGATTGGTGTGAAATTATGTCACTTCACTCCTGAAGATACAGTCAATAAAATGCAGAGTGCATGCTTGGTGAGGGGTGATCTTACACTGGAGGAGAGTAAGTGTGGGATGGAGGGACAATAGTATTGCAATTAGATTATAAGGAACCGGGTTTACCCAAGCAAAGTTATTTTGCCACAGTTCCTGGTTCAGCAGTAAGACATCTCCCATCCCTCCTGGCTGACAGGTGCTATGCAGTTTATCAGCTACATGGCACCATTGATTCCTTGCATGGATTTCAACAGTGCCTGCCCATGGTATCCTTGCTCAAGCCCCTATTTCATCCCCCTGGGCTGGTTTGAAAGCAAAACCAGTGAGACTCCCAGTCAGAGATACAATTTAATAGAAGAAGAGAGGAAAAAAAAAAAGGTGAAATAAATGGAATGATACAACCTAACACCCTGTTGGTCAGGGTGTTTGAAGCAGTCCGGAAATCCTCCTGGAGAGGCAGATGTGGTTCCGCTGGAGTAGAGATGATCCTAAGAGAGAAAGGTCCAGGGACGATGAGAAGGGTCCAGTCTTCCTCCAGGAATCCAGATGAGATGTTCTTGTCAAAGCAGTGATTCCTGTAGAATCATCTGGTAGCTCTTGTCTCCTCTGAGAGTTCAGTGGATAGAAGCTGCTCGTGATGTCTCAAACCCTGGATTATATTGTTGCCATGCCCGTGCCTGCTTGTTTTGGTTTTGGGAAATTCTATTCCCAGGCACAGTGTTGAAGCACAAGGCCATGTTCAGTAAACAACCGAAGCTCCCACATCTGTTCCCAGAGGAGGGGCTTCGGTGATGGTCTCTGGAAAATGACCAGTGGTTCCCAAGGGTCCCACCTCTGGGGTGGGCAACTTCTAAAATGTACAAAAGGAGTCAGGAAAATAAAGGTGTGGTCTCTTGCCCGGGCTCTTGCCTACAAGAGCACCACGCAGCTTCACTGATGCACTCTCTGTCTCGTCTCCTTGGCGCCGTCATCAGTTATACATGGTGACCCCTGACGTGACCTGCAGCCGCGTGAACAAGGTAAAAAATACCTTGTCCCCTTTTTAAAGGAAAAGGGATTTTTATTTCTCTCCGTAGGGAGAAGAAATTTGAAAAAATGAACCGGCCTCTAGGACCGGAAGATAACTACGTGTTAACGATGTGGGGGTTGTATCTCGGACGATGGGAAGTGGGTATAACCTCAGAACATCTAACACAACTATACAGATGGGGGAGAAACCAGGGTTTTATCCCGAACCCCAGAAGAGCGCGGTATAGGTCGTTTTGGTCTCTCTTGGGTCAAACTGTGAATGAAGAGTTAGATATGATAATGAAATTATCACTAATATGGGAAAGGTCCATGAAGGTTTTTGAGATGTCGGGAGAAGAATTTCTTTTCAGCTCCCTTCCCGATTCAGAGGAAGAGGATCCAAGTCTCCACACTGCTGCAGACAGCTCGGAGAGTCTCCCGCAGCTGTCTTCAGAAGACCTGGGTTTGTCCTTTCCCCCGCCTTGTGACTCCCCTTCTGGGAAGGAGGGGCGGAAAACCCCGGGCAAACGCGGAGGCGCCCAGCGGCGGTCTGTGAATCGACCGCCGCGAATGCGTCCTTCCCCAATCCCTCCACGCTCTTCCTCGCGAGCAGCCGCGCGCAGGAGGGGGGAGGGGGGAGGGGGTCCCGAGACGCCGTCGCGCCCCACCCCGCGGCCACCACGCCGCACTTTCCCATGGAAAAAGCCCATTGAGACCTTGGCGCCGCCCCGGGGACCTCACCCCGGCGGTCCGGGCTCGCAAAAGCCCGGGAGAAAGAGGGGACGGGAGTCGCCCATCCCCCAGGCGCCTGCCCCTCCAGAGGGGGGGCAGAAGGGAGTGCAGGGCGGTGCGGCTCTCTGCAGCTGCCATAGGAGGAAGGGGGGACTGCCCCCTATGCCCCCCCGCCCCTCAGCCCCCTCCGGCTCGGCTCGGCCGGAGACTCCGCCCCCAACATGCCGCGCGGCGCCCGGAGCCGCCCCGTCCCGGGGCCGCCGGGGGAGACGCGCGGGGGCCGCCCGCCCCCGCCCCGCGGGGCCTGCTGGCCTTGCCCAGCCGGGACCGCCACTCCCCCCACGCCGCGCGGCCCGCGGAAGGCAGGCGGGGGTGGCACGACTCCGCCCTCGCCCCGCGGGACCCGACGGGGCCGCTCTGCCGAGAACGCCGCCCGCCTGTGGGTGCGGGGGGGGCGCGCGGGGAGAGCCTGCGCTGGGCCGGCCACGGCCCGCCCCTCCCCCAGCTGCACGGTCGCGGAAGAAGCCCCGCCGACCGAAAGACGGCGGCTCCGCGATTCCACCAGCTGCCGCTCCGGCGCTTGCCCCCCCACCGGCATCTGTGTTGCCTGGCAACACTGCCGAGCTTCCGCCGACTGCGGCTCCACCTGCGTCTCTTCCTGTGGACCCCTGCCGTGTCACCGTGCGCTCCAGACGGCTGAGACCTCCCTGGAACGAAGTGCAACCTACGGCAGGGGGACTGAGACGCTGGGGTGTGGAGAACTGCTTGTTGGGAACCCAAAAGACTTCCCTTGGTCCAGCCCATGTGGCAGGTGCCCAGAGTGAGGCACGGTTTTCTCTGTCTGCTTCTGTGCTGTTCAGAAAGCGGGCTGAGAGGGATTCGTGGCTCTCTCTCAGATACCCAAGGGGATTCCAGAGATCATGTAACCTGTGCTTTTGCAGACCCTTGTTTTCAGGACTGGGAACTGGCGCTGGGATGTTTGCCTCGCATCTGCCGAGCACCCTGAGCCCCTGCACAGCACTCCTGGCCTGGTGACCATCCCAAGTTGTGTATCCTGTACCTTCCTGACACCACCCCTCCAGGGACCTGCATGATGCATGGAGGGGATGGAGCACTGCTTCGACAGCTAGCATCCCGTGATTGGACTCAGAGGGACTCTTCCCTGTGGTTTTGCTTGCATTCCAGGGGAATTGTTGTGGACCTCTGGGGGCGGGATTCTTGGCTGGGGTTTGGGGGGGCAGGAGTGGGATGCATTTTGTAATAAGGGTCATTGCATTGCATGGCACAGCATCTCACCCGACAATGATTCGGCAACTGGTCACAACATGTTTTCAGAAAAAAAAAAAAAAAAAAAAAAAAGAAAAGGGGGAAAAAGCAGGGACAGTCCCTGCAAATTAGCCGACAGGCAAATTGGAAACTGTGACCAGAATGAGAGCCGACAAGTGGAGAAATCTACGAGTCTTCAATCGAAGACCTCTCCACAAGCAGATATAAAAATCTGCATTTTTCTTTTTCCTTTCTTTTTATATAAACTGAAAGGGTGAGATGTTGCCATGCCCGTGCCTGCTTGTTTTGGTTTTGGGAAATTCTATTCCCAGGCACAGTGTTGAAGCACAAGGCCATGTTCAGTAAACAACCGAAGCTCCCACATCTGTTCCCAGAGGAGGGGCTTCGGTGATGGTCTCTGGAAAATGACCAGTGGTTCCCAAGGGTCCCACCTCTGGGGTGGGCAACTTCTAAAATGTACAAAAGGAGTCAGGAAAATAAAGGTGTGGTCTCTTGCCTGGGCTCTTGCCTACAAGAGCACCACGCAGCTTCACTGATGCACTCCCTGTCTCGTCTCCTTGGCGCCGTCATCAGTTATATTATATCCAGGTGGGAATGCTTGGCTCCTCCCCCTGGGCAGAGCATCTCACAATGGGATGATTCCATCCTATCAGTCATGCAATGGGTCCTTGATGGCCCATTAAACAGAGATAACTCCCGGAGGAAGTTATCTATGAGTCATGTGGCAAGGCATTGTTGGGCTCGTTAACAGAAGATAAGGAAAACACTGCCCCACCTTGGCTCCAACGGCTCATGGGGATAGAATACATACCTTGGGTACAATTTTACATTGTAACCTAGGACACCCCCTTAGCAGGTGCTCAAGGCTACAGGCTGTATGGAAGGGGAATCATCATGGAATAAGTTTCAGTCATGCTCACCACACCCCACAGATAAAGTAGTAACAGCAATTTATCCTATACTTTCTATACTGTTATAGCTTCTGTTTGGTGTGGGTATAACTTCCCAGTTTCATTTTATGCCATCCAGCTTTCTACAGACCCAAAATGGTACAGCTGCTCTGAACTGCCAAGGGGAATTGCTTGTGAAAATTTATAGAAGTGGTTAAAGGCTAAAAGCCTAAACTGGCCTAACAAGTCACATAGAACTTTATTTTACATCACCAATTCATATTATGTAGTTACACCTGTCTGCAAAAAGAAGGGATGGTAGGGGAGGATGATAGATGATAGAATGAAAACATTTGATCCTTAGAGACTGTTAAATGAACATTATTTTGATTATAATATCTTGAGTACTTATATTTTACACTTCATTACTGTATTTTGTAGAGAAGAGTACAAACTCATACTTCAGTCAAGTCCTGAGTGCACTTTCTTGGCAAGCAGGACCCCAGAACATTTTATGGTTTCTGAGGGACTGCTAAGCAAAGAAGTATTGCCTTTTCTCTACAGGGCAATGGAGTTGGTGATCAAGGTCCACAGGAAAGCTCCCATTGTTCTTTCCTGGATACCAAAATTGTGTTTCTCCTATTGAAGGGAGCCACATCTTCTAATTGCAGCTTTCTTCCTTCATACAAAGTGAGGAGCAAGAGATGGAGCTACTCATGTGTAGCGGAATGACTGCTAGGACTTCAGTAGGACTGCTGCAGGTCTTTTACCTCAAATATAAAAATTCAGGCATCAAAGAAGGAAAGCAAAGGACTGTTTGTTTTGCTGAATGTGACTCACTGTGTATGCTATTTTCTACACCAAGTCAAATGTTCTCAGAGTCTGTACTCATTAACTGGAAAGAGATGGAAATGATTTATACTCCTACTTACCTCAGACCTACAAACATGACCATGTGAAATTTTGCGCCACACATCATAGTTACCCCTGACTATGAAAACACTTTCTATTCTCAGCATCACATTTTGATTTACTAAAATAATAATAAAAAAAAATCCATAAAATGTGTTCCTAACTTAGGTAATTCTAATAGAAGAACAAACCTATAAAGTTTTCTCCTGCCTTCTTGTTTTATTTCAACTTGTCCTGTAGGGACCAAGGTGGGGACATAGAGCATTGTTCAGCTGACGAGTTTTTCTCAGCATACTGAAATTTCTAGGTAAAGAACGAGGGTGTGCTTTATAGAGCCTGCCTGTTGAGTATTAAGAGTCTTAAGACTTTCTGTCCCAGAAAGTGCTGTCATGTATTTAAGTGTACTACGTTAGTTGGCTACATATAGAACATCAATATCCACTTCCATAAATCTCCTGTGTTTCTACAATTTCAAGAAAGGTGCTCTTATAAAAAGTGCTGCCAAAATCCCTCATAAAACTAAGAGCAAAGTGATTGCCTGGTTATGCACACAACACTGGAGGTTAGGTCTGAACTAACACCATCATAATGTATAATAGGTGAGTGAGAAATAAATGACATGAAATAATAACAGAATTCTGTATATGCCGCAGACATATGCTACTTGAGTCCCCCAGATATACCTAATTGTCTTCATCTGGAAAGACAGGTGTCTGCCATGGAAAGCTGAAGCTTCCCTTGGAATGGAGAATGTAACCCCCCTCCCTCCAAATTATTATAATTTTGCAATTAGGGGTTTTCAGGCAAAGGTATGGGAATAGGAATACCAGTTCTTTACTAGGAATATTAAAAATACAAATGTACTAGTACAAAAGAAAAAAAAAAAGAAAAAGAGCAAGCAAACAAACATCCTAACAGAAACCCTGACAGAGTCAGAGCTACAACCTGACACCCTGTTGGTCAGGGTGTTGGAAGCAGTCCACAGTAAGGCCTCCTGGAGTGGCAGGTGTGGTTCTGTTGGAGCAGAGAGGATCCTGTAGAAAAGGGTCCAGTGATGGTGAGAAGGGTCCAGTGATGGTGAGAAGGGTCTAGTTTTCCTCTGGGAATCCAGTGGAACCAGATACCTTGTGTTCCTACATCTCAGTTTTTATCCAGGTAGGAATGGTTGGCTCCCCCCACTGGGTGGAGCATCTCACAATGGGATGATGGAATGTGTCCTGTCCTTGGTGAGCCTTAATGGCCCATTAGCAGAAGATATCACCCTGGAGGGAGGATGGGTGGCGAAAGAGATAAGAAATACTGCCCCCACCTGGTTTTAACAGTTGGCCCATTATCAGAAGGCATCTGCCCCCCTCCCCCCAGGATTACAAGAGAGAAAAAAAAAACATCTCCCCAACTGCTTTCAACAAATGAAATAGAATACACATTTTTGGTTCCATAACCCAGGACACGAATCTGTGCAGATCTTCCTGGTTAGGGTCAGCCTTCCTGGTACAGGAATATTGCAGTACAAGGAACAGCCAGAAACATTAAGGACAGACCTGCTCCCAGACTGTATGTGACTCTTGTACTTCTATGGAGCTATTAGATTTTTACTATCAGAAGCAACTTTAATACTGTGTTAATGAGCTTTAAATCTTTAGCTCTCTGTTCTTTCTAAGAGGACTTTACCTGACGATTTCTAAACAATGTTGGTTTTGGTTTTTGTGTGTGTTATATGTATGTGTTTTATATATATATACATACATACATACAAATACAGTTTCCTAAAAATACAGGAATAGAGCTTAAAAATAGCTGTGTAATTTCTCAAACAGTAAAACTTTTTTCTCAAGATTGCACAGAACAGAAACACTACAACTCCACTGGATCTGAGCCACAGTTTTCTGAAAGAAATGGTTTCTCCTTATTTTCTTCATCCTGGGCAATGAAGTGAACAGCTCCCCCTTCACACTCCAGCTGTGATGAGTTGTTCACCACAGTCTCACAGAAACTTGGTCTGTGCTGTGGCACACTTGCTGCAGTGACTAACTCCTTGGACACACTGTACAAGATGTGCAGTTCTCTGACTGTATCTTATAATGAATAAATAAAATTAGTCCTGGAAAATGAGTGGCCAACACTTCCAGTCAGCTTCCTTCTGGCTAGAATATTAATCAGTATATGTGTTGTTACAATGAGATTGTTCCAGAGATATTTGAGTGTAATTTGTTTTCAGACTATTTCTCCTATATGCATGTGTGCCTAGATACAGTGATTAGATACTTAGGGAAAAAAACCTCTATACATAGATTTCATTTACACACAGTACTTGAATTTTTCATCTTACAACAATTCAAAAAGTTATATTTTTACAAGCTCTTATTACTGTTTTCTTGTTTGAATCTGGATATGAAGCCACTTGATCTAGGGAGTAATTTATTTCATCACTATACTCATCACAAAGAATGGCTGTCAATAAAATAGCTACTCATAATGAAAAGCAGAATACACTGTCCTTATTTCTCTTTTAACTGCAAATTATATCTATTTTAAAGCAGTCACAGATTTCTTTAGCCAAATCAGAATTCAAGGTGTATTTTTTCACCCAGAGAATTTGATAGACTCCTACAAAGACAATTTTAAGGAATTACAGACTTGTGTTCCCACTTTTGCATGCCATCTTCGAGAAAAAGATGATTAGATAACAAAAATTGGTAATTTCCTTCATGGAAGAAATGAAAGAAAGAAAAGCTCTCTAACCAAAAAGCCCCCATCAAATGCCAGAACCCTTTCATTTGGTATGTTTAAGTCCAAGGAGTTTGGAAAAATGATTTTTTTTTGGATGGAAGCATCTTTTCCTGTACTTATTTCATGAATGAAATTCTTAAAAATGCAGACAATGCATAAGCCACTGAAAATAATCTCATGGAAGGAGATTAAACTCTAAACACTGTGGACAGTGAGGGCTCTATGGGAAATCTGCAAATACTTTTAACTATTATGTCAAAATCTCATCTTAGTTTTTTTTCTGGAAGTTTCTCAAAGGTATTATACTTGTCAACTTGGTCTTCTAATTTTGATATTGTGTTTATCTACCTCCTAACAGAAATGTGAAGAAGCTAGTAATAATTTTTTGTCCTCTTTGGTCTTACAGAATGACTCCCACTGGCAAGAAGCTTTTATAGATGAAACTCAGGAATTTTGTGATTATCCAAGTCAGTGAGACTTCTGCACCCAGCAGCAGCCTTACACTTTACTGAGCCCTAAATACCATTCCATTACCATCTTTCCAGTAGGAAAATGTTCTCTACAGTGGTTGATGGGATGGGGGGGAAGGAAAGTTTCTCCAGCCAGACATGAACACACCTGGGACTGTTACACCAGGGAGGCATGGCAGTACAGTTACACATTCTGAGGGACATGCCTGCCGTGCCTCAGCGGGCAGAGCTGTCAATCTGCACAAAACATCAAGAACAGGGCTGTATAGGAACCATTCCTGTGGCCTACATGTGGCTAATGAAATAGGGACAACAGACTACTGAACTTAATAGAACATCTAGGACCAGAGTGGCATTGTTGAATGGCTGAGGAAACAGTGCATGGAAAATGCATTGCTTATGAGTGATGGGTATAGCTGGGTACTTAAGAGAAGGAATGGTATTTCTTCCTATCTTTATCTAAACCAAAACAGAAGCAGGTTGTGACACTGAAATACCAATAGGAGGTTATTTGCACTGGGGCCTGTGGAAAGATGAAACAGGAAAGAAGGGCAAAAAGTTTGGTATGACATTTCCTGTAGGGACAAAAGTATAAATGTTTTGTTCAAATTGTTCAAAATTGAATGGTTCAAAAAAATGTAGAAGAGATCTTAAAAGAAAATAGTTCAAAGGTGGTGAAGAGCTGTTCCTGAAAGTCAAGTCTTGTTCTACCACACATCAAAAAATAAGCGACAAACCCAAGAGTAAATATAAAAGTTCTGTGACAGGAATCTAGGAATTAGGAATCTAGGAAGATGGTTAACAATGTTTAGTTTTTTAATGGGCTACTGATACAATCAACACTTGGTGAATGAACAGTAAAATCAGACTAAATGGGAATGAGGGAGAACATTAACCAAGGAGCAGCACTTCTTGTATCACTTCCTGACGTATTCTGGCAAAGAAGGGTTTAGAGCCAAAGAAGGCAAATGGTTAAAAATATAAGCAAGAACTGCAGAATATATATAAAAAGCTACATCATTTTTAAATGGAACAGTAGTAATGGTCTACTAGAAATATTGGCCCACATGGTGACTGACATGCTGAAAGAGAAACAAAAATATAACAGGATGGGAAATTTTGGTCTTCATGAACTTGGTTGCTCTTATAGGAGGAAAAATATTTTGTGCTTAGACAGTAGAAAGTAGAAATGGTTACTTCTTGGAAACCCATCTAGTGAAGAACTTACACAAGAAAAAAAATTTTAATCCTCATCAGTGAACAGAACCTGGACCAGTATGTAGTTGTAAAAAACACCACACAGCAACAGTGGCCAAGGGGTACAACAGACTGACAGAAAGAGGAAATATAGCAGGTCTCTAGTATTAGAAGCTGTCTGATAGACTTTGAAATACAATTTGATAAGGGAGTGAGATCCAGATCAAATCTGAAAGCCTGATTCAGTTAAATGTGTGAAAAGGAAAACCAGTAGCAGAAAATAAAATAAATTATTTATGTTAGTGTCACTGTGGATGGCACTGGGTGACTTCTGTATCTGAACCACTCTTTATGAGTAAAGTCTGAGCCACATCCTTCAAACAATTTTTTTAATCATTTATCAATAATTACTCATAAAATACATAGTTACCACTAGCAAGAACAAAAAAATCATTTAATCACTCAGGAGTTGTTTATTGTGATTGCACTAAGCTGCTCAACTATTTCACAGTAGAGGAATGGAAAGGAGCAAGTGTGAAAGGAATTTTTAAAAGCAGCTTTAGGCAAGGTTTAAGTACGGTAGAAAACTACTTGTCTCGGCCAGTCCTAGACATTTTAATAAATAGAATTTGCAGAAATAAATCCAATGTAATGGAAAGAATTGATATAAGTACTGAAGTTCTTTATGGGTGGGATTGGATATGCATATATTATTGATGCAGTTGGCATGTAGCATTTATGCCATTCCATTCAAAACCAGAAGAGTTTTGAATGGAATGGCATAAAATCTTCAAAAAGAATCTAGCCCTAAAGGGACAGTAAGAAATCTGTCTCAATCAATATAAGATTATCTTTCAAATCAGATAATTTTTGCAAGGTTGGTTTCTTGAATAGGCCAGAGAACAACAGAAACACCATGGAGTGTCTAAGAGGTGCCAGCTAAAATTGACTTGAAGCTATTTTTTTAATGTTTTTGAAAAGAAAACCTTTTTTTTTTTTTTTTTCCCTTTTGGTTGGATGAATTTCTCCTAATACCAGGTGTCACCATGTTAGGCAAGTGTTAAGATCACATTATAGTTGATGGGAATTCTGTCTAACCAGTCAGTACTTGTATGATATCATTTTTCTCATCATCTTGCTGACATCTGCATATAGCCAGGTACAGCCTCTCCTGGACTCTTTTGTCAATGGAAAGACCATAAACATCCAAGAAGATGTAAGCACCCCAAAGCTGAGAGAATTTAGTCTCATCCTGGGAGTTATTTACTTTTTCTTCTAAGCATTGATTTCATGTTTTGGGGATGAAAAAAGTGGGATTTTCCTGTGTTTCTGTCTTAATTCAACTGCTAACGTGAGAAGCTGCCAAGTGAAATAAAGTGAATTGAGATTTTTTAGCAGTGGAGGAAATATTAATAGATCCACTAGTGTCAAAAATACACAAATGCACCTTCTTGGGGGTGTCATGTCACATTCATGGACCAGATGATGCATTAGTATAGTATGCAAGGACAGAAACAAGCTCTTGTGGGGTATATGAATATATTTTCAAGACTTATGCAGATATGTAAGGCAAGTAACAGAATTCTAAGCAAGTTGGTGTTTTCTGATTAAAAATTGGCAAACATCATACCATTTTGTAAATACTATAAGGAACCTACCTTTGATACATAACACTGTTGCAAATCTGGTTCATAGCTTCTAATTGGAGTCATCCATCTGGCAATATTTGAAAAAACTTTTAAATATACCACATCATTAGACGCAAACAGAATAGTATTTTTAAGCTATTAATAGCTTAATTGGCAAGTTTACTGTCAACTAAAAAGTATTAAATACTGTATGAGGAGCAGATGAAATCCAAACCAACTCTAAAAAATAATTAATAGTAACTAACCAGCTGGATACACATAGCTGTTGAATTAATAAGTAAACACAACTGACTGAGAATAAATCCCATAAAGCAAAGCTCCTTGAAAACAGCATCCACAGTGGACACAGTGTGCTAAAGCTAACATTTCATCAATACATTTTATAATGGTAAAGTAGTTTAAGAAAAGCTAGAGTTGAAAAGTTGTACTGTTTTTCCATTAGTTAATTTTTAAATTGTGTCAAAGAAAACACTCTTTCCTCTAAGCAAAGCTGAAAAACAGAAAAGGTATTCTGGCTTAAATGTCTGCATATAAATTATTCAAGACACATAAATGGTCTTTGAAAAGGAAAATTTAGCTAACCTGAAGCCAGCAGATTAACCAGACAAAACCCAATAGTACAGAGAAATAATAAAAAAAAAAAAAATATAGTATCTTTCAATGATATCTTTTCCAAAGTCACCATTTTCTTATGGGAATGAGAACTGTGCATGTCAGGGTGACCACTAGTTTGGAAAGATTTAGGCCACTGTTATACCTTAAAGTGGAACTAGAAAACAAGCATATTTATGCTAAAAGGAAAAGACCTGGAGCAGGCCCTAAGCCACCTGCTTGTGATCTGCCATCTGCCACCTACAGTGCATTACAAGCAGAGAGAGTCAGCAGTTAATTCTTAAAGGACTGCAAACCCTTCTTGGGAAATGCTAGATTAAACTTCATGGACATTAATATGTTGGATTCCACAGTGTTCTACTATTCCAGTGTGGGGATTTCTGTGATTCTACCTTTACACTCACCACTGAGACTCAAACATGAATGCTCATTTCAGAGCAATGGATTAAGGTTCTAGTTGTCACCATGTCTGGATTCCTCCAGATATGCTCTGAGAGCTTCACTGTGTTTCCAGAGATGACTCAGCAAGCTGAGAGAAACAGTCTGTTGCTCTGTACAGGAATAGAGCTGTGAATGATGAATGACAAAACCCAACTTTGTACTGCTCTGCAAAAGACATAATGCAGCATCTCCCCGGGCGTGGAGACTACTTGAATTGCTGTTTCTCACATGCTCTCATAACATTCTGGCTACTGGGATCCACTGTACTTGTATCATGGATGGGAAATGTAGTTTTTCTCATGGAACCTTATTAACTGGGAGAAGATCAACAAAGAGGCCTCATTTTCCACTCATAGTTTACTCTGACATAAAATACATTGCCTAGAGCTGTTTTCAGTTCACCTTTCTGTTTCACCTTTTATAACCAGATATGCAAGCAGAGACTAAATACACAAGGGGAATGTGATAGTTCTACTGTGAAGCCCAAGGAAAAAAGTGATACTCAGGTTCTGCACAAAAATGTCATATTTGTAAATGCAAAGGGACTTTTAAGAATACAGATCATGCAGAAGAGCCTGGGTGCACATAATCACAGGTATAAGTCCTTCCCAAAAAAAATGAGCCCATAGATTTTCTCATAAGGCATCTTTAGCTGCTTGTCTAGTGTACATGTGCCATCTGACAGAGCCTTGGAAATCTGAATCTTTATCCCCTCTTCTCTCCACTCCAAAGCTAAACCCAGCAGTCTCTTCCTAGTTCTGCAGATGTCTCAGAGAAGTAAAGTGATCTCCTCCTGACAGCTTTATATGTTACACAGCTTAACCCTTGTCCATTGCAACAGGCCCAAACTATAGGCTGAAATTATTTGGTTATTTGCTTTTCTGCTTATTAAATATCAATGTAGCTTTCTTAAACAGTGCAGGCAGAACTGAATATTTCCGCTACAGCAGTTAGGGGAAGAATTGTGAAATCTTTCTCTGACATCTAGAGAAATCTAAAGGACAGTAATTTTGTAGCAGACCATTCTGCAGTGGATCATGGTCCTGAGCAGTCTGTTGAGGGAAGGAGGAAATGCTGTGATGTGTCAGAATCCAAGGGTCTGGCTCTGCCCTACTTGATACACATGTTCTCTCCCTGGGGAAGTGAACATATTTTCCATTTCTTTAAATAATTTTACTTCATGAAGAAGTAGAGTCCAAAACATGTGGACAATGTGTAGTGCTGAAGTCTTGTCTTCATCCTTGCCTTGCTCTACAGGAGGATTTCAGCATGTGACATGGCTCAGTGGCCCCAGGATGAAGGAGAGCAACCTGACTACAGCACTGGGAATGGCAGGCACTTGGCAGCAGCAAGACTGCAGGTACTTTGGTCCCAGCAAAACCCTGCCTGGTCATGAGGGGCCCTGGACACTGGACACTGGACAAAGTGTGCGTGCTGGTTTGAAAGCAAAACCAGTGAGACTCTCAGTCAGAGATATAATTTAATAGGAGAAGAGAGGAAAAAAAAGGGTAAAATAAAATAAATGGAACAATACAACCTGACACCCTGTTGGTCAGGGTGTTTGAAGCAGTCTGAAAGTAAGTCCTCCTGGAGTGGCAGATGTGGTTCTGTTGGAGTAGAGATGATCCTGAGAGAGAAGGGTCCAGTGATGGTGAGAAGGGTCCAGTCTTCCTCCAGGAATCCAGTGGAACCAGATGAGATGTTCTTGTCAAAGCAGTGATTCCGTCTGGTAGCTCTTGTCTCCTCTGGGAGTCCAGTGGATAAAAGCTGCTTTTGATGTCTCAAACCCTGGATTATATCCAGGTGGGAATGCTTGGCTCCTCCCCCTGGGTGGAGCATCTCACAATGGGATGATTCCATCCTATCAGTCATGCAATGGGTCCTTGATGGCCCATTAAACAGAGATAACTCCCGGAGGAAGTTATCTATGAGTCATGTGGCAAGGCATTGTTGGGCTCGTTAACAGAAGATAAGGAAAACACTGCCCCACCTTGGCTCCAACGGCTCATGGGGATAGAATACATACCTTGGGTACAATTTTATATTGTAACCTAGGACAGTGTGGGACTGTGCATACAACTACTCTGAGTTCCTCAGACCCACACACCCATGGGGTTTTGAAGAACACTAATAGAAGCATAGGGCAGCTTAGGAGACTGTGTATCTAAAGACCATTACACAAAACAAAGAGACAGCATTTAAAACAGAAGAAGTATTTGAGATTAAATCAGAGGGGAAAAATGAACTACAAGGGAAATCCCATCATAATATTTCTAACTACAAGGCTAGTCAAATTCAAGAAATTACTTGCTTAGGATACTTAAAAGTGTTCAGACAAAATAAATGTTTTAGGCAAAGCTGATCTGTACCAAGGTTCCAAGTGGGCTGTGCAGTCCATGTCCTAGTTCGGTAAAGCTCTTTGAACACTCCAGGGGAGTCTTCAGTGGGAGGGCTATCCCACCAAGACTGAAATAAAGGCAGACTCACTCATAAAAATCCCAAGAATATATTTGAATTCAGAATGGTTTTCATAGCCTTCCTTGCTATCCAGAAAATTATGACATTTACAATTTCCTGGAGGAGTGGGAAAGAAGAAAGAAGGCTGTCTTGTGGTCTTGTGGTCTTGTGGAATAGCCAATGTTTTTAGTCTGGTTTCCTAGAAAATCTGGTTTCCCAGAAAATCTGGCTGTTGCATGTGATTGCTACCAAAGATAAATTGCTCTGGTAGTGTAAATCTTGGTTTGGTCACTAATACAAGTGTCTAAACCTGCTGTAAATCTTAGTTTTGTTTATTCATGTTCTTAGTTCTTAACCCGTGAAAAAAAATCTGTAGATAGCAGGAAAAACCTAGTGCTTTCTATCCACAGGGATCTTGGCTTCTTTAAACATTCAGCAGCTAGAAAGAGAGAGGATAAAGAAGAGTGAAAGGAGAACAAAGGAAAAAAAAACCCAAATACACTACCTTGGGCAGCCCACTCCAGCCCTTAACAACTCTTTCAGTGGAGATATTCTGATGTTCAACCTGAACTTCTCCTGATGCAGCTTGAGGCCATTTTCTCTCATCCTGTCATGCATTTCCTGGGAGGATACACCAACCCTCCCCTGGCTACATCCTGCTTTCAGGCAGTGGTAGAGAGATAAGGTCATTCCTGAGCCTCCTTTTCTCATGGATAAACAACCCCACCTGCCTCAGCAGCTCCTCATAGGACTTGCTATCTAGACTCTTCACCTGCTTTTTTGCCCTTCTAAAGCAATATTTATCTCTTTCCTGACTGATAATTTCAGATTGCAACTAGGTCTAGATCCTACATACATCCTACATCAAATACATAATGGTATTTGGACTGATTTTAAAGCTCTGCATGTGAGTTTTTTTGGTGTGTCCTTGCTGCCTAAGGAGAAAAGGTCTTCATGCCACATCAATAGTAAAGAGATATTTCATACAACCATGTCTGCTCAGTGCCACATAAACCTTTCAGAGATCTGTTAAAATTAAAGATCACTGTTATGTTTTCATGTAAAAAAAAAAAAAAATAAATCAGTAGTTTCCTATCAGAAAACTTACCAATTTCAGCCAGACCAGAAATGTTCCAGGTTTTTCCATGTAATTTCTGGTTTTACTTTAGCTTCTATGCAGAGCAGGGTTTTTTCACCACTGGCATGGAAAAAAAAAATAAAAAAACCAAAAAAGGTAAAAATAGGCTTATAAGGAAGATGGAGTTTGTGTATTCAACATAGTATTGGTGCTCATTTTTCTTATTGACTTCATAGCTTGCTTACTCATTTACTGGACATAGTTTGCTTACTCATTAAGTATTGGAGAGACCTGCTTTGTGCCTCTTATTTCCAAGTGCTGTAGTGAAAATAGATACATTGTTGTCATTTAATTCACAAGGTATCTCTGAAATTCTTTGACTACTTAAAAAAATTATGAGTACTTTAATTTGGACACCAAAGAGTGGCATTTTTCCAGTGGTGGTGAAAAATAGTGGTGTGGTGATGAATGCCAAACCACTCAGCATAGCACTCAGTAAATTTATGCATAAAAATCTGTAATTAGAATTTGTTTAAGGACAGAACAGAAAAGAAAACAACAACAACAACAACAACAAGTAAAACCCCACTGAAGATGGAAAGAAAATATTCATCTTAATTTACTACAGTCCACAAGAAAATCTTTAGAATGCAGTGTGTGTGGGAGAGATAATGAGTTTGTCAATAGAATCAAAACACTCATAATTTGTAGAGGAAGCCAATGAGACAAGGAATAGAGAGACATGAGAGAAGGAGGAAGCAGACAAGTGAGAGAGGCAAAGCGTGGCTGCCTGAAGAAGACACAGAGAGCCCCTTGAGTCTGAGAATATTCTCAAGGTCAAAAAGACTTTAGACAGGAAGCCAGTGAACATAGCTGATGAGGGGAGTTAACATTCAAACATTCAGACAATGAAGATGAAATCCAAAACAGTAATTTATGTGGACTGATGAGGGCAATGACTGCACTTTGGAGAATCCTTTACTAATCAAGGCAGCATGCATGAGTGCCTGAATGAAATGTTTGGCCATAATGATGGAGATTATAAGGATTGTTCTTTGAAGACATTGAAGACAAAGAAGTGGCAGGTTTTTGGAAATGTATTTGTCATTAGCAAGGCTAGTGAGAATGGTGTCAGTGTGAAAACACAGAAAGTCAGACTGGAAGGCATCCAAAGCAGATGAAAGGGAGTAAATTGTTGTATTTTGCAGTATAATAAAGGAGCTTAGAAAGAATGGAAGGCAGAAAAATGGGTAAAAGATAGAAATGGGCATGAAAAATCAGGGCTGTTTTTTTGAGAAACATGGAACCTTGAGATAAAAGTTTGAAAAATATATGGAAAAAATTTGAATAGGACAGTAGAAGTAAGAGGAATAAAGAGAATTTATCACCTGGCACAGAGGTCAATGATGAACAACAAGTTAAGATGAAAAGTACAAAAAAAGAGAAATTATTTGGTAGACCTTAGAAAAATTCATCAGAAGGAATGTGAGTTTGCCATAGAAACAGCCCTTCCCCTGTTTCTGTATTCAGAAAAACATAACATTTTCTCTTTGGCTGTAACAATATCTGTGAATTAATGTATGTCTGAAACCAATCTCTGGCTCTGGCCATGTGCCACAGAGAGCCTATGTCCACATTTTTAAATCCTCTTTTCTGCCAGAGAAGAATAGTTCAGTGCAAATTGTCTGTAATTCTTCCTGATTCCTAAACTGTGACTTGGGGATTGTTTGGGAAAATGCTATTAGGCACAGGTTAAGTGGGTCAGGGACAATCTGGTAGTGTGGTAGTTTGAATAATAGAGTTTCAAAACTTTTGAACTTTCATGAACTTTCTTATATAGAGATACAGATCCTTTCTGACCAGTCCAGAGCTTCTTGCTGAAGATGGCTATACATGGTTTTTTTGGGTAGGGTGCATGGCAACAGAGTGGAAAGGGTAGGGTCAAAAAGCTTAGAAGGCATGGCAGGGTTCAATATTTGTAATGAAATGCTGAATATCTTAATCTTTACCATTTCAGGTTAGAAGGGTGTTGGGTTAAACCTCTCTCCTTTGTCGTGTTTTCATCAGATGTATTCTGAGTGTGTCACTGAATTATTAAGCTCACTGTCTTCATGGGGACTGAAGCTGTAAGTTTAATGTAAAATTAATCTAGCAGATAAAGAATATTTCACCTGCCTGCACTCTGGGGAAAAGCAGAGCCTGTCATCAGAGTGGGCTGCAGCAGCTGTGAGTAACCAGCTGTCTCATTCCAGTTACCAAGAAGACCGACACAGATCAATAGCTTTTGTCCCATGACTTTCTTTTTGTAAAAATCAGAACAAATAAAGGGATAAACTGGAAAGAAATTGGATTGCCTTCATTTTGATTCATTAGCCATGTTTGGTATACTAGAAAAGTATTTAGTGGGAAGTCAAAACTTGAAATACTTCTGAGCAGAGAAGGGGGATGCTGTGCTGCCTCAGCCAGTGGAGTAGAGACCCCTGAGAGCTCATGAACAGCACTAGCTTCTGCAGAGGAAGGTGCAAGAGACAGTGTAGGAAGGCAGAGCAGTTTCACAAGAATGTATGATACATTTTTTATTCCACACAACCTGAAGGCTGTTTACTGACCACAAGAGCTATGCATTTTATCTCCAGATACCTTCTTCTTGGTCCTTCTCTTCCCTGCTTCTCTTTTCTGCAGCTCAAGGTGTTCTTTTTACATCTCCAGATGTCTTTGTTAGGAATCACCCCTGAGCTGTAACTTAATAATCATAGCCTCAGTCATCATTGTCTCCACTGCAACTAGCTAGGTTGTATAACAAAAATAATTGTTCTATATTCTGCTAATAAAAGTATCCAATTACTATGTTCTATGTTGCAGGGATATTGCAGTTCTGTAAGAGAATTCAGAGAAGAGCTCTGCTTTTTTTAAAAAAAATCATGAATCATAAAAGGCATAATTTTAACAGAAAAAATACAGTAAATAGGAAAACTAAACAGAAAGTGTTATTTCATATACGTTATATCCTTTAGGAAAACAGATGCAGTATAAAAAATGCAAACAAAGATTTCTAGACTTTTCATGCTTCTCATCATATGGATTACAGTGAAATGATATCTTGACAGACTTTCACATATAGCTGTTTTATTTCAGTGTCTGCCCCTGAGTTGTTGATGCTCATTGTCAGCAACAAACCTTATTAATTAGTACTCAGGAAAAAATAAGGGTAAAGATATATAGCCCAATAAATTATAAAGGAACCATAATGATTTTTACAACCATGATAATGAAAAATAGTTCTGCTCTGTTTTCTAAGAATATCTGTCCCTGAAGGAACAAAACTTCTGAAGAACACTTGCCTTAAGTACCACATTTTGACTAAGGGTCCCAGTACAAGGAAGTAGCATACAGCTTTTTGTACATAAGGCCATAACTTCCCTTTTGAGTGTGTTCTCACTCTGAAAAATTGTTGGTTTTCCTCTTAGACCAGGTGAGAGATGTGGCCTGCAAGATGCAGGGAATCCCAATGAAAAATTTAAAGGGGATCTCTTTTCCTGCATTTTTATTTCTTTAGGGAATACTAACTCCAAAGACTCCTTTCCCCTTTGTCACCTTCCATCGTGGCTTTTCCCACCTCCTTGGTTTCCCTCAGTGCATTCAGTTTCTCCCCATTTGAGGAGGATTACTGGTTCAGCTGTTCAGTGTCTGTGCTGCCTTCCTATGTGCACATTCCGTAGCTAAAACTCCCTCTGAGTATTTCATGTTTCTAGATATTTACCATGGGTTACCCAACAGGGAAGACTCATGTCAGAAAACTGTGATTAGTCTTCAAACAGCCTGTAACAATAAGATAGGCAGTTATCCTAGGCAACATTTTCCATTTCTGTAACTCTCAGGTTACGAAGGGTAACACCTCAATCAAAATTAAACCTTTGTGACTTGCATCACTGTCCCATCTATGAAGGACATTGAGGAACTCTCATTAGAGCTCCTGCTCCTTGCCTTGCAGAACTGACCTTGTGCAGATGGCGTGGCAAATCCTCCCCAGCATGCAAACTTCTGCTGCTGCTTCTGGATAGCAAATGGTGACTTTTGAACCTAATTCAAAGCCTACTGAAACTGATGGAAGGGCTCTTGTTTCAAGAACTGTGGGTTTCTGGTGCATTTCACGGACTCCAACAAAAGCACTGAGAGTTCTATTAAGCCTGGGAAAATGAGGTGGAGCCACGTAATGCACTATCAAAGCTAACCCACCTACACAGCAATCAAATCAGCTCAAAGTGGCACCAGCATCAGCAGGTGTATTGTCAAATACTTTTTGCCTCTGAAAGCATATAAATATGTCATTAAGAACAAAATAAATCCTCATCAGTGATGGAGTTTAAAAGACAAACTCAAACACCTGCTAAGCTATTTGCATTCATTAACATCCGAACTTCATTCCACTAGAGGTGGGGCACCTGCAAAAATCACTTTTTAGAAAAAAAGATTGAATTCCTTAAGTCAGTTCCTTTCAGGTTTTCCTAATTTTTCTAAATAGTTTCCATCTCACAATACTTTTTTATCTTTTTCACTAAAAGGATCTGGAATGGTAATGATAGGGGGAAACAGAAAACTCCACGAATAACAGCATGAGAGTTTTGCACCTAGTAAAGTCCATTCCCAACTTTCCTTATATGTGTTTAATAATAGGAAGTCAGAGATCATTTGACAGTCAAAATGAAAAGCAACAGTGCCTCTCCAGGCATTTCTTTCCCTGTGCAATCAGTGGTGAGAAACTGTTCAGAACTCTCTCAACAAGAATACTAACTTCTTGGAAAATACACTATCCCAAATCAGATCTTTACCCAGAAACACACAAAATTATTTCAGTTGCTGGTTTTTAATGTGTTCTGTTGTACAAGGACTAGTAAACTTCTCTTCTGATTTAATCACAGAATCACAGCATATTCTGGGTTGGAAGGAATCATCAAGTCCAACTCTTAAGTGGATGGTTACATATATGGCTCAAACCCACCACCATGGCATTATTACCTCCATGCTCCAACCAACTGAGCTATTCTATTGTTTGAAGGGCCTTACATGTATTATTTGAAGAAAAATACATGGGGATTCATCATCAAGAGAAATGTACAATAATTAATGTTATAATTAATATTCAACATATCAAGGAATTCTAAATATGCTAACACTTTGCCAAATCTCACAGGAATTTGTGCAAAATCCTTCCACACATAATGAAATGTTCTTGAATGTCAGGGTGACTCATACTTCATAAATGTAGAGAAAGATGGAACATTCCCAATTTTTAAATGGATATTTGTATGGCTTAAATTTAATATTTTGTTAATGCTGTCTGAGCTTTTTCACAGGACAGATTTCAAGAGCTGTTCCTGCCATTTGTCTGACCAAGAAACATTAAAAAAGACAACTCAGGTTAAGGACAGTAAGTGCTATTTTTGAATTGCTGTCTAAATATGACAGGATATTGGCAGAATCACAACTTGAGCTGTGTTGTTAATGCAGTAAAATGAAATATGTGTTGGAAAATACTAAAATATTTTGAAATTTTATGCAGAAAGAAAAGGCCTAAAGCTGAAAATCAAGACAGACATGCTAGTAAAATGTCATGCTTTTTACATGTTTGTGTCATAAAGTCTGAGCCATCTTGAACAGTCTGAACTGCCTGGTGTTATCCTGTGCCTTGGCTGAATCTCTCACTTTAAACCTCAGGCCCCTCAGTTGTGCAGTTGATCACGAGTCATAGATTTCAGTGGAAAAAGTTTCTAGCCTTCATACAAAAAATAAAAGATTGAACATAGGAACATTGTTCTTAAACAGAAAGATAAATGGAAAGATCATGGAATGCATATTTTGTTAGAGTGCTTTAAGTTTCTAATTGCTTTTTGGAATTTACTCTTTCTTGCTGTGCATATGGGTTTGTAGGGTATATGTCAATATATCTTTTAACTATGATCTTCATCATACAAAGACTCATGTACAAATTAATGTTTATATAATTATTTAGGCATGTATATGTCCAGCCTGGTTACCTCTGGGTACATCAATCCATCTCTATTAAGAGAGAACTTCAAGAGTCTCATTATTCTTGATGCCAATTGAAGTAGCTGAGTATTGTCAACTTCAGTACTCAGAAAGACTCAGAGGCTGTCATCAGCCACATTATTAATCACTATTTAAGTTTTAACTAACTTTGTTATATCTACCCTAATAACTGGTGGATATAGGAAACAATATTTTCTTTGGACAATCATCTCAAGTGGGAAAGCACACTGATTTTGGTACTGCTGCACTCCCAAATCTGCCTATCACCACAACCAGCTCATCTATTCCTCCTGTGCAACAATCCTGCCCTCTCAGGGCCTGTCTTGGGTTATGGAACCAAAAATGTGTATTCTATTTCATTTGTTGAAAGCAGTTGGGGAGATTTTTTTTTTTTTCTTTATCTCTTGTTATCCTGGGGGGAGGGGGGCGGGTGCCTTCTGATAATGGCCCAGCTGTTAAAACCAGGTGGGGCAGTGTTTCTTATCTCTTTCACCACCCATCCTCCTATCAGGGGGATATTTTCTGCTGATGGGCCATTAAGGCTCACCAAGGACAGGACACATTGCACCATCCCATTGTGAGATGCTCCACCCAGTGGAGGGAGCCAACCATTCCTACCTGGATAAAAACTGAGATATAGGAACACAAGGTATCTGGTTCCACTGGATTCCTGGAGGAAGACAGAACCCTTCTCACCATCACTGGACCCTTTTCTCTCAGGATCATCTCTGCTCCACCAGAACCACATCTGCCACTCCAGGACTTACTGTGGACTGCTTCCAACACCCTGACCAACAGGGTGTCAGGTTGTAGCTCTGACTCTGTTTGCTTCTTTGTTTGTTTTACGACTACATTTGTATTGTTAATATTCCTAGTAAGGAACTGTTATTCCTGTTCCCAAATCTTTGCCTGAAAGCCCATAATTGCAAAATTGTAATTTGGAGGGGGTGAGGGGTTTACATTCTCCATTCCAAGGAAAACTCCAGGTTTCCCTGGAAGTTACCTGTCTTTCCAACCAAGACATTTCCCTGGTAGTTACCTGTTTTTCCAAACCAAGACAGACCCTCTTTTCTCTCCTGCAGTGCTGAGGTTGTCCTCAGAGTCCCACTCTCATTTCTTCTCTCCATCAAGGTAGATTCAGAGGACTACCAGCAAACTTGCTCTGGATGACTTCCCTGTCTGAGGTAGCCGCACAGCACAGAGAGGAGCTGTCCTACCTTTCACTCTGCTTGAGCTGGTTGTCTGCTTCTGCTCTGTCATTTCATCAGAGTCAAATAGGTACTTCCATGTGGAGTCTGAAATGATCAGACATCTTCCTGGATCCAGGAGCTGCTGTGCTCTATTCCTAGCACTTGCTGACCTTGGGGACATGGAGAGAAACTCTTTGGCATGCACATGCCAGCATGAATTTCAGACCATCAGCTAACAAAGCAAGTCCACTTCTAACCTTCAGAAACACAGCTAGAAGTTGCTTTGGGCTCACACCATCTGAGACATGAAAGGGAAGAGAATAGCTGGATGGTTTGAAGAGTAGCTCACATGTCTTACTACTAAGGCAACAATTAAAAACATGGCCTGGATGGTGACAGTAAGCCACTTATGAATAAAAAGGATGAAGGTAGTTGTCAGCTAGAAATGGATTTATAATCAAATTTTGTTGTGTCTCTTTTTTACCCTAGTAGAAGCCTTGAATTTTGAGGAACAAGACAGAAAAACCACCAGTCATTTTTTTCTAGAGCACAAATGTCTTCCTCCTAATGTATGCAAATTTCTCCAAAGAGAATCAGCCTATTTAGAAATCAAGCTCAAACAGAAAACCTCTATTTGAAGAGGTTTTCAAGTCAATATCTGATTGAGATACTCTTGCCAAAAGAGATGATTTTCAGGAGTAGATAACAATGTTGCTTTTAAAAAAGCTAAATTGTCTTCTGATTTATTAGGCAATTTTTTTTTAGTATGTGTCACCACAAACCTCCTGCTGAAAATATTTCATATTGATTCTTACCAGTCTCTTTAGCTCTAGTTTTCCAGAGTCTGTTATTTTCATACACCCCTCCTACAGTACTGAAACTCAGTTCTGTGCAATTTTTTGTCTTAATGGAAATCTGGAATGTCTGACCAAAAATAAAAGTATACATAAAATGATTTTTTTTTTTCCCATCTAAAATTCAGATTTCTCCAGCACTGACAAAACTAAGATTTAAAAATGAATAAAAATATTTTTATGTTACGCTGTAGGAAGGGAGAAGGTAGTCAGTCGGGGCAGCTCTTAAAACTTTTGTTTATCCAGTTCATTTATCTCACTCTTTCTCCCTCCCCTTTCCTTTTACTATTGTTTTACAAATAGCAGAGGAGAACACTCTCCAGCTTGCTCAGAAGCCCTTATAACCTCACGTAGCCCAGAAGATGGACAGCAGGACAGGTAACAGATCTTTACTTTGTCTTTTTGCCAGCATAACTCAACTGAAAGAAACAAAAGCTGCAACAATATCAAACTAGTATGTGGGGATTTGCAGACCAGACTCACTCTTGTCTGAGAAAACCAAATTAGTGGTGCTGTCATGGGGTGTAGGTGACCAGTTTTCCCTGGCACAGGTGACCAATTTTCCCAGCAAGGACTCGACTGCTAGAGCTATTCCTCGTTGTTCCCCTTTAGCACTCCCGGTGGTGCAGCTCCCAGGCTCCCAGGCTCCTGGCCCCACACCCACACCTGAGCTTGTTTTTGCTGGTTTGTACATTCTCATCAGGAGAAAGTCAGGAAAAGTTTTATCATCAGATAAAACTAAAAATATCTTGTCAGAGTTATCTTCTTAGATAATAACAATATTTTAAAATTAATGGCGTGCAGAAAAATTGGTTTAGACTAATCATCTAGTGTGAAGACTTTCAGATACAGCTGAAAATTAAAATTTTGGAAATATATGTACATAAGTCCTTTTTCTTTGTTGTTGAAAAATTACTAAATGTCCTTAAGGCTGAAAAAAATGAAGGGAAGGAAGGAAGAAGTGGAAAAAATATTTTCTGATTTCATGCAAACTTTCTTTTATTTTGTAATATTTTCAGAACTCTTTAATGTTGGCAGAGTGGGTAAGAGAGGGAAGAGAGAAAGAGAAGAAAAGAGGATAAAAACAATTTTGCCAAATGTACAAAATGGCCAGAAATCCAGCCTATGAATTGGTTAGCCTTCAGGTTTTATATTCTATAGTTTTTATGTAAGACATACACATTGTGACTGACAAAGCAAGACTCATGTCTTTCATGTAGCTGTGAATTCATCTGAAGAACTCTGTGGTGATCCAAGTAGCCCTGTTAAGAGATCACACTGCAAAGTCAGGACCTAAAGCTCTTTGAGTCTTGGCCAACTATATTTGTAGACAGAAACCCATATGAGAACAAGAATTTCCCTATTATTTCCATCTCAGGAAATCCTTTAGTGCTTTAATGGATTGAACAGACTGCAAATACTCCCTTTAGGAACAGCTGAAAAAAGCCATGCTGGGAGAAATTATAATTTGGGGATATTTAAATGACTCTTAAGACATAATAAAATTTTAAATATAGGCAGTAAGCTTCCAATGTTTGTACATAATAAACTGCAATAGCTGATTGGTATTTCAAAGACATAGTAGGAGTACTGCAGCCTAATAATCAGGTTCTTGGTTCAATTATTATTTTGCTCTCAATATTAAAAGTGGAGCTTTGAGTAAATGCACAGAGACTTTTGGTTTATTGTATATTTGTGTTTAGCAAGTGATATTCCAAAGACATTCCACAATTACTAAATCCCATTAAAAATGTCAATTTAGTTTTGCATGGGTTTCTGTAACTTATGTCAGAAGATATTATGGAAGGTTTCTGAGAATATGATAAGTAATAGGAAGAAAAAGAACTTTCACAAAAAGTTAACTTTTTGAGAAGTGAGGTTCTTTTGAATATTTTTAATATCACTGAAGTAAATGAGAAAAATTAATTTCAGACATGGCTATAATTCAAAGCCTTTTCTGACATTTTTGATGAACAGTTGTAATCAGGTAGGCCAGTAAAATTCTTAAATAAATCTAAGTGGTTAATGATATAAGTTAAGTGACTGCTGATGATAATACTAAAACACTTCGACACTGGAAACCTGAATGGAAACAATCCGTTGTAAACACCAGATTTTTAATTGCTTTGTGTTTTGTGCAATTCCTATAGAAAAGCTGGAGCATTATATAGATTTTGGATGAGGTATTTTTATTTTAGAGCAGAAAAAGAATGAAGGAACTAAAAAAGAAGCCCCTCCTTTCTGATGGGGCTCTGAGTTTCTGTGTTTTGAAGTGCTTTTCCAAGTAACCCAAGTAGGTTCTAAAATAGCTTTTTGTTATATTATTGTCCATCTACATTTTAGAGTGTAAATCACCCAATCAAAGAACAAACAGGGCCGCGTTGTCCTTTCTGCACACAGCAGAGTGAGAATATCTGGCTTTTTTCCTGGCTACTGAAAAAAATCTTGGCCTTAATAGTGGTTCAGGTTGATGTCCTAGAAAGTGATCACCTGCTGCTTGACAAAACAGGTAACCACCATAGGTTATGTTAGGCAAGGTCAGGGTTGCTGGATTACTTTATGGGAAGAGAGGAATGTTTCTTCTTTTACTATAATGTGCAGTGATGCAAGCATTCCCAGTTCCCCCACTGGCACACTTAGAGAGGCAGAAGGAACAGCCCAGGCACTGTTGGTGCACTAAAATCTCAATACACAGGCAAAGCCTTTTCAAAATAGTGTGCCTGTCCTAGTCTGTCATGGCAAACAGGAATACTTTGGGTTTAGCAGAAGGACAGAAGATAGCAATATGAAGAGTGAGAGTCTGGTTGAAAGAAGATTGGTGGTATGTGATGTGTTGAATACAAGTATCAATGCTGTCAAGATGCCAAAACTAGGGAGCATTTGAAGCTGATGAAAACCTTAGCCAACGAGAAAGACATACAGGCAGGATATATCAGGTTGCTGAGGGAAATTTGATCTTCACATTCTGTAGGAAGACTTATCTAAGAGAGGGAAAGACACTTTAGCAGAAGCAACTTGCTGCATAGGTGGTGCTTGCCCATTTCTGAGAAACAGAGGCTAGCAAATTTCTGGTGACACAGATTTCACCAATGTCTTGGGTTTTTACACCTAGAGGGCATGAAATACAGTGCAGAAGAGACTTTTGTGATCAAACCCACCAGATCTAGTGTCACAATTGTTCACTTCGACAGAAATCTGCGTGCAGGGGTAAGTATCAGATGCTGAGAATCTTGTTGGGGTTCTGAAAACCTTGAGAGACTATCACAGCTGTACTCTCTTGGTCCAGTGCCAGAGTCTATCAGAGAGATCCTTCCTGACACGTATGCCCAAATAATGTGAAATGTGTATGTTTCATAGGGCTTCTTTTAAATAGTATATGAGTTCATCATATTCTTTAGTTTCTGGAGAACACCCTAAAAGAAACAGAGGAATTTGGACTGCTTATATTTCAGGCACTCCTTCAGCTCCTAATCAAGATTTTGATGTAGGTATGGCTTGAATCATCATAAAAACATACGTAATGGACCTTCAGACACTCAAAGCTCAATATGTTGGTACAGTTACACTGTTTTTCAGTATACAAGATGGGAAAAGAAAAATACATCACTGTAACTAAAGAGAAATATAAATGGTAATCTCCAGAATGAGGAAAGTTCCACTCACCTTTCCTGCACATTAAACCATGAGCAATCTCAGACCTCCCTTAATGTTTTCAGCTGCTTTATTTGTTTGAACTCTTGCTGGGATATATATCTGGATTAGAAATTAAGTCAAAACAGACCAAGCTTTTCTACTTTTAAATTAGGTATGCAATCTTAATTTTTCACTGCTACTAACCAGGTTTCTGTGCTTTCTGTCCTTTAATAACCTTAGACATTTACATTGACATAGTGAAACCCTTTGTTTTGTGGCACCAGTTATAAATGAGTACACTCAATCAGAGAGGCCCTTTTCACAGCATTCTGAATAATCCCAAAGTTTGGGAAAGAAGAATAATTTCAAGCATTTAATTGACAAGTTTTTTTTAAATATTTTGAGCTTTCAGTATCTGTGCAATAATGGGGCATTTCAAAAGATGTAGATTACTCAAGAGGTGAAGGTCTGCATCTTCAAAAGAGCCATCAATAGAATTAGGTACTGAACTCCTTTGAAGTTGCTTTCACATCTCTGGCTTAATTTTGTTTATTCCTGTGGAGTCAGTCTTCTGAGTAAAAGAGGAATATAAAATAAGGAGGACACACCCTTTCCAATATATGTATTCATGGCCTTAGACAATTTGGAAGGAGTTCAGAGAGTTTTATCATCTCTTTCATCCTAAGGTGCTACTTTTTCTCCATGGGAATTTTAATTGGTCACAGCTTAATGACTGTTTCCTCCTTCAACATTACAAAAAGAGGTTCAGAAACATCAAGGTGTTGTCAAGCAAGACAATCCAAAGGAATACAGGACAGTGATGCAAAGTGTGGGGTCTCTATGCCTCCATTTTTAGAGTGTTCGTGGTAGAGCATAGCTCAGAATGTGGACTGGCATTGGATAAAGAAATACAGCCAAGGAAAAGTGTGCAGGCGTTTTCTGGATTTAGATAACACAGTAGGCAATGGAAAAATATTATAAAATATAAACACCAGAAACCCATTGCTGTGTCCCTTATTGCTGAGAGATTCTTCTACTACAAAAATCCATCCTTGCATTAAGGATCCATGAAAATTTTGTGCTATCCCTTAAGTAATCTACATTTAATATCTCAACTGTTCTTTGGTTGTTTGGGGGATTTTTGGTGGTTGGTGTTTTTTTTTTTTTTTTTTTTTTTTTTTTTTAATCATTTTATATTATCAAGCTGCATATTCTACCAGCATATAGCTTGTCCAAAAAGAAGATTTTTCTGAAAATCAAAAAACCTTCAGAACCCTCTGAGATGTTAAGAAAAACATTGTACACAGAATGTAGGTGTGGATCCAGGCAGTGATCTGGCAATGTTAATTTATTTTGTTGCTTCACTTTTTATTGCAAAACAAGAGTCTTGGAATTCAACAAAAAATGACTTAAATTTGTAACTTCTAGTGCAATCACAGTTAAACTATTTACAATAACTAGAAAAATAAGGTGCTGCTTTTCTTTACAAAAGGACAGCTCTCTGTTCAACTACCTTTTAAGCTAATGGAACAGTCAAAATAGATATTTTCCCAGATTCTGAAGCATCATCAGAAGCTGATTTTACAGTAATCATGCAGTACCAAAAATTTTCATTATTTAGATGCTTGTCTATACAGGAAGCTAGGGGGTGGGGCAGGGAGGGAGTGGTGGTGGTGTGTCACACACGACACAAAGGACTGACACACACACACACGATGAGATGTTCCAGGCAGAAAAGAGGAGGGTTTATTTACAGATTCAACATTTATCGAACTCCAGCAGTGACCATGGATTGCAGGAAGAAAATCCTCCTCTTCAACCACACTGGACAACTCAACAGTCCATCAACAGTCTCCTCCTTATGAAAAGAATGTAAACATTGCTAGTTTTTACAATAACAAAAAAAAGTTATTTATATAAAATTGTACCTGACTCGATTAGAAAATGTAAACACAGAAGGCTAAAAATAAGACTTTACAAAACTCCTTAAAGGGAGAGAGGAGAACGGCAAAAAACCCAGACAACAGTGGTGGAATCTAATTTGAAGTACTTGAGCAAAAGCCAACTCCAAATCCCATATTGTTTCTTAATGGAAGCAGTCAACCAGGTTTAATGGGCTTGAACAATAGAACAGGTCAGTTGACTAAGGACAGGAAGCAGAAGATCTTTTCCTGTTGAGAGAATTTGTCTGACCTTAGCAGTGGCCCAGAAAAGCCTTTGGGGCAGAATAAACTATTTAATTAGGAAGCACAATGAGCAATTGACTGTGTTTAAGTCTTCCCCCCTTAAAACAGACACAGATTAGAGACACCTTAATGCATCACATTAAGAAAGTGGAGTATATAGTTCATTAAAGTAAGTACTCTCTGATGATACTGAAAAAGTGAAAAGAAAAGGATATTGAATGGCTGCTATAGTAAAATCTCTCCACATCAAAACAGCATCTCTTTTTTTTCATGTATCTATATCTCACTCTGACTTGTCTAGGCCTTAACCCTCTAGTCTCCTTTAGCTACTTCTCTCTCCTCTCATTGCATACAGAATCCTGTCTTACTGCAACATTGTGAACTTGCAGTCCCACCTGTGAATGGGATTGAACAAATTCCAGATATATTCATGACACCAAGGAAGTCTTTCTCTCCTCATGTACCCAGCTAGCTGAGAACTGCGGTCTGAGTAGCTACATTATTCATAAACTTGATAAGCTGTTCTGTGAAATTCTCTTTCCATTAACACACACCTCCAAAATATCCATCATCAAAGAAATGCCTGCTTTTATTCCCCCCTGAATAAAATGCTTAAGAATTTCTTTCTATTTTCCTTTATAAACCAAATTATATGTTTTGACTATGCAGAATATTGTAGTTAATGAAATTTAAATCAGATGTTTGTTAATTTGTAAAGAGGGCCTTCTTAGGGTATCATAGATTAGAATCATTGAATTGGGTCATTAGATTATTGGCTTCTGTCTTTCACAATCACATTTGAAAATGCTGGGAAGAAATATACATCACTATATCTTTTACTGCAAAATATTTTCAAATTATCTCACAAGCATAAGTACCTGCTTTTGTTGTAAATCAAAAAACTACAGCAATTGACTGCACTTCTTCCAGCTGCAAGTCTGCATCCCCCTTTATTATAGCTGAGAGGGAAAAGCAACAGTGCTATAGAACTGGTAAGTGACCTGATCAACTTCTGCCAGGTGTGCTGTGAGAACATGCAGTACAGTTATTTACCCAGGTTTCCAGCACATTCTTCTGTGCTTTGCTTTTGAGCTACCCTCTGCTATCAAAAAGGGTGGGCATGGAAAAACTTACACTCCCTGACAAACACTTAAATACACCCAAGTGTGGCTTGTGGGAAATATTGGACATTAATCCCTTTGGCAATGGAGAAAAGCAGAAGAAACAGGTATATAATTTTTTTTTTTTTCCAGAAAAAAACCAGAATTTTTGCTTACAATGGCAAATGAAATTATTTGAACTTTTGCAAAATTCAATGAAGATACTAATGATGGTAAGTCTGACCTGGAACAGAGACTGAATAGAGCTAGAGAATTAAATAGGTGTTTATTGAAAGGCCTTTAAGGGTACACCATGGGCAGCACAAGAGCCTGACCAGGGCTACACCCAAGGTGGACTTAGAATAATCACAAAATGGACAACTGGTCATGAGATCTCACGCTTTTATAAGTTTTGGTCCATTTGCATATTGGGGTTTAATTGTCCAGCTATAGCTTCAGGTTGTGAGGTCTCATCCTTCTTGGTTTTTTTCTTCAGTCTACCATTGTTTATGCTTTTGGGCCTGAAAGTTGCACTCGTCCTTCAGCAGGAAAAGTATTTGTTTTATCTACCTACTCTGTGAAGAGAGCTAACACTTAATATGAGGCTCAGAACTGCACCCCTTGGCAGCACAGAATCCGAAAAACATGAAAGCTAAAACTTAAGGCATCACTAAGGAACCATATTTGGTTTCCATGTTTTGTTGGGCTACTCACTTCATGAGTGAAGTGTAGAGAGATGTGGAACTGCCGAAAGTGGCAGCATCAGTGTGGCTATGGAGCAGAGACTTTTTGTACTCAGTGAAGAAAGGCCAACACAGAAAACTACACAGAGAGCTTGGATTTGCCAAAATCTAGCAATTTTAGGAAGGTTCTTATCCAGCAACTTGATTAAGTTTGGTCTGACTAGTTAATTTTGCATTTTGTCAGTGTTCTGATTCAGTTAACTACTTTGTGATTCTCCTAACTGTAAGAGGAAAATGATGGAAATCTAGTATTTAGTAACAGTAAAGGAATGAATGAGAAAATGCAAAGAGTGAAAAGTTAAATATTATTGATGCATTAAGTAACATGGCAGAAAAAATTGCTTTTCAGCTCCAAGTTGAGAAAAACACTTTCTTTTGAAGCTAACATATGTCACGAGAAAGATTCACCTGGTACACTAGGATATTAAAGAACCTTGATGATCTTTTTGAAGAAATACTTGCTATCCTCATCCTTGAAATGTAGCCACTGTGGGTGTTTAATGAATGTTTCACTTTTCTTCAATGTTCTTTTGCAGAAGCAGCCTTTATTCAGAAAAAATTGCCAGATAGAAAGTGCGGAGTAAGGACACAACAAGAACAACAGTGTAAGGATTTAAACCTTACAGGAAATGCTGCTTTTTATGCCAACATCACTTTCAAAATACCAAAAGAGAATACTAAGAAGAAATAAAGGATAAAAATATTTTCTCCATGACATAGATATCTAGACAACCACAACTCTGCATCTAGACAACCACAACTCTGGTTGTCAAGCAGCTGTGGCAAATAGAAAACCAAATGTAAGATCAATGCTTCCACTTCTCAAACCTTAGGACTGACATGATTACTGCAGGCTTCCTTTAGGGATGTGTACACATTCAGTGCTGTTAATCCTGTGTTGAAGCTAAAATGCCCTTGGGGATATTTCCTGTGAGATCAGGCAATGCTGTACACAGAAACGAAACAGTAACTGGTTCATATGAAAGCTTTTACTCTGTTGTCATGAATACCTGTCTTCATCTTTGCTGTCCACAGAGAACATCTAAAAGGAAGATTAGTGCCATTCTCTTTGTCTCACCCCTAACCAAAAGCTGTAGTTCTGCAAACCCTTCAGTAGTGATTTCAGTGCAGATGTCTATGGATGTATATCTAACCAAAGCACAGCAGGAACATCACCACCATGTATCACAGTTTGGACATTTTGATTAATCTTCCTGTTGGACTGATTTTTTTTTTTCCCTGTTGAGAAGAATCAAGGACCACTCTACCAAGCAAATAATTCTGGCCAACAAGTGAGGTAAAGAAAGAAGAAACAAGGATCTTGGATGCAGGAAAAATGAAGGAACTACATTTGTTCAAAGTGCTTATGTTTCACTGAAGGATTATTGAAGGGAGTTACTGCAGAATCATGAGCAAGGTAAAATGGATGTAGTCAGAAAGTTTCTTCTGGTTATATTCATGCCTTGTCAAGTCACCCACCGGTCACTGGCACCTGGGAATTACATCTTGTCATTCTATCTCAATTTTTTCACACAGAGCACATCAATGCTCAGATTTTTTTTTCACACACCTAAATCAGTGCAATACAAGCAGCGCTGGGCAAAGTTCTGTGGTGCACATTAAGTGTCTGCTTTAAAAGTCAGGCAATTGTATCTTGGTCATTCCTACTAATGGCAGTCCCTGGGAGGCATACACAAAGGGCTCCTGGAGTGAAACACTTCCATCCCTGTTCCTCAGCAACAATAACCATTAAATTGTACAAACAGAATCTATTAAATTGCCTGCAATTTTGATTTATCCAGTCAAAGAATTTGTCTGATCAGATGCACTGCCCTCAAATTCCTTTGGGTTATCACACTCCTGCAATGTGTGCTTTAAAAGCTAAGCAGTTCATCTCTTTGAAAGAAGGTGCTAAAACATTCTCTGGTAAAATATTGGACTTGACCCCCCCCTATAGTTTACAGCAGAATCCTTTTCTTTATTGAAACTGGCACAACATTTGCCTTCACTCTAATTCTCTGCTATCATGCATTACCATATGCTAGTCTTCTGTGTAATTTATGTATCATTCTGGAGGTGTTTTCTATGCAGTCATGTAATTCCTTCTGTGTCAAAAATAAGTGTGCTAAAAGGTCATGCAATCAATAAACAAAGCAATTATTTTTCTAGACAATTACGGTGAACTCAGTTACATGTCACAAACTTTTGGCTGAAGTGTGTATTTAAAATATATTTCAGTTACCTGCAGTTTGTGTCTCTCTCTGGCCTATTATGTCTTCTCATGTAGTCCTTGGATAAAATGGATTTTTGTACAGGCTAACCATCTGAGTAAAAGTCTTTGTTATACTTGTAGTAATGAACAGCGCCTACAACATTGCAAATTTTATTTAAATCTTGACTTTAATATAGAGGATAGCGTGTTTTGATCTAGCTGAACATTCCAACTGCGTAATATTTCATATTCAGAATAGTGCACAGAATGCGCCTTTCTCTGCAAATTTAACTAAAAGTTGTTAAAATATTATTTGAACTGTACCAGTCTATAAATAGTTATTTCACTTGAGAGAGGTACGTTATTCAAATGGCACATAAAATTAAATCAACTTACCTGTAATATTAAAAAAAAATATTGTCAGCTGTTTTAGCATGTTTTTTAGAGGACAGCAAAGCAGAAAGCTGTGAAGCTGCACACTGTGTGCAGCTGCACACTGCATTTGTGGCATCCTTTCTGCAGGAATTAAACAAGTGCTCCTTCTGTCCTGCATTGTGGTTTTATGGAGTCACACGAGAGATGAGGTCATATACAAAGAAGTTGTCTTATATCTTGGTTTAGAAAGACAGGTATCCACCAGGGAAAGCTGGAGTTTCCCTTGGAATGGAGAATGTAAACCCCTCACCCCCTCCAAATTATTATAATTTTTCAATTAAGGGCTTTCAAGCAAAGATTTAGGAATAGGAATAACAGTTCTTTACCAGGAATATTAACAATACAAATGTAGTAGTGAAAACAAACGAACAAAAATCCTAGAAACCCTGGCAAAGTCAGAGCCACAACCTGACACCCTGTTGGTCAGAGTGTTGGAAGCAGTCCCAAAGTAAATCCTCCTGGAGTGGTAGCTGTGGTTCTGTTGGAGTAGAGATGACCCTGTAGAAAAAGGGTCCAGTGATGGTGAGAAGGGTCCAATCTTCCTCCAGGAATCCAGTGGAATCAGATACTTTGTGTTCCTGCATCTCAGTTTTTATCCAGGTAGGAATGGTTGGGTCCCCCCACTGGGTGGAGCATCTCACAATGGGATGATGGAATGTGTCCCGTCCTTGGTGAGCCTTAATGGCCCATTAGCAGAAAATATCCCCCGGAGGGAGGACATGTGGTGAAAGAGATAAGAAACACTGCCCCACCTGGTTTTAACAGCTGGCCCATTATCAGAAGGCACCCGCCCCCCTCCCCCCAGAGTTACAAGAGATGAAGAAGAACATCTCCCCAGCTGCTTTCAGCAGATGAAATAGAATACACATTTTTGGTTCCATAACCTAGGACAGCTTAAGACATGATTTACATTTCAATGACTGACTTTCCACAAAGCACTGTGATGCTGACTGCAGTATGCAGCAGTTCACATTGGGAACAGAGGATATTACTGCACTGCAAGTAACTTGTGGTTACAGCTATTATAAATAGGTTATGCAAAATGAGGGCATTGCTTTATTTATACCTGTGCATTTCATCCTGCAGTGTAAAAGTAGGAGCACAAACATTCCTACACTAAATCTTTGCTTCTCGGAGGTACTCAAGCAACAGATGCACTATTAGATGTACAGGTTTCCTTTGTGGTTCTTTAAAGATACACAAAAGTTCAGTTGTAGCATTTTATACCACTGAGGTAAGTAAGGTTGTACACGTATAACAATAGGTACTACATGTCTTAAATGTCTTGTTTGCTTTAAGAAAGCTAAAATTAATACCTTGAATGCAAAGAGCGGGTTCTGGTTGTGCTAGAATATTTTAACAGGCTCTATGATTTCTAGGTTTCAGTGATTTAATATTTTCACATACTGTTTTTTTCCATCTGGCTTCTGTCTCAGTAGAATATAGTCTCTATTTACAACTATGTTCTTGGAGCCTGCTACTGTCAAAGCAAAAGCCAGGTGAGAGCTCAAAACCTTATCTATACTCTTCTCTCCATCCAAAATGGCACTGCAGACATGGCATTCAAAGAGAAAGTGCTTAGCAAGATCTGGGGCAGATAACAACAAAGTAACCTGCAAGGATCTGCTAACTCCTGAGAGTTTTACCCCATTTGCAAACTCAGCTAGGGTAAGGTTGCACCTGTGTTCTCAAATACCCATAAGGCAGTACAGAACACAAAGTGTTAGAGAAATGTTTTTTTATTTCTCCAACAATCATTTGGCAACTTCATGAAGTGAGGGCCAAATTTGTGTGGCTTTCTGTGACCTTGGGTATACAGGAACTGCAACACCAAAGTGGGGAAATTTTCAGGAGAGGCCTATGCAGTGATAAGGATATTTCAGCTTCTCTCTCTTACTAGAAAGACAGTCAGATCATGTGTGAACTTGTGGAAGACTAATGTTCTCTGTTGATCCAGGTGAGTTTCTGGGCTTGTTAAAACTCTTGTAGAAGGAGGAAGACTAAGACTCGGGATCTTAACTTGCAATATAAATTAAACTCTTACACTCCTAGGGCACAGTCAAGATTAAAAGTGACACTTTTAGAGACTTCTCATAATATAAAGAAAGCCTAAAATGATGAAATGCTAGATCATCAATCTTCTTCATTGTCTTGAATCATTCATTTTGCTGGTAAGCTGGTTTGAGAGAAAGGCCAGCATCTAGAAAGTTTCATTTCACTGCTGCCATAGCTTAACTTTTCTTTTACAATGAAAATAATTGCAATAACATGCTCTTTTTTAGGCACCCAGAGGTAAACCTGAAAGCTACAGTCAGATCTGTATGTAGGTTAAAACCTCATTTCCTTGAGAAAATCTAAATTAGACAGTGCCACACAGTGACTTAGTACAAACACGTTACAGTGAAGTCTCACTGCCCTAGAAGAGCACAGAACCAGCTTTTATTAATAACTTCAGCATTCCATAAAATGATGTAAAAATCAAATTCTAAATTGAATTACTAGTTTACATAACCCAATAGTTCACAGACTTGTAAGTAATAAAATGCCTGTCACCCACATTACTAACCCATTTTTATTAAATGCTAAGAGTTTTTTACCTTGCCTCTGGTCACAACAGTATTAGTCATGACATAAAGCATAAGAAGTGATTTTTTTTTTTTTTCCCGTTTTGAGTCTGGTAAAGTTGATGCTTGTCAGATAGCTATGCAGCTTGGAAGTTGTTTGACACAGACAAACTGATCCCACTTTGGTGATAAGCTGGATTTACTGCATGATTTTCTTGAAAACTTAAGTGTTTCAAACCATTATTTAATAGTGAGTTTGGCTTAGTAGTCAAAATACTTATTGAGGGGGTGTGAATCGGGAAAATAGCACTTTTTCTCTCTCTGACTGCATATTTATCAAACATTAGTCTTTCTGTTCATTTCAAAGCTCTTGTTAGCAAACACTAGCAAACACTCCAAATCCTCCTACCTTAAATTACATTAGATAATATTACCTATTTATTTTAAAACATATTGATATGATAGACTGTTGGATGACACATATTAGCATGTTCTTAGTCAGGACTAACAAGAGTACATTATACACATCCATGTGTAATGTATTTCCTGATACACTTCACTATTGTAGTAAATCTATTTATTTTCAGCATCTCTAAGTATAACATCTCTAGTAAAATGTCTAATGCACTTGACATCATTGATATGGCTTCGTAAGTTTTCTATAATCTGGTTAAGTAGAAAGCATCTCTGTTGCTCTGTGCTGGGAGGCTGCAATGAATCCAGAGGAATATTTTAGCACTGATTTTATTTAGTGAGATATAGCTTCATCTCATGTTGGCAGAAATTCATTTTGTAGATATTTATGTGGTAACCCATAAGTGGAAATAAAAAACTGCAATAAAACTCTAAGCTGATTTATGTATCCTAACTAAATAGTTGATTCAATATCACATTCATATACATTTGTGTTATGATCTGATTATTAGAGATGCCTCTACCCAAATGAAGATGCAACTGAGACCATATGCTGAAGTTAATAGGAGGCATTTTATTTAACAGTAAATGTGAGTGAGAGAGAAAGATAGAAAGAAATAGAAAAGAGGAGCTGATGTTAGGGGAAGAGAATAAGACAGAGACAAATAATCATTTCTCTGTGGATCCAGCAGCATCCCACAGATCCTCTTCTGCTCTTCTCTGTAGCAGGGATCCCAGCAAACACAGATTTCAATGGGTTAATTTGGGTACCTCAGGTATCTGTGACTTATGACACCTTCTGGGACATGCCAGAGGCCTCTCATGTAGGCGTCCATGTGAAATGTGACCTTCCCTGGGGAGGGATGGGTGGAACTTTTACAGCTGAGCCAGCTTGTGTGAGGGAGGACTCTCAGCAGGGTCTCCTGCCTGTCTGACTTGTGGTGGTGTTCACCTGCTCTGTATCAGAGGTTCACCATCACACACCCAAAAACTCTCCTCCCACTCATTTTGTGGGGGGAGAGTGTACAGACCTGGCCTCAGCAAATGGGTCTGTGCATTGTGGCATCCCCTGCCTGACCCTGACAGAGATGATTTTCAGGGCATCTGCTGGGTTTGGCTTTCATGTGGATACATTCCTCTCCCTCAGCCTTGTTTGCTTCTCCTTAGACTGGAGATGATTGGACAATAGTGTCACCATTTTTTTATATTGTGTTCAGGAGGCATTTTTGATTGGAGCTGTTGGTGTTTGCAGATGAGCTGTTGCTTCTTTGCACAGTTTGCTACAGTGAGGATAATCTTTTGGTGATTTTAACAATGTTTGAGCCAGTAGCAATTTCAGACTCTCACAGTTTGATAAAAAAAGTAATTATTAGTATATTTGACAAGAGATTATTATCTATGTATGCTTTCTTTCTATATAAAAAAATTCAAAGACATTCACTAATTTTCTTTATTGTTACGATAGTGAAGAATAATTAACAGCAGGTGGTACTTTTAAAAACTTACACTTTTGTTTTGGTGCAAACTTGACCAAATTATTAAAAGACAACATGAGCACTGGTAGAGGTTAATTTCTAGTTCTAAATTATTCATATTAGTATGACTAAATATCAGATGTTGCTCTAATACAGTCTGTTTTAAGTTTGTTCTTGCAATCACAGTGATGAGAGGTCCTAGACATATCTCTTGATGAATTTCTGAGCCTGTTTTGAAGGTAAAGTAGAAAGGAAGAATTTAATCAGCAGAAATATCTGACTGTGCTTCACTTCCTCACATTCTTCATATTCCTGCTTGTAAGGGGCTGGACACTGGCATATGAAGTCAAAAAGCTCAGAGAATGGGTAAGGAGTTGCAATGGAGTGGCAGATTGTTCAGCACTTTAGCAGTTCTTCTCAGGAACATAACTTCTAACAACTCATATTATTATCCTCACTCACTGTAGATTTGTCTGCTTTTTTTAATTTTTATTTTTTTTAAATTTATTTTTCTCTGTGTTCTTGTTCCTCTAAATCTGGCAACATCAAACATTTGGTTTGCAGCTGACTGTTTTTGTCTCTGTGAATCTTTACTCCTGTGAACTTTTAGATGCTGTTTCACCCACTCCTAATAAAAAAAAATACAGTCTGAGTGTAGCATGATGCATTTTTAATTAACCCAATGCAGCTCTGTTTTACACGTGAACATGCAAAAATCCCGTATTTCTCTAGAGCTAACATCACAAATGGCCTAGTTCAAATTTGTCTTTCTTCTTTGAGACAAGCCCTTTCTGAGTAATTTGCATACAAATATACTGAAATTATTGTATTTGAAATTATTATTACTGTGATTAAATTGTGTGAATGCCTCGCACTAAACTCATGTAGAATTTAATACAAATATGAACGGGCAAGGTAAAAATTCAGGTTGAAACAAAACAAAACATGTATCTCCCCTTATTTTGAGGAATAAAACTTGAAAGTTTTGACAAGGTTTGGCATTTAATGTTCTTATTCTTGACTATAAATTAATTTATGTTTGGTCAAGAGAAACTCCTCAATTTTTGTATGTACTCTGTAGTAGAAGGTAGAATATTTACAGGCATTGCAGACAAGAGATAATATCCATTTTAGCACAGATGTTCTTTGCATTTCTAGACTTTCCAGATTCCTTAAGAAAGAAGATAAGGTTGATAAATTACCTTTATCAAGAGGAACAAAAGAGCTGTCTGTCAAGTTGCTCCATCTTCAATGCTGGTGGGATCAGTCTCTGAGTTTTGATATCATGAGGAGGGTAAAATAATATGTTTACACAGAGGAGGCAAACTAAAATTACACCAAAATCCTCACTTCTTTCATTTTTTCAGGTTCTGAGCATTTTTATTTGCAATACTGTGTTCTCTTTAACAGTGTTTTGTGTGTCACTTCCTGTTTCTTTTTAAAAAGAAAGCTGAAAAAATGCTAGAAATTTTATGGGAATTTTATGCTTATATTGAAAGCCATCTGTTATCTGTAGCTGCCTGCCAGCTGAGTTGCCACCCTAACTGAAGTCAGTGTGGTAGGTTATTCTCTACCATTTAAAAGTGAGCCCTTTCTTCTCAGGTTTCCCCAAAGGCATCTGGAATTCCTCTCTTGTCCTGTCTCTACTCTTGTCCTCAGCTTGTTTCTTTTCTATCTTATTCTGGTCCTTTTAGTGCCTTGTCCCTCTTTTGTAGGGCTTAACTCAACTCTTTTTTTTTTTTTTTTTTTCCCTTTTTTTTTTTCCTTTTTTCCTTTTTTTTTCCTTTTTTTTTTCAGTATTCTACTACCTTCCTTGCCTTTGGTAGCAGCCCTGTAGCAAGTCACCCTATTTCTCCTTCCCTAGTTCTTGGAAACATCATTTTGCTGTGTACCTGGCAGTGTTATGTTTATGGCTGGAGTAGATGGTCTTAAGAGTCTTCTGCACCCCAAATGATTTGGGGATTCTTGTCCACTATTCTTCCCATGTCAGCTCCCAGCAAGGGCCTTCTCCAGAATCCCAACTCCAGTTTCTGCTGTCAGTGATCTCTTATTGGCCAGCCCCTAGTATTTCAACAGGAAAGGGATTTTAGCTTCTCTTCATCAGTGCTTTATGGTGTAGTTTTCCCTGAGTAAAAGATTGTACTAGAGCAGATAAAGTCCTATTTCAGCACAAAAAGGGTTGAGGTTTTTTTCCCAGATTATATACAGTTTAAAGTAGTCTTTAAGCAGGTGTTTTGGGCTGACTTACTAAGCAAAGGTGGTGCCAGGTGGGACATGTGGTGGGTTATCTGGACACTGTTGCTCCAGTGGCACCACACAACTACAGATTAGTTTCTGTTCAAGTGAGGCATTAGTGCCTTTTCTATCCATGCAGCAATTTAAAGCTAAGCAGCCTGATGGATCTTAGCTGTAAATTCATCTAGATGTTTATATATAATTTTATGTGTCTGTTAAGATAATGTCTCTATTATTAAAGACTGATTTGTGAGCAAGTTCAGGATGTTTTGACTGGTTATGGATGCTTTACAAGGACAGTTGTTTTCCCAGAAACTCTTATGCAGCTTCAATAATGAGGCACAAAACAAACTGTGGCAAAAGGTCATGTCAATGAAGACTCATAGTATAACCTCACAGACTTTACTGACCAGAAGTTACTCTTCACACAGCTGTATATCTTAGGCAAGTGAGTATATCAGTGTCTAGGCCATAGTAAGTTTGGTGTACTAAATCACGCTTCGTCTCCAGGCAGCTGCTCATATAGTCTCAAAAGGTAAACTAAACCTGCTTTTCACTTCCAAGACGGTTTGTTTAGTGACATTTCCAAAAGAGGCCTGTTCTAGGGTGACGTTACAACGTTGTATCTCCAATCATCTGTTGGGTTTATGCTGGATATTACACTCTGTACCTTTAATATTGGGTCTGAGAGTAAAAAGGGGGGGAGAAGTGCACAGTTTGTTTTCACAAACCTTCCTCCTCCAGGCTAGCCTTGAAGAGTGGGAGTCAACAACACAAAGACATGAGACAGAAAGGGGTTTTCCTTCCCCTCTCTTTTTTATTTTCTTTTTTAGTTAGTGTAGCTAGCTGAGGCAGAGAAGCTTCGTTGTGTTTTTTTTGGTTTTTTTTTTTTTGGTTTTTTTTTTTTTTGGGTTTTTTTTTTGTTTGTTTGTTTTTGTGTGGGTGTGGGTTTTTTGTTTGTTTGTTTGTTTGTTTTTTTTTCCTTTTTTCACCTTTCTTTGGAGCTGTTCAAACACCTCCCCAGACTGAGGACCTGGGGGGCTCTGGGTGGGGAAGCTTGCACCTGGGACCCACCGGGATCTACCCTGCGCAGCAACTTTTCCCAGCGCTGGAGGAACTGAGAGCAGAGCAACCACCTACAGGAGGGACTTCTTTCCTAATTTGTCATCTCTCCAGGGCAGCACGCAGTTCTTGTCATCTGGTATTGTTCAATTTATTGTGCTGGGGAGTGCTTTGCCAGTTTAATAAACAGGTTTCTTTCCATTTCTCTCTGAGGAGGTTTCTCCTGAACCTGTTGGGGGAGGAGAGGGACGGCCCCTTAGGAGGTTTCCTCCCAAATTTGCCCTAAACCACTACAAGGCCACCTTGGGAAAATCATCTGACCCGTAGGAGTAAGTGGTGGCTTCCCTCAGAAGTCTTTGAGATAAAGAAAGTGACTCCAAGTAAATGTGTGTGTATGTGTGTATTTATAAACTTATCTATTAGATAAATTTCAAACCATGTAAATACTTGTAGCTATCAAGATTATAAATCTTTAGATTGTGTATGGTAATGGCATTTTACATAGTACTTTTAATCTTTAATTAACGTAAATGCATTCAGAATCAAATGAAAAAACCCATTTAATTTATCATCATAACTCCTCTGGTGTGTTTATGTTCAGCACTAAATTTTGTCTTTTATTTCTCATTCCTATAATTTCTAGTCTCTCTTCCTATGCAACAGCTGGACATACGAACTTCCATTAACAGCAGCCCTAATGCTGAGGAAACAAAAATGAAAGCTGAATAACTAAAACAAATAGTGCTTTTACATAAAGCAGGGCAGTGCTTATCATAATTATCTAGTCATTTCTTTACTGCCTCATGAAGAGGGTGATTACTAGGCATTTGTGTAAATGCTTACAGACCATTAATGTTTTATCTTTTAGCTGCCACCATTACCCTTGCCAATGTTCACTTAAAAATAATGAGCTCATATAATTCAGGATCACAAAGTGCAAATAACAAAAGGATCATACTTTTTCAAACAATACAAGTGTTAAGGACATTCAGGTCAATAATTGAGAAAATATGTACAAGTAATGAATTTTCTTTTTTGTATATATGCATTTGTGTGGGTGTCCATGCGGGGGTGCTTTATTCATTTTAAAAAAATTAGCCAGCTACATATTCTGTTTAAAAAAATATTTTGTTCAGAAAAAGTCTTGGAGAATCAAATACTTGGCTCCTATTAATTGTAGATATGCTAGGCAAAAATTAAGTTTAGTCCTACTGTTGCACGTGCCTTTAGCAGAGAACTAGAAGGTTTAAATACTATATATATTTTTTTTTATAAAACATGAGATACAGATTGTAAAGATTAAGTATATCTTGCATGTAGTGTGTCAGCATTCTGGTGTAGTGTTGTGGTGGAGAGCCATCCACCCTGTGTTTCTGTCCTCTGGGATGGGTGCTGGACAATGTCTGCAGCAGGCTGGGAGCTCTGACCTGCCCTGGGGCCCAGCCACCAAACCCACAGCAGAGGGGATCCCCTCAGACTCTGGCCAAGGCACCTGGGACTTCCCTGTGTGGGAAAGAGTCAGGTGCTTCTAGGCTTGAACTTCACTATGTATTAATGGGAAGACATCTGTTTAAATGTCACCAGCACTTGGAAACATAGATATTTTTAACATTGGTGTTAGCAAGCCTATAAGCAAATGTTTCGTTAAAGCATTTTGATCAATATTTGAAGCTACAAAAATTTACAGAACCAGTAAGCAGACTTCTATCTGCCGACTTCCTTGGATTTTATATCAGAAGATGTTCAGTTAATTCGGAGAGTCAGCTTCTTTTCATTTAGATGGTCATGCTACTTTCACTTCCTTCTGAGGGGCAGCAAGGGACTGGGAAACTCTTATCCATTAAAGCTCACATATTGCCCATTCAGCACATTGTGCTATACTGAAGGGGCAGATAGCAAACAGGCAGCTTGGACTACAGCTGATTTTGCTTCCTTCTGTGTCCCACTCCTTGTCCTGTACAATGCCTCTGTTTCCATGTTGCCAGCTGTGCTTCTCTGAGGCTGACTCAGAAGTGAGCAGTTCACACTCCTGGCTCTTGCAGGTGTCACTGGCTCCTTCCTGGGGACAGGTCTTGGAGGGCACACAGAATGGTCAGTTTTGCAAGGGGCAGTCACAACGAAAGGCAGAGCTAAGAAAGCCTGTTTACCTGCTGGGTTAGTGTCTTTCTCCCTGTGCATTCCTCCCTCTGCCATTGTCTAACTCCCTCCACACCCCCTAACAGCTTTGTCTTCTTTCTCAGGCACAGAACAGTAATGATGCTGTTGAGCCTACTAATCAGAGTAACTGCTAATATTGTAATTTAGTAGCAAATTTTTAAATCCCCGGTTGGTGATGACTGAACAACCTGTTACTAAATTCTGGTTAGTAAAAGCAGTGTAAGTCATTAGAATGTTTATTCCTTTACACATGAGAGTTTATTTCAGATGTACTGTGAGGTGATTTGAAAGCAATATAAAGTGCTTTAAAGCTCATTAGATTTAGAGAAGAGTTAAATAGCTTTATTAACACAGAAAGTCAGGATTAAGCATTGAATTCCTTACCTGCAATGGTAAAATGTGTAGGAAGAGGTCAGAATATTTAATTTTCCAAATGCATATACGTCTAGTTTCACAGTCCTGGGTGTTGAAACATCCTAAAAATTTTGGGTTTATGCTTTGTGTCAGACATTGTAACTCTTGTGAGAACATTCTCCAAGTTAAGCCACAGAAAAGTAAGAACAAGTACTTAATACTTGGAATACATGCTAATTCAGTTCATGATCTAGAGTCATCAATTTGCTGTTTAAGTTCCTTAAATAAAACTCGACTATATTTCAGACCACTAACTTCATCCTTTCAATTTCAGTCCTCATTTCTTTCAAATTGCTATCTGTCCAATCTCCATGACCTGCATGGAAATTGTGCATGTTTTTAATTAGAATATCTTGAAAAGTCAGGAAAAAATTGTAGAGATTTTCTGAGAACTGTGACTGTTTTACCCTGAGTATGCTGAATACCTCCCAAGGTTTGCATGAGCTTGTGAAAAGGAGGAAGAATTCATTTGTTTATATCAAGTAGTACTGGTGAGGCATCCATCCTAAGGGTACATAGTCTCATACAATAGATGGTCAGGAATTGGTGCAGTAGGTGAGGGAGAAATCATGGCTCACTCTTAGTCAGTCTGTATCTCTGCATGCTTGCCTGTGTGCACAATTTTGTCTACAAGCCCTGTTTCAAACATTTGCAAATATTAAACATTACTGTCTGAGCCTATACAGCTCTTCACCTACCACATCTATTAAAAATACTTGACCACAGGAAAAAATCTGCAAGAGAATAAACAGACCGTAGAAGATTTGAACTTGACAAAAACATGTCAAGGTACAAACATTAGACTTAATTTTGGTTTCCTGGAAACCCTGAGTTTGTAAATTGTTTGAATATGAATGGTTTGAAGCAGCGTAACACCCGTTTCTTTCCAAGGTAGAGAGGTGAGATCCTGCTGAAGCAAGATGCACTTCTAGTGCCTAAGATTCATTTCTACTGTGATCACATTCACCAAAACAACTGTATTGCTTATGTGTACTTGCACAATTTGCAGGGGATTTACAACTGTGCTGTTAAACTAAACCGAGTTGTAGTTCATGACCTTGCCAGCACCAACCTTTCCACCACAAGGAGCTCCAAAGATTTTCATGTCAGAAGCACATGAACACAGCTGAATTGCTAACAGGCATTCCTTCTTGGAGCTCACAGTTCAGCAGGGTCAAGATTAAGGAAACATATATGTTTTTCAGTTTTCCCTTTTTTCTTTCTTTTCAGATCTTGAACTATGCTTAAATCTGTATTCTGAAAGGAAGAACTCTCCAGCTTTAATTACAGTTTTCCAGTAAGTTGTCAGGCCCTAGAATAACATTTCACTGAAGATCAAACTGGTGACAGTGAGAATTCAGTTTAAATAATATAACTGCAAGTGACTTTATGCAATCTGGATTATTTGTTTATACAATGACATTAAAATATAATTTTATATTTTCAGAATTCTCTTAGGATGCTGAAAAAATCCAGGATATTTTTGTGTTTTTTCTATGCTCTGGGGTGCTGTTTAATTGTTAGAGAGACACATAGTACTTTGCCTGCAAATAAAGAATTTAGAGTTAGTTAAAGATAAGGGCTAGTTTTAAAGATCTTTTTTTAAAAGAAGAATACAAAGGGAAGGAATTGCACACTAGACCTCATGTTCCCCACTGTTTTCTCTAATACTGAGCAGCTTCTGTCTGGTTTTAATTTAGTAATTACTACTGATTATTTTCATACAAATTTATTAATGCTGAGTTATCTAATAGTTCATCTAACACCAAGTTTTTGAATTCTAATACACTGAAAAAGTATGTAAATTGCCACACTTCTGTGGGATCAAACACATTTTCTCTCTAATTTTAAGCCAGATAAAGAGGATAGCTTTATTTAATTGAAACCTCAGGTTATGACTCTGAAGTGTAATTTCTCTTTTCGCTTCAGAACTGCTTACCATTTATAATGTGCAATTTTGTGTCTCAGTTATGAAACATTTTTGTCTAAATAAATGGCTGGCTACAGAACTTATTTGAAGCTTGTTCCCATAGAAACAATTGAGGGGGACTCCTGGTTTTACCACAGATCTGTTTTTGGGTTTTTGTTGTTGTTGTGAGTTTTTTTTGTTTTGGTTTGGTTTTTGTGGGGTTTTTTGTTTGTTTGTTTTTGTTGTTGTTTTTGTTTTTGTTTTTTAAATTTTGTTTAAGAGGAACAATCAGCTCTACTGATTGCTGCCTGCAGCTAGATAAATGTCAGTGCTATCCTCTGGTCCATCTCCCAGTGTGTCTCCTGCAACAGTGCATTCACAGACCACCCTGGCAAACTGTCCCAGCCCTGAAGGTTTAAACAAAAGGATTGCAGGTAAGGCTCAGCAGGACTTGGCTGTTGAATAATCTTCATGGTGAGCCCCACAAATGGAGCCTTGTCACCCTATCAGAATGGGCATCTAAAGTTAAAAGGAATGTGCATGTTTTGAAACAGAGAGATGAACCAAGCAGGGGCTTGGATGCTGCCATGCCCTGGTAGTAGGAGCAGCCCTTCAGCTCATCTCCTGGGCTTCAGGTTGGTTTCTTGCACCCCAGACAAACCAGCAGTTCTCCAGCCCACCAGCACCTTTCCCTAAAAGCTGGTGGTTGTGTTGGGCTTCTTGAGGCTGCGTTGTTGTACTCTAGAACATTCACCAAGCTTCTGCTGGAAGCAGGTGTGAGAGCAAGGAGGCCACCTTCTGCTTCTGCACAGACTTGAAGGGAAACCAGGGTACCACCAGACCAAGGCTGCAGCTGATCAGGTCTTCCATAACTTCTCTCTCTTCTCCTTCCACTTCCTCAGGAGTTTAATCAACTAAAAATATAAAGAGAGTGCTTTGTCACCTGATGTGGTGGGACATTCCCCTCTGCCACAGAAGAGCTTACCTGCTCTGTCTATCAGCTGCTGTGATAGCTCAGGGCACCTTCCCCTGTAATTGGTGAGACTACCTGGACAGATGTAGTGAGTTATCTCTGGCACCAGGGAGATGGCCTTCCCAGCTGACAATAAATATCTTGCCTTGAGAACAAGACTGAAGAATGATAAGCCTTGAATTTCTGACTGACAGACAGTTCACATTACAAATTATAAAATCTACACAAAACTCACAAGCTGAAGTCTTCTGCACATTCCCTGGAAATGTCCCTGAAGCTGGGACACAAACTTCATGGTTACTCCTGTGGGGGATGAGTGAAAAGACTCTCTGTATACCCCATCATCAATTCTCTGGTAAATTACACTGACTCCTAATCTATGTTATTTCTTTGCTAGTTATAAAATAGGTGCCTTTATGTTGTGCACTATTTTATGTAAATCTACAAGTAGTTGTTTTAACCTGTGTAGTAAGTAAGTATGTTTAAGGTCTATTGTCTGTTAATCTTCTGTCTATTCAATAAATCTCATTTTAAAATAGACCTGATTTGACATTTTAAGAACCTGTGAGCCAGGGAAGTTTTGATGTGTGTCACCTGAATTTAAGCTGCTGCCAAAAACCTGAACCTCATGCAGGGGTTTTCTAACACTTTTGCTAGATCCATAACACCTGGAAAAGTTGGACATTGTGGTTTTGCACGCAAGTTACATATTTTATCTCAAAATTTATCATTATTAAACTTCAGTATTAAAAAGCAATTTTTAATACATTTTTGTAAAGAGGCAAAATATCTCCTTTGGTCAGTCTAAACTGCTTTACCAATTCAGCCAAAGAGTTCAGTTCTTGAGTATCTGTACAACAGATATATTTCCTACCTTCACTTCAGTCTCTCAAAACCTCTAGTTTTGATAGTTTGTGTAACATTTACTTTCTTATCACAAAGATCTGCATCATTCTTGTCTAGTCAAGAACTCTTTATCTGCCAGCTATTTGAAACTCTTCTAGGAAAGGGCTTATTAATCCAAGAAATATCACTTGAAAGATAAATGTATTTTTATGGTAGACAGCAAAGAATAATTCTGAAAACAAATAGCACCAGACTATTAATATTTAATGTATATGATTAGAGAAAAAAGTAGGAAAATAGGGATATAATCCAATAATTTGTGTTATTTTCCTACTGTGTGTGGTACATGCAAAAGTTTTTCAGAATTTTACCTATATTGCTAAGCTGTGGCAGATTCTGCTATAGCTGCTAGTGCAGAGGAAAGTTCTGGTGAAAATCAACCTTGTGAAGAATATAGCTTCACAGGCCTGTTGAGTGCCTGTGCCTAGGTAATGTCTTTGGTAAGTAGCATTCAAGTGGCACAGGGCAGCTTTAACAATTAAACATTTTAGCTGCTTACAGATTGAACTCTCTGATCTACACTTCAGGTTTTTATTCTCACGCATTTCTGTTCAATTAAATTTTAGAGGGTTTTTTCTGATAAAAAAAAAAACAAAACCCCGAATTCACAGCTAGAGTATTCTCTCCTCCCCAGCATGTCTGGTGTACATTCTAAGGATAGTAACACTTTGTCTGTTTAGATGAATTAACCTATGGCCCCAAAGTTTTCACTTTTTCTATAACTCTTTCTGAGCTCCAATGCATTTTCTTCATTTGTCTCACTATTGATCCTGGTATTTGTAAGTGTCAGAGCATAGGTTATCCTTTATGAGGTAGCAGAAAATTCCTAATACAGGAAAGGCACAAACTGGTGATGCCTACTGTGATTCTGCAGGGCTGGATCTACAAGCCTGGTTCCAAGAGGTGTCTCAGCAGCACACGAAGCTGAAACCTGCAGACATGAGAAGCAGGTCTTTGCATTGCCAGAAAGGCTTCCTCAAATCCTGTTCTGTAGAACTTCTAGATTACTACTAAATTAGATTCTACAGAACTAGTAGTTCTGTAGAACCACTCCCTGTGTCTAAAAGGGAGCTGAGGAAATCAAGTTTTCCAAGGTTATAAACTCTTTGATAAAGAAAGAGTCCATGTTGGTGTTTTAGAGTTCATAATGCCATATGCAGACATCCATTTTCATCATTGGTGAAAACCATCAAGGGAGAACACATCCTGCTGTGGTGGGCTAGGAATTGCACTGCACTATTGTGGACTTACAGCAGAATTCTATCTGAAAAGTGGTTTTGCCCTTCTATGTACCAATGTATGTACCTTCTATGTACCTTCTATGTTTAAATGCTGCTTTCATGAGAGAGATTTGATACTGCCTCTGTTGATACTAAACCAAAAACTCATTTGGCATCAGCTGCTTCAGATTAAATAAATTTGATTTGGAATCTCTAAATCAATTTGAAAAGGCATATGCATTATTAGGAACAAAAGACTCTGAATATGATGCAACAAGTCTTCCGAGGATGTAAAGAAAGAGAAGCAGGAAGGTGTTCCAGCACTCCTGCTCAGTGAAGTGGCTCCTGACTGAGTGTTGCACCAAGCAGCAGCCTCCCCTCAGCTCCTGAAATGTGAAGGAGCTCTGCAGATCACCCAGCACAAAACTTTCATTCTGAGGTTGTCTGTCTTTCTCTGAGCTGTATGCATTTAAAAGGCTGAGAGGCAGGTTTTGTGTTTGAGATTGAAGAAGTATCCTATCAAGCAACTCCTTTACTGCCAGACAGTAAAGAGATATTCATATATTCATATATTCACATAAAGAGATTTTCATATGCCGTTCCATATGAGATCTAATGAGTATGCATGCACTGAAAGTACATTTACCCCTGTTGCAGACAGACAGACAGACAATGTGATTGTGTTTCCAAATAACTGGAATTCATGTAGACATGATTGATGCAGGGCAGAGTTCATGTTAGTACATCCTACTGCTTGGAAAAGGATTACTGAACAAACCAGACTCCAACAGGTGCCCAGAAGCCTGATGCATGTTTAGCATTTACCTTAACTGTGACTTGAGTAAAAGCAATCCAATATTTTTTTCCCACTTCTGAATGCTTATTTTTTTTTCTCCATAGAAAATGTTTTTATCTGTATCCCTGTGTCTATTTGAAAATGTTTTCTTATGCAATAATACAAGCAAACAAACATAAAGGCCAAAAGCAGGAGTTTTATTGTGAAGATATTTTTGTGTGGAGGATAAGAAAAGGAACATATTTCATAGAAAATGTCTTCGAAGGCCCTGCATGGCCATTCTGAAAATTTTGGAACAGTTGCAGAAAAAAAATTGTGTCCTTAAAACTGACAAGCCTATTTGAGACAACATCTCATTTGCATTGACAGTGAGTTCTGCAAGCAATGCAGCCAACTTGCTTCTTACAAAATAAAACTCCACAGCATGCTGGCACAAAAGCAATAAGCTTTTCTGTGCAAATTTCAGCCTCCAGTACATCAATCAGATATTTCAAAACAACGGAATTATTTTCTTGACAAATGTTTGGTGGACAAACAGAGAACAGAGACAGGCAGAGGAACATTTCATTCATATTTGCTCCTTTGTAAACCAGGTGTGAGCTTGGAAAAATCAGTGGTTATTCTGGTAATCCTTTTACTTAGACAGTATAATTCTATTAAGTTTGGAGAATAGGAACCTGCTTTACAGCAGTCATTCTCAGGATGCTTTGCAATTTCAAGTGCAGCCCAAGATATCAATAGACTTCAGCTAACATGTCTGTATCAGGGCAAGGAGCCATCCCAGACAGCCTGAGAGTAGGACATAGTGTCTTCAGGGTTATTATGCAAGCTGTTGGTGTAGCAAAGGACTTCCCTTCATCAGAGCTGAAAATACTGGGTTTCCTCACACATACAATGTACAGGCTTTCTGCTATCACTGTCCCTAGAGTAAAAATGTTTTCTAAGCAGAAGGATGATATTTTATTATGAATTACTATTCCATAAAGTTTACTTCTAATGTGCAAAAGGATTATTTGCTTCTTTATGTACCTAATAAACTAAATGTACAAAGTAAATGTGTGGGACACTGTGCAAAGAAAGCGTGCAGCTGATGGAAAAATAATTTTGATGGGTATGGTATACCAGCACTTTAAGAGGTGAATTTTTGCTTCTGTATAAGCTTTCTAACAGCACTCTGACAGTCTGTTTTGTATCCCAGTGAAATCTTTTTTTTTTTAAGAAGACTGGGTTCTTCTAAAAATACCACTGTGTCCTAGAAGGCATTGAAAACCTAAACATACTAAAAATTGTCTACTTCAAAGAGTTTATATACTGTATTGAAAAAATAAAGTGGGTTTTTGTTTCCACTGACTTCTGCAGACAGCTGGAAGTATAACTTCTAACCTACCTAAATTGCTTAAAAATAATTTATTTGGGAAATTGCATTTCTTTATATGGTATCATTCGATTTTGATGCTGGATGATGTGTTCAAAGGGATGAACTTGAGAAATCAAAAGGGATCTGATAGCAAGATATTCTCTTTGAGGAAATCCTGGCTTTGCAACCTGGTCCAAAATACTGAATTCATCATTCTGCTCATGCTGCAGTCCCAACCACTCTTGTATATTCCATCTCCTACAGAGAAAAAATAGTGGGGTTTTCTTTAGCTCTATGGGATTTGTGTGCTTGGAGCTTAAATTTGGGCTGTCCTAGCAGACCATTAAATGATAAGGAGAGATGCAAAACAGTTGCTTGAGTGCATTTGCCATCACTTTAATAGTTAGAATTGAATTATTGTTACTAGGACTTCAAAAAAGTCATATCTGTTTGATTCAGGATGAAAGATTATATATTAAAAGTAAGATAATTGGCATGTAATGCATGGAGGATTCTTATCTTCTATCTGGAGTTTCATAACTCTAAAGAAATGATTTCTCAGCATTCAAAATGTGCTTTTAAAAATATATATATAATTGTTAGAGCTTTAAATACAGAGCAAGAGAGGAATTGAATCTGTGACTGAGTTTCTTAAGTAACTGTAGAAGAGCATTTGCACCTTCATATGTCTGCCCAGCTGTTTTAGAAATCCCCGATGGAAAACTTTTTTGATAAAAATCCAAGTTACTGAGATTTTAATGGAAGAAAATAATGCCTTTGACATAAACATTGCCTTGATGAGTCAAAAAAATTGATGCAGTTTATGGGGCAATGCTGAGGGTTGAACATTGACAAATTGATACAGAGAACCTGTGTAAAACACAAAAACTTTTTTTTTTTTTTTTCATCTGGAAAGGGGTAGCAGGAGCTACATTATTTGTTGGAAATGCTGACTTCTTATTCTTATACTGCTTACTCTTTTTATCTCTGTTCCTTTGTGGGTTGCTCCTGAGGCTCTAAAGCTAAATGCCACCTCTAACTTGCAAGTGGAAATAAATTGACCATCTGACACGTGCTTTTTTCATCATCTGGTGCTTAAGAATTTTAGTCTTAAAAGTTGACAGAAAACCAAAAATTATAGTCTTAGCTGTCAGGTAACATTTTGAAAACCAGTATGTTTTCTCTGTCATTGAAAGACATGCTTTTTCCTATCAAGCAAATCCAGTAAAATGAATGCAAATACACAATCATATTTGAGAAATTTTGTTTTCATTTCAAAATTACAAAACAGGGAAAGATTTCTTGATAAATTTGAAGTCACCAATATTAACTGTGTGATATCATTACTGTACTGTAGCATCTCACAAGCTTTTATCTTAAAATTTACATTACATTTTGTGAAGTAGCTCTTTTCCTCTCATTTTTAGTAGTGTTTTTCTACTGTTGATATATTACTCTTCTACGTAACACCTCTCCTTTTGTGTCATTGGACCCAGTTCTGTGTCACTTAACAATTCCTTGGGAGATATCATTTGACATTCCATGATAATCACATTTTTTTGCTTAACCAACCATAATTTTTCAAGAAACCCTTGTTTCAGTTCATTATTTTTATGGCTTCTGTGAGAGAATACAGATGTGACAAGAAAAAAACCAAAACCCTCTTCTCTTGATTTTCATCATACTTTCCCTATCAGTGCTTACTAGTGGGAACCATTAATCTGCAGTTATAAATTTAATTCTATGTTTTGCTGTTGTACTTTCCACCTGCTTGCTGACCCCTCAGCTGAGCAAGTTCAGCTCCTTTTATTACTGCACTCTGAAGCTGGCTGTGGAACCATTGTAACCTGAGAACTCCTATTCTGGCCATCATCATTTTACCTACCATCAGTGCCCCAACCTGGTTCTTTCTGTTGCTCAGAAAGCACTTATACAATCTGCTACTAAAACAAAAGGTACTTTTAAGGTACTTAATTAAATTTTTTTTTCTTTTTTCAGTGTGCAGCCTTCTCATGTCAACCTGTTTGGTAGCCCTCTGGCTGGAGTTTCACTTCAACTCTCCTTTGAATAGTCAAGTCACAGCTCTTTTGGCCTTTGAGAGGTGCTGTGGTGAAAAAAAAAATAGAATAAAAAGTAAAGATAGGACTGGCTGACCATTCATAGAAGCATGCAATAAAATGGTAGAATAATTAGGATTTGAAGGGACGTTAAAGAGCATCTAGTTCCAACCCCTCCACCATACACAGGGATGCCACTTGCTAGACCAGATGGCTCATGGCCATCCAGCCTGGCCTTAAACCCTTCCAGGGATGGAGCATCCATAGCTTCTCAGGCTATTTTGTTCAAGTGCTTTGCCACCCTCTGAGCAAGGAATTTTTTCACAACACCTAATCTAAACCTTCCCTTTTTCAGTTTAAAACCATTTCCCCTCACTGTAAAATGTCCCATATAAATAGTCCCGCTCCCTAATTTTTATAAGCCTCCTTAAAGTACTGAAAAGCTGCAAGGAGGTGTCCCTGAAGCTTTCTCCTCTCCTTTCTGAGCAACAACTACAGCTGTCTCACCCCAGCTGTCTCAACCTATCTGACTAATGCTAAGGAGTCAGGAATATGTTTTACAGGAATTTACTCAGAACCAGCAGCAAGTCACTCAGCGTGCTATGTCCTGCTTAGCATTCAAGAAGTATATGCCTCCTCACAGAGTTAAAAAAACTGGCAGAGACAGATGTTGGCTTTCTCCATCTGAAAGCAGTGGGCTTCAAACATTCCACTGCAGCCATTGAAAGTCCATCATCAAGACCTGAAAACAAGGTCCTTGGTTTGCTCTGTGGCATTTTCAATCTTTCTTTGAGACAGTGATCTCCTTCTTCCTTTTCCTTTTTTCTTTCTTCCCCTTTTTTTCTTTTAACTGCTCTTTCATTCCTCATTCATTTAACAGTTGCATTGATCTGTGAAACTCATGCTTATGATTCTTGGGTGTTGTTTCTACATTAAAAAAATGTATATTGTGAGAAAAAAAGATATTCGGGAAAGTTTGAAAAAGGAAGCTCACTGGTGAAGAATAATCAAGTGGAAAAGACAGCCAGAATGTTTTTGTTTTTTGATAGAAATATGAATTTCTCTCAGTTGCATGAGTTTTTTCCCTTTGGATATAGTTGTCTGACCATTTTTTTTTGCTCATGTCTCAAACACGAATAAAAGGGAAATTTGCTTTTGGACAGGGCTAGGATGTTAGTTTTTGAGAAAGTTAGATGTGTTCAGACAAGGCTCAGAATTATTATCCCCTTGTGCTGCTGGAATCAAGAGAAAGCAGAAATCTTAAATTTTGAGAGGTGATTCTGAGATTACAGCTCCTGAAAGTTCTATATTTGATTGAATTATTCATGGTCAATTCAGCTATTTAGTATGAACCTGTTAGATACAGAATGTCCACATCTAACTGTTCAGTCTGCAAATCAAAGAGCATTTCACAGCTTGTTTTTTCTTGGTAAGATTAATGCGGTTTTGATTAAAGTATGAGTTTCTCCTCTTGGACTGATTGATTTTCCTTGAGTTTCAGAAGGAATGTTTCCGGTCAATCAAAAATATTCCACAAAATAAAGTTGAAAATTATTTTAAGTAAAAAGAAACACAACGATTTGCATAAAATGATACACATGTATTTTAAATTTAATATTAAAGCAATTTGAAGGGGTAAAAATATTTCCTCTGATTAGTGAAATGAACTGCTTCAACTGGAAAGTATTAATACTTTGCAGGCTTCAGAGTTCCTCTTCCTTGCAGTGCTACCTTTTCCCTCAAACAATGAAAAGAAAGATCATACATTTGCTAAGAATTCTGTTGCTTGTCAAACTCTTTTTTAATGAGAAAGTTTGATCATCATCTTTGCTATATATTTTTCTATTGAAAATATTTTATGTATATAGAAATAGAAAGAAATAGAAAACATATTATATAAAAATACATATGAATAATTTTTGTAGCTTGTTTTACATGTGCTACAGAGTTAAATAAAATCTCAACACATAAAATCTCATACACCTGGCTTGTATTACGACTTTTATCTGAAACAATATTTCCTAATCTCTCTGTAGAGTAATGAACTGTCTACATGGGGTCTTTTCTGTTCCTGCTATGTGGTCAAAGCAAGTTAGATCAAGTTGCTCAGGACCTGAGATCTGACTATAAAAAAAGCAGAATCCACAGATTCATCAGTCAGCATCAGCCTAGTTCTATTATAGTTCTAGTTACCTGGCACTAGACTTTATCTCCTCCAGTTGAACTTCTTGTTGCCTGAACTTGTCTGAGTTTCTGGGTTCAGTGGAGGAAGGAGCCCTTTGACATTTCTATATCTGTTGGTTTAAGGTGCTTTGTGCTAAATTTGTCAAACAAGAAAAGGTTTAGAATCATGACACCATGATTAGACATTAATATAATGATGAAAAATCTCTCAGCATTGGATTCTTTCCCACCTCCTTTTCTTGTCCTGATCTGTGTTGATTTCTCCTTGTGACGATTCCTCATTTGCAAGACACATTTTGTGCAACGACTTTTTATGGTTACTTACATTTTCATGATCATTACATAACAATTTCTCTTCCTACCCTAGAGGATGTTGCATAAGAGAAGTGTTGTATGAACTTGCTTCAGAGCCTACAAAAGAAGATAGTGTTTCCCACCTGCTGTAATTTTGAAATAGTGGCCCTTTCAGGGCCATAAAACAAACAAACAAACAAACACACACACACACACACACACACACACAAAACCAACAAAACAAAACCAAAACAAAATAAAACAAAACACCTCTAGAAACAGTTATGGGGTTTGGGTTTTGCGTGGGTTTTTTCCAAGCACCAATGCCCCAGAGAACAGATAAAGCAGGATTTCTTGCATCGCACCTCTGACCTCTTCAGAGGAATGTGTTTTTCTTCTTTTCAACTACATCATCTTTCTTACTGTCCAGAAAGGCTGATATGCTGGTTAGCAGGTAAGATGAGATACTGAAATGGTGTCAAAACTCCTATGTTCCATTTTACATAGCTTCTGTCTGGGATTAACCATCCTTCAGGGATAGCTCTTTCACGAGAGTATTTTCAAATCTATGATATTGGGAAATGTGAACTAACACAGCACAGAGGTTGAGAGGAGATTTAAAGCTGAAAATGAAGTGCCACTGCAAGTCTGGATCAGTACCATTCACTGTCTTTTCTTTCAGATTTTTTCTCCACCTGACATGGCTTCTGCAGAATGATAAGTATGATGGCTGATCAGAACAGGTTAAACAGGAAGCCTTTTTTTCCTACTTGGAATACTGTTTAATGAGGAGGGAACTGTCAAAGGAACTGGTTCTTCTAGTCCTACATCAAAAGTCTGGGATTCAAGATTAAGGTTTGTATGTGTCATTCATTCCCATCTCATCTTCCAGATAGGCCTATACAGGTGACTGCTGGATTCATGTCAGCAAAGTCCTTCCTGCCCTAGACAGTCTTGATCCCAAGTCAGATCTGCTTCTCTATCCAGACACTTACTCTGTGCCTGTAGTAAAAATTTACATCCCTCCTGTGCTACCTGGCCTCCTGCACTAGGGAGACATCTTCCTGTCTTGTCTCGTACTAGCTCAGAATATCCCTCATAATGAAAAACAAACCAGCATGGGCTCATCCTTTCTTTGAAGGATATTGAAGGGGAAGTAGTGGACATGGGATACATTACAGAGAGGGACACTGAGAGTAGGGGATCAGGAAGTTTTAAGAGACTTCAGAAGGCAGGATCCCACCTTGTTCCTCAAACAGCCTTCAGACTGTTACCAGACATTGCACTGGGACTGCAGACCCTCTACTCTACCTTTCTTCTCAGCACCTATGAGGAAGTGGTCTTGTCCTCCATTTTTCACACAAGTACCTATGACAGTAAGAATATAAAAAAGTTTAAGTATTTCATAGTGTTCCACCTACTGATAAAACTCCTCTGTTTCTTCAGGCATGTTTCAAACTATCAGAACTAGTCCTATCAGTGCTTATGGGAATGTTACATACTCAAGAAAAACTGCTGGTAGAATATCTGTTCACTAAAAATCAGTTCTGTGTTTTGTGATACTGCTGTCAAAAATTTTACCCACTGCTCAGAACTAAATGTTATTTTCCCTGTAGTTTTGAATCAGATGCACAAAACCCAGTATATTCCTTAATGAGAAATTGAAGGAGTTAGAAACTTTTCAGTTAAGTCTTGTGGGTTTTTTTGTTTGTTTTTTTTTGTTTGTTTGTTTGTTTGTTTTTTTGTTTTTGTTTTTTTTTGTTTGTTTTGTTTTTTGTTGTGTTTTTTTTTGTTGTTGTTGTTGTTGGGGTTTTTTTGTGGTTTGTTGTTGTTGTTGTTTTTTACCATAGGAAAATTCAGGTTGCTCAGTCTAGATCCTTTATCGGAATAAATCTGCTTCAACAAAACTCAGCTCCAGAGTATTTCACGGTTAGGACATTTTTATGTATTTTGTTGTTGACTATTTTGCCAGTTTTCATTCTTTGCACTTTGTATTAGAATTACATGCTAAATGCCAAAGTCATATTTTTGATGAGATAGAAAGCATGATTTCTAGCTAGTTTTCATCAAACCTTTAGGCAGTCTTTGAAATTTAATAAATTCAATTTCACTTTGAGAAAGGGAACAGAAATGTAAGTGCTGCAAGATAGATAAGCTTCTTTTAACTAGAATCTTACTTTCTTTTTATTATGATGATTTTGTATATTTTTGTAGGTACAAAGAATATTAAATAACATACAGCATCTGATCATTATCTGAACACAGCATTAGAACAAACCTCTTCTTACTGCATATTTTAGCATTTTTTCTTTTACTTTGTATTTCCATTTCAAAGGATACTTCCATTTAAATCATATTAACATGTATTAATAACTTTTTATCCTTACTGATTCAGCTCCTGTATTGAGTGTTCAGCAGAAGCAGCCCAACTCTTATTTCATTCTCTATCAATAACATTTTAAATCTCCTGTCACAGACAGTTTATGTTTTTATTGGTACTTCTCTTATCAGGATTTACTTTAATATAAAATTAATTGGAAAAGAAAATTGCATGCTCCTGCTTCATTAGGAAGATTAGTATTTTTAAAAATGATAATTTGGGGTTCAAGTGGAGAAACTCCTCCTGATCTAAATTAAGTGATCAAGGAAGTAGCTTATTGTCACATACTCTGAATGTATGTTCAATCACTCATATAGCCAGATTGTACCCTCTCCAGTGTTAATAATCCAACATGTCTGTTATGATTTAATACCTGAGATAAGCCAAAGGAGAGCCATAATCACCAGAATTAATAAAAATAATAAGAAAGATGACTCTAGTGTTTAAACTTAGATGCATTAAATCACACGGTAAATTTAAAATAGCATGAAAAACTAAAGTACAGATTTTATTACTGAGAAATACGTGCTAGTTGTATTTCTAATTTTAATTTCTTTTTATTCTTTACACTGAGAACAAATAACCTTTTTTGATGACTCACACTTTTTTAAATGAAGTCTGACCTGTGTAACCCATTAATATGTTACAGGTACTGTCAACATGGAGTCTTTCACATGTCACAGGTGTGTAGTTCCTTGATGTATAATTCATACAAAGATGGAATAAGTTGAAATCCCAAATATCTCCAGGAATATTGAAGTATTGGAGGAAATTCTAGTTCTGTTTGCTTCTAGAGCGTTAGGCAAATCTAGAAGAGAAACAGAGACATAAGACAGTTGGATTTTCCTAGCTTCTCAGCAGCTTTATTGAAGATTTATTTTCATATGCAGATATAATAACTGTTCTGCATGAGAGACATTATTTCCCAGTGTTAATGCACTGCTGGAATATATTCTTTTCTTTTATGGCATAGCAATTTCAGGACTTTCTTGATATGTGGGGTTATCATCACATTTCTGCAGAGACTACAATGGTAGAGACCATGCATCATAATTGCTATAAAAGTAAACACTAACCTTTGAAAAGTCTTTAAAGTTTTTTATAAAAAATGTTATCATTTAAAATAAAGAGTATTAGAAAAGCTAGCAGGTGAGTATAAGCAAGCGCATCATTACCACCAAAGAATCAATAACTAATCCATAAACTCACAGGATACTCTTGTATGTTGTGTTTGTGTCCCAGCATGCACTTAAGTCTCCTATTTTGAGATAGGAATATAATGGTGAATTAAATATCTTCTGCTACTGCCAAAATGTCAGATGTCAGCTCAGAGATGAGAGGACTGGTATTTGCTCTTTAGCCTGACAGAAATATTACTGTCAAAGAATGGAGACTAGATGTAAAAGGCCCAATTTGCATTTTTGTTGAAACAAGGACTGTGCTAGAACAAAAAAATCAGTATCATGTCACTAACACAGAGAGACCGTGGTTATGCTTTAGGCAGAAGGAAGGTACTTAGCACAGTTTAGACCTGTACAAAAGGAGTGTGAGGTCAAAACAACTGGGCACTCTTTGGGCACTTGTAAAGTCAAAAGTGATGTTGAGAAGCCTGAAAAACAAAAAGTCTGTTCTGAGTTCCAGACAATTAAAAAAAATAAGAAAAAAAATAAAGAAAAAAATAAAGAGGGAAAATGATATGCACATCTTAGAATGCATTCATTCAATTCCATTAAGCAATCTGCTATCATTGCAAAGAAAAAAATAAGTACAAGTCTAGACCTCATTGTTCATTAATCTGATGAAAAACAGGCCCTTAATGTTTAAATTTCTGCTACTTCAACACTGATTAAAGACAGAGATCTTCTGAATGACTAGGAACAAATCACAGGAGCAAATAGCTATTATTCAGCTTGGTTTGCCTAATCTACAGCTCATGTTTAATAAAACTGCTATATCTGGCCAAAATTCTGCAAAAATAAGACCTAAGGATTTGCATGCATTCTGCAGTTAAAAACAAACAAACAAAACAAAAACAAAAACAAACCAACCAACAACAACTTTAATTTCCATTCAGCTACTCTGTAATATATTCTCTGAGTTGTGAGGGACAAGTTTTAAAGATAATGACCTGTATGGAGGAAAAGGGTCTAATGGAATAGTGCTTCTTTCTGCAAAACAATGCATTAATAAACTTCAGATAATGTGGTACAGTAAATGTATTCTCTTATGATTTGTCTTCTTAACACAAACTGAATCAAATGACATTTTGGTCAGTCTTTTTTTTATTACATAATGTAGTTACAAAGAGGTAATCTGAAAAGCTAATTTGGTGTTTGTGGCATTCTTGGCCAGAAAACTGAAACACAAAATGATTTTGTCATTGATATAATAAGCACGATTCAGTAAAATTATTGACCTTTCATAAGGTTATTACTGATTTTCTCCCACATACATGTCAGATGTGAACTTCAGTGTCTTTTTTTTAAGCTATATTAATATTTGTTCGGGTACTTTTGGTGAGGGAGGTGTCAGGTAGCAGTTACAACAGCTCTGAGGATAAACCCATGTGGTGCCTGGCATTTAGTTACAGTCCATCCCTGCCACCCATTTCTTAGTCCAACAATACTACCAAGGCAGGGAAAGCAGCTTCCTTTGCTTGGGAGTTGACTTAAACATAAGAACCCTTGGAGGAAATGGATGTAAGATGAAGGGTTCAAATCCTCCCATTGTACAGAAATCTTTCGGGAGGACTTTCAACCCAAAGACAAATCATGCGGTTTTCCATTTCCCCTTCTTATCCCAGAGAGGTCAATTCTTATCAAGGTTGAGTAAAAGCTCTTCTTTCGGACAGGGAAGAAAAAAAAAAAAAAAAAAAAGAAGAAAAAAAAAAAGAAAAAGAAAAGAAAAAGAAAAAAAAAAAAAAGAAAAAGAAAAAAAGAAAAAAAAAAAAAAAAAAAAAAAAAAAAAAAAGGCTAAATGAGTCTGAAGACCAGCAGAATCCCTATGAGTTTTAGTTTGGGCAAAATTGAGTAAGTTCCATAGCAGATAAATGTGATTCTTCTTGTTCAAGCACTGTTCATTGTATGGAATGGCTCTAAGACAAGAAATCTTTTGTTAAAAGCTTGCTGCTTTCAGTTAAAGAGAGAGGATTTGAACTATGACCACCCTTTGTCTGGTGATTTCTCCAAGCACAATCTGATGAGTAAAGTGGGACTGAATGCAGGAAGATAGGCTTTTCTCCTAACTGACTTGAGCTCAGGAGTTTTGAGGATCCTGCTTGGAGGCATACCCAGTGATGTACAGACAGAAAATTTCAGCATACTGTAATCAGCTGGGATGGGTGGATATTAGGTGTAAGATAATCATGAAGTCACTGGGTAGTTGAAAGGCTGAAGACATTTGGGCTCTTTGGAAAGACTGGGCAGGGGGATGGACAGAAACATATGTCACAGGGATTTACTCTAGGAGAAGGCAGAAGTTCTGAAGATGTAAATTTTACACAAAAGTACCTGAACCTCTATTCTTTGATCTTCCATTTATATTAGTGGTTCCCATGCAAGGCTTCAATCTCAAAACACTTGGAACTTGTTTCAGGAAGAGGACCAAAAAGTGAGATGGCAGAAATTCTTCATGTTCATACCTAATGTCTGAAGCCAGTGGAAAGATCCATGGAGCAGGAATAAAACATTGGTAAGGGCTTTTGAAAATTGCACCAAAGCTGTTTACAAAAAGACATAAGAGATAAACCCCATAAAACTGCTGTGTTTAGTGAATTTCAAATAGAGAACATTCACAAAAGGAAAGAGGATAGGGTGCTATATTTTGAGGAGTTTGTTTTTCTTTTAAAGACAAACTTGCTGCAGAAGTTCAGATCAAAATAAGCATGTGCCATTCAGCAAATAACATAGGGTTGAAGACAACCTACAGTCTGAAATTAGTTTGAAGGATGTTTTCACAGATAGAAAATAACTGCTGCTTTACTTTCTCAAGCATCTCAAAAGATCTGTTCAGATTAAGTAGATTAACCTGCACTGTAACTGACCGTATCATTAAAGTAGATTCCAAATTAATATGAATGAACAAGAAATGGTGAACTCATTTTAGAAACATTTCCCAAGTCATTATCTTTCTTCTTCACGCATGAATCTAGAGAGCTAGATTGACAAAGCATTGACATTATCATTGATTTACCATTGAAACATGTATTATCTACTGCTAAGTGCTGACACTGAAAAATCCACTTGCATGAAACCTAGTTGCCATCAGAAACAGCTATATAATGGAAAGGAATTTGGGAAAGTATGTGTTTCAGTTTTAAGATACTGACTTTAAAATATTTGTTTGCTTTATAGTAACTATAAGCAGGTCTGTGACTTAAATTATTCAAAAAATTTGGATTTTCCAAACATGTGTCAATAATCTTCTCTCCTCCAGCACCAGCTGCAGAACTTGAGACAGAGTACTACATTCAGAGAGATGAAGATAAGCAAAAATGGCTGGGAAGGGTTAATTGTGCTGTTTAAGCCAGAACATAGTATACCCAAACTTCTCCTCCTACTTCATGTCCCACAGTGGTTTATTCAGAACAAGGAAATAGTCTTTCTCAATTGTACTAGTATTCAGAGAAAGTATATTTATCAGAGCCTGGGTAAACTTTTAAATGACACATTTTAAAATTTAAAATCTTATATTTAAAATTTTAATCTTATAAATTTTAATCTTTAATCTTTTCTGATATAACCTATGCACTCTTCTGACAACAACATACAATGCTGTAACATTTGCTTAAGTTGAGCATATCTGACTTTAATATCCTACATGAAATAAAGTGACAGAGTTCCCTGAATTGGTCACTATAGTGACACAACTACCTGAAAGCTCTCGTATTGAAGGGAGGAACACACTCTGTGTGTGGTTAACTGCTTTCATACACAGAAAACACCATAAAGCTTGTAAAGCTAAATTATCAACAGCAGTATTAGAAATATGCCATCATCAATGTACTTCAAAAAATTGAAGCCAAAGTTCCAGCATGCTATAATCTAGCAGATTAGATAAAAAACTATAGCAAACAGAGGTATTCAAGTTTAAAAATGGGCCCTAGAGGTCAGCCTAGAAGACAGATTCTGCTGTTTGAACCCTGCACTGCAGATCAAGACACAAATATGACTTTAAATTTTAGGACAGTAATGAAGACAGAAGGACCAGCATGAGTCAATTTGTACAGATATTGATGCAAACAGGTTACCCTAAGGTTTGACTGGGCTCATGAGTAAACACAAAGTAAGATTTATTCAACAGAGCAGGATCAATTGCTGGACTTCTAACTGCTGGACTGGAAGCTGCAGGTTATTACTTTGCCACCTTGTTTAGACCAGCCTCATTCAGGTCTAACAGCTATATTGAGAGATATCACACTTTGCTCTGGAGATGTGACATGTGCAGCAGCCTTGTGACTTCTACAAGCTGCACCCAAAGTTCAACACCACCACTCCAGGGTTTAATCTCTTGATTTCCCAGAATTTGCAGAGAATATTCAATAAACTAGCCCAGAAAAAGAAGATTTAGGATTTAAACTCATGAATTTTTCTTTTCCTGAGAGGAGACAATCTCTTCCCTCTTTGATGGGAGAAATAAATATTAAGTTTATTAATATAAGCCTATAAGCAAGCTAAAGAAAGGCTATGCTATGTTGCTAATGCAGTTGAAGGTCTATAATGTGAGCTCTGGATCCAACTAAGGAAAAGAAACCAAAAACAAAAGCAACAAATCCTCCAAAATGTTTATTTTAGCATTCAAAACCTGTCCCAGTGTTGATGGTCAGTATATGTCCAGATAAAATATTAATCATAAAAAAGCTGGGATTGTATCCTGTATTCATACATTCAATCAAGTCTTCAGATCAATACAGGAAACTTCCTGAAATTTGGAATCATGCCCGAATTTATTATTTGTAAATTAATCCACTTAAGGATTTACATCATTTAACTGCAAAAAAAATTATTAGAGACTACAGTCTACCATCCTATGCAGCATTAGAATTAGAATTGCAGATAATTTTATAAAGAATGAAAGGGATTATGGCCTACCAATATCAGCAAATAAAGTTAATGCTTTACAAATCAAACTCCTGCTTCAAGCAGTCCTCAAGTAACTAGATAAGAAGTCTTTATGAATACTGTATGCAGTTCCAGGAGGGTTTTCTTTCTTGTGAGGAAATTTTACTAAAATTCAGGGCTGGGGAAGGTGGAGAGGACAGAGAGGAAGGAATTAGTATAACCAACTCACAAAGTGCAAGCTATATGCTTTGACTAGACATTTTGGTGTTCCAAAAAGGCCCCATTTGCAGGAATAAAAGTTCCTTTTCTTCTTCTGAGGAAAAATGCAGAATGCTTAAATTTATGCCCTGAGACACTCTAGGGAAACAGCTTAAGTGGGACATTATCTTCATCATGGGAGACTCTGGCAAGCTCTGAGAAGGTAGTTCCCAAGCTGCTTTCTGCCAATGCTGTTTTGAATTCTTTTCATTCATTACACAATATCTATGTTTATTCTGTCCTGATAACTTGCCTTCTGAGCAGCAGAATAGAGAGTGACCATTTTATTCCCAGTATGCTTTCCAGTGATAGTAATTAATTTTTCTAGCCCAAAAGGTAGCTTTCACTCTTATCACAGTCAAAACTGTAATTTGTGCACCCAGACAACTCTTGTTAGTCCAGTACTGATGGTACTAGATTACACTGAATTGTACCTTGATTATACTGAATTGTCTCTAAAATTTTAACTGATATTTTCTTTTAACTTCACCGATTCTTTCACGAGGAGGACAATTTTCTTAGAGTTTAGGTGATCATCTTGCAATATAATTTCTCAGTGTAAGAAAAAAGCAACAAATTTATTAATTTTTACAAGGATTGGATCACCTGTGTTTGGTATGCAGAGTCATATAAATCTATCATTTTTATTACTATATCTGAAACTGATTATAAGTGAAAATCATGCATCAAGAAGGATTTAATATTATCTGTAATTCTCAGAAATCATATCTGCTCTAAACTGATGTTAAACTTCAATGGTTACATTGAGAAAAGTGCTGATCACCACTTGGTCTGAAGGTGAGAAGGAAAACTGAAGCCACTTGTTTAAAAGGTCATAATTTTTCATGTGGTTCCTTAGAAGTAAAAGAAGAAATAATTGAGAAATGTACCTGAGAAGTAGAAAATAACCTCTTTACATTGCAACACTGCAACTCTCCTGCAATGGAGCTAGCTCCTACTAGGACCAAAACCTTTAATCTTTTTTACATCATTCCAGCATAGTAAAGAATAGGCTGAATTGCAGTACCAGTGACAACTGACACTGCAAATACTTTATTCTAGTTGTCAGCCGATTCAATTGAAGCCCTTCTTTCATTGGTCATGTTTCCAGACATTTTTATTTTTGGAAGTATCTAGTTTTAATGGCATATAAAGAAAACTTAAGAAATACCTAATAAAGAGAACACTCCAAAAGTAAGAACTAGTGTCTGAACTTGAAGACAGGAGAGAAAGAGAAACCAGTGAACAGAGAAAAATAATCCAGGGACTGAACACAAGGTCTTTGTCTTGTTTTATAGGAGGAAATAAAATCACCAAATTAATAACTCCATAGTCTGCATCAGACCAGATGGGGATGGAATTTGATTTAACAACCCCACAAATGTGGACAAATATCTAATCTCCTCTTGCTCCTAGCTGTGTGGAAAAACTATTACCAGACGTTTAAGTGCTTTATAAAGTAAGCAAGTATTTTTGCTTTTTATAGAGAAGGGAAAAGCAAAGCAAGTGGCTTAAGAAGATTTGTATGCAATCATAAAAAAACAGCTAGACTTTGGGGATTCTGGGAGAAGGTCAGATGAGGAGAGAAGAGCAGTTGTTTAAAACTGAACAGAGAAGAGCAGAGTTGATACTAGAAGGCATGTGCCAGAAGTCTATGAGAAGTTAGAACCCATGGTAAACTCTTGATTAGTCTGGGATATAAGCCCTTTGTTCCTTGATTTAGATGTTCAAGAATATCTTGGGTTCAGAGATCGGGCAAACAGAATGCCTAGGTATTATAGGAGCATTTCCATTTAAACAGGGCCAGGTGGGAACTGTGACTGAATTCTATTAAATGAAAATATCTCTGAAATCTGTGTATATTTTTGGTTTGTTAAAACCCATACAGTTCAACTATCTTAAAGGTGCCACTTGCAGAAATATTGCCAAGGAAACTGAAGTCTTCAGTGACCAGGCCTCATAAGATTCCTAGTTGGATTTACTCCAAATGTGTTTTAACAAGGGTTTCTACAACTTTGTGGAAATTTGATTGCTTCCTATCATTCCACATACTTAAAGCTCATATAATTTCAACACCCAATAGTTCTTACATCATCTTTATACCAAATTGTAAATAATAAATTAATGTTGACAGGTTGACAATTATGAGAGGTAGTCAAAAGTGCCTGAAAAAATTGTAGGTCTTCATGATGACCTGTAACAATCTAACTAAAATGAATGCTAGAGAAAACTAAATTTATGACTATATTTTCATCTAAAATTTACTCTGAAGAAGCAATAAACTGACAGTTTCTTCCAGTGTCAGATGGTATTGCTTCTCCTTCTTGTACAAAATTTGAAACAAGGTATTAAGTGCAGTCAAACACAATTTAATACACAATAATCCAGAAGTAAATTTAACTTTTGTTCAAATAACATTTCTGCAATAAACTTCAGTTTTCTATATTTGCACAGGAAAAAATGTCCTCTCTCTGTGTTGCTGTGGTTCTAGGCATTTTTAATACTTCACTGGGTTTTCATAGGGCCATTCATTTAGTTGCTTATGTGTTAAAAACAACAACAACAACAACAACAACAACAACAACAACAACAACAAAAAACCAAAAAAAACCCCCACAAAACAAAAAAAAAAAACCTGACAGGCAGAAGCTCTTTAGACTGGCCTACCATTATTTGAAGTCCATTGATCCATTGATCTCAGAGTTACTTCTGATTTATGCTAGCTTAAGTCAGTGAAGAACCAGTCTTCCTAAGTTTGTTGCAAGTGTATATATTTTCAGTAAGTTCAATAAATCTCTGTTATTGAAGAAGAGAGTTGCTGGATCATATAAGTAAGCAAGATCTTATTACCAATTATAGAAAGAATTGAAATGTACTGTTTTAATTTTTTGATTATTTCTCTTGATGAAGTAAGCAAATTATATTGATAGGCAATTATCTCTAATTAAGTAGCTCAGTTTTATCTTAAACACTTACTTATTGGAAAACACATCAAAAATTTAATGTGATCTCCACTGAAAAGAAAAATTCTGAAGCAAAATTACCAAACAAACATAAACATAATGCCTTGTGATAATACCTCCTTTTCAATCTGAAAAGTGTTATGAAGTCAATTCTCAAATGAAATCTGGTAGGTCTTGTCTCATTAAGATGACCCCTTGTTCCATCAGGCATTTTTAACCTGAATATTTGTCAGTTTAGTTAAAACACATACACATTTGCTACATCAGTGCTATACAGCCACTCTGTAGTTATATTTAAGGGTTTTACAATTGTTAGTGCAGGTGAGGAAGTGGAAACTTTTCAGAACTCAAGCAACAGTAAAAATTATGGAGATTGTGATTGCATGTGGCCAACAATGGCATGTTCTCAAAGGTCTGAGTTTGCTCTAAGTGTGTGGACACAGTAAAACTCCTGTATATTGTGAGTACAAGCCAGGATTACAGTCAAGCTCTTCCTGGAAGGGATTCTGTTGCAGTCAATATGTGGTGGTCAACGTGGTCACTGCACTTAAGGTGCTTCATTAAAATCATCAGAAGATTTCAAGCATCAGCACCTTGTTATTCAAAAGTCTCCCAGACCTTTTCTCTGTATCTTCTAAGAGCAGCTCCACACAGCTCGGGCTCCCTCCTTCCTATCCCTATCACAGCCACCTAACCCTGTCTGTCCTACATACAGTATCTTACCTTTTCTGTCCCTTTGCACAACCTCCTGTCCCTAGGTCTTCTCAGCACAGCCAGCAGACTCCAACTGATTCCTTCCCAGCTAACTCACTCTTTATCACACCCATGGCTGTGAGGGCAAGGCTGTTTCCAAGCTTAGATAATTAACACAGCTGTAACATGCCAAGGGTAAGACTGCCTTCAGCAGCAATCTCTTTTTGTCTCCCCACAGGATTCCACGTCTCCAACTGGCATTGCTGTTCAGCAACAGAATGCCATCACTTGCCCATGAGCTTGGACCCACACTGAATATTTGATAAGCTAGGAAAATTTTACTTCTTTCTGACAATACTTTGTCATTGCCCATTAAACATGCTCCATTGCCACCACCCAGACCAAAGCAGTGTGCTGGGTTTGGCTGGGATAGAGTTAGTTTTCTTTATAGTAGCCATCATGGGATTATGCTTTAAATTTTTTTATGAAAAGTGTTTTAGCTATTGTCAAGCAGGGCTTACACAGCACCAAGGCCTTTTCTGCTCCTCACCTCACCCTCCAGTATGAGGGCTGGGGTGTGCAAGAAGTCAGAAGACACATCCAGGGACAGAGACCCCCACTTGACCGCGGAGAATTCACCTTCCACACAGCATCATGCTCCACAAAAAAGCTGAGGAAATAAGGAGGAGCCTTTGGAGTGATGACATTTGTGTTCCCAAGTCACTATTACATGTGACAGAGATGTGCTTTACTGGGGGTGGCTGAACACCTACGTGCCCAAGGGAAGTGGTGAACAAATTCCTTGTTGTTTTGCTTTGCTTGCACGCACAGCTTTTATTTTTCTATCAAACTGTCTTTATCTCAACACATGAGTTTTCTCCCTTTTGCTCTTCAGACGCTCATCATCTCACCAGGTCTTTTTTGGCTGAGGAAAATCAGTGGTGAAAGAAGTAGCTGGAAATTCTAACAAATAAAAAGGAGTCTGCAAGTGATCTCCACCTCCTGACTAGGGGCAGGTGACCATCTCCAGTCAGCACACAGACTAGAGGGTGTCATCACAAGCTACCTAGCCCTCCCACTGAAGGTATCTGTGTTATCTTCTGAAGATCTGAATCAAAGGAAATTTGGAAAACAAAAGAGCTTTCCAGTGTGGGGCCTGGCAGAACAGACAAATAAGACAGCTGAGTCTGCATTATTCTCCTTCAGGTATTTCGTTCTGATCTTTGGATTTTGCTCTTTGGGGAGTGGGAATGGGGGAATGTCATGATAGTATTTCATAAAGCACATGGTATTGGAGATTTTTAACAAGTTTTTGGGTATATAGCCCAAAGTCTGAATAAATATTCTGGAACTGGACACTAAAAGGAAAGTGTTCTTATTTTAGTTTACAGCTGAAATAGAAACATTTATTTATTGCTGCAGGGAATTCTTTCTCAGTTACCTGAAGAACCAAAGCAGAATGTGTTTGCGGCTTTAACCTTTCTTAGTAACACACCAAAGATGCTTGAATTTGACACCTACACCATCCTGCTACTGTCAATAGGATGCATGGAACCTGAGGCACTCTTGGCCCAAAAAGGCAAGCAGGGGATTAATAATCTGCTACCAATATAAACCGGTGCGTAATCATCCCAGTGAGACTTGTGTTTCAGACTCCTCAACAACTCTGTTGCCCTGCTGTGGATACACATCAGCATTTCATTGTCCTTCTTGCTGTGGGGAGCCCAAAACTGGACCCAGGATTTTAAATGTGGCCTCACCAGTGCCCATCACAGGAGGACAATCCCTGCCCTGCTCCTGCTGGCCACATCATTGCTGATCCAGGCCAGGATGCCCTTGGCCTTCTTGGCCACCTGGGCACAGCCTGGCTCATGCTCAGTCCCTGTCACCAGCACTCCCAGGTCCTTTTCTGCTGGGCAGCTTTCCAGCCACTCTACCCCAACCCATGGCAGGCCATCCAGACAGTTTTTAACCCAGTTAACTGCACATGGATCCAAGCTGGTATCTGCAGGTGAAGGCTGTGGGAAATGTTGTCAAAGTCTACTACTGTCCAGGTAGAGCAACATCAACAGCCTCATCCACTAAGAGGGACACTTCTGTTATAGAAAGAAATCAGGTTGGTCAGGCAGGGCCTGCCTCTTACAAACCAGGGCTGTCTGTGCCTAATCACCTGCATTTCCTGCATGTACCATGCCATCACCCTCAAGATAATCTGCCCCATAACCTTCCTCAGCACTGAAGTAAGCACTGCAGTAGCACTGCAGTGTCCCAGATCTGCCATCCAGCCCTTCTTGCAGATTGGCATCACGTTTGTGAAACTCCAGTTGAGGCCTCCAGTGCTGATAAAATGTGGCTTGGTGAGCATTTTCATCATCTCCTTCAGTACCCTTGGGTGGATCTCATCCAGGTCTGCAACTTGGCGTTTGTGTGAGGTCTAGCATCACTGACCTTTTTCCTTTGGATTATAGAGGTTTATTTCTGCTCCCCTTTCCTGTCTTCCAGCTCAGGAGTCTGGGTACCTTGAGGACAACTGCTCTTATTATTAAAGACTGAGGTAAAGAAAGCATTAAGTACCTCAGCTTTTTCTTCATTCTCTGTCACTGTGTTTCCCTTTGCATCAGTAAATGAATCTCCTAAGGAGATTCTACTTAGGCCTTGATTTGTTGCCAATGTATTTATAGAAACATTTGTTATTCTTTACAGTAGTAGCCACTTCTAGCTGACCTTTGGCCCCTCATCTTCTCCTTGCATAACCTCATTACATCTTTGTAGTCCTTTGGAGGTGTCTACCCCTTCTTCTAAAGGGCATAATCTCTATTTTTTCCCCCTCTGAGTTCCAACCAAGGCTCTTTATTCAGCCAGGCCAGCCTTCTTCCCCAGTGTCTCATCGTTTGGCACATTAGAACACCTTCCTGTTCCTTTAGGATTTCCTTCTTGAAGAATGTCCAACCTTCCTGGACTCATTTAGCCTTCAGGACTGCTCTCCAAGAGACTCCGTTAACAAGGTTCCTAAACAGGTTAAAGTCTGTCCTCTGGAAACCAAGGAGGCAGTGGCAGCCTTAGAAGAAGCAGTGCTGCTGCAGTTAACCTCACACTGTGACAGACTGAGACCAGCCCCAGGGACACGCTCACCAGAAGCTCTGCGTCTCCAGCCTTCGCTCAGATAGCAAAGTTATCAATTTCTGCTGAGAATAAAAAATAGGAGGGATGAGCTTAAAGCTGCCTCATTAAAAATGAAAGATTGAAAAGAGTAGTCAAGTATTTCAGCTACACAAACTCCTTCTGAGTCCAGAATATTCTAGGAACTTTGAAGTAATTCTAAAGGTCTGCAATACCAACTTTTCTCAGGATAATATGAGAGGCAGAGTTTTTTTGTCATAACAAAATTGGGGAGTCTGAAGCACTTGGCAAGTTAAATTTTCACCAGAAAGGGTTGAAACCTGAGCCCTTCAGGTGATACTAAGGCACAGATTAGAGGTACATGTTTGATTAGGGTGAGATTGCTCTATTCTTTCTGGATCATATCTCACCACAGGCCTGAGAAACTGGTAGTCTTGCCTAGATCAGATAACTAGAAAATAGACCTGAAGCCCTGAGGTGGAGAGGAGAGAAGTCTTGTGGCCTCTGTTGGGATTCAGATGTTCTGTGGTTTTAGGTGAATGCCTCCACATGGACTACCCAAAGGCCAAGGACCCAAAAAATTCCACTGTGCCAAGATGGCTTCTGGAAGCCTTTTGGAGCAACTAGCCCCAAACTGTGACATGTCTCCAGCACTGCACAGGGCAGAGCATCTTAAAGAAATGGGAAAAAAGGTAAGGAGCATTTGAAATGGAAATAGCTTGTATTAGTATACCTACTAGCTTCTCTTTGGTTCATAGAGAATGAAGAACATTTGGTTCCATTGATAAGCAGAATATTAAAAAAATCCTAAGCTTGCAATAGCATAAAGTTCTACAGCTTTTACTATCAGAGTGTCAGGCAGCTCTGTGTTAAGGGCTGGAACAACGAAATGGTTTTGTATGTTTACAAGTGAGCTTCCCTCACAAGATAGGTCAACATAAACAGGTTCTATACTCTGGTAGGTATGTATGTATGCACTAAAGTGCACTATGCTTTAAACTTCGACCATGTGGTCTCAAAATACCAGTTTAGAAGAATTTAATGTGAAAGAAACTTGGTGTTGCAAAATGAAAGTCATGTCTTTTTAAAGGAGAGTAGAATGAATAAAAGGGAGGTTGAGTTCAGTGGTAGATTATATTTTCGTGATTATTAGGTCCTGTTCTAGAAGATAATAAGTTTTAACTATTGTACAACACCATTTCCTTGCTTCATCATTTAAACACAAAGCAGATAGAATTGTTTGTAGCATACCCTGCTCATATTTCATGAGAGATTACGTCAGCTGTTATCTCCACTTTCAGAAAAGGGATTAAGTACTGCATCAGGTCTGGGTAATAAGTTTCATCGTGGTTTGTCCAGCTCGATGTGGTGCCTGAAGGCTGAAAGCAGCAGGTCCTGCCTGTCAGCCACTGGACTTGAGCTACCAATAACTCCACTTTAGCACTGGTTCTCTTCTGCCCCTCCAAGGACTTCTCTAAATGTTTCTTGTTAAAATGCTCTTTCTGAGGCAATCGATATATTATGAAGGTGTTTATATATTATGAAATTTGCTGATTTTGTAGATCACATATTTATAAACCACAGTGATTTAAATCAGAAAAAGGATGAGTTTTGCTTTCTATTCTTTTTTTAATCAGGTAAGTACCTTTGTGTAATAAAAGTGGGGAACTAAGGGAAGAGCAATGATGATGGCTTTTTTTTTAAACTGAGGTTATAGCTTTCTTTTTTACTGTTACTTTTCCCTATGGCATCAAGGTCATGTGGGACAGTCAGGAAAACTTTTTTAGTACACACTCTATTTATTCCCATGCAAAATAAACCTTTTTTTTTCCCCTTTTTTTTTCCATAAAGCCATTTGAAGGTACTTGCTAACAAGTATATTTCTTGCTTATTTGATGTCTCCTTATTCAGAAGCTGACCTGTTTCTGGCTGCCCTAAAGGCCTGTATCTCTATTCCTCCACACAGACAGTCCTTCTGAAGCTGCACCCCAGCTCAACACACAGAGAATCCTGATAGGATCCTAAGTGGGGATGACAAAGGTTTTGAAAATCAAAGTGCTGGAGTTTTATTGATGATGAAACCTCAGTAAGTGAGATTTTTCAGGTGAAATGTTAAGCCTGGAGCTAGAAGTTGGAATAGGAGGAAGATGGTAGAGAAGACTGGAGGCACTCAGCATAGTGAGCATTAAACATCTTCCACTTGACCATGGTCCATTTAAGAACCAATCAATCTGCACCTAAGCCATTTCAATTACCTGAAAAGAGAACAAAAAAAAGCAGTTAGTTGCCTACTTTTTATATTTTCGTACCAAAAATCTATATGTTGTCAAGGTGGATGAGAATATACCAGGAGTCTGTATCAGAATAAGGGTTATAGCATTTAGTTTGTAGTTCTGAGGCCAAGTGCATGACCAGTCTGGACAGCTGCATATTCTCCAAAGGGCAGCAGCCAAACTGTCTGCTAGGAAGAATCCCTGGCACACACTGTTTTCAGACTGGGTTTAGACAATGTCTGAGAAAACTGCAGCAGCCTTGGTGACTTTGCTATGGACAAATGACAAATGGGTGGTCCACCCCTTGTCCTACTCCTGTTTTATTTAGTATTATGACATACCTACTTACCTCTATATCTATTTGTGTACATAGATCTATACACATTGTGTACTGAGTATGTACCAGTCTTTATGCTGAAGTAGTAAATTAACATAATCCACTGCATTGCCTTCCCCTCCTGCTTGCAGGAGTCTCTCTGGTCGTTCAGTATCTTGTAGTTCTGCAACATGAGAGTGAAATGTCAGTTGCTGGAAGGTAGTAATGCAGTATACAAATTCATACAGGAATACTGAACATATGAAGTACAGAACAAGAGAGACCTCAACCCATTCAGGATTGTCAGATCTCCAGGTAAGAGAATGGTCCTCAAGGCACTGGGTGGTCCTTGTGCCTTTGCTCTGCAGCTTTGCAGAAAAAGAGAAAAATATAAAACTTAAAACATAATTAGCCACTGAGGTTGCTCTAAGTCCCTCCCCAAATATTTCTCCTTTGCAGTAATATGCTGTTGTCACTTCTGGGGAACCATCCAAGGTAATGTTCTATTTCCTTTGAAAATATGTCCTAAGTAGCAAAGTGAAAAACATCTTTTGCTTCAGGAGCAGTGGCAAGAACTGATTCTCTGTTAAATGCAAAGGCATTTTTTTCTGCCCTTCTAAAGAGTTAACAGAAATTTGCAAACATTACTAGCATATTTCTATTTCAGAAACTACAGAAATACATCTATGTCATCTGGGAGCTACTATTAATAATACTGACTCTTCCTACATAAGAGAAGTTTAAAATTTAAAATTACTACTATGTTTAGCTTCAGTATACATGACTGTAAGATGGATTGTTAAGCCTACAAAAGCTATATAGGAATATTATGAAACAAACCTAAACTAAATTAACTTGAACTGATGAACATGTGTCTGTGCCCTGTGTGCCACATACAACATTTCCTAGTAATAGGAGGAAACTCCCGTGGATATTTTGCATATGAGCTGTAAACAGAAATCCCATATGAGCCTGTTTTGGGGAGCTGAGGACTGGGCAGAGTCCTCCTTTTAGAAGGCTTTACTGTTTATGCAGCTGTACACATAAAACACCGCATTGAAAGACACCAATGAGAAAAAGCCAAGGCTGGCTGCTCCTATCTTTTCTATCTTTTACCCCAGCAAAGGCAAGAAAATAAAGCATCACCTCAGCCAAAAAGATCAGAATAATTAAACAGAGGGGCCAGTCACTCTGCATTCCAGATCAACATCTGGACATTGCTCTAACCATTATCAATAAAGCCCCAAGGTACTGTCAGCTCTGAGCTTTCTCTTGAGTGTCTTTCTCTGTGCTTAAAAGAACGGGATTATTTGGCAGCCAGAAAGGAAAAAAGTGTGAATGCTGCTGTGTCTTGGTACAAAAAGGCTTGTCTACAAAAAGGAAACAGGGACACAATCTGTTTTCCAGTGTTTATTTATATATTGGGTCAAACGATATTTAATACATGTGAAAAATATGGTCAACTCTAAACAATTTAGTGCAAAATGTCTCCAAAAAGGTATTTTATCTAAACGAGAATAATGTCACTTCCAGACAGTTTTTTCATGGAAAGAATGACATAGACTTTGTTTGCAAGAACATAATTTAGATTCATCACTTCAGGAGAGGATTGAGAGCTCTAAGTATTGAGCAGGAGTAGGTGCCTCCCTGATAAGCACAGTATCTAAGCTGTGAAAAGGCAGTTTTAGGTGAAGACTTGAGTATTCTATTGTCAATTTTCCTCATCTGCAACTCTCACTCAATTATCCATCCACACACACATGGTAGACCCTAACTGTGAAATTCAGACCCTGGATTTTGTTATGGAAGCCACAGCAAGTCCTAGCAGATATAAATCCTTGCAGGCCAGACCGTACAAGAAAGACATCACTTATTGAAAAAAGTCACAAATAGAAGGCAAGAAAGGCAGTAAGAACTCAGTGTGGGCAGCATATCACAGTAATTCATGTGAAGACAGACACACTGTTTGACAAGTTAATGTCCAAGATTAAGGGACAGAAGTATACACACTGAACGCCTCCTCCTTAAATTTGCTGTAGCCTTTACAACTGTGCAGAGTGGGTGTAAAATTAAACCCTTGTGTTAAGAACAAGGAAAATCCTACTACATATTATGTAGAATTATTACAATATATGATAGACCCATTTTTCTACTACATTAGTGATTTCAAAGATGTCAGGTTTGGGAAAAAAACTGAACAAGTTGAAAAGGATGTGAGAAAAAGAGTCCATAAGGGACATAAGGAAATATTAAGGATTACACACACAAAGTTTGTCTGTATCTTACATGGAAAAGAGTAGAGCCTTGCTTGAACCAAATGCAATATATTTATCCATAGCTCTCTTGATAGCAGACATGATTAAAGCTATGCTCAAGAAACCCTACAACCAATGTCCAGAGTGCGCCGATAGAAGTTGCAGCCAACTGCCTGTCAGAGGAAGCATAAATTTTATGGGAAGCTCCTGAGGCTGGTAAAAAATACCCCAGGGTTTCATTCCTCAGAAAAATAAAGAAGAAAGAATTCTTGCTTGGCAAGCCCTTTTTATGCCAAGGTCTCCCAGTCCTGCAGCTCTGCAGCTATTGCACTGTCTGCACAGTTTTTTTCTCCATTTAGGGATTAGCTGGACCAATTGTTGGATGCAGCCAAGCCTCAGAAATAGTGTGACATCTTCTGAGTGGCTGCAGATTGCAAAGTGGAAGCACCACCAGTAGTCACTAATCTTAAGGGACACGGCAGGAGAGAGAGCTCAGCTTCATTTTAACTAGGAATAAAAAGGTATGCTTAAACATATGAGAGTGAAGTATCTTTGCACATTTGGTAAAATGGGATTTAAAAACAAGGCATTTTATCAAAAACACAGGAATCTAAATCCCTCTGTGTGACTAGTACATATGCTGTACTTTTAACAGTAGAAATGGATGTCCCTGAGTACTCTGTGCAATATCTATGTGGCTGGAAAACTTTTGGCAGATTTTGTAACTAGCTGGCACGAGTAAAGGTAAGCAGAGAGGGTCATCATCCCTGGAAGATGCATATTGCCCAAGAGTAACTAACCCATAGTTTGTATGTACAGTCTAGACATAAGAGAAAAAAAAAAAGGAGTTACGCATGTTATAGTGCCTTTTTTTTTTTTTTTTACTGGCTAGATTAAAATTACCCAGAATCTAAGAAGAAGGTCAAATTATTCATATTCCTTAAGAAATCTATTATAGAAAAGCATAGACATGTCATCTCCCATGTACTTTTCTATTAAGCCTAACTGTAGGGCATGCTTTGGGGTCATTGGAATATAGTGCATTGCCAAACCAGGTCATTAAGGTCTTTCCAGCTAGCAGTGATAAATAGAGAAGAACAGAAATTTTCTACTGAGGAGGAAGCATAGACAATGGCTGTGGGGCCCAAATAAACCAGGGCTTGTGAAAGGCACGTTTTCTCCTTTCTGTGGCTCACCTTCCTGGTCCCTGAAGTAATGCTTAGGAAAATATCAACACTTGATTATGACAGAAAAATATATCAGTGGGTTCAAAAGTAGAAAGGTGTGAAACCACGGAGTGCTATCTAAACAAATAATGATTTTACTGAATGAAGCTGGAAGTGTTTGGAGAAGAGAATATTTATAAACACTGTCTTATGTTTCCATTCTCTGAAATTTCAGAAGTGTCATGAAGTTACTGTCATGAAGTTGTGCTGGCTTTGGCAGAAGCAGAGCTACTTTTTTTCACAGTGGATGGCATGGGGATGTGTTTGACATTTGTGTTGAACACGGGGTTGATTATGTGGAGATGGTTTTCTTCTTGCTGAGGACTTGCACAGACCCAAGGCCTTTTCCTCTTTTCTTACTGCCACACTGGCAGGGGAGATGGGAGTGCCTGGGAGGTTGGGAGGACACACAGCCAGGACAGGTGATCCCAAGTGACTGAAAGGATATTCCAGACCATGGGACATCATGCTCAGTATGTAAAGTGAGTGAAGAAGGAGGAAGGGGAGGAATATTTGGAGTGTTTCTCTTCCTGAGTGACCATCATGTGTGATGGGGCCCTGCTGTCCTGAAGGACACATGCCTGCCCATGGGAAGCAGTGAATTAATTCCTTGTTTTGCTTTGTTTATGTGTGGGGTTTCTGCTTTCTTTATTTTTAAACTCTGTGTATCTCAACCTGTGAGTTTTCCAGCTTTTACCTTTCTGATTGTCTCGCAGATCCTGCTGGTGGGGCAGTGAGTGAGCAGTAGTGTGGGACTTGGTGGCTGCCTGGGGTTAAACCACGACAAGTGTGATAGACTCCAATGGATAAATTTACTTTAAAGGATTCAATAACTGAATATTTGCATTTTCTCTGTTCAAACGGGTTTAAATTTGAAGCCTGCTAAATAGAATAAAGCTGATTAAGAGGAAAACCAGAGTACCTCACCTTCTCCCACCACTTTGAGTGTTAACAAGATGCATTTATAGGGGCAGCTAAGCCAATGGAGAGTAATTTAAGTGAAAAAATCTTTACATTAAGACTTTAATTCCAATAACATACCGTCTGTAAAGTTACAAATCAGGAAAGGGTTTGAGTGACAAATAAATACGCCACATATTCTGAAATGGGAACTAGTAACACTTAGCCATAAGATAAGAGCTTTTGATCAGAGCTTTTTCAAACAGCTTTGCAAAAAAATAAGCAAATACAGTTGTAAGTCTGAGCCATCATGTTCCAAGTCAGCTAAAAGGAAATGTGCATGGACAAACCCTAGCTTCACAGACTCTAAAAGGAAGTGCTGACCCAAGTTTAACTATAGTGATGTGAATAATACTACACTAATGTAGCATTACCATATGTATTATAATTCCACAGCCATAAATTTTCTTGAAGAAAACAGCTGCAGTACTGAAGTTTTAATCTTCTCAAAATTACAAGGTAGAAAAATTACTCAGGCCTCAGAATCCAAGTATCACAAAAGGAATGGTTATGAAGACAGCTATTATGGCAACTATTTGCTCTTTCTTTTTGCTAAAAAGATTTTTAATCCTCTAATTTGGTTTTGATGCCTTCTTGTAATAGGCCATTGGTATGTTTTTAAGTGTCCATCTATACTTTTCAAAACAACCACAAATTTTCTAAGGTCTGTGATAAAGAGAGAGGGGTTATGGAAAATACTGTTCCCAGCTCAGTTAATGAAAGATCTTCTGTTCAAAAGGAGGAAAAAATACCTGGCATCTGGACGAGATAGCAGAGTAAAAAAGGAAAAAAAAAAATACACTTCTGATTAATCTTCAAATATCCTAAGGAATGAGTGCAGTCAGTAATGTATACCAGGGTCATCGGATTGCCAAGTGAGGAATCTGTTACAAAGGTAGTATGTCTTCCTTCTGACTTGGATACCCAAATTTATTCTAATGTAACCAGTTCCAGAGAAACTCCTGTATCTCATTTTAGTGCAGGTGTGAGAAGGTACATCCTTGGGTCAAGAGGCCTGGGCATGCTTTCAGACCCACTAGGTTAAATATAGTCATAGCAAGGAGACTCCAAATGGGTTCTATAAGTTTCAACAATCAAAGATATCAACCTCTTTATCCATGTGTCTTCCTCCTACACATGCAGTGGTAGAGTTTCTCTTGTGATTTGGGACAACATATGGTATATCTGTCTGGAAAACATTATAGGGAAGGCTCACAGAACAGGAGAAACCTTCCAGCACTGTGCAGTCAATATTCTGGTCACCTCATGGAGCTCTGTAAAGAGAACTTACAGAAAGTGTATTTTCATTACCTTCCATTTCTAAGCTACCAGAAAGAATTCCCTTAAGTAATTTTTCCAAATTTAACCGGTACTTCTCTTTTAACAAGAACATTTTCCCCTGGGAACAGGCTATTTTAAGAAACAATAAAAGAGAAAAAAAATTTCAAGATTCCCACTATAAGCCTCAAAGTAGAACAAGAGTTTCTTAGCCCAAGAAGATAGTAAAAACTACATGAACTGTAGTCTGGTTGTGCTAGAACTGAATTAATGGGTTTTACCACATGGTAAAGTAGAAAATGAGAGCATACATAGAAATCACATACATAAACGAGTTAGGAAAAAAAATCCAAATTTGCTGTGTTTAACAAAGGTTCACTGTTAAAAATAGACACTTCTGCAATAATTTCTTTGAATTAAACCTGACTTCTACTATTTTTCAGAAATCTCCACAGTGGGGAAACATAACTTCAACAAAAATATTTAAAACTGGAGACAACAATGTAATGCCTTTACTCAGCAGTGAATACCTTATTGTTATTGTAAAAAACTATACAAATTTGTATGTTTGAAATACTATGGAGCAAAGTCTCATAACTTGTGTCCACACAAGACAGGGCAGTACTTACTGTTAGGTTCATTCTGTAGGTGAGTGATTTGAAGTGGGAATAACACACCTCAAAGAGTTGGGATTATTAGAAATAAGGTTTTGTGGCTCCCAGTGCCCTTTCTGGCTTGAGTGCCCACTCTGACTCCAAGATAAAGCAGTATAAATGGAGTACCAGCTAGTCTTAATCTCACTTGATGCAAATTGTGGTGCAAAATTTCTAGTGTCAGGAACTCTGATTTCTGGAAACTTATCTCAGGATTCTTGGTATATCACTAACTGTTCAGGGGTTGTTCTGCCCCATGTCGTCTGCCTTTAGAAGAACCTGTGATGATTGTCTTTGTAGCAGTCTACAGAGGTAAAATAAAAAGTGTCTGTGTTCAGTTGTCTCTACCCTTCCAATCACACAGTGCTGTGCTGAGAGAAAGATGCAGCACAGGTCATCTGAGACAAGGCACAGAGATTATGAAAACACCTCAGGTCTTGACCTATCTACAAACTTCTCTATATAGCCACAGTTCATTGACTAGCTAGTTTGTTGTCAGCAACAAAACTACGTGCTAGCAAATGGTATGACAATGAGTTTGTGGGATGGAGAGTATTGTAATTGAACCCATAAGTGGTGGGCATTACTTTAGGCCCAGGGTCTGGGTACCTATTCAAACCAATCCGTTTCCTAGCTCTGCTTCTGCTTCTACTTCTCTGCTTTTGTCTTGTCTCTGTCATCTATCCCCTTCACTGTAGTAGTTGTCTAGCTAGAAAGGTGTAAGAGCCTGCTGTTCCACAGTCATACCTCTCCCTGTCAGACACCCAGTACTCTTCTTGATTTATGCCAGTAAAGAGCAATTCTGCCAAAGTTAGTAGAGTTAAATGAATGAAGACAACTTGGTATAAGTGAGAAGAATAAACCTATGCAAAGCTTTCAGTGACTATTCATCAGTATATCCTGAAGGTTCACTATTTCACTTATGTGACCACTCATAAACTCAGTTTAAAAGACAAGATAGACAGGTTTATAACTAGTCTGTGCTTTAGAAAAAAAATTAAGGGACACAAGTTAATTCATCTATTTACTATTTGAGATTAATTAGTGTCTATCTGACATAATCTGTTTTTTGTTTTAGGTATAAGTGTAGGAGTTACATTTACTACAAGGTTTATAACCAGGAGTCTGATGATGGTCTTTTCCTTTTTGAAGTGCACCAAACTGACCTAGAGGTAACCCCCCAAATAATGGGAGGTTAATGATGTGTTCAATGTAAAATTGAATCAATATTTAAAACTGGAGACAACAATGTAATGCCTTTACTCAGCAGTGAATGCCTTATTATTATTGTAAAAAACTATACAAATTTGCATGTTTGAAATACTATGGAGCAAAGTCTCATAACTTGTGTCCACACAAGACAGGGCAGTACTTACTGTTAGGTTCATTCTGTAGGTGAGTTATTTGAAGTGGGAATAACACACCTCAAAGAGTTGAAATTATTAGAAATAAGGTTTTGTGGCTCCCAGTGCCCTTGTAACTGGTGCATGTAACTGATGCATCAGGTTTTCAAATGACCATAACACGTTTAAAATATCTCAACCAATAGGAAACCAACCAAAAAAGTTTTCAAATAATCCATGACTTAAAATAAACCCTAAAGATTAATAACTACTGTCATTGATAATGTTATTTTAAACCAGAGCAAATCAATAGTTTCCATTTTTAGTGGAATATTTTAGAAGTGTGTTCTGATCTTTATATTTCAGTGCAAGCAACAAGTCTTATTGGTTACAGATGACAGCACTAAAACTTTACAGCAGCTAAACTTCATTACTTACTAGTATACACTAAATGCACAGCATTATTCTATATATTCACCATCTTTTGTTTATTACATCTGTTCTGTAAAATAGAGCTAATAATGACTTTTTCTTTATGCAGAATGTGTGCATTTAACCTGATTAATTTTTACAATATCTATCTTGTTTCTTAAGTCATTTAATGTTGTTTCATGTGTGATTTCATTAAAGTTTGTTGTCAGTAACACACTGTTAAAATTCTAATATCCAGAAGAACTGAGATGGAACCCATATAAACCTCATTTGAGTAGGATACACGCTCCTAGTGACCCATGAATCCTGGCTGCTATCCAAAACTAACATACCCAGCTAATGTTATCTGCCCAGAAAGTGGTCCTAAGGGAGAGACAGACCATTGGACCAAATGTTTCAAGAGAGGCTTCTAAAGTTCTCAAAACTTTCCAAAAGTTTCTCTGCGATCAGTGGCCACTCCACAGATCAACGTTCCAAGGGTGTATGCCCTTGCACTTGCATCAGATATGATTCAGACACGTGATCAGACAGAGCCAGGGTAGTGTTTTAATAAGACAAAATAATGTATTTAAACTAGAAGCTTTGTCTTGAGAAATAGTCAGATATTGAAAAACATCCATCAGCAAAACTGCTGAGTTTACAGCAACTAATATACTGCACTCTGAAATGAGCATGTAAAGTCATGATACACAGCCTCTGAAGTGGTATATGCTCTCTTGTGAAACTTCAGGGGACATAATCTTTTATGGTCTTCTGAAACTTCCACAAACTGGAAAAGTCACATGTAAACGTTTTCTTGAGGGATTCTTACAACTTCTTTGACTTACAATCTCTTTTTAATTTTACTCTTCCTCTTCCTGGAGGGAGACTAGCCCCCTCTGTTCATATCATAGGTAGAAGCAGTCATATCTAGGTGGAGCAACTGATTTGGAAGGTGAGGTAAAAAGATACCATCAGATAGCATTAGTCCAAAAGAAGGGGCTGGTCATATTAGAGGAGGCTGTGCTTGGTCATTTATGGCTGATTGTAAAGTTGGAATTACTCACACTTCAGTTGTAGGTAAAATTAATAGTGCTGGGAAGGTTATTTTGGGTAAGAGTTATACCTCCCCTTGTGACTGGGGAGAAATGACTGATTTTCATATTCATTCATATTTCATACACAAGAGGCTGGACTCATGCAGGTACAATCTGTTTCTCTTGTAGCACTTGATTAATGTATTTGTCATTTTTCCTCATGCAGTGTTCTGCTGTTGGAACAATACTCTAACTCTTTTGTGGAAGCAGCATTTGCCTTTCAGGCATGAGTTAAAGAATCACGTCTCTTAAAACCTTACTGCAAGGTCAGGGCCAGCAAATTTCCTCATTTCCAGTTGGGCTGCAGGCCATAGCTACACGTAAGGGGATTGCTAACAATTAGTATATGAAACTGGGAAAGTCTATGGTGTTCAATAGGCTCCACATTCTGTGACTGGAAACAATGATGGAAGAGATACTTAATTCTGGACAAACAGTACACATGCTCCTGTGTATCAAAAGCTACAAAACCTCCCAGCGCCTCATAGCAGTTGAAAGGCCTGAAGTGAAACATCAAAAGCAAGAATCAAAGCTGTGTATCACAGAAGGAATTACAGGACCTGCTTTTATCATAGCTCTCCACAACAGCAAATAACTTGTTAGGATCACCCTTTACCAGCAATCAGAAAGGAAAGCAGAAAGCACCAGAGAGCAAAAGAGAAAACAGTTCTAAAGTTGCCAACATGCCTTCAGGCAAAAAGGTATTTCTTACTCCCTATCTGCTGCCAAGTACAATCCAGGTGTGTGAGGAAAATACCTATCTAACCAATAAATCAGTTTTGCAGCAAATAAGCCTTCTCCCACTGTGTTCTGGACTCTGTGCCTTGGCTGAGGAAAGACTCCACTCCTATGGTGTGGCTGCTAAAGATAAACATATCTTTTGTGTTTGCAGAAGTCCATAACTGAACCATGATAGCAAAATTCCAGGCTTCATTTCTCAAGACTTGGTTTTCAAATTTTATAGATAGAGCCAAGTTTTCTCCTTAAACAAGCTTTCTGTTAATGGGATAATGGTGAAATTACATGCTCCTGTACAATTACACAGTGACCTTAACCTAGTGAGAGGGTGAGGGACTCACAGCTACAAGCTGTGTTCATATACCAGGAAACACTTTACAGAAGCCAAAATTATTCCCAATAAAGTAAGACCTTCTTTTACTTAGAAGGATTACAGAGACTAAGGAAGAGAAGAATAATAGAGAGAAATGTTTTCTGTCTGCTAGAGAGATCACCAGAAACCCTGAGCTCTTAGTGAGTTAGTCTTCAGAAAAGGTGTGAGGAAAAGTTTATTTGTTTAAAACTCAAAAAATCTTGAACTCTAGAAACTGTCCTGGGTCTAGTCCTTCTGTTTTTCCACTACATGCTCAGTCAGCCTTGATGTTTTGTTCCTATATATAATCTGCTCTCAAATTGAAAATAAAGAACCCTTCCAATTTTACCTGCACTTCCTAAATTGATTGCCACTAAGCTGTACATTAAGCTGCATACAGCAACTACCATAGTCATTTCAGGGGCTAGTCTCCTGTTGTGGTTTATCCCAGAGAATGTGGGCCCCTCCACAGCCACTCACTCACTTACTTCCTGGTAGGATCAGAAGAGAATGTGAAGAGTAAAAGTGAGAAAATTTGTAGATTGAGATACAAACAGTTTAAAAGGTAAAGCACAGCTGCACACAGGGGAAAAATGAAACAAGGAATTAATTCATTCACCACCTCCCATGGATAGGCAGGTGTTAGATGTTCATCCCTAACCAGGAGAGCAGGTAATCACATGTAATTGTGACTTAGGAAGACAAATGCTGTCACTCGGAATGTCCCCCTTCCTCCTTCTCCCTCCAGGTTTATATGCTAAGCACAGCGTCACAGGGGATAGGATATCCCTGTACTCCCTGTACACAGTGTACACACCCTGTGTCCCTTCCCAGCTCCTTGTGCCCTCCCAACCTCCTGGCTGGTGGGTGGGGCAAGGAGCAGAAAAGGCCTTGATGATGTGTAGGCCCTGCTTACAAACAGCTATAACATGCCTGTGCTATCAACACTGGTTTCAGCACAAATCCAAAACATAGTCCATGACTGCTACCAAGAAGAAAATTATCTCCACCCCAGCCAAAATCAGCACATGCCCATTTTTTTTTTTTTTTTTGGTGTGATTTATGTCCTTATGACATAGATGGTTTTTGAATTAGAGCAATATTGTTCTATCAATGGAGTTGAATGTGTTCTTGTAGCTTAATTAATCAACAATTTCACACCGCCAACTTTTCAGTCTGTGTATCACAGAATCACAGAATCACAGAATCACTAGATTGGACGAGACCTCCAAGATCATCGAGTCCAACCCACGCCCTAACACCTCAACTAGACCATGGCACCAAGTGCCACATTCAGTCTTTTTTAAACTCATCCAGGGATGGTGACTCAGCCACCTCCCTGTGCAGATCATCCAGTATTTTATTTTTCTTTCCATGACAATCTTTTTTCCTGATATCCAACCTATATTTATTTCCCTTGGCTCATCTTGAGACTCTGTCCTCTCATTCTGTCAGTTGCTGCCTGGAGAAAGAGACCAACTCCACCTGACCACAACCACCTTTCAGGGACTTGTGGAGACTGATGAGGTCACCTCTGAGTCTCCTTTTCTCCAGGCTAAACACCCCCAGCTCCCTCAGTCATTCCTCACAGGGTTTGTGTTCCAAACCTCTCACCAGCCTCGGTGCCTCCTCTGGATGCACTCAACAGTCTCAATGTCCTTCCTGAACTGAGGGGCCAGAGCTGGACACAGCACTCAATGTCCTTCCTAAACTGAGGGGCCAGAGCTGGACACAGTACTCAATGTCCTTCCTGAACTGAGGGCCCAGAACTGGACACAGCACTCAATGTCCTTCCTGAACTGAGGGCCCAGAACTGGACACAGCACTCAATGTCCTTCCTGAACTGAGGGCCCAGAACTGGACACAGCACTCAATGTCCTTCCTGAACTGAGGGGCCAGAGCTGGACACAGCACTCAATGTCCTTCCTGAACTGAGGGCCCAGAGCTGGACACAGCACTCAAGGTGTGACCTCACCTGTGCCCAGGACAGGGGAATAATGACCTCCCTGCTCCTGCTGGCCACACCATTCCTGATCCAGGCCAGGATTCCGTTTGCTTTCTTGGCCACCAGGGCACAGCCTGGCTCATGCTCAGCTGCTGTCACCAGCACCCCCAGGTCACTTTCTGCCTGGGCACTGTCCAGCCACACCATCCCCAGCCTGTAATGTTGCAGGGGGTTATTGTGGCCAAAATGCAGGACTCAGCACTTGGACTTATTAAACTTCATCCTGTTGGACTCTACCCATCCATCCAACCATTCCAGGTCTCTCTGCAGAGCCCTCCTACCTTCCAACAGATCTACACACGCTCCCAACTTAGTGTCATCTGCAAATTTACTGATGAAAGCCTCAATGCTCTCATCCATGTCATCAATAAAAATATTGAACAGAGCTGGCCCCAGCACAGACCCCTGAGGGACACCACAGGTTACTGGCCACCAGCTGGATGCAGCACTGCTCACTCTCTGGGCCCGGCCATCCAGCCAGTTCCTAACCCAGCAAAGATTGCTCCTGTCCAAGCCATGGGCTGACAGCTTTCCCAGGAGTCTGCTGTGGGAGACAGTGTCAAAGGCCTTACTGAAATCCAAACAGACAACATCCACAGCCTTTCCCACATTCACCAGGTGGATCACCTGGTCATAAAAGGAGATCAGGCTGGTCAAACATGACCTACCCCTCCTAAACCCGTGCTGGCTGGGTCTGATCCCCTGGCCATCCTGTAAGGGCTGCATGATGACACTCAATGCAAACTGCTCCATTACCTTACTGGGTACTGAGGTCAGGCTGACTGGCCTATTAATTACCAGGATCCTCCTTTCCACCCTTTTTGTGAATGGGCATCACACTGGCCAGCTTCCAGTCATCTGGAACCTCACCAGTGAGCCAGGACTGTTGGTAAATGATGGAGAGCAGCTTCACAGGCTCATCTGCCAGCAGCTCCCTCATCACCCTGGGATGGATCCCATCTGTGCACAGAGATTTATGGACATATGAAAAGCTCAGCAGTTCTCTGACTGCCTCCCCTGGATAACAGGGGCACCATTCAGCTCCCTGACACCATCTACCAACCCAGGAGGATAGCTGTCCTGAGGACAAACCATTTCCCATTAAAGACTGAGGCAAAGAAGGCATTAAGCACTTCAGCTTTCTCCTCATCTGCAGCTACCAAGTTCTCCCCTGTATCTAGTAGAGAACAAAAATTGGTCTTACCCTTCCTTTTGCCATTATTATATTTGTAAAATATATGATATATATTATATATATTATATTATATTATATTATATTATATTATATTATATTATATTATATTATATTATATTATATTATATTTTCACAGAAGTTACAAAATTAAGTTTGAAGTGAGCTTTCCTAATTTTTTTCCTACATGCCCTAGCAACTCCCTTAAATACTTCCTGTGAGACCTGACCCTCCTTCCGAAGAGGAAAAGAGGATCTTCCTCTTTTTATTTCTAAGTTCCTTCAAAACCTTATTGCCCATCCAGGCTGGACATTTGCCTCATTCACTCATCTTTCAGCACACAGGGACAGTCTGTTCCTCTGCCCTCAAGATCTCTGTTTTGAAGCACACCCACCTTTTCTGGATTCCTTTAAGGGCTGCTTCCCAAGGAACTCTCAGAATAAGTCTCCTAAATAGGCCAAAGTCTGCCCTCTGGAAGTCCAATGTAAAAGTCTTATTGATGTTCCTCCTGATTTCACCAAATATCAAGAATTCTGTAATTTCATGATCACTGTGCCCCAAGCACCCTCCAACCACCACATCTCCCACCAGCCCATCCCTATCTGCAAACAACAGGTCTAACATAGTCCCTTCCCCTGGTGGGCTCACTCACCAGCTGTGACAGGAAATTGTCCTCCACACCCTCTAAGAACTTCCTGGACTGCCTCTTTTCTGCTGTGTTAAGTTCCCAGCAGATGTCTGGGAGGTTGAAGTCACCTACAAGAGCAAGGGCTGGTGATCCTGCAACGTTCTGCAGCTGCTTATAGAATAAGTTGTCCATCTCTTCTTCCTGGTGGGGTGGACAATCACAGACTCCCAGGAGGATGTCAGCCTTGTTGGCCCTTCCCCTGAATTCTTACCCCATAGGCATTCAACTCCATCCTCATTAGTTTCAATCCCCATGGTATCAAAAGCCTCCCTAATATAAAGGGTCACCTCTCCAGCTCTTCTCCCTTTCCTGTCTCTTCTAAAGAACTTGTAGCCATCCAGTGCAGTGCTCCAGCTATGTGAGCCATCCCACCACGTTTCTGTGATGGCAGCTACATCATAACTCTGCTGTTGCACCATGGCCTCCAGCTCCTCTTGGAGTTTGCTCCCCATGCTGCCTGCATTGGTACACATGCACCTCAGCTGGGCTGCTGATTTCACTCCTAACTTAAGAAAAAAAGTTTCTTCTTTAAAAAAAAAAAGCCAAGAGGCTGCTGACAGGGAGTTTCAGATGAATGTACAGATTTGGGTACCCTCAGGAAGCTGTCAGCACCACAAGCTGACATGTCTCAGTCATGGGGAGGGAACTCCAACAGCACCCATTGTCACCCCCTGAGGAGGGCTGGGGTGCTGTGTATCAGCATTTAACACTGCATTCACATTGCCTTTTAGCATCAGCATTTAATCAATTTATGTAATGTGATGATTCTGAAAGACACTCTCTAGACGTGATGGCTCAGGAGCTGGTTTTATTCAGGGAACTATTTGGTAAAAAAATCTAATCATATCCCTGTGTGCCACATGCAGAAGCCTCTTGAACACTTTTGAAGATGGTGACTCCATACCTCCTTGCAAACGTATTTCAATGATTAACTACTCTTTCAGTGATTTTTTTTTCCTAATATCTAACATGAACCTCACCTGGTGCAAAGGCCATTTCCACCCTTTCACTGGAGATAAGGCAGAAGAGGATAACCCCCACCTCACTACTACCTCCTTCCACGTAGAGAGCCATGAGGTCCCCCCTGAGCCTCCTCTTCTCCAAACAAAAGAAACTCAGTTCCCTCATAAGGTTTGTTTTTGCATCTGTCAGCCATGGTTTGTTGTCACTGTACATACCAGATTCTTAGGATCTTCAGGACACACTGCCTAACCTTTGACTTCTTCTCTAAGATGGTGTAAAAACTCATATATCTGTCATAACTGTGAGCCCCGTGAAGAAGACTCAGATATCAATGTACAATGAAATTAGTATTTCATTACAGTTGTTTTGCTCTAGAATGTGCTGCATTGCATACCTGGTTCTGGCCCAGCTTGGTGTTCAGCCTGGGCTCCCAGCAGCTCTGATACGCTACAGCAATACTCTTTTGTGGGGTCTTGGCTCACAGGCAATTCAGCTCACACTGTCATGGCTGTAAAAGAGGGGACTCTCCGAGGCTTTCAGGAAACAGAGGTTTTATTTGGGGGGGTCAGGGGATCCCCCAGCCTCAGATGGGTGCCTCAGAGAGACCCCGAGCCTGGGGCTGCAGGGTGTTTTTGTACAACACAATCTGGGAGGTGGGTACAAAATATTCAAACCAATAAAACAATCCAAACACTACATGCCAGCTAAATTACCTAAATTCTAGCAAATCCAAAACAGGTTTGGGAGTGGTCTCAAGGGAGTCTTGCCAACTAGTGGCCAAAGCTCTTGGACCTTAAAGATAAGAATTCCATGATGGACAAAGGGAAAAGTTATGCATAACACAGGGATGAAACAAAAAGGAACCAATAGAAAAGAGTCTCCAAGCAGAGACTCAAGTTGTCCTAGAAACCCTTATCAAACTATGATAAGAATACATTCTAGGACAAGAAGCCCTTTCAAGGTATTTAAACTACACTAAACTTACAATATAAAAAATTATAATATACTCATAACTAAAGCTTATAGAACATTTCTTGAAAACCCACAAGAATGCATGAGTGTTTCATGGAAATAAAGATTAGAGGCATCAGACTGCCCTATCCCCAGTAAAGCCAGGATTCTGAAACTATAGATCAAACTATCTTTTTCCTCGCATTTGTTTAATCCATTACAGCTCTGGCCATCTTGGAGATCGTCCTTTTTTTTTTTTTTTTTTTGTCTACTGCTTCTGTTGTCTTTTAACAATCTTTCTCAACTGTTGGTGCACCTCATAGATCAAGATGGAGTTTCTCAAAATTAGGTAATGAAACTGAAGTATCTTTTCAGAAAAAAAAAAAAAAAAGGTGCAATATATGCTTACATACTGAATTAACTCATGTTAATGGGTTAACTTGTTTGCAGAGAGACATGGACTGTCCCTGAGGACAAAAGCAAGTCACCAAGGTGCCTAACTGACTTCCATCCTTTCCCTTCCAGAAGCTTCCATTCATAAACAGCTAATCTGAGTGAAAGAAGTGTTTGCCACCTGGTGAGTTGCATGGAGTAGCAAACACGTAATGGGCAGGCACAAGTGATGCCACAGGAGCCCTCAGACAGCAGCAGCTCTAGACCACAAGTGAGAAAGGTAATGCATCATGGCAATTGCTAGGAACTGAGGAAGGGCAACTTCATTTTTCTGAGGAGTGGTACACGTGAGTTCCACTAGCCAGATTCTGGAAGTTTCTGATCTAGGTATCTGTGGACAACAGCTAAAGGGGCCAAATGTGAAAAACATGGGTATGTAACAAAGTGGAGATCAAATTTCTGAACCTTTCACTACAGTATCTCAATAAGCACCTAAAAAGTCATTGCTTCCTAGCAATGGCAGGCTTTGTTCATTCCATAAATTATGTAGTTAAGCTTGCTTGTTTGTGCTACACACTCTGTGCATGTTTTCAGGAGACTTTTATTTCAGTTGCACTGAAATGCATATAATGAACAAGAAATTAATTGAAAGTATATCATGGGTTGCAATGGTTTTTAGAATTTTAAGAGGTGTTTCTGGATACATTTCAAATTAAACTAGATGCAAAGTAGGTTTTTTTGTATTTCAGCTAATGCCTAAAGATTAAAATAATCGTATCTTTTAATTTCCTTGAAATACTGGAAAGGCTAAACTTCTCACAAGTGTTTGGTATTAGTTTCCTTCTGACTCAGTGTAACAAGACAGCCATCTGTCAACACAGGTCAGCTGGGAACCAGCTTCATCAGCAAAGAAAATTACACCATTGTGTGGCCTTCCCCCTCTCTGCTGTTTGAAAATGCAGGCCCCAGACCAGAAGAGTGGAGCTGAAGCCTCTGGAGAAGACACACGAAACGTATGTAAAACACTGAAGCATTCCATTAGGCAGAACAACACCGCCTCTCCTGAGCACTCAGCAAAGATTTTGAACCCTGAAACCAAGCTATTCCTATGTTAACAGCCATGGACATTATGGCAATTCCTAGAAGTGGAGGATCTCTGCCCACCTAAGGAAAATTTTCGTGGATATTTCAGAATTAAATCCTGCTTTCAAAATTATTGCTCGAGATTAATTTCTCCTCATGTTTTCCATTATCTGAGTCGATATCTTGGCTAATAGCCCTCCCAAACGTTCTGAACCTCCCAGAGTAGCTGCAGAAGTCTTTTCACGCTCCAGAAGAACAAGTAATCAACCTCCCCATTTCACCTCCTTACATTTTTGCACAAGCCTAGACAACCTTGAGCTCTGATATGAAAAAGACTGGGTCTTAGCAGTGGTGCTTCTCACTTACTCTGCACCTTTGGGACACATTTTTTGTTCGCATTACAAGGCTAACATGAAGCAAAATGTGTCATCAATTATCAGGCAAGCAAAGCCATGAAGCATGCCATAGGTGCTCATGGCTATTTTTGGTCCTCTGGGGTGCTTGTAACTACCATGCTCAGAATAAAAACTCAGCTGCAGTGCATTTGATTGTTCAAGATTCACATCATTTACAATTGCTTATAGGTGCATTAGTCCTACAGATATTGGCTATCTTTAACATCAGTCAAGAAATGTCCAGTATACTCTTGTTAATACCAGATATTTTTGGTCAGGAAAGCAAGCAGAAAAGGATGCACATAGTGGATATTTTTTTCTTCTTTATAATTAAAGGGCAAGACCAGACTAAATAGACATGGCCCTTTTATCTTCTGAGTTGATCCGTAAGTAGGCAAGAGTCCTCAGAAATCTGAATGACATATGGAATATGTTTCTCTCTCATAAAACAGATTGAAATTTTCTTCTCCCACAGAAAATCTTCTTTAGGTGTAAATTAGTAACATTTGTTGTCAAAATAATTGTAAGCATGATAAAACATGTAGAAGTATCTTGTGTTGGTGTGTGTGCTATTCCCATTTATGTTTATTGGAACACATAGTTTTAAGTGGACTAGAGCATTTCTCTATAAAAGGTTCCTCAGCCAAAAGAGTGGTCAGTGTCAGGTATGCAGCAGAAAAGTTGATGCCACATTCTTCTCCCTTACATGAAGCAACAATATGTTTGCAGATAGGAAATTGATTTAAAAAACGGGTCATATGAGAGTTTTCTAGTCAAATATTCATGACATATTAGAAATCTATGTCCACAGGTAAGACTCTGCCCCAAATCAGCCAAAATTATTTACTACATTGGGCACTGTCTAAATCCATAGCATTTGTTACTCTGTAAACTTAATCTAGTCCAGTACCTTTCATAGCTTTGAGCATTTTCAATTTTCTCTTGACATCACAAGATGTGGATTAATCACAACTATACAAAAATCAGAGTACTGTCCCCCCTAGAAACTCACTTTATATTTCCAAAATTGTTTTAGAGACATGTCCTTCCTTCTCCTTACTCACCAGTATGTGTATTCACTTGGCACTTTTAGGTGATTTTAAAAGCTCAAGATGGAAGCATGACTAATTTATTTTAATTCCATCATATTAATTTGCTTAAATGTGTCACCAATAAAGAAAGACAATGATGTCTCATAATATGAGTGGTTTGAAACAATGAATTTTTTTTTCTACTAAGAGTAGTAGTAATGTTTTAATAAAATGTTCCTGAGACTTTATGGGCTTTCCAAAAACTGAAACATTCTCGTCCCTAATTTAATAATCATATTTTTCTGCTGCCTCTTTTCCAGTGTTTACAGCTATGAGCTTATTGAAGCATGATGTGCTCTTTCTGCACTGCACTTATACAAGATATAATGTCTTTGTGTTCTATTCAGTGGTTTACACCCAGGCTGTTCACAGGTATAGGTATTTAGGGGTACTGTTTCTTTAACTGATAATTACCTAAGCAGAAGCCTTGCTATGAAAGCAGCTTCTACTAGAACAGACAGAAAAATCTTACTCTGCTCCCTATACATGGCTCCATTGTTGCAACTAAAATAGTATGGCCAAAAAAGAATTTTTAAGAGAAGGAAAGGTGCTTTTTAATGCCAGAAGTTACAGCACTTTACAGCTATAAATGTGTATTATCATCAAATCCAAAATAAGGGGAGCAGATTGTGACCTTGCAGCAAGGCTTCTACTGCCTCTAGAGCCCAGATCTTCTAAGTAATTTCTGATTATCTTGAAATACAGTGTCTACTAACATGCAAAACAAAGGCTGAAATAAAAATGTTTAAGCTGCCCTAAGAAAGCCTTATTTTGACAATAGTGAATTCTAATAATAAAATACAATATGAAAACCTTTAAAAGGTTGTTCTGTAAAAATAGTAGATACAACAGTGAAGGTCAGTTTCTGCAGAATGGAATGTATTTCTGTGGTTACAAGTCTGTGCTTTCACCAGTCTGCAGGTAGTGCTACCTGAGGAGTGCTGGGCAGTGATGCACAGAGATGGCTCTAGGAACTGCTGCTGTGTGAAACAATGGCTTGAACTGGCTGACAGAGACAGCATGGCAAGGAAAATGGGAATGATGCCTTCCTCTCTCTGTCGTGTCTTTGAGAAAGAGATGATACTTGGAGGTATCAGCATTGGCTAAGTAGGACTGTGGAGTGTATATACAAATTGTGTAACTCCTACACAGTCTCTAAGGTTGGAGTGGAATCCCACTCTAACAATGACTTCTGGAACACACGTGACCATAAACAAGAGGAAAATTGTGTAGAGAAATGTTATAAAGAATAATTTCAGACTCTTTTTCTCCAGTTTTTTATATTCTCTTTCCTTAAAAATCCGTATGACTGTTTGCAAACAATAAAACCATTCACTTATTCACTTTCCAAGATACCAAGGTTTTAAAATATTTTTGAATACTCAAATTTATTAATATTGCAGCCAAAGCAAGTTGGTTTTCTACAGCTTTTGTAAATTAATTCCCTACAGTAGAAATGTATCCCTGATAGAAATAACTGAAATAGAAATAGAAAACAATTGGGTTTTCATTCACAGTATAAGAAACTAGGTGGGGAAATTAGAGTGCCTGGCCTTTATTGAAGATACCAGCATAGCAGGAACCTCAGAAACAAGATGGGGGGAAGGTAGTTGATGTCATGCATTAATATCACAATGTGAAAAATACAGAAAATAGCACTTAGGTCATGCCAGAAATCAAGCAATACGGCATGTTAGAAACCTTAGCATCAAAACACATTAAAAAACTGACTAAGTTACTGAGTAACATGGCATCTACACTAAAAACACAAGCCTTACATGAAAATCTCAAGCCTAAACGGAAAGCAGACATTACTGAGTCTGTGTTACTGTGTTAGGCAGGGTCACAGAACTGCCTGAGGTGCTCTAAGAGATTTAGAGAAGCTTTCGGAGCAGGAACTGAGATGTATTAAAAGTCTTCAATATTCAAGTATCTAAGGGAAACAAACCCACTATTGCAAACTTCATGGGTATTAAAATATCTGAAACAAAGTGCACTTCAGAGCCCTAAAGCATTGTATGATCAGAGTACCTCAGGAGCAGCCAGTAAGTGCATCCTCAAGGGCACCCAGCAAAGTGAGCCCTCTGCAGAAAAACTGATCAGCTTCTTTTTTGCAGTGGAAATAATATTTTTTTTTCATGAGGATATTTCCAAATAAAACCGTTTTCTGAAGTGGAATTTCTTTTTTTTAATGGTGTTTCTTAGTGTGTCCTCACACTTTAGAAAAAATAACTTGGGGTTATGATAAGTCTAGGAAAACATGATCTCAGTAGCTGAAATCAGCCATAGAACAAAAAAAAAAAAAAAGTGCTGTGAATTACAATTAGAAAGCATAGGAAATAAAAAGAAATCAGCATACTGTTGCACAACTCTGAGGCTCATCACTTTCTCAAGTAGAGTGGGCATACCTGGAAAAAAAATCAGGGAAGAAAAATGAGGGCAGCTGTAGGCACAGGATAGCTGCCATGCAACACCCACTCAGGTAGGCTGGCAATCCTCATGGTGCAATCAAGACTCTTTGGGGACAAATGTGATTCAGGCCCTCAGATGAAGAGGATAAAACAGAATAGCACAGATAAGTGAGATACTAAAGTCAGATACTAGAGCACAGAGGGAAAAATTCAACAGGTCTCTGTCAAGGCAAGAAATGGTAGCTGTCATACAAAGGTGGGCTTGAAACCAACAAGAGGAATTGGCATTTCACAGAATAGGTGGCAGTGATGACTCCTTGCTGCAGGACGTTGAGGATGCCATCTCAGTACAAACGAGGACAGAGAAAGTAATAGAAGAGAGAGTTACTAGGAGTTAATAAATAGACAAAGAAAAATAGGTTAAGAAAATGTATTATACTGAAAATGGAGAGACTGGAAAAATCTTATGGAAGACATCATTGATGCCAGTAGCATGGGCATCCACTTTAGTGCTGGAGACAGAAAACTGAGCAAGACAGGCTCTTGTCCTGCTATGAACAAGGCTCTTGTCTTGATAGGAACTACAGCATAGCTATGAATTTTAATATTAAAAAGAAAAAAATCAAAGGGCTTTGATTATGGGTCTGAAAAAGAAGAGCTGGCTAATCAGAAAGATTAATTTAGACAGTGAAATAGATGGAAGATCTTTCTGAAAAGATACAGTTGTTCCTAATACTCATCAGAGGTACTTGGACTGATCAATTGGGAAGAGCATTCAAGAGGACAAAAAAAAAACAAACCCCAAACCCAGCTAATTTTAACAAGCTTTACTGTTGTATTCTAATGTCAGTCAGAATAAATATATTTTCATTTTTCCATAATTTTTGAGGAATTAAAAAGTACTTGTAATTTTACCATTTTTAAGTTTTCATTAAAGTGTATTTTGCATATTGTACATTTAAAATATGCTAAGCCATACCAAAACCTCTTTTTTAACTAAACTTTACCTGACCTAAATCAGGAATTATTGCATGGTTTAATGGAAAATTTGGTGGCCCATGAAATAAAATTCACCCTTCAAAGCAAAATATCTTAGGTAAGCTTTGATGCCTATATCACAAAAAAGAAACCTCTGAGCCGTCTCATCTTCCTTTACCAATTTTTTGCACTGTAGTCTACAGCAAAAATTAAATTTCCTGGATCATCTGAGTGAGTTTTCATCTTGATAAAAGAATTTTTTTACAGGAAGAACTATCTTTCCTTGGAACAATCTCACCAGGAACATAGTAATCGCTGCTAAGCATGGGTACTTGATCAAATAGCCCAGTTCCAGAAGAACTTGTGAGCATGTGCCGTACATATTTTAGGGAGAGAAAGATTTTTTCTAAAAGTGTCACTTTGTAACCTGCACAGAGACTTACTGATCTCAGTTATTTCAGTTTGACAACAATGTAATTAGATAATGTTACCATGGAGAGAATGATATATAGCTATTTACTCTCGCCATTCTTATCATATCAGAAGACTATCTCTGTCAAACACTAATTTGTCACAGTTGTAATGTAAATAATTCAACTTTAATCAAAAGCCACATCTGGACAGGCTTATACAATAAAATATCCACCTACTAGTCTTCCATTTGAATTCTGTGATTTTTGTATGAATACATCATAGTAGAGAACAACACATTGAAACAGTTGTAGTCAAGGCACTGAGACAAATTCAGATAAAGAGCTGAAATTCTCATTTAAAAATACATCCCTGTCTTCTGTAGTAGGCAGGAACTTGTTCTTTGTTTATCTGTGTTTGCTTGCTCCCACTGCTATCATTCAAGCAGGAGTCAGTGGGAGTTGCACGTGTCACACACAGCAGAAGACAGCATTACTCTTGCCTTTATAACCCACAGATGGTCACTGACAGGGCAGTAATACTCTGCCATATCTCTCTAGTGTAGTGGGTGGGTAGTGTACCTGATGTCCTGGCATGGTGTTGCCTGCACAAGACAAAACAGCCTAACAAAAGAATGTCTGCCTGTTATTCTGGGTATGAGGAACGAATCTGTTCATGATGAGAGTGGTAAACCATTAGAGCAGGTTGCCCAGGGAGGTGGTAGATGGAAACACTTAACATCAGATTAGAGAGGGCTCTGAGCAATCTTACCTATTCTAAGGTGTCCCTGTTAATTGAAGGTGGGTTGGACTACATGACCTTTCAAGATCTCTTCCAATCCAAACCTGAGGCTTTGAGTCTACGTTGGTGTAACTGCAAGAAAAAGCAAGAGTGAAGGAGTCTTGTGACATGATTTAAAGACTGTGGCTTGATGCTGTAACCAGCTTTGGTGTATATATTTGCTGTTTGGTATATATAGGAGCAGATAAAAGCAATGAGATGCCCTCCCCCACACACCCCTATCCCACCCTAAAATTAGCTAGTGTTTTGTCTTGGGGGTTTGACTGGAATGACACTTCTCTCCCAGCTAGAAATACTTACCAACCAGTTGATATCTAGCCATGGACAGTTCATTCGCAGGGGTTCTTTGCTAATATTTTCATTCAGACCAAATAATTATTTTCCCTATCCACCCTTGCTACCCTGGTGTATCTACCTGTGTGCTTCTAGCTTTTGCCTTACTAAACCAAATAGGCTACTACCTTTGGGAATATTTTAGCTGACTGCATTCTTCAGGCATGTGTGTAAATTCAAATTGTGAGTTAGCTCTGGTACAAGAAACAGCCAAACCAAAGCAGTTCAGAGCCTAATTTAGGATAATTTGCTTTACTTCACAGCAAGACCCTTTTCTTTTTATTGAGTTCTCACCCCTGTTTCCTCTAGTTTGACTAATAATTTCTATGTGACCTCATATCAGAATCTTACTGAAATTCAGAGTGAGGTTGCTTTTCTTTGAAAAATCTTTCATTTCCTTATGAAAGATAAACACTGACACTGTCTTTGATATGTATTTTATGTTATTTTATGTATCTTTAACCATTATTCTTCTCAGTATATCGTTACACTTTGCATGTTATTCAGATCAGGCTAAAAGAATAGCAGTTATTTGGATCACTTTTCTTAATATTTTTCCTCTCCTGCAATACAGCCAGGAACACTGCCATTTTGCAAACAAATATTGTTCTACTCTTCTCAGTAGACTCTTGTAAACACTTTTTTCTGTGCCTATGATTAAAGCATGAGCCTTTTTAAAATCCAAACTTCTCAAAAGCATCATCTCCTTTATGTTTTGGTTCTTTCTCTAAGCTAAGATAAAATCCAGTGCCACACTCTCATTTACATTTACCAGCCTACTTCGTTATCACAAATCACACGTCACATCTTCTGCACACTGGTGCAAAATATCTGAATTTGATATTTGGACCATATGTATACTCCTCTTAATGTGTACCCCACCATCCTTGTAGCTACACTCCATATTGTTACCTTTTTTTTCAGAGGTCAATAAAACTTTCACTGCTTGTTTTCATTTCCTTATCAACCTCCATCTCAACTTCCAACTGGGCAGGTATCACTTTGCTCCCCCTTGTCTTGTTCTAAAAAAATGGCTTCATTTGTTGGCCAGTTGAATTCTCTCATCTGGGTCCTTGGTTAGTTTGTTTTAATCTTGAGATGATTCTTCTTCTTCCTACAGGATCTTTCCAGTTTCTGGAATCTGAATCCAGCATCCCAGATATACACAAATTTCATTACCACCATAAGGGAGGTAGTTAGTTAGTATGACTGGCAACAACGATGAGAGAAGTTAGGGAGGGAAAATCTGGTGAAACATTGAAAGCTAGGAAGGTGAAATATTTGTTCCTAAAAGATGATCATAATGATGGAGTTCCTCTGCCTGTAAAACTGGCTGGTTACAGAATGTTGCCCTCTGAATATAGATAAGAATTATTTTATTACTTCTTATAAAACAAGGGGATCTTAAATCCTTTCTTAAACTGATAACTTTTTCAAAAATACATAATACTGCTAGTAGAAAATGTTCCCTTCTGGAAGGGATAAACCTTTATTATCAGTAGACTTCTTCAGTGCAGCATATCAATCTACAAACAAAATATTATTGCCAATAATATTTGTGGTTGCTATACCAGCAGATTATCATTTCAGAGGGAAAGCTGTAGGACTGTCAGCAATAGATTTGTCAACAAAAGCATGCAAAAAGATATTTAGTGTATTTCATTCCAGAATTACTTTTAGTACATTCATTTTTTTCCCCTAACTGTTGTATATAACTATTTATTTTGACAACAGTGGCATATTTCTTTTAAAGCCTTTCTGAAAATAGTAAATTTGTAGTACCTTACACATTTCTCATTAACATTGGGCTATTTCTCTTTCAACTACTTTATTCTAATTATTTGCCATCTGAACTACTGTATTAGTTCACCCAGAAAAGGTAGTTCAGAAATGGTGATGCAACCATAAGCTGCCTTGCATCAGGAAACTTCCATTTGCAACTTCCTAGCACTCAGGCTAAATTTAGATTGGAGTCAGTACAGGTTTATCTCCCTTAATCATTAATAGTTCAGCTCAATTTCAGTGTGATTGGAAACATCTCCTAAGGAGAAACCAGGATAGCAAGACAAAAAGCAGCTGCTGCTATTCAAGATTAAGGGTGTGAATGGAAAATTGTACAGGATCTGATTTACAGGGTTTTTTTCTCTACATACTGTTGTCAACCCTGTCATGGTAACAAGTATCAACTTTATTTAGCCTAACCTGAGAAATACGAAGCAAATTGCGGATGACACAGTGAACTTTTATATGAAAAGAAAAAGAACTACAAACATTGTTGAAGAAGTAGTTCTTCAATCTGAGAGATTTTCAAAATACTTCTTCCCCACTGGAAAAAGAAATAGGTGACTTGATCAGAAATACTGTCGCAGAAGCAGCAGACAACATTTAAATTAATTCCTAAAACATTTTTAGGCTGTGAGAAAGGCAGATCTATTTGAATTGTATATCTAGAAGATGTGGTGAGGAGGAACCTCCAGGACATCGATAAACCAATGTCTAAGAAAAGTAATGGTCTTAATAACCCCACATGAAATGTGAGACAGATCCATTCTATAGCTGAGAAATGGCCCCAGAGAGTTACTTGCTACGGAGAATATGGTAGAAGATTAAGAAAAATATTCTACTGAAATCATTATAAATGCTTCATTTATTACAGAAATAGATAACTTGCACTGTTTTGTAACAGATTTGTGGCCAGCTCAGAGGCATTTCAGTAAAGATGGCTTCAGTGGGAAAAAAGGATTACTGACTTGGGTTTCCTTCAGATAATATGCAACCTCACAAATAGGCTTTTACACAAATCTGTTATGAGGGTCATAGCATAGAACTGTAAATAGAAAGACTATCTGAAATAAAAACCCACAAATATCAGTAATGTTTTTTTTTTTTTTGAAAGTCTTTCTGAGCTGTAATGTCAGGTGGAGCATTCACAGCCCAGGGCAGGATCACAACAGGCATTTCACTGTGCATCTCCACTCCTGAGTTCACCCAAATGACTGGTGATACTGGCTCAGCTGAAAGTGTCTGCACTGCCAGATCACAGTGATGTTTGTTCCATGTAGTGGAGGAGAGCAACAGAACACAACATTTCAGGAGGGAATACGTGACTATGAGCATGTGTGTGCATGTATGGCCAGGCACAGGAAGCCATTCTCCAAGCACCACCCTATCCTGGCACAGATGATGAGTCACCTGGGAAAACACTGCCGGAAAACATGACTGTTTATTCCAAATACATAAGTGGCAATAATCTGCCCGTAAAACACCATGAGTTTTGTGTTTCTATGTTGATGCTTCTGTCCCAAATTCTAGCAGGCTTGGAGAGGATACTAGGACACAGATGTGTTCCAAATCTCATCATGAGTGTTAACCTGTGTCAGGTAGCAAGGCCTGTGACATAGCTGTGAGCACTGTATCCTCTTCTAGATACCACGGGAGAAACAGGCAAAAGCACCATGCAGCACAAAAGAAAATTATATCTATATTGTCGCATTCAGGGAAGATTGATTCAAATAGTTCAGTAACAATTAGATAAAAGATGAGTTCTTTAGGTATATTTTCTACATCAATTTAGAATATTGATAGGTGATACAGCTCATATAGTGCAGGAACTAGTCAAATCTCGATGTCCTTCAGAATTAACATAATCACAAAATAACCAGGTTTGAAAGATTATCCAAAAACAAGAGTCTGAGGAGACACAGAACACTAAATATAATCCTGCTCTGCAGTTTTGCTAAAGTTGTAACATCAGCCACTTAGTCATGACATGAAAATCCAAACAGTTCTTAATTCGAAGTGGTTCCTCATACCAGTTCCCGTGTTATGAAACAAGCCCAACCAAACAACCAACCAAATAATTCCAAAATTAAAGTTTGTTTTGGGTTTTTTTTGTTAATATGGCCTATCAGCAGTTTCTAATTGGCTTTTGTGTCTTTTATGAATGCAATGATAATGGCTGGGAGGCATGACTAACATCCTACAGATACATGTTTAAGAGGTATAACTTTCTTTCACAACTGAGTATTTCATTAAACTCCATCCTGAGTGATACACTCAGGATAAGTAATATTTACAGGCAGTTTTCCTTTGAATATTCTTTTTTAAATGGGTTTCTAGAACTTTCCAGCTAGAGATGCCATTTCCAGTATTTTACAAGATTTGTGGCTTGTTCCAGTTGGCAGCTCAGGTCCTGTACCTGAATTTTCACCTGAGCTTTGACTTCATTCCCAAAGGATGATTTAGTCTAGCAGCAAGAGCTTCAGAGCACAAGAGGGTGTTATCAATCCATTTCAGAACTCATATTTGTAGTACAAAAGTTATCAGACAAAGTGATAAATGATAAAAAGCTTTTGTATCATTTAAATTGTAAATGTCTCTTTAAATTCTTGCTTTCCATTCCAAATTGTATATCAATTTTCCCATCCCAGATAAATATATAGTCATCTCAGAATCCCAAATCCTCTCCTGAAATAAATCAATTATGAATTTTTGGCATTCAGTTTGTCTGTTACTTACTTATATTTGGCATCAGAAAATGTTCTGAGAAAATCCCTTGTACTGATTCTGTCCACAGTTTTCATCAGACATCTGCAGTGTCCCCATTTTTTATTTTAAAGTAAATTGTTATTATTACTACCATATTTTGTTTCCTGACGATCGCCTTTGCTGTCTGCTTCTTGGCCACCTATCCTCACTTAGACTCAATTTGCAATAATGTTCTTTATTGCAAAAAATTGGAGTACTTAAGGAAAAATCAGGACTGAAAAACTCATGCAGTATTTCTTCCATCCTAGTGTGAGGGATTCACTATGAAAATGTATAATGGCAGCTTTTACTTGATGCCCACCAGCTCAAGAATTTCACAGGAGATCATGAATTCAGTAAAACCATCCATACCTGATGCCTGTTAATCACTTCTAAGCCTCATTTAACACCATTTGCAAGCTGAAGTGTAAAGTCACAGCTGCTGCTGTTGGAAAGGGTTATCTTGATAGAGGCATCCAGAAAAACCCATTACAATAGGTGACATTCAGGTTCCAGTCTGCTTCATACACCAGGGAGGAGTATTTATCTATTGATTTTCAGATTACCAAGACAGTTAACTGTACACTCCATACAAGAATGCTACTTTGAGCAGAGCCCATCTGTGAAAAGGTAGCATTATCTTCTCACAGCTCTCTGTTTTTGAGGAGAATAGTTATGAAGTAGGAAGACTGTAAGGAGTGATGGTCAAGAGAGGAAACAGAGAACAAATGTCACCTTGTCTTGTACAATGCTAAATGTGAAAGTGCAGGCATTTTCATCATGATGATCTCATTATGAAGGTCATGTCTGAGACCTTAACTTCCAGGACTTCTCTACCTTCCTATTCAGCTCTAATTTTGAGAGGAATGGGCAAGATGTCATACCTTCATATAATTGCATAAACTGTGGTCAAATTTTAAGGACACTGAAGAACTGGAGGAAGGTTACATTTTCTTTCATAAATTTCTTGATAGTGAATGAGCTCAAACTTTGTGGGAAAGAAATGTGTTAGACCTTCCATTACATGGGCAGTTTGTATGGTTTTACCATTGCTCTCCAAACACAGCTTGAGGAGAAAACGATTTGAATGCTAAGTTTGATGATGAATAAATGCAACAGTAAAGTCTCTTTGTTTTACAGGGATACAGTTCTTTATGTGAATATACAGTTTGTCTCTAAATACAATATTTGTTTACTGTCAATATACACTCAGAGTCTGATATATAATTACATATCGTATAGACCTGCATTGTAAAAAATCAGAGTATAATTGTATAATTAATTACTCCTTGTACTTGAAGAAGTAATTGAAGCCGATTTGGGAGATAAAGGTTTCCACAGAATGTAATAGTTTATTGGTAAGACAGAATATTGTATTTTGAGTCAAAATTACTAATAATCCACAGCTCTCAAATCCTTTCTACTGTATTTGAGAGCAGTACACAAAATTCTTAATGATGATTTTTCACTACAGAAATTCACTCCTCCTCCACAATTTGTCCAAATAACAAGGAGGAAGAGAAGTTGGGTTTGGGTTTTGGGTTTGTTTTTGTTTGGTTTGGTTGGTTTATTTGTTTTTGTTTGTTTGTTTTTGTTTGTTTGTTGTCCTATAGTGTGAAGCTTGTCAATTGCACATAAAGAGGACTTCTAAGTTTCTTAAAGTTTGTGTATTTTATTTTTTAATGGCTGGAAGCTACTTAAAACCCTCGTTAGATATCCTTCTACAAAAGCTGTTGAAATGGAGACATCGTAGTTATTTACCTGGTTGACAGTGAAGAATCCAAACCTTTCATATTTCTGTTTATCTGTTGCAAGACTCACATTATATCTACAACACAATTCTAATTCTGTGGCCTAGTTCAACAAGATTCATACTATATACTTAACTTGTCCCCTCTTCTTACTTGTCTAATCAACCTAAGGCTTGATTTTTTCCAAAAATTATTTACCTACCTTATCCTTTCACATTTTAAAGTGGACCTATTAGCTTATGCATTAAATTGAAAGAGTAATTTTTAGCACACTGTGTGAAGATTTAATTGTGCATTCCTCGTTAAAGTTAATAGGGATTGTGTTGTTAAATCACGCCGTGCAGAACATTCCATATTCCCTTAAGTGCCCTTTTGTTGCTGGACTGAGAGGAGGCCTGCACTGCCAGAGACATGCATATCTATTTCAGTGAGAATCTCTCTAACTGGCTTATTTTCATTTTCAGGTCTGAGTTCAAAGCCCTTGAATAACTGGTCTCATATGTGTAATCAAACTAAACCAGTTTTTTTGAATTCTGGAGAAGAATTATTTAATTAAATGGCCAGATCTGGTATTTGGCCCAAGAGAAAGGGTACCTGTATCAACTTGCAAACATGGCCCCTTCATTTGTGCTAATCGTCTCTGGCAAACCTACTGAGTGAATTTCAAATGGCTAGAGCAGATTAACTATTTGGGTTAACATTTTCCAAGGTTGACTTCATTGTTTCCTACTCTTTTTCCTAGGGCTTTTTTTTTTCTATTTTTATTTACTTAATAGATTTCAACACAAACCTGGCCCTTAGAACACTGTTTTATTCAATGAAGAATGAGATTAAATGTTAGCTTTGATTATGTCATCTTTATAGGAAAAGACATTTGATGATGATTTCAAATTAATGTGAATTAATGCTAATCTCTTTCATTATGGAGAAAAAAACTTTAAAGGAACCCACTTTGATCTGTAGTAGTTTTCATTTCAGCTACATTAAATATGAGCTTCGCATATCAATTAAGAGGAATCACCTGGAATTTAGGTAAACAGATAGGTTCAGCTTCAGGCACCTTCACTTGTTTGGTGCTGAATATTTACTGTAAGATCTTACTGTAAAAAGCTGCTATAACCCTGAATAAGATCCAATGCCTACAATAAGAATTAAATACATAATATCAGAAAGGTAATTATGGTTGTGGCTGTGCAGGTTTAGCCCACAACTGTACTACCGAGGATTCCATTTCCACTAGATCAACAAGATTGTTGGAACAAGAACATGTTTTTGTTTTTGTGGGGTCCTCTGGTAATTTCTCACAAGCAATTCCAGCCTGAGCAGCTAAGGAACTCTTTTGAGACTGACAGGAAGCATGAGGAAGAAGTAGGGGAAAATGCTCTACTGCATAGCAGAAAAAAAGAATGTTAGATAGACCTCAAAGAAGTGGTCTGCAGGCGAACTTTTGGACATATCCAGGACACAGGACCTCATCTGAGCATGAGAATTCTGCTGCAGGTACTTTGTTATGTGCACATACTAATTAATAATATAAGGAGATTATGGGTTACACACAATTTTCCCTTGTTACACAAAATTTTCCCTTGTTTCACACACATATTGCTTGTTACAGACAATTTTCCTCTTTTTTTTTTTGGTGTCAAATATATATCTCAAATATATCCCTGCTATTGAGATATCCCTGCTTGATTTAAGGCTGCTCTCTTTCCCAGCAAGATACCAGTATAATGATCCCTCCAAAGGAGGGCAATTTACCACCTCCCCTGCTGCAACATAAAACATATGGAAGTGTACCATAAATAAGAAAGTCTCATAATTGCCACAAGACAATTATTAAATAAGAAGTCCTTCTGTATTGAGCCTAGAGGGATAAAAGCTAGGGATAGACATGATTGCTTGTATTGATTAGGTAATCTTGGAAAACTGCTCAAGATGCACATTTTCCCCAAGATTAAAGGACCTATTGAAAGGATCCATCTCCTGTAGGTTTGTTTTCTTCCATTTCCTTTTCACAGTACCCACTATCACACTCACTATATTCCCTCAATTTTCTCTCCTATCACATCTGGTGAGGCTCCTTCTGCAATGTCTACCTTCTCCTGCCTCCTCATCCCTTCTTTTCCTTCCCATGGCCCACCTCTCCCACTAGTACCTTGCAGTCCCCTGTACATCCTATTATACAGTAATATTATTATACCTTCTAACTGGCATGTGGACAAAAAGCAGGATCTTAGGGTTGATGAAGACATGCTGACAGGCTTCTACCAAACACAGTGAAAAGGGGCTGAGCTCCCTCTGTCCTGCTGTGGTGGCAGGAGCCTCTCACCTCTGCATGTTTGCTTTTTACAGAACTCATAGGCGTCTGCTGTCTCTGAGACAGTCCCCTGCCCACAGTCCCCTACCTTCTTGAAAGACTCCAGCAATTCAAAACATAAAGCCCAGTTGCACAATCTCCATCTCTCTGGAAAACACCCTTTAAAAAAAATATTATAATGTTACAACAACTTTTGGAAATAAAATAGTCAAGAATATATTTTAGACTGGGAAGTACAAGTGAGTTTCAAAATTTTGTTGTGATTTGAAAGCAGTCTTCTGACACAAGTACAGAATAAGAAATATGTTTTTAAGGTATAGCTTGATAACATTTCTAAATAGTAAGCTTTGCACATTGTGGCAGAAGATAGACTGTGATATCTCAGAATATGGCTTCTAGTTTCATAATCTTGCGATATTTGCCCTGTGATTTAACATGTTGTTAAACAGTGTCAAACAGCACAATTAAAATACAGCTGAAGTGAAGGATTATTCTCTCACAAAATAAAATGAAATAGTAATTACCAGGAGCAGATGTACTCAAATCTGATGAACCCGTGGATCCAGACCTTCAGCTGGGGATGAGGTAGAAGCTACACTTTTTACTAGGAAGACAAAGATCCATCAGGAAGTCCTTTTCAAACAATATTTTGTAGTATTGTGTGAAACTTTAATTTTCTCTTGAATCAGACTAGTTTTCAGCTTTGTTGCACCTTGCAAGTGGCAGAGGTATCTGCTGCCACTAACTGCCAACCACTGTTAAAGCCCCAGCTGAGTTCAGATATTCATCTTTACCCTTCTTTAATTGCATCAGGCTCATACACATGTCCTGAGGTCAGAGGAGAGATTAAGCAGGAAATAGCAGGGAGAAATCAAAAAGATTGAGGAGAAAGTCATGAGAATGGCATATTCAAGTGTGCTTGGATATCTTAATAACAAGCAACTGAAATTTATTTCAATACTACCTAAGATTCCCTCTGCCAGAATTCTCTGTGCCAGAATTAATGTGTTTCTCTAGTTTTCACTTTTCCTTATATTGCACCCAGGATGACATTTAAGATTCCTGCTATCTGTAAGACCTCCAATACTGTTTTTATTTTTTAATTTAAAAAAACCAATCTCCCTTGCATTTTTGTGTATTTTTGTGCCCCTGAATAAAGACTTGAACAACTATGGAAAGGAAATCACTCATAAAGCTTTCTATAAGCCATTTAATGTTTTTCTGTAGTTCATGATGTATGCAAAATCAATTAAAACCGTCTGTGATTCATGACTCATTGTTGTCCTCTGTTGTAAATCAACCTCTGTAAAGTTTATAGCTTGCTTCTCATCTTATTTAAATTCAAGGTTCAGCTGGGGGGAATAGCAAACATTTTGCTGAGGTTTGTGCTTTCCCAGTTTTCAAGATCTGTAGAATAGTATGTGTTCACTATTGAAATGGAAATATCAGTTGAAACCTCCAGATTGCTGCAAAAAACCTTAGCATAACTCAGTAGGTGGCATTTTTCCTTCTGCTCTGATATAAATGGCTGCCCCATCCTTGTGCTTCTGAAGATAAGAGAACAGGTACTGAGGTACTGGAGCTAGTCTTTGACAGAGATGAAGAACTGAGATCAAAAACTACTTACAGAGTTTAAAACGACCATATTGTAACTGAGAAGGGAGGACTTGTAGTTCACAAAACTTAGTTTATTTATCTCAAGTACCAGCAGAAATACAGCCCGAATGATCATGAAATCATGGCATCATCAAACTGCTGTGGTACACAACAAGTGACTGATGCCCATGCTGTCCTGGCTTTGTTGTTGATCAGATCCAGGGTGCTTAGATCAAATGATCTGAGATTAGGTTTTTTCCAATCATAGAATAAATTTACATACAGACTCTGTGGCATTTTTATTAGATGAGGAGGTGTTTACAGTCAACATGACTGTACCTCATCCATGTAAATGCAAACCATCTTTACAAACTGTCTTGTCTGCTTTTCCCTGTGCCCTACCTCTTTATGCTGCTATATATTTTTCTTCAGTTGTGTTTCAGTACCTCGTGAATTGATTCATTTGTATCTCATGCCTGCTCATTGTACTTACATCTGACATATGAAATTCAACACTTGCAATCTGAACCACAAAATTTAACATTCAAGTGCAGTGTTCATTCTGTACCTCACTTTGGTGGGATTTTTAAAGAAACTGTATCTTGGTTAAACACTTGTAAAAATCACTCATGCAACCTAATTTTCATATGAAAATATAAATAAGAATAAACAGAAACCCCCAGGAGAGAACAAGTAAGCACATAGCCTTCTTAAGTTTTCTTGAGCTTTCAAGTGGGACAGGATTAGACTTTCATTTTTTTTTCTCTTCTAAGCTTTTCTAACTTCAAAAAGGTGCCAATTGAGATACTTACAGCCTTCTATCACTATGCATATTTTTCTGACAATGCAGGATAATTAGTTTATAAAGACAAATAAAGTAGCAGAAGTAAAGGAATAGCTTTGTAAAGAAGCAAAGGAATTTTATTTGCTAAGGACCTTATGCTACGGAAAAAAAAACAACTGGGCTACTCTACCAAGAAATCTATCTGTTAATGCAGAATTCAGAGTATACAGAGTTCAGACTTGTGGGTCTTCTCCCATTGTTCCTGCTGTTAGATTAAATAAAGTCTCAGACTGCATGAGCTAATGTTTAGTTTATGCTTACTGAATTCTCCAAATGAAATCTGCTCCCCTTGTCTCAATATTTCAAAAACCCACACTGGAACTGGCATTTATTTGGCAACATATGGTTATCTGATGAGAATAAAGATTCAGGAGAGGAGGGAAATTTCACAAGGAATTAATGGGGAAATGAGAATACAAGGCCAGTAAGCACCAAAAATTACACGTCATTATTGTCCTGGGGTGACTTTATGATGCTGAATTGTATCCCCATTCGTCTGTTTAGCCCAGAAATAAGTTCTGCACTTTAAAAGTAGATCTGAGAGCGAAGCAGGGGAGAAGGAGAAGCAGTGGACTTTTTTTGTGGCTGTATTCAGAAACAGCTCTCTCTCTCTCACAGACAGTGCTGTCTGCAGCAGGGACAACAAGAGACAGACACAAGGAGTATTTTCCTTTGCTTTTTTGCTGGTTTTCCTCGTTAGCTGCGGCAAGGACAGTTTTCCCAAGAAAACGGTGTCTTTTTTCCTGGAACTGTTCAGCCTGCTCTGGACTGAAAAACCAGAAAAACACCTGGAGATCACCTGCAGCCCACCAGAGCCTGGGACACAGCATTTTCCAGCACAGGAGGGACAGACAGATGAGAGAGTGAGCCAGCCAAGCTACACCCCATGGAAAGGACTTTCTCTCTCTGACTTTGCCATCTCTTCAGAATAACAAGAGGTTCCAGTGCTTAATATTATTCATTTTCTCATGTTTGTGAATACTTTGCTTGTTGAATAAACAGGTTTTTTTTCCACTTTTCTCGAAGAAGGTTTGCCTCCCAAGCTGGCTGGGGGAGAGATCACTTGAATTTGCTTTGTAAAAAAGACCACTTCAGAAATTTCCTCCCAAAATTTGTCCTAAACTAGGACAATTATGCAATTAGGGGATATATTCTGTTACAAGGTAAATTACAAAACACTTTGCAAACAATGCTCAAGCACTGACTTCCGAAATTTTAATGACATCCTTTTTATTTTAAAATCTTTTAAACTAGATTTTAAAATAACTTACACATGTACCCACATGTCCATATGTATTGTCAAACATACCAAACACTTTTTAAACCACCATTTTGGTTACACAGCCAAACATTGAAGACTTGTGTGACACATTAAATATGGCTCCAGGCAGCCCAATTTGCCCTCCTGCGTGACTACACCACACCACAGCTAAATGACAGCAGTTTCTAGGGATAAAGTTCTGCTATGTATACCAACAGCAGATGAAATTCATATGGAGATCTTTCCAGCCATAAGGCTTGGGAGCATTTCTAATGATTTTGGTACAGAAGGAGAAATCTGACAGTGCTAGTAATGCTGGAATTATTTCTGGAATCAGTTCCAGTAGAAGTATTATGGGTGCCATGGAACGTTTGTCATGAATTAGTGTCAATAACCAAGTGTCTTGTTAACCCTAGTGTTACCTAAGACATTGCTTCTTTCCAATTTCACAACTTAGTAATAAGTTTATTGCTAGGGAGATCTTTGAATCATGACGTTTAATTTGAAATAATTTTTATCTTTCTGACTGTGTTTTGCTATGCAAATGCATGACTCTGGCAAAATATTTATAGTAGTTTCTGGTTTTGCTTTCAAGAGAAATGACAGAATGAGTTCTAGTTTGAACTCAGTGACTCCCTAGAAAAGCTAACAAAGGAAAAGACCATACAGAGGTTAGGGTCATTAAAAAATCACAGCCTTTTTTCTGTTATTTTTGGAAACTGAAGGGAAAAGTATTTATGAAACTATAAAATTTAATGAATAGTTTTAAATCACTCAGAATTAGATGGCACCTCTATGGTACACAAAGGTATAGGCTCATCTCATGAAAAGCAAACTGAGAGGGGCACAATAAATTTTGTCTCTTCCCTATCCATATTCTTATGGTGTGTACAAACTCAGTCACTCTAGGGGAGGGACTTTTCAGACTTGGTATTGACAGAAGTAGTAGCCCAAAGTCTCACCTAGTGTAGTGGAAGGCCTGTCTTTTGAGGAGCACAGAGCTTTGGGGAGCAAGTTCAAATGAAGCACTTGCCTGTTTATCCAATCTGAGAGCACCTTGCAGAGCCTTGCAGATTCAGTTAGAGGAAACCTGCATTCAGATGCTTCACCTCTGATCCTCATGCCTTGCTTAGCAATACTTTCCCTTTGAAGGACACAGCAAGGAACCAAATGCTGCTCATTGCTCTGCTCTTTAAATCCTGTCACTGAGAACATGTCAAGAGAAATGGACTTTCCCTAGGTACATTTACCTGTTTCTAAAATGTTTTTCAGGAAAATTCTCATCCCAGATGCATCTTGGTCTCACAAACTGTCTTTTCAAGTTCAGAGCCATGACCATTTCTGAAATCATGGGATTGCTTCTGAAAACAAAACTGCTTATATACCCAGACTCCAAGATGTTTGGTTTTGCCTTGTTAATTCAGTCATTACACAGGCAATAGCCCTAGCTCATTAAAAGCCTGATCATTATTAGCACAAAGCCTTCTTATTCAGGCTCTGCATGGCCTGCAGGCTCTTCAGAAAGGACTTTGTGATAGTTGCTACTTCTCAGATGGAGTGGCTTCCCTTCTTTTTGTGAAGGACTTCACACAATCAGAGTTCAAGCAGCTCTTTATACCATTTGACAGATTTTGACATTTGTAAGTCTAATGGCCAAGTATGCACACAACTTGGTCCTCAGGCAATTTGCCACAGGCATTCTGGATTTGGTTTCTGTCATATATTATGCCCCCAGCACCTCTTAAAAATGCTTCATAAACCTCTGCACAGATCTGAAGAGGTTTCATCCCGCTGTATGTTAGATCTTACCTAATTGTGCCAATATGCTGCAAAGGGAGCACATTCGGAGAGATATCCCATGCCAGGACTGGTGATAGACATCTGCCCACTGGACATTTCTGATTTTTGGCACATGCAAGAGAAGTCTCTTTTTACTTCTGAAACTGAAATTGTTCTCCATGTCTGTTGTCAACTATGTTTCAAACTTCTGTTTCACATGAACAGCCTCAGAGCCCCTGATCTCCCAAGGAGGACAACTACAGCATTGTGTACTGGAAAACCCTGATGTCTGTGAAGCATGTACCAGTCATTTCTCCTGTCCTTAATGGATACCAGTTGAAGCAATGGGAGCCAGGACCATCCCAACACCTTACACTGAAAACTGAGGAAGTAGAATCACCTTTCCACTTTGTTGGGAAGCAGCTCATCTTTGGGACTGTTGTATGCAACATCAAAATCAACTATTAGTAGTAATAATTCTTTGATGTTTAGAACATGGTGCTCTATCACCAGCTGAGCCTTTTGAGGCAGAAGTCACGAGATAAGAGGTGCTCTCACATACCAGGCTAAAAATAGCTAAGATCCCCTCCATCTCCTAAGCTAACTGGAAAAGACACCCCCTTGTGATCTGTCTAGGACATTTTCCCCCTGGTACTGCAAATGCAAAAACACCTCTGGTCAAGCGGAATAAGGATGCATCTATATTGTGTGAACAACACTTCTAAAAAGTTCCTATTTAAGTTACCTGTATAAAATTGCTTTTCAAAAAAATACCATTGTGTCTATGTCTGAAAACCTTTTCTTACTACTTTCTTACTTTTTGCTTACTTTTGATAGGTAGTCTTTTTTCTTAATACTATGGAATTAGGTCACTAATTTCTGCAAAAATGTGAAAGATTTTTACATTTTTAAAAAATTTTATTGCAATGTTTACAAAAGAAAAATCTTCATTGCATGTTCTAGATGGTGATTTGTTTAATTTTCATGTAAATTTCTGTATTAACATGCAAAAAAAAGAGACTTTCTCAACCTATGCTAGAAAATTATTAAAGATTAATTATTTCTTTTTAAAAGTCTTCTTTTTTTAGTTTATTTGTTTTATACCACTTGCCAGTCTTTGTGGATATATATTTTTGGGAACATGTCTACTATTCATATACAGATCTTTCATATGGCAGGCAAGGAAAAAAATACATATTGTTTAAAGTGAAAAAATGCAGCCAGTTAGGTTAAAAATGTTAATGGAGAGTAATGGAAACATACTCATTTGACATTAATTTGGCTCTCTCTGTGAGCATTTCCTTAGATGAAGCAAAGCAAGAGTATGTCTTTGCCTATCTCAACAATAATCTTTGTACTGCCCAGGCTCTTGCCATGTAATTTTCTGTATTTTATAAAAAAACAACCAAATAAACTAGTAAACAAAAACCCCTGAGAGCTGCAGCTGAGCAGCTGAGCTGCAGCTGAGCTGGTGCTCAACCATAAAAAATACTTTTTCTCTTATGTTGGTGTTTCCATTGTTTTGGGAAAGTTTGAAGTGCAGACATATGCACAGTAAATCCAATGCAAGTCTGACACGAATATGCTGAATGGCATGAATTTCACAGGTGATTGCCACATGTAGTCTAGAGAAATCAGCCTGCACAAAACCAGTGCTCATTTTCACAGGGCTTCCAACCATGCAGAAAACATTGTAATAATTTTCAAAAGTTTGTAGTATTTGCTTTTTAATTTATTGCCCTGATGCTAGGAAAAGTCTTTGACCTGCTCTCATAGACCCCAGGCATTTGGTTGCATTTGATTCACAAGTAAAAGGGCACACAAAACACACAAGGATGATTCTCAGTCATTTAGGTAAATTTTGGGGGATACTACCAGACATCTTAGAAATACTCACAAAAGATTTTGAGACAAATGAATTTGCAAATTTCAGACATTTTCTTGTGTTTCCAATAGAATTGAATTTGACCCATTGCTATCAATAATGCCAAGTAATGGTTGTCTCTACACTCTTCATTAAATTCTATCCTTAGAAGTAGGTATTGAATTCCAATTCACCCTTCTTACTTCTACTACGTCTATTGTTGTGAGGAACAATTATTAAAGAATTGTGAGGTTCTTACACACCACAATAATGAAAACTAGAGAGCACCTGCTGTTTGGTTTCTTTGTACTAAAACAATATTTCATCTTTTATTCTTAGCAAATTTGATATAAGTGTATTTTAAAATTCAGCAATGGACTTTGTGTTTTCTCAACTGAAATGCTTTGCATGTGTTTTTGACTGAGTTCAAAATCTGACTTTTTGTCAAAGAGAATTGAAATCCTAAGAGAGAATATTTTTTAAGTCGAATTACAGCTCATAGTTAAGAAGTTGGGGGGAGTTGTTAGTTTGTCTCTTTTTCAAAAACTAGATGCAATTTCATTACTATTCTTACATTTTGCATATTTGACTGATCCCAGAGAGTTCATTCCTAAATAGGAGAGGTTTTAGTACGTGTCTGATTTACATCTTGTCAGCACCAGCTCTCTGGATAACAACAGGGAAGTCTCTGCCTTTCAAGTGAGTAACAGACAAGAAGAAGGGCTGAGATAAAGCCACCTGACAAACATTGCTTTCTGACACTGTTTTAGTCTAGGGGTGCAAACTTAATTTGTGACAGTTTCCTGACATCTAGCATTCACTAGAAAAATTTATTTTAACTTTCAAAGTGCCTTGGACTCTCCAGTGCACCTGTGTTTCTATATCCTTTATACAGGCTCCAGGACAGAGATTGCCTCTTCTTATAGAACACCACTGTGATTTGCACTTTAATGCCTGCTTGAAGAACTGGAAGCACTGCCTGGTATTCAGGAAGACAAGAGAAATGCTAGTCATGGTTGACTATATACATAATAGTCTGGTTATCCATTATGTCCTTAGTTTATATCTCCAGTTATGCTCAGTTTGCACTATTGTGACTGCAAAGAGCCTCATTAGCCATATACATTTCCCTTTCCAAACCTTACTGAGCTCACATATTGTGACAATCAATTCAAGAGGCTAATTTTATGTTATCATTAAAGAAGCTGTGCAATTAGTCTTACAGTTCTTGCCTTTAATTTTTTTTTTTTACTGGATGTCATTTTATTCTTTTGCTGTAAGAGTTGGCAAACATACTTTTCTCATCTACTTCCTCTTTTGCATTTATTATGTTCAGTAACAGTAATTAATCTCCTCTGCCAGGCAAACAAATCTAATCCTCTCAGTTTCCCAGAGGAGTACTTTCTGGATCTTTGATTATTTCTTGTCACTTAACTGCACACAGTATTTTATTTGAATTTGGTAAATAACTTGGTTGAACTATCACATTCATCTCCATGCAGTCTGTCTCAAGGGGTAGCATAGCACTGGTTTTTGTACTCTTCTTGTGTCCTATTATGTCCTCACCAACTGTAATTTCTTCTCAAGTTTTCTTTCTAAGAGGTGAAAGTTTAGCTTGAAAACCAAACCAATAACAAATTGTCAGCAATGCAGATTGGTTCTTTGAAGTCTTCTAACCTAGCCTTTTTAGTTTTGTTTCTGAAGATTTATTTTTGTGCATTCCCTGCATGTGAAAGTTATTCAATTTTATTTATTATATCTTAAGTTATTCAATTTCTCTATCACTCACCTTACACAGAATATCTGAAGTGAAGGTAATACCTAGATGGGATGATATCTTGGTACCCCACTGGCAAGTTTGTCACTATTCACATCCTGTCTTGTGAAGCTCCAGTCACTGCTCACTCACCAGACTTCTGTGTGGAGCTTCACACACTCCTGTGGACCCAAACCCACTTGGCAGCTTTTGTGATCTCTCTGGTGCTGCTCTTGGATGAATCTCAGTCTTCCCAGTTCAGTCTTACAACTGCTTCCATGACCTGTTCTGGCTTCTCAGCTACTGAGGGAAACTGCCTTAAAAACTTGTAAAAAGAGCTGAGAAAATTGGAGCTTTATCCCCATCTCAATTTGCAAATGATGAAAAACCATCTTAAAAGTTCTGTGCTTACTACCACAAATTCTGTGTCAATACAGGGGAAATTTAGTCTCAGCTTGCGAAGGCAGCACAATAAACCCACCTGTCATTTAATTCTACTAATGCATTATTAACAGTTCTTGCAGGCAAATGAATCAAGCACTGACAATTACATCTACTGGTGTATGTGTCCCACCAGATATTTAAAAACAGGCAAATTGAAATCTCCCTCCATCCTCACTTCTAGCAGCCCACCACTCTTCAATAGGCTTGAGAGCTTAAATCTTTATGCTCCCACAAACCTGACACAAAGGTCCAGACCATAAACAGCTCTCAACTCTCCCTCACATAATACCCTCTAATTGGCCAAAAAAAAAAAAAAAAAAAAAGGACCTCTTGTGGCTGTATAAATTGGTAGATGGTTTGCTGTGGTCTGATAGTCTGCAACTAGGAGAAAGAGTACAGCATTTCTGGGATTCATGTACTGTGTTACGGGAATAACATCCCCTGTTTGCCTTCCCACATTACACACGTATCATCAGAAGTTAATCCTCCTAACTGCAGTCATTACTGTAACTCATTTGGACAGGATTTCCATTTTGCGTGGTTTGAGTTTGGAGTACTGTGTATTTTATAAATCAAGTGGTATTTTTTTTCCATATCAAGCTTTGTGTTTATTGGACATTTATTTAAAAGCACTGCATTTATTTCTTTCTACTGTAAGAAAAACAACAGACGGTTTGGAAAAACTTCATCATTTCACTGGATAACAATCTATGGCTCCTGGATAGAGGCTGTAAAAATATTGATTTACTGCTTTGGAACAATATTTGCAATAATTTAACTTCTGGCTTAACACTTGTGTATGGTTAGGTCTCACAGCTGGTGTAATACCTGGGTATTTTTTTATAATCCCTTACTTCTATGCATCACATACTAACCCTATCTTGAATGCTTATTTTTATTTCTGGATGTTGTTCACTCTAATGAAGAAAATATGAGGAGATGGTAATAAAAGCATATTTTCATGTTGAATAAGCAGTTTTTGCCAGGGCAAAGTGTAAGTAAAGTATCACCACTTTGCTTCTTCTCTTTTCAATTGTATATCAGTATTTAAATAGTGTATCATTGTTGAAGTTCATGATCCTGATGTGGCTGTAAGCATCAGTGGATATAGCCCAAGTGCCTTGCCATCCAAAATTAAGATGCCTCCAAATTTAATCGAGTCATAGAATCATAGAATCATAGAATCATAGAATCATGGAATCAGAATCATAGAACCATAGAATCATAGAATCATAGAATCATAGAATCATAGAATCATAGAATCATAGAATCATAGAATCATAGAATCATAGAATCATAGAATCATAGACTGTGCTGTGTTGGAAGGCACTTGTCCAGATCATCAAATCCAATTCCTGGTCCTGGGCAGGACACCCCAAGAGTCACACCATGTGCCTGAGATCACTGTCCAAATGCTTGAGTTTTGTCAGGCTTGGTGCTGTGATCACTTCCCCAGGGAGCCTGTCCCAGTGCTCAGTTACCCTCTGGGTGAAAAACTTTCTCCTGATATCCAATTTAATACCCTTGTTTTTATGCCATTTCCTTGAGTGCTGTGACTGATCACCTGCCCCTGCACTTCCCCTCACAGGGAAGTTGTAACTACAATAGGTTTCCCCTCAGCCTCCTCCAAGCTGAAAACCCAAGTGACCTCAGCCTCTCCTCTTGTGGTTTCCCCTCCAGACCCTTCACCCCTCTCATGGCCCTTCTTTGAATGCTCTCTAACAGCTTAATATCTATTTTATATTGGAGCACCCAAAACTGCCCCCAGCACTGGAGGTGAGGTTGCCCCAGAGCAGAGCAGGACAATCCCCTCCCCTGTCCAGCTGGAGATGCTGTCCCTGATCCCCCTCCAGGTCACATATGTCTGTCCTGGCTGCCAGGGCACTGCTGACTCACGTTCAATTTGCCATCTACCAAGAGACCCAGATCCCTTTCCATGGCACTGCTCTCCAGCCTCTCTATTCTATACAAGCAGTTGCCACATCCCTGGTGCAGAATCTGGCATTTGCCATTGTTAAACTTCATACACTTGGTGATTGCTCAGTTTTCTGATTTGCCTAGGTGTCTCTCCAAGGCCTCTCTACCCTCAAGGGCTTTGACAGCTCCTCTCAAGTTAGTGTTGTCAGCAAATTTTGCAGCCCTTTGAGTCCTGGCCCTGGATTACCAGCACTATCCAACATTCAGACTAAAACAATGACCAGGCCAAGTCACGGTCAGGTCAACCTGACTTGAAGAACAGGGTTCACCCTGATTCAGGGTTGGGTCTTTATCACAAACTGGTGATAAAGCTAGGTCACCCACTGGACAAAGAAGACCGTCACCGGGGTTTGCCATGGCTATCGGTGAAGTAAAAGGAGCGGGAACGACTGTGGCTGCCCAAAAAGGAATTTATTAAGGTGGTTAACAGCAAACAGAAGCTGTACTCAGTAGCCCCAGGGGAGGAAGCGCTGGGGTGGGCAGCCAACAGAAGACCAGTTTTACAGGGAGCAGCATGTTATACAACCTTGCTAACAGAACAAAGAACCCATGAACAGCAACGTAACCATATACAGAAAAGCAACTGACCAATTATTAACAGATAACCTTACACAGAAACTATGACATAACCCATATAAGCATAGCTAAACCCATAATCTCATGCTTCTCACCACAACCTATCTAGATGTTCTCCTTCTCAGCACTCTGCTTCTCAAGGCCTTAAATTGATGCCTTCTGTGTTGTCAGCCAGGGCCAACTCACTGCCAGTCCCTGCCTGACCAGCTCCCACAGGGCCGGATGCCAGGTACCCACAGAAGCCACTCACTCCCTTCTGCAGCTGGAGAGAGGAGAGAAAATTTAACAAAGGGTTCACAGGTTGACATAAGGACTGGGACAGATTGCTTACCAAATACTACCAAGGACAAAACAGGTTCAACTTAAAGTGAACTTACCACTAGCAGAATCAGAGCAGGATAATGCCTCCCATGGGAGACAGCTCTCCATGAGCTTCTCCAATGTGAATCCATCTCATGAGCAGCAGCTGCCTGTGAACTGCTGCAATGTAAGTCCATCCCACAGACAGCAGTCCTGCCCAAACTGCTGCAGCATGGGGCACTCTTCCATGGGGTGCAGCCTTTCAAGGATAGGCTGCTCCAGCATGGGAACCTCTCTCCATAGGTCTCCCACAGGCTGACAGCCTCCTCTCAGGCATCCACCGGTTTTGGGGTGGGACTCCTCCACAGGCTGCAGGTGGATCTGTGCAGCTGGAGCTGTGCTCCATGGGCTGCAGGGGCACAGCTGCTTCACCATGGGCTGCACCATGGGCTGCAGGGGAACCTCAGCTCTGGTGCCTGGAGCACCTCTTCCTCTCCTTCTGCACTGACCTTGGTGTCTGCAGAGTTGTTCTTCTCACATGTTCTCACTCTGCTCCTCTTTAAGGGCTGGAATTAAAACTACACCACAAGCTTTGTTCTGAATTCTTTTTAAATCTCTTATCACAGAGGCATTACCACCATTTCTAACTGGCCCAGCCCTGGCCAGTGGCACCTCCATCTTTGGAGCTATCAGAAACTCTTGGCTCTGCCTGACATGGTAGAACCTTCCAGCAGCTTCTCACGGATGCCACCTCTGTGGCCCCACTGCTACCAAAACCAGGCCATGCAAAACCAATACAAAGTTCCACCTCACAATCCATCTCCTCACAATTTCCAGTAACCTCTTTTCTTCCAAGGAAGCTGGGGAAGAGCAATCTCAGTCTTACTTTCTTCAGGCCTTGCCAGACAACCAACAACAGGAAGAAATCTCAGTGTAAACCTATGCTTTGAACTTTGTTTCTGTAATCCAGCTTTGTCTTTGGAACTGCTATCAGAAAGGCATCAGTGCCCTGAACCTCAAAACAGCCACCTTCTGAGGTCTCTGCCAGCTCTTTGCTGAGGTCTCCACTTGGCACTGCCAAAGGCTCTTGCAGCTTCTCATCTTTATGTCTCAGCATGCACAGCTCTTAAAAGCTACCAGGTAAATCAAGTTTGTCAGTCTAGTCTGTGGGTTTTTCTCCAGATAAAACCTAAACCTGCTTTATATTGAAAAAAGCACGTGGATGTTGTTCTCTTTTTTTACAAGTATCTGGAAGGTTTATCTCTTTATAGCAAACTCAGCAGCAAACATTTTGTTGTAGTGTTTTTTCTTGCAGCTGAGACCCTTTAAACTACCCTGTGTAACTGAAACTTACAGACCTTTATATTAAACCTTTTCTTGCTCACCTTCTGCTCTCGTGCTGAGAATAATTTAAAATTTATTGTCCTTATTAGTGGCTTTTTGTACAACATCAGATTCAGCTGCTGTGAATGTTTAGTAATTTCAAGAGTATTCTAGGTTTTCCAAAGGCTTTCTAAATATTCAGCTTTGCATTTTGCTTGTATATACAGAGAAATGCGTTCAAACACCCCATGTTGCCACTTCTCTTGCACTTGTTCCCAACATACAGATACAGGTTACACCTGTAACTTCATCTTTTTGCACCCAAACCCCCTGGCATTCATGTCAGCAAATGCCTGATCTGGCAGCTGAGTATTTTACCTTTCCTGTGTGCTTCTTGATCACACAGAACAAAGTGGACTTACAAATCTTCTTCTTACAAATCTTCTTACAAATCTATAGATGCACCAAGGTGAGAACAATGCTCTGTCTTGGGACTCTCATACTCTGCTTCCTGTTGTGCCCACACTGGCACAGCAGTTTCATACTTGTCCATGCATTAGTAGTGTATATCACCATGAAACTTCTCTTAAAAACATTATATCAGCTTACAGGAGGTATCACTTTCCCATGTCTTCTCCAGATTTTCCATTCAAAAGTATTTATTTGTTCCATCTTGACCCAGAAAGTAGTTTTTATGAAAGCTTTGTGGTTATATCCTGCTTATCTTACTGAATTTTAAATTCAGAGGAGGGATGTAGCAGAATATTAAGGGAAGGAAGTGTCTAATTTCTGTCATATAACAAACATATTTCTGTCCATCAATCAAAAGTTAATTTATTTTCTTCCTTTGTGGTATGTAAATTCAATTGTTTCTTTCCTCTGCCCTTGTTTCTTTTAATTCTTACAACAGCTGCCAGTTAAATGAATATCTTCCAGCAGGTAGGAAGAAGATGCAATTCATGTTGTGCACAGATGATATTAAGCATCCAATACTGTGAAATTACACACTCCATTTAAAAACAGTTGAGAGGAGGAGGAGGGGGTGGAAGAACAAATTATTAGCAGCCTGTTTGTCTGTCACAGTGCTGATAAAATCTGGAGAGAAAATAGGAGAAGAGTGGTTGGGAAAGCAGTGGGATCTTACACTGTAGGAGGCCTCCTTGTGATTACTGCTCATGACATAGGGATTTTGCCCTCCCTACCAAAAACCAGTTTGGTAACCGCTTGCACATGCCTTGTTCAACCTGAAAGAATGGCTAGTATGAAATATTCTGCAGGTGTGCACTTCAAAAGCTTATGCTAGCCACATTCACTGTGTTATGTTCGTTCACCTGGAAATACATAATATCTTTAAAACACAAATGGGCTCATCTGTTTTCCTCTCTGTTTTATGCAAGGACAAGAACATGCCCTTTGGAGCTGACAGCTGTGGATGACAGCCATTCTATCAAGGCTGTCTTCTCTGTTTTCAAGTCCTCCCTCATCATGTCCAAGCCAACGTCTATTAGGCTCCCAGACTTCTTTCATTATTTATCTTTAAAATCTGAAGTTGTAGCCAGTTCTTTCAAGGTTTGGAGTAAGTTTGAAGGTCTCCACTAAAACTTCCCTAAAAAGGGAAAATCTGGATACCACTATCAAAATACAAAGTATCAAATCATATTCAGTTGCAGATCCAGATTCTGCGCAGTTGCAAAAGTCAAATTCAGGAGTTTGCGGTTATTGCTAGTGGTAAGTGAAAACACCAGTACTCCTGAAATAAGCCTTCCCTCTGGAGAAGAGGAGCATCCTCACTGACAGATGGACTTCATCAAGCAATCTTAAAAACCCTGAAATTTGTTGATGAACACTGAATAGTTAATGGATTGCACCTCTGCAAAGTCATAGCACTTGAAGAATCACCCTTATCTTAAGAAGCAAATTAAGCTTCTTCTCATCAGCATAACAACCTTGTTTTCTCTTTGGGTGACTTGGATTCAGTACTGTCTCTCTGTTTAAATAATACATTTGCCTGAAATATTTTAAAAAATGTTTTAGAAAGCTACATGAATATGATGTGATGAAGCAAACCACAGGCCATCACAGTTGTCCAATCTGTGGCAGCTTGCTGGTGACTTGAATGGTCCATTAAATTTCATGGTCTGATTCTTCTCTCTCCATGAAGTCTTGCAAAATGAGCTTTTGAGGAAACCAAGTAGCTACCCAACTTGCATATCTACAGCTGCAGTTATGCAGTCATTTAACACAGATGGCTCTTCACTCCTTCATTGACCTCAGTACAGCTGGACCAGGATGTCTTGGATTTGAAAGACAGGTATCTGCCAAGGAAAGCTGGAGTTTTCTTTGGAATGGAGAATGTAAACCTCTCACCCCCACCAAATTATAATTTTGCAATTAAGGGCTTTCAGGCAAAGATTTGGGAACAGGGATAATAGTTCTTTACTAAGAATATTAACAAATGTAGTAGTAAAACAAACAAACAAGTAAACAAACAACAATTGTAGAAACCCTGATAGAGTCAGAGCTACAGCCTGACACCCTGTTGGTCAGGGTGTTGGAAACAGTCCAAAAGTGAGTCCTCCTGGAATGGCAGATGTGGTTCTGTGGGAACAGAGATAATCCTGTAGAAAAGGGTCCAGTGATGGTGAGAGGGGTCCGGTCTTCCCCTGGGAATCTGGTGGAACCAGATACCTTGCGTTCCTACATCTCAGTTTTTATCCAGGTAGGAATGGTTGGCTCCACCCACTGGGTGGAGCATCTCACAATGGGTTGATGGAATGTGTCCTGTCCTTGGTGAGCCTTAATGGCCCATTAGCAGAAAATATCCCCCTGGAGGGAGGATGGGTGGTGAAAGAGATAAGAAACACTGCCCCACTTGGTTTTAACAGCTGGGCCATTATCAGAAGGCATCTGCCCCCCTCCCCCCAGAGGAGAGATAAAGAAGAACATCTCCCCAACTGCTTTTAACAAATGAAATGGAATACACATTTTTGGTTCCATAACCCAAGACACAGGACCATAGGCAGAAGGTAGAGGCCTGGAGCCAACAAGGCTTAGCTGATCTGACCTAACACCTTATCTCTACCTTTACCAAGCCATTGGCTCTTGCTGAGAGAAGGTGTAGGAGCCAAAGGACCAGCTCCTGTCCTGACAACCAGAGAAGCAAGAAGCTCCAGCCATTGAGGCATTCTCCTCTGATTCTCCCCTTTCCTCACAGCGGTGTGCTTGGGTTGTATTCCTGCTTCCTCTCCTTTCCCAGAAAATAGTCCCAAGATGAGAGGGGGCTGATGTGTGGAAAGTGGCATGGCTCCTCTCAGGGGCTAAACACACGTGAGCAGAAGAAGGAAAGGTGGATGAAAGATTTCTGGCATTTGTCTTCCCAATTCACTACCTCATGTAAGGGAGCTCTGCTTTCCTGGAGATGGCTGAGTGTCTGTCTGCCCATTGGAGGTGATGAATACCTCGGTTTGGTTTGATTTATTTGCATCTACAGCTTGCACAGCTGTAGCACAGCTTTTACCTATTAAATTATCCTCATCTCCACACACAAGTTCTCTCACTTCTACTTTTTGATTCTTTCCCCCATCCCACTGGAGTGAGTGAGCATCTTTGAAGGGCTGTGCTGTCAGATGGGGTTAAACAATAATAAACCTGAAAATCTACTTATCTCTGCCAGCCTTCCTTAGTCATTTTTACCTTCTGAGACTCCTGAACACTCTTTCCAGTCCTGCCTTTAAACACTTTTCCCACTCAAATCTCTTCTGCTGTCATTGCAAAACTGAGTTCTGCCACTGAGCCAACCCGGATGTTTTCTTCACCTGTATTAACTGTACCTACATAGATTCCTGGGTGCTGAAAGGTTATGGTATGTGAATTTATTAACACACTCTTCTGGCAATAATTTCTGCATGAGTAACAGACTGAAAATCCTCAAATACAAAGCAATATTTTCCTAAATACAACAATTATAAAGTGTTTACCAGTTGTCCTGGTTACAGGAGTAGGGTACAATTTTAGGACTATGTGGGTGTAACCACACTGTGTATTCTACACCCCTTTACTTCATTTCTAATGAACTGCTAACAATGGGTTCTCTGCAGGAGCTGCCCCGTGCACATCAGACACCTCAGGCTACAGGCTGGGTATTAAATGAGATAGGTAAGAAGAGGCAATCCTGCAAGGCAGGTGGTGTTTCTTTTTCTTCACACCTATGACTCAGCTGTGGTAACTCCCTCTGGGGAAGCACCAGCACAGTAACACTCATTCTGAGAGGTCATCTCTGCTGATGGGCCAAAAGGGACTCAATGACACCAGCAGAATAGGAAAATGCAAGGACATCCACCATCAAGGATTTCCAAATATTCCATGACTCACAGTGTTACATCATTCCATGTGAATCTCCCCACCCTGGGGGAGGTACTGAGCATTCCCACCTGAGCCTGGGCTATAAATCTGTGGATTTGTGGACTTGGGACAACACCATCACAACTTGATGGGTGCAGAGGAGGACCAGAACTTCCACAGGACTGCTGCTTGTGACCATCACTTCAACAGGACTGCAACTAATCCTTGATAGGACTGTGACCATCACTGACCAACATGGTGCCAGGTTTGTTTAACCAGTTTTCTGTATCATTGCACTCATTATAATCTTTCTATTAAATTGTAACGCTGGCCTGAAATCTCTCTTAAGATAAATGAATGGGATTCTCCTGCCAGTTTACTTTCAAACCAGTTCTTCTCCAAGTCTCTCAACAACCTGGCTCTGGTTCTCAAACCACCTTTTCACTTACATCAATTACATTGTTTCTATACGTTGGTGTTATGTCTTAATTTAGTGTTTCATATGCTGAACAACTGAAATCCTATAAAAACCTACACTTTAAAGCTAGAAGAATTCATCTGTAACATGCACAATTCTTAACTGTGCCAAGCTGAAGTCAAGTTTGAGCTGAAAATGTTTGGAAATATCCCCAAGTGATATTTCTCTCATCACATTTTCCAAGTAAATTTATCTTTCATTTCTGATATGGTTGCTGCTGCTCAGTTTTATTTATAAATCTTTGAAAATAAGAATTTATAATGAACACAGTCAGTTTCTTAAATTAAAGCACTGAGGCACTAACAAGTAAGCACCACTATAATCAAGCTAATTAAAAGGCCACGTTAAGGATAGGAATCTGCATATGAAAAGGAACATAATTTTCCTGATGGTAGTTTTACTATCCTCTTATATTTGCATGCACCCTGTAGAGTCTCAACATCATTTGAAGCTAATCTACTTAAAGAAAAATCAGGTTTTTACCCCTTAATCTCTTTAAACTAAAGCAATATTTCTAGTTTTGACCAACAGGTTCTGTGTTTTTCAAAGTTCATTCTTTGAAGAATTGAAATACTTTAATTTATCCAGAGCAGCAGATGCACAGCACACTTGGGGACAAATGAGATGAGTGAGCTGTGTACTGAATTTTTAATGACATTTCCCTGGTAGAGACTTCAGAAAGCACTTTTGAAGACTACAATTGTACTTGGTAATGAGCAGTTTTCTTCATTTCAAAACTATGCAGAAAGGTTACTACGGGCTTCCATATTCAGAAGCTACTGCAGGACATCCTGGTGTTAGCATTTTTTTTTTTTTTTTTCATTGCCAGAAAGGTAAGAAAAACTGGGACAGGAGAGACACTAACAAAAACCAACAGAAGTTGCACATAAATCCTCTTTCCAATAAAAATCCTTTCTGTGACTAAGTTTTAATTAATAAAATCCCTATTTTGGTGACAACGTTCTCAAGAAGAAAAGACTATTTAAGATTTGAAACATTTCAAGGAGCTCTTAAGTATGTGATGTAGACAAATTCAGAGAGAAGGACATTGAGGTCACTTGGAGCTTAGCTGTTAAGAAGCATGAGACTCATACCTCAAGTTACATACTTTTTTAGGTCTAGTTTTGCAATATATCCTTGCAGTTGCAGTGTTAAATAAACATTTTAAACTCAAGAAGTCATTTCATAACCTTTAAAAAGGTTGCTGTGGACTTGCAAACTTACCATATATAGTGTCTGTCAGTCACCACAGTCTCTCTTACCTGTCCAGACAATGTCCTAGAGCTGGCGATGATCCTGTGGCTCAGAGACCACACGCATTGTGGACAATGGGTTAGTTAGTTGTGGTTTACTTCATAGTGTTTCTTTGACCACAGTCTGTTGTGGGTTTTTTTGGTTTTGGTGGTTTTTGTTTTGTTTTGTTTTGTTTTGTTTTGTTTTGTTTTGTTTTGGTTTTTTTTTTTTTTTTTTGGTTTTTTTTGTTTTTTTGTTTTTGTTTTTGTTTTTGTTTTTGTTTTTGTTTTTTGTTTTGTTTTGTTTTGTTTTGTTTGTTTTGTTTTTTGTTTTGTTTTGTTTTGTTTTGTTTTGGTTTTTTTGCTAGTTGTCTTTAATAAGAAATTGGAACCAAAGTTTTTCTGGAGGTTGACTACTACCTTATACATTGTGCAGATCTGCAAGTATTTCCAAACGTGTCATTTCACTGCTCAGTGAAAGACTTCAATGAGTAAGTCAACACATTCTGCCACATCCCTGCATTTCTCCTGTGGTTTAAGTTCCCTTTAGTTGATTTCTAACAAAATCAGATGTAGGAAACATTTTGTTGACAACAGTTAAAAAATTAAGGAGTTTATAATCTTCCAGTCATTCAATTGGATTAAAATAGTTTTATCTATACTAGAAAATCTTCCTCAAATGGAAATAAATAATTCATCAGGAAAATACTGTGCTGCCTTCCTGACATGGGAAGGAAGAAAATTTTCACTTATGTTTTCCAGACAATAATTTAATACCCATCTGCATTATCCTACAGCAACTTAAAGCTACCATAGGTCAGGCATAACATCTTGTAAAGGAAAATGTGTGTGTCAGCCCCAAGGTGTAGGACTCTGCACTTGCCTTTGTTGAGTTTCAGACAGTACCTCTCTGCCCATCTCTCCAGCCTGTTGAGGTCCTTGTGAAGGGCTACGCAGCACTCCAGAGTATAGGGACTCTGTCCCAGCTTTGTGTCCTCAGCAAGTAAGTTAAGCAATACTGGGCCTAGTAGTGAACCTTGAGGGATGCTGTTAGTGACAGGCCCCCAGCTAGACCCTGTGCCAATGATTATGAGCCTCTGGGATCTGTCATTCAGACAGTTGTCAATCCAGTCCACACTTCCTGAGTTTATCTATGAGGATGTGGTGACAGTGCCCAAAGACTGGCTGAAGTTCAGGCAAAAAATACTCACTGCTGTCTCCTCATCCATCCATGTAGCTGTTTCATTGTAGAAGGCAATCAAACACCTGATTACCTTTAGTGAACCCATGCTGACTACTTCTGATCACTTCTAGCTTCCATTTGGACAGAGACGGCCTCCAGAATGAGGTGCTCCATCACCTTCCCAGGGATCAAGATGAGGCTGACTGGCCCTGGGTCCTATTTCTCACTCATTTTGAAAACTGGGGTGATATTTTCTTTCTTCCAGTCCTCAGTGCCTCTCCTGATCTTCATGACCTTTCAAAGGTGATCACGAGCAGGCCCACTATGATGTGTACCAGCTCTCTCAGCAATGTGGGCTCAGCACTCACTCATCCCATCAGGGCTCAGGGACTTGAAGACGTCAAGTTTGCCCAGGTGTTCTCAGGCCAAATCCTCCTTGACCAAGGGAATGTCTTCCTTTCAACATTTCTTTACCCTGGTAACCTGGCTCAGGGTTCCCCAAGGCCTGATCTTGCCAGTGCAAACTGATGCAAAGCCATCAGTCTGCCCTCTCTAATTCCTCTCTTCCCAGAGTCCTCTCTTCACTTACTAATAAACCCACATTTTCCTTTGTTTCCCTTTGGTTATCAATGCATTTGAAGGAACCCTTTTTGGTGTCCTTGGAATCTTTGGCAAGTTTTAATTCTAGATGGGTCTTGGCCCTCCTTGTCTTATTTCTGTTTACTCTGACAATCTCTCAATGTTCATTCCAAGCGGCCTGACCCTGGTTCCATCTTCTGTGTAGTTCCTGTCTACACCTGAGTAATTATGGGAGTTCTTTATTTGTCCATGTAGGTTCCTAGCCCCTTTTTGCTGGATTTCTTGTTCTTTGGGATGCAATGTTCTTGAGCCTAGAACAAGTGATCCTGGAATAGCAACCTAGTCTCTTGGACCCATGTTTTCTGTAGGGATGTTCCCCTGGGATCCTTTCAAAAAGATCCCTAAAGAAGCTAGTTAGATCTCCTTAAGTCCACAGTTAAAATATTATTTCCTACCCTACTTCCTCCATATCTGATAATGAACTCCACAATCTCATGGTAACTGCAGCCAAGGCTTCATCCAACTTCTGCATTTCAAACAAGGTCTTCCTTGTTTACAGAGACAATCAGAACACCATTCCTTGTGGGATCCTCCACTACCTGTGACAGGACATTGTCACCAATCCTTTCCAGGAACCTCCAGGATTTTTTGTGCTTTGCTGTGTTTCTTCTCCAGCAGATGTCTGGGTAGATAAATACCCCCACAAGAACCAGACCCTGTGACTGTGAGGCTGCTTCCAACTGCCTTTTTAAGACCACATCCACTTTCTCCTCCTGGTCAGGTGCCCTGCAGCAAACACCCACAGCAGTGTCACCCTTATTAGTCTGTCCTCTCATCCTAACACACTCTCAACTCACTCATCATCCTCACCGAGAGAGAGCTCAATGCAATCTGAGTGTTGTCTCACAGAGATGTCAACTCCATCGCAGTGCCTTCCTGGTCTGTCTTTGTTAAAGCAGAATGCAGTCCTTGACAATATTCCAGTCATGTGAGCTATCCCACCATGTCTCTGTAAAGGCACCGGGATCAAAACCCAGTGACTGCACACAGATCTATAGCTCTTCCTGTTTCTTCCTCGTATGTTGGTTCACATTTGATTGCGTCAATATTCCAGTAGGATTGCAAAGGAATTCCCCATAATCCTGTTGTGTTACACCTTTGGCTGCTTGTGCTTGATTGAGGTATTTCCTCTTAAAAGTCCTTTTACTACTGGGGTGGTCACTATAGCTCTTCCTTTCCCAAACTTCATCTCTTTGAGCCTGGCTATGTCCCTACCCCATTTCAAATTTGGTTTAAAGGTCTCCCAACAAGGTCTGACTCCTCAACTAAGATCCATTTTCCCCTTTGAGACAGGTGGACCCCATTTGCTGCCAGCAGGCTTGTTATTGTATAGGCTGATCAAAAAAAACCCCGTATGACTGAGTGTATCTGCTATAAATTAGTGGTGTGATATTACTAAGTAGACATAACTATTTTAAAAGGAATATTATTATTGAGATGATGATGATACTGATGATGAGGATGATTGATAATGATGATGATGATGTTACTGGGGATAGAATGTGGGAAATGAATGGATTGACTCTCTCACTCTTCATACAATATACCTGTAAAAAGATCAGAGTATATTACACCACTTATATCATTAAGAAAGAAGTTAAATAGGTGTGTGGAAATAAAATAAAAACACCTCAACCACTTATTTTAGAAGAACTGGACTGTTCTAAAAAGCCCATGTAGATTTCAATTAAGAAATATTTTAGTACAAAATGTTTTGACTAAAATTTGGACTGGCTGCAGATATAAATTATTCAAGCGACGTAAGTCCCGTAATTTCTTTTGACAGTACATTAGTGTTGCTGGCATTAATGAACAGCAGGAAAACTGAGGTTCATGCAAGTCCTGACAAATGTACTATAACCAGAACTTCAAAGCTGTTCCCAGAAATGTGTGCTGCTCTTCCTCTCCTCACCCTACGGTATCTTTGAAGCAAATCCTATAACTAGATATGTATGCATTAGAAGAACCAAATTCTACCTTCTTCACTCACATAAAGAATCATATTGAGCAGTCACAATCCACATGTAATTTTCAGCTATGCTGTGTGGATCAATGATAGCAGAAAAAAAATCCCATGCTTGCAAAATAAAATCCACATGATATAAAGTCTTTTTAAGTATTTCAGAATTCCTTCCAGTGTTTGCCAAGGCTTGTCAATTATCATCCTGTACCTGTATCAAATCTCTCTTTTGCAGACAAAGACTAAGAATATTAGTCTTTGAATAGTTGGGCAATTCTGGTTTCACGCTGAAATCCTTGTTTGTCTGTTCCTTTCAATCAAGCTATAAATATGAAGATGATACAGAGGCTGAATTTGTCTTATACACCAACTCATTTTTTACCAACACAGAGTAGCCCAGTTCCCATATGGATTTCTTTACATCTGTCAGCAGCTTTTTAAATGATTGGTCATGGTCCTTCATGGTAACTCTCCCTCCCAATGAGTGAATTATACACAGGAAGAACTGTTGAAAGGATTTTAGTCAAGATGTTTCCCCTGTACAATATTTGTAAACAAGTCACTACCTTTTCCATCAAATGCTGAGGGTTAGAACAAGTGGGGCTATCTGAGACATAGCCCTCTCATGATGAAGGTGATGTCAGAATGGCAAGGTAAGTCAGCAATGTTCCAGTTGTTGCTTTATCTTACTGTTCTTGCATATCACCAAGTACAGTTAATAATAGCTTTTGCCCATGCTCAATGCATCATTGCATCCTTACTTTATTTTGTGTTTCCCACAACTCATCAGTTTTATCTTCCATCTGTTCAGTGACCTGGGCTACAAAGCCTCAAACGTTGCTGCAAAGTCCAGGCAGAGAGCTCAGTAAACATCTCTGTCCCTTGGGCACACAAGAAAGCTCACTCATGCAGGAAAGAAACCTTCCTCCTGCACTGGCCGGAGTGGATATTTCGCCACAAATGTTCTCCACCTTTTATTGACACATCTCCAGGCTTATGGGTTTGCTTTCTTTAGCATACACACTGTTGTCTTGCCTCATGTCCCACCATTTCTCCTCTTGCTGCAGAATGACAAACTGTCTGCAAAAATTATCTCAAAGGGCTCTTTTCCATAGCTTACCCAAGGAAAAATGTTGCACAGTTTGGCACGCAATGCCACACCAGCAAATCTGGAAGCCTGATGTCAAAAGAGGCAGTTACTACAAAATGGTCAGCACTCTCGTAGACTAAAGCATCAAAGTGTGATGATTATTCTATAAAAATGCAGCAATGCTATCAAAATGAGTGGAATCAATCTGTACTTTCGTCTTTGTGAAATATATGGATTAAAAAATTGGTATACAGATTTCCTGAACCCTGTTTTAAGAGCACTGACTGGTCAGAACACAGAAGACTTTATCAAGGAATTACTTCTTGTCTTTCAGTGATTTGGAAGCGATGGCTGTATTAGGTGGGTGCTACAAAGAGTTTCAGTTTTATATTCACCCCAAATGCCTAAACATGCTGTTGTCACTGCTATCCTTAAGAAAACAAAAAGAAAATACTTTTTTTGCTCTTCCTCAGACCCTTGTTTTGGGGTGGAGAAAAGGAGAGAGACTGCATATGGAGGCAGTGACTGGTATAGGAAATGTATTTGTAGGTACCAAGATATAGTCATGTAGTTCTTTGAAATGGTATGGTGGTAGAACATGTTGAGCACGAGAAAACTAAGGCCAGATGATGTTGAGTTCATGGGCACATGCAGTCTGTATTCCTCTTAATATGTCTTCTTGCATCCAGTCCTGCCTTTCCTTGTATGGCAAACCCTGCTGGCTCCCAGGTGGGTAACTAACACCTACAAATACCTTGGCAATAAAAAAAGGGCTTTGAGAGACTTTCCTTTGCATTTCCTCATTGCACTCACACTGCTCAGACCTATGAGGGCTCTGGGGAACATACTACGAAAAATCCTTCACAGATTATTCATCAGTACCCAGCTCACATTCTACAGTAATCTTACTTAGAAAGAATCCTTAAATGTAAGCTTTTATAATATTATTAATGAAGAAATGTTGGCTGTCAAACATAGCTGCAAATGGAAAACACTTGCAAGAGCTGATGAGTGCTGGGTCTATGTAGCTGTTAGTCTACAGAGACAGTGCAACTCACAGTGCTCTGCCCTGAAAAGAAGCCTTACAGGGCTCATAGAAAGGTAACTCCTCTCATCAAATTTCAGGAGTCTTTGAAATTTCTGAAATTGGTACTTCCTTTTCCCAGCTTTATTAATTTCTATGGCTTTGAAAATTTTGTATTTCTTCTATACACACTGTGCTGACACCCTTCAGATTTATGAAAGAGAAACGCTCTCTACATGAGAGAAAATTCCTGCCCTTAGTAGCAAGTTCACCTCAAAATTTCAAAAGTAAATAAAAAAATTAGATGCAAAGTAGCAATTCAGGGAGGTGACAAAAAGTTCAAGAATTACTTTTCAGAAGAAGACTATTCGTTTGTTTTCATTTGTGTTGGGAATCTAGAACTTATATAAAAATAAGACATCTCATGTTGTGACAGATTCTGTTCTCACTAATGCTAAAAAATGACATTTTTTTCATTTGTTAATCTCTATAAAAAGTAACAGCAGAATGACATGGTGATCTTACCATGTATGGGAGGTCTGTTGGAAAAATTCCAATAGGATCAGGAGTTCTAGAAGCTGAAGCAAAAGAAGCAGACAACCAGTCAGTGTTCTTCCCTCCCTCCCTACCTTTCCCCCATCACACAGTCCCAGGTAAAATGGGCAGGACAGCTGCCTGGTGGCTACAAGAAGTGCTAAGTTTGAAAGTGACATCTGGAACATCAGATGCAAAGGTGCAATGGAAATGGAAAACAGAAATAGTTGCAAAATACATCACTTCTGTTTTCTTGGAAAGCAAGAAGTTTTCAGCCAACACATTTTTCAGATTTTTGGGTTTTAGTTGCATATTCTGATCAGGCATGTCTTAAACAGGAAATTAATTAGTCAGTGGATAGAAAATATCCAAACAAAACTAGTGAAGTACATCTGCATACTGATGAGACAGTGTCTTAAATCTTTGTAGTCAGAGGCAGGATTTAGAAAAGCAGTGACAAGAATTTCCAGATGAAAGTCTGCCAGGCAGTTGGCCTGGGAGAAGAAGAATCCAGAGGGAATAATGTAATCTTGTATTTGACTGAGGAAACACCTGATTCAAAATCCATGAGAAAACATCACTAGCATAGCTTTGTGAAAGAGAGAACAGCAGTCTGGCAGTGTTAATTATGTTCTGTACTTACTTATCTACTTAAGGAATGTTTGGAGAAGCCACAATCAGGAGAAGATGCTTCTAAACTATATTGCTCAGATTAAAATCAGAATGTAAGAAAGCCTGTGAAAATACTGGGGAAAATATCAATTTGTGCTCTTAGAGGAATTTTCAGATTTTATCAAAAATATTGCTGCTTGGTCTATATTTGCCATGGATCAAAGAGGACTGAACTATGCTTCCTCATTAATGTCACAAGATGATCCGACAGGGATTCTCAAAAAATGCATCAAAAAACAACTCCTGATCCTCAATAGCATAAGTGCTATTTGAAATTTGAGAACAAATATTCCACATAGCAGGTAGTGTAATGGTTTCTGGTCAGGAAACACATTCATTCTCTAAAGAGCATTGAAGAAATGTTGATCCTGTTTTGAATTTTTTAAAACCAAATATTCTAGGGACTTAGTGCTGAAAGCTTGAAATGTAAGCAGGTAGCATTAGTGCTGCATGTTAATTTGGACTGGAAAAAAAAAAAGACAACAGCTAGATATTAAATTATACTCACAAAATCAGGCCAAAATAGTCTTATAGAACTGAATCTGGATGAAGCCCAAGGGCTTCCATGAGCATTACTCTAAGTCTGTGCACAACTTGTGAGGAATAACATTAGTTCTGTTAAGCCCTTCCCTACACTGCCTAATTCTAAAAACAACATAGTGCTCCATCCCACAAAAAAAAATATAGCTCAAAAGATCTATGTCTAAGTTCTTTCTTTTTATATACATACAGATTACATATTCAGTTAGCAATGCTGTGTGCAGCAGCACTAAGTTTTGGGGTGAGAATTACTGTAACCAAGGGGCTGATCTGCCCCTGTACAGGCTCCTTTCACCTTTTGATTTTCAAAACAACATCCTGTCTTCCAAGCTTTGCTCATGTGACTGTAATGCAAACAAAAATAAGACTAGGTATAACACAGGATACCGGAAACACATGGCAGAAAATTGATGCCTTCCCTAGTAAATCACACCAACACATCTGTAACTATTTTGAGCCTTTCCCAACAGCTGATCACTGTGACAAATAATCCTCAACATTATCCAATTCCTGGAGCTCTTTATCACCATTAGGCAGAATCACATGATGCAATTTGAAACGGTGGAGCTTGATTGCAAATCAGTGTTGGATGTTAAGTTTGGGGGGGTTTTGTCACTTCTCAGAGCACTACAGGAGACAAGAGGAATCATTTATATTACCAGCTTAAACATTTATGAAAATTAGATAAAAGTAACACAAGACCGACTAGATAGACACAAATGAGACTAATAGCTCTGTATATCTAATCCCAGATTTCATGCTGCCACAAGAACTAGTTCATTAAAAAGTATTTCTGTATCCTTGGTGTACTCTTTATGACAACAGGGGTTTTTATTCGAGTGAGTGAGCACAGAGGGGAGCACTTGCAGAACTTCTTTTTTGTTCTGATTACTTCGGTTATAAAAAAAAAAAAAAAGACTTTGTCAAATTAATTCCTACTGAAAAGCTAATGCAAGCCTGGTGGAAGCATTCACAGACTGGGACTGTCTCGTGCTCTTTATATAGGCAAAACTCCAACTGATTCATTACTTTAAAAATCTTTGCTTGTGTTCAGCAAGTGGCCTGAATATATTGGATTTCACTGAAAAACACAGTCTGGCTCTTTTCTTTCTATTTACTCTTACATCTAACTGAATTTAAGTGGAAGAGAAAGCACCAAGACATAGTTAATGCCCATCTATGGATAACATGGAATGATGTCTTCATACACCATGAAACATATGGTAGTACAGCAGCTAAGAACCCAGCCTTAATGTTATTTCATGTTAGTTCTTGCTATGATGTTAATGCTTGCTTCAGTTATTTTATCTTGGACCACATTTTGGACAGAATAAACTAAGCTATGCTTACAAAGAAATTCAAGAACTATAATAAAAACTACTATGTAAATTGTTCGTGTTCTTCTGGCTTGGTTTGATAAGTTTGGGTGACTCACTATATATTCAAAAGCTCAGTGTATCTGTATTGCAATGATTGGCAGAACATCACAAGGGATGCTTGTAATAGGAAAAGTCACCATCTTAAAAACAGTGTCTTATCTTCTTTCCACTGAAGTATGGGGAGTTTTGCCAGTAATTTAAGAGGAAATCTGTCCATTCACATAGTATGCTTTGAAAATTGCACCCAGAAGAGAAGACAAGAATGATCTAAATACAGAAGGAAGGGCTCTTAGAACAGCATTTGGTGTTGTGGCAGCATCAACACTGGGAACTTGTTTTGTTCTTTCACTGCTAAAGAAATATTATTCCTCAGACTTAACATCACAGTCATATGTGCACTAACATAATCTTATCAAATGTTTCTACCAGGAGTCCTCACAAAAATATGTGGCATAGATTGATTGAAATAGTTTGAATGAGCTATTTTTCAATATCTGAGCTGTATCGTAGAACCAGTTCCCAGAGTTCCATTCACTTTTCTTGTATAAAGCCAGACTCATCTTTGTTCAGCAATTACTGAGTAGAATTCTGGATAGGCAAACTATGCCTTCATATCTCAGAGAGTACTTCTGCAGGTTCAACCCCTATTTCTTTTTTCTGACAATATATGCAGGTCATCTCTATTGGAAAGGAGAGGTAAGGCAGCTGAAAATGGACTCAAATGAATGTAGCAAAAGCCTTCTGAGGACACTCCTTTTCTGTGTGGATGGCCATGACAAATCCTTGTGACAAAAGTCACTTGAAACATGTTCACCACAAAGCAAAAAAGGTGCAGAGAGTCTGAGTCAGCTTTCACTTCCAGTTTATCCTCATCTACAGTTGAGCAGGAGTAACTTTCCCCTGTGAGCTGGACAGAAAGAGGTGTTATGATCAAAGGGGTGCCCAAGATATGTGGGCATTTCAATTTCAAGATGTTAAGCAAAGTGCCAAGGCGCTTTTCAAAAAGAAACAAAGATCATAAAATTATATGCTCCCACTCTTCCACTCTATAAAGAGTGGAAAGAACAAGGACACAGGAACAAAGGAAAGACTGACCAATCTTCATGAACTATGAAATGAGTGCAAACCACTTGTCCTAAATCCACCAATGTTTTAATGCCCTCAAGATCTCTCTATTCATTATTTCAGGCTTTGGCCAGTAATAAACATGCTTCCTTTTCTGAGAAATCTGAAGAAAGTAGAAAGTATTTAGCAAGTCATCTTTCAATAAAAATAGTAAACCCAGTAAAGGAAACTTAATTTTGCCAGCAATCAAAAAGACATGAGTGTTACAGTATTGTGTTTAAGGTGTGTCAAAGTTTGGCAGAGTTCAGAACATTAATTTAGTCTGGGTTTATAATTGCATCAACAGAGGATTTAGATTTGTAGCCTCCTTACTGATAAAGAACATCAGAGGTGAAACACATCAAGATGTCACTTCTCTCACAGATGCCTTCATAGTAACTTGATCTGAATTGTTTAAACACAATTAATTCTCCACTTTTTCCATGCAGAGCACTTTGTTTGTAACCACTGAGAGCTAGGGTGCAGCAATGACACCACACTTTTCTTGGGAGCAAAGCCAGTTCAGGCACCAGGGAGATGATTAGCTGAGGCAAACAGAAACAATCAGCCAGCCCAAAAATACGTGAACCTGCATTTGCCCGAGTGATTCTGCATAGATGTTTTCAGCCCTTGGCCATGCTCCTTTGTTTCAAGGGCTCTCATGGTGTCTAACAACATTGTGAGTACCTCTGGTGCACTTCTGATCTCAATTGTCCTGCTGGAAGCACAGCACCATTTAACTTGAGCTGGCTTTGCAAACACAGCTCACAGTCAGCAACACAGAAATCCCTGTGCCCAAATAAATAAGCCCCTCTGGATATTAGTAGACTCTATGGGCATATGTCTCATGGTGGCTGCCATAAGAAGGAACAGATCCAAAAAGATCCTATAATTTCCTGATTTTCATGTTTTCCAAAGTATTCTGTCCCCACATTTGCCATGAATTGAACAAATTAATTCATCATTATGACATATTCAAATTTATATTGAAAAGCTCAGTGGTTAAAGGGCATAGATTGGAATTTAACAATCCAGCTGCCCAAGGGTAAGTGACTGGCATCATCTAGGCTCAGTGCCAAGGGAACAGAAGAGGCAGCTTAAGCCAACAGGATTAAAAGTAATCCTCAACTTTTTCCTTTGTCTTTGCATACAGTATGAAAATTAGAATTAGAATGCAAATCACAGCTTTCAAAAAAAAAGATAGTCTAAATTTGCCATTGTAGCCCATAATTTTGTGATCTCCAGTTTGAATTCTCAAACTGAAATATGATAATTTATCTTTTAATGGTATTTCACCTGTCATCTATTTAAAAGCATGGATTATAAATGAGCAGACTATTTTCTGTCTTTGATTTAAAGGATGAGACTGAGAAATTCTGTCCATTTCACCAGTAGGTGGAAATAAATGCAATCATAAATTCAATCTTTCAAAAGCAAACATAGCCATATATTTCTATGCAAAAAACCTTTTAGTTCACAACAATGGCTGTCTTGGCTCAAGAAAAAAAATCCCACCTGACCATGTGTGAGAGACTGAATTGGGTAACAACTCAAACAATCAACTACTTAACCAGTAAACAAAGAGCATGATGAGAGGCAAATGACAAGAGGTGGGACAGTGTTTTTTTACAATGCCAGTACCAATGCCTTCTCTTTATGGAATGGCTCAGGTGTGAAAACTCCCCTCCAGTAATATATGGCAATATTCACATATAGCCTGAAGTTATTTACCCCTTCTGACAGCCCATAATTGACTAAACTGCCCTGACTGTGGCATCTTGAGAGCTGCCTTCCTTCCTTCCTTCCTTCCTTCCTTCCTTCCTTCCTTCCTTCCTTCCTTCCTTCCTTCCTTCCTTCCTTCCTTCCTTCCTTCCTTCCTTCCTTCCTTCCTTCCTTCCTTCCTTCCTTCCTTCCTTCCTTCCTTCCTTCTTTCCATCTATCTTTCTCTGTCTACATCACATTTACTTTAAATAATAACCTGTACTATTGACCTCAGCACATGGTCTCATTTCTACCTTAATTCAGGCAGCGGCATGTCTCTAATAATTTTAATAATTGAATCTTAACAATATGATTTGGAAGCAGGGAGAGGTAGGCCAAACAGTGCCATCTCCTCTAACCTGTTTTTTTCAGTAACAAGAGATGCTTTTACAATTTTTTTTTATCAGAAAAACTGAGAAAGTCTTCAGTTAAACCATCACAACTTCAGTTCTGGTTATTTTCTTTCAGTTTACATAGTACAACAAGAGATTTCCTTTTTTTATGGTTTTGGGATCACAGTTTTTACGTGCACTCTTTAAGACACAGCATCACTATGGAGCTGCATTATGCAGGATGTGGGAAAATATGCAAACTAGATTACTTCATTTTTCTGTCCCTGGGTAATTGGTGCATTGATGCACAAATTTCAAAGACAACCTGTGCCTTGGATGGCAAAGGAAATAATAAGCTTGGTGCAGCTGGTCACTACTAACCATTATCAAAAGTTTACTTTTACCTCTTCCTTCTGTGAGAGACTTATGAAAGACCCAGATAATGCTTTTCTGAACCACAATTTGCATTGACAGCTTTTTAGCTGGGAAAAGAAATAAATGATCTTTTGGCTTAAAGATGCTGGTTTGGAACTGCTGTAATCAGTGTTCTAGCCAGACGTCTGTGAATGAAAGCATTGCAGTAAGAAGATGCAATTAGGTCTGCCATATTAACATAATAGGGAAATAGGTGTCCAACACCCAGCTCAACCTTCGATTTCCCTTGGAAATCAAGGTACAAAACACCTAGGGCACACATTTAAAGAAGCTAAATCGTGCAGCTTGCTGATAGCCACAGTAAAAATTCAGAAAAAAATTTATCCACACAGAAAGACTGAAGAAAAATTCAAGCTCTAGGCAATCATCTTAGTGATACGGTTATATCATAAAAGAGTGTCCGTCAGACCAATGGTGCATACATACTGGCTTTATACAAATAGAAGCAAAATATATTGAATTTACCAAGATGCATATGATCACTAGAAATTTAGTTTTGAAGCCTTTCTTCTCCTAATTTAAGTTCTGGTGTCAAATAGTGTAAGCCAACTCAGACCCAAAGAAAGGCCAGCATTCATGGTTATAAAAAATACTGTAGACTCCCAAAATGTCCAATGCTACATGGAAGGTAAAGAACCCATCATTCAAACATCTTACTGACCAGTGGCTGGATTTGGTGGTTAAAGTAGATAACTTGTGACTAACATATATATTATAGCCACAAATTTCTCTACTGCCCACCAAGTAGCATACACAAAAATATCTACCTTGTGAGTGAATCAAATAGAACTGGATTATCATATGAAATGAAATCATAACTCCCCAGAGAATGGAACAACTACAGAATTCATTAACTGTTCTCAAATTATTAAACAAGTGGTTTCCTGGCATTCTATGAAACATTTGACTACTGTCCAGTGACAATTAAATACAACCAGTAGTTGAATGTCTGGTGCAGCAGATATGGATTTAATGTTGAGTGACGTAACTGAAACTTCTTGATCTTTCTACACCATTTTAGAAAACAAAGGGTAGAACTATTCTGTTCTTATGCATGGTTGCATCTTCTGGACATATGCAGAACTCACAGTTGTTTCAACTCAGCAACTATGCAGCTTTTACCTGCATAAATCTTAGTGTTCACAAAGTAGGTGGAGACTCACCTACAGCTCGAGAGGCAGCCCACTAATTCAAGTTACAGCGCTTGTGGACATAATGACAACAGAGAGCTCAATAACAAAGAGAAAGGAGACCCATTTGAAGGGCAGTGAGAGATCCCAGTCAGCCTTTTAAACAACACGCTCACAGATTACTCAAGAGGCTTGTGTTTTGGGGTCCACTGAGGTCAATGCAAAAAGAAAGGGGAGGATTTTCATAAAATGTAAAACTTTCTGCCTCAAGGAAAAAAAATTTCATTGCCATCCTATACAATGTAGCACTTATCTATATCCACAGTAACACAGTATGAACTGGTTTTCTGCATCCACAGCAACACAGTATGAGCTAGTTGTTTTTGCAAGCATAGAAATGAAAGCAGTGAATTTTGCTCTACAAAAGAAACTGGCTAGAGGCCGAACAGCAGTAGAAACACCAAGTATCTGGAATATGTGATAAATGAAACATCTTGCTGGCTCTGCAGGACATCTTGAAACCCTAGTGTTATGGAATGGTCTTCTATCATACAACAGAGTAAACCAGAAATTGGAACCTTTTAGTAGTTCCCCAGACAGAAGAGTTTGCTGCCTTACACTGTTTCATTAACACCTTCCTCTCCATGCCAAGAAGCATGCTAGGAGTCCCTGGCTCTCTGTCTGACTTAGATGACTTTTGGAGTTTTTTTACTGTAAACCCCATGAGGAATTAATCATGAATGGCACTGAACCTTTAATGGTACAAGACATTGGGGTGCTAGAGAGCAAAGAAGGTGGGGAAGGGTCTAGAGAATGAGTCATGGGGAGCAGGTGAGGGAGCTGGAGTTGCCTAGACTGGAGAAAGGAGACATGGGGGAGATCTTATCATTCTCTACAGCTACTGAAAGAAGGTTGCAGAATTCAGGTGAGGTTGGTTTCTTCTCCCAGGTAACAAGTAATAGGACAAGAGGAAATAGCCTTCAGTAGTGCCAGGGGAGGCTTAGATTGAATATTAGGAAAAAATTCTTCACTCAAAGGGTTGTCAAGCATTGTAACAGGGAAGAGCTACAGTCAACATCCCTGGAGTTATTGAAAAGATATGTAGACATGGCAGCCAGGGATAGATATGGGTTAGTAGTGGAATTTGCATTAGATTTAGAGTGTTACTCAATGATCTTAAGGGTTTTTTCCAACCTAAATGATTCTGTGATTCAGTTATTTTTAACTTCTGATTTTTTTCTCTCACACAGCTAAACACTGCACATTTTGCCCATGAGACATGGAAAGACACGAGACATCCCTTGAGACAATCCGTGTTTTGTCACTCGATTTATTCTTGTATACATGTGCTGTGTAATTCCTTTTATTTAGTGTGTGCATCCCTGTATGGTTCCTACAGCGTGTTCATAAATGATCCTTGATAGATTACAAGGTGACTTTTAACTGGAAAGCATTGCATGATACTTACCTTTTAACAAGGCTTAGCATTTTCTGGTATATTTTCATCCCACTGAATCACAGAAAGAAAAAGGGATTTGCATATAATTTCTAAATTCAGCTTAAGAAACAGTAGATTTAAGAATGATCATCATAAAACCCTTTTTAAAAGGGCCTTATCAACAATATTTTTGCATAGAGTAGCACACTTTACAGCATTTATAAATCAATGAATGCCAAGGGAATTGTCAAGGACTTTACTGTCTTCCCCTGAGGAGACATAACTAATGTTTCTATTATCTGTTTTGAGTAACACTTAGGAGCAAGAAGCAAACACACAGGCAGTGGAAGCATATATCCTGGGACAAGCATATGGATGCTACCTCACTCTGTAGGAATGGGGTCAGAAATTCCAGAGTGTGGCTGCAGATGAAGCTGGCAAGGGACAGAAAGAATCTTCTACAGGTGTGTCACCCAGAAAAGGAAGGTTAAAAAGAATTAATGAATTCCCCCCCGCATGAGCATAACTGGAAAACTGAAAAGAGTGGAGGAGAAGGTTGAGGTACTCAACAACCTTTTGCTTCAATCTTCTTTGGCAGCTGCTTTCCACACCTCTCAACTGGATAGACCACAAGAGAAGGAATGAGGGAGTAAAGTCCTCCACACTGTAAGGAATGTTCAGGTTTGAGACCCCCTGAGGAAAGTCTGTGAAAACTGGCAAGATCCACCCCACAGTCCTGAGGGACTTGGCTGATGTAGTCGCTAAGCCACTCTCCATGACATTTGAAAAGACAGGACAGCCAGAAGTCCCTGATGTCTAGAAAAGCAGAAACATACAACCCTTTTTTTAAAAGGATGAAAGGATGACCTTGGAAACTACCTACCCATCAATCTCACCTCTGTGCCTGGGAAGAGGATGGAAGAGATCCTCCTAGAAGTTGTGCTAAGGCACATGGAGAACAGGGATGTGGTTTAGACAGCCAACACAGCTTCACCAAGGGTAAGTCCTGCCTGACCAATCTAGTGGGCTAATGCGGTGCAGCAACTCAGTGAGTGCACCAAGGAAGACTGACTGAAAACTAAGTATAAGGAAGAGAGTTTTTATGATGAGTGGTGAAACACTGGAACAGATTGCCCAGAAAGGTGACAAATGCCTGAAAACACTCAAGGTGAAGACAGGACTGAGAAACCTGATGTAGTTGAAGCTGCCCCTGTACATGTCAGGAGGGTTGAGCTTTAAAGGTCCCTTCCAACCCAACACTGTTCTATGATTCTATAATCCTGACTCTGTGGTTCTATCCACTTAATGTGTGGATAGATAAGTGTCACAGAAGAGTGACAGAGCATGTGACTGACAGTGTCTAATTATATTTACCCTCATATGCAAAATGATTAACATATGTTGGATGCTCCAGAGATTATTACCAATCAGCCTTCATAATGAGAAATAGGAGGATGACAAGAACAATTAAAATTCAGGTTCCAAAAGTAAAAACATAAAAACTCTAGAAAAATTACTCTTAAGATTATATCACCCTATTTCCATAGGTTTAAAGCCATTAAGGCATTTCAAGTTCTTAAGTACATATGAATATTTATTGTCTAAAACAAAAGGAACAACCTTGACTCATTCCCCCATATTCACTATGTTGTTTATGAATACGCTTTCAAAGAATGAAGGTGGGGGACAGTGATTTAATTTCATAGATGAATAATGCCAGGTTGAATGTTTTATGATAGTTTTGAATTATATGATGTGCCACTACCATGTCTTGTTCACCCTTCATCTACCATGCAAATCAATTAACAAACAGGGTAAGGTTTTGTGTAGCTTTTTCTAACTGTGGACCAAATTGTTATCATTGTTAGAGTGGTGTAAATCTGGGTGACCTGCACTGAATTCAACTCTATTATTTCAGAATGACACCTACTTAATTAAAATAAAATTGTTGCTGCACAAAGAAATTGTTTGACAGGTGTTCCAGCAAGACAAAATCTGTAGTAAAAGAAGCAGGGCTCACATAAAGCAAATTGAACATGGTCTGTAGATGAGATGGCTATACTAAGTGAGCAGGGGTGCAAAATTAATTTATGTGCTGAATTTTCCAGCACAGTAGAACTGTTGTGAACACATGGCCATTCTTCCCCTAACAACCTCATGCCACGAAAAAAGGGCATCTCAGTGGCAGGATGCCAGACAAGCACTCTCCCGTGGCAGCACAGCAGGCAAAAGGGATTGCCAAAGTAAGAGAGGATGTGTCTGCCCCAGTTCCCTATAAAATACACATGGTCAGCCACTTGAGGATTATATCTACCTTCAGGCTGCCCTAACTCAGTGTAAAGAGAGTTGCTGTGAATAGAACTTTAAGCAGGGCTAGGCAAATGAAATGGGGTTATTTGCATTGCATAAAATTGTTTCCTGCTCCTTTAAAGTATTCATCTCCCCAAGGATCTCCTGTACCTTTTTTTCATGATTTCTAGAAGGAGTACAATGGAAACAATTGCTTGCTTGCTTGCTTGCTTGCTTGCTTGTTGCTTGCTTTCTAGCTCACTTTCTTCTTTATTTTTTTTTCTTTTCAATATATTCCCAGAAATGTGCCCACCTCTGTTTAACACAGTTTGAAGAAATGGGGAATAGGTCCCATGGACATAATTTCAGGAGGTGTTGCAGTTAAAGGTTTTAGTGTTAGTCATACAATAACAGGGGGCAAAATAAGGAATGTAGTTCTGAAATGAAAATATATTTTCTCTGAACAATGTTGTAGGGGTCTAGTTTCAATTTTAAGATCAGCTTTTGGTTTTAATGTGCAAAGCATTCAGAAATTATTTTCTCCTTTTGCTGACAGTTCTTTATGTCAATGATCAAATCACCTTTCCATCCTTCTTGGTACTAGTGTCATTCATGCTTTGCAAACTCTTCTGCCTTTAATATCAATTCTAATGAACTGGATTGGAGTGTAATAAATGGATCCACCAGGGACTAAATACCGAGAAGGTGACATTTTCAGAGAGAAAACACATTTTTGAGAGTGCACATTTCTTTTACACATTTCAGATAGCTCCTTCCTTCTAAGCTCTTTGCTTTCTGTAACATATACACATACAGATGACAGCAGTTCCTCCTAGCACCGTAATGTCTCTCGAGACATGCAAGGGAAATCCAGAACTACTGGTGACTCACTGCTAAATTAGAACTACCAGGTAAGGGGGAATTTTCAGAGGACTGGAGCTAGGACATCCGTCACTTTCTGTGATTCACTTGTTCCCTGAAACAGCAGGTAGCTGTACATAAACATGGTATAAACTGCTTTAAGGTATTAGGTAACAAAAGAGTCTCAAATCTAAGTCCTCTCTGACATAAACCCACTAAAGTCACAACAAATGAATTCAGTCCAACATTTTCTCCTTGTGCTTAATTTTCAGTATTTCCAGTCATTCAGAACAAACACAGATGTTCCTGTTTCTGTCTGATGAAATACTTTAAACAGAATTTTCATTGTCTGAGAAATCAGTGCAGGTGAAACCCCAAAAGGCACAGTTCATGCTTAATAGATCTATTAATTGTGATTGGCAAATGAGGCTGCGTTTTAATCTTCCTGATATCCATCTAAGATTTTTATGGCACTCAATTTTTTGGTTAGTGCAATCAGGAGCCTTTAAACAGTTAGCAAAAGCATTTATGATGTTTGAACTAGTAATTGAATACTGAAGAAGGAGTTGAAGAGAGACAAGGCAATTTGAAGAACGATTTAAAAGTCCGTTGCAGTATCTCCACATATTATACTTGCAGATAAACAAGGAATTATCCCTAGCAATAAAGCTGTGTTTGACATTTACAAAAGACTCCGAATGAGATTGCAGAAACATCTTTTTTTTCTCTCAATTAACTGGAGGCAATGTAACTTCTTGCATTAGCAACCACAGATCATTCAGTGGTTAATATAGACTTCGTATTTTAATTAACTTGAACAGGAAGTTTTTCAAAGTATAAAGGCCTGGTCTGCCTTGCCTGAGCACTGAATGCACACATCTACCCAATATTGTGAGAGGTTATGGTATTAGTTAATTCAACAATTCCACATGCAGCCAGCACTTTTATTTTTATTTGTGAACATGAATGCACTGCTGTGATACTGCCTTATGGATGACCCTTTTTAACAGCCAGGAACTAGATTTGTGAACAGTCATTAGATAGAACTCTTTCTCTTTAATAAATGAAAATTTTACAATTACCAGAGAAAATATTTTGTTCTGACTTATAAAAAGCTTCTGTAAATTCAGTGCTCCCTTATTATTAATTAATGTAATCATTTCAGTGTCTGGTCTTTAACTAATGCAACTGATTCTGCTTGTTCTGCCTGTGCAGATTTCTCTCTTGGTAGACATGACACTGACATGGTGTGGGAAGCATGTTTGCTTCCCTTAGCATGGTTGTGGGAAGTCCAGCTTAATGCAAGGAGGCATGAAAGATGTGGGGCTGCTCTGTCTGGGGAGTATTCTCTGAGCCCTCATCACTGTCACTGCGGGGAAGGCCAAGGAAGGGACTCAGGATGTGAAGACTTCTCAGAGTCAAAGGTCTCCACAAGCACTGGCTGAAGCTCAGTCCTCCATGGCCTTGGGGATGCTAAAAGCCCAGACTTTTGCAGGAGAGGAGGTCTGGTTTTCCTTCACTGATGGGGGTGAACAGCAGAGACTGGTGCAGATATGCTTCAACATTTTTACTGAGGGGGAACCCGAACACTGGTAGAAGCTCCCATGATGCTAGTGGCTGTAGAATAGCTCACATTGGTTAAAAGTTATACTTAATTTGTATCACTAGCATTAATTCCCTAAGTATATAGCTAATATATTCATAACATAATTCCATAAAGTTAGAGAGGAGTTTTATCTATTTTATATAGCATCTATGTAGCACACATCTGAAGACTCTAGTGACTGACAGCTGAGGTATCTTATGTCTGCTCTTTGAATTGCTTCCAACACATTAATACAAAGTCAGAGCCCCCTATTAGACTACTACAGGAGTTTAGGAAAGAAACCAAAACCAGCTTGTGACTGACAAGACTGAACATGCAATACATGGACCAGTGATTTTTCTATTAATGATTCCAGTTCTGAGATAGACATTTTACTATAACTAAAATATCTAAATGTGTATTTTTAAATAATAGATGAGAACTTATTTTTTAGCAATTATAAATGTATTTGCATAAAGTTTGCCAAAATTAGTTTCCTTGAAAGGAGAAAAAAGATGCACACATATTGAGACAGGAAGGATGGTCCAGCAATTGCACCACCAGCTAAATGGGAGATTTTTTCTAAATTCTGCCTCTTTCACATTTAATATGTGACTCAAGGATAATGTTTCCTCCACATTCTCCCTTTGCAGAATGTTTTAGCTAGTTTTTCCATTCTGAACACCAGTCCTACACAAAGTAATCTAGCAAGTGCCAGCCTGTCTTCATTCTCATTGTAGCTGCTTTGAACCTCATATGCATGACAGGGACTACCTAAGCATCTCAGTTTTGAGAAAAATTTAGGAGGAGACACTCTGTAATGAGTCATCTCCCCTAAAAGGGCTCCAACAATCCCTTTCCACCAATAGGAAATTAATACTAATGGATGAAAATGAGAAAGAAATCCCAACAGTGTATTAACCAACAGAATGTCCACAAGGCAAGAGGAAAAATAAATAACTTATAGATATGAAACTATCAGACCTTACCCCCTTCCCTCTGCCCCCCTCCACTTCCTCTCACAGGAACAAAAACCCAAAACGCCAGGGAAAATGCCTGCTCATGACCAACAAGTGGTACAAGATGGCGCCAGCATCTCTTTCAGGCAAAAACCCAAACAAACAGGAGCTTCACGCATTAGTTCAGGCAGCAGATGATAATCTTGTGACTCTCTGGAGTCAACTTCCTTTCCAGGGCCAAGGAAGTGACTGATCTGGAGCCTCTGGGTGTGCTTTGTCTCCCCAGCTTAGCTCCCCAAGGCGCAGGGCTGGAACGGAGTGACCCCTCTCCCACAGGTCCCGTTTCTCTGGTCTCGGACTAACAAACTGTTCAGTCACCTCGAAAAGCTGCTGAAGGATTGCTGCCACAACTTCTCCCAGGCCAGGGAAGGGAAAGACCTTCTGCCTGGGTCAACAAATCCAAGCTAACCGAGCAAAACCAAACCATACAATGCCGTGGACACCTGGGGAGTGAGGCTTTGAGAAAAGCCTGCCACAGAGTCAAAGCTTCCCTGGTCACACACCTTAAAGATGGAATACCATTATGGGGTATAGAGCAGAGGATCAGGGAATAGGCTATCATCCAAGATACTGAGACCACAACTTTTTCAGTACCATTGGAGGTTAGCACCTTCATTCCTGCTTTTTGCTGCAATAAGTCTTCTGTTTCCTGTTCTGCATGAAGTGGTCTTCACGTGTGTTGGGGATAAGGAAAGCAGTCTTGAACTCGGTGGCTCTCTTGCAGATTAGATAATTGGACTGAAAATTTATGCAATTAATTTAAAAAGAAAACTAGCCAAGAAGTTTAACCCCAGAACAGCAGCAGCTATCCTGACATCCTGACATAATAACTACTTCTAGCACTTTTTTTTTCAATTTTTTCTTTTTTATTTTTTTTTTAGAAATGGGTGTACTTATAAAGAATTTTAGAATTTTTAATAATTATAGTTCAGTAATATTAGAAAGAATCATACAAAACTGAAAGAGCATTCGTTTCATTTTTAGTCCGACTTCACTACCTTCAATTTGATGCCTGAAGCACGACATAATTACACAGGTTTTTCAGATAAATCCTCTTCAGTTTATATGGTTTTTCAATGCAAATCAATTGATTACACTGCTTTCAGAGCCCTTGAAAACACCAAGGCTCTTGCTGCCAGTTTCTGTGACAAAGGCCAAAAATCTCTAGTCAGGTTTCCTAGGAAGCAAATCCCCAGGAGCATCTTCTCACCAGTTTTAATAGCAAGCCATGAGACTGCTTTCTCAGTTTCCCCAGCTAAAAGATGGTACAGTTACTTCCACACCAAATATAGAACGTAAGATCTATTACTTGTTCTGCAAGGAGGGGTTCCAATTTTCTTATGGACAAGACAAAGAGAATAGTAAGAGTCACAGAATCATAGAATATTAAGGGGCTTGAAAGGACCTTAAAGATCAGGACCCATCCCTGCCATAGGCAGGTTTACCTTCCACTAGATTAGATTGTTCAAAGCCCTATCCAACCTGGCTTTGAACACTGCCAAGATCTGGGCACCCAAAAACTCCCTGGATAACCAGTGTCAGTGTCTCACCTCCCTCACAGTAAAAAAATTTCTTCCTAATACCTATACCTAAATTTTCCAATTTGTACTTTACAGTTCCTGATGAACAGTCCATCCATAAATTTTTCAGATTCTGGAAAGCTGCTATGAAGTCCCCACACAAACTTCTCTTCTCTAGGCTGAACAGTCCCAACTTTCCCAGCCTGTCTTTATACAGAAAGTCCTCTCATCAACTTTGTTTATTTATGCTATTGGCCCTCAGTGGTGTGAGAACCAGACTGTCTTCTGGCCTTTGCCTCAGCTGGCTCAGAAGCTGTTTGAGGCAGGTAAAAAGAAGTCAACTCTGCAGGCATCATATCTGTGTGGAAGAGATTTGGCCATTAATTTTCCTCCTCTACCTAGCTACTGTAAGGAACATAAATTAGCAAAAAGCTTTTTGAGACTGACATGCTTTTAGTGGCTGGATTTTTCTGTTGTCAGCAGAAGAGCACTGAGATGATGCCTGCCCAGCAGCACTGTAACCTGGTGCACTGCCAGGAATTCTGACATAAACCTCAGAGGTATATTCACCCTTATGTAATAACACTTATCATAAAGGATCCCAAAGTACTTTGAAACTGCACAAGATATATTCAGGGAGTAATTTATCATTAGGGCTTCTCCAGGGCACAGCCATCCCTACACATACTGTCAGTTTCTTTAACAATAGCATCTCCCATTTAGCTTTATAAAGCATATGATGGGTGATGTCTGTGTTCAAATAACTCTTGCCTGTGGGGTTTGTCCTATTTAAAATAGGAAAAGGAAACAACAGTGATATTGAGCATCATTGTGGCTCAATTCCTTGCAAGTTCTTCTTCAAAATACAGATATAGACACTTGCCACTTATGTGAGACCAACCTAGTAAAAGCCCCTCAGCTGCTAAAATCTGATGAAACCATTGCAAGTTCTGAGCTGCCAAAATTCTCACAGATCCAAGACAGCTCAAACTACTGCCCCTTTCAGAGCATTTTTATGAAAAATTGTGGTTGCACTGTACATATATATTTCTAAATGTTACCTTAAGACCTTGTGTAATGTTTAACCCCAGCCAGCAACCATGTACCACATTACTGCTCGCTCACTGTCCCACCAGCAGGATCAGGGAGAGAACCAGAAGGGTAAAAGCTGGAAAACTCACAGGTTGAGATACACACAGTTTAGTAATGAAAACAAAAGCCCCACACATAAACCAAGACAAACAAGGAATTTATTCACTGCTTCCCATGGGCAGGCAGATGTTCAGACATTTCCAGGAGAGCAGGGCCCCATCACATGTAATAGTGACTTGGGAATAAAAACTCCATCACTTCAAATGTTCCCCCCTTCTTCCTTTTTCTTTTCACTCTATACAGTGAGCATGATCATTTTATATGGTGAGCATGATGCCACATGATCTGGAATATCCCTCTGGTCAGTGGGGGTCACCTGTCCTGGCTTGTTTCCTCCCAGCCTCCCAGGCACTCCCATCTCCCCTTGCCAGTGGGCAGAAAAGCAGAAAAGGCCTTGGCTCTGTGCAAGTTCTACTCAGCAACAACAAACAAACAAACAAACAAATCAAACAAACTTTATATCATCTACTCTGTGTTCAGCACAAATCCAAAACACAGACCCAAACCAGCCACTCTGAAGAACATTAACTCTACCCCAGCCAAAATCAGCACACCTTGAAACAGTTTGTAGGAATCCTACCTCCCTCATTCTCTTCTGCTGCAAATGGTTAAACTGTATCAAGTATTTTGGAAATTATTTCCCACTGCTGCTTGGAATGAGTAATAACAACTATCTTCATTATGGGATGCTTCAGAATAAGAGAAAAGAGAGCACAAATTGCAAGGTTGGGAGAAGCTTCATTAAAACTAGTATCCATAAATGCTCATTACAGTGAAACAAGATTATAAAATTGCTGGATAATGTTAAGGTTGGGGTTTTTGTCACTCAGTACAGAAATTGGCTGCTGTAAAAATTACCAAACTAGCAACCTGATGTGTTTTAAATAAAGTCCAGTAAATGTGACTCACGAAAACAACCCAAACATACTAATAACAATCCAGTAGGATATGCCTCCTTGGTCTGAGGTAATGATACCTTGGCACAAATAACAAGGCAAAGAGAGTTCCAATCTCAACACATAATCTAATTTCATTCTAGAAAGAAGCAGTTGGTTTTAGGTGTATTGCACTCTTTTTTAGGTGAAGGTAAATTGAGGTTTGTATTTTGTTGTTCAAGGAATGGAGAAAAATGTTTTTGCAATGTTAATAGTGGCATATTATTTGGCTGCTTTGGACTTTAGCTTGTATTGGAGATTTAATATGTTTGGTACAGCAGTTTAATGGTGGAGTTATTTTATTTAAGTTACAATAGTCTACAGTCACTTTCTAATTTTTTTCAGATTTGCATATAGGTTAAACGGGACTGTTGAAGAGTAAATGGGTTTTGCTGATCACTTTCTGGTTCTTTATAGATTATTTTATGGATGGGAATCACAGCATTTCAAATTGGTTTGTATTGTTAGTGGTGTACTGCTGTAGTGCCAATTGGTACTCATTGTTTCTTTTTCAAAAATTTTATTGCAGATGGGGGGTTTTTTGATAGTTTAGGTAAGGTGTTTCATTTTTTATTGGTTTTTGTCCTAATAGTTGTTACTTTAAATGCTCATTTGAGTTTTTCTGAGTTTTTGAAATATTCCCTTTGCAGGAAGTTTATGTTCAAAATGTATGGGGTTTGGGGGCTAGTTAAAATAGGGTGTTTCTTTTATTCATTTTTAATTAGGTTTATGTTAGTTTCTAGTAAAGTTAACTTCTGTGATTTGTTACATTAACAATAGAAATAGATTTTGCTTTCATATGTTTTGATGGGATTAATGTGTACTGTGCACTAAGTGTTGACTAAGGCTTTATATATTTTTGGTTTTGATGTGCCAGGCTAACAAATTTACACAGTCTAAGAAATACAGTTTTCTCTAGCTTCAACTTGGCTAGAGACAGGGCTCTTTAGAGTTTGGTTATTTTTTTTTTTCTTTGGGTATAATTTCTAGAGGTTTTTTTAAGGGGATCAGATATGTGATCATTATTATATTTGGCAGTTTGGCTACGGGCAAGTGGAGCTGGTTTTTTGTGGTGGAACTTCTTTTCTGAGTCTTGGGGTTTTTTTCAATTTATGCACTTGTCCTAGAGCTGCAGTGGGTCTTTTATTTTACCTTCTCATGTTTTTCTCACAATTATGCAGAAACAGTTATAGCTTATTTCATGGGGTGTACTTTCTTTTTTTATTTGGGGGATGTTTGCATTTGGTATTAGAATTTTTAATCAGTATTTCTGAGATTTGGAGAAGGCCTTCTTTAATATATATTTGTTGTTTGTTTGTTTGTTGTCTGTGGGGGTTGTTTGTTTGTTTGGGGGTTTGGGGGTTTTTTGTTGTGGTTTTTTTGTTTTGGTTTTTTTTAGGTTTTTTGTGGGGTTTTTTGGGTTTTTTTTTTTTGTTTGTTTGGTTTGGTTTTGGGTTTTGGGTTTTTTGTTTCTTGTGATTCTCCTCTACCTTCTAATTTCTGCAGACATGTTTCCACAGCTGCAACTCTTGAGTGTGATGCCAAGCACAGCATTTGCATATGCTCGGAGCTTCTTCACCATATCAAGCACGGTCTCTTCTCTGTCATTTCATTTCATTATTATTGCTAAAGCAGAAGAGTATTTTTGTGGCTTAAGTCATATAAGTTTTCAGTACATCATGGATGTATATGGTATTAAGTTCGGATTTTTAGTTGTTAGGTTATTTGAGAAGATAATTTTTGCAGCTGTTTTTTTCTCAAGCATTGAATTCTTTGTTCTATGGTCTTCTACTGGGTTTGTTGCATATAAAGATTGTTTGCACAGAGATGTCTTTGTTCCACACTTTTTAAGATTCATGCCCAGAGACCGTGAGGTTAGCTTTCTTTATCATTTTTTGGTTGATTTTCAGATTATGTGTCAGGGATTTCAAATGCTTTTCTTCAGTACTGTTTAGAATTGTAGCTTCACTTGCAGCTTCTTAAAGACAGACTAATCAACTAATTACAGATTTATCAGGTTGTTGAGTGCAACATTTTTTTAGATTATGAAGGTTTTTAGTGATTTCTGATTTTGTGTCAGTTGTTGGGATGGCTTTGAGGGTCCTTCCCCCAGATTATTACTGTCTATTAGTTAATGGGTTTTGGTTTTGTGGGTTTTTTTTGTGGTAGTGAATACTAATGGCTTAAGCTTACTGTTTGGTTAAGGTGTTGGCTTAGGTTTACTTTCTCATTTAGTTATTGGCTTAGGGTCACTGTCTGGTTTAGTTACAACGTGAGTGACTGGGGTGTTGGCTGCAGCCTGAGTGACTGGGGTAGTTGCTGATTTATTCCCCTGCCCCCTGGCCTTTATTTGCTGTTTTACAGTATTTAACAGCATGTGATAAGCATATGCCAGGGCCCAGCTTATTGCAATGAGCTTTTTTTCATTGGCATTATCATGGTAGGTTTTTTTCAGTTTGTTTTCTTTAACTTCATTTGGGTTCTGAATTTGTTTACGTGAAAATTTTTAAGTTGGAGGATCAGAAAATTCTTTTAGGGTTCAGCTCATTTTTTCTTATTTTTTACACTATTTAGGATTGTTTAGGCTTGGGTTTACTTTGGGGTCAGGTGTTTCATTAGTTTTTTTGGACATACTAGCCCTCACTCTGGACACACTGCTGACCATATTGAGGAAGCTTATCAGGTAAAATATTAGGAAAGTGGTCTTTTTAACGTTTAGGGGAAATTGAACATTTTCAAAAGGTGATGTAACAAATTCAAAGAAGAAGGAAAGGAAAGGTTGAAAAGCCTCATCTCCTGTTTTTCATTAATAAATTGGGTGCAATTACTAATAAACCCCTAAAATATGTTACTGGAACTAGGATGCAGGGTAGGATGAAGAAATTAGAAACTATACATATTTTGAACAAACTCAAGTACCTTTGTAAACTCTATAAATTATTATCAGCATGCTCAGCAAAATAGCTATTTTAATTTGTTCCTTTCTTCTAGGAACAAATTCCCTTTTTGCTAGGGTCAATACTGGAGATATTTTCAGATAATAAGAGAATAAGTTTCGGGACTAGAAAGATATTAAATTTTTTAAAAAGCTTAGGGACCAGAGATACATGAATGCTTTCACTTAGAAAGGCATTATGAATTTAGGCAACACGGTTACAAAAATTATTAAATCAAATAGAAGAAAAAAAATTACACTAAATTTAAGGCATAATTACACAGAGAATTAAAAAGACAAATTATATAAAGATCCACCTGCAGTGTGACAGGTTGACATTGGCCAAATGCTAGTGTACCTATGAAAATAATTTATTCATTCTTTTCTGCTGTAGTTACGCAGAGGAGAGGAAAATAAAATACATGGGATGAAATAAGAATTAGGAGAAAATACTTTAAGGAAAAACCAGGCTTTTAAAAAAAATTTAGAAGGTATAAAGGAAAAAAAATTATTTATAGAATTAAAGAAGTAGAATGAGAAGTTTTAAAACACCCTTCCCTCCACCCTAGTCTTTTTTCCTTTCTTACTGACAGCACAGGGAGACAAAATATGGGATTTTTAGCTAGTTTGCCACTTTTTAAGATTTTTTTTCTGTTTACTTAAGAAGAGGAGTACTCTCTCCCACTATCCATACTGCAAACAACACAATCCATGGAAAAAATATAGAAAAGCAAGTGCAGTTTCTGAAAACGAATTGCACACCTATTCTCTCCCCGCTTCACTCTCAAAATCAGTCTTAAAAGTACAAAACTTAACATCCAACAAAAACAGAACAATTAGAAATACATCATAAAGTCACCCTAAAATACCCACAAGATTAAAAAAAAAAAAAAAAAAAAAAAAAAAAAAAAAAAAAAAAAGGTAAGAATTATAATTTAGAATTGTTAATTCAAGTAACTATAGATAGACCAAAAGCCATAGGCATTCTGTTGGAATTCTGGTCAGCCTGATGACCTCAGGGTTTCAGAGTCTTAAAATTACAAAATCATGACGCTACAATACTTGAAACAAAAAGAGAAAGCTGTAATCTTTCACAGCATAATAGCAACAGAATTGAACATTCGTCATCAAAAAAAGAAGCAATCCAATACATCATTTGAAGGGAAGTTCTGTCCTGTGAGCTCTGACATCAGTGTTTGATAGATAGTCATTTGTATTTAGCTAGAATGAGGGAAATTCCATTACCAGGCATCCAGATCGTAATTTATGACAATTAAACAACAAGAAGAAAACTCTGTTAAGTGAACAAATTCTTTTACAGTATATGATTTCAAATCATATAATCTGAGAACACAACCAATCAAAAAAGCTGGTATTAGACCCAGTATAAGAACTAGCACAGAACAGAAATTCTTGGTGATTTCTCCTACAGAAAGATCTTTAAAAAAACTGTAGCAGTTGAAAATGATTTAAGACTTATGATTTCATTGTTTTCCAGAATTACATGAGGACAATCACAACCTTAAAAATGCTCTAGTAAGTTATCTCAAAAAAAAAAAAATTGAAATGTTTGAAGCTTTCTATTTTCAGAAAACTTATGGAAATGGCATATGATATGTTTGAATTTCAGAACAAAGTCAATTAAAAACTAGAACACTGATTCTTTTTGAAGCTTTCTTTCCCAAGGAGTGATATTTATGTACTTGTGTTATTGGCTCATCTCCGTAGAAGACAGAACAGATTCCTGCCATTTTGTTAAAAAAAAATAAAATTAAAGGTACTGAAAGAAAAAATGAAAATTAATCTTTCCTAAATGAATCTTTGCAGAATGAACAATGTGCAAAACATCAGGCTTTAGAGAAAAAATCAACCTGGTGAACCAGCGCCTTATGATAAAACTGGTTTAAATTATAAATAAAATCATTTTCACATGCCACATACAATCTCAGTAATTTGTTGCTAATTGCTATGTTGTAGAATAAAGTAAGTTTGTTTCACATAGGTATTTGTAACTCACACTGCATAGGATTAGACTCCACTTCCCCAAACCAAGAAAAAAAAAAAGATATCTGAAAAAGGTGTTATAAACAGAATCACAGAGTAATTTAGGTTGGAAAAAACTTCCAAGATGGTCAGAACAACCTTTGACCAATCATCACCTCTTCAATTAGACCATGGCACTTCTAACCCTTGAACACCTCCAGGGATGGTGACTCCATACCCTCCCTGGGATGCCTATTCCAATGCTCAACAACCCCTTACATAAAGAAATCTTTCCTGATGCCCAGACTGAGTTCCCTGACACAGCTTTGAGGCCATGTCCTCTCATCCTCTCACTTCTTGCCTGTAAGAAGAGACCAAGCCCCAGCTGGCTACCTCCTTTCAGGCAGTTTGTAGGGAGTGATAAGCCCTCATGAGTCTGCTTTTCTCCAGGCTAAACACTCCCAGCTCTCTCAGCTGCTTCTCATAGGACTTGTGCCCCAGACCTTCCCCAGCTTTCTTCAGTTGACCTGCTCCAGCACATCAGTGTCTTTCTTGCAGCAAGGGCCCACAACTGGACACAGAATTTGAGGTGTGGCCTCACCAGTGCTGAGTACAGGGGGACAATCCCTGCATAGCCCTGCTGGCCACACCGTTGCTAATCCAGACCAGAATGCCAATGGCCTTCTTGGCTACTTGGGCTGTACTGGTTTTGCATGGCCTGGTTTTGGTAGCAGTGGGGTCATAGAGGTGGCATCCGTGAGAAGCTGCTGGAAGGTTCTACCATGTCAGGCAGAGCCAAGAGTTTCTGGTAGCTCCAAAGATGGAGGTGCCACTGGCCAGGGCTAGTTAGAAATGGTGGTAATGCCTCTGTGATAAGAGATTTAAAAAGAATTCAGAACAAAGCTTGTGGTGTAGTTTTAATTCCAGCCCTAAAAGAAGAGCAGAGTGAGAACATGTGAGAAGAACAACTCTGCAGACACCAAGGTCAGTGCAGAAGGAGAGGAAGAGGTGCTCCAGGCACCAGAGCTGAGGTTCCCCTGCAGCCCATGGTGCAGCCCATGGTGAAGCAGCTGTGCCCCTGCAGCCCATGGAGCACAGCTCCAGCTGCACAGATCCACCCGCAGCCTGTGGAGGAGTCCCACCCCAAAACAGGTGGATGCCTGAGAGGAGGCTGTCAGCCTGTGGGAGACCTATGGAGAGAGGTTCCCATGCTGGAGCAGCCTATCCTTGAAAGGCTGCACCCCATGGAAGAGTGCCCCATGCTGCAGCAGTTTGGGCAGGACTGCTGTCTGTGGGATGGACTTACATTGCAGCAGTTCACAGGCAGCTGCTGCTCATGAGATGGATTCACATTGGAGAAGCTCATGGAGAGCTGTCTCCCATGGGAGGCATTATCCTGCTCTGATTCTGCTAGTGGTAAATTCACTTCATACCTTTAAGTTGAACCTGTTTTGTCCTTGGTAATATTTGTTAAGCAATCTGTCCCAGTCCTTATGTCAACCTGAGAACCCTTTGTTAAATTTTCTCTCCTCTCTCCAGCTGCAAAAGGGAGTGAGTGGTTTCTGTGGGTGCCTGGCATCCAGCCTGGGTCAACCCACAAGAGTTGGCACTCACTGGCTCATGTTCAGCTACTGTCACCATCACCCCCAGATCATATTCTACTGGGCCATTTTCCAGACACTCTTTCCCAAGCCTTTAGCTCTGCCTGAAGTTGCTATGACCAAAGTACAGGACCAAGCACTTGGCCTTGTTGCACCTCAAATGAAAATATAATTAAAAAAATTACAAAACCAAATTAAATATAGACTATATTCAGCAGTAAAACACCTGGCAAAATGTACAGTATATGTAAGATTTCAAGTAAAAAAGAGCACATATAGGTTAGAAAGTGAGCCTGCATGGTGGCAATGGAAGATCTTAAATAAAACACTCTTTTGGCTAAATTTTTTGTAAAGCCCATACATTATCTTTAGTATTCACATATATAGTTGTCATGGTCTAGGAACAATATTCCCTGATTCATTCCCCTCCAAGACTCCCCAAACCACATGGCCACTCACTCCCTGGATTTTCCCTCTCCCTCCCCACTGCAGCAGGCTGGGAAGGAGAATTAGAGCCACTAAAGAGGGACCACAGATTGAGGTAAGAACACCTTACTGGAAACACTATTCAGGTAAGAAAGTAAACAGTTACAGCAACAATGCTAATGACAGAGGGTATAAGGAAAGAGGCAATTCACACAGAAAAAAAAAAATAGCCAAAGTAATCAATAATAGATAATACAGGACAGCTTCCTGTGCAACATTTTCTCAACTAGAAGGAACCCTCTCTATGTAAAGAGAGTCCCTTTACCCCAGCCTCAGTAATGACATCAGTTGGTATAGAATAACCTCCGTGTCTAGGCATGCCCCCTTCCAGCTACTGCAAAAAATTAACCCTGAATGGTCCAGAAACAGGAAAACAATAAATGACAATTTGCTGCTCCTAAAAAGGATGCCTAAGCAAAGAGCATGGAGAGGGATGGTGTGGGAAAAAGGAGTAACAGTAGGATGAACTGAATACATCCATGTAAGACAGCTTTCCCCTGAACAAGTGAAGAGACTATATCCTTGTCTTTCATTTTGATTTTGCAAGGCTTTGAGTTTAGTAAGAAATGTGTGATCAGCAGCCTAAGGGTCAGATTTTCAAAACATAGACACACAGACTGGTTTTCTGATTGATGGTGCTCTCAGTACATGACAGATTGAAAAGACTTGAGCAAGCTAGAGAGGAAATATCCCATGCTCCACCAGTGCAAAACAGTCTCTGCTATGGGAACAAGCATCCCTCTGCTTGAGAGAGAGGGTACACGCCACAAGATAACCTGTGAATTTACCTGCATGATCACACAAAGGACATGAGATGTGACAGACAGGTCACTATAGTGGTGGAACTTATCTGCATAAGACAATGAAAAATTATAGGAGTCATGTTTTTCTCATGAGGCGAGACGGTCAGCACAAAGAGATTCACTGGAGTGCTGCTTTTCCGTTCCCGTCTTTGACTCAGCATCAGCTGTAGCTTTGAGTGCAGCAGCTGGCACGTTTACAAGCAATTCAGAGAAGCAATGCACTTCCTTCCAGATGCATTTGCCAGCTAGGATATATGTGAAGACATATATTTTTCAGCTGTTACCTGGAGAGAATTCTGCCCTGAGTATAATTTCAAGTAAGACTACATTGCTTTATTATGGCAGTGAGCGCACTTCATGCCATAAACAAATGAGCCTTTTTAGTAACACAAACAGCCCATATGGCCACTTGCTGCCAGGAGCAGAGTTTTCATGGGATGTCTGGCGTTGAAGAAGGCAAAAAAGCCACTTTGACTTTGCCCTCTTATTGCTACTCAAGAGGGAGTTTTTCAACTGTAAGCAATATGATGGCTAAGTATTCATACCACTGGCAACAAACTTGTTAGCAAGAAAAAATCCTTGTGTACAAAAGGCCCCATATGGTTAAGTATGTGTTTTTCAAAGAGAAAAATTTTCAAAGAGAAAATAATGAAGCTGTCTCTTTCATTATACATTAATGGCTTCTTTATTACGTGCAGGAAAATAATCAGCCACTAGAGAGAGAATATAGAATGAGACTTGTTTGTCAGTTAGTTGAAGACTTATTTTCAGGGCTTAATATTTGTCTGGAGATGTTCATGTTAACAAATCTGTCTCATAAAATAATATTTTTTTTTTAAGTTTGGCAGCTTGAATTATAACAAGAAATGCAATTTTATAATAAATTTATGACCAGCTGAAAGCAATTCTGAATATCGAGATGTCGTATATTGACTCAGCAAGTTTGTTTATGACACTGGGCTGTGTGGGGCAGCTGACACACTGGAGGGAAGGGATGGCATCCAGAGGGACCTGGACAGGCCTGAGAGCTGGGCCAGTGCAAACCTCATGGGGTCAATAAAGCCAAGTGCAAGGTCTTACAGCTGGGTCATGGCAATCCCAGACACAGCAACAGCTTGGGCAGAGAAGTGATTGAGAACAGCCCTGCAGTGAAAGATTTGGGGTGAATTCACAGAAGATTGAACATTAGCCAGCAGTGTGTGCAGCCAGTTGTGTCCTGGGCTGCACCCAAAGCAATGCAGCCAGCAGGGGGAAGAAGGGGATCCCGCCCCTCTACACTTTGATGAGACCCCAGCTGGAGTGGTGCACCCAGGCCTGGAGTCCCCAACAAAGGATGGACAAGCAACTGTCAGAGTGAGACCAGAGGAAGCCATGAGGCTGATAAGAGGAATGAAAGACCTCCCCTATGAAGACAGACTGAGAAAGTTGTGGTTGTTGAGTTTGGAGAAGAGAAGGTTTTATGGGCACCTTATAGCAACTTTCCAGTATCTGAAAGGGCCTGCAGGGAAGCTTGAGGGGCTCTTCATCAGAAACTCTAATGATAGGACAAGGAGTAATGGGTACAACCTGAAAGAAGGAAAAATTAGGTTAGATATTAGGAAGAAATTCTTTACTGTGAGGTTGGTGAGACACTAGAAGATGTTGCCCAGGGAGGCTGTGGATGCTTCAGCCCTGGGAGGGTTCACAGCCAGGCTGGATGAGGCTTTGAGCAGCCTGATCTAGCAGGAGGTGCCCCTCCCCATGGCAGGGGTGCTGGTACTAAATTATCTTCAAGGGTCATTCAACTTCTTAACACCCTATGTTTCTGTCACTTCGGATTTTGAACTCAACCCCAACAAAGCTGAAGTAGCAGCCTGCACTCATAATTAGACATATGGTAAAAAAACAGCTTGGAGTTTGATGGCCTTTCAAAATAAAGATGTTTGATTTTGCGTATTTAGGAGTCTTGTCTTGCTAAGATAATCACATACTTATATTGTTTACAGTGTATCTATAGAAAACCATTCACTCATGTTTTCTAACTCTGAGTAAAACTGATTACACATCTGGAAGTAAATGCCAAAAATCGTAATTCTTTTTCTTATTTGGCAATAGGAATATCTAGCAAACAACAGGGTTTTATTTTTGTCTAAAAGGATAATTCCAAAAGAAACAGGATTTCAGAGGATTTGGAGGCCATTAACTCTATGTCATGGGTTAACACAGTTTGGATTTCTTTGGAAAGGACAGGCTTATCAGTTCTTGGCCATTGGCATGTGGTTTAACCACTGAGAAAACAGAATGTGACTTTTGGTAACCCCCATATAAGCTGGGAACGTGTGGGAGCCTCCCTCTTTTCTCCGGGTGAGCAGCCGGGTAACATCCTGCGGGAGTCGGGCCGGGCCAGGCCGAGCCTCCAGGAGCTCCTGCCCTGCGGGGGAGCGGCCCAGCCATGCCCGGGAACAGCAGCAGCCAGGGAGGGGAGGAAAAGCCCCACCAGCTGCCTGTGTCACCGGGAGACCCTCTCTCCTTTCTCAGGCCTCAGGGAGCAGCTCTGAGAGGCCCACGCCATGAGCTGGAGGGGTGGAAGAGAAGGCATCCAGCAGCCTCTCCACCGGCAGGGCTTCGAGATCTTTGCAGCTCCCACCGGCAGGGGCCATGTGCCCACCACAGGCCTGGGCAAACTTTAACTCTTTCTGCCGGCAAATGAACTTCCAGAGCACCGGCCCTTCCCCGGAGTGAGGACAGACAAAGTGATTGAGTCATAAAGAGACACAGCATGAAACTGAAGTCAGTGATAAGAAAGTGAAAAGACTACTTGGGGCAAAGGAGGAGGAGTGGCCTGTAGCCCTGGTTCGTGCTGTGACGTTTGGGTTTCTCTGAAACTCTTTCCCAGACACTGTTCTGTCAACAAGAGACAAGTTTTCCTAACTGTAACCTATGTTTACATTCCTTTCCCTAGGAGAAACTTCTTGATGTCCCTCTGACTTGACCAATGTAGTTGAAGAAGTTTGTCTTTCTTCGACCCACTGGGTGGTTCTTTGTAAAATAGTATAAAGGGAATAAATTCCCAGGTAATAAAGATTGGAGTCATTGCCAGCCTTCTGAAAACTCGGAGTCCGTGTTATTGTAATCTTGAACAGCATCAGTGGCCTAATTTGGCTGGACATTTCTGGTAAACTATGGAGACTGAACTGTTTTTTATTCTGTAACACATAAATGCTGTTTGAGGGGAGTGCTGGTTATGGTTGGAGGTTGTGGAGAGATACAATTGAGATTTAATTGGGAATTTTGAGTAGAATAAGCCCCCCGCTCCTGGCGTAAAAGGAGTTCTCAGCCTTTGAGACGAAGATGATTTTAGAGAGAAAGTGATATGAGGCCCTGCGCTCCTAGGGTAAAAAGGAGGTTCCCATTTCTTTTGAGATGAAGATGATTTTAGAAATAGAAGAAGAGAATCTTTGTGTTTTACTAGAGGAGGTATCCTTAAACAATACCCCTAATAAGCAGATATGGCCCATCTGCAGTGTTGGGAAAGCTGCTCATGGGTAGGATTTCACAGTTTGCAGAGGTTCCTTTTGGGTCGTTGCAGATGTGTGGCATGGGAGCCACCAGAGGACTGTTCCTCTTGTGATGATGTCTCTATAGAACCCAGAGAGACTTCTTTCCTAAAGAACTGATGAAAGATTATTTTTAAATGGTAAAACTGACTGAAATGACAGATTTTGTCTTTTTATGTTGTGTGTGGGAAAGTGAACACTTGTGGAGGGAGGGAAGGATGTTTTGAAAGTTTCATTTTTTTCTTTTTTCTTATTTTCATTCTTTTAGTATGTGTAAATGAACTACCTTTGTAATTTACCTTTGTAATTTTAAAGTAAGCCTGTTTTGCTCTTTATGTTCTCCTAGTCACATAAAATATAGCAAGTGATGAAACCATCACCTCTATAAGCCTTATTTTTAATTCAGACATTATATTCTTCAAATAAATTAAGAATAAAAGTGAGATTTTAACAGATAGTTTGATATGGGAATCAAAATTGATATCTAATATTTGCCCTACCTAGAAGAAGAAAATCAAATAGAAGTTGATATTTTCTCACTATAAAAAGATTTCCAATGAAGTGAAGACACTAGCTTTAAGTCTTGCAGAAGAAGAAATTTACTACACATGGATTTTAGTCTTCCATTAGCATTAGGCATTTATTAATATCTGCTGAAGTTTTCTCACAACACTGAAGTCATCTAAACATCAGCTTATACAAACTTCTATAACTGGTTATATCACCATACTAGAAACATAGCTATATTGTTATTATGAATTTTACAATACTCTAATTTTATTAAAAGCAGTACAATTATCCTGGGTTTGTCTTATTTCAGTAGCAGATGTATGTAGTTCTGGTGATTCTGACTGCTTTAGCTGAAGAATTCTTCCAGTGATAAAAAAAATTTAGAAGTGAATTTTGTGCCATCTGAGTAGAGCTCAAGGAGGGTACACATATACAAAACACATACCTCCAATGATCAAAAGTAGAACTGTTTCAACACTCAGTGTATTCATATAGATCAAAGAATTATTCTGAAATTCTTCAACATTGATACCAATACATTACATAAGGTATAAAATTGTCTATTTTTGTCTATTATTATTATTATGCATTGTATAAACATATAAATTTCTCCTATAAGATCCCTATGTCATTCACTGTTCCCAACAGGTAGTCACTAGTAGATTTTAGTCTCCATTACCAATTGCAATAAGAATCTAGGACCCAATTGTATTAAGAATAGCAATCACATGTTTTCTAAGATGATTTCTGTATGTCATTTTAGTGTTTTATAAAGTACCTATGCTAAGTGATATTGCTTCCTTCATTTTACAGATGAAAAACAGGAAGGAGCATATTCAGGTCAAAACATTTCACTTATTTAAAGTATACTAACTGTGGATATCTGACCATTTTTTGGAAGAGTTCTACATTGTGCTAATCATTATGTATGGAAAGCACAGCTCTGAAACTGAGTTTCAGTTTCAGTTATGTTTAGGTGTCATCAGGTGTTCTGCAAATAGTACCCCACAAGATGAATTGAGTATCTATAAAAGCTTGACAGCTACCAAAGGTCAGCACTGGGTCAGCCAGTGTAGAAGGGAATAAGGAGTGACAGAGGCATTGCAGCTGCCATTTCTTCCAAATTACATCCAGCTGCATCAGGAAGGATTCCGTGTTCTGCAAGCTGCTCTCTCACTTAGCAGGTGCCTTCCCAACCCTGCCCCATGTTCTGCCTTCCTTCCCTGCTCTTGTGTCATTGCTGGACAGCAACTCTCAAGCTCAACGACACTGACAGAAGGACAAATGAGGAAAAGACATAACCATGAAATAAAAGTGAAAAGAAGTAGCATTTACAAAGTGTTGATGTCAGCCATGCTGGAAGTCTTAACAGTGAAGTTTTGCAGCCTTTCACCAAATTGCTCTACACTCTTCATAATACCATATTATTATGCTCAGCTTAAAGGGGATATTTCCCTACTTGCATATTTTTAAAAAAGACTAGGAAGACAGCAGAAAGCACAGACTACTAAGAAAGCTTTCATATTTGAGCCTATTTAACTCCTAGTTCTATAATAATTAATTTGCTTCTAGTTTTTTAATAGTGTACATTTATAATTGTTTGTTTCCAATTGGAAGCATTATTAAGCTAGTCCTAGACCATAAATAAACTGTATTAGGTTTCTTTATATAGATCTTTTGGCTGTTCTGTGTTCTCCAATGATGAAGATAAATTAAGATTTATTACATACATGAGACCATTCGAAATTCAGGTCATACTTGCTAGATGTGTAAGTCATGCAGGTTTCTCTCCTCCTTTCTGTCATGAATGCTGACTTACAAGAGCCAAAAATTTGCTTTCCAAGAAGATGGGTTTGTATGAATCTCTTGTCATGCATGTCATTTATTCACTTCATATTTTAGTGGGTAAAAAGCACGAAATAGGAGGAAGACTAATCAAATTTGCCTAAAGTCTAAATGCAGGTTAATGAAAATACCTTCCCCTAAAATCCTCTATTGGTGGTATTTCATCCAGGACATTTTCACCTCAAGCCTTTAAGAGCTTCAGAAATAGTAATTATTAATAATGAAAGAAAAGATACTTCTAAAAATATTGCATGACAATACAGTGTGGGGCTCATGAACTTTCTAGGTAGGTATTGCACACCAAGGCTCAAGTTTTAGAAGTTATACAAAGCCAAAGGACAACTTAATAGGAACAGTGGGACATGTAGTACACGTTTATGAGGACAGAAGGTGTCAGAGGACCATCACCACAATAAAGCTCAAGTACAACTTAAAACTACCCATCAAGAGGCAATTTGAAGTGCTGAAAAGCAGTCACCCATGAAGTACTAACATCCAAGTGCACACTGCGCACCAACTAGTGGTTAAAATGCCCCAGGGACTGGCAATATCAAAACTTGGGAAGAGTATTTGCAGTGGTTTCACTGCATTTCATGAAACTGGAGAGATGCATGATGCCTTGCCTGTCAAAGCAGCTGAATTCAAATACAGTTGAAGACTGCAAAAAAACTTCTCCATGACTTGCTGTAGTAGAGACAGCTCTTTAGATTTTACTACAGAGTGTGCAGAGCTCAAAAGCACAGCAGGAGCTCAGAATTCAGAGAGTGGCATCCACAGTGAGTTTTGAAACTCCTGTGTCTAAAATTACTCCGGAGCTGAACTGGTAGTATTTCTGGAACCAAGTAGATACTGACCTTCCCTAACCAAAACAAAGCTCCAAATTAACACAGAAAACCAGAAAATGTACACGTTTCAATTATAAAAAACCCACAGAACTGCTGTGTATTTTCAGCTGTGTATTGTTGCTGCTGTTGTTTAATGCTCCGAATGTAAGACTGAGGCTGAGTGTCAGAGTGTGGCTGGTATGCCTACTGCATTGTCCTGGGTTTGCACTGCAGCTGTATGAGCAACCTCATCTCTACAGGCAGCAACAGCTCACGGCATTGTATGCTTCTTACAGCTCCATTAAAAATACAGATCCTTTCAAAATCAACACCAGGGCTCCTGCAACCTCTCATCACAGTAGCAATCAAAGGCTAAAGGTTGTGTTGGCATTTCTGAAGACCTGAAAGTCCCTACCATGAGCACAGCTTTCCAAGTGGAGGTGTCTATCTTGTCCTTTCAAACGCTCCCCATGCCATGCCACTGTCTTTGCAAAAGCCAAAGTCTTAGTTTGCAAAGATTGAGGTTCAGTCCAAAATCTGCATCAGTGATGATCATGATACACAATTTTGTTTTGCCTCCTGCCTTTGCTTTTTGAAGAGCTTTTTTCCACAGGAACTGTTATTCTGGAGAGTTTTCTTCCATTGACTCCTTGGAAGATGAAGAGTAGCTTATAAGGAGAGACTTAATTTTTTACCTTTCCCATATTATTCATCTGAAGAAAGATTTGCCACAATCAATTTATCTCTAATTACATCTCTGTCATTCTGATTAGTCCCTTCATATGATGCCAGTAGCTGCATTTGAGGCATAACAAAATTGATCTGATTTAGTTTTCTTTCCTATCAGACATCTGGTATTTGGCTGCTATATCAGTTACAATCTATGTCCATGTCCTGTAGCTTTCTGCACCATTGAGACAGACATTTTATAGTGTCAGTCAAATGCAGTCCCAGCTCTGCTCTTGAGTCCTTCTCAGAGGGACACTGACACCTTTGCTTTGAACACTGATGTTAAAATATACAGGCTCTGTAGACATACAGGCTTTACTTACATGTCAAATAAGGCCTTTCACAAACATTAGTATAGCTCCAGTGGCTCAGAGGTCAATTTTCTTTTTAGTTTACTGCTAATTGTATCTGTTACTGGCTGAAGGAAATACCCTTTATAAAAGCTGTATTAGTGACATCCAGTCACGCGTGGTTTAGGAATGGTAATTCCCAATCCAGTGCCTCCACCAAGACTCTCGCAAACCAGATGCCTCTGTCTTATCTCCCCTTCCTCTCCCCCTCTGAAGCAGAATGGAGTTGAGAACTGGATGCAAAAAATGTGAAGATCATGGGGTGGGATAAGAACAATTTACTGGAAACAGCAATGAGATAAAAAGGTGAGTAGTAAGAGCAACAATGTTAGTAATGGCAGTGTACAAGAGAGAGTGTGGTTTACATGCAAAAATGCTCACCATAGACCCAGGGCAACAATGAACATTGGCTTTCACCCTTCCTCCACATTTGCTCAACAGCAAAGGCCCCCTGCCCCTGTGTGGTGGTACAGAATAATCTCCTAGCCATGCCAACTTAGCCATGCTACTGAAAAGAGTTAACTCTGTCCTGGCCAGAACCAGGGCACATCCAAAACATAAATGCCACTATATTTTTATCCTTCTTTTTTGGCATAAAAGGGTGATATCTGTAGTTTAGTAATATGCATGGCTTAATCCATATCTTCTTCATTAGTTCATGTTGAGGCTGAAACACAAGAAATTATGCCCAAAATTTGGCATTGTTAAACAACAAAATACTTTTTCCGTTGAAAATGGCTTGGTTCTCCAAAATAGTGTAAACGATGTGAGGAATTTTGTTGTTGTGTCAGTTATGTTATTGCCTTAGCCAAAATTATCTCTATACCAATACACCATATATCCAAATGCAATATGGTTCTGGGAAATATATCTTGATTCATTGCACAGTTTGTCTTTGCAATACCTGTTTCTGGAGCTCTTATAGAGAGAGCTCTCTTTCTTTCTCAGTGAACTGCCACATAGGAGAAACAAAGAAGAATACAACAAAAGTTACACGGTCCAAAAAAAAAGATCTAAAATAGTGTGGTAAAAAACCTGAATATTAAGGCCATCAAATAAAAAAAAAAAGAAAGGTGAAATTAATATGAAAGGCTTTGAATGGTAGATGATCATGCATAAAAATAAACTATGACTCATAGGTCGATATTTTTAAAAAGTTGGGCAGATTTTTCTTCCGTAGGTCTCTGGGTAGCTGACAGCACATGATTTAAACAGAGATGGATTATGAAGTTCTCACACCACTGCCACACTTCCTGACATGTGTTTTCTGACTGTCTAATCCATTAATGCATTCCTTTTAGGCAATCTGCTTATTTTAATATCCTTTCTGTGGTGGTCTCTTATGTAAAATTAGAACTCTTTTCTTCATAGATTCCATAAAAATTCCACAAAACATTTGCATTTCTAGTTCTAAATATTCTAAGTTTCTCAGTTTTCCTTTGAAATTAAAAATCTTTAGCCTAGTGTCTGTCTTTCTATTTAATTTAAGATAAAATTATCATTGTTCACAGCTCTTTTTTTTTTTTCTGATCTTTACCTGGGCAGTAAAAACATAGTTACACTTGCTTCTCTAAGTAATATATAGTATCAGACATCTAGTCCAACCGGGCAAGAGTGGAAAAAGTCCTATCAGTTGTCAGCTCTTCCAAAGTATCCATTATGAGCTCTGCAGCTATACATCAGCCATTTCAAAGCATTAAGATCTGTCCATGCCATCCCTGTTTTCAAGAGATAGGATGAGCTCAATGTGTAATATTATCCTTTTTAAACTTATTTCTCTCTCTCCTGAGCACTGCAGATCTCTCAGCCTCTGTATTCTGGTCTGATACTGTTTCTTACTTACCAGAAGCTCTATTTGGTCCTTTCTGGTACTCACTTTCTTTATATTATTGAACACATATGTCTGTATTAAGTGCAAGGACGTGACAACTGACCATTACAAGTCAGTGCACATATTCTTTTAGACCTATAGTGATTTGCTAATACGATGACTCAAGAAAGAGTGCACATGTTGATTCTCTCCTGCCACACTTTCCAGCAGAAGCCATAGGAACTTCCTGGCCCAAAGGTTACATGGAGGATCACTGCCCACAAGTTCCAGCAATACAGACCTGTTCCACTGTCAATTACTTAGTTTGAGAGCAGCACTTAGGCCACTGTCCATAGTACTATAAACACACCTTTTCTGTCTGTAGCCAATATAGTTTATTTACTTCTGTGTACTTATGTCTGTGTACTTCATTTTCACTTTTGCATTTTCTAGGGTTTAGGGCAGAGACAGAAATTCAGAAGGGCAAAAGTGAGAAGAACTTGTCACTCAAAGTAAACAGAGTTTAGTAAGCAAAGGGAAGAAAAAGAAAAAATGAAATATGCTGGATTGTGACAACTATATCAGTTCCATCGTATTCCAATGTAGTTCCAAAATCTGATTTCTTGTGTTTCAATGGTATTCTTTCCTCACTAGTGCCTATAATGCCTATCTGGTATTCTTACATGCCTGAAGTCTCTCAGCTGTTATATTTTGTAGTGTATTTTCCTTCTTTATGCCTTTTCTTTTTCTGTGAACTGAAACTAAGTGCAAAAAAATTCTGTGAGTCTCTCCTTCAAGCATTATTGTTGTTGTCAAAATTAAAATTAGTTTTGTCTATTACAATACATAACAAATTTTTATATCCAAGTGTCATGCGTTAACCACAGCTACCAACCGCTAAGCAAACTGCTTGCTCATTCCCACAACAACAGGATCAGGGAGAAAATCAGAAGGGTAAAAGCTGAGATAGCTTTTGTGTATCTCACAGGTTGAGATACACACAGTTTAATAAGGAAAGCAAAAGTCACATGCATAAACCAAACAAAGCAAGGAATTAATTCACTGCTTCCCATGGGCAGGCAGGTACAGCCACCTCCAGGACAGCAGGGCCCCATCACACATTATGGTGACTTGAGAAGACAAACTCCATCTCTTCAAATGCCCCCGCCCTTCCTCCTTCTTTCCCCACTTTATATGGTGAGCATGATGTCCCATGATCTGGAGCACCCCTTTGGTCAGCTGGGGTCACCTGTCCTGGCTGTGTCTCCTCCCAGGCTCACAGGCACTACCAACTCCCCTGCCAGTGTGGCAATATAAAAAGCAGAAAAGACTTTGTGTGAGCCCTGTTCAGCAATAGCAAAAACATCACATTCTCAACTCTTTGTTCACCACAGATACAAAACACAGCCCCACACCAGCCAATGCGAAACTTTACCCCAAAAACAGCCAAAACCAGCACGTCAAGTACATAAGTCCTTAACAATGAAGAAAATACTTTTTCACTTTCTAAAAGTCTCACTAGTCTTCCACATCCATAAAAAAAAAAACTTCTACTGGAATCTTGCAAAAATATTGTTAGTTATTCTTATAGTTCATGATCTTCAAGAAGAAAATGCTTTTCACTAGGAAAAAAAAAAAAAAAACGGAAGGAAAAGAGAAACAGACATTCTCCCATACACTTAAAAAATTATTTGGAAAAACTCACCATTTCAAAACTATGGAACTACTTCCATGTACGTTGGATGATTTATATGTGTAAGACTGTACAGAATTGAAATTGTAAGCTGGATCTCATTTCATTTCCTAAGGCACTATTACTTTCTTGACTCAGCACCTAGAACTGTTGGCAAAGGACAAGGGATATGTTGGTTTATCAAAAATTGTGTTAGTCTGCCAAGAGTCCCCTTGGAGGAACTCATGAGCTGTGCATTAACACACATCAGATACGCTGAAGCTCTGCCCTTACTACAGCAGAAACAAGCACAGAGACACGAGGAACATTGATCACATCTGGCTGCATGACCCATGAATGGCACTCACCCAGCTCTCTTTTTCTTGGCTTGAGAAGAATAGACCATGACCTTTGTGACCAACAATATCTGGCCAGAGGATCTTACCCTACTGCTGCACCATGTGCTTTTTCAGCAGAAAATACGAAAGCTAATCTAAGGTGCTTTACATCAATACCTAAGTATTGAACTCCCTTCATTTGCTGTCAGGGGGATGAAGGTGACAACCTGTTCTTTCCAACGAACTTTAAATCTCTAGGTGCTGCAGAAATGTTAGTTTTCTATTTAGACCATCAGCTACCCAAGAGTAAACTCATCCACCAAGAGTTTTTCTCTTTCCATAGACAGCTTCTTATATTTTAATACTCTGTCTATATGTAATAGTACCAGTTCTTGACAATATGCTTATCCTTAGTATTGAGATATCCCAGCTATCCAAAAGGAAAATAATGTCTCTTTCATATGTCAGGAACCTCCAATAGCAGCTTGAGTGTGAAAGTGAAGAGTTTTTGTGATTATTTCAAAATCCTACACCTTTATGCAAGCAAGCCCCAAATGAGAACATGGTTTGTTCTTTCTACCTGTCCGCAAGGCTGCAGAGCATATGCTTCAACTGCTAGCTAGAACTACTATCCAATTTAACAATGCTTGCAAACAGGAAAAATACATCAGCCTCATTGCTTGGCCATATCTCTGAGGAAAACAGAATGTCAGACACATAGAGCTTTAGATGAACTGTCTTGTTCCATGGGACTGGAAATTGTGCAGGAGCTGCCAAAGACCTGCTTGAGCTATTAATTTAGTCAGGCCTTTTCCTGTCAAAGGATATTGTAAAAAGCTCCTTCCCATTCCTGCCATGCAGCCAGTGAGCAGAATGCTTTCAGTAAAGGTGCACCCCTTTGAAAGGCCAAATGAATCCTGGGGCACCAAGAATGGCATCCACTGAATTCTACTGGAAAGAGTGAAAATAAAAACATCAAGTCAGCATTCAGACTTCTCTGCATAAGACAGGTAAATATAAAAAGAGGTGTAGTGTCTACACAGAGCAATGCATGGCAGGTGGAAGGAAGTGGAACAGAGTGAAAAGGAGAAACTTTCAGGAGGAAAGGAAAAGAAAATAATATTATTAATAACCTAGTTTGTTAAAAACAAAAAAAGAAAAAGAAAGGAAAGGGCAGACTGCTGACTGATGTAGATTTCTGCCTCTTTATATCTCTGAACACTTTTATCTTCTATGATGCTGCTTAGATGAACAGTACATGCAGTCTGTACTAGCAACAGCAAAGCTATTTATGTCCTAGAATGAGCTTTGTGGATTTGCACAAGCTATTTCCCCTAAAGTATTTCCCCAGTCTCTCTGACTTACCTAATTTCAGGGCCTAACTTAGCAACTAAGATATAGAAGGTCATACAGAAGGATAAATACAGGCCACCCGGTTTGCTGATGAAGATACCCAGCACTTCCAGGTTAACCATACACACTCAATACCTCTTATGAAATATACCCACCCCAAACCAGAAAGAAAAGTTGTTAAAAAGGATTGCTGATAGGACCTGACACCTTTTATAGCTACATTTTAAAATTATTGTTTTCTCTTTTCAATCAGAGCAGATATATCTCAGATTATCTGTTGGCTACTAGATATCTGCTTGCTGGCCACACTAATTGGCACCTTTGGCACCAGTCTTAATATGAAGTCCAAATGATGTGTGGCTATAGATCCCAATGCATATTTACCAACTCTGCACCAAAAGGTAATCACAGCAGTAAAAAAAAATCTACTTCCTTTGCCTATAAAATTGACAAAATTCACACCCCCGGGCCAGCAGTGTGTCCTGGTGGCCAAGAAGGCCAATGGGATCCTGGGGGACATCAGGGAGAGCATTGCCAGCAGGTGGAGGGAGGGGATCCTGCCCCTGTACTCAGCCCTGGTGAGGCCTCACCTGGAGTGCTGTGTCCAGTCCTGGGCTCCTCAGGACAGGAGAGACATGGAGCCCCTGGAGTGATGTTAGGATCCAATCATTAAGATGCCTCTGCCCAAACTGAGGTTCAAACAAGACCATGTGCCAAAGTCAAGAGTATGGATTTTGTTTAGCACTAAATGTTGCTGTTAAACAAACCTCCATTTAATCTTGGAATTAATCCCCTCCTGTTTGCCATCTGTGCTTATCTTACAGGAGCTTTTTATTTGAGACTACTTTGAGACAGTTCCTTGTGCTCTTTAAGTCCTTAAAAGTGTATCCAGCAGAGGACTGTGAAAACGATCAGGAGACTAGAGTATCTCTCTTAGAAGGAAAGGCTAAGAGAGCTAGCCTGGTGGGAAGTGAAGTTCTGAGAAGGGAAGTTCAGGGAAAGGAAGTTCAGGGAAGGGAAGTTCAGGGAAGTTCAGGGAAGGGATGTTCAGGGAAGTTCAGGGAAGGGAAGTTCAGGGAAGTTCAGGGAAGTTCAGGGAAGGGAAGTTCAGGGAAGTTCAGGGAAGTTCAGGGAAGGGAAGTTCAGGGAAGTTCAGGGAAGTTCAGGGAAGTTCAGGGAAGTTCAGGGAAGGGAAGTTCAGGGAAGGGAAGTTCAGGGAAGTTCAGGGAAGGGAAGTTCAGGGAAGGGAAGGGAAGTTCAGGGAAGGGAAGTTCAGGGAAGGGAAGGGAATTTCAGGGAAGGGAAGTTCAGGGAAGGGAAGTTCAGGGAAGGGAAGGGAAGGGAAGGGAAGTTCAGGGAAGGGAAGTTCAGGGAAGGGAAGTTCAGGGAAGGGAAGGGAATTTCAGGGAAGGGAAGTTCAGGGAAGGGAAGTTCAGGGAAGGGAAGGGAAGGGATGTTCAGGGAAGGGAAGTTCAGGGAAGGGAAGTTCAGGGAAGGGAAGTTCAGGGAAGTTCAGGGAAGTTCAGGGAAGTTCAGGGAAGTTCAGGGAAGGGAAGGGAAGTTCAGGGAAGTTCAGGGAAGGGAAGTTCAGGGAAGTTCAGGGAAGTTCAGGGAAGTTCAGGGAAGTTCAGGGAAGTTCAGGGAAGGGAAGGGAAGGGAAGGGAAGGGAAGGGAAGGGAAGGGAAGGGAAGGGAAGGGAAGGGAAGGGAAGGGAAGGGAAGGGAAGGGAAGGGAAGGGAAGGGAAGGGAAGGGAAGGGAAGGGAAGGGAAGGGAAGGGAAGGGAAGGGAAGGGAAGCTACCAGTTTGCATAATTACAATGTTGGCCTATCGAATGTTGTCAACTAAATTCAAATGCACATTTCCATTTTAGTGTCTCATGGGCACATTATAACTACCTTTTTAACATACTTTCTTTCTTATGTCCTGTTATATCCTATCATTTGTTTTCTTTCTGTTTCTTTTTTGACTATTCAGTCTGGCCCAATTTAATATTGGGACATTGGACTGGGCCAGTGGTGTCCTGTCAGCAGGTGGCCTTGGGGAGGAGCCGGGGGCAGACAAAGTAACTGCCTCAGAAGCCTTGAGGTCTGTTCTGTCTCTTGCCTTTTGACTCTTTCGGGGCTTTTTGAACTTGCTTTTGGAGCCCGGGCTTTTAGCTCGCCCTCACGTCTGTCCTGCCTCCCTGTGCCCCTGACCAGCACTCTGCCTGCTTCACCTCAGCGTCCCTGCCCAGTCCATCTGTGATCCCGCTGCCCTGAGCCAGCCCTCTGCTGTGACCCTCGTCGCGGCCCTGCCCAGCTCCTGGTGCTCCTGCCCGAGCCCCCTCAGGCCGTGCCCGGTCACGGCGGCCGCAGCAGCCGCGCACAGGCCGGCGGCGTGCAGGGCCCCGCCGCATGGCAGCGCTCCCGGCCTCCGACCGTGAGGCCCTCTCTTCCATCTGTCTCCTCTCTCTGTCCTTCTCTCTCCCATTTTTCTTCCCCTTGCTCTGTCTTTTCTAGCCCTTTTTATAGGGTAACTCTTTATTATTTAGGCTTGGATTTGTTTTGGTTTTTTTACCAGTAAACGGTTGTCAGATACAATGCTTGCCTCGTTTGGCTTAATTTCATTCCTGACCATCTGTTTTTAAAAGAACTCAAGGACCATTCTGCCAGTTTTTACGGCAGTGAAGATTGCACCTCTCCAAGCTGTGACCAGCCAGTCTCTTTAGGAGAATGCCTTGGAAGACAGTCTCAAAGGCTTTGCCAAAGTCCAAGTAAATACCTCCACACTCTTTCCATCATCTGCAAAGAAGCTCACCTGATCATAAATGGAGATCAGGTTGGTAGGCAAGACTGTTCACAAACCCATGCTGGCTGGGAGGCCTGATCCCCTGGCTCTCCTGTATGTACCGTGTGATTGCACTCAGGATGGGTTGTTGCACAACCTTCTCCAGCACCAAGGTCAGGCTAACAGGCCTGTACTTCCCTGCATCCTCCTGATGCTTCTGATAGATGTGACCATTGGCCAGCCTCCAGTCACCTGGGACCTCCCTGGTTTGCCAGGACTGATTACAAAAGATGGAGAGAGGCTTGGTGAGCTCCTCCGCCACCTCCCTCAGTATCCTCGAATAAATTGCACCTGAATCCCATTTAGACATGAGTTTCTAAATGGCTCAGCAGGTCAGTAAGTACTTCCTCCAGGACTCTGGGGAGTACAGTCTGCTCCCTGTCTCTGTGAGCTTAGGAGAGTGCCCTGAGGATCACTGGTCTTATGGTTATAGACTGAGGTAAACAAGGCAGTAAGTACCTCTGCATTTTCCTCATCCTTGACTTCCTCCTGCATCCAATAATGGATGGAGATTTTGTTTGTCCTTCCTTTTTTGCTGAAGTATTTATACTTTATAAAGTATATACTCTTTATTATTATTCACAGCAGTGACCAGATTGAGTTCTAGCTGAGAGTTCACCTTTCTAATTTTCTCTCTCTTAAAGACAGCCTTGTACACTTCCAGAGTTGCCTGTCACTACTTCTAAAGGTATAAACCTTGGGTTTTTTCTTGAGTTCATGTAAAATATATTCAGCCAGGCTGGTCTTATTTCCTGACAGCTTGTCTTTTGACGTATAGGAATGGCCTGCTCCTACAACCTTAAGATTACTTTCTTAAAGTATGTCCAGACTTCCTGTAGGACTGTTTTCCAGGGGAATGTCTGAACCAATGTTCCTAACAGGCCAGTAATACACAGTAATAAATCAATAACAATATTGAAGGAGAAGGAGAGAGGAATAACACTCCTAAGAAATAAGTGATGCACAGTACAGTTGCTCACCACCAGCTGACTGATGACCAGTCCAACCCCCAGGGGAAGCAGTAACTCCCAGGCTGGTGTCCCCAGTACATGTACTGGGCATTACACTCTCTGGTAGAAAATATCCCTTTGGCCAGTTTAGGTAGCACTACTGGTTATACTCCTTCCGAGAATCTTGTGCTCCTGTTCACTGACGTAATGACAAACTGAAAAGTCCTTCATTTAGGGCAAGCACTAATTAGAACAACTAAGCCATCACTGTGTTATCAATATTATTCTCATCCTAAGTCCAAAATGCAGCGCTGTACCTACCACCTACTAGGAAGATAATTAACTCTATCCTAGCCAAAATCAGGACATGGGAGTACTCTAGGTGAGAAATCTGAATGGTGTCATGATATTCCTACAAAAAAGTTATGTAAAGGACCATACAGAGTCATGTCTGTTGTAGCAAGACCTGTAATCTACAGCACAGCAAATCCTTTTGTTGTAATACAGCCCTGTACCTCAAGTCTTGTGTCTTTAGAGACAGGAAGCTTTGAAATTCAAGTTAATTACTTTAATTTTTATTATTCAAATACTATCAGTAAGTTGTGATTAGGTATAATCCCATATAATATACCTAAACATAATTTGGTATAGAGAAATAAATTAGTCATAGATTAATTACAAGGCTGCTGCAAATTGTGGTGCTGAGAACGGGATCAAGACTGATCAAAAGGTCAGAATTCTCAAGAGGTTTTGGATCCAAAGGTAAATTCATGACTCAACTCATTAATTTATATGGCAAATCAAAGGCCACTAACACTTGGATTACTGGGGTTTTTTTCAGCTCGATAGGTGTTAGAAATTACGTTACTATGCATTGTTTAAGTGTTCCATATCACAAGGGTTGCAGCTAAACATCTTGAAAGGACATTGTGCTCACAGAGCTGGGTCCTCCTTGGGGATAGAACAATAAATTCTTGTGGCTGCAAACAGTTGCTAATATTTAGCTTGTCCTGACTTACAGGTGTACAGGGATCACACTCTAGCCCAGAGTAGTCTGAAACAATTATCAGAAACTTGCTCCTCCTCATAATAGCACTGTTTTTGCTGCAGGCACCTCTCCTGATGGCCTTCTAAATATCTGGATCTTAAGTTCACAAACTCACTCCTAGTCTTACTTGAGTTGCTCTGTTTCCTAATTCATTTAATTTACATGATTTGCATGGCACAAAGAAACCATAATCTCTGCAAATCCCTTTTGATCACTCAAATGTGCCTAAGAAATGCCAAGGATTAGATTGGTTCTCAGTCTTCCTGATGAGTGTTAACACCAACACAGAAACTCTATTCCCACAGTACTGTAGCAGAAATAAAATGTTTTAAATGAACTTATCATTAACTCCCACCAGATATTTACTCATAAAAAATCCCTGATTCAAGAACATCTTTGAAGCTGACTCTTAAAAAGATGAAGCACATGAAGATCCAGAGCATTTCCTAGTACAACTATGAAATCTGAATCACAAATTACTTCCTTACAAGGGCTGTGATACTGTTTCTATTGAAGTGTGTTTTACTGTTGGAATGTAACCAGGATTTGATGGAAAGCATTTATATAAACATTTAAAACTAGCGTGTGGAAAGTCTTGGAGGAAAGGCAATAAGAAATAGCAAAAGAGCGATAAATAAGTTTCTGGAAGTGATTACGTCAGCTGATGCCTGTGACAAGGAGAGACTTGTCCAGAAGGGTCAGATCACAGACAGATAATTTTTACAGAACTGCTGGGAGCCATCTGCACAAGCAGAATCAGGCTAGAACATCTTTCTGAAAAGGCTCATTGAAAACAACATTATAAGAGACACCATTAGTGTGAAGTCTAGAGATTTTTTTCCTGACCTCAGTCAGCTCACACATGGTGATGTCTAGACAGTGTTAGAAGAAAAACAAGAGGCCTTGAAGGAGCACATATTCTCTATATTCACTGGCATCTGTGCCTCATGCCTCTATATAGCATTTGGTTCATAGCTACTGCCTCTGGAGGCGAAAGTGACCAATCAGTCACCTCTTCACACTGATTTTCTAATGACTCAAAGTTATGTTCAACAGTCATCTGTAGTTGTTTACCATGTTCGAACTGATTGGCTTACACTGGGCTTAGAGCATTAGTACTTTGATTCAGATAGCTCAAATCAAAAACTTACATTTTCTTTTTTCATGCTAAAACAGCCCAAAAGAAAAAAACAATCCAGAAAATAACTAGAGATGCACCTCATCAGTGTTAAATGGTAACTCACAAAAGCATGGAGGGCAAGCAAATCTCTGGGAAAATCTCTGCAAAAGTGGAAGGGTGGCAGGAGAACAAACCTGACCTCACCATGGAAGTCTTTCACACTGTCATTCAAAGCTATTTTTTTTCCATCCATATCAATAACCAATTAAGGAATAAATTAGGCTGTAACTGTTTTTTTGAGAAATCTGAAAAAGCAATGATTGTCTTTAGTTCAGTGTGTACCCTGAATAAAACCAATTAAATGTGTTGTAGTTCATAAACATTAATAAATGAACACTACAGTATCCCAGACTGACTGGGCTGAATGTTCTTAACTTCCATGCTTTTTATGGTCTCTTCCACCATCATGGGGAAAGGAAATTTTGTCTTTTCATTCAGTTTTGTTGGTTGGATTTTTTTTTCAGAAAAGAATTTTGGTTTTAATAGAGTTGCTTTTGACAACAGGAAGTTTTCTACTGCAATGTCTTTTTTAATCCCACGCTGGAATTGGAAGGCAGTATCTTGAAACCTCCACTGGAGGTTGGAAATGCCAGGTGACAAATTTCCCCCACCCCTGCCCATGTACCTGTCATGCACCCACCCACACATGTTTAGCTCACTTGGTGACTCTGCCCAAGAGAAGGAGCCATTCTCACACACAGCAGCACTTCCACATGGCTGAAGGGTTACTGTGCTGAGGAAAGCGTGAGGATGTTGTAAGCTACAAGAAAAGGAATAGCAGTTGAAATTTGGAACGAAACCAGAGAAAAAGAGGGGCAGCAAGGAAGAACTGATGCCTTCACTTTGTCACCTGACCTGTATCATGACTGTACACTGGCCCTTTCCTGGCAGGATAACATGAGATAGCATCTTTCCTTCATGGTGTGGCTTTGGGTTGGCCCGGTGACAGACTACCAGGGACTAAGTCCTTTGGGGTTCTAGCCACACCAGTCAGGGTACTGTACCAAAGTGTGGATGATCTTCAGAGCAAAAGCATGGCAGCAAAGGACATTCATTAGAAAAGGGACAAGCCATTAGAATGATAGCTGAAGGATTCTTCAATTAATTACAAAACTGCATGGGCAGCTAAGTACCAGAGCTTTTAACTTAATGAATTACTTCCCTATACTTAGCTACCGTGGGCATGCCAAGCCTCTACCAGCTGATACAAGATCAAAGCTGTAGCAAACAGCTGATCCCTATGCAGTGTCTCAACAGCTTCAACTTGACATTTTGCAGTTTTTAAATAACAACCGTCCAAGTGTGAGTAGCTCCTGCCTCAAAATTTATAGGCAGCCACGCAGAACATCAGCAAGTGGGTTTTAAGGAATGACTACGACTTTGCATGATCCATTTATTCTCAGTGAGACTGAAACCAGAAAAGATGGTGTTTGCATGTAGCAGATTCAGTGTATCTGTCACAGCAGCTTGGCAGAGTGGTGGCTTTCTCATGTCAAGTCTTCCCTGAGGGTAAGAGGCTGGTTTGGCAGCAATGCTCAGACAAAGCTGCATGCAGTGAGGAGTTGATTAATAAGGTACCTTGCTGAAAGTGGCAGCTCTGCTGCAAAATCTCATCCACATATAATCCCACCCTACAGAAAGAAATTTAATTTAGGAGGGGCAGTCTTATCCACTCATCCATTATTTTAGCTCCTCAGGGCTCAGTTATTCATTGAGAGTAGGTGCAAAGTACAGGAAAACAAAATAGTCCACACTTTCAAAAAGTATCCAAGGCTAAAGAGGGACTAAATACATTTAGGTTCATCAAGTCTCATGCTTGTTGGCAGTCTATTCATAGGAAGAAAGTAGATGAACTACTTCCAAACAAAAGCAAACTGTTCTCTGCTAAGAGGATCCAAATTTACCTTGTTTCCTGCTACATGCAATCCACCCATCTTCCTGTAGAAATAGCTACTCCCCTACAGACACACATCTGTAAACACACCAGCATGTCTGTAGATATTACTCCCAAATGTTTGAGATTAATACATGCAATGCCGTTGGTTCCCAGACTCAATCCCCAAAGAGGATATAGATCTCAGCATTGGACCAAGGAAGAAACACAGTACTACTGGTGATGGAGAATGCAGAACTCAGAAAATCAACGCAGAGTTACACCCGGAAAGTGGCTGACTATGTCACTCCAGTCATGCTGTCACCTCACTTGTGATACATAGCCCACCTGACTCAGCAAACTGAGAACACTGCATAAGTCATTTCACAAAGAAATACAGAACAACAGACAATTTGAAAAAAATAAGTAAAATAAACCTAGAAAAGCTTGTCCTCAGCTGTTTTTTTATTCGCACTACTAACTAGGAAGGTTTTCCAAAGTTCTATCTTTCATTTAAAAACTCCCAGCTTGCTTTCTATTGTAGCCGCAGGATCTGTCTTCCTGTGTTGTACAGACAGAAGAGAACTGCCCTATCAAATACAATAAAAAAAAAGGTTCAGTGCTGCTTTTAACACTGCTGTGTTTTAAAACTGCTGTGGTTTGGGGGTTGCTGCACTAGGGATAAGGACAATCCTCTCTCAAAACTTCATGCCACTTTACTGCACTGAATTAGTAATACATTTGCTGAAAATCTCCATGAGTCAGAGTAGCCTTTAAAATACAATGCTCTATAATAAAGCTTAATTTACTGGTAATTTACAGCTGTGTTTTCTTATGCTTTCTCAGGTACAATGGGATAATTGGTGCTTCCAAAATTAAAAGTGAGTTTAACGAAAAAGTATGAATCACAGCTATTGTTTCTACCTACCATATATTTAACCTTGACTTTTTGAACCAAATTCCTGGAAAGACTCAATTAAAACATCATATTACTTTCCTGGAATTAAAAAGAAAACGTGTATACCTGGGGTTTAATCTTAACCTCTAGCATTCAGCTCTGAATACTGCAACAACAATGGAAAATGTCATTACAAGCTGAACACTGATGAAGCTCTAAAAAGTAATAGTAGTAGTTTACAATATGAAAAATAAAAGCCAGTTGATTAAAATTATCTGAAAGTTAATTTCTCATTGTGTATCAACTAAGTTACAGCTATCAAAGCTGGAAAAAAATGAAAGTATATGCAAAGAAAATCACTGCCATTAGCATATGGCTTGGCAGTTTTCAATCTGGCTTTCTAAATGAATTCAGTTTGTGTAATAGCACTTCTTGCATGCCTTTATCTGACTCCCTCTTTCCTCTTTTCTGCAGTAGTTGACCATTTCAAGTTAAATTAAGAGTAGAGAAAGATTTCTGAAATTATTGACTTCACATTTATTCTGTGAAAAAGAGTACCTGCACAAAAAAAGAAAAATCCAAATCTGTTTTTCAAGGTGGAAAAGGTTGCAAAACAAGCAGTGGCACACAGCTGGCAGATGCTGATGGCCACTCAACAAATAAGTACTGCCTGACTCATCAGAACACCTTCCTGCATCATCCCCACATAAACTTCAGCAAGTTCTGGCTTTTCCTGGTGAAGAGATCACAGATGTGATGGGAGCCAGGCACTGGAAAAAAAGTGTAAGGAAAATGGAATGTACATTTAAAGAACTAGGCTCTGCTATTTTCTTCTTTATAAAAACAAAATCAAATAAAGTTCTTCATTGTGGAAAATACTATCCTTTAATTAAAATTATCAATTTAATTAAAATTATAGTCATTTTTGCAGCAAGTTCTACCACAAAAAAAACATTTCAATGACTTTTCATTGGTTTTAGGATGACACAAAACAGAGAAGCAACATTATTTGTCTTTAAAAGAACATTACTTTTAACTGTCAATGTCTACACTTTAAGATTGAATTAAGTAAATTATATTAGTATGCTTTAAACAGAAATCAAATTAAATGCCACATATTTTTGATGCAGAAGTTGTCACTAATTTTTTTTTTCTACAAATGTCTTGGAAGCAATTAATAGTTTTGTTGCGTTCACAGTATCTTTCTAGGTGATACCAGCAATACAACTATACCTGAAATAATTCCAAAAAATGTAACAGCATTCAGGGTGCAACCTTTCCATTTCATGGAATTTTTTGAGTGCAACTATCCTTTGGCCAATTCCTTATTTGCCAAGTGGCCCATCCAGCAGATTCACGTTTCTTGAATTTAGAGACAAACTAATTCATGCATTCATTCAGGGCAGTGTCCAAGGCTTTGCACAAGCCCAGGTAGCTGATGTCAGTCACTCTTCTCCCTTATCCACCCCTGAAATAACTCTGTCATAGAAGGCCACCAGACTTCTCAGGCATGATTTAGTGAAGGCATGTTGGCTGTCACCAATCACCTCCATGTTGTCCATGTACCTTAGCAGAGTTTCCAGGAGAATCTGCCCTATGATCTTTCCAGGCACAGAGGTGAGACTGGCTGGCCCGCAGTTTTTTCTTGGTTTGTTGTTGGTTTCATGTATTTACTTGATTTTCACATGTTTGTTCTGGTTTTTCTGTTAGTTGTTGTTTTTTTGTTGTTGTTTGAGTTTGTCTTTTTATGGCTCTTACCCCTAAGTGGAAAATGTTTGAAAGAAAAAAGTTTAGGATTACATTCAATATCTTAGTAGTAGGAGAAACCTATAACTCTAGTCTGTAGTGTTTTTTTCTCTAAATCACAGAGCAATTCACAGAAGAACATAAGTTTTCTGTACAAAGAACAGTTTGCTGTACAACTGTATTTTTTTGCAAAAGACCTCCACTTATACCTCCACTTTTTAAAACATCTATGCCACAACATTTGCTCTAAAAACCACCACAACTAAGATGTATATTGCAGGTATACTGTCATAAAATAAACTTCAAGATTTGAAGTTCAGTGGCTTTATCACACTTTCCACTTCAATGGAAACTACACTAATTTGCTGCTTTATTCTCCCAGCTGTATTTTTTTTACCTTCTCATTTAACGTATTTCACAGCATGAAAGATGTGTTTTGATTAACTGTGTGAAAACTAACTAAACTCAGAGTTTGATTTGAATTTTAAGCTGAACTCTTTTTTTACACACTCAATATAACATGTAAGGACAACTGCAGAATTTGACTCTGTGGATCTCTAAGAAGGAAAATGTCTTTATTGGTTTAATCTTTTCTATTTTCAGTTAATCACAGCTCAAAGCACCTGGACTATAAAACCATCTTCTTGATGGAGCCAGACCCTAAAGATCAGAAGAAAATTTGAACAGTTTCCAAGTAACTGCACAGGTGTCCAACTTTAGACAGCTTTTTTAAAATGGCAGACAAATAAGAAATTACTAAAAATTAATTTTGAAATTTAAAAAATTGCAAATATAATCCAACTCCTTAATGATGAGTGTAACAAGTCATTGGAATACAAGGAAAGTGGTTCATTAGTCATGAGCTTTAAATTGAATGTCCTTCTGAAAGATATGCTATAACAGCCACAAAGTTGATAGCTTTCAAATACACAGCATGGAAAATAATAACATTCTCTGCAGGAATTACTGAGTAAAATTTTATAACTTAAGAAAGCATTATGCAGCCATTCAGAAGACATTGATCATAGTCCTTTCAAAATTTGCATTTTAGGACTATGTATTTATCATCATATGGGGAAATGGCCCACAAGAAGCAGAACTGCTGTATCATGTGTTCATATTATTTATATATTATTTTATACATTATAGCTCCATTCTCATGCTTAGTTGCATTGCTGAGAGTACTTTCCATTCTAGAAAATTACATGCCCACCTTCTATGTGTTTAGCCTTCTTTTACACAGGATATCCTTAAAGTCTAATATTAATCTGAGAGCACTTCCTTTAAGTAGGAAAAACACTAACCACAATATTGTAGATGACATTCAATGATACACATTACAAATCAGTTTCTCTCCCACTAACTTTAACCATTTCATTCTGCTTTGATTTGCCTTCAAATGTATTTGGCTGTATAAAATTTTGTTTCCTTCTACTGGCACAAGTTCTTTAGAAGTATAATTCTTTGCTGATTTATTTGCAATATTCATAATAATTTGTTATGTCCTCATACTTAGATCAATTATCTGTCTTTAACATATTGCTAGCTACTAGCTTGATGTCCTAAGAAAATGAAGCTTATAAAATTATTTGCCAGTCCTCTCCAACAGCTTTTTAATCTGTTGGCCAATTTAATTCAAGTTTGAGAGAGAGAGGTGAGGTGAAGTCTTCATGACATTATGTTCACTCAAGATTTGTGAAGGTTGGTGACCTGTGGGAAAGAAAGGGACCATTCAAGGTACTGAACAAGAAATGAAGTTGGGGATGCAGAGAGAACAAAGCTGAAACAGAAAAGCTGGAGGTAAATGAGAAGAGCTGGCACCCTTGGAAGAAAAATTGGAGCAAAAAGCAAAAATCTGGGGGAGAAAGGTTCATTCTGGCCAAATGTTCATTCATTGAATTGATTTGCATGATTTTCTGAGATTTCCAGTAGCTTCATTTACATGAAAAGAGAAAAGGAAATTATCCAGCCTGTCATGACAAAGCATTTAATCCTGAAAGGTCCTGAGTGCCTCATCTGTCAGCTGAGAAAATCTTGGAAAAAGAATCTGATTTTATTTCATTTGCAAGAGTCATTTTTGTGATTCTACACTGCATTTAGAGTAAGCAACTGCTTTTAAACTACAGGTCATAACTTTGTTATGAGTGTAAGATTCATAACTGCATTAAAGCTTTCCAAAAGCACATCTACAATACAGACATTGAGGTTTAATTTGCAACACTCCTTTCAGAAAAGGAAATGCTTTAATTTTTAGCATAAAGTTCTTCTATTTATATTATAAACCAAAGGCACTTACAATAATGTGAAGAAGCAGGAATATTACCCAAACCACTCTGACATGAATCAGTTCAAAGTCTTTGCAAATTGTTTTTATTTCATGAAGTAAAATCATTTCATCTTATACCCCAGTAGAATCTGGCACACACAAACACATTATTAATTTACAGCAGAAACCAGGACTTCTCTCAGTAGTGGGTATGAATGAATCAAGGCCAGAGGAGGCATTTTCCTAGTACTGTGAGGGAAAGCAAGTGCTAACTACATCAAAGTTGGGCTGACTGCAAGTAAAACATCAGCCAAGAAGAAAAAGCACAAACATATTTTCACTTTGAGATTGTGAAAAATGGCTCTACCTTCCCTGAAGAGAACAGGATAATGCTGCTTATACCTGCTGAGCAGCTCTGCTTCTTTCACCAGGCTTCAAACAGAAGGAGCTGAAGGACAGTCAGCTCCTTTCTGTCAGCTTTCCCTTGTGCACACTTGGCTTGTTTGCATTTTTGAGAGGCCTTTTCTCCTATTTTGCTGGAAGGCACAATCAGTTTTTTCCTTGTCCTTGGGCTGTGAAGCTGCGCTCAAAAACAGAGCAACCAACTTCTTTTTTTCTCTGTTCAGCAAATGGGTGCTATAGAGTGGCTGCCAGTAGTTGAAAACCCAAGTGGCACAAATAACAACCATTATGTTTGTGACTCTGTTAATGAATGGCTAAGACAAGCATTACTTTGCCCATCTCATCCCCACCTTCCCCATAAAGAGATTTAAACCAGCTGTGCTTGAACTGGGGCACATAAACAGTGACCTCTGCTTAAGGTGCCTTTGTCCAAGCCTCTTTTTCCCTCTGATCAGAAAGCAAACCACAAATTGCTTATTTCACACCCAGAGGCATGTATGTGAGGATGAAACACTGTACAAATCTGAGTAACCCTGGCAGGTCTGAAATCTTTGGCCAGAAGATAATCTAAATCAGTCTCTGGAAGTGTTCATCAGTAATTTCAGTGACAGCCTCATCCCAAAGGCAATTGCTAGTTATATGTACTTTTTGCTGGCCTCCAACACAAGCTGTTAGAACTAATTCCCCTGCACTGCTCTAAGTCTGCCTCTAACCCAAAGCTTAAGGTATTTTTAATTTATTTTTAGGGACTCATCAAATGTTTCTTCTGTTTCTTCTTATTTCTGTCCTAAAATCTACCCAAGAGTTTCAGTCTCATCCCTAATCAGGATGGATCACACTCATTCAAATTAAGTCTTTGCTCTATAAAGGATTCAGCTCTCTTTGGAAAGAGCTTAATAGAGTCACCTTGTGTCTACCCACAGCTACTGGTCAAGCTGTCTTTCTCAAATATGGACATAGGCAGAGCCTCACTCCCCTTCTTTCCCTTTGGTGGCAGAACAGCAGCAAGCATCCATAGGGGTCTCTGGCAAGGACCTAGGTCATGCTATTATTACCTGGCAGAACAACAACTTGAAAACGTTTTCAAGTTTTACAATGTTTTTGTTACTCTATTCCTAACCATTCTGCATGTCAGTTTCTGCCCACTTACCTTTTACTCTCTTTAAGACATTTAGATGACTTAATTTTGGTGTCAAGCAGATTTTGGATATCGTTTAATGTCTTTGGAGAAGTAAAAAAGAAAATACTGTAAAATTATTCAGAATGTAAAATACCACCTGTTAATTCCAGTTGGAGTACAGTACTTCAGGACAACCTGGTAACTCAGCAAAAAATCACAGCATGTGGATAAGCTTCAGCTCATTTAGAAACTAAGAATCATAACTTTTTAAAAAGCTGTTTGTACTCTTTGTTTGCAACTGATGTGACCCAATCTATCCAATAATGATAGGTAGGAATCCACATCACACAGAAAAAAGATTTTAAACAAGTATTTAAATCTTCATTATTCTGAGCTCACAGTATGATTCAAAGAATGAATTGGAAACCCTGCAGATGGATGCATAAGAGGGAATAATCTTTCCTAGACTGTGCAGTGTCTTAAACCAGTGGTGAATGGAAATGATTGACTATGTGCAAGATCAGTGAAGGAGTTGTGAGGGTATCAGACTGATCTGAAAATTTCTGTGAAAAAATCTGCTTCCCTTAGGGACATACTAAAAAAGAAAAAGAAACTGTCTGCAAAAGGAGCTGTTAGAGGTCATAGAGCTTTCAAGTACAAAAAGGCAGTTTTCATTAAAAGCCAATCATGATCACATACAGTGAAAAATATAGTTCTGGACAAGGGGAAATATGTTCCACACCACATATACCTACAGAATTAGGTATATTATTGCTTGCTGATGTTTATCCTTCCCTATGGTTTATTTCATAAGTAGTGCAGAGGGTCATGGCCCTGGTTCTTCTCCCCTTTTTTGCTCATTCCCTGGTGAAAAGTCTGAGATTCATATGCCTGGATTTTGTTGGTTGCATGGAAAGGGGAAGATACACATTATCCCTTTCAGTTCTTACAGACAGGAAGTAATCAGAGAGGTAATAAAATAGAAGTATACTAGTCTGGTTCACTAGATGGCAATCAGGAGTAATTTTCCTTTGAGCTAAGCAAAATTTTGGGACAATTGTTATGATTATTATGCCATATTGTAATCCCACAGAAGCACTAGGTTTGAATTCTCAAGCCCTCCACTAAAACTACAGCATAGAAGAATTAAACAGCATTTATGCACAAACAATAAAACAGAAAATGTTCTAAGGGGAAAAAAAAATTTTAGTTGTGTCATATCATGATTTAGCTTAAAAATAGGACCTTTCCCAAGAGGCGTTGGCTGCAGCTGGTGCCACTCTGTAAGCCACCAGATGATACAGTACTTCTGCACCAGGAGGGCTTAAAAACAGAATCACACATTGGTGAGGCTGGAAGGGACCACTGGAAGTCATCCAGTCCTACCTTACTGCTCAGGCAGGGTCCCCTACAGCACAGTACTTGGGAAGCCCTCATGGCTTTTTTAATATCTCTAGGGAAATAGGCTCTACAACCTCTCTGGGCAACCCATTCCAGTGCTCTGTCACTCCCACAGTGAAGCTCTTCCTCACGTTCGGGTGGAACTCCCTGTGTTTCAGTTTGTGCTTATGGCCAAACCTAGTAAGGGGACAGGATCCCCTCCCTCCACCTGCTGGCAATGCTCTCCCTGATGTCCCCCAGGATCCCTTTGGTCTTCTTGGCCACGAGGACACACCACTGGCTCATGGACAGCTTGTTGTCCACCAGGACCCCCAGCTCCTTCTCAGAGCTGCTCCCCAGCAGGTCAGTCCCAGGCTGTGCTGGTGCCTGGGGTTGTTCCTCCCCAGGAGCAGGAACCTGCATTTGCCTTTGTTGACTCATTTGCTTTGCCTGAATCATATTGGTGTAAAGCCTTAGATCAGACAGTGTTTGATGACCCTTAGAGAGGACCCTCAGAATTTGGGGCTGTAGTACTTTGGGGCAGATTTTCTTATTACTTACTTGTAAATCAGAAGACACAGTCTAGTGTTCTAATGAAAGATTGCAACTCACCAAGATTCAAGACTTTGAAATATGCTCAGGTTTCTCTTTCATTCCTTTTAAATTTTAACGAGCTCTAATTTATTTCAGTAAATATTCTTTGCTTAATACAAAAGTTATTTGCAAGAATAGCCTAAATGTTTTCCAAAATTTGAAGGCAGATTTCACTACAACAAACCAGGAATTTTGAAGTAATTATCAAAATTATACACAATTTTCAAAGTTTCAAAAGTAGGCCTAAGTTACTAAGAAGGTCTTTTCTTATGCAATTTACTGTCTTTTCCTTCCCTCCCTTGCATCAGCTTTTCATTGAAATACACAATTCCACCAAAATAATTCTGATCTGAAGACATTTAAATAAATGAGCCAATCCTTAAATCTTTAGCTTGTAATATTAATTTACCATGAGAAACACTGTTGTGTCCAATGTAAGCTCCAATTTAAAAAAGTTAACATCAGCATAAATGCAGCCCCAATGCTGTTTTCAGGTCAAATCATGAGCAGGGTTCATAAGCAATCACAGCTCTGACAAAACGTTATTAATTCTATATATGTCATATTGACTCCATGAAACAGTCTGGTTTCCCTTGCCTTCTGCATTGTGTTATTATCTAAACAGACTTTTTCATTTCCATGATGCAAAACCCTCCAACATAAACTAAACTCAGAAATCATCATAACCAAAATAAATTTTCTGAGGGACAATCCCTAAATATGCATCATATAGCATGTAAAAATTCATTTTTTCTTTAGAATGATGAATCTAGAAACCCAGCACTTTAATCAGATTCACAACCCCTGCATATAGCACAGCACAGACTGTGCCAGTGCCTCCAGCTGAGTCTTTCTGTAGATAATTTTTCAGGAAGTCAACTGTAATGTTCTTAAGTGCAGATGCTAGCCCAAAAATCCCTAGAGTCCAAGAGTTTTCCCTAGATATAAAAAGAAAGAATATCTGATCAAGCTTCCATTACAATTTGCATTCTGCTTTATTTGTGTTCTGGAAAAATACTCTTCTCTCATATTGAGAGATTCTAAGGAGCAAGAGGTGCCAGTGAACTTCCCAGATTCACAAATAAATATCACAGTAACTTGCAATTAAATCCAAAAATGGAAGCATGGAAAGAATGTGGAAGAAATAAGTCATTAATCTCCTTGGTCATTTGGGTGGGAGAGAATCATAGAATGACTTGGGTTGGAGAGGATCTTGATGATCATCTAGTTCCAACCCACCTGCCATGGGCAGCGACATCTTCCACTGGAGTATGCTGCTCAGAGCCCCATCTAACCTGGCCTTGAACACTTCCAGGGATGGGGAATCCACAACTTTTCTGAGCAACCTGTTCCAGTGTCTCACCATCCTCACAGTAACACAGTTTTTCCTACAATCTCATTTTCCTACTCTCATTTTGGAGCTATTGCCCCTTGTCATGTCACTAGATGCTCTTGTGAATAGTCTTGCCCCATCTTTCTTATAAGCTCCCCTCAGGTACTAGGAGGCCCCAGTTAGATCACCCAACAACCCCTTATTTCCAGGCTGAAAAATCCCACTTCCCTCAGCCCTTCCTTTTCAGACTAATCCTTCATCCTTCTAATCATCTTGGTGGCCTCCTTTATACTTGGTCCAAGAGCATGTCCTTCCTGTGCTGGGACCCAGAGCTGATGCAGCACTGCAGGTGGGCTCTCAGCAGAGCAGAGCAGAGGGGCAGAATCCCCTCCCTGGCCCTGCTGCCCACCCTGCTCTGGATGCAGCCCAGGACACGTTTGGCTCTCTGGGCTGTGAGTGCCATGGCTGGGTCATGTCCAGCCTCTCCCCCTGCAGCACCCCCAGGTCCTTCTGGGCAGGGCTGCTCTGGATCTGTTCATGCCCAGCCTGGATTGATACCAGGGTTTGCTCTGACCCAGGTGCAGCACCAGTACTTGGTCTTGTTAAACCATATGAGTGAGGTTCCCATGAGCCACTTCTCCAGCTTGTCCAGGTCCCTCTGGATGACAACCCATCCTTCAGGTGTGTCAAAAGCACCTCTCAGCCTGGGACCATCTGCAAATCTGCTGAGGGTGCACTCGATTCCTTTGTCTATGTCATTGAAGTAATTAATTAAATAACTCTTGTCCCAGTACAGACCCCTGAAGGAAACCAGATGTCAGTGATGTCCATCAGAACAAGGAGCCATTGATCACCCTCTGGATGCAACCATCCCACCAATTTGGCAGCCACCCAACAGTATACCTAATAAATCCATCCCTCTCCAGAGAGAAGGTTGTTGTGGGCAACTATGTCAAAGGCTTTAGAAAGTCCAGATAAATGACACTTGTAGCACTTCCCTTGTCCAGTGATGGAGCCACCCACCCAGAGATGGGCGCTGAGTTGGTGAGGCAGAACTTGCCTTGGTGAAGCTGTGCTGGCTGTCTCAAATCATCTCCCTGCCTTCCATGTGTCTTAACACATCTTCTGGGAGGATCTCTTCCATCATCTTCCCAGGGACAGAGGGGAGGTTGACAGGTCAGTTACTCCCAGGATACTGCTTTCTACCCTGTTTAAAGATGGGTGCAATATTTCCCCTTATCCAGTCACGTGGGAGTTCTCCTGATTGCCATGGATGTTCAAGTATCACAGAGAGTGGCTTGGAAACTACATCAGACAAATACCTCAGGATTCTGGGATGCATCCCGTCAGGTCCTGTAGACTTAAGCACACTTAGGTTCCTCAGGTGGTCATGAACCTTTTCTTCTCTTACAACAGGAGGGACTTTGCTCTCCCAGTTTCTATCCTGCTGTTCATTCACTTGAGGGTGTTGGAAGAGAGACTGCCTGTGAAAATTGAAGCAAAAAATTGTTGATTAGATCAGTCTTGTCTATTGCTAACTGTTCACCGCTATGTTTGTTGGAGAGGGTACATTTTTTGATCTTTTCCAATTAACATACCTGTAGACACCCTTCCTGATATTCTTTGTGTCCCTTGCCAGATTTCAGTTCCAGTTTTGCCTTGGCCTTCCTCACCCCCTTCCTACACAACCATTCTTCTTCACTATAGTCTTCCTGTTAGCTGTCTTAATTTCCACTGCTTGTGCATTTGCTTCTTTTCCCTTAGTTTGACCAGCAGTTTCCTAGTCAGACATGCTGATCCCTTGCCTTCCCTTCGCTATGTCCTTTTTCTGGGAATCTCTAGCTCTTGTGCCCTGTGCAAGACTTCCTTAAAGATCTGCCAACTCTGTCCTGCTACTTTGTCCCCATGGGCAGTCTCCCAAAGCATCCCACTGACTATCTCCCTGAAAAGCTGGAAGTCTGCCTTCCTAAAGTTCAGAAGCCTGATGTTATTCCTTACCTAACCTATATTCTTCCAAACTGCAGACTCCACCAGTGCATGATCACTGCAACACAGGCTGCCTCCAATCTTGACATCCCTGATTTGCTCACTTACACAGGTGACCATCAAATCTGGTGTCACATTCCCTCTAGTTAGTAGGTCTGACTATCACCTGGCCTGAGGAGTTGTCCTCCATGCATCCCAGGAGTCTCCTGGATACAGCTGATCATGTTTCTTTTCCAGCAGATGACGGGGTGGTTGAAGTTGCTCAGCAGAACAAGAGAAAGGTGGTCACAACATCGCAGATTTTCCCATGCTACGAGAGATGTGGTTCGTTTCATTTGATATAAATGAACCGCATCATTTGTACAAACAAGAAAAATGAGACTGCATCATTTGTACAAACAAGAAAACACATTTTGATCCCAGACAGCACATAAACTGTCACCAAAAAAAAGGAAAAAAAAACCCCAAAACAAACAAACAAAAAAACCAAACAAAAAGGAACCAACCAAACAAACAAACAAACAAAAAAAACCACCACACCACTGGAGTCAGGACTCAAGGAACCAGGGGTCCACATGAACAATCCACTCAAAAATAATTAGTTGTTTTCCAGAATTACAGTGTTTACTCTGATATTACAGAGTCAGGACACATTCTGCTTCATGCTCAGCAAGCTTTCTTAGAAATTTATTGAGGCTGGACATGGATTTCTAAGGAGCCATTAGATATCTCTTCTAATCTTAGTTTCCATGTTATTTAAGGCAACACTATAAAGAAACTATTTCCTTTGATAGAAACACATCAATCTAATTGAAACTAATGGAAATTACATGCCTGTAATGATGAGGAAAAAAACAGAGCCCGTGTTTCAAGTGCTGTATACCATAGCTAAGACATGTTTTTATTCCTTCTAAGTCTAAAGGAAGCATTTGACTTTGAAAAACTGTAAATGCAAACTAAATAAACTGATTTTAACCTAGCTTTTAAAACCCAAATCCCAGAAATCTGTTCAACTAAAAGAACATTCCAGGCTTGAATTTCCAGCATTCCCAACAGGTGCTCACAAAACTAGTAAAAGCACAAAAAATTTTATTACATAAAACTATTACCTACTTCAAGGAGCCTCCGTAATGTCAGAAAAGTCATATGAGCTTCTTCAAGTTTATATATTCAAACCATATCACTGCTTTAGCAATTAGAACTTTTCTCAGGTTCAGCAGGAACAGGAGCAGGCAGCCATGGATGCACAGCTGTTTTGTGCAACTCATCTTGCTCCAATTGCTCTGCTCTTGTTTTGTTTGCTGCTGTTTTTCCACCGGCTTTCAATAAAGCAGTTCACAATGAGTTCCCAATCTCAAAATCCTTCTGGGAGCACTGGTGTGAATATATGAAAACTGCTCAGCTTTTATCTGACAGTATGGGTTTTAAGCTCTAAAAATTGCCTTTGGACACACATAGAGCTGTGTTGCAAAAAAACAAAGGCTAGAACCTAATGTCAACTGTACTTTATCTGTAAACTTCACTATCATTTAATGATGTGAGCAATTTCAATCATATCATTTAAGTCCTGATGTGTGGAATTTTCACTGGGATAAGAGGCAGCTTAGGCAAAATAGATGTAATTACTGTAGAGGTGCAGAAGTACATAAAATCAAGTACCATAGCTTCAAAAGCATTGTGTCAGTTTCTTTAAGAGCCTTGGCACTGACTTCACTGAAAATTAGTGTTTAAGAAAATTTCTATGGAAAAAACAGAGCATTTTTGGTTTCTTTAGTGCAAGGAGGCAACACTTTGAAATCTCATTTCTTTTAAAGATGCAAAGAAAATAAAATAGGGGTTAACCTCCTGCTGGCTTATTAGAGTAAAACAGTGAGGTGGTCTCATGAGAGATTGAAGAATGATTTTTTTCAAAGTGAAAGATGGTTATAACTAAAGCTGTGCCTTTCTAGAGCTTGTGATCAGCAGCGGAGCAAGTTGATAGCAATGGTAGGTTTCTGGAGAAGCTCAGTTTGTTGAATCAAACTTTCTGGTATTCCACTGGGTATCAATAAAAAAACCTGTCACTCCATATGCTTCCTTGACTGACCTCTTCTCCAATACATATTTCCAGGAATTTTAAGAAAGAATTACGGAGTGCCAAATGCTAGACTAAGCCTTAGGGGCTGGCAAAAGGCTATTTTTTTAAAGCAGCAGTAGAAAATTGTATGCTGAACAATTATGGGTGTTTAGCATACACATGCAGCTAAACATTTCAAATATCTTTGGAGGATGAATTCTTGTCCCTGATGAATTACTGTCAGGTTTGCCATGGATGTATTAGAGTCACAGACTCATCTTGAATAACATGCTAAACAAAAGCCACAGACTGTTCTTCCTACACAGCCTTTTTCCCATACCTCACTATCTAATCATAACATAACCATGATTTCTAACAGCAAAAGTTTATAAAAAACTTTTTCAGTGCTAAGGTAGTTCAGCTAGCACTATCTGAACTGATTTCTAGCACAAATCATATGGATGCAGCTCATTTAAAATACTACTCTCGCTATTTAGCTATGCCTAAGCAGGCAGCTGTAATCTGCCAATAAATAACACAAAATAGAAGTTAAATAAGCAGGTGTAATTTCTATGTTACCTGCCATTTTAGTTTTAGCTAGTTTTTCTTCTTCTTTTTACCACCCTTTTTGTTTGCCTCCTGGTCTTAATTCTATAATAGCTTAATATTATTTTACTCTTAGAATTTTACCCTTCAGCCACCCCATAAAATTTCTTTTTAATCCTTTAATCCCCTAATTTTCTTAATTAAGTTCTGAGTATTTAAAAAATAGTTATATAAATTTTCAAGGGGGATCATTCAATTTAATTACTCTTCTCTGATGAATAGGGAATTGTCCTAGGTTACAATATAAAATTGTGCCCAGGGATGTATTCTATCCCCATGAGCCGTTGGAGCCAAGGTGGGGCAGTGTTCTCCCTTATCTTCTGTTAACGAGCCCAACAATGCCTTCCCGGAAAACGTTATCTCTGTTTAATGGCCCATCAAGGATCCATTTGCACAACTGATAAAATGAAATCATGCTATTGTGAGATGCTCTGCCCAGGGGGAGGAGCCAAGCATTCCCACCTGGATATAATCCAGGGTTTGAGACCCCACTGGCAGCTTCTATCCACTGAACTCTCAGAGGAGACGAGCTTCCAGACGTTTCTACAGGGATCACTGCTTTGGATCATCTCTCTGCTCCAGCGGAACCACATCTGCTGCTCCAGGAGGATTCCCGGACTGCTCCAAACACCCTGACCAACAGGGTGTTAGGTTGTATCATTCTATTTATTTCACCTTTTTTTTTTCCTTCTTCTTCTATTAAATTGTATCTCTGACTGGGAGTCTCACTGGTTTTGCTTTCAAACCAGCACATCTTTTGGCGCCCAACGTGGGGCACGAGGTATTGAGAAAAGTCAGAATTACAATTTTGTATTGGGGAAAAGAACACCTGTTCGCTATGATGCTCAGCATGCTTACATTTGTCTTGTACCTAGCTCTCTATATCTTTCCACACATGGGGCACTATCTGCAGATCTTAATACTCTGGTGTAAACCAGGATACAGCACTAAAATTGCTTTATTAATCTACTATGTCTATTGCATGCTAACCTGCAAGGCAATGAGCATAATTTGGAGTATGTACTCAACTTTGTTTGCTTGTCCCGGTCTAGGATGTTTTGTTTGGGGCCTCAACAATCTCACCCAGCCACTGTGGGGAGGGGTAACGAATAATTTTTTCCAGTCTTTCAGGCCTGATACAGCAGTTTTTGAAAATATTGAATTCCCTCTGGATACCAAGGACAGCATAATGTTGTTGTTAGTGCTGCTTTCTTTTCTCTGCACAGCCTGCACCATGCTCAGAAACAAAACACCACATGATGTACGTGATATAGTGCAGCGTCTTCTTGAGGCAGAAGAGAAAAGAAGGCAACAGCGTCCAAGTCTACGCAGACGGTCACAGAGGAAACAGAAGCCAAAAAACCAGACAACAGTGTCCAAGTCTATGCAGACTGTTGCAGAGGAAACAGAAGCCAAAAGCAAGCCAACAGTATCCGCATCTACACAGACTGTCACAGAGGAGAAAGGAACCGAAATCAAGGCAACAGTGTCCACGTCTATGCAGACTGCCACAGAAGAGAAAGAAGCACCAAGCAAAGCCACAACGTCTGTGTCTGTGCAGGTTGTTACAGAGGAGAAAGAAGCCAAAAATTCCAGCATTTCCACACAAACCATCACTGAACTGGAACAGCCTAAACCGGTAGCAGTTGCTCCTGTTCAGAAGAAGAAAGCAAAGAGCAAGTCAGTCCGCATAGTGACTGACGAGGATGCAGCAGGACCTTCGCACCCAGCAGAGGAGACAGAGCCAGAGATCATCACTCGCTCTTTGTCCCTGGGTGAGCTGCGTGACCTGCGGAGGGAATTCACCCGCCAGACAAATGAATCTGTCCTGACCTGGCTACTCCGTATCTGGGACGCTGCAGCCAATGACACCATTCTGGATGGAAGTGAGGCCAGGCAACTGGGATCTCTGTCCCGAGATGTGGTCATTGACCAAGGGATCGGGAGAACCCAAGAAACTCTCAGCCTCTGGCAACGGCTGCTAACAAGTGTGAAGGACAGATACCTGTGTAAAGAAGATCTTCAGGTACACCAAGGAAAGTGGAGCACAATGGAACAAGGTATCCGATGCCTGAGGGAATTGGCTGTGCTGGAGATCATTTTCTCAGAGGACGAGAGATTCCCTAAAAGCCCAGATGATGTCCAGTGCACATCACAGATGTGGTTGAGATTCGCACGGCTTGGACCAGAGATGTACTCTCATTACCTGGCAACGCTGCAATGGAGGGCAGGTGAGGACAGGGTGGGCGTCTTGGTCAACAAATTAAGAATTTATGAGGACACTGTCACTGCCCCGTTTCGTACCCATGTCTCATCCGTGGAAACAAGGCTGGCTGAGCAAGTCCGAAGCTTGATTGAAGAGGGCCATCAGAAACTGAAAAAAGAACTTAAGGAAGAAATTTACCACGTCTCGCCAGAACCAACAAGAGTCTCTGCCATTAGGAGCAGGCGTCCCCCAGCCAGAGAGAGAACATACACTCCACGAGGTAACCTCTGGTCTTTTCTTCGGGAGCATGGAGAAGACATGAGAAAGTGGGATGGAAAACCCACCTCCACCTTAGCAGCCCGGGTACGTGAACTGAAAAGAGGGATGCCTACCACGAGGAGTTCATCTAGAGTCAATGCTGCTCCAGTCTCTCGTGCACGGAACTCCAGACAGTATAGGAATGATGATGTGACTGATCCTCTCGAAGGGACCTCAGGAACGTATTTACAGGAAGATAGCAACGTGCATCGTGAGCAGGAATAGAGGGGCCCTGCCTCTAGCCAGGTAGAGGAAAGGGACAATCGGATCTATTGGACTGTGTGGATCCGATGGCCTGGCACATCTGACCCACAAGAGTACACGGCTTTGATTGACACTGGCTCTCAATGTACCCTGATGCCATCAAGGTATGTAGGAACAGAATCTGTTTCTATTTCTGGAGTGACAGGAGGGTCCCAGCAGCTGACTGTAGTGGAGGCCGAAGTGAGTTTAACTGGGAATGGGTGGCAAAAACACCCCATTGTGACTGGCCCAGAGGCCCCATGCATCCTTGGCATAGATTTTCTCAGAAATGGATATTTCAAAGACCCAAAAGGATATCGCTGGGCTTTTGGGATAGCTGCTGTAGAGAAAGAAGGCATCAGACAATTGAATACCCTGCCTGGTCTCTCCGATGACCCCTTTGCTGTGGGACTGCTGAGAGTAGAAGAACAACAAGTACCAATTGCCACAGCAACAGTGCACCGTCGGCAATACCGCACCGACAGAGACTCAGTGACCCCAATCCATGAGATGATTCGTAAACTGGAGAGCCAAGGGGTGGTCAGTAAGGCTCATTCACCTTTTAACAGCCCCATCTGGCCTGTGCGTAAGCCCAGTGGGGAATGGAGACTGACTGTAGATTATCGTGGTCTGAATGAGGTCACGCCACCACTGAGTGCTGCTGTGCCAGACATGTTGGAGCTTCAGTATGAGCTGGAGTCCAAGGCAGCAAAGTGGTACGCGACCATAGACATTGCCAATGCTTTCTTCTCCATTCCTTTGGCAGCAGAGTGCAGGCCCCAGTTTGCTTTCACCTGGAGGGGTGTGCAGTATACCTGGAACCGATTGCCCCAGGGGTGGAAGCACAGTCCCACCATCTGCCATGGACTGATCCAGGCTGCACTGGAAAAGGGTGAGGCTCCTGAGCATCTCCAGTATATTGATGACATCATTGTGTGGGGGAACACAGAAGTGGAAGTTTTCAAGAAAGGAGAGAAGATTATCCAGATTCTACTGAGAGCCGGTTTTGCCATTAAGCGAAGTAAGGTTAAGGGACCGGCTCGAGAAATCCAGTTCCTGGGAGTCAAGTGGCAAGATGGACGTCGCCAGATACCCACAGAAGTAATCAACAAGATCACTGCAATGTCTCCACCAACCAGCAAGAAGGAAACGCAAGCTTTCTTAGGTGCCATAGGCTTTTGGAGAATGCACATTCCTGAGTACAGCCAGATTGTGAGTCCTCTCTACCTGGTTACCCGCAAGAAGAACGATTTCCACTGGGGCCCTGAACAGCAGCAAGCCTTTGCCCAGATCAAGCAGGAGATCGCTCATGCGGTAGCCCTTGGCCCAGTGAGGACAGGACCAGATGTGAAGAATGTGCTCTACTCAGCAGCCGGGAACAATGGCCTGTCCTGGAGCCTTTGGCAGAAGGTGCCTGGTGAGACTCGGGGTCGACCACTGGGATTCTGGAGTCGAAGCTACAGAGGGTCCGAGGCCAACTACACTCCCACGGAGAAGGAAATCTTGGCCGCCTATGAAGGAGTTCAAGCCGCTTCAGAAGTAATTGGCACGGAAACGCAGCTGCTTCTGGCACCCCGACTGCCGGTGCTGGGGTGGATGTTCAAGGGAAAGGTTCCTTCCACGCATCATGCCACCGACACTACTTGGAGTGTTGGGGAGGATGAAGTAGCTAGGCCTTGTAGAGATAATTTAATAGTAAAAGATTCTAAAACTATGAAACCCACAAGAGAGATAGAATTAAAAGCAAAGTTTGAGCTTTAAGCATGGACAGGAAGAAGGTGATTAAGCAGCTGAAAGGCCTTGGCTGGGTGGGTCAGTGACACCCCTGACAAGACAAAAGGATGAATGAAAGGCTGCGCCTTCTCAGGTATCAGAGATAAGGTGGGTTTCACAGTTTTTGGTATGTAGAGTAGTATTATAATGTTGTAGCTCCCATAGGCTGTATGTAGATTCTGTAGGTTTTGTATCTATAGGTGATTGGTTAATGTTTATTAGCATATTCACGATAGAAGGGGTTAAAATAGAATGTAACAGAGAGTTCGCGCTCTCTTTTGCCTGCCTTCCCTTGGACTCTGCACTGGATCCCTGGACCCTCTTCCCTAGTCAGGCTGCATTTCCACGACCAATAAACCACGTGTTCTAGAGGATCCTGATCTTCAGGTCATTTCTCTCGCCGGGCTACAAGCGTCTTTTCTAATATTGGAGCAAATGGATTGCCCTCATTACGCAGCGCGCCCGTATTGGAAACCCAAATCGCCCTGGGATTCTGGAAGTTATAACAAACTGGCCTGAAGGTGAGACTTTTGGATTATCCTCTGAAGAAGAAGAGGAGCAAGTGACACGTGCTGAGGAGGCCCCACCATATAATGAGCTACCGGAGACTGAAAAACGATATGCCCTCTTCACTGATGGCTCCTGCCGAATTATAGGCACTGACAGGAAATGGAAAGCTGCAGTATGGAGCCCCACACGACGAGTTGCGCAAGCTACCGAGGGACAAGGTGGATCGAGTCAGATGGCAGAGCTTAAAGCTGTACAGCTGGCTTTGGATATTGCTGAACGGGAGAAGTGGCCGAGGCTCTATCTCTACACCGACTCATGGATGGTAGCTAATGCCCTGTGGGGATGGCTGAATCGCTGGAAAAAGGCCAACTGGCAGCGCAGAGGGAAACCCATCTGGGCTGCTGAGATTTGGCAGGACATTGCCACCCGAGTAGAGAAGCTAACCGTGAAGGTTCGGCACGTGGATGCACACGTACCCAAGAGTCGGGCTAATGAGGAGCATCGCAACAATGAGCAGGTAGACAAAGCTGCCAAGGTGAAAGTATCACAGGTGGATCTAGACTGGCAGCACAAGGGAGAATTATTCCTAGCTCGTTGGGCCCATGATGCCTCTGGTCATCAGGGAAGAGATGCAACATACCGATGGGCCCGTGACCGAGGGGTGGACCTTACTATGGACAGCATCTCACAGGTCATCCATGACTGTGAGACCTGTGCTGCAATCAAACAGGCCAAGCGGGTGAAGCCTCTGTGGTACGGTGGACGATGGTTGAAGTACAGGTATGGGGAAGCCTGGCAAATTGACTACATCACCCTTCCCCAGACCCGCCAAGGCAAGCGCTATGTGTTGACCATGGTAGAAGCAACCACAGGATGGCTGGAGACCTATCCTGTGCCTCATGCCACTGCCCGGAACACCATCCTGGGCCTGGAAAAACAAATCCTGTGGAGACACGGCACCCCGGAGAGAATCGAGTCAGACAACGGGACACATTTCAGGAATGGCCTTATAAACACCTGGGCCAAAGAACATGGTATTGAATGGATATACCACATTCCTTATCATGCACCAGCCGCCGGGAAAGTTGAACGGTGCAATGGACTATTAAAGACCACCCTGAAGGCACTTGGCGGAGGAACCTTCAAGAACTGGGACATAAACTTAGCCAAAGCCACCTGGATGGTAAACACCCGAGGCTCCATCAATCGAGCTGGTCCGGCCCAGTCTGAACCCTTGCACACAGTGGATGGAGATAAAGTCCCTGTGGTACACCTGAAAGGGATTTTAGGAAAGACTGTTTGGATTAATCCCACCTCAGGCAAAGGCAGACCCATCCGTGGGATTGTTTTTGCTCAAGGACCTGGTTACACTTGGTGGGTAATGCAAAAAGATGGAGAAACCCGTTGTGTACCACAAGGAGACTTGATTCTGAGTGAGAACTAAAATCAGCGTGTAGGGTTTTATTCTGTGTATATACGTATGTATATGTATGTATCTGTGAGAGTGTATGATGTAGATGGTGATAGAATAAGGGGTGGATTATGTCCTAGGTTACAATATAAAATTGTGCCCAGGGATGTATTCTATCCCCATGAGCCGTTGGAGCCAAGGTGGGGCAGTGTTCTCCCTTATCTTCTGTTAACGAGCCCAACAATGCCTTCCCGGAAAACGTTATCTCTGTTTAATGGCCCATCAAGGATCCATTTGCACAACTGATAAAATGAAATCATGCTATTGTGAGATGCTCTGCCCAGGGGGAGGAGCCAAGCATTCCCACCTGGATATAATCCAGGGTTTGAGACCCCACTGGCAGCTTCTATCCACCGAACTCTCAGAGGAGACGAGCTTCCAGACGTTTCTACAGGGATCACTGCTTTGGATCATCTCTCTGCTCCAGCGGAACCACATCTGCTGCTCCAGGAGGATTCCCGGACTGCTCCAAACACCCTGACCAACAGGGTGTTAGGTTGTATCATTCTATTTATTTCACCTTTTTTTTTTCCTTCTTCTTCTATTAAATTGTATCTCTGACTGGGAGTCTCACTGGTTTTGCTTTCAAACCAGCACAGGAATGTATATGATCATTGTAGAGTCAGAAATAAAAGTTATAATCCAATATAAAATGCTGCATAAAGTTCGGATTCATCCTACAAACACAGAGATGTAAACTACTATTTGTAAGGAAGTCAGTAAGTTATTTTCTACTTCAAAAAAGGTAGGTTACTACTCCTTAATTGCTTAATTGTGATACACCTATAAAGCACGTAGTCTCAGTGCTAAAATTAACACATTGAGAAATGCAAATGGAATAGATCCTGGCTTGCTGCAAAGTCAACATTCTTTCTCTGTATTCGGGTTAACGTCTTAGAGAAGAGCTGTAGTGAATTCTCCTCTGTCTTCACTGATCTTGAGTTACTATCTGCCTGTATCAATAGCAACCAAGCTCTTCCAAGCTCCTGTTTTCCCTTAGCACCCAAAATTGTGTCCTCTTCTTGTTCTCCTCTCATCTCCACAGTCACTCCTGTGATGTGTTATTCAGAAGAACATCCTCTTCATCTCTTTCCAGTTTCTTATGTCCCTAGTGTGGGACTGCAAAAAATAATATGTGCAGGCCTTGGCGTTGAATACCGCATGAAAGGTTTTATTGTTAAGTTTAGAATAGCTTGCACAACTATCAGAATACCCTTTTGTTTTAAGATGTATTGCTTATGTTAATATGTATCTTTCTGTTGTTCCGATAAGAGTTTCTAGGACAGCTTTGCCCCTGCTTAGAATCTTTCTTTTATTGGTTCTCCCCTGCCTTACCCCCTCTGTTATGCATAATTACCCTCGTGTCCATCATTTAATTCTTATCTTTAAAGTACAGTAGAGCTAGCCAGTGACTTCGCAGACTGCCCTCAGCCCATCCCAGAACTTGTGCTGGATTTGTTAAAACCTAAATGACTTAATTTAACATGATGTATTTAGACTGTTTTATTGGTATTTGTAACTTAGAACCCACCCTAAAATTGTAGTATTAAACCACCCACCACCCCAGGCTCAGGGTCTCTCTCCAGAGGCACCAGCCTGGGGTGGCTGGGGGGATCATCCTGACCCCCTTTTCCCCCCGCCCCCGAATAAAGCCTCTGTTCCCTGGAAAACTATGAGAGAGTCCCCTCTTTCTTGGAACCAGCCTTGACAGCGTCACCCAGATGTAAAAGCCGAACCCCACAAAGTGACTTGTTGTGTGACGTGCCAGGAGCTGCCGGGTAGGCCAGGCTACTGAGCCAGGCCGGAGCAAGCACGCACTGCAACAGATTGGCGCCCGCTCGTGGGGCAGGAAGACAGCTGGAACGCTGTGGCGTGGGTTCGACACAGGTGTCTCAGTGTAGAAACCTTGTGAACAGTCTATTTAAAGACTTTCGAATTCACGTTCCATCAGAGTCTCCTTCCAAAGGCTCTGGTGGATGAAGAGGGCAGCTCCTATCCCCATTTAGGAGTCCTCTTCGGCTGGTGGAACTCTCAGCATCGGCCTCTCTGCTGTCCCTGGGATTTGGTGAGTATTGTCCCTCAAGGGTGGTAGGGAAATACCCACAAATTTTACTGGCAAGGGTAAGGAGAGGGGAATTTGTTTGGGGTCCCCAAGTACTCTTGCTAGGCCGGGGTTTAACCCAGGGGGAGTGTGGGGGGAGAGCTGGGAAGTGTGGTAGTTTTTTAACATCTGTTCAGAATGGGGAACAAGTTTACTGCCACTCAGAAAGAGGTTTCCAAACGTTTAATTGGAATTTTGCTTGTGTCTGGCACAGACCATTCAAAAAAAGAGTTGAAAAGGTTTACTAAGTATCTGTTTTCCCACTTTCCAAATGTTACTTTAGACCAGGTGAATTGCATTGAATTTTGGGAAAAAGTTTTAGAAAAAATAAATAACCTAGCTAAGTCGGGAGATTTCCGAGCTTACAGATTTGACGTGTGGCCTCTAAAGTTTATAGTTGCCTTGATAAAAATTGAAGAAAATGCTGCAACTTTGCATTCTCTTTTGCCTGCAATTTCTTTTACCTCTTCTCAAACAATCCCTAAGTCTCCCAAATCCCCAAAAGGTCCCTTCAAAACCCTCGAGAAGGCAAAGAGCATTTCTAAAATTGAAAATCCTGTCCCTAAAAGCCCTAGTGGTATCGGCCGAACTTCTAGGGTTTCCCAGGGTTGCACAGCTGGTCTGAGTAACCAAATACCACCCTTTACGCCCCGAAAAGATCAGAACAGAGTTCGTTTCTTGCTATCTGATAGCAGAAACGACTCCGAGAATCTAAGCCCAAGTGATAAAAAAATGCCGTCAGCTCTTTGTCCTCCATCTTTCCCAATTGCTTCTTCTCGAGAGTCATTTCTTTCCCCTCTCCAACCGTTCTCCCCCCCGCCTCAAGCGCTGGGAGCACAGGCGGAGGCACCGCGAGTTGCTCCTGGCCCCGCGGCCGCGCCGCCGGCGCCCGCGCTCCCGCCTCTCCCCACGCCGAGCTGTGCTGAGCAAGCTAAGCTTGGAGCGGCATTCGGCGCGGGGGCTGCCCGCCCGCCCGCGACGCCGCCGCCCCGTTCTCTGTCGCCGCTTTCCCCGGTGCTGTGTCCCACTTCCGTACCGCTTTGTCCCCTGCAGGAGCCCCCCCGGGCTCCCGAGCTGCCCCAATCAGCTTTGCTGCTGTCCCCGGCCCCGGGGCCGCTCCCGCCGCCGCCGCCGCCGTCCGCCGCTAAACGCCCCCCCGCACTCAAAAGTAGCCCTGCGCAAACCCTGTACACAGAGCAAGAGCCGCTCCAGCCACCGCCGCTGCCGTGTTTGCCGTGTTCCTTCCCGCTTTTGTTTCAAACCCCCCAAGACCCGGCAAACGCCGCGGGGGCCGCCCCCCCGCAGGCGCCGCCGGCGCTCGGCGTTGCCGAGCCCGAACACGCGGCGGAGGGAGACCCTACGCAGCCCCCGTGCTCGGAGCCGATCCGAGCCGGGGCGGCACCGCTCCCGCCCGCCGAGAGTCAGCCCGGGCTAGCCCCTCCGCCGCAGCCGATCGGCACGGCGAGAGAGCCAGCCCCGGGAAGTGTTTCTCCTGATTTTTACTACAGGTCCGAGTCACTGTCTCAGCTCTCGCCGCCATTGCAGAGAAGAGGGGCAGAGTCGGGGGCCGTCCCGAGCCTCCTTCCTGCTCCCCACAGCGCCGCTGAAGCTCCGCCCCCAGCCGGTTGCCCGGGCAACAGCAACAACAACGAGCAGCTTGCAGTCTCGGCAGTTTTACACACAGCTGAAACAGATCTTCCAAATAAAGCAGTGCAAATGCCAAGCAGTGAGAAAATGCCCCTGATAACTCTAGTTAACTATCTCAAAAGCTGCAGTAGTAGAAATATTGTAGCAAATTGGAAAGCTTTCCCTTATGCATTCATAAAAGATTTAATGAAAGACCTGAGAGAATGTAAGCGAGACAGTTCCTACTTCCTAGAGTCGTTGTTTTCTTCTGTTACTAAGATAGTAGAAGGCCCAATTGATTTAAAGCAACTTTTTAAATGTTTAGCAAAGAAAGCAGAGTTTGACTTTTGGAAAAAAACCTGTTTCCACTTGCTAAAAGAATCCTTCCCAAGTTTGTTAAAAAACCCCAAGACAGCCACAGTCAGTGTAAGTGATCCAATTGCCCCCAATCATTTAACCAGTGAGAGAAATTGGAGTTTCCTAAATAAGCAGGTCACTGTTGCCTCCTGGAGAAGAAAGAAAAAGGATAAAAAGCAAGAAAGTTTAGAAACAGAACCTCCTTGCCCAGTTACTGTTTCTTCCTGAATGTTTTAGCAAGGGGAAGAAGCAGAAAAGCTGCTTCCTCTTGCTGAGTGTTTTCAGTGTTTGTTTAACTGAATTCTTTTCTTTTAAGTTGCAGAACTACAGGCCTGGTGGTCAGCATAGAAATTCATAGTTCGGGTGTGTTTGCATTTGTGATGCTGCTCAGTTTGCCAACCCTGGCTTTCTTCTAGATTGTCCCACAGCCAAAAGCCAATGTGTGGAAAACCCTCACACAGAGTCTAAGCCAAGATCACATTTGTCTAGCCTCAGCCACAGCCCAAAATCCCATGTCTGCCTGCCTAGTAGAAATCCCTGTGAAAATAAAAAAGTACTCCTTCTGCTAGCAATTCCCTTTCCCTTCCCAAAAGTTTTTTGTTTGTAGTGTCAAGGCTTTCACTGGCATTCCTGCTCGCCTGATAAGAAGTCCGTGCACTCTAAGTAATTTAAGCTTCTTTACCCCTAATATGACTCAAATTCTCAATTGGCACAAGGAAAATTTCTCTCTTCAAGTTCAGAAGAGAGACCTGACAAGTCTCAATTCGGATTGCAATTCAAAAATTATCCATTGGTCCAGGGCAAAAGCAGCAGCCCTGTCAGTTTTTTTATTTTGGGTGTCAATTGCAAAGTCTGTAAGAGAATTAAGCCGATTAGAAAGTTGAGTGGCCAAACAAGCAAATTTAACATCTCGTGCTATAAGTGACTTCTTATCAGAAGATTCGGGCAGGCAATGCTTCCAAAATAGAGTTGCTATTAATTACTTGCTTTTATTAAATCAACATTCGTGCGAGGAGTTCGAAGAACTCTGCTGCTTCAATCTATCATCTAAAGCAGAAGATGTCAGAAAACCTGTCCACCAGCCGCAAGAGATAGTCAGTTCCATCAAAGAAGAAACGGGACTGGATTGACAACATCTTTTCAGCTGTTGGACTTTCTAAAGTTGCCAGCTCATAGATCAAATCAAGACTGTTAGTGTTGTTCATTGTGTTTGTTGTAGCCTTTGCTTTTAGTTTGGTAAACAGTTTGATCATGTGTGCAGTTTTTTCCACTTCCACCCCCTCTGTGTATGCAGTGCATTCAGTGGAGCCAGCCAACGAATTTCCGCTGGACGAAGTTACCAGCAGTGAAAATAGCTCAGAGATTTAGACACCAGATCAGTAACAAAATAAAAAAAAAAGGGGGAAGTGTGGGACTGCAAAAAATAATATGTGCAGGCCTTGGCGTTGAATACCGCATGAAAGGTTTTATTGTTAAGTTTAGAATAGCTTGCACAACTATCAGAATACCCTTTTGTTTTAAGATGTATTGCTTATGTTAATATGTATCTTTCTGTTGTTCCGATAAGAGTTTCTAGGACAGCTTTGCCCCTGCTTAGAATCTTTCTTTTATTGGTTCTCCCCTGCCTTACCCCCTCTGTTATGCATAATTACCCTCGTGTCCATCATTTAATTCTTATCTTTAAAGTACAGTAGAGCTAGCCAGTGACTTCGCAGACTGCCCTCAGCCCATCCCAGAACTTGTGCTGGATTTGTTAAAACCTAAATGACTTAATTTAACATGATGTATTTAGACTGTTTTATTGGTATTTGTAACTTAGAACCCACCCTAAAATTGTAGTATTAAACCACCCACCACCCCAGGCTCAGGGTCTCTCTCCAGAGGCACCAGCCTGGGGTGGCTGGGGGGATCATCCTGACCCCCTTCCCCCCGCCCCCGAATAAAGCCTCTGTTCCCTGGAAAACTATGAGAGAGTCCCCTCTTTCTTGGAACCAGCCTTGACAGCGTCACCCAGATGTAAAAGCCGAACCCCACAAAGTGACTTGTTGTGTGACGTGCCAGGAGCTGCCGGGTAGGCCAGGCTACTGAGCCAGGCCGGAGCAAGCACGCACTGCAACACCCTACCACAGAACCACTTTCTCTACCCTCTGCTTATCTCAGAAACACTCTCATCTCTAGAAGACGACAGTTCACAGAGCTCTCCTTCTTCTCCTTACCCATTCCCTCGAGGGCAGGTTAAAATCCTGATCTCTCTGACACTTTTCATAGATACCTGCCTGACAGCAGTAGTTTAAACAGCATGTGGCCAAAGGACAGCCTTTAGTATCTTTTCAATCCACACTGATGCTTCAGGACAAAACTGTAGTTCTGCTTGTCATCAGGTCCATGAGCTTTGTTTTCCTTGACTCAGACCTCCCTCCATGTCTGTCTCAATTCCCAGATATCAGGAAACCTTGTGTTTTGTTTCTGCATATGCCTTTCATACCCACCCATAAATATATAACTGGTGCAAGCTAACAGCTGATACTAATTGCCTTTACAGTACTGCAGGAACTTTTCTCTGACCTAGACAGAAGCACCTTTGCTTTGCTCATGTCTACTCTGAACACCATTGTGATGGCCAGTTACCGTGGCTGTGTCTTTCCTGTCTTTGCATCTCTCCCATCCTTTTTTGGAAATGAATTTCGTTTCTGCTCTGTGAAGGTCAGCTCTCTCGTTATTTCTACTCAAGGGCCAAAAATGTCAGCCCTACCTGGCACTTCTCTGTGTCTATTCTGTGCTTTCAGGAGTCTTTTGTGTTTTCTCCAATACCACTGCACATACACAGAAGCTTCTATAAACACATGTCAAAATTCCTCATCTTCTTCACACACATACACCTTTTTCCATTATTACCACACAACCTCCCTATGATTAAGCTGTTTATTATGATATCTACATTGTTTCTTGTTCACCCACAACTATCTGGTCTCCATATATCATCTTGTCTTGGTTTGGAAAGACAGGTATCTGCCAGGGAAACTGAGGTTCCCCTAGGATGGAGAATACCAACCCCTCGCACCCCGACGAATTATAATTTTGCAATCAAGGGCTCTCAGGCAAAAATGTTGGGAATAGGAATAACAGTTCTTTACTAGGAGGTATTAACAATACAAATATGATAGGAAACAAAACCACCCAACCAACCAAACAAATAAACAAATAAACAATAATTTTAGAAGAAAACCCTGACAAAGTCAGAGTTTCAATCTGACCCTGTGATTCAGGATGTTGATAACAGTCCGAACGTAAACAGTCCAAACACTTCTGGAGTGGCAGACGTGATCCTGTTGGAGCAGAGATGATTCTGCGAAGAAACCGGTTCAGGAACGGCCAGGAGGGAGACAGGATGGCCAGCACAGGAGACGAAGAAGCTCTTCCCACACCGCCACGAAGGAAGCGCCGCGCACCCCGCTCCTGCAGCAGGGCCGAACCACTCCTGCAGCAGGGCCGAACCACTCCTGCAGCAGGGCCGAACCACCCCTGCAGCAGGGCCGAACCACTCCTGCAGCAGGGCCGAACCACTCCTGCAGCAGGGCCGAACCGCCAACCCCCGGCCACCCCCCCCCCCTCCCCCCCACCCCCCACCGCCAGGGCATGAGATGTATAGAAATGCAAATGCACCGCACAGGCTGGGGAAGGTAACAATGGCCTATCAAGGTGGGTCATCAGGCCTCAAAACAGATGTAAATAGAATATACAAAACCCGGCTCCACAACCCAGAACATTATCCACCCCTTATTCTATTACCATCTGTATCATACCTAAATTAATAAACTCCACTATACAGAATGAACCCTCACACTCAGTTCTCACTTAGGATTAGGTTTTCCTGTGGTACACAACTGGTTTTCCCATCTTTCTGCATCACCCACCAAGTGTTACCAGGTCCTTGAGCAAAAACAATCCCACGGGTGGGTTCACCTTTGCCCAAGGTGGGGTTTACCCAAACAGTCTTTCCTAAGATACCTCTCATATGTACTACAGGGACTTTGTCTCCATCCACTGTGTGCAAAGGGGTAGACTGGGCAGGACCAGCTCGATTAATAGACCCTCGGGTGTTGACCATCCAGGTGGCCTTTGCTAAGTTCACTTCCCAATTTCTGAAGGTCCCCCCGCCAAGTGCTTTCAGGGTGGTCTTAAGCAGTCCATTGCACCGTTCAACTTTCCCGGCAGCTGGTGCATGATAAGGGATGTGATATATCCATTCAATGCCGTGTTCCTTAGCCCAGGTGTTTATGAGGCTGTTCTTGAAATGAGTCCCGTTGTCCGACTCAATTCTCTCAGGGGTGCCATGTCTCCACAGGACTTGTTTTTCCAGGCCCAGGATGGTGTTCCGGGCGGTGGCATGAGGCACAGGATAGGTCTCCAGCCACCCAGTGGTGGCTTCCACCATGGTCAGCACATAGCGCTTGCCTTGGCGGGTTTGGGGCAGTGTGATGTAATCAATCTGCCAGGCTTCCCCATACTTGTACTTGGACCACCGTCCACCGTACCAGAGGGGCTTCACCCGCTTGGCCTGCTTGATGGCAGCACACGTCTCACAGTCGTGGATAACCTGTGAAATACTGTTCATGGTTAGATCCACCCCTCGGTCTCGTGCCCACTTATAGGTGGCATCTCTGCCCTGATGACCTGAAGCATCATGGGCCCACCGAGCTAGGAACAACTCTCCCTTGTGTTGCCAATCCAAGTCTACCTTGGATACCTTTATCCTCGCAGCTTGATCTACTTGCTCGTTGTTCCGGTGCTCCTCATTAGCCCGACTCTTGGGGACATGGGCATCCACATGACGGACTTTCACAGGTAGTTTCCCTACCCTGATGGCAATGTCCTTCCACTCATCAGCAGCCCAGATTGGTTTTCCCCTACGCTGCCAGTTGGCTTTTTTCCACCTTTCCAGCCAGCCCCACAGAGCATTAGCCACCATCCACGAATCAGTGTAGAGGTAGAGCTTCGGCCACTTCTCTCTTTCAGCAATGTCCAGGGCCAATTGAACAGCTTTGAGTTCAGCAAGCTGGCTTGACCCACCTTCTCCTTCAGTGGCGTGTGCAACTTGTCTTGTGGGGCTCCATACGGCTGCTTTCCACTTCCGGTTCATCCCTACGATGCGACAGGAACCATCAGTGAAAAGAGCGTAGCGTGTTTCTTCTGCTGGCAGTTGGTTGTATGGTGGAGCTTCTTCAGCCCGGGTTACTTGTTCTTCTTCGTCAGTGAGACTGAAGTTCTCAGCTTCTGGCCAGTTGGTGATTACTTCCAAAATCCCAGGGCGATTCGGGTTACCAATACGGGCGCGCTGAGTGATGAGGGCGATCCATTTGCTCCATGTAGCATCGGTGGCATGGTGGGTGGAGGGAACCTTTCCTTTAAACATCCACCCCAGCACCGGTAGTCGGGGTGCCAGGAGGAGTTGTGCTTCAGTGCCAATCACCTCTGAGGCAGCTTGAACTCCTTCGTAGGCGGCCAAGATCTCCTTCTCTGTGGGAGTGTAGTTGGCTTCAGACCCTCTGTAGCTTCGGCTCCAGAATCCCAGTGGCCGGCCTCGAGTCTCACCTGGCACCTTCTGCCACAGGCTCCAGGACAGACCATGGCTCCCGGCTGCAGAGTAGAGCACGTTCTTTACCTCTGGTCCCGTCCTGACTGGGCCAAGGGCTACCGCATGAGCGATCTCCTGCTTGATCTGGGCAAAGGCTTGTTGCTGTTCAGGGCCCCAGTGGAAATCGTTCTTCTTGCGGGTAACCAGGTAGAGAGGGCTCACAATCTGACTGTACTCAGGGATGTGCATCCTCCAAAAGCCAATGGCCCCTAGGAAAGCTTGTGTTTCCTTCTTGTTGGTTGGTGGGGACATGGCAGTGATCTTATTGATGACCTCAGTGGGAATCTGACGCCGTCCATCTTGCCACTTCACTCCCAGGAACTGGATCTCTTGGGCAGGTCCCTTGACTTTGCTCTTCTTGATGGCAAAACCGGCTTCCAGGAGAATTTGGATGATCTTCTCTCCTTTCTCAAAGACTTCCATTGCCGTGTTCCCCCACACAATGATGTCATCTATGTACTGTAGATGGTCCGGAGCCTCACCCTTTTCCAGTGCATCCTGGATCAGTCCATGGCAGATGGTGGGACTGTGCTTCCACCCCTGGGGCAGCCGATTCCAGGTGTACTGCACACCCCTCCAGGTGAAAGCAAACTGGGGTCTGCACTCTGCTGCCACAGGAATGGAGAAGAAGGCATTGGCAATGTCAATGGTCGCGTACCACTTTGCTGCCTTGGACTCCAGCTCATACTGCAACTCCAACATGTCTGGCACAGCAGCGCTCAGTGGTGGTGTGACCTCATTCAGACCACGATAATCTACAGTCAGTCTCCATTCCCCACTGGGCTTACGCACAGGCCAGATGGGGCTGTTAAAAGGTGAATGAGCTTTACTGACCACCCCTTGGCTCTCCAGTTTATGAATCATCTCATGGATCGGGGTCACAGAGTCTCTGTCAGTGCGGTATTGCCGACGGTGCACTGTTGCTGTGGCAATTGGTACCTGTTGTTCTTCAACTCTTAGCAGTCCCACAGCAGAAGGGTCATCTGAGAGACCAGGCAAGGTATTCAGTTGTTTGATCTCTTCCGTCTCTACAGCAGCTACTCCAAAAGCCCAACGATATCCTTTTGGGTCTTTGAAATATCCATTTCTGAGATAGTCTATGCCGAGGATGCACGGGGCCTCTGGGCCAGTCACAATGGGGTGTTTCTGCCACCCATTCCCAGTTAAACTCACTTCGGCTTCCACTACAGTCAGCTGCTGGGACCCTCCTGTCACCCCAGAAATAGAAATGGGTTCTGTTCCTACATACCCTGATGGCATCAGGGTACATTGGGCACCAGTGTCAACCAAAGCCGTGTATTTTTGTGGGTCAGATGTGCCAGGCCATCGGATCCACACAGTCCAATAGATCCGATTATCCCTTTCCTCTACCTGGCTAGAGGCAGGGCCCCTCTAGCACTGGTTATCCTCTTCCTGAGCATACATACTAGAGGTTCCTTCAAGGGGATTCAACACAGCATTGGCAGCTTGGTTATAGGAGGCTGAGGCTACTTTCATTTTCGTAGATCCCCCTTGGTGATTGTTCCTCTCCTTGAGCTCACGCACCCGTGCTGCCAGGACAGAAGTGGGTTTCCCATCCCACATTCCCATGTCTTCCCCATGGTCACGCAGATAAAACCACAGGTCAGCTCTTGGGGTGTACCCTCTCTCTCGAGCTGGGGGTCGTTGGGCTCTAACTCTGGGGCCTGTGACTCGCACTGGTGCCACATTGGAACTGTTTGTCCTCATCTCCTCCCTCACCCCCCTTATCTCTTCTTTGAGTTCTTTAACCACGGCAGAGATATGAGCCTGCATCGGGCCATTGATCATACTTTCATAGTTCCTAAGCTTATTGGCAACAGACCCCACTGTCTCTCGATTGTCCTCAGCATTAATTGTTGCAATAAAGGTGGTGTACTGAGATGGCCCTAGATTTGCCAGATTCCACAACATCTGCCCTGTGCATTTAACCTTGTCAGGGTCATTATCATGCTGTCCACTCCTCCCAAAAAGTACCTCCAGCACCGCCACTTCCCTCAGCTGTTGGATCCCTTCCTCCAGAGTTTTCCAGCGCATTCTATGGTGGTGCTCCTGCATTCTTTCTTTGTGGATAAATCTCTCTCTCACACTCATTAAAAGCCGCTCCCAAAGGGAAAGGGGTCCTGGCTCTCTTACAAATACCTGATTTATACCTGAGTCCTGGGTCAAGGGTCCCAAATTCCTTGCCTCACCACTGTCCAATTGCACACCAGTACCCATGAGGTCCCAAACCCGAAGTAGCCAGGCTGTGTAAGCCTCACGCCCCCGCCGTACGATATCTTTTTGCAGGTTACGGAGACTTTCGTACGACAGGGACTCGGTGATGATCTGAACATGTGATTCCCCTGCAGGTTGTGAGGGCCCTCCTTTCTTATTGTCTGGGTTTGCTGTTTTCACCTTAGATTTCTTTGTTTCCACAGGGGCAACTGCCGCTGGCTGTGACTGCCCCTGTGGTTCAGCTGGGACCTGAGCAGTTGTAATCTCTGTGGGTTTCATTGCTGCACCATCAGGCTCTCTTTTGTCAGGGCAGGGGAAGGATTTCCCACTAGCTGGGGAGATGTACTCCCTCAGCATCTGGCCCATCTTCTCCTGCATCTCCTTCATCAGAGCCCCCACCCAAACCGGGTGGTTTATCTCTGAGGCAGGCTGTGGGGCAGGAGCGGACTCTTGGGCTGCATTCTTATTCTCTGGGGTACTTATTAAGGTGCTTACCCAGGCCAATTTCCCCTTATCTCTGAATGCCAAACAGAACAGGCATACCAGCAACACCAGCCACTGTATGATATCATTAGCACTCAGAGATTTCAACCCTTCAAAAACTGGTGGGGTGGACCCAAAAAACTGTGTGAAGGGCTGGGAGAAAATTTCCCCCGGTGCCATTTCCTTACAATAGGTACCATTGTTAAAGTAACCCCAGAAGCACAGAGTTAGCCTATGATAGCTATGAATCCATGTGCTTGCTTTCCAGAGGAAGTTAAAAATCCATGAATTTCTCACCTTATTAATCCACAAAACAAACTGAATGCCCGCCACAGTAGCCTTAGTCATAGGACCCATATTAACATAAGGAGTAGCAAATGGCAGAAATACAGCCACCACCACGTGCCACCCAAACCAGGGAAAGCTAGACCACATTATTCTGGCCAGTGGGCTTTTATCTAATACTCAAGAACTGTTATTCCTCTCTCTCAATGCCCTCGTGCCCCACGTTGGGCGCCAAAATCTGTCTTGGTTTGGAAAGACAGGTATCTGCCAGGGAAACTGAGGTTCCCCTAGGATGGAGAATACCAACCCCTCGCACCCCGACGAATTATAATTTTGCAATCAAGGGCTCTCAGGCAAAAATGTTGGGAATAGGAATAACAGTTCTTTACTAGGAGGTATTAACAATACAAATATGATAGGAAACAAAACCACCCAACCAACCAAACAAATAAACAAATAAACAATAATTTTAGAAGAAAACCCTGACAAAGTCAGAGTTTCAATCTGACCCTGTGATTCAGGATGTTGATAACAGTCCGAACGTAAACAGTCCAAACACTTCTGGAGTGGCAGACGTGATCCTGTTGGAGCAGAGATGATTCTGCGAAGAAACCGGTTCAGGAACGGCCAGGAGGGAGACAGGATGGCCAGCACAGGAGACGAAGAAGCTCTTCCCACACCGCCACGAAGGAAGCGCCGCGCACCCCGCTCCTGCAGCAGGGCCGAACCACTCCTGCAGCAGGGCCGAACCACCCCTGCAGCAGGGCCGAACCACTCCTGCAGCAGGGCCGAACCACTCCTGCAGCAGGGCCGAACCGCCAACCCCCGGCCACCCCCCCCCCCCTCCCCCCCACCCCCCACCGCCAGGGCATGAGATGTATAGAAATGCAAATGCACCGCACAGGCTGGGGAAGGTAACAATGGCCTATCAAGGTGGGTCATCAGGCCTCAAAACAGATGTAAATAGAATATACAAAACCCGGCTCCACAACCCAGAACACATCTCAACTACTTTTTCAAATTTTTGGGGTGCTATAGAATCAGAATTGCCATCTTTGTTTGCATAACAAAACAAAACAAACAAAAAACAAACAAACAAACAAACAAACACAAAAAAAAAAAAAAAAAAAAAAAAAGGTCTGTGTTCCTGAAGGGTTGCTGAAAAACTTTACCAAAATAGAATAAATATCAAAGCTGAATGTGTGGTCTAGATGAGAAGTAGTGCCCATTCTGAAGAAACTAGGGCTGTCCATGAGTCCAAACTTGATTCTGCCTGCAACTTAGACTCCTATTCACATGTAAATGCTATAAAGACATGAGGGTTTTGACAGGGGACACACGAGTGATGCCACAGATGGTTACAAGCATCAGCAGTTATTAGTCCCTAGCACAACCTTTTATACCCTGTTTCTCACATGCATAACACCTGTGTGCCCTTTTACTCTTTTGCGACTGGTCACTGCACCTCAGCATTCCATGCTTCTTTTTCTTCCAATGCTGTTCACCTGTCTTACACAGCTGAGCCCCATTAGGGATGAGGCTCGGCCACAGCCTCATTCCTAACTTCTCACAATCTATTCCACTACAGGGTTTTTAGTGCTGTCAGTTGGTCCACAGTCCAGATGTAGAAATGGAAGCCATAAAAACAAATCCACTCCTGTCATCACTTTAAAAGCAATTGTACAGTGCCCATGGAAATGAAACTAGTAACTCATAAACCATAACACTGGAGATTGTGAAATAGTTTTGATCAGATGTGCTGAACCATGACAGGGTAAAATTATGATAACAGCTTGTCCTTTTGTTTTCTTTCTTGCCCATTTAGAGACACTGGAGAAACAGCTGCCTTCAGGATGCACTGAGCGCTAACTTCTGAAATTTAGGCCCTGATAAAGATTTTGCCTCTTGCCAGATGGGGTCTAGGCTCACCACAAAGGACATGCATATTCCTTACTTTGCTCTTCCATCAAACTCCTTCTGCCTCTGGGATACAGAATGTAGTAAACCCCGCAACACAGCATCATGCCCAAAGTTATTTGAACCCAGAAATGTAAGCTGCATGTACTCATGCACTTTGTTGTGCCAGAATATTCTCACTGACATAGTGAAGGCAAAGAGAAAAAGGCTTTTTCCATGTAAGCAATGTAGATTAGACACAAATCCAGGATCCTCAGACAAAACATGTGCTATCTGGGCAAATCTACAAGAGGCTGACTAGGACCTTTGTTTTGTGGTGAGCCACACAAAAAAAGAAAAGAGTAAGATCAGGCCAAGAAAGATATCCCTGTGTTCCTGGAATAGATGGCTGTCTGGAGGCCACTGGAAGGCAGTGATCCTCCCAAAAAATAGAGCCAACAAGTGTTTAAAGTGATGGCAAAGCTCACTCCATCCGAAGCCAAGGTAACACCTGTGGGTTGACTTAAGAGGAGAAGGTATTTCAAAGGCTCAGGTTTATTCAAATCACTTGATAGCTGTTGATGCTAGTGTGTTTATGGGTGATAGATAAATCTGCCATCTATCTGAATACCCTAAAGACAGTAAAAGATCTGTTTTCATAGCCAAGGACATAAATTAGTGTTTTGTGGAGGTCAAGAAATGCTTGTCCTTCCCATGTGCTGAAAAAGGGATGAAGAGTCAAGGTCTCTTGCATGCTGAAAAGCAAAATGGGATGAGGGTTTTGGCTGCTCAGATACAGCAAACGTGGTACTCTTTCTTCGGGAAGGCAAACATGCCACTGCCCAAAGTCAGTGATCCCAACCATGAAGCTGGTGCTGAAATTGTGACATATTACAAAACCATTAAAGTTGGGAAGCTACCTGGGAACATCCATGCACACTTGGAATTGTGGCAGTGGAATGAAAGAAAAAAAATCCTAAAGAATATACTTAAATCAAATGGGCCATAAAGGATTTGAAATTTCTGAAGCTTTACATCCCAGTTTCATAAAGACAGTCCCTTAAAGCTGTTTCTACTAACATGTTTTGTATAGGGTTGACAGAACAGACATATGTATTACATATTATTATCACATGGTCAGATGCACAAGCTCAAATGAGCCTGCCCCCTCCTCCACCCACCTCAAATTTAGAATCAGCCGTGTGCTGACCTAAAAATGAAAAGGTTCAACCTCAATATCCATGTCTACAAGGAGCCTAGCATCATCCCACCATGTCCCATGCCCTCCTGACCCCAGCTTCCCAACCTATCCCCCCTGCAATGTGCACAGGTCCCAGCAGCCTGGAAATCCTGCCAAGAAAGGAGCAAAGTGGTGCACCACAGCTAATGAGCCTGGACATGGCCAGAAAGAAAGTATGCTGAGAAAGTATTACAGGTGCAATTTAAGCGAGCCCATAAGATCTCAATTTAAAATGGCTTAAATGTTGTGGCCCAGTTAAGCTCTGCTCAGGTTTAGACATAGTTTGAGTGTAGTAAAGCAGCTATTGTCATGTGCAAAGGAAAAACAGCAAACAAAAATATTTATTTCTCATATTATTTAAGCCTCACCAGCTGAATGACTGACTTAAAGAATTATTATTATTATAGATTAATTATTTCAGAAAAATAGGAGAGAAGCCTGGTCTTGCCAGCTCGCTGATATGTTCCCTTGGTTATTATTCCATCACTTCATCCCACACACCCGGGCTGTCTTCACTGAGTCCCCACTTTCAAGGCATTTGCTATCACACTATACCTGCTCTTCTCTAGGTATTATCAGCGTGCCATGGACATGGTGTTGTTCACCCTGATAAGAGAAGGCTCTGGGGACACCTTATGGAGGGCTTACAGTACTTAACAGGGTCTTTGAATTACCAAATCATTGAATTGCTTAGGTTGGAAAACACCTCCAAAATCAAGCCCAACCTTTGATCAAACATCACCCTGTCAAGTAAACTGCAGCACTAAGTACCCTATCCAGTCCTTCCTTGAACATTTCTAGGGATGGTGACTCCACCGCTTCCCTGGGCAGCACATTTCAATGCCTGACAATCCTTTTTTGAAGAAATACTCTGTGAACCTCTCCTGGCACAGCTGGAGACTGTGTCTTCTTGTCCTGCCACTTGTTACCTGGGAGAAGAGGCTGACCCCCATTTGACTACACTCTCAGCCAGTTGTAGAGAGTGATGAGATTCTCCCTCAGACTCCTTTTCTCCAGGATAAACAACCTCAGCTCTTTCAACCACTCTTCATATGACTTACTCTCTAGAGTCTTCCCCAGCTCCATTGCCTTTCTCTGGACCCACTCCAGCACCTCAGTGTCTTGTCATGAGGGACCCAGAACTGGACACAGGATTCAAAGTGTGGCTTCACCAGTGCTGAGTACAGGGAGACAATGGCCACACTATTTTTGATACAAACCAGGATGCCATTGGCCTTCTTGGCCATCTGGGCACACCTTGGTTCATGTTCAGCTGCCATCACCAGCATTCCCAGGTCCTTTTGCACTGGACAGCCTTCCAGCCACTCTGCCCCAAGCCTGGGGTTATTGTTACCAAACAGCAGGATGCAGCACTGGTCTTGTTGAACCTCATACCATTGCCCTCATCTCCTCAAACTACAATGCCCAAATCCCTCTGCAAAGTCTTCCTTCACTCCTGCCCAGCTTGGTGTTCTCTGCCAGCATACTGGGTGTTCACTCAATCATCTCATCCAGGTCATCAACAAAAATATTAAACAGGACTGGTTCCAGTGCTGAGCTCTGGGAAATCCCAGTAACTGGCCACCGACTGGACCAGTCTCTGGACCCAGCCAGTTTTTAACATAGTGAGGAGTGCACTATTCAAGCCAGGGCCAGCCAGTTTCTTCAGGAGAATACAGTGGGAGACAGTGTCAAAGGCTTTGCCGAAGTCCAGGTAGAAAACATCTACAGATTTTCCATTATCCACTAAACAGGTCACCTGCTCATAAACGAAGATCAGGTTGGTCAGGCAGGACCAACTATTCACAAACTTTTGCTGGCTGGGCCTGATTTCTTGGTTGTCCTACATGCCTTGAGTGCAAAAGCACTCAAAATATCCAGTCCATAACATTCCATAACACCAAGGTCAGGCTGACAGGTCTGTACTTCCCCAGATCCTCCTTCTGATCCTTCTGATAGATGTGACCATTGGCCAGCCTCCAGTCACCTGGGACCTCCTTGGTTTGCCAGGACTGATTACAAAAGATGGAGAGAGGCTTGGCCAGCTCCTCTGCCACCTCCCTCAGTATCCTTGGATGAATTACATCTGGTCCTACCCATGAGTGTCTAAACTTATGGTTCAGCAGATCAATAACTACTTCCTCCTGCATTTCAGAGGGTCTTTTCTTCTCCCTGTCCCTGACCACCACGTCAGAAGACTGATTGCCCTGAGGATCACTGGTCTTACAGGTAGAGACTGAGCTAAAGAAGGCATTGAGTACTTCAACCTTTTTCTTGTCCTTGGTGACTGTGTTCCCCCTTCATCCAATAATGGATGGAGATTTTCCTTGGCCTTCTTTTTACTTTTAATGTTTTTGGAAAAGCACTTTTTATTACCTTTCACAGCAGTGACCAGATTGAGTTCTAGCTGAGTTCACCTTTCTAATTTTCTCTCTACAAGACCTAGCAACATACTTGTACTCTTCTTGCCTGCCCCTTCTTCCAAAGGCCAGAAAGTCTTCATTTTCCTGCAAAAGCTCCCTGTTCAGACAGCCCATTCTTCTTCCCTGCCAGGGAATGATGGAGACAAGTTTTTAGCAGGGCCTGTTGTGACACGATAAGGGGTAATGATTTTAGACTGAAAGAGGGTAGATTCAGTCTAAATACAAGGATGAAGTTTTCCATTATGAGGGTTGCTGAAACACTGGAACAAATTGTTCAGAGATGGCAAATGTCCTGTCCCTGGAAAAATTCAGTCAGGTTGGATAGGGCTCTGAGCAAACTTATCTATTTGAGGATGTCCCTGTCAACTTCAGGGGGATTGGATGCAATGACTTTTAAAGGTCTCCTGAAAAACAAGCTATTCCATGAATCTATGGTAAATGTTTCATTCTACACAGGATAATTCTCGTTACTGGCTGACTAAAAACTATGGTTATATCACATGATTATAAGCAAAAGTAAAAAATTAGGTGCTAGCCATCCAAACAATAGAAAAAAATTGCAGCAATAAGTAACCAGGCTCAAGCAAAGCTGCAGTCAACCCATGTTCATAAAAACCTGCTGGGTTAGCTTAACTTGTTGGTTCATTAGTGATAATAAATCCACATTTACCAGGCTACAGCTAGGCCAGTCCTGGAGTGCAGATGCCTGTCCCAATGTGTACACACACAGTGTTCTCATCCAGAGGCATGAATCGGGTCTAAATTACCAAAGACTACAGTGTTACTATGTTTTCTGTAAAGTTGTGTCCCATGTCATTCCAGTGAAGAAATTCCAGCCTCTTCCTAATGTGCTTTTGGTTATTCCATGCCAGGCTTTCAATCAGACCAGAGTTCAACAGTTTTGGAAGAAATCTTATTTTAACGTCTTGATGGAAAACACATGTTTTCATCCCCCCAAATTAGAACTGCCATTTTCTTTTGTTGTCCTCTATCATTTCTGTTCTACTTCATTTATGACAATTTTGTCCTCAGCACTGTTATTTTCTACTTTAAAATTAGTTCCAACTTACTTGCGAATTGCTTTTTCTTTTTTCATTTTCTCAGGGTATCACCTCCTAAAATGAGGCACAGTTACAGATTTGGATGTTTTGAACTGTGACCTAATGACCCAGCCTAATATGCATTGTTTCTTCACTTTTCTCAGAAACATGATTGGTGGAATAATTTCTACTAGATTTAGCCCACAAACTCATGTTCTAAAGCACAAAGATGCAGGTAGACCAGACCTTCTGCATAAGAATTTTGGGATCTCTTCAAAAATAGAATAAATGGAAATAAAAGTTTTTCAAAATACATGCTAAGAAATGCAGCCTCCCACACCCAGATATTTTGAAAAGGGATAGATTTTAAAAATATTCCTAAGCAACTTTATTGCAACTTACCTATTGAATTTCAATTCTTGTAATTCAAACATTGCCAAAATTGACTGGTTTACTTCGAAGATGTTCTCCACAGAAGAGTTTTCAAATTACAACCTTTCATGCCTGTAATGTGGTTAGAAAAGAGAGTAATTGGCTACAGTCCTCTCCTAATTTAGATCCTTCTCCTAAATCTACTTTATTAATATCTTTGTTAGGAACTAGTTGAGAAAACAATTTGTCCTCCATGTGCCAGACGTGACAATCATCCATCATGAGGCTTACGTGCTTCTTCTTTTAAACAGTGTCCTCTCCATTCTGAATATGTAGGCATCTCTTGATGCTCTCACCACTTGACTGGGATTTTCCTCAGCTTACAGGGCTTGTTTCTAGCTGGACAGAGTAGATGAGGAAGTGGAAAATAGCTGGTAGATTCTTGCCACAACAACAAAACACAAGACTCTCATTCTGGCATCAGCTCAGAGGGTGCAGTTTCTACCAGTGAGGTGGAACAAATCCTCTGTAAGAAACACTGACTTCAAGGACACTCTTTTTTGCACCACTTATCTAGATGCAGAAGTATGCAAAGGACTTAAATTTTCTAGGAAAGAAGAACTTCCTTGGCTTAGCCTCCACAATGGTGTGAAGCAGAGCCCCACTAATCCTGGTCAAACTCCATTCCTTAGCACGGAGAGGAACCAGGCAAACTACAGCCAATGGGCAATATCTACATACCCCAGCCAAGAAAGTGGGCTAGCTAGCCCTTGAAGCTGTTATTAAAATGTAAAACAAGCTCTGTTGTACAGTAGCATAACAGTCCCATGGACTTGCATGACAGAACATATATCGCCTTACAGCATCATCCAAGTAAGAGAGTGAGATAATGACAAGACACTGCAAGTGTGCACACTTCCATCTCACTGAGTAACCTGCCAGATTCTGTGACTGAGACAGACTGAACCTGCTGTGCTTCACTAAAGCATAGTCCCAGACATCATTTAGGGTATTTTGGTTTCTAGCTTTCACCAAGTACTTTTCAACGCATGGTTTTATTCTGCATTTATACAAAAACCTCAAACTTCATTATCTGTCTCTTCACATGCCTTGAAAGGAGCTTTCCATTTCCTGAACAAGGTCTTTAACAGTGCCTGTGAGGCTTTTATTATTTTTTTATGTTTTCATCAATTTTTGCAGCTTTATTTATGAGGTCTCACAGCTGTGCGGCCTGAGAGGTTAACAGATTACTACTATTGTAGTCAGTGAAATAGAATACTGGTCTTAGAATACAAACTATCTTCCTGGGAGACTTATTTTGAAATAAGTCTTTAACTCAGAATAGATTTTCCTTATGAAGCCAGACATGCATAGCATTACTTTGAGCCTATCAAATAATTTTCTGAAAACTGAAATAATCTGTTTTAAAAAATAATGATCTAGCTCAAAAATGTTCCTCATTTTGAAAAGACCAGGCATTACAGATTTTTCGTACATAATGCATTATGAAAATAAAATCTGTTTTCAAAATCATGCTTTCCTAACAAGTTAGGAAGTACTCTCATCATTTGTATTATGGATTTTTCTTTCATTTCCTCTTTGTAGGCATACCCATCTAATCTTCCTCTCAGCTGGCACTATCATATGGACAGGTTCTCAATACAGCCTATTTCAAGGCAGTAACTAAACCACCCAGCTACCTTGGATTAAAAAGAGCAGTCAGTATTTTCCAAAACTCCCAATGGATCAAAAAACAGGTACCAGATTTATTGGAAGATACCAGTAGTGTACCAGATATAGAGGACCACTTACTGGAAAAAAAATAGTTAATAAAAAAAATATTTCATGATTTGTTCATGAGCCTTCCAGAAACATTATATTGGTCTGATGGATAAAATATTCATTGGGAAATATTTCTTCAGCATCATCTGTGACTAAAGTTCTTGGAGCATTGTACTACTGGTTGTTAATTCACTAAGGACTTAAAATTATTATTTAAAGCCTGTCTATAGTAGAGGCTGCAGAAAATGTAGTAAATACAAACAAATCACTCCAAGCATTAATTAGATAAAAGAGATATACCAAAACCATGATTAAACAGTCATCTTTTGGTGTTTAGGTGCAGAAAATCACCAGTGACTGACACTGGGGAAGAATGCAAACAAGCTAAAATGGGAGGACACATCTCTCTCCTGCTGACACATTCACACTCCTGCCTGCCATTCCCCTCCACTGACTCTCCCACAGGGCATGAATTCTGCTGCTCACGCTCTCTCCTCTCTCTACTCCTACCTATTTTCTTCCTTACACATCACTGCCCCTGGGCACTTTGGTCTGCTTCTCCTCTGTGAGATCCTCTCCAGCACATTCATTCTTGGTGCTACTAGACCAAAGCTGCCAACACTTTGGTAGTTTGCTCATCTGAGCTGCTTCTCCCTTTGCCTCCCACTTTCCCTGAATGTAAGAAAAGTGCCCCACACATCAAACGGGGGAGAAAGGGATAGCACTCTCACCAATGAATCAATCAACACTCTCCTCTGTCCAACACACCTTGAGGGGTACTTTCTAGGAATATCCCCCACCAGGCTGGGGAGGAGCAGGTACCACACTATTCCTTTCCAAGCTTTCTGGAAACAGCTGTCCTAGTTCACAGCATTTTGTTTCCCTTAGTACATGAGGTACTTCTGCCTCCCACTCTAAGGGTGCTGGTATGAAATGTGGTTGCTAGTATTTGAGGGTTACTCTAAAACGGTTCTTTGTGTATGTGTATATGCATGCACATGAGCAAAAAACAAAACAAAACAAAACAAAAACACAACAACAACAAAAAAACACCCCAAACCTAGCGTTTGTATTCAAAAGGGCCAGGCTCACAGAAAATAACTGTAACACTATTGTGAGTCAGCTCCACAGAAGAACTTGGCATTGTTCATTTTTGGCGTTGATCATTTTTCTTCTGATAGAACACATCAAATACAGGCTGAGGTCTGCATCATGCACACAATATGTCTTGGGGGAAAAAAATATCTTATAAAAGAGCTTTTAGAGAGGTGGTTGGAAAGGAAAGAGGCTTTATGTTCTCTCTGCCTGTAGCTCCAAAATGCCTACTATAGAGCTAACATTATTTCCCAACACATCTGCTGAACATATTTCAGAAAAGTAGTGCTTCTTTCTCCACCCTTTCAAGAGATTCAATTGAATTTCTGAGAAAAGCAAAGATTTGCAGATGTTTTAAGAGCCAATGTTGCTCTGCCATTTGGAAATTCTGACATAGGTGCAAGAATTGCAAATGCTGTACAGAGCTCACCGAGGTCTAAATCCAGCCAGCCAGGGTAGTCTTGGCTCCCCAGGTGCATCAAGACCCTTTGAGTTGAGACATATCTCAGCTAAACTCTGAATCTATCTGGGAATTGGCTGTGGCCCAGTCCAAAAGTACATAACAAACTGAGACAGTTTTACATGAAGCTTGTAGTAAAAGTGAAGTCTCATTTGAAGGAATTCAGGAAACCCAAGACAAAACTGAGTTAAGTACCTGGTGGGAAGGGTTTTTCGTCACTATTCAGTTTTTCCTATTAATTCATGGGATTACGAACCAGCATCAGCTCTTTTCAGCACATGCAATGACAGAAAACTTATCTTCCTCATTGCTAAGCAGGTTCTATTCAGAGGAGAGTTTAAATTCCTGATCTTACAGTTAATCTGGAGAAGTGGTTCAATAAGCCACTGGTTGTGTGATCACACCTGACAAAAATCTGCAACAACTTTAAATTCACTGGGTATATTAATCTGAAAATCTTACATAATGCCTAAAAATTCTGCCATTTAAATGCTGATTTTTCTGTACTCCTTGGAATCTTTTTTTTTCCCTAATGATTCTTTTATTGAGCAAAAGCTTTGGACAGTGTTCCTGTAAACTTATTTTTGCTAAGGCTAATCTGAGTAAAATAAATAACCTTTTAGGATGTGCACATTTGTGTAAGAAAAGCATACTCTTTTCCTGCTATATGGTTTGTGCCAAAATTACAGTAAACTTGGTACAAGATAATACTTGAACTAAAACCTGGATCAATATTATATAAACAAATATTTAAATACATAGAAAAAAAATTACCTATCATTTCTTTGGGGCCTTGACATAACTACAATTTAAGAACAGTCACAAAACTGAAAAACAAAACAACAAAACAAAACAAAAAGTAAAAAAATTAAAGAAGTAAAGAAGTTTGTGAAAACCCTAGAAGTACTTCTTTCACTGTGGTTCTCAGATTTGGTTTGTTTTTGTTTTTTTTTTGTTTTTTTTTTTTTTGTCTGATCAGAATTCCTATAGGGAGGAATAAGATATGACAAGTTTAAAAAGAAACAAACATATTTGTGTGGAAGCATATAACTGAGGGGGATTTTTGATGGGATTATTCTTAGTAAATATTGAAGATGTCTAGTTTCAGAAATGAAGGTACTTCAAGAAATATAACACAATATTTACAAGTTCCTAGATCCATAGAGCATTTATGAGCAAGATGTTTGAGATATCCCGTTGTTCTGCCTCAGGCCAGGAGAGGGGGTAATTTTTGCAGTAGTCAGGAGAAGCATGGGCAGGACCCAGGGGTTATTCTGTACCATCCCATGCCATGCACAGAGGGAGGGGGAGAAAGGGTCCCTTCTGGCCAGGTGGGTGCTGCAGTGCTGGGTTCTGCCCAGGGAGCCCTTGCCTGGGAGAATCATCTGCCTCTCTTGTATGCTGTTATTCATTTTGCTGCTGCCACCCTTCGCTTCTTATTTCACTGCTGTTTCTAGTGAGCTGCTCTGATCACAACCCAAGTTCTTTACCTTTTGAGCCTTCAACTCTCCTCTTCATTCCACTGCAGGGAGCAGGGAGACTAAGCAAGCAGCACATAGTTCAGAGTGTTTCAGTGGGAGCACTGGATTGGAGAATAACATCCCTAAACCACAGCATTCATTTATCTGAACATAATTCATTGACACATCTACCACAATAAAGCAGACCTGCCAAAGCACATGGAGTACCTAGCCAAAGCCTGTGTATTAGAATTCATGCCATCCTCTAAATAGCTTTTACATTAAAAACAAGTTATTTCGTATACTTAACCAAAGTATATATAAGATACCAGGGTATTATATAAATTCTGCTAATGTACATGTATCAATTAGAGGAAAATTATCTTTTCCTAGCCTCATCATTGTAATATCGCATTTTCAATACACAATAAATGTGAGGGTTTTGTTCTCCTTAAAAGTCAGCATGAGATGTTGAAAAGGAGACGTTGTTTCACTTAGAAGTGTCTGTCCTAGCCTTTGAGTGTAAAAAAGTTAATTTTAAGAGACAAAAAAACCCCAGTCTATCTCATATTCCTCATATTTCTCTGGGAAGACCTCAACATTTGTCTTTGTCCCAGCTGCACTGCTCTCTCAACTGCTCTGCTCTAGTCAGTTCCTGCTGAACTTCCAGCATATCCTTATTACAATTCAACCAAACATGAGTTTGAAACAGCACAATATCTTTTCTGGTGATGAAACACAAAGTCTCGGTCAATTCTCTTCTGGATATCTGTGTTTGCAGAAACAAGAAACATTTCTGAGAGGAAATTCCAAAGCTTATCAGAAACAGTAAACAAGGTCCAACATGAAGCTTCAGACCACAGAATTTTATTAGGGAGGCAACCTCCAACCTGACACCAATAGGAATTGTCAATGACTACTTCTCCATGTTTTGAACATAAAACTTCTGAAACAAGTATGCACTCTCATGATCAAAGCAAATACTCAAGGTCTCATGATCTTAACTTCTGCAATTTGCATTTCTTCTTTTCCAGTCTGCTGTTATATCAAACCATGATTTTTTAAAAGTTATTAGATGGATAACTATCCCAAATCTACCTGAAGATGCTATCCACTTTATTTATATAAATAATGTTAAATTCTTGAATCTGCTGCCTTTGAGAAGGTCTTCAGAAAGTAGATGAAATTTGAGTAGGCCCTCAAAAAACTGTATCTCAAGAAGAAAACCACATTTTATATGTTCACACACTATTTCCCTTATTCTTCGTAATAAGAAGGGGATTACTTTCATTATTAAATATTTATAAAATGCATGCGGCACCAATAAAGTAGTTTTATGTTCCCAGCTGTTACAGCATATATGGGAATAAAGACTAGCTCCCTGTATTAAATGGCATCCAATCTACTAGTGCAGAGTGACTAAAAATACAGCTTTGTTTGTGTGTTACTTCAGCCAAAAAGAAATGCCCATGCAGAGGAGAATCAAAGGGACAAAACCAGTTCCAAGTCTGGGAACACTCTTCAATTCACAGCAAGGTGGTATCTGGCTCCCCATTGTGCCTCTGAGCACGGCCAGGGCTTTCGTCTCAGAAGAAATTTTATAGGATGCAAAATAATAATGTCCTGATTCATCAGAAAGAGAACTTGACACAGCAACCTCCGACCTGACAGGGCTTTGCCAGTGATTTACAAAGCATTTCCAATATCTAGTGATGTGTGGAAACCTTAGAATTTTCCTGTCAGCTGGAGGCCACCACTTAGCAAGTGGCAGGAACTCACACAGGCAATGCCAATAGACTCTTTCTTTAATTGCTTTTCCCTGACACATTAACTCCAGGGATGCTTCCTCTGATGGGCTCTAGGGGCCACAGGATTAAAAACCACTGAATTTTCAAAAGAAATAGGAGAAGAGCCAAAAGCAATAGTTATTAGCAGCTGATTCCAGCCAAGTTTAATTTCATCTGTTGTGTTCGGTGTGGCTCAGCAGGTGATCCTGCAGGTGGAGGAGTCAGGACAATGCCAGCAGGTATTTGTTATCCATGATGTACCATCCCCTGGGCTGCTGTCAGCCCACCTGACATGAGCAGGAGAAGGAGGCAGCATTTTTTTCCACCAAGGCTTATTTTCAGTCTGAGACAACCAGCTATCGGTACTGATGCTATTTATCACCATTAGACATTCATAAAATTCATGTCTGGTAAATGAAAGTTTTCAATATTAGAACTTGTTAATACTGACATCTCTTCCCAAAGGCCTGTTAGTGACTGCTGTAAACAAAGCAATGAGTTCTATTGGATTAAGAAATTTTTCAGCTGAGCATTGAAAGTGTGGTTTCCACTGCAGTTAAACAAGACAAATCTCCCAAAAACCCTACCTAGACACCTACATTTTAACATTTGAAAAGCAGTCCCAATTACTAACAAATTACTATTGAATTCCTATGAGATTATTTTCCACCTTCTTAGAAATCACAGCAACACTCATATCAATACGATGATTATAAAAAAAAAATCAAATCAGAAGTAAATAGTAATGTACTTCAGGCATTAATATTTATGGTGTTAATTTTACTTTCCAGTTTAGGCACTGAAAAGTACTGCAGATATTCCAATGACTAGAAGCAATCTAAAACTGAAGGTTTCTCTGAAGGGAGACAGACTTATGAAGTCCATGACCAAACCAGGAAACAAAATTGTCTTGCAAGTGCTAGGCTTGTATTGACATCCTTTTTACCCTCAGTCTGTACTCTTGCATTTTGCCACCTACAGAGATGACTGAATAACACAAGAAGCTATTCAGTAAGACCTTCACATAAAGTGTATGCTTTCATTTCACTGCTGCTCTTTGCTGGGGTTGGGGCTGGAACAGCTTCTTTTGAGCATACTTAGAACTGTTTGCTAACATGTCCTCGTCTCAGCCCAACACACAGAAAATGTCTAAATCAACGAGACAAAAGCAGCGTTTTCTGTATCAATTAAAGAAAGTTCTTGCTTTCTTTAGCTTCTTTCTTTGCTACACACAAAGCTACATAGGGCCCCCCAGAGCAATCAGGCTGATATGGGGATATAAGGATTGTTTTAATGGCAAACCCCATGGCAAAGTCTCAAGTCAGACCTGAGTGTCACTGGTCCTATTTACAATATGTGGTAGGGCCTTAACCCAGCCAGACCCAGGAGGGAGCTGAAATCAGCGAGATCATGCTGATAATTTGCTCCTGAGCAGTGGATGGCCTCTGACATACCTCTGGGTCGCTACCAGCAGCAGCATCAGACTGTTCAGGAAAGCATGAGCAACTTAACCATGGGGTACAGGCAGTTTAGAAGAGGTGAAGGCAAGAAGGGGCAGGAACAACACTTTTATCCCTGCTTATGGAATAGAAAGCACAAGAGAATTACAGAGAAATAGAGTGCATTTAGTGACCCTGCTTTGTTGCATTAAGTCTAGGGTGAAGACTATTTCTCTGGTTCAGTCAACAATGTGCCAGCAGTGAATGAAAACATCACAAACATGAAAACGATGAAGAGTTTGCACCTCTTGTCTCATACATGCTTATGCTCTGAGCTCCCTGGCACAGGGCCTGTTGTCCTGCAGCATGAGCACACCCTGCTTAAAATGCTGGCACCATCAACAGCTCTGGTCACACAGATAAAATGCTGAAAGTTAGAGGAACACCATGCAAGAAAAATCTTAGCCTTTAATTAGTACACTTAAAGCTTTCTCCAGTTGCACTCTGTTAACAAACAATTTAAGATAAGTCTAAAAATATCCAGTAACTGATTCACTGTACATAATTATGAATGGTCCAATTATGTCTAGCAAAATTACATTGTTTTGTTTTAGAGAGTTCCACTTTCCACAAAACTGTATATTGATTCTTTAGAGCCCTCTCAAAAATAATATAATCTCATAGTGCTTGCATCTGACTTTTTGTAGTCCTTTTTTTTTTCTTTTTAGAATGTAAAAATATACTTTCTTTAGTTCTGATGCTAGGCTACATTTTCTTATTTAGTTTCTTCCTAATACGTAGAATCATATTAGCAAATTCAATCTCTTTTTTTTTTTTTTAATATACAGCATTATAGAGTCAGACAATGCTAGAATTTTAAAATATGTACCAAAAGTTGATGTCATTTTTATGCCCAATCTCAGCCTCTGATAAACTAACTGATTAATCCATACTGCAATCTGTAAAGCCTTTTTTCTGTCTTTTTAGATCTGGGCAAAAAAATCCTCTCCAGTTGCTCTTTTCTATATTCCTAATAACGCTTTAACAAAAAATAAAAAAAAAATCCACCACCCATCATGAAAATAGGCAAAATAACACTTCCTAAAAACACAATATGCAGCTCGTAATATATATATTAGTTTTTGTCTTTATCCTGTACTTTTTAATAAAAACAAATTGTTACAATGTCTTTCCACTTTCAACAGGGTCTTCCTTTCTTTCAAGAGTATTGAGAATTATCTTGTCCTTTTGAGCTAATGAGTGGAACGAATCCAAAGACTAATATAACACAACCTGTGGGTCCTTTCAATGGAGTTACAGTCTTTGATAAAAGAGCACAAATACACATTTCAGCACCGATAAAATAAATATCTGATGACAAAGCTCAGTATCTAACAGTCTGGGTTGCATCCCCTAGTAGCTCCTTGGACATTGCATTGGATACGGCTGAGATAGAGTTCAATCTCCCCACAGCAGCTCTCACAGGGCTGCATTTGTAGCAGGAAAGGTGTTGATGACATGCCCATGTTTTGGTACTGCTGGGCAGAGCTAGCACAGCATCTGCACTGGCACTTAAAATCATCAGCTCTCACACCCAGAGTCTGTGTGTGGTGAGATCATGGCAGGGAATATGGCCAGGGCAGCCAGCCCACACAGGCCCCTTTCATGTGACGGCCTCTCAGGTATAAAAGTTAAGGAGAGGAGGAATGGGGGGAGTGGGCATTTGTTACTTACAGTATTCATTTTCTGCAGCAACAGCTACACAAGCTGAAGCCCTGTTTCCCAGAAAGTGGCTGGACAGTACTTGCTGACAGAAGTAGAGAATAACATCTTTGGGGTATTTTCTTTGCCTACACACACACACACAGTGTTTTGCTTTAGTAACTCACCTTCATCTTAAGGTGGAAAAAACCCTAGCGAGTTATTTGTGCACCCATTCTGCAGAGGATGGGAGTGACAGAGCAGGTTGGCAGACACCTAGTATCCAATCAGGGTGTAAGAGATGGTCCAAAGATTCCTCATCTGCCTCACGACCGTTGCCAGGCACAGAGACTGAAACCCTAAAACCCCAACTAACTGGGTGGTACAGGAAAGGTAGAGAGAACAATAGGAAAGCATAAGGATAAAAGGGAACATGGAATACCCTCCTGCTAAGTACCAAAGTTCAGAGTATATCCCCCTGCTAAACAGCCCAGAACTGACCAACAGTTTATGTCTAAATGTCCAACAGCATTTAATTATGCCTAAACTTAACTACAATTCATCAATAAGTTAAACAATTTTAAAAATTATTCACTTAGAATTTACTGTGTCTCATCAATAACTCACATACAGGTCTGACTTACTACGAATTTAAAATACTTAAGAATCTAGTAAAATATTCTTAGTACATTCGTTTCAGCTTATTCACAGTCGCACACCCACAGACACAATCTGTACAAGGTATATACCTGTCAAAAATTCCCCTCAAACTTGGTGAAATACTTACTTTGGATGCCTCTGCATCTTCTCAGTGGGCAAAGGCTTGGGTGTCAAGCTGTCAGGGGCATCAGGCCAGGATCCAGCATGATCATTCAGTGATCCTCTGAGTGCAGCAAACTTGAGAGAGTTCACTGACTCTGAGAGGCCCTGTTCAGAGGGGCTTTGCTGGTCACAGCCACTGCTCCAGGAGAGCTCAAAGGGTCTCACTTTGGGCTGCTATGTGTAGGGTCACAAGAGAGTGGGCTTCAGTCATTGGTAATTTTCCATCCTGGTTGATATCTGTCTTTGAAGGTTTGGTTATTCAGGCAAGAAAAACAAGCTTCCATTGCTGTTCATTAAAAGCAGGAGCTCATTAGACAGCACAAATTCCTGGTAGCAGACAGTACTTCTGATAAGCCCAAGAGGGGCTTAGTCCAGGTGCTGTACAGCAACACCAAAGTCTAATGAGCATCTCAGATCACAGTGTGGCATGGGAGGGGGAACAGCAGGCAATGCACTGCCACACCTACAGAGCCAGTGCCCGCTGCCTCCAGGACAGACCTGCTGCTGTCCAAGGCTGAGCCCATCAACGATGGTGGTAGCACCTCTGGGATAAGATGTTTAAGATGGGGAAAAAGTTATTGTGCAGAAGCAATTGCAGACAAAGAAGAAAGGAAGGAGAAATAGGAGAGCAACCACTCTTTACACACCACGGTCAGTGCAGAAGGGCGAGGCAGAGGTCTTCCAGGCCCTGGAGCTGAGATTCCCCTGCAGCCCTTGATGAACACCATGGTGTGGGAGCTGTGTCCCTGCAGTCCATTGAGGACAGCACACCTCATTAAAGAAACGGCCAATTCCAGCAATGGACTATGCAGATTATTATCTACCCTCAAGATTTGCCTCTCACAACATTTTTTCACTCTGCTTTTACTTTTGTAAAACATGAATAGAAAAGTTGTGGCTACCTTTGAGTGGATGATGAAGCAAATCAATTACTTTTCACTCAGCAGAAGAAAAGTACTCACAACTGAGTGAAGGGTTGTTGTTTTGTTCCAAATCCTTGCAGAACAGCAACTATTTGAAGTATATTACAAAAGATAGGAGGCAGAGAGAAGATTTCTCTCAGGTAGCTGGGGCTTTACAGACAGCCCAGGCTGCAGGACAGTAAAAATTAGGGATTACTGATTAGAGGCCACAACTGGTCACTGCTAATCACAACATGAGGCAAAATAGGCTTGGGTTGTCTTGACACACCATCTTTCTACAGGGAAGTGCATTTTTCTAAACAGTAAAACCTCTTTTGATATAAAAAGCTCAACATTAGACATCACAGAGGTTAATATAGAGCACTCTCCTTTGCAGGAGACAGGAAGAAACAGATACTGTTATTAACTCTTGGAATAATAACTAGATTCATTTGAACACTGAAAAAGACCGATTGAATAAATAATGCTCTGACAAACAAAAAAAAAAACAAAACAAAAAAAAAAAAAAAAAAAACCAAAAAAAAAAAAAAAAAAAAAAAAAAAAAAAAAAAAAAAAACAAAAAACACCAAACTTCAGAACATTTGTAAAATGTCTTATACAACTATCTGCAGAGGCAGTCACATCATTCCACGTGCTTTGTCAATTGGAGAGTAAGAAATATTGACAAATTCCAAAAATGTTTTCCAACTAATTAAGGTAATGATAACAACACATTCTCCATCATTGCATGCCATAATTAATGAGGAGAAACCCATGGGAACTCAAGTCTGATTTCTCTGATGAGGGAGATTATCCAGTCTCATCACTGGGTTCCCCACCAGCCAGGAGTACTTCAGGTTACTTTGTTGTAGTTGCTATCACAGCTTCAGGCTCTGGTTAGCTGGATGTGTATTAGCTTGCACTGAGACTTCAGATTCATAGGAAATAAAAAATGTGATTGTGAGCTTACTGTAAAGACCTGGGCTTTGTCCTGAATGAGTGCTGGGACATACACACAAGACTACTGAGGATGTTACCAGGAGACAGCTCATATTCTCCTGCAATGCAGATCTGTGAGATTCAGTCCTCTCTCTTCCACAAAGATTTTTTATGTTCCTTGGATCAGAATAAGATTATGTTAGTTCATGGTTGCATACTGAATCAGTACTTTCAGAAAGAAGCAGGTATTTTTGATCCTCTCTCTCATCACCAAGATGACTGAGGTACCACAGGATCAACAACAAAAAGACATCTTCCAAGGAAATCCTTTAGGACTTCTTTCTGGATATGCCTGTCCTAGAAAATATTTTGCTTACTTGGACACCAGGAAATATTCTTCAAAATCTTCATAAAGCTAAAGGGACAGGTAAGTGAGACTCGTACTTCTTCCTCTGGCCATCTTCGCCCTTCTTTATTACAGCCCAATCCCTACTGGCTTCTAAAGATTTTGGGCCAAGCCATCACAGGGTCTAAGGGAAATTGGATTATAGAGGCCCACATTCCCTCTGGTGTAAGAGAGAGGATAAGAATGCTGCAGTGCTACTCCTGGTTAGGTAAATCTTATCATAAATAGATTTTTATCTTCAGAAAGACAAGCTGCCCTTGGAAAACCTCCAAAAACTTTTATATAAATCCTTTACAGTCCACACCTACTAAGTTTAAAAAAGAAGAAAAGAAAACAAACAAACTGACCAACATTAGAGGCAAGAAAGAGAGTCTGTGAGCTATTCTTTCTCTGAAATGAACCTGAAATGAAAGCCAGTAAGAACCTAAATGATCTCAGAAGCTTTCAAGATAATTTTTCTATTTTTTCCCACCTCTATTAAAATGAACCCATGTACTCAGCTGTACCTAATCAAAAATAGTTACTATGGTTACAGAAGACTTTTCTAAATGTAGTAGAGTATATTAAATAACCAGCCAAAATGACTATGTATAAGCCAAAGGCAGGTGGGAAAGCCATTTAAAAATATCAAGTAAACAGAAATAAACCTCAGTAAAAATAATTCCTCAATATTTATACCATTATTTCATTACATTGTAAATAAGAACATAGTAGTGGGGAAAGAGGGGGTGCAAGTAAATACTTGAATAATCAACCACTTAACATTTGTGATGCTAGCTACAAAGGAGCTAGCTATAAGATAATATATAGAGATAAGCAAATTATTATACTCTCAGGCGTAACTCAATGGAATTACTCTTTACAGAGAGCATTGTTTGATACATAAGAACATTATTAACCAATACAAGTATATTGATTCACAGGCAGAGAAAGCAAATCGGATGAGCTACATCTTACATAGACCCTGTAAATGTTCAGCAGTTTCCTTACAGATGACCTGTTCCCTCTCCATAAGGGAGAATCATATCTGCATCTGTAACATAAAAATTATTATTATTTTCAGAAATAAAACTTTGTTAACGAGATAGACTTGCTTAAGAGAGTACTTCCTTACCCTCTCACCTTTTGTCCTTTTCTTTGTTTACAAATAAGATCAAATTTTATATTATGCAAGGGCTATCTAATATTTGCCTGAAAAAGACCTAATAATTAACAGAAAACAAGCACATTGTGAAACAAGCTTCTTAAAATCCTGTAAAGTACAATGGCATTAGAGATTAATAGGAGTAAAAAGCGTTAATAACTTGTCTTGGAAAAAGAAGGTAGAAAGCCGTCTCACTGCCTCTCACATTGGTGAGAACTGTGGAGCATGACAGAAGCCCTTTATCTGTATCCATCATCCAAAAAAATGCAATCTATAATAGGGAGAGGCCCTCTCTTCCCTTGAGCCCCCTAATAAATTGAAATACCTTCTCACAGGTAACAGATGTAATGATGAGAAGCAGCTGATGGGTTAGGAGAATGGAGGATTTCTGACACCTGTCATGGGTGAGTGGGAGAATATCCCTGAAGAACAGCTGCTTGTTGTATGTTTTCCTTGCCAATATGAGTTGCTGCCTAAGAACAGCGAGTGATTGACCTCTCCTGTGTCAAGAAGTCGATTATGAGGAAGCTCTCTGCCAGGAGAGAAGGCTTACCATGCCTAATGGCCAGTGCTGGGAGAACTTCATACTATCCTTGTTTGGACGAGCACTCAGTGGACTTCTGCCTTCTGGTTTATCTGCCTAGTACTCCCCAGCTAGATCCCTTCTCCTTCTTGGTATGTAACATGAAGAGCACTTCTGTAAGCTGGCTCAACACCTGCTATGCAGCAGGAGAAAACTGTTTGTAAGAGAGTTTAAGGAGTCCAGAATTCCAGAGGACCGGGCTCACTCTGTACTTGCTGTCATGCATTGAAACAATGGAGGCTCTTCTAGCAGTAGTAATAGTACTTGTTCATACACTGAGTCACATCATGCCAGTAGAATGCAGTCAGTCACTTTGGAAATACCTGCTGCAAGGCCACAGTCTGACAAGTTGTTCTGGGGGGAAAAATAAAAAAATTGCTGACTGACTGACTGACCAGGAAACCCACAGTGAGTAGATAAAAAACAGTACAAAGACGAGGATATTGCATGGAGGGGCACATTGACTGTAAATTAAATAGGCAAAATTAACTTCAAGTTATAGTATACTGCAACAGAACAATAAATATTTGTCCTGGTTTAGGGCAAATTTGGGAGGTAACCTCCCAAGGAGTTCCTCTAGAAAGCAAACCCAAACAGCCCCTCCCCCCAGCCGGTCTGGGAAAAGAACTTCCTCGGAGAAAAGTGGAAAAACCTATTTATTTAACAAAGAAGATGCCCACAAGCACAAAGAATGAATAATATGAAACAATAAAACCCCTGGCCGCTCCGCACAGAGATGCAAACTGAGGCAGTCCTTGCCCTGGGTGCAGCTCAGCTCCCTCAGGCTCTCACCAGCCCCGCTCCCTCCGCAGCTCCAGGCCCGGCGGCCGCAGGTGCCAGCCCTCGCTGCTCCTCTGGGTTTGTCAGTCCAGAGCAGATTGAAACAGTCCCAAGGAAAAGGAAAACAACAGTCCAGGGAACCTCTCTGCTCAGCTAGCTAAAAGTGACTAAAAGCACAGGAGATCTCTGTCCCACCGCTGTCCGTGCCTCAGACAAAGGCCGGAGCCAGGCCCTGTGGGAGTCAGGCAGTTTTCTCAAAACAAACTGCTGCTGCTTCTTTCTCCTCCTTTGCTCCCAGAACCATTTTGAAGGTACAGAACTTAATATACAGCACATACAGAACAGACAATTGGGGATACAAGCATCATAAAGTCACTCTAGGACAATATTCCATACCGTTACATAATTGCTTTTCTAAAGAGATGTTAGCTCATCTGTAAGTTATCCTTGTAGAAGAAGCTGAGCGAGGTTAAAAACTAGGGAGATTTTTTTACTTTAGTACTGGAACTAGTTGTAGGAAAGACATAATAGCTGAAGAAAATTCTCCAGCCAAAGATCTGGACAAATAACTGATGCAAGGACATACAAAATGGAAGCAGAAGACACAGGTGCAAGGACTTTCAGAGCCTCAACTCTCCTATCACAATACACAAATCAGGTGAAGCTTGGTTTTATAATATCTTCAAAACAGCCTTAAAACATGGAAAAAAATCCTGAATAGTACATGATAATAGAATCAAAGCAGCTCTGTTTACTAGATAAACACTTACAATAAAACTTTTAGTAGAAAAATGTAAGTTAAAGAAGTTCTACTTGTTCCAGACATTAGAAATAGTGGAACTGTAAAGGTATTAATTATTTTCAGCACAAATTATAGAGAAGGTGATGGTACTAGTACTGTTATTTCCTGATTCTTTTGAAAGCAACAATGGATAATAATTGGCAGCTCACATTTTTTACCCTCCTTTTACTGTAGCAATGCCACCAGCACCACCAAAGGTTTGTCAGCGTTACTGATCATATGTTTTCTCTCTGTGTGTTGCTTCCTGTGCAGCTTGAAATATCTTACATGGGGAAACCCCCACTGGGAATTCCTTACCCTAAAAAAATTAAGGCCTCAATCTAACCAGTTGGTCTGAATGCCCTGAGGCTACACATAGTGTTCCTAACCAGAGTTATCATTTGCAGATAAGGACTAAAATTCTTTAAATCAATTTACTGTTAAAAGGCACAGTATTTTGATGTTGTCCTGCTATATTTTAGTAAAGTCCTAAGATTTGGGAAACTACAGACCAGTCAGTCTCACTGATGTGTCAGGCAAGATGATGTAATGTATTCTTCTGGAAACTCTGCTAAACCACATGGACACAAAGGGGTGATTGGTAACAGCCAACATGGTTGGTAACAGCCAACTAATGGCAAATCATGCCTGACAGATCTGGTGACCTTGTATCTGGGGAGACAGCACTGGTGGATGGGGCAGAGCTGCTGACATCCCCTACTGGACTTATGCAAAGTGTTTGACACTGTCCCACACAACATCCTTGTCTCTACATTGGAGAGACACGGATTTGAGGGATGGACCACTGGGTAGATAAAGAACTGCCTGCATGGCCAGCCACAAAGAGCTGTGGTCAAGGGCTCATGGTCCGTGTGGAGACCAGTGACCAGTGGTGTCCCTCAGGGGTCAGTGCTGGGGCTGATACTGCTCCACATCTTTGTCAGGGACATGGACAGTGGGATCAAGGGCAGCCTCAGCAAGTTCACTGACAGCACCAGGCTGTGTGGGGCAGCTGACACACTGGAGGGAAGGGATGGCATCCAGAGGGACCTGGACAGGCCTGAGAGCTGGGCCAGTGCAAACCTCATGGGGTCAACAAAGCCAAGTGCAAGGCCCTACAGCTGGGTCATGGCAATCCCAGACACAGCAATAGCTTGGGCAGAGAAGTGATTGAGAGGAGCCTCGCAGTGAAAGATTTGGGGTGATGGTAGATAAAAACCTCAACATTAACCAGTTCAGAAAGCCAAGGAAATCCTGGGCTGCATCAAAAGGAGCATGGCCAGCAGGCAAGGGAGGTTATTCTGCTCTGATGAGACCCCAGCTGGAGTGCTGTGTCCAGATCTGGTGCCCCCAACATAAGAATCACAGAATCACTAGGTTGGAAGAGACCTTCAAGATCATTGAGTCCATCAAGTTGAGGTGTTAGTCATGCCCTAACATCTCAACTAAATCATGGCACCTAGTGCCATATTCAGTCTTTTTTCAAATGCATGGTGTTTAAAAATGGTGACTCAACACCTTTCCGGACAGACCATTCCAGTACTTTATTACCCTTTCTGTAAAAACTTTATCCAACCTATATGCCCCTTGGCACAGCTTGAGACTCTGTCATCTCATTCTGTCAGTTGCTGCCTGGAGAAAGAGACCAACTCCACCTGACCACAACCACCTTTCAGGGTCTTGTAGAGACTGATGAGGTCACCTCTGAGTCTCCTTTTCTCCAGGCTAAACACCCCCAGCTGCCTCAGTCATTCCTCACAGGGTTTGTGTTCCAAACCTCTCACCAGCCTTGGTGCCTCCTCTGGACACGCTCAACAGTCTCAAAGTCCTTCCTGAACTGAGGGGCCAGAGCTGGACACAGCACTCAATGTCCTTCCTGAACTGAGGGGCCAGAGCTGGACACAGCACTCAATGTCCTTCCTGAACTGAGGGGCCAGAACTGGACACAGCACTCAATGTCCTTCCTGAACTGAGGGGCCAGAACTGGACACAGTGCTCAAGGTGTGGCCTCACCTGTGCCCAGGACAGGGGAAGAATGACCTCCCTGCTCCTGCTGGCCACACCATTCCTGATCCAGGCCAGGATGCCCTTGGCCTTCTTGGCCACCTGGGCACAGCCTGGCTCATGCTCAGCTGCTGTCACCAGCACCCCCAGGTCCCTTTCTGCCTGGGCACTGTGCAGCCACACCATCCCCAGCCTGTAATGTTGCAGGGGGTTATTGTGGCCAAAATGCAGGACTCAGCACTTGGATTTATTAAACTTCATCCTGTTGGACTCTGCCCATCCATCCAACCATTACAGGTCTCTCTGCAGAGCCCTCCTACCTTCCAACAAATTGACACATGCTCCCAGCTTAGTGTCATCTGCAAATTTACTGATGAAAGCATCAATACCCTCATCCATGTCATCAATAAAAATATTGAACAGAGCTGGCCCCAGCACAGACCCCTGAGGGACACCACAGGTGACTGGCCACCAGCTGGATGCAGCACTGCTCACTCTCTGGGCCTGGCCATCCAGCCAGTTCCTAACCCAGCCAAGATTGCTCCTGTCCAAGCCATGGGCTGCCAGCTTTCCCAGGAGTCTGCTGTGGGAGACAGTGTCAAAGGCCTTGCTGAAATCCAAATAGACAGCACCCACAGCCTTTCCCACATTCACCAGGTGGGTCACCTGGTCATAAAAGGAGATCAGGCTAGTCAAACATGACCTACCCCTCCTAAACCTGTGCTGGCTGGGTCTGATCCCCTGGCCATGCTGTAAGGGCTGCATGATGACACTCAATGCAAACTGCTCCATTACCTTACTGGGTACTGAGGTCAGGCTGACTGGCCTATTAATTACCAGGATCCTCCTTTGTTGTCTGGGTTTTTGCAGTTCTCCTCTGTTCCCTTTAAGGAGTTTGGTAAAAACCCAGACAACACTCCTTCCCACTCTTTCTGTGAATAGGCATCACACTGGCCAGCTTCCAGTCATCTGGAACCTCACCAGTGAGCCAGGACTGTTGGTAAATGATGGAGAGCAGCTTCACAGGCTCATCTGCCAGCAGCTCCCTCATCACCCTGGGATGGATCCCATCTGGGCACAGAGATTTATGGACATCTGAAAAGCTCAGCAGTTCTCTGACTGCCTCCCCTGGAAACAGGGGCACCGTTCAGCTCCCTGACACCATCTACCAACTCAGGAGGATAGCTGTCCTGAGGACAAGCCATTTCCCATTAAAGGCTGAGGCAAAGAAGGCATTAAGCACTTCAGCTTTCTCCTCATCTGCAGTTACTAAGTTCTCCCCTGTATCAAGTAGAGAACAAAGGTTGGTCTTACCCTTCCTTTCACCGTTAACATATTTGTAAAAACATTTCTTACTATCTTTTACAAAAGTTGCCAATTTAAGTTCGAACTGAGCTTTGTACTTCCTACTTTTTTTTCCTACATGCCCTAGCAACCCCCTTGAATACTTCCTGTGAGACCTGACCCTCCTTCCGAAGATGATACATCCTCTTTTTATTTCTAAGTTCCTTCAAAACCTCATTGCCCATCCAGGCTGGACATTTGCCTCATTCACTCATCTTTCAACACAGAAGGACAGTCTGTTCCTCTGCCCTCAAGATCTCTGTTTTGAAGCACACCCACCTTTCCTGGATTCCTTTAGTTTTAAGGACTGCTTCCCAAGGAACTCTCAGAATAAGTCTCCTAAATAGGCCAAAGTCTGCCCTCTGGAAGTCAAATGTAAACATCTTATTGATGTTCCTCCTGATTTCACCAAATATCAAGAATTCTGTAATTTCATGATCACTGTGCCCCAAGCACCCTCCAACCACCACATCTCCCACCAGCCCATCCCTATCTGCAAACAACAGGTCTAACATAGTCCCTTCCCCTGGTGGGCTCACTCACCAGCTGCAACAATAATTGTCCTCCACACCCTCTAAGAACTTCCTGGACTGCCTCTTTTCTGCTGTGTTAAGTTCCCAGCAGATGTCTGGTAGGTTGAAGTCACCTACAAGAGCAAGGGCTGGTGATCCTGCAACATTCTGCAGCTGCTTATAGAATAAGTTGTCCATCTCTTCTTCCTGGTTGGGTGGACAATCACAGACTCCCAGGAGGATGTCAGCCTTGTTGGCCTTCCCCTGAATTCTTACCCACAGGCATTCAACTCCATCCTCATTAGTTTCAATCCCCATGGTATCAAAAGCCTCCCTAATATAAAGGGTCACCTCTCCTGAGGAGCTTGTAGCCATCCAGTGCAGTGCTCCAGCTATGTGAGCCATCCCACCACGTTTCTGTGATGGCAGCTACATCATAACTCTGCTGTTGCACCATGGCCTCCAGCTCCTCTTGGAGTTTGCTCCCCATGCTGCCTGCATTGGTACACATGCACCTCAGCTGGGCCGCTGATTTCACCCCTAGTTCAGCCTTACCACCCTTGGGCCTGCTTCCAAACAGCCCAGCTGCATCCCCTTCCCCCTTCAAACCTAGCTGAAAACCCTCTCAATGAGGTCTGCCAGTTCATGAGCTAAAATCCTTCTGCCCTTCACAGAGAGATGGAGCCCATCCAATTCCAGCAGGTCAGGTGCCAAAAGAGTTGCCCCATGGTCAAAGAACCCAAAATTCTGCCAAAGACACCAACCCTTGAGCTGCCTGTTGATATTGTGGGCTCTCCTATTCCTTTCACCCTTTTTTTCTGCCACCAAAGGGACTAAGCAGAGCACTACCTGTGCTTCTGCCCTATCAGCCACTTGACCCAGTGCCCTAAAGTCCCTTTTAATTGTCCTGACACTCCTCTTTTCAATCTCATCTCTGCCAGCCTGGAGTATCAGCAGTGGGTAATAATCAGAGAGCTCAATCAGCCCAGGAGTTTCTCAGTGATACCCCGTACCCGGGCCCCAGGGAGGCAGCAGGCCTCCCTGTGGGATGGGTCTGGACAACCTATGGAGCCCTCTCTTCCCTCAGAAGGGACTCACCCACCACGACCATCCTTCTTTTCTTTCTGATGTTAGAGGTGATGATCCGTCCTACAGATGAAGCGTAATTGGGAAGCCCACTGGGCAGGTCATTTTCTTCTGAATCATCTGGCTGACTCTCTAGGTCCAGGGCCTCATACTGATTCTGAAGTGGTACCTGGGTAGGTGATGGGGGTTGGGAGGAATTTTTATTATTTTCTCTGTGAGCAGGGACCCATTTCCACTCCCCTTCATCCACCAGGTGTCCTCCCATTGCCTGACAGTGGGAGGCATGGGACTCCTCTGACTCCTGGTGAGCCTCCCTCAAGGATGGAAGAGTGGAACTCCACCAATGTATTTCCCTTTCCCTTTCCCTTTCCCTTTCCCTTTCCCTTTCCCTTTCCCTTTCCCTTTCCCTAATAGTCCTTAGCTTTTCAAGACTAGGAAGGACAAAGAACTGCTGGAGCAAGTCCAGAGGAGGCCGTGGAGGTGGTAAGGGGACTGACACACCTCCCCTATGAAGACAAGACTGAGAAAGTTGTGGCTGTTCAGTCTGGAAAAGAAAAGATTGTGTGGAAACCTCATATTGACCTTCCAGTATCTGAAAGGGCTGCAGGGAAGCCAGAGAGAGGCTTTTCATCAGGAAGTGATAGGACAAGGAGTGATGGGTATAAACTGCAAGAGGGTACATTTAGGTTAGGTATTATGAAGAAATTCTTTACTGTGTGAGGGGTGAGACACAGGAACAGGTTGCCCAGGGAGGTTGTGGATGCCCCAACCCTGGGAGTCTTCAAGCATAAGGCTGAGAGACCTGGTCGAGTGAGAGGTGTCCCTGCCCACAGAAGTAGGGATTGGGACTACATGGTCTTTAATGTCCATACCAACCCTTAACATGCTATGATTCTATGATTCTGTAACCTCATTTCTAACAAAACCGCTTACATTTTGCTGCTTGATAATTTTTTCATAACTCTCTGTTTTCACCAAGGTGTGATATAGGCCAATATTTAAAGAATTTGGCTTCCAAAGTTGCTTATCATTGGCTTATTTACAGTGGTGTATGAATTTCTCAAACAATAAAAATGCAATGTGTTCTGTAAGATAAACTGTCTTTGGCTGGTCAGCAAATTAGACAGAAAAGCTGACTTAGCCCTAACAATAACTTGAATTTCTGTGGTTCGTGAATGGTGATGATATCCTATTCATTTTGTAAGGAGAACTGTGGCTTTGTCAAGCAAAAACCCCAGTAGCCTGTCTGGAAGTGAACTTAAGTGGCAAACTAAATAATAGTATTATCTATGGCTACCAGGGTCCAGGGCTCAACTTCAGAATCAGGAAGAAGGCAGAGCAGGATGGAGCAGTTTTTCTCAATCCTTTTGTCCATTTTCTAGGATACTCAAATCATCATGTTCAAGAATCCAGGGTCCCCATCCTCATGATCATGACCAAAGTAATCCAGAAAACAGGCTCTTCATGATACTGCTCCCACCCCTTGTCTCAACACAGATAATATTTGAGATATGGAAAATGTATTCCTCACTTTTTCCTTTCCCACAATTTATTGTTTCTCTCCTGTTGTGTTTAATAACACATGGCAGTGCCATATTCTCTGCAGTGCTGTTGTGAGTTTCTGACCAGGAAGACAAAAGGCAATCCTTTCAGCAGCCTGTTATTGAAAAGGGTTTGACAAATCTTTGAATAGTTCACTTTGCAACTTGTGTTAGTCTTTCTTCAGCAGTCTTGCTGCCCATGGGACACAGAAAGACAAGCCTCAGCTGTGTTTTCTCTCAAGTTTAAGATATTACTACCCACCACTGTTTGGCCAGTACCTTTACCAGAGGTTACTTCCCATACACAGATGTATATATGTATCCTATCCTGCTTTCTTAGCTTAAACTGGTGATAAAAATGGGTCAGAGCTGAAACATCAGACTGTGATTCAGGGAGGAGATAAGATGCAAGTGCACATTTGCTTCTGCTTCAAACAGAGGGCCACAGAAGATAACCGAGGAAAACACCTTTGACTGCCACAGCAAATGGCACAGCTAATCTGAGATAGCCAGCTAGTAAAAGCACATTTTATTTTGTATGTGATTTTCTTGTTCTGTTCTCCAGGATCCAGTTCATTTCAGCCAACTACTTCTTTTTTCATAAAAAGCTTTTGTTTTTACTTCAATACTGTATAAACCCCATCAAACCATTGGTTTGTTTTTCCATAATAGAATTGATTTCTACAGAAAATGAGTCACCGTGACTTAAAAACAAAAATCTAAGATGCAGTAAAAGAATAAGAGAGAGGCATTGTAACTTGTAACAAAGCTTTTGGTCACAGGAAAAGATGCTTTCTTCAGAAAAGTAATTCTCAGAAAGGCATTTCTTATTTATTAGGAGTCAAAAGGAAGTTTTCCATGATAAAAAGGGTCCTCTCTTCTCTAAAAAAAATTTCTCATTTGCAATTGTTATTCAAAAGGTTCTTGTCTGGCCCTTTCAGGGACGTGTTTACAGGCTCACTTCTTCAAGAGTGTTTGCAGTGTTATGCTGCTTGTTATCTCACTTGGTTGTTGCCCTGCAGAGAGCACTGTCAGGCACCACAGAGCACCATCCTGCCAGCCGGCCCTGCCTAAACTCTTGAAAATACAATCGGACCTTGCCATTTGAGTTCAATAGCTAAATTTTAACTAGTCTGTAGAAACATAAAATTAGCACATCCTGAAGCACAATATTTTAACAGGGAATCAAGGAAAGGGGTAGAGCAAGGATTTCTGTACAAATTACACAGGCAGGGAGTGATATCACTGCACTGAATCTTCCTCCCACAAATAATCGTTTTTGCTCATTCCTAAGGAGGACACTCGTTTCCCTATTACATCCAAGCAGTATTCATGGGTGGAAAGCTGATGAATGTTGATTGGCATTCTCCTTGCATAAATTTCAATACATCCCTGTGCATTGTATGTAAATTTACTGTCTTGGTCCTAGACTGATTAGCCAGAAAAGGGAAGGGAACCAACTGACAGCTTTCCATTTCAAAAATCTTTGGATGACTATTACAATGCAAATGGTCATGCAATGATGCACCAAAGATCAGAGTAATTAGGAACCCATCAAAAAAAAAAAGTTTCTATATAGAGGACCACAAATTTACCTTAACAAACATAAGTAGAAATATTTTTAACTGTCTTTAAGACATAAAAATTATGTCCTGAAATCTTTAAGAGTTATTTACAGTGAGCTAATAAAATGCCTCTTCCTCCTGTCCAGTTTTCCCTCTATCCCAAAACGTTTTCACCCACCTTTCCCTCTCCAGAGTTTATGGACCACACTCCTGAGATTTGAGGCTATGTGATATCAATTTGGAGTGTTTTTTTCTCAGCCAAAAGAAAGGAACTGGATGCCTATAGTGACGACATAGCAAATGTGACTTATAGGAAAACACCTCCAAGATCTCATTTGCCATCTCATTTCTCAACAGAAGAGTGATATGGGACATGGCAATGGCTGAGGTTTACGAGGAATTTAACAGCAGTGCTTTCTAACCCATTCATATAGTTTCAGGTAGGTTTGTTTCTCTTCTTCTGGTCTCCCAGATAACAGCCAGAAAAAGAAAATACTTGAGGTATAATATTTATTTAGTGGGGAACATAACAGTTTCCATATACATAAGCTCGAAATAATGTCCTGTTCCTTTGGAACTGTTCCACAGAACTACAGCATCTCTATAATTTTTTTATTAAAGTATTTGTGTTGACGATTTTTTTTACAGAGGAAAAAAAGAAAAAGTAGGTAATGAACAAAAAGGAAATCTTCTGTTTGATGTGATAATCACTTTATATTACTTCCTCTGACTTGTTTTTTGTTCTGGTTCCAGTATATATTGAACTGCCCTTTGGATGTGATTTTGGTCTTACATTAGTTCAACGCTTTTTTCATACTCAGGGACATTACTATTCTACTGGAAGAAGCAAGACTGTCATCAGGTTTCCCATCTTTCTTTATAGTACAATTTTCATAAATTATTTGTTGTCTTCATAGCTCATAGCTTCCTTTCTTGGTCAATATGCACTGTGATTGCTGCCTTTATGCCCTCTTCTACTTAGCTGATTCCATAAATTACCTTACATTTAGATGACATTTTTTTGTTAAAATAGATAATAAAATTAGGCAAAAAATCCCCACATTGTGACCCTTGCCAATATAACTGCAGTTGATGTTTTGGAAGTTATTTGTAAAATCACTGCTGGACCTTTAAGTCCCCACTAAGTGAAATAACAAATGTTAAAGCTGCTTCTGCAATAAAGAAAGCATTTCAAATGCCAAGAAATGAAATTTTAATAATCTGCTATCCTACTAGGAAAATAACAAGAATTGCAGGGGCTGACTAAGTAAATCCCATACAACTAACAAATAGGTTAAACCATTTGGAGAACCATAGAATATGTAGCATATGGATTTAAATTTCTCTGACTGCTAAAGAAAACATGCTAGACTTTGCACCTTATTATAGAGCTTGATTGAGACTTCTGAATTGCATGTAGGAAACTGATTCCTCTTGACTTGTAGCTGTACAAAGAGATATTTAAGAAACTTACACACACTGAAAAAAATTGAATAGTTATTTACACAAAAGGTATTTTTAAAATGAGTATGTGCCACTATTCTCTTAATATCTGACTGGGAGGCAGTCAGATATTAAGATTAATTGAGAATGCCAGTTCAAAATCATTTATTGACATTATTAATCTATAATCATGAATGGTATTGCCTATCCTATTTTCATTTTAGTAATAATATGGATTGAAATTTTGTTTTCATTTTACAGCATTAACAGTAGAAGCAGGCATTTAAGGAGGGACAAAAGTTGCATATGAAGAACCAAGGTCCGCAGTACCATCACCCCTACATATTATCGTGAACTCCTCCCTTGGGCCCAGGCCACGGAGGCGAGAGAACTTCGGCCAGTGCTGTTCATTCAAACCTTGTCCTCCTGTCATGAGGAATCTCTGTCCCAAAATAAAACACAAATGGAAAGGTCTGACATGTTCACATCTTTAGAGATTCTCACAGACCAAAATAAGATGGGTCTTTTGCACATTGTAGCAATGAGCTTTCTTTCTCAGAGCTTTTCCTTTCTCCCACAAAACTCCCCAAAAAGGGCCATAAAGTTGTCTTGTTTCCCTACTATTGAACTGAACTTCAGGGCTTGTCTTGTGGAGATTTTTCTGGAAGAAATGTGTTGTGGGACTGCATTCCACTGTGGTTTTTTTCCTGGATTTCAGAGAGAGAGCTTCCAAATACCACCCAATTCTACAGCTTCATTTGCTTTAAGCTATTATGGTATGTCCATGGGACCTGCCTGAAAAAATGTAAAAATTCCAGTCACTTCTTTTTTGGCAGTCTGCTCTTTTAAGTTGTTGCTATAATTGACTTTTTCCCTTTAGCACTAGTCTAGTGAAAATGTTTTTAAAAACCCTTGTCACAGAAGGGCTGTTTAACTTCTAGATTACATTTTCAACAGCTCCTATTTATTCTTTTAATTGCCTCTCTAGTCCCAGATTGTTTATAAGCAAAACCACATTGCTTTTTCTTCTCTGTCCACCTTGGTGAGAGATGTAAACTCTTGGAGCATTCACTCTTCTAAAACACAGATGGTTTAGAGACAATTTATCCTATACATTAACATTAAAGTAACCAATCTCTCTGAGCAGTTTCTAGCACGCAAGTGCTAGTTACTATAAATAAGCTTGCAAAAAACTATTAAATTAATTGGCATTCTGTGTCATTCAGTGCACATTTCCTATTTCTCATTATTTTTTGAAAATATTTTTAAACAAAATCTGTTGGGACGGTTTTGTTTTCAGCTGTCTGAAAGTCAAGACTGTACACTTATTTCTGCTGTCATTTTTTCCATTGTCTTGCTCAGACAGTGCCCTGAACATCAGAGAAATCTTATTTTGATAGGGAGTTTAACATTTTTAGAAAACATGTTTGGTCCAGGGAGGGCTTTAAATAAAACAATTAGAGAGAGAGAGAGAAAGTGTTGCTAAACACAGGAGAATAAAATTCCAGGTTTATAAAAGTTCTTTTCTTCACTCCTTTCCCTAAAGAATGGCTCAGAGTTGAAACAAGACAGTCAAGCAATGGCCAGTTTGTAGGGTTGTTTTTACCTTATGCAGATGGGCAAGTCTGTAGGCATTTTGTAGCAAGCATGGAGATGCATAATCCAAGCTTCCCTTTTCTAACAAGCCCACATTCTTGTGCACCTCTTTGCATCCCTGACAGTAGTGCTGGGGTATTTCTGCAGCAATGTTTGTTAGCTCTTGTAACTGGATTTAGTTTGCCAATTTCTGCCATGACGACACAGTAATGTTGTGTCTGAGACATGTAATTTTAAAAAATCCTGTACAAAGTGTATACTTTTCCATCTAAAGTCAGCGAGACACTTTTCACCACTCCCACCTTTCTCCTAAAACCTGAGTGACCCCTGAGAGGTGAAGGCATAAACTTATTCTTCAACACTTCTGAGAAGAAATCTCACCCATCAGAAAGGCTGGTCACGGGGCATAGTGCAAGCCCTGTTTCACAGCACAGACTGTCACCTTTGGATGGGAATGATGCACAGCATCATAGACCACATGCTATGGGCTGCCAGTTGCCTGCCTTGCCCTGCCTCATTACTAGTCTTAAAAATCTTCCATTTACACTGCAATATTCATGACTTATGCCCTGATTCTGCTCCCACTGAAGTTCAGAATGGCTTTATAATTGATGTAATACAAGCAGAATGAAGTCCTGAATCTTTTCAGTTCTAAATTCTGTTAGTCAGATGAATAGTTTTATAGTGTATGAATTATCCATCCAAATACACATTGGTTCCTCAAAGCAGTTTTATCCATTAAGCCATCTTTAGTTACAAAGTTAGTATACTAAGTTTCTTCTCACCCAAATTTTGATGTCACCCTAATCATCAGCAGTGGAAGAAAACATGGAGGGTAGAAGATTAACTTTGACTAGATGCATTAACCTCTTTGAAATTTTAATTTGAACTGTTTAGTGATTATGTGCATAACCTCTCTCTGTTCCTTCTGTGCTATACTGTTTTCTCATTTTTCAAAGCTTTATCCAAATTGCCTCCACATGAGTAGCTGGAGGGAAAACTTGTAATTACTCTCATCTTTGGATAATCCTACCCTTTAAAGAGAATCACAGCAGTTACATCCTTTTTCTGTGTCTTGAGGTAATGAAATCGAAGAATATACTTGAGAATTCTCCAGCAAGAGTGTCTGTGGCATGCTGCATCCCACCAGTTAGACATCTCCATGGGGTCCAGGTTCCTGAACATCTACCAATAAGCATCTGTCCTAGAGTGACTTTATGATGCTTGTATCCCCAATTGTCTGTTCTGTTTGTGCTGTATATTAAGTTCTGTACCTTCAAAATGGTTCTGGGAGCAAAGGAGGAGAAAGAAGCAGCAGCAGTTTGTTTTGAGAAAACTGCCTGACTCCCACAGGGCCTGGCTCCGGCGTTCGTCTGAGGCACGGACAGCGGTGGGACAGAGATCTCCTGTGCTTTTAGTCAGTTTTAGCTAGCTGAGCAGAGAAGTTCCCTGGACTGTTGTTTTCCTTTTCCTTGGGACTGTTTCAATCTGCTCTGGACTGACAAACCCAGAGGAGCAGCGAGGGCTGGCACCTGCGGCCGCCGGGCCTGGAGCTGCGGAGGGAGCGGGGCTGGTGAGAGCCTGAGGGAGCTGAGCTGCACCCAGGGCAAGGACTGCCTCAGTTTGCATCTCTCTGCGGAGCGGCCAGGGGTTTTATTGTTTCATATTATTCATTCTTTGTGCTTGTGGGCATCTTCTTTGTTAAATAAATAGTTTTTTCCACTTTTCTCCGAGGAAGTTCTTTTCCCGGACCAGCTGGAGGGAGGGGCTGTTTGGGTTTGCTTTCTAGAGGAACTCCTTGGGAGGTTTCCTCCCAAATTTGCCCTAAACCAGGACAGCATCAGATTTTCGTTTTTAAGGAAAAACTTATTCAGCAGCTACTTGAGCAGGAGTAGTCAGACCTTCTCTTCTCTTAGGAACACCTAAGGTTAGACTCCTCAGGAAAAGTAACTGCCCCGTATGTTATACTCTTTTATGATTCCCTATAGTCCTCCACATCTGCCTGCAAGTCCTCTGACTGGTTGATCTCCTTTACACCAGATCCTTATTTATACAGATTTTTAGGAGTTGAATCCTGAAGATTTGCATAACTTCAAAGCTGTCTGGTCTAAACAGAATCAAAGTCCATTCAGTCCTGTTGATAAATGACAAATACTGCTAAACATGGTAGAGGTCTACAGCTTTCAGTCTGTACAACAAACTAGGAAAAAAAAATAAGGGAGAAATCAGCTATGTCATTGGAGAGCCAGAGTTGTATGAATAATCAATGAGAAATACACTGCAGGTATGATAGCTGGCACAGAACTGATATGTCTCTTTAGGAAAAGCAGTGTATTTCTTTCACATACCAGTGCCATGGAAGTGAACACCCTTTTTCCCCTGCAGGAACAAGCTTCTGGTACAGCTGAATGGTGGCCATGTTTCTGTGCCATCTTGCTGCTGGGGAAGTAGTAAGCAGTGCCTCCAAGGTGGCAGATGTTCAGCAAGGGTGCAGGGAGGTCTAGGTTTGTAAAGACCAGAGAGGTTCCTGGCCAGTCCTGTCTATCTAGCCCCGGACAGCAGTCAGTGGTCTCTTCCAGGGCAGCAGGCAGAGGTGACCCCCACAATATTTCAAATAGCTCTAGACATGCTTCACAGAGGCACTGCCTGCAGAAGTCTAACAGCACCCATATTTTTTCTTTGAATTTCTTAACATGATAGCTCATGTTTGAAACTTACAGAATGACTGACTTTCATGTCATTGCCTTTTTACAGCGCAGCAACAGCTCCACTGGAATCAGTGATGCTCCCTTTCTACAGAAACAAAATCATGAAGGTTAGCATTAGTTTTTCTCAAGTATCCCTGCAGGAAAATATTCCATCCTAATAAAGAAGATGATGTATTTCATCCCTAAGGAGAATAGACTGACCCTTTTAAAATTTATAATGTGAATTTTCCCTGATAAAACATTACAAGGGTTTCAGAACTAAAGGTTTCCTGTAAGTACATAAATCGCCATGTGACATGTCCAAGGATTCTGATTCTGTCTACTGTTTGGCAGTGATACTTTCTGCTAAAAACAAGGGAAAAAAAAATCATTGTTTCTGGCTTCCGTCAATCAGTTAATTTCCATTTGTTAAAGGTAATGGATACATTTTGATGCTACCAAGTTCAATTATATACAAGGTATATAATAGAATACAATCTTTACATTCAGACTTTGCAACCTGAGTGTTTCTATGGCAAACAAGCTGTATTGGTTTGGGCAAATTAGAAGACCCTCTGAGAGAAAATCCCCTAAGACAAACCTCCACCACCCCTCCCCGCCCCCAGCCCTGGGTTTGGGAAGGAAATTCTTTGGAGGAGACAAGTGGAAAAAACCGATTTATTGACAAGAACTCTTCCCCCCACACGAGAGAAAAGGAAAAGGCTCAAGTTACTGTGGGGGGAGGGCACAGAGCTTCTTCCGCAGGCTCGGAGATCCTCGAAGATCCTCAGGTCAGGTCCTCAGGTCCGGAGCCGGTCCAAATCTTTGGGGGCAGGGGAGGGGGGGAGGGGGAAGAAAGGGAAAAGGGAGAAAAGAAAAAAACAGCGCAAAAACAGGCAGCAGAAAGCAAAAGTGGCTAAGTTAGCAAGCAGGAGCAAGCAAGCAAGCAAGCAGCCAGCCAGCAGCAAAGCCAAAAGCAGCAAGAGCAGCAGAAGCCACAGCCAGCAAAGCATTGGCTGTTAGACATAACAACACAGTCCAGATATGGGATATAAGGCTCCGTCAACCCAGGACACAAGCAAACATCCAAAGAGCTTGATAAGAGTGCAAGAGAGTGTTATTTTTAATTACTGTTTTACTTTTCTCCTTGATCTCACTGAATAAAATAAAATTAAGGATTCACTCTCTGTTATAGTTTAATTAACATGGACCCTAGAGTATATCCACACATTTAAATTAGGTTCATCTCTTCATCACTTAACCATAGTTAGGCCTTAAGACAACAGAGGACCACCTGGTACAATATTTTAGGCATGCTGACCCGGGAGGACTGTCTTCAGGCTAGGTATCAGAACTAAGTCAGGTTTCCAGCTCTAAGCACTCTGCAGCTACTGCAAACACTGCAATCTGCTCTAAGCAATTTGTTTTTTAAGAATTGAGGAGTGGGGATCTTCACAAGACAGTTCTCCATACCATGCTAAATAAACACATAAACACAGACACTAACAGTAAGAGATGTTCACATCCCAAAAAGCCTGTGAACTGTGCAGCTTAGAAAGCGGTGTTGGAGGACAGTGATACAGCAGGTAAGCAGGGAAATAGAACAGCACCTCACCAGTAATTTTTTTTTTTAATTATTTTCTGCCATCCTTTCCTTTTTTGTTTTCCAAGCAGGGCTCTAGGCATACATGAGTGTGTGACCAGAAATCTGAGTCTGGCATTTTAGTTACTTCGTGCTTGGCTGTTGTTTGAGCAGAGGAATGGGAAGGGAATGCTGCTGTTTGCTTTCTCAACTTTTCTCCTCTATTAGCACTATTTCCTTTATTGGAAATTGCCTGGAGGGCACATTTGAATACTTAGTAACCAACCAGCAGAGGGACATAAAGATAATTTATTTGCAAATAGAAGGAAGAGCAATACATGTTGGAAGTGAAATGGAAAAAGTGTCCAGCAAAGTATTTGCAAGAAACACTCAGTAGAAAATTAATGAAAACAACTAGAAAATACAAGGTCATTATAGAACTCATCTGAGGTCATAGATCTACTAATGAAAAGTACAGATGGTATAATATTAGAAGTCATTATTAATAAAGAATTATTGAAATATCATGCAGAAATTGCTACATGACCTCAAGAGATAATTCAGGTTGATTAAATTAATTCATACAATGTACAAAATAATGCAAATGTAAGAAATTCCCAGAACTTCTTTTGTAACCTCTCAGAAAATCATTTTGAAATTAAAAAGCATGTTAGCTAATGCCAGACTCTTTAATACCATCAATGAAACACAACCACTAAACAAAGCCTATTCTGTTTCCTAGAATACAACAGAAAATATTTCGTGACAGAATTATTAGTGCCATTTTAGCAGATATTAGCTGTGGCACCTCTTGAATTGTTCCTACAGTATTGTCATGAGTGTGAAGATTAATTTGGTGTATGAAAGGTACTGTGAAAGGCTGCCAGGATGCAGATAAGACTAAATGAGTCTGGACCACTTGATCTGCTGTGCTGAAGGATGAGAAAAAAAGGCAACTGATGTCTGTCAATGGGTTGATAAACCAAAGTGGAAGACAAGGACAATTTGAGAGGGAAGATGAAGCTGTCATTAGGGCACGGGTAAAATTGCCATGCATAAATGCAATTTTACCACAGGCGGTAAGCTGTAAAACTATACCTAATGCAGTGTGTAAGCAAGCATCTTGATACCAGAAGAAAAAATGATGGCAATCAAATGAAGTCCCCAGTGACTGGAAAAAGGAAATATTGTACCTATACTTAAAAACGGTAGAAATTAGGATCCTGAAAACTGCTAGTGTGTCAACCTCACTCTCATCTCTGTGACTGGGAAGATGATGGAACAGATCCTTCTAGAAGCTATGCTAAGGCACGTGGAGTACAGGGATGTGGTTTGAGACAGCCAGCACAGCCTCACCAAGGGGAAATCCTGCCTGACCAACCCAGTGGCCTTCTGTGGTGGAGTGCCTCCAACGATGCACAAAGGGAGGATTACAGATGTCATGTATCTGGACTTCTATAAATCCTTTAACATAACCACACCACCACACACACACACACACACACACCCCCAACACACCTTCTCTCTAAATTGGAGGAGCTGGATTTCATGGGTGTACTGTTTGGTGGATGAGAAATTGGTTGGGTGGAACATCCAGAGGCCAGTCATCAATGGCTCAATGCCCAATGGTCTCTCGGGTGGAGATCAGTGACAAGCAGTGTCCCTCAGGGGCCCATACTGGGACCAAGACTTTTTGACAGGCAGTGGGATCCAGTTTGAAGACAACACCAAGCTGAGCATTGTGGCTAACACAGCTGCAGAACAGGATGGCATCCAGAGGGATCAAAACAAGTTAGAGAAGTGGGCCCCTGTGAACCTCAGGAGGCCAAACAAGGCCAATTATGAGATATTACACCTGGATCAGGGCAACCCTTGGTAACAATACAGGGTAGGGGTTGAAGGGATTGAGAAAAGCCCGTCTGAGAAGGATTTGAAGTACTGGTGGATGAGAAACTGGACATGACCCAGCAATGTGCAACCTGCACAACCAGACCTATCCTGGGCTGCATCCAAAGCCGCATGGCCAGCAGGGCAGGGGAGAGGATTCTGTCCCTCACCTTGATGAGACCCCACTCAGAGTGCTGCATCCAGCTCTGAAGTCTTCAGACTTCAGACACATGGGCCCGCTGGAGTGGGTCCAGAGGACAACCGTAAGAATGATCAGAGGTATGAAACTCTTCTCCTGTGAGGACAGACTGAGGTACTTTGGGTGCTTCAGTCTGCAAAAGAGAAGGCTCCAGGGAGACCTATTGCTCCAATATTTAAGGGGTCTTACAAAACAGATGAGGGAGGACAAACATTTTAGGAGGACCTGCTGTGATAGGATGAGAGGGTAATATTTTTAAACTAAAAGAGGGCAGATTCGGAAAAAAAAAAAAACCAAAACAAGAAAAAAAAAGAAAAAAGGAAAAAAAAGAAAAAAAGAAAAAAAGAAAAAAAGAAAAAAGAAAAAAAAAGAAAAAAAGAAAAAAAGAAAAAAGAAAAAAAAGAAAAGAAAAAAAGGAAAAGGAAAACATTTTTTATGGGGAGGGGGTGAGGGTAGTGAAACCTTTAAAGATGTTTCTCAGAGAGGGGATAGATACCTCATGCCTGGAAACATTCAAGGTCAGGCTGAACTGGGCTGTGAACAACCTGATAACTCCACAGAAAATGACCTGAAGATCCTGGTGGACAGCAAGCTGTCCATGAGCCAGCAGTGTGCCACTGTGGCTACTACTGGTGTTCCTCAGGGCTCAGTATTGGGGCCAGGCCTGTTTACCATCTTGATTGATGATATGAATAAGAGGATCCAGTGTACCCTCAGAAAGTTTGCAGACTACTCCAAGTTGGGTGGGTTATTGATTTGCTGGAGGGCAGGAAGGCTCTGCAGAGGGATCTGGGCAGGCTGGATCATGGGCTGAGGCCAATGGTGTGAGGTTCAACAAGGCCCAGTGCTGGGCCCTGCCCTTGGGTCACAACAGCCCCAGGCAGGGCCACAGGCTGGAGCAGAGTGGCTGGAAAGGACCTGGGGGTGCTGCTGACAGCAGCTGAACATGAGCCAGGCTGTGCCCAGGTGGCCAAGAAGGCCAAGGGCATCCTGGCCTGGATCAGCAATGGTGTGGCCAGCAGGAGCAGGGCAGGGATTGTCCCCCTGTCCTGGCAGTGGTGATGCCACACCTGGAGTGTGCTGTGTCCAGTGCTGGGCCCTTCACTACAAGCAGGAACACCAAAGTACTGGAGTGTGCCCAGAGGAGGGCAACAGATGTGGGGAAGGGTCTGGAGTAAAAGTCCAATGAGGAGCAGCTGAGGGAGCTGGTGGGGTGTTTATCCTGGAGAAAGGAGGCTCAGGGGTGACCTTGTTTGACCTTATCACTCTATAACTGCCTGAAAGGAGGCTGTAGCCAGGTGAGGGTCAGTCTCTTCTCCCAGGCAACTGGTGACAGGACAAGAGGACATAGCCTCAAGCTACACCAGGTGAGGTCCATGTTCGACATGAGAAGAAATTTCTTCATGGAAAGAGTTGTTAAGCATTGAAAGAGACTGCCCAAGGACAGAAGTCACCATCCCTTGAAGCATTTAAGAAACTGGACATGGCTCTTATTTCTGAGCTCCTCAGAAGGAGCTCATGGAGTGGGTCCAGCAAAGATGATGAGAGATTTGGAGCATCTCTCTTATGAGGAGAGACAGAGAGCTGGGGCTGTTCAGCCTCGAGAAGAGACCCAGTCTATGCCTGTGAGTGTCTGAAGAAAGGGTGTCGAGGGGATGGACCAGGCTCCTCTCAGTGGTGCCAAGCAATAGGATAAGAGGCAATGGGCAGAAACTGGAGCACAGAAGGTTCCACCTGAAAATGAGGTAGAACGTCTTCACTGTGCAGGGAAGCAAGCACTGGAAGAGAGAGGTTTTGGAGTCTACTTCCCTGGAGATATTCAAGAACCATCTACTGTGTACTCTAGCATGAATCTGCTCGAGCAGGGTGGTTGGACCAGACAACCCATGGCACTACCTTCCAACTTTATCCATTCTGTGATCCTGTGATTTTGCCCTTGTTCATCGCAGGGTGATTTGACTAAATATTTTTTTTAAAGTCCTTTCCAATAAAAAACCAATTCTATAATTCTGTGAAAACATATAACATGAAATTTGAGAGGGAGACAGACTTGGGATAGTGAAAGATTGGCATCCATTGAAGGGATGCTGTACATTCCTTTTAAAAGAGTAGGATGGCAGAATATCATTGAAATATTGAAGAAGGATCTCTGAAGTTCACCAAGGTCAATCACTGCTCAAGCATTCATCATCATAAACACCAGATCACTGCTAACTAAACAAAGTTGCTGAAGGGTTCCTGCATTTCTCAGGAAAATAAGAAAACCTCAAGTCTAAGGAAATTAATTATTAATTTTGCCTCTCAAAACATCATTTTCAGTAGTGGAATAGCTCTTCTGTACCAAAGTACAAACTGCAGGAGAAACAAATTTCCAGTGATTATTTTCTTTTTCCATATACTGTCACAGTTTGTCAGCTGTATTATTCTGCAGACACCAATGCTAGTGTCAGAGTTTTTACAGGACTGAAGACCTAGTCTTTAGGACTAGGCTTCCTAAATTACTCGTTTGCAATCAGTGGCCTAGACACAGGCAGTACCTTTACAAGAGTTAACAGGACAATTTGGTAACATTTTTATTTTGACTTGGTGCTTCAGTTCCCGCTGCAAAAAGAGAAGTTTTATAAAATAAGTTTTGTAAATCCTCCAAATATCAAAAAGGAGGTGGAAAACAAGAGGGAGAAGTCAGAAGAAAGAAAGGGGAGTGGACAAATACAATAATGTAGCGTGGCAAGGGAATTTTCTCCCCATAAAAGAAACATATTACTGCAGAATACTTGCCTCCTCCTGTTGACTTGCTTCAGCACTGTTCTGAGTTATCTTATATACTGGAGTCTGTCTGGTGAGAAAAATGTTGGTGAAAGAGAATGAAGGAACATGTATAAGTTATAACATCTCATCAGTAGTGATTATTCCTGTTTCATGAATCCTTTGAAATCAAACTCTGAGGGTTCATAAATTGGATTTTCCCAGTTTGTTCCTCATGCCTGCATTGCAACTGTCAGTGATGAGTTGAGCCAGGATAAAAAGATTAAGAGAGTTAACACTTGCTCTGAATTTTCCAACCCTAACTGCTTAAAATAGTAATCTGTCACTACATACCTAACCAAAAGTGTTCTTCAGTGGTGCTACAGGTGGGGACATTGGAGACAACTACACATCCTGGATTCAGTCTCTGAAAATTAGTGAATTATAGGCAAACTCAGAGCAAGTAGATTTCATTTATTTATTGACTATTTTGCCCATTAATTCTTGCCAGGATGAAAGGTTTATAAAGATGTATGGAAACATACAGAGAGTTGATCTCATGCGTCAGTGAAGGATCACCCCTGGGCAGGGGATGGCAGCTAAAATATTAATCTTTGCCCAGTCAAGGTGGGGCTTCCTCCAAAGCCAGTCCAGGAGATGGTCCATGGAGCTTCAGCAGATATCTCATCACAGTGGGGATCTGGGGAACTCCACTCACTAGGGTAGAGAGGAACCACTGAGGAACACTGAAGCTGTGTAAATTTGGCAGCCCAGAAGCCTGCTGCACCAAGATGGAGGCTGCAGTGGAAGTGGGGGTTACAGACTAAGCCCAAAGAGGGATCTTCTGCAGCAAAGTATTCTGATTTAAACCAAAATTTTCTCAAAACTGAGCTTTTCAGTTCAGTTGAAACTGAGTTTCAATATTCTGACAACAGAAACATTTTTAAAATAGAAAGTTGAAACTTTCTGAAAGTTGATGGCACTGAAATATTCGAGACTACAGGCTCACAGAAGGAAAATATATGTCAGAAACTTAATTTTCTGTTATGAAAGTGAATAAAATGAGAAAGCTCCAGATATTCAATGCATTTCTTGAAAGCCTCCTTCAGTGATTCAAATACCAAACACTCAAACACTGTCATGTGAGGGTGCCAAGAAGAAGAAGGGAAAGTCACTTTGGCCTGAAATTAGATAAAACATTTACAAAGCTAAATAAAATGGTTTTATTCCTATAGGGCTTATTATAGTTTCCATCTACAGCCTTAGTTCCTCAGTTTCAGTTGTCAAAATTTAAGGAGACTATTCCCATGTTGTCTACTACCCACTGTGGTGTGATCTCTTTATTTGCATGAGTAAACCCTGACAGAGTCTGGAGTCTGTGACTGACTTAAGCAGCAGACAAACTCACTGTGGTTGTGAGAAGCTTTTTAGTTCAAAGAGCTCAGCTGATTGTTGTAGTGCCTGCTTAATTGCAAATACCAGAGTACCACCATGAGGAAAGGGTAGAGCCTGGGTGTTGTGGGAGCTGCAGCTAGTACACTAGGCCTTGCACTGTTCCAACACAGAAATGACAGGTTGAAACACTGCAGGGAGAAGAAAAGAAATCACTACTGAAAGGAAGTATTCTGTCTTCATGTTCAGCAGCTACAACAGTCCCCACCCCCACCGTCCAAGTCTGAAGGACAAATCTGCAAACTACTGAATGTTGCACACAGTGACTAGTCAAGGGCACTCAAATGGCCAGCTTACATTTCTAACTGCCTGTTTGGGTAGCCAAAATATAATTTGCCTGTGCTATCAGACTAGATATGTGGGCAAACCCTGACAAATGCAGCACTTAAGATGTACGCAAAGCTTTGGAGGTGCAGAGCAAGGAACAGCAAGGGCTGCTGTAGGCAAGCAAGAGCCCAGAGCAACCCCAGCACAGCACCATCATCCATGAGGCACAGCCCCAGAGAGGCTGTGCCCCTCATGGGGAGTCAGGTGCTAGTGACAGGCTCCATCAACTGCCCCAGACACAACACAGAGCTCAGTCAGGAACAAAAGAGATGATGCTATTGATATGACCGGAGGCAAGTCTGAAGGTGGGCCCAAAGTCCATCCTGCCAGCATGGCCAAAGGCAGGACTGGAGATAAGCTACCATGTATGACTGGGGCTCATCAGGAAACACATTGCTAAGAAGAGCATCTCACGCCCATGCAGAAGGCAGAGTTGGAAAAGTGGGCATCCCTAACTCAGCTCAGGTACAGACTGCATTCCCAGGCCCAAGCCCAAATGAGATTACCAGGCACATGGAGCAAGTTCCATGGTGGAAGTTCAGACAAGGCTCTTTTTGGGGTTATTAGCACATGCTCAAATAGAGCCTGCCCCTTCTTTATGCTTATATGGAACTGCAAAAAGACATTAGGTTTTGTCCTTGTGCTTTTTTTTTTTTTTTTTGGCAAATGCCTTATGAACCCTGATACTGGGCTAAAAATGTATTCAAGACTCCTCTACATTTTGAGCCTTACAAAGAAGTATTAAATGGATAGATTTCTTATGACAACTAGGCAGATTACTACAAGTGTGTCGGAATTTTGTATTTGATTTTGTCTCAATTACTTGGTCTCATGTCAGGACATTTGCATCTCTCAGATCTTTAATGAAGTGCAGTGAAGTAGCCTCCATCTAGGGTTTCTCAAGACATCTCCTGTTCCCTTGCCTCAGTGGCATCCTATGAGGGACCATGGCCATGGCCAGAGCAGGAGAGGGTCTAATGTGTGGTGCTTCCATTGGGGAGACAAGCAGTACAGCACAGAGCAGAGTTTTGGGTGCAGAAAAACTCTCCCAGGCAATACAGCCCCTACCCATGGCAAAACACTGTCACTGCCCCTCCAAATTCTAGGACCAGAAGAATTTCCCAGGGCTGGAAAGTCACCAGCATGAATTAGTGGGGTTTTTTTACACAGGTCCTCCATTCCTTTTGCAGCGACTGAATTTTGGTAAGATAGCAAGGCAACCCTAGCAGCAAAATACTAATCTTCTCAGTCATGGGCAGTGTTAAGCTCTGGCAGACACTTGTGCATCACTGCAGTCTGGCTTTTATGGATGGTGCTTAAGAAGCTATTTGCAGCTTCCTAGTTACCTTCAGTATGTTACATGCTTCTTCAAATTACATCTGTGAGAGCCAGAGTTACTGACAGGTTTGTTCACTGCTCTTACCATCAATTTGCAGAGATTATAAGACTGTCAAAAAGATATCATTGGAGATTTAAGGGACTGCTTTCTAGAGTCATTCTGAAATGACAGTTAATGTGCAGAGAGCTTTCCATCATACTCTCCCATCCAAAAAAAATTATTATGTACAGTAAAATATGCTGTACATGCAAAAAAAAATTACAATACTTTTTCAACATGTGAAGATAGATAGATTGATATTGCACACTTTTACAAATACATAGATCAGTTTTGATTCTACAACATTTCCTGTCATTCCCTTCCTCTTGTGAGTGGCATAGAAAAGAATCATCCAGCAGTCTGGGAAAGCATCACATGTATATGAGAGTACCAGGCTTGTGGATCTAGCTTATGATGGAAGGGAAATCCAACATATATTTCAGAAACATCCTGTGGTTTGTTGCACTACATTCCTGGTTATGCAGAAACATGAGCATGACCCGTGAATGATGGGCCAGAGGCTCCTTTGGTAGAAAGATTCAACAGCAGGAAGTAAGCAAGCCAAAATCTGGTTTTAGCTAAGCAGTATGGTGGTAGCATAACTGATACTTAGGTTGATCTAAGTTTTAATGGTGACTTTCTCTATAGTAATGGGCACCTAAAAGCCCCCTTTATTTAGATGTCAGAAGATAAAAAAATAATTAAATAATAGAACAAATTATACACTCAAGTTTTACCAAATAGAAAATCACTACAAAAAAAATGGCCTGGTTTTCTGGCATTTTCCACACACCAGAAAACTTCACTTTAGAGTTAGGTTTCCATAACAAGAAAGGTGCTGTTGTTAATCTGTTTTAGAACACAATTCTGGCAGCTTCACAGTATGTTTTATATGAAGGGGTATGAGGCATTAAATAACAGTAGTATCATTTTTTTCATAAGCTGACATTCTTCGGATGAAAAAAATTCAGCTGTAGGTGTGTGACTGTCTTGATCTATTGTTCCACCACAGCAAAGGGCAGTCAGCCATCAAGAGGCAACTGGATTAGAACAGGAATTAATTCCTTAATGCCGAACCAGATAAAAGTCTTAAACAGCAAGGTACCTCACATCCTTTGTATGAAATCACAATGCTCACAATTCATTGCAAGAACAATGAAGAAGACCAACTTTTTGGATTAGAACGTATATTCAGGGGGCTAAAGGATGCTCTTGGAATGAAAGGACATCAGGACAAGGGAGGAGCTGCTCAGAAAAAGGCTTAAGGTTTGAGCTGAATGGATCTGAAAAGTGTCTTCAGGAGAGGCTAGGTTTTTTCCAAACACCTGGTCTTCTGAGATATGTATTTATTCACTTTCCAGAGAGGAGCTGTGCTTTTAATCTTGCTTTGTTGCCTGCACAGACAATTTCATTTAATTGGTGTTGTGTTCTCTCTTTGGTAGCTGTGCTGCTTTGGGATGTAGTCTTAGTTTTATGCACATAATTCTCAGCACCACCACCTTCTGAAGTTACCAAGTACACACAGCCTATTTCTTTATTGCTTTTTTCAGAGTTTTCTTTCAATTGTATATTGGAGTTATGTGACAGCTGCATCTTTTTTATCCCCCTTTTTGACTGTGTATTTTGTTCAAGGTATTGATGAGGACCACTACTTTTTTTCTTTTGTGTACTGAATTTTGTCTATGTGTGTGATAAAGCTTTGTGTGCTTTAATATAAAGTGGTAAGTATACATATTTTCTGTTGAAGTTAGCAAAAACCTCTGAGGTGATGAGGTCAACCAGCAGCTTGATCTCCCATGGAGCTACTGATAGTAAAAATGAGCATTTTAATTACTTCTGGTTTTCCTGCCCCTGCATGTTTCCCTATCAAATTAATTCGCATACAGAAGATAGCATTATCAGGTGTTAATTATTGGAAGAGTAGCACAGGGAAAATCAGGCAGACTTGAAAGCCCAAACAGTCATATGCATTCACAAAAAAAACCACTTTAAATGAGAGATCTGTATATACTTCTATTCTTGACGTAATGGTCATGTTTGAACCATGGTATGTGTTTAACACTCACATCTTAGAAAATATTTAAAAAAAAGCTTGCAATTTTAAGAAAACAAAGTTTTAAAATCGTCTTTGCAAGAGAATATTGTTGAACTCTAAATGCTCTTCCTATAAGATATCTTAAGGGAATACTTTGAGTTGTCTTATTTCTAAAATCCATATTAGGAGAAAAAGCACCCAGTGCTCTTTTTCACTCTCCTACTCTTTCCCTTCATGCATACTACAGATCTTAAGCTTTAAACAGGCCATGTTATTCAGTGACAATAAATATTTATCCTGCTTTGTCTTGGTGTTTCTAAATGAATTTGTAATCCTAAAGTCCACACCTATAAATAATAAGGGAATCTAGGCTCATCTCTTCCAGTTTGCTTCTATTTATCTTTTAATAAAATTTACACATTATTGTACACTACAACATGATATTTATTAGACTTAAGCAAGATGATTAAACATACAGATCATTCCTTGAGCTCTAATAAGATACCTCCTCTTCAAAATGCATGTTTTTATGACTCAGCTTCAAGTCTCAGTGAACAACACACACAACATTGAGTTTCTGAAATTCTTTGTCCTCCTGCAGCTAATGGAAACTCAAGTATTATCTGCTATGCATAAAAATGTGAATAAATTGCCACAGCTCAACCTCTTCTCACTAGGTTTGCGTAATTACTTTCCCAATAAGTCACTATAAGGCACTGCTAAAGAAAACTGTATTACATATTATTTATGGGCATAATAAGTACACGTGAGGCTTTGCTGTAAATGGAAAATGGAAGTCAAACAGAGTAAGTCTTTCCCTTCCCTTTAAGGATAAAGCTTGTACAACACAGTCTCTCTAATAATGGCGCAGAACAAGCAAGGACACTGTTTAATGATAATGGGTTTCTTTATGAAACAGATGGATTTTCATGAGTATTTTTGATGGAATAGCAAGCAGGCTGTTCTACATGGCAGGAAGCCTCAACCACAAAAAAGTCATAAGGGAAGCAGTTAAAGGCTCATAAAAGGTTTAATGCAAAGCTATGTGAAGTAAAAAGTAGTGTCATGGGTTTACCAACAATTAGAATGGGCTTTAAAAAGCAAACAAAGGGGAGTGAATAGGAAGCAGGAGACCTTGTGTCATCCAACCATGTCTACATAGAGAGACAGATCCTTTGCCAATCCCCAGTGGAGTGACACAACAACCTTGTTACAATCGAAACTTTATTTCAATGTAGACCCTCGCAGAGGGAGTAATTTCACAAAACTGATATCCAAGAGTTTCTGCAGGTTAGGTCAATCAATAAGAAGAATATCCTTCATTAAGTAATATTTTAAAAAGGACAGCAAAAAAATTAAGCTGCTGTATGTGCTGGTTTGAATGTAAACCAACTGGAAAAAATGAAATTACCTTAAAAGAGGTTTCATACCACTAAATTACCTTAAAAGAGGTTTCATGTCAGAGTTGCAATTTAATAGAAAGATTACAATAAATGCAATGATACACAGAAAACTGGTTAAACAAACCTGGCACCATGTTGGTCAGTGATGGTCACAGTCCTATCAAGGATTAGTTGCAGTCCTGTTGAAGTGATGGTCACAAGCAGCAGTCCTGTGGAAGTTCTGGTCCTCCTCTGCACCCATCAAGTTGTGATGGTGTTGTCCCAAGTCCACAAATCCACAGATTTATAGCCCAGGCTCAGGTGGGAATGCTCAGTACCTCCCCCAGGGTGGGGAGATTCACATGGAATGATGTAACACTGTGAGTCATGGAATATTTGGAAATCCTTGATGGTGGATGTCCTTGCATTTTCCTATTCTGCTGGTGTCATTGAGTCCCTTTTGGCCCATCAGCAGAGATGACCCCTCAGAATGAGTGTTACTGTGCTGGTGCTTCCCCAGAGGGAGTTACCACAGCTGAGTCATAGGTGTGAAGAAAAAGAAACACCACCTGCCTTGCAGGATTGCCTCTTCTTACCTATCTCATTTAATACCCAGCCTGTAGCCTGAGGTGTCTGATGTGCACGGGGCAGCTCCTGCAGAGAACCCATGGTTAGCAGTTCATTAGAAATGAAGTAAAGGGGTGTAGAATACACAGTGTGGTTACACCCACATAGTCCTAAAATTGTACCCTACTCCTCTAATCAGGACATTGTATTAAGCCTTAAGGATTGGAAAATAGCATGGGAGAATTTGAGGTCAGCTGCATTCTCCAAAGCTGTAGACAAAGATTCCCAAAATTACCTCTCGAAGCAGGGCCAGTGCACACTGTTGTGTGTCCTGAGATGCTAATGCCACTTGCCTCTCCTGTCTTCAACCTGTTGCTTTAGTGTTGAAGAAAGAGTTGATTACCTCAGAATAGGATTTGTGATGCTCTACAGAGACCTCCCTGAAACCCTGCAGAACTCCAGAGGTGAGTCCAAGCTGAAATTCCCCATCAACCTTAAATCAGGATGGGAGCATGGGCCAGAAGCAAACCCAACGGAAAACCTGCATTTTCTACTGCTGATTTGCTTCATCTGTATTTGCATGACAAAAGAAGCCTCTACAGAGCTGCTTAGTATGACTTGACAGTGGGGGACATGGTTGTAATGGATCCTGCCATCAATGGTGTCAGAGGACTTTGGGATAGCATTTGCACAAGAGATTGGAAAAATAATCAAATAAACAGCACTGATTAGCTCATGATCTGATGCTGAACCCCTGTTTAAAATGCTGGTCCACCTTTTAAATGCTTCCCTTGTGTGCTGCATTCCATTTTGCTTAATAAATGAGAAGTGTTTCAAGATACTGCTCAAGAGCTTTTTCTCAGCAAGCTAAATGCATTTTGCTGGTGATTGAGAAAGCCTATTCCAGTCTCTGGCAGGAAATGACCAGGGCTGTTAGGTCAGACTGGGTAGAAAAGAATGACAGTCTCCTCATATTCAATCAGCCCCCAATTACAGTTTATCAGCAAAAGAGCAGATCAGAAATGAGTTTGGTTACAATTTGAACTCTCTGCATCCAGCCATATGAGCCTTGGTGCTCCATATCTAATAAACAGCACTTGGTATTTAGTTCCCCTGGAACAGTTTATCTATCTGATCTGTCTGCTTCTTCTTATGATTCAAGGTTTTTAAAAATGAGAAACAAATATCAAAATATCCAGCTATTGAGAAGTATTTTGTTTGTTTAAAGTTGCAAGCAAAAATTGAAGATTTATTCTTTTACATTCATCCAAAAATTTACCTAATTTATTTCCCTTGACAGGTCAATTTAGTCTGTCATGAATCTGTCATATTTTGAAAGCTAAATCTTTCCAGACTTGGCTAAAACTATGAAACTTAACATATTAAGACTTTTTTTTTTCCCTGAAAACAATTATTATGTAAGTGAAATCAGATACTGTGGTATGTCTGTCTTCTTTGTTGAATATTTCTCTAAAATTATTTTGCTTTTCTAAATAACCTGAATTCCTTTTCTCCCTTCCTGAAACAGTTTTAAAGCCTACAAGTTAGGAACAGGTTACATTTCAGCATAAATGTCCTTATTTTTTTTTTTAAATAAAACTGGAAAAATTAGCAAAATCTCTACTATTAAGGTGTAGGAAAGCTTTAATTTTTTTCTGTTAATCACACATCAGGAAAAGCTAACCTTTGTAATCAATCAAAAAGCCACATGTTTCTGCTGCTAATGGAAAACTCCCAGTGCTAGCGAAAGTTTTACTCCTTGTTTTATGCTACAGTGATACAGAGGTACACATAAATGACAGGAACACACCCCAAAAAGAGTTCAAAATGTACAAGAAAGGCTACAGAATTTGATTTAGAGACTTCAGTAACAGAGGGTTTTTTCTCTTAACCCCGTAGTTATGGACTACCTACTTAAAAGTGATGAAGTAGAGGCAGTTTAGGTAGGCCTTAGAGAAAGTGTGTTTACTCAATTAACTGATTTTAAATATGCGTATGCAAAAAGAAGAAAATGGGGGAAGTTTTGTATAAATCCATTCCATTGCCTTTCGTAAATAATACATGAAATGCATACTTGCAGAATATCATTTACTGTGTGTTATTCTGTAAACCTATATTGTCTAACATATAGTATTATTTTAAAACTTTCATTTCTGTACTTCTTGTGAGATTCCAAGGGGAAAAAAACTTTCAAGAAAGGAATTCACCTAGTGACTTAAAGTTTACTTCAGAATCTGGTTTTGTCTGTGGGCAAGAGAAAAACTGCTTCTAAAAACTAAAAATACCAACCTTCCCAACGTTAAACCATTCTTTAATTTTGTGACCATAATGGCTGCAATTTTTCTAGAAATGGAGAATGTCTAGAATATAAACAAAAAAGCCCCAGCTGACTTGTCCACTGAGACTTGTGAGCACAGCAATCAAGGTGCTTGATGCCAAGGGCTGTCTATCAGTTCTCAGGCAGAAGGCAGGGTCTCAGGAAGGATGCTGGTACATCTCTAAGCTCCCCAGTGCTCAGCATCTGACAGGCCAGGAGTAAGTTTCAATATTCAGATTCTGCAGCAACGATCATAGCATTTATCAGTCCTGAGTTCAGGTCTTCCTCTACCATGAAATGTCACAACTCCACTGCAACTAATGAAAATGTGCCAGATTCCATCAGCTGAAGGATCTCTTCTGGGTTTTAACATAGGGAAAATAAGGAACTAAAACTAGCCAAGTTTCAGTTAAAGGATTGTGCCAAGTTTGTATTATATGTTTTTCTGAAAGAACTGCAGGTGTGCACAGACTCTTTCTTAGAAATACTGAATTCATTTTTGGGTGCAGAATATGCTCACAGACCATTTATTGGAACATCTCCTATTCCATATATTTTACTCCTCCCTCAGGCCAAGAGGGAGACAACTGCTATACTGTCCTTGACAAGGATTTCCTAACTCTTTGTCTGGTCACAAAGAGTGGAACAGGCTCCTTCCAGTACTTTGAAGCTCACATAGGGCCCTGATGAATGTGGTTCAGGTGAAATTTAGAAGGTGGAAGTCAGGGAGTACTCTGAATTTTCTTTTTAAAATACATCACTGCCATTTTGACACTACTCCCTTTGAATGGCTTGAGTATTTGTGTTGTTGCATTTGAAAGGGGACAGAAGCCCCCACTATGGATGATAGAGAGATGAGACATCTGATGATTGTAATTTTCTCTCTGGTTTTTTGTTGTGGTTTTGTTGTTGTTTGGTTGGTTGGTTTGGTTGGTTTTAGCAAACAAATGGGGGTTCACTCCTTCTGCAGCACTGAGTGTTTTGAATTTTCCATGTAAATGCTCATGCTGACTGCTGACCTCCATTGGAAAAAGAAGAGAGTATTATTCCCCTGGACTGTAGAGTTAATGCAGCTGGAGTTTTTCAAAAGTGCCATTAGCAGGGATTGGACACCTCAGTTTTTAAATCAAATCTTGGTCTGAATGTCAGAGAAAGATGCAAAGCTCCATTACTCAAAGCTGTGCAGTTGTCCTTTGATCTATCACTGGTAATTTAATACAGAGCTTTGCTGGCTGTGAATTTTTTTCTATTCCTGTTTCTGTTCTAAATGGCTTCTTGCTTCTGAGTGTTATATGCATTTTGGTAGAGCTCTCCCTGAACTATAGGGCTGTAGAGAGCAAATTCAATGAGAGCAGAGAGCTGATTTGCTAACATAATGATTGCAGCTGCAGTTAAATGAAAGCTGCCATAACAATGGAGCAGCAATACTTCAATGATCACTTCTCAAAGAGAGAAAACAAAAACATGGCTGATTTTGAGCTGGATGATTTTCACTTCTGACAGGAAAAATCATGCACCAATATGTAGAAGAGGCTTTAAAACATCCCTCAGCAAAGCTGCTGGTGAGGAACTTCTAGTGCTTACTGCATGGCAACTTGAAAAAGCAGCTCCCTGATATACCTTTCCATGCCCTGTTTCAAATCACATTTATGCATGGTGGGGAAGTCATGGTCACCACAGATCCTCATGGCAATTGTGCCCTTGACTTCTGGAAAGGCAGACTGTATTTTTTGTTCTTCCTGACCCACGAGAATTTTAGTTAGAGAAGGTCTTTGAAAGGTCCCAAACTGTACCAGGCTCAGATGCTTTTGTCCCAGTGCTTGACTGCTCAGGTCATGGACAGGCTGCAGGATAGTACTGCAGACTAGGGCCAAACACATCAGAGAGTGTCAACATTTGTGACTACCCAACTCATAGCTGTACACTTGGGCAATACCTTTCCTTTCCTATGTCTCCCCTCCACCAGTCTTCAAATCCCTCCTTTTGTTTCGCACATAGGGAAAAAAAAAACATCTGAAGTAAATAAGGGAAGAAGAGGTAGGCAAACATCAGCCTGGAAAGCAGTAGGGAATCACTAATTACCCAAGATGAAGGACTGCCATATGTGCAACAACTGGTTTAAAATACAAAAAAATCACAAATAGATCAGGAATACACATCTGGCTTCTGCTGGGCAAGTATTGATTTAGAAAATGGACCTCACAGTTACAGTTAGCAATGCTTATTCAGCGTGGTCAGACAGGGCTGAAAGAGGCCCAGAACAGCTCAGATGCCTGAGAATATTCTGCTTTTGAATAATCTAAAACCATAATTGTTTCCTTTTTATTGTTCATAGAATAAACATTAAAAATAGCAGATACAGGCTGTTTATAAAGCAAAGTTGCCTTTAAGAAGTGCAGTCTGTGGTGACTGCTGTGGCATGGAAGGAGCAGTGTCTCTTCTGGTCAGGTGCATGGAGCTGACTGTGGCCCTTTGAATTCAGTGGGATGCACCTAGCAAGACCAGGGAGCTCCAGAAACTTTCTCCCAACCATTTTCCAAGTAAGAGGATTACTCTTCTCTGAGAGGTGGTGGTTCTGTGTGTTGGCACAAAGCAGACTCAAAAGGGCTTTGGCAATCACAGACGGCAGAGATGTGTGGTGCTGTCAGTGAGACATGCCCACCTCTGTCGCCCCAAAATCATATCTTTGTAGAAAAATGTGGTCTTCATCTTGCCTAAAACCTAAACAAGAGTCAGACATTGCCATTTACAAGACACAATGATGCACAAGCAGAAATACACAGACCTTGGGAAGGAAACATTTTGGCTGCTTGAGAAAAATGCCACCCTACTATGAATGCCTTTCAGTGTGCTGGGGTGAGAAAGCCACGGTGCACAGAGCTCCTGCTTCTCCTACTTTTTGCCTTCTTATCCATTCCTCAGTCACTTGTGGAGACTCACCTTTTACAGCTTTAATTTGTTGTGGTTTTGTCCACATCTTTTTTGAACTCCCTGTGAAGCCAGTGCTTCACTCTCCTGACTGTTATCACCTCTGTGAATCCCTCTTTACTTCCTGCACTGTTCAGGTGCACAGCCTCCAAAGGCCTGGAGGTCTTTTGGCTTGGCTATCCCACAAGCTATGACAGATAGGGCATTTGTAACTAGAATAGCAGGATCTTCATTATTACCTTATATTGCCCTCAATATAGAAAGGATTTTTTTTTACAAAGTTTTAATGTCATGTTCCAGACAAACCACTGAGTGCTTTGGTAAGACATTCCAGTAGCAGTGTCCCGCTGGTATTGAAAATGTCACTTCCTCACTGTATTCATAGATTAAATTAAAAATATTGATCAGCTACTATGAGAAACACACCACCTACATCTTACTAAATCTAATTAAAGACATAATCAAAATAGGCTTGAAGAATTCAGTCTTACTAGACTGATGAAAATTTCTTGCAAACAATCTGCAGCCATGGTGTTGAAGTGCTAAATCCTAAGCTTCTGAAGACATTAATGTCTAGTTCTACAAGTTTAAAGCAAATTTTATTTGTTTTAAAGTCCATTTCAAGAGCTGGCTCATTCAAAATTGAGAATTTATTAGGAGCTAAGGGAAGAAAATACAGCACACTTTCCTCCTATTCTGCGTGACTAAGATGATAAGGAAGTGTATTTTCCAATTCAAAATCTTGAAAGATGGATTGACTGGAAGTGCTTAGTTGACATATGTAATTTTCCTTGTAGAAAAAGTTGATTAATTTTAAAAGCAAAATATTTTGATTACTTCATAGTTATCAAACTGCATATAAATTGTAGAAGTAGTAGTATTTAGGAGGATTATATTACAAAAATAGTTTATATTATTTAAATAAAAATTTGAAATATATATTTGAAAGGTTATTATTATAGCAATTTTTAGCATTTATACTTGTTTATTTTTCAGTCATGGTTTAAAATGAATTTAATTGAATTACCTTAAATGTCCCATCCATTTGCTCTCAATTAGCTCATAACTGAGACTAGGCTTCAGAAATGTATGCACCCATCAGAAGTCAACCACTTATAGCAGACAGAACTTTCCAAATGTCCCTTCCTCTTCAACCCCATTTTCTTCTGGAAATATCTCACTTAGAATAATTTCTGTTGGCTTTTTTTTTTTTTTTTTTTTAACATACTTCTATCTAAAAAAATTGCTCTTGTTCCCCCTCCAATTAATTTTAAATCCTTTCCTTCATGGATCACTACCCAATATTCAAGAGGCACCAAAGCTCCACCTGCTCTCTGAACCACCTAAGTGGTTCTTCATTTTTGTCAGCAAATAAAGGTTTTGGTGATCCTATTTCTGCAACACAGTGGAGACTGTTAAGAATCTGATTTTAAAAAGGAAAAATTAGGTCATGTATCATTATTCTGTTTGACTTTTTAAGTCTTATCTCAAAAGCTACTGTATTATGTTCTTAGTCCTCTAGGAATCACTGGTTGTTAACCATAAATTGCCCTTAGACTTATAAGCTTTGCCCTAAACATAAAGTGCCTCTTCTTTTTTTCTTTCTTTTTTTTTTTTTTCTTCAGGCATAGTCTTTCTCTCTTTGATTTCAGCCCCTCAAAACAAAACCAAAGTTACCTAAGTATTCACATCTATTATGTGATTCATTATCCTTCCATTGCTAAGATTTTTTCTAAAAGACTAAAGCACCCATAAATATTTAAGACATATGTTACTGGAGGTGTCAGTTATGGCCATTTGTTAGTATGCATGTTCTACTCTTTATAGACAAACAAATGAAAGCCACTAGCCTAAATTAAGATTTTCTTCTACCTAGTCCCACTCCTGCAGGTACAATTGTGCTTCATAGCTGGCTTGCCAAAACCTAGCACAGCACATGCAGCCATAGCATTATAACTGTTTACCCAGCAAGGGTTTTCAATCCCTTTTTGTATAATCTGTAGTTTTTATAGATTCACTGGGAGGAGGGGGAGGAAGCTAACCTTAGATTTTGGAAAGAAAAGTAATTAGCGGTCTGTTAGATATCTATATCCAAAATACAGCTAAAATTTACTGCATAGCTCAAAAGTCTCTTTCTGCTAAAACTGATGAAGTCCAGGTTGCTGGTTAAAGTGAGAAGGCAAATGTATGAGCTCATCTTGAGGGGCAATGGGCAAAAACTGGAGCACAGAAAGTTCCACCTGAGCATGAGGGAGAACTTCTTTACTCTGCTAGTGACCATGCATGGGAAGAGATTGCCCAGAGATGTGGAATCTCCCTCCCTGGAAATATTCATGAACTGCCTAGACACAATCCTGTGCCATGTGCTCCCTGCTTCAGCAGGGAGATTGGACCAGATGACCCACTGGGGTCCCTTCCAACCTGACCCATTCTGTGATTCTGTGAATAGAGCATACAGTAGAATGCATTCATGTTGGGCTGGGCAAAGAATGCCCAGCTAGAGGCCAAACGTGTGCCTGCCTTTCTCTGGGGTTACGTCAGACAGTTCCTGTTAAATGCTTTGCAAAACTTCTCTTTAACTTGGTCTGTTGGCCTTCATCCAAGCAGCAGACTTCTTATGGATTTGGGAAAGAGAAAAAGGAGAAGCTCTTATGAGCATGAGACTAATTCTTCCATGGAAAATATTGAGGGAGACAAGCAGTAGTAGATGTAAACAAAAATATTTGAGACAGGAGATTTTTAAATTAATTATTTATCTTTTTTAAATGTCAGATATGCAGATAGCAGATCTTTGCTTTACTTCTCCAAGCCATGTTTTCAGTATATACTCAGAGAAATTATGGTACAAAACCTCAAGTAGAAAATTTCTTCAATTTCTGGGCCTGGGGAAAAGTTGTTAGTTCTCCCACTGAACTCATGAATGATTTGCTGATTTTTTTATATTGTATAGGTACCTGAACACACAAATGCTATCAGGACCGAGCAGCAGATGTGGAAGTAAATAGTCATTTATAGTGCGGTTTTGGTTCAAGCAGGTTAATGTGGCTTGCAGCAATGAGCTGAGCACTTCTAATCAGCTATAGGGAAGTCTAACTCATCTGGACAACATCTGCTCACTTTTTTGTTTTTACTTAAAAACAAAATTTTATGAGAATAAACCACCCCAACCCAAGATAAGAGAAATGTCTATCTCTAAATCTGCTTGCAACATTTCTAATATTGTCCGCTCATGTTTGTTGACTTACAGCAATGCATATCAATGTAACAGTTGAAAGCCAGGTAAAATCCCTGATCTTTCCAAGGCCACCTGCCTTTCCAAAAAAAAGTCCATCCTCTGACCCCAGCAGCTGCACAAGGGGTCACCAGTTGCTGGGGGGCAGCCAGCAGATGCCTGGGTCACAAACAACAAGCCCATGCACTGCTGTCTTCGCACAAAATTCTTCCGAAATAGAAGTAGATAAAAAAGAAGGTGAAATAAGGACTTTTTCCCTCAGCAGATCTTTTAACAATCATAAATCACCTTGGCCACCAATTCTACAGCAGCTGCAGTGTATGAAACTAATTTTTTTGTTCATGTCACCTCACTGTCACGTGTACCTGCACCCTGACAATTGCATGCTTTGTACGGGTTAAGTTATGTCAGGTGTTTTCCTGACAATAGCCAGTTCTGTTTGTATCATGCAAAGTGAGTAAGCTTCCACACTGTACATAACTTGGCATCATTAAATAAGACTTAAGTCAACAATAATATCCTCTGACATCAGAGACTATAACTATGTTGCTGGATGAGTTTATTCCCCTCTATTAAATGCTACTGGTTTTCCTATTTGTTCCACACTTTCTTTCACATAAGAAGAATTGCTTCATTTTGCCAGCTGAGGCTTATGGCAGAAAGCAGTTAAATTCATCCAGGAGAAACAAGTCAAAATACCTCTGCATTCTGTATTCAGAAATCAACAGAGAGATTAGATCCTATTACATTTTAATAATTAATCCTGATGGCCACATATTTCTGAAAGCAAAAGTAATACATTCATAAGAGCACCAAAAGAAAAATAAAACCAAACAGTAAAAATTTTTTTAAAAAAATTAAAAATTAAAAAACCCTCACAGAATTAAAACCCCAACCAAAAAAACACACCAACAAAAAAAAAAACTCAACCAGAAAAAAACCCCTCATAATTTATCAGTCTGTGTACAGTGAATCACTAGTGAGCCATAAATTATGAAATGCTACAACTGTAGAATGTTTTGAAAACACACAAACCTCCCTGTGAATAGGATAGGAATAAAATTGGGTAAGATGAAAAGTAACAAACATTGAAAGTGAGCCAGCTTATACTTGGTTGAAAATTAACAACATTGTGTGACCAGTGGAAAAACAGTATGTGGATTTTTTTCAAAGTAATAAGAGCATCTCAGGTGATTTTTAAAAAGTCTTAGGTAGTCCTTTGATTGATAAAAGCTGTGGAGTTCCAGTAGATATCACAGACTCAAGGTGAGCAGTACAAACCCACAGAGTTACTCTGACCAGGTATGCTCAGGTGCTTGCTCTGTTCAGTTCTTACTGCACCTGTCAACCTGACAGAGAGGCTCAGTGTTATGGAAACAACAAAACAAAACAAAAACAACAAAAAAAAACCAAAAAAAAAACAAAAAACAAACAAACAAACAAAAAAAAACAAACACTAAGGGTAGGAGAAAGTTTTACTGCCTTTTCTCATTTACTTTTCTTTTATATTGCTAATAAGGTCTTGTTGATAAGAATGTTTAGAGAAAATTTCTACCATCCACAGTGGCCAAACTACTGCTGCCACCCTCTGCTATTGTTAAAGGGAATCTCTTCTAATGGTGAGGCAGAATCTCTGAAAATAGACAATTGCCAGTAAGTGACACTGGCAATCAGCACCCACAGGTGAAGAAAGGAAGATGGACAATGTCACTGTTTGTAAACACCCACGTACCAAACATATAGAGGAAACTACCCAATGTGACATTTCCAAAGCCAATGGCAGTGCTCCAACAGCAGGGAGAGGTGGGTGTTAAGTCAGAATAAAGTACACTCATTAATAGCTTGTCAACAGAAGAAAAAGAACTGAAAAATTCTTAGTAATTTGTTCACACTAACAATTTCAGCTTTGCTTCTCAGTAATACACATATCTCCACTTCAAGTGCTGTATGAAAGTGCATAAGGAAAGCAAGTACTGCAAAAATCCATTTTCCATACCTTCCTACTCTAGAAACACTGCAAATCTGCTAGTAGTAAAGTGTGAAGAGATCTGGGCTGTAACCAGCTTTCACTGTTGTAGCTCATTTTAACTGACCTCTCTTAGGTTTGTGTAGGAGGGCACTTTTGATACACTACTATCTAGCCCAGATTTGACAAAGCATTCCTGAAGTACTGATGGGCCATATACCAGCTGCACAGGACAACGTTTGCAAAAAACTCCGTGTTAACTGACACTGCAAATCCCATGCAAAACAGTTTCAACAAACTGTAAACAGCCTTACCAAAACTTAGAGGGACATGGAGGTTTAAATTAATGTTAAACCTCTGAATTATGCAGCTGACAGGCATCAGAGTAAATCTGGATAGAGCAATGTGAATGAGCTATTTGCATGTGGTGCCAGGCAAACAAATGATAAAATGCAACCTAAGGAGCTTGTATTCAGCTGCCATTCTAGGTGGAAAAATATTTCCTTTGGTCCTTTCTTTTTCAGGTACCTCCCTTAGAATCATGTTCTGAATTGTACAACTTATAGATACAGCCATTTTGTACTAAAATGTAACACTGCAAAGCCAGGAAGCACAGCACGTCCATCAGAGTCTGCACCTGCTGGCACACAGATAGCCAGGCCAGCCTTCTATTAACCCCATTTGAGTTAATGTGGTCTGACTGCTTGTCTGCCAAGTCTTGCAGTCATAAGCCCTCTTTCTTCAACTTTCTACATAACACCAAGCTGAGTGATGCTGTTGACAAGCCTGAGGAATAGGATGCCATCCAGAGTGATGGAGGCTGTCCTGAGCCATCAAGAAGTAAGAGTATATGAACATCAGGAGGTTAAACAAGGCCAAGTGCAAGGTCCTGAAGTTGGGATGGAGCAAGCCCCAGCATCATTACAGGCTGGATGGTGGAGGGATTGAGACCAGCCCTGCTAGGAAGGACTTGGGTTAACTGTTTTTTTAAAAGCTACATGTGACCTGGTGACAGTCACTCACTACCCAGAAAGCCAAACCTGCCCTGGGCTGCATCCAAAGCTTCTTGGCCAGCAAGAGGAGGGAGGGGGTTCTGCCCCTCTGCTCTGTGCTGGCAAAACCCTAGTTGGAGCACTGCATCCAGCTCTGGAGTTCTTAGCAGAGGAAAAATATGGACCTATTATAGTGGGTCTGGAGGAAAACCACAAAGATGACCACAGGGACAGAGTACCACTCCTGTGAAGACAGGTGGGGTTAGGGTTGTTCAGCCTGATGAAGAGAAGGCTCTGAGAAAACTTTTGTGTGGAGTTTTCAGAACTTAAAGGGGCTTATAAGAAAGACAAGGACAGCTTAATAGGATCGCTTGCAATGGGAAAAGGGATAATGGTTTTAGAAAAAAAGTGATCCGATTCAGATTAGATAAAAGAAATTTTTTACAATGAGGGTGGTGAAACCAATCCTGTTTAATATCCTCATTGATGATCTGGGAGAGGATAGAGTCCACCACAGCAAATTAGCAGATGACACTGAGTTGGGTGTAAATGTTGGTCAGCTGGAGGGTAGGAGGGCTCTGCAGAGTGACCTGGACAGGCTGGATCAATGGGCTGAGTCCAACAATGTGAGGTTTGACAAGACCAAGTGCCAGGTCCTGCACTTTGGCCACAGCAATCCCCTGCAGTGCTGCAGGCTGGGGGCAGAGTGGCTGGACAGGGACCAGGCAGAAAGGGACCTGGGGGTGCTGCTGACAGCAGCTGAACATGAGCCAGGCTGTGCCCAGGTGGCCAAGAAGGCCAAGGGCATCCTGGCCTGGATCAGCAATGGTGTGGCCAGCAGGAGCAGGGCAGGGATTGTCCCCCTGTGCTGGGCACTGGTGAGACCACACCTTGAATCCTGTGTTCATTTCTGGGCCCCTCAGTTTAAATGTTGAGGGGCTGGAGCAACCAGGTACTGCCCTTCATGTCCAGTGAAGGGCAGCAAGGCTGGTGAAGGTCTGGAGCACAAGTCCTGTGAGGAGCAGCTGAGGGAGCTGGGGTTGTTTTTCCTGGAGAAAAGGAGGCTCAGGGGAGACCTTATCACTCCCTACACCTGCCTGAAAGGAGGCTGTAAGCAGGTGGGGTTGGTCTCTTCTCCCAGGCCACCAGCACAGGACAAGAGGACACAGTCTCAAGCTATGGCAGGGGAGGTTTAGGTTGGACATCAGGGAGTAGTTCTTAACAGAAAGAGAGATTGGGCACTGGAATGGGTTGCCTAGGGAGGTGGTGATGTCACCATCCCTGGAGGTGTTTGAGAAAAGACTGGACATGGTACTCAGTGCCATGGTTTAGTTGATGAGGTGGTGTCTAGTCATAAGTTGGACTTGATGATCTATGTTTGAAAAGTGTCTTTTCAAACATAGTTAATTCTCTTATTCTGTGATTCTTTAATTCTGAAACACTGAAGCAGGTTGCCCAGAGAGGTGATAGATGCTCCATCCCTGGAGCTCATTCAAAGTCAGGTTCGAAGGAGCTCTGACCAAAGTGATCCAGCTGAAATTCTACCTGCCCATGGCAGGGGTATAGGACTAGATGACCTTTAAAGGCCCCCAGTGCAAATTGTTCTGAGGTTCTATTGTTTTGTGAAAATACTTACTGGATCTAGATAAAAATCTTTCATCTCTTAAGGGATGTATTCCAAGCTGCAGGATATCACAGTCATGAAAATCTGAAATATAACTCTAAGCATTGCCATACAGAGTGAAATGCATTTGAAATGCATACTTTCTTTTTTTTTTTTTTTTTTAACCATGTTTGCTTTTTACCAACATGGTGATTGAGGAATAGCCCCTGTGTGTTGGTAGAAATAGCTGTGTAAAACTGAGCTTATAGAGGGTGAGATTGACAAGTTGAAAGAGAGAAACCTAAAGAGCTACAGGCTCCTGGTTCAGTGTGGGCAGGTAGTCCAGCTCCTGGTCTTTAACTGACACTTCTAAACTATGTGACTCTCTCTTTCTTGGACAGAGTATTTAAACTGAATTATTCATTTCCTAACTATTCATTTCCTAATTATCAATTTAGGAACAAAAGGAATTCCTTCCTTCCTTCCTTCCTTCCTTCCTTCCTTCCTTCCTTCCTTCCTTCCTTCCTTCCTTCCTTCCTTCCTTCCTTCCTTCCTTCCTTCCTTCCTTCCTTCCTTCCTTCTAAAACTTCTGCCACTCATGTTGGCTATGAATGTTAAGCTTCTTCCAGAATATCCTGGGCCATCTGCTCCCCTGAGATTTCTCTTGCATACAAAAATTCTTGTATACAAAATTGTATATCCTTGAGACATGGGAATTTTGCCTCAGGCGCCACTATTGAGACTTGTTTCATGCACACTATTATTAATTTCAAAAAGTTTATTAAATTATGTCCTTAACATATAAAACCAATAGTATAAGAACATTGTCAAAATGTTTTTAAAAATTCCAACTTTATGTGATTTCTTAAAATGCCAGCTTGAGTGATGTGTCTGATAACTGATGCTTTCTTCCTCTGACACTAGTCCTGCATGCAATTAATTCCTTTTTCCAGAGATTGACTATATCCCTGGGTTGTTTAACATTTGAATTTCATCCTGCTGCAATACATTTTTTTTATTAAACTTATGTCTGGCTGAGGACAGGTATTAATTGTTAATATTCTCCTGCATTCTTCTCTTGTACACACTGAAAGAAAAGGATTTAGATTCCTGTCATTTTTTTTATTATTATTTTTTTGGTGAAATAGAAGGAGAGGAGAAGACTGCATGGACTGTCCTGACCATTACTGACATCAAAGGATCAAATATGTCTTGTTTTCTCTGCCTTGTGATTCCAATCACAAGAATATCTTCAAGCTTGGAGAACAGCACTCTTTTTATCAGTCTTTTAGGCTTTCAGTCAAGTTCAAGCCAAAATTCATTTCCTACTGGATCTGCTGCCTATCTCTTGCCCTTCTGACTGTCTCCTGATGAGCTTCTAAGCAGTCCCACAGAACAGTCAAATCACCTTCACCAACAGGGGCCTAAAATGCTGCCACAAAGTAATATCTCAATTACAGTATCACAGAATCGTTAAGGTTGGAAAAAACCTCCAAGTCCATCAGTCCAACCTTTGACCAATCACCACCTTGTCTGGATTAGACCTTGTTAAACCAGAACTAAAGTCTTTTTAAAGTAATATATTTTTTTTTTAATCTGAACTAAATGCATATTTTAAAATTTCGAATTACAATTTCAGTATACAATAGAAGGAGCTGCTTTTAGATTTTAATTTGGGTTTCCTCGAACATGATCCCTTTTTGCTTTTTTACCTGCTTTCTTAGGAAAAGGAGGATGAAGTAGCAAGGAAGGAGAAAGTGCTTTCTTCCTTCATCTTCTACTTAAAGGCAAAGAGTAAGTGGACCCTTATAGTGACCTTTGCAGTACTCATGTCCGGGGTACTTCAGCTACAGTCATACCTGTATCTTAACCTGAATAGCTCTTACTTTCTGGTTTTATTTAGAATTTTATTTGAAGGATGATGGCAGACAGCTCTGAAGCTGTCAGTGCCTTGACCTCAAGAGCAGGACTGCCAGGCTCAGCATGTATTGACCAAGAGTATGGTGAGCTGCACTCCCTGCATGACACTCTGGGAGGAATCTGAGGAGCTTGGTTTCACATGCAGACTCCTCATTTCTTTGGTGTTTGAATCCAACAAAGACAAGATTACCTCATTTGGAGAGGCTACCACTTGGTGTGCATTTCCCTTTGGAATGACTTCCAGAAGTGCAGTGTGTGGTATGAATATACTCTACAGTCCTACTGGCAAACTTCCATTACAGCAGCTACTGCCCCTATTCAGAAGTGGTGATGCCAAAATCCAGTAGCCTTTCAGAATAATGATCATGGTATTCGGCTCTAAAACTCTAGATTTACCAGGCTACTTTAAGTTACAAGACCAAACTGTTAAAACTCTGCAAGTACATTACACAAAAACAACAAAAGGAAAAAGTATGCAAATCTTTACACTGTCTGTAAAGACTGCTGGAATTTATATGTGTGAATTATTTTGCTCTCTATTGTAATCTACTCTGTATTACATTATTTCACTTTACTGTTACTGCTACTTATCTTATGCATATGATAAGCCCTAAAATCCACGCAGAAAATGAAAGAAAAAACTCAATTGCTCCATAAAAAAGAAGTTTTCACTCAAGGAGAATGCTCATTGTAACCATCCATACTTGTTGAAACACCAAGGTAAAAGTTGATTGAATAATGAATGAAATAACATTCCCTTTTTCCTCTCTTTTTTTTTGGGTCAAAATCTGGAGGAAGTTCTTTGAACAAAATGTAATTAATTCTTCTTCCAAGGTATATGTCACTATGCTTTGGTTTTTTGTTTTTTAGGGAAATACAGAGGCTGAAAATCAAAATGTTTTCAAAGCAAAGAAGCTATTTATGGCTTGAACTTCAGGTATTAGAGAAAAATAAATGCACTCTATGTGACATATCAGAAGGCTGTTGAAGTTCTCAGCTTATTACCAGGCAGGTGCACTTATGATTACTTCATAACCCACTGCTACTTTTCTCTCTTAGCAAGTTATCACCTTTGTCTTCAGCAGCTCAATAAATTTTCCTAGGGCACCACTAGACTGATTTGGATATTGCAAGTAGAAACCATTTTTTACTTACACAATACTTCAATTACACATGTAATTTATCTATTTATTATTCACGTATTTCCTCATAAATACTGTCAAATTAAATATTCAGATATGCAAATCTCTTTCAGTGGGAGTGATGCAGCTTTCTGTGGCTATTTTTGCATAATTTCATAATGTCAATATTAGCAATAACAACAATAGGACATAAACTGTGTCTGTGTCATAAGTCACTAAACGTGGCTGCTACTTTGTATTGCTGGAAATATTTTTCTCCACTGAATGGCTCATAAAGGAGAAGATTAAATCTAGGTGAGGCTAGACGTTACCTGTCTCTCATTTCAATAACTCAAATATTCATTTTATATTGCTACAGTAACCTTTTACAACAAATCACATTCTGTTGTGGTGCTGTGAAAATTGTAATATCCTCAAAAAAATTCCATATACATTTACTTGAATTCCAACAGGAAGCATTGTTTTGCCTATCCCTTCTAACAAAGCTACTGTTTTTACTAATAGTAAGGGGGCTGATGGAGAGAGAGAAAAAGAGAAAGAATGATTGATCCCTTCTGTCTCCCTTGGTGAAGCCAGGCTAGAAATCTGTGAAAATCTGATTTTTAAAAAAATTCTATGGAACTGTAGATGATAATGGGCTTCAAAGGCAGATCTCACATCAATTTAATGGTGGTCATTTGAAAATGTAGAAAACTTTTACTCAGCAGTTTTGAGAAATTGACTGACTTCTGCATGGGAAACGGGGGAAATAAATCCTGAGGGCTACTGAAAATTACATTTTCAGGCAACTAGCTCAAGGACTCTCACAAAATTGTCTGTAATTGAAGTACAGTGGGAGAAATTGCCCCTTTGACCTCTATGATGTTTTGATTAAATGCATGTGCACTTAACTACGTCACAGTAAGGTAGCATATCAGCTAGCTCAAGAAATAATGACCTGAATTCATGTCTTCTGCAATTCTTCTGAAGACAATAATATTCTTCAATGGAAAGGCTTGACCCAATGAATTTCCTGATTTTTTTTTTTTTTTGGATTCTTGGGGCTGGGAGATAGGCAATGGATAAGCATTCCAAGGCAGATGGAAAGAGCTACTAGCTTGCACAAAGCTGTCAGTGGCTCTTAGCACCCAATACAGAAAAGACAAAGAGCAAAATGTGCTGGGGGCAATTTTGAATGGACACTTTCACCAGATCAGACCCTCTTTGGCTCAGTGCTGGCCTGGACTGAGGTTTATAATCTTCTGCCCAATGTGAGAGAGCTATCATCATTTCAGGAGCATGAGTTTCTGGAAATATGTTTCAGTACCAATCCTCCTCCATGAAAACAAGCTGAGCTGATTCTCTGTCCTGCATGCTTTCAGTGTCTGACCACTCATTTCTTGCCTTTCGGACGCTGAAATTTCAAGTAACTCCTCTAGAGCAAGTCCCAAAGACTATCACCAGCAGATCTTCCCCAGGGTTTTTACCTGCACTTTGCCCATGTTTGTCCCCACTTCTGGGTGGACAGGCAAAGAGGCTGGAAGAAGATGGCTGCTGAATGCCATCAATTTGAAGGCAACACCCAACCAAGTATTTTGTCTGTGAGATGTGACCACACCACAACCTCTGCCTGAGCTTGGTCTGGTTAAAGGTAACCATCCAAACCTGGGAACAGGCAGCACCACTGAGTGTGGTCCAGGTGCTGTTTTGATTGGTTTGGGTGTCTTCAAACTATCTTCACTTCACCTGGAAGCACTCTTCCAAAGGCCAAATTGTCATCTACTGAGATCTTGACTCCAAAGACTTAATATTTACATGTAAAATTTAATAGCTTTCCATATATTTTGCAACTCATTTTAGTTTAAAAATTCATACTTGGACCACAGCAGTTCAAGCAGAGGACCATTGTATATATTTTGTATAAATATATGTGTGTATACATGTATCTTTTGTCACACGATAGTTTAAAATCATAGCCAGGCATTTTGATATCAAACTGAAGAAGGAAATTTTCTCTCTGACCCACTTGAAAGAAAAGACTACAGTATAAGTGAACTTCACCTCACCAAGCAGATTTCACTTTAAAGACTGGATTACACTAGTAATCACTAGTGAGGTTATGCCTGAAATGGTATAGCATATGCTGTATGATACTCACTTCAGTGCACTCTGTACCAAACCCATTAGACCTATGTCTGCCCACCAAACCAACCACAGTGGGGACACCAAGAGGTAGAAACAAGGGACAAGTTGAAACAGGCCACGGACAACACCCTTATCTCACATCATTCTCATTGCTCCTGTGTGTACATAAGCTATGGCTCAGCAGTGCGTGTAAATAGCTCTGAAATGTGAAAGTCGATTTGAAAGGTTTATATTGACCCTGCTTAATAGCAAAAGATGCTTCAAGTGCCTTTTGGTGCAAACAATAAAAAAAAAAAAAAAAAAAAAAAAAAAAAAAAAAAAAAAACCAAAACCAAAAAGACGTTATTACAATAAGAGGAAATACTGACCTCTGCTTGTGCTGGCTAGCATTTTCAATATGACTCTTACACAGTTTTCAATTTCTTCCTTTTTTTTTTTTATTTAGGAAATGTTTTGGGGGTTTTTTAAGAAAGAATGCACTATATTAAACAGTTCTGTGAAGATTTCAGAAACTATCTGAATGGCCATGTGCCTCTGATTTTTGCAGGACGAGGGGGAGTTGCATTTGTAGGGTTCTGGGTTTGGGTTGAGTTGGGTTGAGTTGGGTTTTTTGTGTCCTTTCAAAATTTTTTCGGGTTTAGTAATTTTTAAAGCATTTTAAAATCCATCTGTTTCCTGTTCCTCACCTTCATTCTTCTGGACATTACTAACAGTCTGCCAAACTAACTTGGCACAGACATTTGCAAGGCTGGAACTTGTGGCCACAGAAAGTGGAGTTCTCTGTGTGCTTAAGCATTTTTTAGTCAAGAGCGGTAAGTGAATCTTCTGCCCTAGTCGAGTTATATAGTTTAGACCACATTCTTGCTGTGGAAAGGATTATTTACCAAACGTTTTTTGCTTCCAGTCCAACTGAAGATATTTCATACTTTAGAATTGCCCCTGAAGTCACACTGGTTGCTCAGAGAGACCACGAGCTCAGCTGTGGGCAGGCAGCAAGGCAGGCTGAGGCTCACAGCAGCATATACCCAAACAGGGAGACATGGACTGAGACCCAAAAATACAGAAGGCACTGTAGTTTCCAAAACTCTGATGCACGTGATTCATTTCTAGATTCTGCAGAACACCAACAGGACTGTCTGCACACTACATTTTAGCCATTTTAGGCTTTCTCCAGCCACATCTAAAGGGGTCATAGTCACCTCTACTGTTAAAACTGAATCTCTGTTAAAACTGGGCAGCTATGAAAGAGAAATTCACTTGCATCATCATTTTGTTTCTTCTCTCTGGGGATGAATCACTTCTCTATGTGTTTTATGCTGTCCTGAAAAATGTTTGAACTGCAGATTCTAGAGACCAGCTAACTGTGAGGATATTTAGTTTGAGGGACATTGGTTTGAGGGGTTTTGTTGTTTTTACCAGACATACAGCATGTTGCTGTCAGGATGGGACTGAGAGAGGAAAGAAGGGTGTATCAAGAATTTTATGTTAAAAAATTTCTATTTAAACAGTTGAAATTTTATGGTCTCAAAATCTATTTTGCAGTTTGGATGAAACCGCCTTATGCCTACATGTCTTTCCCTTATTCCTATGTTGTTCATCCCTCTAGTCCCAACCATAAACACTGTTGGCCGGTGTAAGTATATTTTAATTGCTCTGCCAGCACTTCTTGTCTGCTGTGTGATTCAGTCCCAAATTTAGCCTCAACTAGATCCAAAGAGCAGAGAAAATTTAGAGTTATGAAATTCTCTTCTTGTTTTACAGCAGTCTAAAGAGGGATTTTTAAAGGAAGATAAGGTTAAAGCCTTTATATCTGTATTCATCTTTGATATTCACAATTGACTCAAGTTGTTAAAACTCAGTTTTCTGTGCCTTTGTCTAAAACATAAAATCTTTTGCCTGTTATTTGGATTTATCTTTATTCATTGCTTGATCTTCCGTAGGACCTTTAAAACTGAAATTAACCTGTCTAAACTGCGAGGAGGTTGCTTGTTAGTGGACCAAATAAAATAATGGAACTAACCACAAATATTGATTTAACACAAAATTGATCTCTCTCTTAAAAAAAACCACTTGGTTGGTTTTTAGGGATTTGATTTGGTTTTTCTTAAATTGTGGTGGAAATCAAATCAAGAATTTGAAAATCACAGCACAGGAAAAAAAACCCTCTATTTTTTAAAAGCAGGTTTTTTTCCCCACATTATAGAATTTATTGCAAAGGAGAAGGAAAGGAAGGGGAAAGGAAGGGGAAAGGAAGGGGAAAGGAAAGGAAAGGAAAGGAAAGGAAAGGAAAGGAAAGGAAAGGAAAGGAAAGGAAAGGAAAGGAAAGGAAAGGAAAGGAAAGGAAAGGAAAGGAAAGGAAAGGAAAGGAAAGGAAAGGAAAGGAAAGGAAAGGAAAGGAAAGGAAAGGAAAGGAAAGGAAAGGAAAGGAAAGGAAAGGAAAGGAAAGGAAAGGAAAGGAAAGGAAAGGAAAGGAAAGGAAAGGGGAACGTAAAACTTTTCAGAGAAACAGTCCCGTAGAGGTCTGGGCTGGTTCTTCCGTCGTGGCTGGTGCAGCGCCGGGAGAAGGAGGGGGATGCGGTGGAGCTGCCCATGGCACCGCGGCTGCCGCTTCGGCGCTGGAGTCTCCGGGGTCCGGCCCGTGCGGCCTTGCCACGGTCCGGAGAGGTGAAAGGCTGGTGGCGGCAGGAGCCGAAGCAGCGGTGCCCGCGGAGCCCTGCCCCGGGGAGGGTGGCGGGGCTGCGGGGTCGCTCCCCAGCGTCCTGCCCTCGGAGGGAGCGGACCGGGACCGCGCGGGGAAACAGCGGCAGAGGTGGGCAGGAAACGGCGCGTCTCGCCGGCTGGTGCCGGCCGAAGGGAGCTGCACTTCCAGGCTCCGGGACTGCCAAGCAGGAGCCGGCGCGCCTGGGGCAAGACGGCCCGCGGCACGCCTTCGGGGGTGCCCCGGTACCGCCGGCACCAGCAGCCCTGCAGCGCGGCCGGGACAAATAGACATAGCGAGCACAGAAGGGGCACTCCTCTGGCCGCCCTGTCTCATGCGTGCCCTGCTTCCAGGTCCTGGGGCTCTCGGCGAAGCCGGGTGGCCCCGTCCCGTCCCACCCCGAAGTCAGGAGCCAGTCCCCGCGGAGCACCGGGGAGCCCGCGCGTCTATCGTGCGGGACCGGGGGGTGGCCACGCTGTCCCAGCTGAGACCATTGCCGCGGAGTTTACGGAAAGGTTTACAAAGGGAAGAGGAAAAAAAAAAAAAAAAAAAAAAAAAAAAAAAAAAAAAAAAAAAAAAAGTTATTTGGGAAAAGGCAAAAGGTGCAGGAGCCGACGTGGAGTCGGCAGGATTCAAGGAAGGAGACACTGAGAGGAGCAAGCAAACCCTTCCTGCGCTGGGCACAGCAGCAATGCCCCCACACCGCCGGCGCTTACGGACCCTCCCGCCCCCGCTCGCTGCCCCGGGTGCCCAGCAGCTCTGCCCAGGCCCACCCCCGGAGAGGGGAGCTACCAAAATGTCAGGGCACCTGACCACTCAGGAGAAGTTTCCTCTCCCTAACCGCTCTAGGCTAACTCCTCTGACACTCCGACACTTAGAGAACATCTAGGACACGTGTGGTTAGGAGTGATCAAAGAGGAGATAAGATCAAAGATCACTTTAATTGCGAAAATGAGGCCAAATAAGATTTTCAGAAAACCAGCCACGTATCGCAGGTTGTCAAAAGCACTATTTTCGTTTAATGTAAGCGGTTGAAGTTCAGAAATTACTGGACACTTACATTCACGTGACACACATATTTCACATTCCCTTTACTTACAAGCAACACAGATTACACAAAAATAAACAGGAAAAATATATATATATATTTGGTCAAGCATTCATTCCAGGCAACCCGTCGCAGGGGTAAGCTGCAGCCGGCCCAGTGCCGGCATCCGGCCCAGCGCCTTTCCCTCCTCCCCGGGCCGAAAACGGCCCCAGGTCCCGGCCGCGGCCGGAGGGAGAGGCTTGGGCAGTGGAGGGGCAGGGGGGCAGGACGGGCAGAGGGGCTTTGCGGCGGGCAACGCAGCCCTGCCCCAACCCCGGCCCAGGCGGGGAAGGGGAAGTACACCGGGTTTCCCGGGGCCAAGCAGCTGGGATAGTCACAGGGAGGGGACCCTTTGCAGGCGGAGGCTTGCAGATCCGCCCCGGGGACAGGCCAAGTCAGGCAAGGAGAACCCTCAGGACACTGCCTGCTTCTGGCCGTGGTTCTCAGATTGCAGGGAAGGTCGTGCTTACCCCCGCCGGGGCTCGCCCGGCGGAGGAGAGAGCTTGTCCCTTCCCAGTCTGCCACAAGATGCTGTTTTCCCCACCTGCGACTGCCGCTGGCTGATGCTCTCGGCCCCTCCCCTACTGCCACGGAGCACATGGCAATGTTTTGGTTGATCGGTTTGGATCGTTTTGTTGGTTTTTGTCTTTCTTTCTCTTTTTTTCTTTTTTCTTTTTTTTTTTTTTTCTTTTTTTTTCCCCGAGCAAAATGTGCCGCAGCTGACTGCCTCCAAAGCAACCGCAACCTCTCAGGAGAAACTTTCAAGCGGCTTAATGAAGAGAAAGAAAGAAAAAAAAAAGTAAAAGAAAGAAAGAAAGAGACGCTACTTCGCAGGCTGCTTTATCTCCCTGTGCCGTTGCGTGCGTGGTGTACTCAGGGACAGTCGCACGGCGCCAAGCCTTTCCTTGCTGGGAAACACTCGGTCAAAGGCATTTAAAAAAAATAATCCCCATAAATCTCCATATATAATGAGGCGTGCGGTTGGGGTTTTAAGTCCCATCATTTCCCTGTGTTGTAACAAAGGGAACCCCGGTGAACTGGCGGTCCTAGCATACCAGGAGGGCTGTCAGGCACACGTAACGCAGACGGGGACGTTGCTGCAAGTACTTTGCAAGTTTACGAAACACGGGTGGTTTTCCCTCAAGAACATCCACTTGAGGGTTTCACAAACAGGGAAGCAACGCGCCCAAAGCTCCTTTCTCCGCTCGAGGAGTCGCCTTCAGCCTGCGTGCTAACACCGCCAGACCGAGGTCGGACTCAGTCCTCTGCCGTCGCCTCGTAAATCCAAGAATAATCCCCGACACGGCGGTTTCCTGCATAGGGTGGTTTTGTTTTATCGATGCTACTCGGGCAGACACTGTGGTTTACAGTCACCACAAGCAACGACCTGCAAACCCTAAGTCTACCCAGAATGATGGAGGGTGGGAGGGAGGCGGGAGCGCCGGCGCCCGGCAGCGGAGGCCGGCAGAGACGAGGACGGCGGCGGAGCCCTGGGCCGGGCGTCCCGCGTCGTTCCCAGCGGAGCCCTGCCGTGACCCGCAGGGCTTCTCCGGCGGGCGTAAAGCGAGTGACTCGGGCGCTGCGCGGAGCGGGGGTGCCGGAGTCCCCCGCCCTTCGCACGGCGCTGTGCAGGGACTGGGCGGGGGCACACTGAGGCTCGGGGCAGGCGGGTGGAGGGAGTAACAGGACCCCAATTGCCCCGTCCCGGAGTGGTGGGCTTCACTGCCGGCAAAATTTGCACTTGATAATTTTCTTAAAAGCACTTTGGAAGTCTTTGTTGAAATAGGCATAGATAATGGGATTGAGAAGGGAGTTGGAGTAGCCCAGCCAGTTGATGACTGCCCCCAGCCACTCGGGCATGTAGCACTTACTGTCACAAAAGGGCAGGACCAGGGCCACGATGAAGAACGGCAGCCAGCAGAGGATAAAGGTGCCCATAATGATGCCCAGGGTCTTGACAGTCTTCCTCTCCCGGGACAGAGCCATTCTCCGTTTGGCTTCCGTGTTCTTCTCGTTGCGCCTCTCGAAAGAGGGCGGCGGTGGGGAGCCGCACGCCTCGCTTGGCAGCGGCAGGTGAGTCTTGGAGGAGCTGTTGCAGTGCTGGACCTCGATGATCTCCAGGGCGGTCCCGTCCTGGCCCTGCCGCACCGCGCCGTTGACACAAGCACCGGGCTTGGGCTCTACAGTCCGCCGCCAGCTCTTGCCGGGCTCCCCGTTGCCTTTCTTCACGGTGGCCGGAGAGAGAGTGAGGCAAGTGTCGGCGATTTTTTTCTTCTCTGCTTTCTTTACTGTCTTGCGGATCCTAAAGCGCGCCGCCCTGAAGATGCGACCGTAGAGCACCAGCATGAGAAGAAGCGGAATGTAGAAGGCGCCGAAGGTGGAGTAGATGGTGTACCCGTGGTCCTTGCTGATGGTGCAGGCGTCGGGGTTCGAGCGGTCCTCCGGCGTCCTCCAGCCCAGCATGGGCGGGATGGATATCAAGAAGCCGATAAGCCAGGTCAGGCTGATGAGCACGGCCGCCCGCCGGGGAGTTCGCTTGTTAACATAGTCGATGGGGTCCGTGATGGCCCAGTACCTGTCCAAAGCGATGGCGCACAGGTGCAGGATAGAAGAGGTGCAGCAAAGCACGTCCAGCGAGATGAAGATGTCGCAGGTGACCTGCCCCAGCGTCCACTTGTTCAGCACCTGGTAGAGGGCCGCCATGGGCAGCACCAGCACGGACACCATGAGGTCGGTGACGGCCAGCGAGCCGATCAAATAGTTGGCCACGGTTTGCAGGGAGCGCTCCAGGGCGATGGCTGCGATCACGCAGGCGTTGCCACTCACGGCGCACAGGATAAGCGTGCCCAGGAGCAGAGAGGTGAGCACCTGGTAGCCCAGGGTCACCTCGGCGAGGCCGGGGCCGCTTGTCCCCTCGGGGGAGCGCGCTGGGGAGGTAGTGTTGTTGGCCACATCCATGCCGGGCGGGGGCTGGGGGGGGTCGCTTCAGGAGACAGACATGGGAAGAGATGCCGGTCACTTGTGCGCTCCCCTGGCAGGAGGCATAGGCGCCCCGTGCGGTTTGGCCACGCCGGGCACCCCCCGCTCCACCACCCCTCCCTCCCCTATATAGCGCGGCGGGAGGCGGCCGAAGCTCGGAGGACGGCGGCTGGCGGAGCCGCCCCGCGCCCGCCCATCCCCGCCGCCTCTGCCCAGCGCGCAGCCCTGCGCGGTGGGGGCGGCCCTCCTGCCGCCGCTTGCCGAGGTTCTGCCCCTCACTCCGCCGCTCTCCCGCGCCGTTCCCCCCTGCTCTGCCTCTCCGCGCTCCCCGAGCTTTCTCCCTCCCCTCCCTCCCTCCTTACTCTCGCTCCTCCCCCTCCCCTTCCACCCCCTCCCGCGTAGGTCTCGCTGGGTCGCCATGGTCGGGTGGGGGCAAATGTCATTCCCCATCGCCCCCTCCCGTTTGGAGGGACAGGGCGGATAAATTCCCTACGACTCCCCCTCCTACCCCCCGCCCTCTACAAATCGTTCCGCAGCTCCGCGCCCGGCAGCGGTGGCTCGGGACTACCCCTGGGGTGGCGGGGAGAGGAGGGAAGGCGGGAGGGCAGGCGTTCTGTGAGCAGGCATTCTGTGAGCAGGCACTGCCGCTGCGGCGGGGGCAGCGCACACCGGGGCTGCCCGGCGCTGGAGGTGCCGATCGCCACCTGCAGGCAGGCGCTGGCCGCCCGAGGGCGCGGGGCTCGGCCGGGCACCGCCGGGACGGGACAGGCCCGGCCCTGCGCCTCCACCCTTCCTTCCCCTGCCCGGCTCTGCAGCGAGCTCTCTGCCGGGGCTGCCCCGGGAGCGGTACCGGCCGTGCCGGGGCAGGGAAGCGGGAGCGCGGGAGGCAGCGCTCGTCTGTGTTTCGGGAGGGACCCCTGTGTAGCCCGACAGGGCTCCCGCTCAGCCGCTGACCAGTGCTGTAGCGATGAAAGCCCAGTTGTTGATAATTGATGCCCTCGGCCCAGCGCCGGTGCGCGAACTGCCCGGGCAGGTCCCCGTGGAACGGCAGCATTGCTCCCCGGCCCTCCCGACGGGCGAATTAGGGTGCAGCCCCCCAGATGAATGACTGGCCTCTCGCGACAATAACAACAGCCACAGCAACAAAAGGGAGTGGTAAAAAGGACTAAGAAAATCCCAAAACAAAAAGCGTTGTAAGGCTGTAGTTCAATCCGATAGGAGGGGAAAGGCTGTGTCCGAAAGTGAAGTCAGAAACATAATACTGAGAACAATCTTAAACAAAGAGTGTCAGATTGGCACTTCATAAGCAAATCAGTTATTATCCAGTAAACAGAACTAACAATTAACAATCACAAACCTGGGAGGAATCTGTCATACAAAAACGAAAAAAAAAAAAAACACCACCGCAACTCCATAACAGGTTTTCTACTATCTCGCAGCTCAGTATTTTTAATGACGTGAGATCTTTCTTTCATTCAGGTCTGTAACTCTGCCATGCAAGCTTACTAAATGCAAAAAAAAAAAAAAAAGCCAAACAAGTAATTACTTAACAGGAAGATTTTCTGATTCTAACTTAAACTTGAGATGACATTCACAGAGTTCTGCACACCCTCAGGTTTCCTTCATCTTCTCTCACTCAACACTTCAAGTTGAATTTACAGCTTCAAAACACTTGGACAGATTCCGGCCAGTTCCGTTTTAAGAGGGGTCGAGACTGCATTTCTCTGCCCCTAGGCTTTCGAACCTCTGTAAATGATCAAAGCCTAGAGATTAGCTGGATTAGCAGATCAGAGTTGCACCCTTGCATGCCTGTTGTCTCAACCAATCGCACTAACATTTACATGATCTGTGTCCTACTGAATGAAGACTTAATGCTGTTGAAACACAGACGAAATGTAATCGATATATAAGTATGCATTACGGCTTCACTATCCACACCTATTTCCTATTTTCTTTTTAATGTCTTCTTAAATGCATTGCATGGTTGGCTTCTAAGCAGCTACCTCTTTAAAGAGTGTTTTCCTTCCGTGAAATCAAAGTTTGTGCTTCTCACTGTATAGCATCAGCCTGATTTAAAAAAAAAAAAAAAAAAAAAAAAAAAAAAAAAAAAAAAAAAAAAAGCAAGTCTGAGAAGCAGAGAAATTTCTCCCAGCTTTCTTGCATGGTGGTGGACAAGTCATTAGCCTAATTAGATTATCTTGAAATTAGCGTTTCAAAACCACAGGGGATGGGGCTCTTGGGTTTCCAGAGCTGCGCTGACACGGCCAAGTGAAGTCAATCCCAGACACTTTTTGGCGAGAAACACGATGAGAAAACGTTGACAGGGTCCCTTTTCAACTGAAATATTTTAAATCGGCTTTAATTTTTTAAATTTTTTTTTCAGGGTTTGAAAGTCATTTCTCTCCGAATTAAATTGAGAAGTAATTTAGGCAACCATGGGTGAAGGGGAGGGAGTAGGAGATGGAAGACATAGACAAAGTGAAAATTCACTCTTTTGATGTGAGAGTTTCTATAATCCTACTAAACGTTTAAACACCAAATTCCACTTAAAATTTTAAGCAACTAAATGATGTCCTACTATCTTTAGATAACCTAGGTAAAGCACCTAGGGAAATTCTTAAGGAAAACCATATCAATGCCAAACCATACAATCCAACCTGACTTGAGAGTAAATGAAAACTTAACATGCCTTAACAGCCTTAAAAAGTCAAATTAAAACATTAATATTATTCAGTGAAGATACAGCTGCAGCAAACTAGGGGGTCTTCAGTAAGTACAAAAAGAAAAAGCATTAACAATGGTGTCAGAACATTCTTTTCTGAGCAATTTCATTCCACACTTTTCAAAAATAGAAAAGGAGAGTTTACATATTCTTGATGCTCTCAGATTATGACTTTGTTGTCTATGTTGTCTATTTTTCAAAGTAAAACTGCAATTCCACAAGCTGACCACAGCATTTTGTTCCTGTGGTTGCATATTACACTTTGGTTTGAAAAGTATTTGAATCTTCGGTGCTTTTTTTAACTTTTCACCATGACAAAATACAGTATTTGTGATATTCAAGAAATGATATTCCAGTAATGCTTTCAAGATGATAGGGTTAAGGAACTAGGGAGAGAAGGAAACTAATTATTTCAGGTCACTGAAACTGAGAGTGTGTACAGGTTTCTGTGAGAGAAGCTCCAAACAGATGAAAGGAAACATGTGACATGAGGCAACTTACTAAATAGTGCCTTCTTGAATTTTCTATTTAGGCATCTTGGAAGTTTAGTCAAAAGGAACTCTTACTACTCCACACACTTCAAAACCTTCTGAGAAACAGCTGTAACTTTAAAATCCAGAAAAGCAAAGAAGAACTTAATGTCTGAAGTGCCTGTATCATTGAAACACATCCTCTTCACACAGGGACATGCATTTCACTGTAAGATCCACTTCTGGATATCTGTTCCCACATTTCATAAAGCACCAAATATTTCACAGTAGTTTAAAATATTTAAGCTTTCTCCTGTAAAAGACAGAAAGGTATTAGAAGGTGGCTGAAAATCTTAAGGCCAAAGAGAGTGTTGTGGCTGCATAGCTCTCAGCCAAACTGTTCTGGATCAGAATGAGTCCAGATTTGGTAAACTGTTCAGTCCTGACTTTGTGGACAAGATGAATCAGCTAGGAAACTGAGTGACTTTTGGTACCAGTAGCAGAACTGTTCCTGTCCTATCTCTGGGTATAGCTAGTTTGCAAAATCCTGGATAGTCGAACTCATACTTCTGAACAGGGAAAAAAATAAATGAATGCCACAGTTAGTCTAATCAGAGTAAATACATTACACAGCCAGTACAATAACACAAGGAGGCAATAATTTTCAACTTCTGAATCACCTTTGTGCCATTTTAATATTTTTCCCTTATTTAGAGCCAAGAAGTGGGCTGGGTAGTTATCCACACAGCCCTGTCCAGTCAGCCAAGAGCTGGCAACCTGTGGCCCACTAGGAGCTGTACAGTAATGAGATGTTCCTGTGGTCCTGCAAGGATCATCTGGAGTCTGACAGAGGCTGCTGCATGGGCACATCACTCAGGTTCAGAGCTGAGTATGGTGCTGCAAAGTACTGAGATACCTCTCAAGCTGCTCCTTAACACCCCCGGTTCTGCAAACACAGAACAATGGTCAGGCCTGGAAAGATCTGTTAGCTCTGTGCCAGACATGTCTAAGCAGCAGCACTGCTTCATGTCTTTGAGATGTCTCGAGGATGGTACAGCTGGGTTCACATGCTGCGATTTCAGCTTCTGGTGGCTCTGTACCAAAGCTAGTCAGATTTCTGTTCCCTCTTTATTGCATTCTTAGAACCAAGCCAGTAATCTGGGCCTGTCAACCCAGAGGAATAATTTGTAAGAAGCAGAAATAGCTACCATCTCAAAATGCTGAAATACCTGTCTATTTTTTTCCCATGGTATTGACCATATTTTCCATTGTTTCAGATATCTCACTTGACACTGTCATAATAGAAACGAGCGGGTAAGTTCCTGTGTCATGTTCTCATTCCATTTAGCTGTCTTATGGCAGCTCTTACGCTCATCATTTTTATTATAGACAGAAGCTAATTATTTATAACATACACACACATTTATTTGGTGCTTTTGCCTTTCTCTGCCAAGAGCTTATAGCAGTAAGTAAAATTACAGTATAACTCAGCAGGGCTCACGAAAGGGTTTAATCCATTTCACCTCACACTCTTAGAAATAATAGAAGAGTAGGTAAACATTTCATGTAAAATGAGTGTTATGTATATTCAAGCAATATCCCAGAAGTGAAACTGTTGCTAGAGATGCCTGCTGTCTAAATCATGGGACAGCTTTTATACAAGTCCAGAAGTATAAGATCAATTTTCAAAGATACTTGCTTTCATATTCTTCCTTTGTGAAGTAAAGAGACTTTCATTTTGTTTGAACATAAGTTTGTGTAAGTTTATGGAAACTTCTCGGAATTTTGACATTCTGTGAAAACTTGAATTTAGGCTACATTTTCTGTGTTGTCCCTTGTGCAACACAGTGCAGCTGTCATGAAAGGAAGAGCTGTGAGAATATCTTTTAACCATGTGAGTACATTCATGCTACTAAAGCTGCTAAGCATGAATTTGACTCCTGAGAAACTCTGGGAGAATCTACTTAGTCATCTCTAATCGTGATGTGGGGAACAAAGCAATGTTCCAGCTCTGCTGAGGTTTTTATCAGCACATCTGTGTCAGAGACAGGGGGCAGCAATACACAGAGCTGGTGCATTAGGAGCTGGTTAAGAATCACCTGTGTGGTGCAATGCAGTCCCAAGAACCCAGAATATTGCCAGAATGGTTTTTTAAAAACTGTGTTCTGATATTTATGATCTAATTAAAAATGCTCACTCACAATTCATATTTTCTTGACGTTTGTAAAATAAATCATCTTAATAACATCCAATATACAATTCTAAACTTGCTGACTAGCACCGAGGAACTTCATAGTTAAATCAGGCTTTTTCTTATACCTAATTATGATGTTTCATCTATTTACTTAACATTCAGATTCATCTTATAGCAAAATACATAAGTAGCTTAAACTATTTGCAGAAAATACATACCCACTTACAGAAGTATTCTAGACCTTAGGCAATTTTCACAGGCTTTATACAATATTTGCATAACTGTTTAAACAACAGTTTAAACAAGGGGTGCCAATATATTCCAAGCTTTGCCATAATTTCTAGGTTTTCTCTCATTGGTGAGTTTATTTATGGATACATTTTAGCAGACACACTCAAGTTTTTTTGGTTTGTTATCCCTACCCTCCAAAAAAAGGACTATCTTCTAAGTGAGAAGGAATTTAATATAATTAACATTAAAAGACTCTCCAATAAATTTTAGTTTAAGGAGATTTATATTCTAAAGAATTTTATTGCAAAGAAAGTTTCTGCCATTTTTATATATGTGTAGTATTTAACTTCAGAGGAGACAAAGAAACAAATTAGTCTATAAGAACAATACATGATGAAAAAAAATCTCTAGCTAGACCTCTACAGGCCTCACCTTTAACTACCAAGCCAATCTAAATGAGTTTATCAGTACTTTCCAAAACAAAGTTGAGGTATATGAATCTTACAATTGAGTTGCAGGTATAACAAATGATGACTTCTGATCTTATCATGTCAGAACTTCAATACTACATTAGACTAAAAGTAAATTACATAGAATCATTGTCTCCTTATGAATAAAGACAGAAGCTAGAGTTTCAAAGTTATTGCTTATAAAGGATAGAAACTCTCTGATTTTATGCACACTGGCTGGAGCTCAACAGTAGTGTTTGCAGTTCAGTAGTATATTAATAATGTCAGTTTTAAAAGAAATATGGTATTATGATTTCATTTCAATTTTCTCACATTGAAATTAATGCAATACTATTATTTTAAAAATACAACTTGGAAAAAGCAGGGCTGATGTACAGACAATGAATGTCTTCTCTTTGCAAACTAACTTTATCCTTTCAAATGAAAAACAATTTATTTTATCTACACAGAGATGAGTCACATGGATTTAGAGAGGCCCACACAGACTCTGCTTTTAAAGTGACATTGACAAAGACCATGAGGATATTGTCTTTGCTGATCTATTAATGTCCTTTACCTGGGGCATTAGTTGGCACAGTAGTAAACCACCATGTATTCCAAGGAATCTGGGGCCTTGTCAGGGAGAAGAGTTGTGGGTTTTTTTGCTGGAAGTAAATATGCTCTTGAGGATTTTTTTCTGCAGCCAATGCCTTCTTTATCTTTATGAGTTTTCCTCGTACAATCTCTGTGCCATGTACAAATGCTAGTGCTTGAGGCAGCTGGAGTATACAGACAGGGATAGCAGAAATGTCCCTTCAGCAGCATCCTCTACCTGCTACCAGTTTATAAAGGTTCATTCATTGTTGCTGCTCATTAACTTTTAACTGCTTACTAACTAATGGGCATCAGGTTAAGTTTATCACCCAGTGTTCCTATTTAACAAATGGAGTTCAGCAACAAACAAAAAAGCAGATCCACAAAAGCTGATGCCTTGAACATGCAGCCTCTTAATCCTTCCATGATCAAATATTAAGAAGAATGTTTCTTAGCCTGTTCTTACCAAAGCAGTTCAGCTACCCAATTCCATCATCAGATCTAGAGACCTCAGGAAATTGTTGTCTATTTTCAAACAGTTTTAAAAATCCTGGGGCTTTGGGTGTAGAGTGATGAAAAGCAGCACTGCTACCTTGTCTTTGTTGTGTTTGTGTGGATTAAGCCAGTTCAAAGTAAACCTGCTGGACATAGTTCAGTCTGTGAATCCAGACAGATTTTAGATGTGTCCTCAGTGTTGCTAGGAAACAATCATTTCTCAGTATTCATTACAGCAACAATATGAACTCTCTTAGGTTGACCAGGGAAGCAAACAGTGAAGAGGGTCAGGATACCAATGAGTAGCTCACTGTCCCCCAACCTCATTTCCAGTCTATTCACCAGATGGCCTTGAAGGAGATCAGCAAAGGAAACCATACACTGAGGGCAAAGAGGTATTTTGGCTAGTCATGGCACATGGAAGCACACAGAGAGTAACACATTATATAACCTAATGAGTTCACTATCAAGATAGGCCATACAGGTCCTGTCTGCTACAATGGAACAAAGATCATGAAGCTACATTGAAATGAGATTTGATCAAATCTTAACACTAGTGAAAGAGTATGGACAGTTTAGTGCTTTGTCTTGGGTGATGATTCTGTTCTTTGATGACATTAATTCTTTCCCAATGTTTTTGGGGTTTTGGGGTTTTTTGGTTTTGTTGTTTTTTTTTCCTTCTGGTCTCCTATCCCATTAATCACTCTTTATAAATTCCTAAACTCTAAGCAAAATTTCTCTTCTCTCGGGACACTTGTCACAGACATTCAACATTCCCCTTTGTAGCTGAGTCATCTGAAGTACCTCTTCACACTTCCTATTGTCACTCAGTTAAGTTCAAAATAAGTAAAAGCTAATGGTTTCTTGTCGCCTGAGATCACCTAATTAGGGGTCCCTTTTAAACTCACCTGAGCAGATGCGATCAGATTTTGAGGCTCTCAAAACTCTCTGAATGGCATATTGCAACTGCATAATTGTAATGCAATATCCTGCTAAAACTTTTAGTAATCCTCATCTATAAGCAGGCTTTTTGAGTGTTAAAATCTTGCCCATAGGCACATATTTCAGTGAACACAGGTACAAAACTAAAAGCTTACTAATTTCATTATAGGCTGTCTCCAATCTCTTACATTAAAGAACTTATCACTGTAGCACCTGTATCATTGCCATTATTAAAAAAACAAGCAACCAAACAAATAACCTCCCCCCCAAAATTTTTAAAAAAGGTGTTAAGAAAATTTTAATAAACCAGACCCTTCCTCTCCAATAATTTTCTCTTAATGACTGTTCATACAAAAGAGTCACGATATGTTTTATGCATCCAGTACATCATGTATCCCTCAAGGTTCATCACAGTTTTTCTTGATAAGACAAATTTTATGTTAGTCATGAAAGGCTAGACAAGTTTTTTTTAACCTGTAGTCTGGTGCAATCACAATTGCATTACTGTAAAGAAGAGTAGATTTATGTCCCTGAGAGGAGCAATTAATTTTATATCTTTCCACTTCTCCAGAGGGGAGAGTAAAATGCCACTTTTCACCTGTTTCTGTCCATCTCCTTTAGAGGGAAAAAAGGAATATGGCAAAAGCCTCTTCATTTCTTCCCCTTTGGGACATTCTATTTTTCCCCACTCAACACTGATTATGTAAACTAAGAAAAAATGTAGTTTATACATTAACTATATGAAGTTATTCTTAGGGTTTTTTTAAATGAAAATTAGCACTGGAGTCACACATCTACTGTTCACTTTTGATCAGTCCTCCTCTGCAATATATTCTGTTTTAATAAGAAAGCATTATGATTTTACCCTTGAATTCAATTGCATTTTGCTTGTTCTCCATTTCTGTTTGTGCAAGACTGTAGTGAATAATCATGCTGGCTAAGGCTTTTCAAACAAAAAATGCTCCTGCATAAATGCACATATTGTTTTTGTTTATTTTAATGTCAGATTAACATTGCCATCATGGGGATAAATTTGCTTGTATTTATTTGTACTTATTGCAGGACAATGAGAGAGACTACAGCTGCAGAAGATGTCATTTATGACTCTTTGTGTCTGCAATATCATTCAGGTTAATAATATATCTGGCTCTAAACACACAACAGAGGACCATAGGAAAAAATAATTACCCGTTCTCTCACTTACACAAGCCTTGTATGTTTATTTAGAGATTCGTGTTTTAAACTGTGGCTGCATCCTCCTCTGTGGTGAATTTTATCATGGAAATCCTGATGCCTGAGATGACTCTCAGGACTGGAGTGCTGCAGTGGGTGGCTCTAAGCTCTTTAGAAGAGACAGGTGAAGCAAGGGAAGTGGAGGGATATCACTGTGTGTTAGAGAGTGCTTTGGTTGTACTGAAATTGGTGATGAGGATGACAGCTGAGAGACTGGGTGAAGAGTGGGGAAGGTCAGCAGGACACAGGTCTGCGGGGATTCTGTCACAAACCAGCCAGCTGGGGAGAACGGGCACTTGGGGCATCCTGCAAGCAGCTGCCAGCAGCCCTACAGTCTCCAGCCCTTGTACAAAGTCAGCTTGCCAGATATCTGCTCTAAATACAACACAGCAGAGAGGAAGGATCGGGGAGATTCCTAGAGTGTGTGGAAGACAACTTCCCTACACAACTGGAAAATGAGCCTACACGAGGAGGTGCTCTGCTGGACCTGTTGTTTGTGAACAGAGGACAGGTGGGTGATGTACTGCTCAGTGGCTGTCTGGAGCACCAGAAATGTTAGAAGTTTCAATATTGACTGAAGGAAGGAGGGGCACCTTCCTCCTTGGATTTTGGGTGGGCAGACTTCAGCCTGTTTAGGAGATTGATTGACAGAGTCCCATGGGAGTCAATCCTGGAAGACAAGAGAGTCCATGAAGGCTAATGTACTTTAAAAAGAATTGTGAAATATTCAGGAGCAGTCTGTCTCAAGGTGTAGGAAGACAAGTCACCAGGGGAAAAGAGCAGCCTGATTAAGCAGAGAGCTTAGGCTGGAACTTAGGGGAAAAAAGAGAATCTCTTGACTCTAGAAGGAAGGTCAAGTGACTTGTAACAACTACAAGGATGTCACGAGGTCATGTAGGGAAAAGATTAGAAGGGACAAAGTCCAACTAAAACTTGATTTGGCTGCCACACTTAAAAACAAATATGGTGTTTATAAATACATGGTTGGCAAAAGGAAACTCAAGGCATGTATCCATCATTTGCTCAATGCAGAGGGTGTTGTAGTTGAGGAATGGCAGAGGTACTGAATGCCTTCTTTGCCTCAGTCTCCAAAATCTAGATGTCAATCAAAATCTGTTGTCCTCAGGATACCCCACTGAGCTGGAAGCTGGTGATGGGGAAGTGATGGGAGGTGAGGGAAGCCCTCACAATCCAGGAGGAGATGGTTGGTGATGTACTATGCCAGTTAGATGTGTATAAGTCTATGGGCCCTTCTGGGAGCTACCTCAGAGTAATGAGGAAACTGGTGAAAGAACTTCACAGATTACTTTCAGTCATCTATGAGCAGTCCTGGTCAACTGGAGAAGATCCAGCTGTCTGGAAATTAGCAAGTGTTGCACCCATTGATAAGAAAGGTTGGAAGGATGATCCAAGGAACTAGGCCTCTAAGCCTGTTAGGCCTGTAAGCCTAACCTTAGTTCCAGGAAAGGTTAAGGAAGAGATCATCCTGACTGCCATTACACTCCACAAGCAGGACAGCCAAGGAATAAGGCCCAGCCAACATGGATTTATGAAAGGAAGTCCCTGTCTGACTAACCTGATCTCCTCCTATAACACAGTGACACACTTAGTAGATGGGGGAAGTTCATCCAAGCTTCACCAAAGTGTTTGACACCATCTCCCACAGCATCCCCTAGGAAAACTGTCTGCTACAGCTTAGATGGGTGGACTCTGATGGGTAAAATACTGGCTGGGTGGCCAGGCCCAGAGCATCATGGTGAATGGAGTTAAATCCCATTGGTAGCTGGTCTCTAGTGGTGCTCCCCAGGGCTTACTTTTGGGCCTGGTTCTGTTTTATATCTTTATTGTCATTTGGGTATGGGAATTGAGTGCACTGCACCCTCAGTAAATTTGCAGATGAGACTGATTTGGGTGGGAGAGTTGATCTGCTCGAGGGTAGGAAGGCTCTACAGAGAGACCTGGACAGATTCCCTCAGGCTGAGGTCACAACTGCAGGAGGCTCAGCAGAGCCCAGGGCAGGGCCTGCACTTGAGTCACAGCAACCCCAGGCAGCTCCACAGGCTCTGGGAGGAGTTTGAGAGCTGTTTGACAGAAAGGGGCTTGGGGGTGGTGGTGACAGTGGCTGAACATGAGCCAGGGTGTGCCCAGTGGCATCCTGACCTGCATCAAGAATAGTTTAGTCAGCAGGACTAAAGTGATCATCCCCCTGAAATCTTGACCTTCAATACTGAGTAAAGTTCTGGTCACCTCCCTTTGAAAAGTAGATTGAGCTGCTGGAATATGTCCAGCAAAGGGCAACAAGGCTCATGAAGCATGCTAGAGAAAATATCTTACCAGGAATGTAGGATGTGAGGGAGCTAGGTTTGTTTAGTCTCAAGAAGAGGAGGCTCAGGGGGGACCTCACTGCTCTGTACAACTGCCTGAAAGGAAGGTGTAGCCAGATGGGGGCTGGTCTTTCCTAAACTGCCTGCAGTGAGAGATCTAGAGGAAATGGCCTTAAACTGAGACAAGGGAGATTCGGATTAGATATTAGAAAACACTTTTTCACTGTTGGGCTGGCCAGGCATTGGAATAGGTTTCCCAGGGAGAGGGTAGAGTCACCATCACTGGAGTCAAGAGGCATCAGGATCTGCTGCTGGGTTTAGTGATTTAGAGATAACAGTGGTGGTGCTGAGCAGACAGTTGGACATGATCTTAGAGGTCTCTTCCAACCCTGATGATTCTATGTTTCCATTATTCTACCTGGTCATTCACTAAGTGGTAGGTAAAGTACATAAGGTTCAAAAAGGGATAAATGCCTATCCTTCCTTTCTATCACCAGGAATCCTTTCTTTTAAGTCTCCTGGGATCCAAACACCATTTGTGTCTCTCCCCAACACTTGAATGCAGAAAGTCAAGTTGGTTGTATAGAAATTACTGCAGTGGGGAGAAGCTCCACTCCTTGAGACAAATGATGCCTCAGTGACCACAAATTGGAGTTCAACAGGAGGGCATAAGCACTGGGCAAGTATGCACAATATACCTACTGGAGAATTTTTGAGAGATTTTGCAGTCCCTCAGAGTTAGTGATTAATGTACGTTCAAAAACAAGATATAATCTGTTCATATCTCTTTCTGTATATTTTTAAACTGTAATTATGGTCATTAAAACATCAGGCTCAAAAAGAAAGGATATTTTGCTTTTGGCTCTTATTTAACATTTGATAAGGTTTGAATAGTTCAGTTATATATTTTGTAAAGGATTATAAATGAGTTTTTACATTTTTAATAGCAAGACTTCTGTTTGTACATTAAGAAAAGCCTAAAAATAACTTCTGTATATTTTATGTCTTCTATTTCTTTCTTATAAGTTTGTTTGAACAGGATTACTTCATTCCATCCACCTCATAGGGAGCTCTCTAGGCTCTTCTCTGTTGTGATTCTTCAAACATTGTCCCATTAGAAAAAAGCCTGTAAAGTTCTTTTTCCTGAGAGGTTTCACTTTGATAAATGTGAAAATTTCACCTGAGGATGTAATTTAGTTACTGTTTCCAGTATCAAATTCAGAAGAGCATTATCACTAACTAGTTCTATAAACAGCTTTTCCATCTGCTTGAACTACCTCAGTCAGTGCAGATAGTTGGGAGTAAACTTTTATTTCTGTACAATATTTGGTTTCTCTTGCACCCAGCTTTCTGGTGGTTAGGCAGAGAAATCTGTTTCAAGTCTTTTCAATAAGTAGCAGCATTGGCCATATTTTTGAGAGGGCAGATGGAAATTAATATCAGGATTTAAATTTTTAAAAAAAATGTCCCTATATTAAGAACAGTGGAATTTAGCTGGAATAAATCTAACTATTAAGAGATGTGAGTTTGGTTTCGTAGCTACTGTTAATCAGGATAGTTAAATCAAAATGTAGTGGCCACAAATTATAAGAAACCTGAGAACATAGTAAGATTCAGTCTGTGATAGCTAAAACTCAATTTCCTCAGTCACATGGACACAGACAGAAAAGTAACAGTCATTGCCATTGAAGCTGGTCATCAATTGTAGGATGAAGATCTTGGTTTCTTTACATAATAATGCATTATTCCATGTTTAAGTTGGTTGAATGGTATAAAGAAGGCAGGCTGAAAAAAGTGGTTGTTGAATTGTTTTGTGGTTTCTCTCTACCACAAAAATAGTCACATCTTTTGCATCTAATTAAGCATGTTCTACCTCTCTTATTGAGATGCAGATGAAGGGGATAGCATCAGATGCAAGATGCTGAGTTCAAATATGTCATTCCTTTAAAGCACAGGTAGTGCAAAAATGCATATATCCAAGACCAATAAAATAACTGCAAACTGTTCTATGAGACAATCATGGTATATTTCTCCATGATGGCTCCATAACCCTGAACTCATCACTATTCACCCACAGGATCTCCTCTGTTAGAGCTACATTCCCAACTTTGGACCAGTTTTTGCTGCAATGTTTGTCATGTCATTCTGATGATGTTTTAGCCAGTGCTCACCCTATAATTGTTGTGACCTATACACAAATCTGTTTGCCTGCTTTTATGGGGACCATTGTAATGAAGGCCACCTCAAAGGAAGTTCTAGTTATGGTATGTACATGCCACTTTTTCTACTTTATTATTCCATTTTTAATTTGACTTCTGTTGAGCTTCTCTGAGAGCACATCTTTAATAGTTTAATTTTTCTATATTAGACTACTGTTTTCCTTCATACCTGAGGTGGATCTTCCAATTCCTCATAGGATGGTGCTCACAGAATGGTCATAGTAGGAATGTAGTTAGTCATAATTTAAAGCAACTTGTGCTTCAGGAAAACTATCACTGATTTTAGTGTAAGTTCTACAGCTATAAGGGCAACAGGTTTACCAAGTGGACAGCTCCTCAATACAATTTTTCTACAGAACTATATTAAAATAAAGATTGAGGTAAGCAAAAATCAATTAATAAATGGATTCTTGGAATAAGAGTCTTCATCAAACAACAAATTATTTTCTTCTGTTCTCAACTGGCATTTATTTCAGCCAGAGAGAGTTAAGTGTGCTGGTTTTGCAAACTGTTTTAAGCACATATGTAATACTCATAAAACATATGTTCTGCTTGCATGGGTATGCCCCAATTCCCCCAAAAATATTCAAAATTCAAACAGAAGCAATAGGTTAAGCTCTGATTATTTTAAAAACAAAATGGTTTTGTAGTGAAGATTATTTCATTGTCTTCAATGAGGACAGACTTTTTTTTTCAACATTTTATTTTCACTTTCATTATTGCTGGTTGACATTAACTGATTGCTTATTTCTTAAATGGATAAGAATAATTTAAAAAGTACAGTACCAGAATTTCTCTCTCTAATTTTCTCTTCATCAAAAGTATTTTAATTTGTGTAAATAGATAAAGATTTATTACCCCATATGGAGAGCTCTTCACAAGCAGGATCACCTTGCCATAGACCAGGTTGCTCAGAGCCTTATCCAGCTTGGCCTCCAGCACTTCTGGGAGATGGGCATTCACAACTCCTCCAAGCAACCTGTTGCAGTGCCTTACCATACTTAGAGTAATGAATTCCTTTCTAATATCTAATTTAAATCTACCCTCCATTAGCTTAAAGCCACCTCCTTTATCCTATCACTCCTTACCCTTCTAAAAAGTCCCTTTCCATCTCTCTTTTCAGTACTGGAAGGTGCTACAAGGTCCTCCCAGAGCCTTCTCTTCAGGCTGAACAACCCCAACTGTCTCAGACTATCTTCACAGGAGAAGTGTTCCAGCCCTCTGATCAACCCTGGACTTCTCTGCACTGGCTCCAACAGGTCCACATCTCACGGTCATTGCAATCAGCATTTCTGCACTAGGATGGAGTTTTCCTGAAAATTTAGAATAAACCAAACTAGACAGATATTTTCTTCCTGGGAGATCAGTTGTGGTAATTTAACATCTTTCTCTGAATTTGTCATGGTAATGGCTTGATTTCAAAGGTCCAGGATGAACACTTGTCTCTACATTTGTGATTTTAGACTGGTAAACCATGACTGTGTAAGAGACCAGAAGTTTTGGATATCTACAAGCTAGATCTTCTTTTTTAAGCAACAGGATCCTTAATTGAACTAAATGTTTAATACTTCCAGTAATGTCGTCATGCGTCTTTATTGTTCACTGGATACTAAGTGTAGTAGAATTTGTATTTTTCAGAAATATCAAGCTGCAGCCCACAGCTGCATAAAATAGACATAAAATACAAAATAAAAGAAATGAGATAAAAATAAAATAAAGACAATTTAAAACAGTATTTTATTTGGTAATGGTATGAAAAATATTCTCTTTCCATACTCCAACAGACTTTCTTGTGCATACTCTGGGGTGCACACACCACTCTAAAGACCATTGTCCTAAAGTTCTGTCATTACAGTTTCTTTTCCTAAGCAAAGTCTTGTGTAATTTACAAGTCACTATCTATGACAATGTTTTTCTGCATTATGCTTTAAATGTTGGGGAGCATTCAGCAGTTTAAAGTGTACAACAATAAAGAAGCAACGCCTGACAGCTCTACCATCAAGGTTTCTATAGCTTAGAGTAAATGTCCTACTTGTTGCCCAGGAAAACAATGTAAAGCTGGTGGTTTTTTTTTCTGCAAAGACATCATATTGTCATCATGTCAAACAATTGCCAACATACAATTGCATATGAAAATGTAGATATCCCTGTGGATACCACATGTGACACAGCTATCTGTAAGTCAGAGAAAGAAACCAGAAAAGGACTCAAAATAAACTCATAGATGAGAGTATAAAATTTCTGAATAAAATCCTGGTTCCACTGAAATTCAAAGTTCTCATACACTTCCACTAGGTTAAAATTTTGCATCCAATACAGATTGTGAACAGCAGTCTCTAAGTCAAAGACAGGCAAGATTTCAAACAGGAACTCTGAAAGCTGAATCAATGCATATCCTTAGAAACATAAAATACATTTTCTTTGCTGGAAAGGCACTGGTCTGGTGGAATGCATTGGGTAACAAGCTGTCAGAAAGGAACTCCATCTTTTGAAATGGAATGAAAATGTTCTTAAATGTATTTTAGCTGGCAATCAGAAACTGCCAGTTTAATTAATTTTTAGATGTATCTCAGCTGCAGGAAGGCAATCCAAATTTTGAGAATTCCATTTAGAATTCAACTAATAGCTATGAAAAGAGCATAGAAGAAGCAAAAGCTATGCCAGTTCTCTTCAAAAAGGTATAATGAGAGATTGAAGTGGAATGGTAGATGTTCTGCTTTTGGCAAGCCTTTTTTTGAAGAGTTTAAAGCCCATAATTAGAATAGCAAAACACATCTTTTAACATATAGTGATTCCAGGGACCAGAGTAGGACTATTTGAATGCTTAGAGGTTACTCCTGATTCAGCAAAATACTTATAAAAGTGTTGAAACTGGCAGGCATTTACATTTTTCGGTGCTACTGAGTGAAATCACATAGCTTCATATCTGCTTGATGTTACACATCAGTACTCTTCATTGATTCAGTGGTGTTTCTGCCTTAGGGAAGCACATAAATCTTTCAGATCTCAAAATTAAATGGTGATATGGATACAATAGGGAGTTACTAGAGCATGCAGTCTTGAAACAAAGGTAGGTGAGAATACCCTTTAAATATGTAAATGCAAACAGTGGCTGGGATGAACCGACATATTGTGGTACTCCAGACAGACATCTCTAGTTTTTTTCTTTCAGAGCCTGTGATTAGGAATCAGTTAACAGGAAAAAGGCAAGAAGCCTTGGAGTATGTAATACATAATCCTCAGAAGTTCCAGGATGAAACTCCTCAGGTTTGAGCTTGACGAATAGAATTTTATAATCTTCCTATAGAGTTTGCTCTCTCTTAGTCATCATTTCAGTTCAGGTTAGTAATCCTGAAATTAAACCAGATCTCAGCTGCTGCCTGGGCTGCAGTGAGGTACAAAGAATTTCCAGAGATGCTGCCAATACCCTCATGTGCACCTGAAAACATTGAAATGAATGTGGGAACTTACACAAACGGCTTCTATCTTAACAGAAGTGATCCAAGGACTGCAGTACCAGTGAAATACATTGAAATAGATCTAAATATCAAATTACCTCAGTTTATGTCGTATTCTCTAGGGTCAGCTTGTTTATTTGGGGCTGGGAAGGGGGATTTTTCAGTTGATGAAGTAAAAGGTCTATTTGGTATTAATGGATATGGGACTGGGATTATAAGGCTTAGTAAATATTTAAAGAGGAACCTAACCAATTGGTTGCAGATTTCAGGAAGTCAATTTCACAAAGACAGTAGAAACAGCAAGAACCCTTCTCACATTATAGAAGAAGCAATTCATCTGCACTCTAATGAAAGGAGTGTCCTGGCTGACTTGAGCTGATAAAAGTCACTGTTTAGCTGGGAACCTGCCAAATGCTCCTCATATACACAGAGTGGAAATACTAAAAGAAAATGAACAAACAAATAAAAACTGGTAGGATATTAATCTCTTACGCAAGTAAGTCTGTGAGCATAACAGAATTAAGCTGGGGAGAACTTTGTCACTAAATTGGGGGTAACTGAACTTTTAATACCCTGGTCAAGAGTTTATGCTATATGCATTTTACAGATAGAGTTGAAAGAAGTACAATTATTGGCTGGAATGAATGTAATCTCCCGTCAAAGACAGTCATAGTTTAAAGAACAATCCTTCCTCTAAACAGAGGTGATAGAATGGCTCTATCTAGGTCATAGCATATATGTAAGGTATATATATGCAAATATTGGAGCTGTGAGTCAGAAAGACCATCTCTGCTCCAGAAGCCCTTTCTGCTCATGCTCAGCAAGTTCCTCATTCCTGTAGGCATAGAGGTCAAACACTGTAGAATCTGCCTGTGTGCTAGGACCAAGGGGCAGCAAGCTCACATGTTTGTGTACTCTCCAGGATCATGTCCCCTCAGGAGGGCAGGCTGGTTTTGACAAACGGTGAGAAAATGGACAGAAATATGCCTGATCAATTCCTAGCTACACATATCCATTATTTATCACTCTGAGTTGTGGGGCCACAGTTGATATAAAGTAAAACACACATTTTTGTAGATGATGAATATTTATGAACTGGGAATTTCATGGACATCATGGGAAATAATTAGGCTAACACTGAGTACAACCAGAAGTGTTTCTCTAATAGAAAGAAAGAAGTAGCAGGACAAGCAGGCATTTTGTTGTATTTAATTAATACTTCAGTTATTAGTTTCTATTAATAATTTAAACAGTTTGTCAGCCATTGACAGCACCCAGTCTCATAACCATATCCAGTATAAACTGAGGCAGGCAGCTCATACTATTCCAGTCAAATAAATTGAAATGCTCTTGGGCACCTAAATGAGATGTGTGAAAAGGCCCACAGCTGTGCTGACAAACTCTTAGCACCCAGAAGGTGGTAGTTGATACAATATGTCTTTTAATAACACCACCGAGGCACGGGAATAGACTGGAAGTGCGAATGACCAGAGATGAAGGCATCCCAGGAGAAGTATGTCTGAGGAAAAGTAGATTCCAGCACTTGGACATGTTTTAGCTACTGCTTAGCAACTGGGAAGCAGTGGTTGGTAATTAATTTGTAACTTGATGCCCAGTGTGTCGTATACACGTGCCTGTGCACAAATCTGAGTACTTGCAGTTGCACATTCAAGAATTTTCTGTGATGAACTGCCCAGACTCTGGGAGAGGAGGTGTTGCTCCTTTATCTAAACAGATACAAATTCATGTAGCCCTAAATATTGTTAATTTACTTCACTTCAACACCCAGATTTTCTTCTGTTCATTTTGTTTTACATTGGCACTAAAATAGGCTGCAGCCTTGGCATAGGATTGCTGCGATGGGATATTGCTGAAATTAGCAATACCCATAAAATGAGAAAATGTCCAATAGCTGGTTATGCAGGAAGCCTCAGCTAGTGAAACTCCAGGTTTAGCAATAGTGGAAAAACAAACAAACAAACAAACAAACAAACAAACAAAAACCCACACCACACCACACAAACACACCAACACCCCAAAGACAACTTTTTCCAGAAATTGATAAAATTAAATCCTGAAGGAATTTCTGATCATTTAGCCTGGTCTTTTACATGGCACAGGCTGTTATGCTTCTGCCAATTACCTCAACACTTATCCAAATAATTTTGATTTGTAGGCATTTGATCATTAAAAAAAAAACCACCAAAACTTTGGTAGTTTGTTCCAATATTTCACACTTTTTTTTTTGTTACAGCCCATGCTCAACATCCAGCTTTAATTAGTCTCATTTCAGCTTCAAGTTCTAATTTACAGCAATTACACTTCTAGTTTTGTTTTGGGTTGGTTTTTTTGAGGTTTTTTGGTTTGGTTTTTTTTGGTTTTTTTTTTTTTTTTTATGTAGACAGAGTAGAGAGTGTTTAGCTGTAGAATATTCCACAGCAGGAAAATTAAAGGATTATAGAAACTTTTAGAATAATCATCTCTCCCAGTTTTGAAAAGCCCTTTAAAATTTTGTGGTACATTATTTCACTATATGTCTCCATAGTCATATTCACCAGCAGGTTTGGAGATATTTCTACATCTGTTCATAAGCATTCAGCTGCTTCACCTGGTTTACTGATGGATCATTAAACTACTAACCCATTTTAAAAATAAAAGCATTCAAAACCACCTCTCTTTTCAAGGAAAATCTGTATTTAGTGTATTTTTAACCTTAACAATGCCTTTCCCAGTTTTTGAATATATAATCACTTGTAAATTATATTCACACTAGCTGGATATGGTAAGTGCATATTTCGTACACAGCACTTCCCTGAACATTAAAAAAACAACCTGTGACGTTCAGTAACTAATTTGCTTTGCAGAGGTTTTTGGGTCATCTGCAGAGTACTGACCATTTCAGGCAGTTTTAAAACTGGTAGACTCAGGGCAAAGCCAAGGGTTTGGCTCAGTCAGTAGCATGTTACATTGCTCCTTCCCTTTTTCTTTCCATGGTAATTTTAGTAGTTGTCATATATGGGTTTGCACCTTTTCTCCCCCAATAAACCTTGTTCTGGCCAGAAGAGCTTCTTAGTTTTATTGTGCATGATGTGCTACACACATCTGTGACTATTCATTCCTACCTCATGCCATAGGGCATCACACCTCATTTGGTTTTGTACATCTTAGTGGAATCCGCAGATTTAATCGATGACCAACTGAAATTTCCCAGTCTAAAAAAGGAGTAAACAAGGAATAGACTTAATTCCCATGGCCCAGGGTGCAGCCCAGCTCATGCATTCTGGCAGTGCCAAAAGTGAGTGGAGACAAACTGCAGTGTAGAAATAAGAACATGCATCCTGTCCTGATTTTGGCTGGAATAGAGTTAATTTTCTTCCTGCTAACTGGTATAGTACTGCATAATGTTGATAACACAATGATGTTTTACTTGTCACTAATTTGTGCTTACCTTAAATTAAGGACTTTTCAGTTTTCCATTCTCTGTCAGCAAGCAGGTGCACAGGACACTGGGAGGGAGCATGGTCAGGAGACCTGATCCAAACTGGCCAAAGGGATGTTCCACAACACAGCACATCATGCCCAGGATGTAAATTGAGGGAATGGGGAATGAGATGGGAACTGGTCAGCAGAGGGTAAGATCTTGTACTGTGTGTCACTTGTTTCTCTTGGGTTTTATTCCTCTCTCTCTGTCTTCCTCTACCTCTCTTTTTCACGATAGTCATTAGTATTATTATTGTTATCATTATCATTAATATTATTGCAATAAGGGTATTTTTCTTCAATTATCAAATTGTTCTTATCTCAACCCACAGATTTTACTTTTCCATTTTCCTCCCCAATGGAGGGAAGGCAGGCAGCAGGAGAGTGAGCAAGCAGCTGCATGGTACTCAGGTGTGGGTTAAACCATGACAGTGAAAGGAGGAGGTTTTTATACCAGTTGGGATGTACTTGTGAAAATAACTGTAGCTAAGGCATTAGCCCAGTTTCATGGCACACTGAGTCTGACTTTAGAGCTCTCAGTACTAGATCAAAATCAGTACCATCACATGACACAAGGCACTGAACCAGCACAAATTATTGGCAGCTTGAGATATTTTTACACCTTTTGATGGGCTTTGTACCGTAAGGCCAGTATTATCTGACCTCTTATATCTGGCTTTTGGCATAAAAGCTGTCATGAATTTCACAGTGTGCTTTAGCTAAAGCAATATAAACATGGCCATAAACTGCATGATTTTAATCAATTTCTTATAAATGAGTGGTTCAATAATGTGGTTTCTTAGTATTGACGACTATGAAACTATGGTCTCATTCTAGACTGATACACATTAAAACAACAATCATTAAAGAGAAGTCAGTGGTGCAGTTATCTCACTGTTTTTTTAAATCCGATATTTGATATAAATTTCCAGGAAAAGGTGGTAAAATTTCCAATTATACAGAGTTTAGGAGGGAAGGGAGGCAGTCAACTCAAATACCACCTTTTCTGCTATATACACATACACATACATATATTTCAATTATCCACCACTTTTCCTACTCAGGTAGAGACTGGGTACAATAAACTGGAATCTTTCTCTGAGCTAGAGATTGTGCAAGCAGGACAATGTTTCACTCTTTTGCCCTTTCTTAGCATGAATTCAAATAGCAGTTTCTTTGTACCCTATCATAAAGTATTCTGCAATCTTTCTGATAACTGATTGTTCACATTATTCACAAAGGAACAGTCTAGCACAAAGATGAAGGAAGGTTTTTGTCCACATAGCCCTCCTGGTCTCAAATCACTCTCTTTACATCCCTCACAGCAAAAGTGGACCAAGGATTCTACTAATCTAATTTTTTACAATAGGGAAAGTACATAAGGTTTCCCCAATATCTTGCCCCTTCAGCTCAGAAAACAAACACACAAGAAAGCTACATGTAGAAATGTTAAAGGGAGCTCCCCATCCTTATTTATTCTAATGAAAAGCTTTGGAGTCACACCTCATGGAACACCACTGCAGACTGTATTCCTCCATTTCACACCAAATGGTAGGTGGTCAGACATGCCTGAGTCTCCACTGACATGTTTCCAAGAAAAAAAACTAATGCAGCTGCGCTGCAGACAAAAGGAGTCTGCAATACCAAATACAGTTGGGAAAAAGTTCAGAGTCCATTTCAGGAGCCCTTTTCCACAGAGAAAATATACAAAGGAAAAGCAGATATCAGGAATATTTTATTTTGCTGTGATAAATTACTCTCCATTTGTGTAAGTTGGTGTTGCCAGTTTAGACAGCCTGATGGTGTGTTTATGTATCCTGCCCCTAGCAGTAACAGTATGGCCTGGAGTGCAGTATAGGACATTAGCTGTTCTTTTAAATTTGCATTTCACTGTCATCCTATAATAAAAGACTCTATCCCTTCTGATCATCTTCCGTCAGGTTCCATTAGTATCTCCCCTCAGAGTAATCAGTTCTGTGATTTTTTTCCCCACCTATCTTATACATGCAGGGCTAGGAGTTGCTCCCAATGAGCCTGATGGATCCCTTCCAACTCAGTATATTCTGTGATTCTGTAATTCTGTGATCATATGATATGTGATTATGCTTGATTGCTTGTTCCTAAATGGGCCCTACAGTTTATGTCAGCTATCCAGCCTGATTAGTTTTTCTGGGTTAAGTTAAAACAGCCTCTAATCACATCAGTTGCTCAATAAACAATGAGAATCTTATTCATTCATTACTCATACATTCCTCAAAAAATGTATAGACATCTCTGTCTTCTTGTGGAGTTTAGTGCAGTGAATTCCAGGGTTACTCAATTCTGCACAGATCACTGACTACTGATTAAGACATTTTTCTCTAGTGTCTATATACTCACACCTTTAATTTAAAGAAAAACTAACCTTTAAAAATATAATCTATACAAATAAAGGTAATATTATTTGCAATTTTTTTAATGTGATTCACAAAAAGAATCACAAGAATCTCATTTGCAGTTTCAACTGTATTATAATAACAACACTCTGAATGTAAGCTCTCCTCTCATCCCTCCAAAACATTTTAAACCCTCAGTGTTCCAGCAATATCTGCAGGCTTTCTCAATATGTTTTGTTTTCCACCATCCAAGCCATTAGCTAAAATCCTGAACAGAAGCATTCTATAGACAGGCTTATGCAATACTGGACTGACTTCCCAGATGGAGAGCCACAGCTGAAAATTGTACAGCGTTTCCCCACTGGAGGAACATTTCATCTAGACCATCATCTTTCCTTAGTTTGCAAATAAGAATGTCAAGCAGGATGATGGCATACCACAGCCAGTATCTCCTATAACCTGTTTATCCTTTGTTTACTAGTCTTTGCTACCAAAAGAGGAATTACATTGGGTTCCACTATTTGATATTGAGAAATCAACTTCGGAGAGTTAATCAGTGTTTGGTCCCAGACACTCACAAAAGTGGTTCTTCTAGAATTTAAACCAATGCCAACATTAGGCTGAAAAACTTAAAATTCTTCAAGTACTTTCTCATGGCTTTTCAAGTTATGTTCCATATTTGCCTTTTCTTTTCAACGTTTGAAGCAGTGATGTCCATCAGTTTCAAGATAGCTCAGGATTTTTTCAACAAACAAAACTGAGCTTAACCAGACCTTGCAACCTGTAGTCACACAGCATACCCACATATTTTACTTTTCTTTTTGTTATGGTCTGGTTACCATTGTAAAGAAAATTCATTAACCAAGTGGCAATAAACAGCACTTTGACAGCTTTTCCTTCCTTTTCTGTACCTATGATTATTTAACCATCACTCCCCTTTACAGAAAAAAAAAAAAAATCTCTGTTTCATTCTCTTACAAAATAACGCCTGATTCTCCATGGGATTTTGTTTTTGGCTTGTTTTTTGTTGTTTTTTTTTTGTTTTTTTTTTTTTTTTTTCATTTATTCTTGCTGAGCCTATTATATTTTGACCTTGTATATCTGGTTTTTCTCATCCATTAAATAACAATACATGCAGCCGTATTTCTCCCTTTTTGTTACTAACTTTTTTTCTCCACAGCAGATCAGTTTGTCATTTCAATAAAGTTTCTTTTATATTTACTTGCTCTTACATATTCCTTTAAATGATCATGCCAAGAGCCCACTAACTAGTTCTTTACATTCATTCAGGTGTTCTTTCAGGAACATAAGAACAGCTGAAGTCTGTCTTATATTAAAGTATTCTCAATTTCTAGTGTAACTGTATCCTTACTTCTGCATTCATGGTTGTGACTACTAAATACGTGAATCTAAACAGTTTCTACTTGCTATATAGTAATTCCTCTTCCCTAAGGGATTTTCTTTTTCTCAATAATATTGTTATTCCAATTGGTTCTCTGACATAATACATTAGCAAACACCTCCTACTAGCAAACCACTGTTTCCCAGCTTGTTGTTTCCTAATTATCTATTTGTTTCTCCTAAAAAAGGCTCCAGACACAAATTCAGAGCAATATCAGCTTTGTTCAGGATCCTGTGTTGCAATAAAAAAACTTAGAAATTACATTATCCCTTGTCTTGCAAAAACACAGGTGATTCCAGCCACAAGGTGACAGTTCTGCAGTTTGTGGGTTACTTATGTATTCTGCCATATATTAGGGGAACACTCACATGATTGGTAGGTAAGATGCTCTGGTGTGGTATTTTGCAGAGGCAATATTCTCACTAATTTGGTAGGCTAAATTAAAACTGACCTGATTTCTGAGTGGTCAGGTGGATTTGCTTTAGAGCCATCAGTGCTGCCAAGGAGCTAGGCAGGGAGCTTAGGGCAGGCAGGTATTTGTTTTTGCTGTGATATCATCTCACAACTGCTAAAGGGATGCAACTGTGGTGAGTTCCTTGGGACTACTGCACACTTCAGCTGTATGGAACCATTAGATTAGGACTCTGTCCAGCAGCAGATTTGTTCAAAAATCCATACATACATTAATCTGCAAGATTAATTTGAGCCTTAGCAGCACCCAAGTTTTACCACATCTCCAGGGTAGGCCAATTGGTGAAAACTTAAACATTGTTTATCTCTCTTTAAGTACTCCTGGGTTCTCCTAGTGCTAAAAGGACAAGCTTTTATTACTTAGTGTTTTGTCTTTATGCTATGTAAGACATACATGCCCAGTAACAGGCCAGAACAGAGAGACTTGTGTTCAAATATTACAAAGGTATAGGATGTTAAATAACTCATACATATAAGTCTGTTTTACACAGAACTTATTACTCTTCTTGTGGATGATTTTATCCTTTATTACATCCTATAAAATTCTCTACTTTACGATAATACATAGCAAATGCTAAAATGCAAATATCAGATGAAGTATTTTATGTTTTTCTGCTTTGATGTGTACCATATTATGCATGATAATAGTAACTTACTCTTTTAAGGACCTAATCTTCATATATAATGTAGCAATAAAGAAGTTTCTATTTCACATTTCTTAAATGAGAACAGAAAAATGATGCTCAGACTTCGTAATTCCTGCCTGCTTAGGGGTGGTGAATCAGTCTTGCTATGCAACACTTAAAAGCTGCCAGCAATAAAAGCATCTAATCTTTTAGAAATCTCTCTGTAGAATTTACTGATTATAGAAATAATATACAGCTGCATGCCATGCATCACATGGGGGAAGGGTCTATTCTTTAACATAGATTTATTCAGCCATTGTATAATAGTCTCTGCAGTGGAGCACATGTGTAGTGATGAATCAGTTTCTACTGCATCTGTGTGAAATTACTAAAATAATTTGTCAAGATTGAAATATAAGTCAAATAAGCCTACTAGATACAACACCCCAGATGTGTTAGTCTCATTGTTTTTCAATATTTTTCTGCCTGAACAGGATACCAGAAAGAATAAGGCAGGTGCAGCTCTTCAGAGCTGTACAGACTATATACAGCCAGAGACATCTTAACTACACAGCCAGACCCACGGCATTGAAGTAAAACTCTCTTTCCATTAGCAATCCTCTTGCTTGTTACAAATCAATCTCATTAACAAGGAAGGAGAAACCCCTTAAAGTTGTTCCTCTTTCCTTCTCACCATGCAGATCTGTGACAGATTGTGACTTTCCTTTTGAAGCAGGGCGACCACTGTGTTTCTGTAGGCAGGATCCCAAGGACCATGCTGATGCCACAGGTGGGTTGCCATTAGTTCCCTCGTGGCCTGGCAGGACTCATTCATTTACAGGTCTCCTCTTGTGCTATTAGCATTTTCCCAAGGGCTACATTCTCATGTGCCCTAGGTAATCCAAATGGCAATACAATGGCATGAGGGGAGAATCCTTCCCTTGTTATTAAAGTTTGCCAGGTGTAAATTTCAGAAGGAACCCGTGGATTCCAGCATACTATTGTGAGAAGGTGTAAGTATGAATTTTACACATCATACACGCTCCTGTTGAACAGCTATGCTTCTCTTCCAGTACCCAGGAGCATGTTTGGGGAGTTTTGGTGGGTTAAGTAATTTCTGGAAATGCCAACATGTGTGTTGTCTCCTTAACAGCTGTTCTGAGCCTTTCAAGAAAAAAAAAATAATCTGTTATCACAGGTGCTAATTCCATGGTTAATCATACCAGCTAGAACTAAATTATTTAATCTCTATATGTTTTCCTCTTTTCCCCTGGGGTGTTCTGTTCTCTCATTCTTTTGCCTGTGTCTTTGATGCTGACATTTATCACACTTGTATGGTCAAATTTATACAATTATAACTCAAGAAATGTAACTGACACTGAAATCCCAAACATACTTGCCAGTTTTCCACAGTGACCTATAGAAGCATATTTGTAGCATAATCTTCTAGGAATAAAACTTTCAGTATTATCTGTGAGAAGCAAGTAAATGTCTGCATGCTAATATTTTTCATGTGCTCTTCCCAGAACTTTAGGGTCTGTTTTCCCCTTTTTTCCCCACTCAGTGTTTGCCACTGGATTCTGTACCATCAGCAAATATTAACAAGTATATTTTTATTCCACCAGTACATAACAGTGCAAGGTTTTACATGAAGATGGATGGAGATCAAACAGAAGTATATGCAGGAAATATTTTCCCAACACCTGAAAAAGCAGAAAACACAGCGAATGTCCCTGAAAGCTGGACACTTAAAAAAATAGAAAACAAAACAATAAAATCACATTATTAAAATGAGCAATTGCATCTTTTTTGTACACAGTTCAAAGCAGTGAAAATAATTGCTTCCTTCTCAAAATAATACTTAGTTATAGTGCAAAGAATGAAAATATTGTATACCTTTACACTTTTTTCTGTATCCACAGGATAAAAATTTTATTCTCTTAAGATTACAGATGAGTAAACTTTTGTATTAATACAGTATTCTCATATGCATTAACAGAAATGTGATTTTGCACATTTGTCCTTTATTTGATTAAAATTCATGGCTGATACACATTGATGTTTTCTTCACCTCTATTTTAACCAGAGTGATTTCTCCTATGCAGTTCACTGGCATAGAGTCATAAAATTAGAGAGCAATATTAGGTTGTCCTTTAAAAACAGGTCTTTTGACTTCCCTCCAACTGTAAGAACTTTCCCCTGGTGATTCTGTGGTAAGCATTTACCACAGTTTTGTTACCTTAAAAGTCCAGCCACCTTTAGATAACTATCTTTTGGAAAAATATTCTCCCAAAGCTGCTTGGTCCTAAAGCCTGGTAACAAATATAACATAGCAGAGGTCATTCTGAAGTGTGTGGGGTTTTTTGTATCTTTAACTTGACTCTTTATACCAGTTAGAAAATGAAAAGTCCACAATGTTTCAAAAAAAGTAAGTTTTCTGTTTTCACTTAAGGAAAAAAGAAACAAAAATCTGACCGTGGCATTAAGCTTGGGTAAAGTTGCACAGTCTTTTAGACCCAACAGATTCTTATCTCACCATAAAAAACAGTTTTTCAATATTCAGACATCTGTTATGATTCAGAATGCCAGGAGTTGTTTACAGTAACAGCAACTCCCTGGGAAAGTCCTATGGAACGTGAAAGTGAAGAAAGCAAGGAAGAAATTAGAAAATCAGATTGCAAAAATTGCTCAAACAAGATACGATTTATACTATAGAAACACATCCCTCCAGAATGATTTTATTCAAATAATGGCACATTTTTGGATGACTATTAAAAACTCAATCATTTTTCCACTAAGTTCGGTTGACATTTCCCCTTATAAGTGTTACTTCAGAAAAAGTGGATAGTATCTGACATGAAGATAAGTTAACTTGATATGAAAATTTTAAAAACAGAAATTAGTCCTCAATAGTTGAATACTTACAGGTCCTAGCAGAAAGGTCACTGTCTTCCAGAATACTGGGAAATAAAAGAATTGAGTTACTGTAATATTTTATTCTTTTCTTACACCTCAGGTTTCACATGTACTAGAAAACAGGTTCTCAGTTTTAGACTTGTGAACAGATACTGAGGCATTTAGAGCATTTTTATCTTAAAAGCTAGGTAAAGATGATGAAACTGAGGGGCCAAGAATACTAGAGAACAAAGCCCATGATAGGCTGATGACAGCAGCACTAACACACCTCCCTTGGCCAAACTGTCAGAGATTTCATGTCTCTATTTTTTTCTGCTTAAATATTTCCTTTTTACTTTTTTATCCTGGAAGGTCCCATTCACAATTTATTAGTTAAGATACTTAACTGGTAAAAAGACATCAAAAATGATATCTTCCAAGGGCAAAGCTATCTTACAGAAAAATTAATAAGATAAAACTGTTTTACAGAGAGCTAGCTTTTACTGGAAGCATGTGTATTGGGTTTGCATGGTCAGGTTTTGGTAGCTGGGCAGGCTACAGGGATGGCTTCTGTGAGAAGCTGCAGGAGGCTTCCTCTGTGCCCTACAGAGCCAGGGGCAGCTGGGTCTGAGACACACCCACTGCAAGGCCAGGCCCATCAGTGACCATGGTAGTGCCTCTGGGATAATGTATTTTAGAAAGGAGGAAAAAAAAAATGTGCAATTGCAACCAGAAGAAAGGAGCAAGAATATGTGAGAGCAGCAGTACTGTATACACCATGGTGTCTTGGTTTGGAAAGACAGGTATCTGCCAGGGAAAGGTGGAGCTTGCCTTGGAATAGAGAATGTAAACCCCCTCCCTCCAAATTATTATAATTTTACAATTAGAGGCTTTCAGGCAAAGATTTGGGAATAGGAATAACAGTTCTTTACTAGGAATATTAAAAAATACAGATGTAGTAGTACAAAAAAACACAAGCAAGTAAAGAAACAAACAAAAAATCCTAGAAACCCTGACAGAGTCAGAATACAACCTGACAACCTGTTGGTCAGGGTGTTGGAGGCAGTCCAAATAAATCCTCCTGGAGTAACAGATGTGGTTCTGTTGGAGTAGAGATGATCCTGTAGAAAAAGGTCCAGTGGTGATGAGATGGGTCTGATCTTCCTCTGCAACAGGCTCTCTTGCTGTGCTGAATTTCAGCTTTTACCTAGGTAGGAATCATTGGCTCCTCCCACTGGGTGGAGCATCTCACAATGGGATGATGGAATGTTTTCAGTCATGTGGTGAGCCTTAATGGCCCATTAGAAGAAGATATCCCCCAGAGGGAGGATGGGCTGTGGAAGAGATTAGGAACACTGCTCCACCTGGTTTTAACAGCTGGCCCATTAGCAGCAGGCACCTGCCCCCTCCCCCCAGGAATTAAAAGAAAAAAACACCTCTTCAACTGGTTTCAACAGATTGGGAATAGAATACATGCTTTTGGTTACATATTGCAACCCAAGACACAAGGTCAGTGCAGAAGGAAGGAAAGTAATACAGGTGCTGGAGCAGAGATTATCCTGCAGCACATGGTGAAGAACACAGTGAGGCATGCATACCCTGAGGTCCATGGAGGTTCACAGGTGTCATGGAATGGCACTGAGTCCCCCCACCAAACAAAACTCTCCCAAACCAGATACTGCTTGTTCACTCCCCCTGCTTCCTTAGTGAGAGGGAAAAAAGGCAGAAATACTGAGTGGAGATAAGAACCATTTGCTGCTGGAAACAGCAACTAGACGAGTAAACAAACAGTAACAGAAACAATACTGAGAAGTATACAAAAAGAGAGCAACTTACAAGAAAAAGCCCTCACCAACTGATCCAACGTGGTGCCACCCTGAGACAGTCATCCATGATGGATGGACCCTCTGTGTCTACGAAAGAAATCCCTTCTGACCCCAGGGGTGACATGAGGTGTTGTTATAAAATAAAAACCTAGACATGCTCACACAGCTCCAGTCTCTGCCTCTTCATGGCTACTGAAAAATACTAATTCTGTCCTGGCCAAAAACCAGGACAATAGGGAAACAGAGTCTGTAAGTGTAAAGAAACAATGTGATGTATATGGTTTATTGAGTCCAGTCTATTATATCAGCACAGGGATATCTTAATTCTGGCTAAACTGCAGAATTAGGAGGACAACATTTTTCTTTGGAAAATGTTTTGCTCCTGTGTACTTCTGCTAATTAGTCCTAATTAGATTTGATTTCTTAAGCCAAAGTACAAAACATATTTACTGGACTTGCATTTTCTGAGGATGAACATTTTCACATTTTTCCATACTGGTCACCAAACTTCAGAAAGGCCCTTAATGCAGAGGCATTTGAATTAGTTGAATGCTTGTTTACATCTGTTTTGTAACAAGTAACTTATAGACTCATGCTAATTCAGTTAAATGATAATTACCTCCATTTTTTTTAAGACCTTTGAACTGTTCCATGTAAGCTTCAGTTTGCCCTAATGCAACATTTTGCATATGTGGAAAATCCAAAAGGATCACAGTTTGTAAAGGCTGCCTGCTGTTCAGCACACAAGGACAAAATGAAGGACTTCTGTAACTGGAATAATCAAGATTGCAGCAGTTTGAGCTAAGAAGAAAGGAACAGGCACAAGAGGAAATTCAAATTGCACAAGAGGAAATTCAAATATATATGCAAGCATATAGACAAGCCAGCCAGGACAATCTATTGCTACAATCTATTGCTCTTCCACATGTGGAAAATCACTAGGGTGTGTAATGCACAGAATTGCTGCAGGGTTGAGGAAGGTGATTTTCCCAATCTCCTCTGCACTGGTACTGGAGACTGACCTTGAGTGCCACCTGTGGCTCTGGGTGCCTCGGTAGAAGGAGGACATAAAGGTACTGAAGAGTGTCCAAAGGAGGGCAAAGAAGATGGTGAAGGGCCTTGAGGGCAGAGTATCCCAAAAGCAGATTGAGGAAGACAGCTTGGTCTGTTCAGCCTGGAGCAAAGTGACGGGCTACCTCATCACAGTCTACAGCTGCCTTATGAGGGGAGGAGGAGGAGCCGGTGCTGATTTCTGCCTGGGAACTAGTGATACAACCAAAGGGAACTGCATGAGGCAGTGTTGGGGTGGTTAGGTTGGATATTAGAAAAAGTTTTTTCATCTGGAGGGTGGTTGGGGCACTGCAACAGGCTCCCCAGGGAAGTGGTCACAGCACCAAGTCTGCCAGGGTTCAAAGAGCATTTGAAAATGTTCTTGGGCACATTCTGATTCTGTGACTCTTGAGGTGGACTCAATGATTCTTGGAGAACCTTTCCAACTCAAGATATTCTATTATTCTAAGACTCTACAATATGATAATCTTCTAGTAGAATTTCATAATCATAATAAGTATTAATAGTATCATTATGTCTACTATAACTACAGATACTTCATATTAAAATAGTATGAAATAGAAGAAACCATGTGGTATGAAATTCTTAAGCTCAACTAGAATAAATAAGTGTTGTTCAAAGTCTTAGGGTCTGTCCACTTTATTGTCTACAGCTCTTTACCAGGAGACTGGGTGAAAACTGAAGAAGCAGGAAAAGGAGGAAACTCCAACAGATGGGGTTGAAGTAGAGAAATCAGAATATGTTCAACCATGAAGCAACTATCTCTTGCTTTTCCTATTAGAAAATAATTTGCAATAGATACAGAGAAGCTTTATAACTTACTCTTCTACACAGAAAAATTACTGATAATTTCTCCTTCTCAGACCATATTTCATTTTGGATGGTTGTCATTTTTAGCCAGTTACATCACTTAGAGATCATTCTTCAAATTATTTGTTTCTTTCTCCAATGCTTTTCTATGCCCTTCACAGTTACTTTGTCAGAAATCAGCAACATTGATGGAACATTTGAAAAGTTTGAACTCTGGTCCTCACAGATAATTTCTTAAATGTAACAACAAAAAGAATAATTCAATGCCACTGTGAATGTAAGCAAAGTGGTGGGAAGGAGTTTCTTTTTTACCTATTGTTTCCCTAGTAAATTTGCCCTTCAAATGAGTTGTTAAAGAAGACAGATAGTTCCAAGCCAAGGCTGCAATACAAAATCTGGTGTATTGTTGTTCCAAAAAGTGTCTTCATAAGAATGTTTTACCTGGATCTTTAGTGCTCAGCTTGTTTTGTCACCATAATGCAGTGCTTTGATTTAATTACCTCAAGGGCCCCCTTTAAAAAAATCAGAAATTAAAAAATCAAAATGGCAAAGTTCATATACAAAACCATAGCTCAAATCCAAGACAGTCATCAATATAATACAGCTGCTGCTCTAAGAGTGGACTAAACAATTATTAGGATTCTGCCCAGTTGCGCTTTCCCATTTAAAAAGCAAGGAAGGATGTTTGCTTTTGTATTCATTAGACTTCTTAGATCATACATGAAGTCTTACTCCCATGGATGTCAGTAATAAAAAAAACAGAATGATGAAACTCAAATCTGTCAAGAGTTCAGTGAAAGTCATCAATGAGACAAACTTGCCAATCACTTTACTGTAACTCATAAGTCATGTAGCCATTTAAAGAAAATAACATTTGTGACTGACTGACTACATACTGCATTTCCTTTCCTCACCCATTATCTTTTCCTTATGTTCATACTGAAAGTTCCTAATCTGGAGACTCTAACTTTTCTTACTAATGCTTTGAACTACTGGTGATCAGTCAGTTTCCTGCTCATCTTTCCAGAGCTATAGGGCATGCTTTACATGAGGAGAAGGGTCAAAAGAGCTGTCCTTATGCTCCAAATCTTTTCTATCTGTAAGTCCAACTGTTTTTGCTTTTAGCTCCTTTTCAGGGTACACTAGTCTGAGAATGATGAAAAGATAAAACTGAGGAGGGATTGCAAGAGCAGCTGCATAACAGAAGTGGTTGTGTACTTCTTCTGAGGTGTTTATTATTTGTGGAATATATGACTTGCAGTCAGAAGAATTGCAATATTTTTGCCTCCCCTTCTGCCAAATCCAAAAGTACATAATTGTATTTCACAGGTCTTCCTAATACCTCATCCCTATGCATTTTTAACATGATTTTAATAATAAGGTAGAATGGTGGAAATACACTCAACTTTAAAAAAAACACTTTACAGATTGAAGACTGATACAGATATTGTCAATGAACAGACACCACACCAATGTGCAATCCCCATTCCAGTTTTGTCTGTATTTTGTGTTAATTACCTTTACAGACAAGGAAAGGAAATTTTGAAATTAGTATCTTCAAACAGATAATCCATGAAATTACTGAAGTCTTCAAAACTGTTTTCCAAACAAAGAAAGGCTTTTCAGAAATAGTCCCAGATCTTCCCACATTTGTGGCAATAATGTTCCAGCCACTCCTGTGTCTGTACCTTCATTATTTGGCTCTTTGATTTATTTTTACCTGGAAGCTGCAACACCACAAATGTAGTATATGACAAGCAGAATACTGGGCTATCCAGAGGAAAGAATGAGGCTGCTCCAGATCGTAAGAAGGCATCAGGAAAAGGGACAAAGAACACCTTAAGAATTAGCAATTACAATATGAGGCTGGCATCTTAAAAAGGAATTCCATTACTATCATTGGAGATGACTTGAAATGTTTGACTACTTATCTCAGACTTTTGGAGAATCTATTTAACTTTGACAGCTGTGTCAATCTCTTGCTGTCTATGTTTTTAAGAGTTTCTTTGATACCTTTATACTTAAGCATGTAGGAAATTGCCCTTGAGAACACAAGTTAATTATTTTCATTCAGCTACATCCCTGTATTAGCAATTGTTTTTAAGTAAAACGAATTTATCTCCCTGGAGCCCCTTACATCATAGCAGTTTGCACTTTGAGTATCTTTAGTAGTTGGCCTAAATTGGACATGTAGGTAGAGAACAGCCAGGAAATTGTTTTAAAGTGATATTCAGAAACATAGTTTATGCACTGCCTGGTTTATGTCTTTGGGATTTCTCTCTTATAAGACATAATGAACTTTCCTGCAATAACCTATATTGTCTGTGGCTTTAAGTGTACACTTACAGTTTTAGGTTGGTGTTTTCTGCCTAAGTTTGAGTGTGAAAATGCACTCACAGGTTCAATTTAAGAAGCAGGAACACTGTTTTCACACTAGTAAATGTTATGACTAAAAGCTAGTAACAGATTTCTTGTGCCTTAGCAAGTAAAGAGTTTTTAAAATGAGCATCATCACTTCTGGTTGAGATTTGAGGGAAGGAGATAAGATTTGTGTATCAGCTGATCTTAGGGTGCTCAGCCAGATGTCAAGGAGGCAAGGTTATTCTGGCTGACTCCTCTGAAAGAGGAAATAAGTGAGCCTTACAAAGTGAGATTGTTACTAGCCCTTCATTATGCCAATGAAAAAAAAAAAAATTAGTTTCTCTTGAGACATTTCATATACTGTAAGTTTAGTTTCAGTTGCTGACACCAGCTAAGAGAGAACAGCTTATTTCCACACTCCTAAACAATTTTAGCCTATAAAGTGGCTTGGGGACATGCAAACTCACTAGTGTAAATGATCCATAATATATCACAAACTGAGCCTGGAAATTATTTGGAACAGTGCCATCTCATGTGGGACAAAAATAAATTAGTGACTTGTGCTGGCTTTGGCTAAGATAGAGTTAATTCTCTTCCGTGGCTTCTCAGTGGCTGGCATGGGGATGTGCTTTGGATTTGTGCTGAACAAAGGGTTAAGAATATAGAGATTTTTTTATCACTGAAAGGTTCTTATACAGCACCAAGCCCTTTTCTGCTTTTCATACTGCTGCACTGGTGAAGATATGGACATCTTGGTTGAGGGTGCCTGTGGCATTGGAAGGAGACACAGGCAGGACAGGTGACCCCAGCTGACCAAAGGGGGATATTCCAGACCATGTGGTATCATGCCCAGTATATAAAGTAGGGAGAAAAAAGGAGGAAGGCAGGGGACATTTGGAGTGATGGAGTTTGTCTTCCCAAGTTACTGTTCCATGTGATGGGACCCTACACTCCTGGACATGCTGAACACCTGCCTGCCCACGGAAAGCTGTGGATTCATTCCTTTGTTTTGTTTTGGTTTTGAGCATGACTTTTGCTTTTTCCTATTAAGCTGCCTTTATTTCAACCCATGAGTTTTCCAGCTTTTACCCTTCAGATTCTGTCCCAGATCCTGCTAGTGGGGAAGTGAGCAGGTGGCTCTGTGGTGCTTTGATTGCTGACTGCTGTTAAACTCCAACAGAACCACAGCAAAAAAATTCACAGTTTGTACAATTGAATTTCAGGTCTCCCTGAAAGCACTCCCTGGCACTGTTCAATTTGCTAGAAGGTTTCAAGAAGGCAACTCATAACAGTGGTTTTCTTATGTCCCTTAGAACAACTTGAGGTAGTTTATTCAATTAATATAATGATATTAAATATAATTATTAACATAATTTAGACAATGATGGAAATGTCTCTGTGTATGAAGAGTAATGGCTACACTTACTTCCTGTAATAACAATCACTAAGACAAGTGTGTTAGGTAGGTATCACACTGAAAGGAAGATGGAATTGCTTTTGTGTATTTCTCTACAAGAAATTGATAGATATAATTGCACCCTTGTATGAGCAATTGCACACAATTTCTGTGCAAGAATACTAGTAGCTACATGGTAAACAGTATCAAGAGGTTTTTTCCAACACTCTCACTCACACCTGTGCAGAGTGCCAGAGAACCAGTCTCTGATGCAGTAACAGTTCTCCAGAATTTCCTCAAAATTTACAGAAGAAAAAAGGGGAAAAAAGCCTTGTCTGAAACATTCTGAATTCCCAAAGGTGTTTTAAGCAAAAGAAAAGGGCCGATATTAAAGAAGTTCAACTTATAAATTACTTAAGTACGTCTTTATGAGCTATGCCCTTGCTGCTTATCTAAAAGTTAAAAGCATTTTGGGTATTACTGCTAAAGCTGTTTTTAGAAGGAAAAAGTACCTTAAAGATGAAAAGCATATCCTCAGAATGATTTTTTTTATTCCCATCCACCTTCCAGGCCATCTCCTATTTTCATATGAGCCTAGGAATTCTCAAAGCAGGAAAAAGTAGAACTAATGAGCTTTCCAGCAGAAACCTTCAATGAGACAGAAAAAGAGATAAAATAATCTTACTTATGATGCTTTTACTGAGAAAATACTGTAAGAGAGATAAATGTCAAATTTTATGAAATCCAGTTCAGCCAAAGAGATCAATGGTCTATCTGTGCATTTTCAGTATGTCTTAAAATTCTACCTGATACCTAATCTTTCTCACTTCCTCTTTTTTGTTCTTTGTTGAGGTGGGGGGAAGGGGGGAAGGGGGTTCATTTTTTTTTTTCTTTTCTTTTCTTTTGCTTTTTTTTACTGAAGATGAAAAACTTCTCAATGTTTTCTGAATTTCAAAGATTTTTATCAGGACTTCCTTAAATTTTGTGTGATTAGCAGTCTTGCAGATCAGGCTTTTCAGATTTCATTTCTTCTATATGCAGCTGTGATTCTGGGCTTGAAACCTCTGTGTGATCCAAATGAGAATGCAGATCAGTGATGGGGAACAAAAGTTCTGAGAAAATACTTCAAATGACTCATTTGTGTCTGAGGTCTTAAATCTGGAGTCAAATGTATGCATTTGATATATCAATAGTGTTAATTATGTTATATTCAGATGAGAAAAATTAATCTAGAAGGATGTTCGGGGGGAGGATGATAAACCATTACACCTTGAGGGTGTTATATCTCACTGAGAATACAATTACTAGCCCCAGAAGTAGAGGAAATGTAGATGTTAAACTGGTGTGTTTGCCCAGAGCTGGGGACTCCTGTCCTCTGGTTAATTATAACAGTTAATGGAGGGTAGAAATGGAAGAGTTAAATTTTGTATATACTGATTCTAATTTCTTCTATGGACACTGAGATTATTCTACATGTTTTCAATAGTTCTGACAGCAAACTCATGCAGCCAGAGCAAGGATTCTGTGAAAGGCAACTGAGTAGCAACCACTTCTGAAGAGGTGGAAAATAGCTTCCTTCTCGTCTTGCTCTGCTGCGTGAACCCACCTAAAAAATAAGGAATTTCAGCTGAAGGTTTGGAACGTACTAAGTAGTGAATTGGTCTCTTTTTGCACAGGGGTAAATATTACTGATGTGTAGAAGCAACCACATTATGTTGCTGGGCAACACCTAGAACGAAAGGACTCTACTGTGCCGCCATCCCAGCTTCAAAAAAAAGCCACAGCAAGGTGAAGTAGAATCTAAACAAGGGGCCACCGTGCTTGCATTCCCACATTTTCTAAATGGTAAATGTGGATTTACAATTGATTTGCCCTATTAGTAGATACTTTTGCCCACCCTCTCTTTCGCCGTGCTTTAAGAAACCACTAGCTATTACAATGACTTCTGAGTAACAACTTTTGTTGTGGGAAGGGAGACCACTGTCTAGAACTAACACGTTTAACTTCTTCCATCCACTGAGGAAGCTCAGTTGAGCAAGCCCAGGCATGAGGCAGATTTAAGCCCAGCTAATTTTATAACAAGACAGCAGAAAAATTTTTTTCATCATAGGTTAATAGGGTGGGTAATCTGTTTGCCATCTAGTAAGCAAAAAGGGAGACTGCTAATCTAGACTGCTCTGGTAGATTTATGCTACAGTCTGTGTTCTTTTCGGGGGATTTATTACCATATGTGCTTCTTCAATTTTACCATCCTTCTGTTTTGATTACTGATACTACCCTATTGGAATGAAAGAAGAGTTAGGTTTCAGTGTAATGAATCCAAGACAGGTTCCAAAAGAGCAATAAGCAGTGCACTCATCCCTAACACGATGATGGTATTCAACCAAAAGTTAAAACTATATGGAAGAAATTGTCAAATTGATTTAATGTTCTAGTCTTTCAGTTCTTGTGCCCTGGGATTTGAAGTCTCTAAAAAAGTGAGGAAAGGCCACCATAAGCTTTTAAGAATATTAATGTAAAATTAGCATTAATTAGCATTAATATCAGCATTTAGCTGCACACCCAATTCCATAAGACAGCTGGCAACTTCAAGAAGTTTTCTTGGGCACACTGTAAGACAAGTGTCTCCTCTGTGCCTCCTTATTCCAAGCTTCAGTATTATTACCTCTGCTCTTTCTGAATGCCCTCATCCCCTTCTTGTCTGTGTTGTTCTTCATTCAGGTAGTTAACTTCTACAGATGGGGGAGGAGCAGCCAAAAGGCAAACTCATTCAGTCAAAGATGAAGACAAATATACCTTTATATCCATGAAGAAGTAAGGGCCTTTCATTATGTTTCAAAATAAGAAAAAGAATTGGAATGTCTCACTGAAAGTCAGAAATACTCTTGCAGTAAAAGCAGCCTAGAAAAGCTCTGCAGTTTTCATATCAATTTTAGAATTTTGAGAAGGGGCTATATTTGACAGCTTATGGCTCAGTGTTCTCCTGCATATCTCCAAAATGAGTTAAAGGATGGCCGGTATTTGGCCCTTAAAAAACAACTATGGTTGTGGTGCTACTTTTTTGGGTCTATGAAGTGATTTAAGATGGCCATAAAGGCCATCACCCTTCCTAGTAGCCAGATGGTTTAGTTTTGTTGAAGAAAAGGGGCACCTATCTTTATTTTTTTCCCTCAGCAATAGTCTGGAAGGAAAGAGGTTCATTGCACATTATTGATGGTTCATCATGGTTTTTTTCTATTCACAGAAAAATCTGTGGCTTCTGGACAATATTGAAGAGCTAATAATCAAAGAATTTATGTGTTGATTTGTTCTGTTTGTTTAGTGTGATGTAAATTCTGTAGTTGTGGCAGACGTGCTGGAGAGGCCAATCTCTGTGCACCAGGATCCACACTTCACACAGGAAACCAGTCAGAGCCAGTAAAATTAGTAAATACACACTTGGAGCATCCCATACCAAGACACATTACAGTTTGCACTTAAGGAGACACACTAGGTAATTAGAGGTGTCCGAAGAAGAGTTATTCTTCAAGGTTTTTTATATTTTTGATGACTAACGTCTGAAACACTTTTCATGCCACAGTGTAAAACATCTAGAATTTAGCACTTTTCATGCCACAGGGTAGATTCTGACAAAAACTAGTTGAAAACAGGACCTCACCTAATGCTCTAGATAAACTGAATGCACTGTTTCCTATCAATGCACTTTATAAATAATGATAACTTTTAGACTAGTTAAAATAACAGAAATGTAAACCACAATTCAGAATGAAAGCCTGCTGCAGTGGTGCTTGGGAAGCCCTCATGTATTTGTGTCTGTGCCTACTCATCACCACTCATCATCAGTGCTAGCAATCATCACAACAGCTTTAAAGAAACTAGCCAGGGAACCTTTGACAGTCTAGCCACAGTCACACAGCTCAGCAGAAAAAGAATTTACCCTGGCAAATACTGGTTCTTAACTTAGTGCTGCTTTGAGTGGACAGATCTTGAATTTCAGGCCCGATCTGGTATACCCCTATAGTTTAGAGAGGGTCCTAACCTTTAAGAGCCTATAGAAAGAAGCCCAGAATGACCAGGACAGTATACTTTTCTGGAAAATACTGCCTGATCTACAAGAGGACACAAGTGAATTTTTGAAGAGGACTGCTAACACATATCAATTATTTTCACTGATACGAAAGATTTTTGTTTAAGTGATATCTATGTGTATTAATATTTGATTACTATATAGTCACACATTGGTTATTTCTTTGAGTGTTTCTCATAATTGGACCTAACTACCTAAACATTACTCCCTCAGAGCTTTTAGAAACCACACAATTACTGTACTTTGTAAATATGTTGCTACCACATGACACTCTTACTAACAGTGCTCATGGGCACTAAATAAATTTTTTAAATTGACATAAAATCAGCATCTTTTCAGGAATAATTTCTTCACTGAAAGGTTTGTCAAGCACTGAACCAGTCTGCCCAGGGAAGCAGTAGAGTCCCCACATTATTTGATGGTGGTGTCAGTCAAATTTGGACTCAATGATTTTGGATGACTTTTTCAACCTTAATAATGATTCTATGGCTGTATGATACAAAGCAAACAGTAACATCCATTTTTTTTAAGCTACTACAAGTTATTCTTTAAGTAAATACTATTGGTATTGAGCTGACAGCTAATTATACCAGATATAAATGATGACTACAGAAAATCTAACCAAATCCACTAAATATACCTTAGGTAACTACCTAGAACAATGCTTGACAGAGGAAGGAAAGCTCTTCAGAAAAGTCTTATAGGGGAATAACACCTCTGAAGACACCAGTTTTTACCAGTACTTGTTGCACTTGGGAAGACCTAATTTAAACACTAGGTTTTCCCATTTCTTTCAGTAGATTCTGCCATCCCTTGAAACCTGCTACAAGTATTTAATAAATATTATGTTATTAACTTCCAGGGTTGGGGGGGAAGGGAAAAACAATGTATTAATCATTTCACAAACCATACATTTTTATTTCTTCTTGAGGATATACAAATGTTGAATATATGCTTTTTGGTAAATTTTAATTAGAAGTCTTCTCCAACATACACTATTTTCCTTTTCTAGGAAAAAGTATCCCTAGAATATAAACAATGCCATAATGCCATGTGCACTCTGTATTTTGTAGGATATTTTCAAGCTTGATGGTGAGGCAACGATGGGAATTAACATATATGATTAAAATGTCATTGATATATCTCACAATAACACAAGGTATTTCTTTACACAGTCATCAAAAATTAACTAACCTTCTAGTGATACTGCAGAAGATGCTTTTAGAGGATCAAAATTCAGTGAAATTTCATACAGTTTGTCAGAATATCCTTGTGGATAAAGATGAAGTACAGATACAAGTCTGAATGAAGTCTCTGTCTTGATCTTGTCCTCACATACACCTAAGACATTTACATCATGGGTTTGGGATGCTCTCCTCAGTCTGTTTATATCTGTTTTTAAAGAAGAGCAGCCTTCTGAAGCACTGTTCTATTTTTTTTCTGATCATATAGTTTAGCCTAAGATTAGCTATCAAACCCTCCCTCAGAAACCTGTTCCTGCTCTCCCCCTAAAATAAGAAATTCTCAAATCTAAAAAATATCCTAAGAATGACACCTGCTGCCAAAACACTTCCAAATACTCACTTTGTCAGAAACATTCCTTCATATATTAATATCATAGTATGCCTTTTAAACCCCATATTTATATTAAGAAAAAAATCACAATAATTGCTTTCCTTAAATAATAAAAATAATTACAGCAGGTAGAGTCAAAAATAGCTAATGGATCACCCACCAGTTATCACTTTTCCAGTATTTCAGTTTGCTCTTGTGAATGTTATATGTTGTCCCGACCCAATGGTATAATTCAGAAATCTTCATGGTAATCACATCCTATTGAGAGTGCCAGTGCATACAGTCTTTGCCATCTCTTAGTAATTCAGGCGTATTGTTTTTCACTGCTAACAATTTCAATTTCCCTTAATCTTTGAAATTTTGATTTGCTGTTTAGATCTAGATTATATGTGTTCTAGTCAACAAAAGAAATTAAGGAAAACATTACCTAGTATCACCTTGCTTTCTGAGAATACAAACTTGACTAATGTTATCAAACAACTAATTCTGAGACTTGTTTTCAGACTGCAAGAGATTGTGAAAATAAGTCACAGGTGTTCATCACTTGATTTAATGTTTTTATTTTATTAGATGACAATACCTGCATTACTCACTGATGGTTCACAGTTTCAGATGAAATTTTTAGGAGAAACATTCTGTCTTGATGTGGAGTGAGGCACAATCTGCCTACCTGCCTCAGCTGTGGCTATTGTGAAATTACCACAATATTTTGCAAATAATTATGGTGAGCAAGATGCTTTTGTATACTCCCTTTGAATTTTAATACCAGATATCCTTAAAATAGCTCCTAATGACCAAAGCCGTGTTGAATTCTATGGTGGCAGGTGTTGAACATAAACATAGCAACTAAGTAGTTGATAATTTCCAGATAAATTTGCTGGGGGGTTCCACCTGCTTTGTGTTGAATTCTAGAAGTATTTCCAAATATTGAATGAGTAATAGTTGTGCACACTTTATAACATGGTTTTGATAGATTGAGAAAATGCTATAGAAAACAATGTAATCCTTTCTCCAACCAAATAAAAGATCCTTTTGCTACCTATCCCAGTGACAGTAGTCTAGGTAAATATTACTTTGGCATTTGGCATGACCTAAAGATCAACAAGACTAAACCTCCTTATTTTGCCCAAGTTTCAATCAATCTATTTATGTTACAGATTGGATTACTTACCCAGAACTCCACTAAGTGTGCTTTAAGTTGTGATTTAGTATTCCCTATTGTTAACAAACTTTGCTATACTATGCTTTTTGAAAATTACACACTCTTCTACAATTTCATTTTTTCTTATCTTTTGATCTAAAATGGAATCCTAGAACACTGGCAATCCATACATTAAAATATTACCTGAATCATTAACAAGCTCAGACTATTTTTAACATTGCCCTTTTTTGAATCTTGACACTTGCCTCTCCAAAAAGTTTGAATAATTATACTTTACCTCATAATGACCAAGTTTCCAACCCAGGTTTTGTTTCCAGTCTAGGGGCACTAAAGGATTGTTGTCCAACAGCCTTATTTTTTACAGAACTGAAAAATAATTCAGTAAATTATGGAAGGGAGGAAAGATATAAAACATAATTGAAAGCTGATTTGGGTCAATTTAATTGCTGGGTTGCTTTTCAGGTTAGTCCTCTTTGTCTGTGTCTCATCCCTATTCACCTTTGTCTGCTTCCAGTAAAAACTGAAAGCAATAGCTAAATACTTCAGCATAGCCAACACCTTTCTTAATGCTAAGTACACCTAGAGACCAATGACTGCTTTTAAAATGTTGACAGCTCATGAATAAATCAATTTGACTTTTCCATTCATTTCCAGGAAGTTACCTCAGGAAAATCTTTGGACTCATCAATAACAAACATTCTGCAAGACACTCAGGGATTTTTACCTTGCTTTACCCTGCTTGGTCAGAACATACAGATCAAACTGAGATTCAAAAAGTTCCAGGCACTACCAGTGAATTATTTTTTCATTACATCAGTCAGTTTTTATATGTTGGGTTCTTTTTATCATGTATTTACATAACTATCATATTTAGTGGTAAAGTTTTTGTTAAGCAGTAAGTATTTCCACAAAAAGAGGTAGCATTTCAGTTTACACTTTAATGAACTGGTACGATAAATTACATGTTCCAGTAATTAAATGAATTTCCCTATTACAGACTTAATATCACTTCATCACTATTTGATTTGTGGCAACCATGAAGATAAATATCACCACCACTGGTTATAAATATTTATTGCACAATATCTCACACTTCTAGTTTGCTGGGGTTTGGCTGGTATGGAATTAATTTTCTTCTTAGTCACTGGTACGGTGCTAAGGTACAGTATTTTGGATTCAACGTGAGAGTAATGGGTGGCATACTGATGTTTTAGCTGTTGGTGAGCCAAGGACCTTTCAGTGGGGTCCCATTCCCCATCAGTGAACACGTGCACAGGACACTGGGAGGCAGCATGGCCAGGACAGCTGACCTGAGCAGTCAAAGGGATGTTTCACATAGAACATCATGTCCAGGATGTAAACTGTGGGGAGCTGGCCAGGAGGGGCTGACTGCTGCTGGGGGGTGGGCTGGGCATTGGGCAGCAGCTGGTGAGCAACTGTACTGTGCATCACTTGTTTCTCTTGGATTTTAGTCCTCCTTCTCCTTTTCATCATGATGACTATTAGTGGTAGGTACTTGTAGCAGCACCTGTAGTGTAATAATACTTTATGTTGTTTCAATTATTAAGCTGCTCTTGCGTCATAACACGATTTTATTTTTCTTTTACTCTGATTTTCCTCCCCACCGGGGCAATGGGGAGCGAGGGGTGAGCAAGTCACTGTGCAGTACTTAGTTGTCCACTATGGTTAGACCGCTCTGCCAGCTAATCATTATTTTTGAATCTTACCTCCTAAATTCTTCAACCTTTTTTACTAGTTAGATAAAAATTACAGCCATTTCAAGATATTTCTTTCTTTCTGTTTCGGTAGTTTATATATTGTGTTTTAGCTCTCTCATTTTGCTACACATCCCATAAACCTTACTCTCATGCCTCTGCCCACACGCTGATGCTCTGTCCTTTAGGCTGGAGTCAAGGTATCCCGAGCAGACGAATATTGGCTAAGGAAATCACTCCCTCTGCTGGATATTCGAGCATCCTGCTCTCAATCCAGCGTTTATCAAATGGATCTCAACTAAGTTTACATTTCCCTATACGCTGGTGGCCCACTGAAACCACAGACAGTAGTCATCTCATATATATTCCTATAATCAGCAAAAGATACCATCTACATGTTTCTGCTCAGCTCAGAAATTAAAAGAAAGAGAGAAGTCTGATGGCAAGAGAAGATACTTTGCAAATAAATGAAAGAAAAAAGCACTGCTAAATTAAAAAAAAAAAAAAAAAAAAGAGTGCGAATAAGAAAAGGGTAGGTAAAAACCACAACAAAAGGATATTAGCACCTTGCCAAAATAACAGATATATGTTTTAAAACAGATACTACAGAAAACACATAGAAGCTAAGCAGGTATCAAAAGTGTGCCTAAAAAATGCAATTTGGTGGAACACGGAAAATTAAAAAAAAAAAAAAAAAAAAACAACAACCACAACAGCCACCAAAATGCACAAGACAGCAAACTTCCAGAACCTAGAGGGGCCTACAAGAAAGCTGGAGAGGGACCTTTTTCATGGGCACATACTGATAGAAGGGGTAATGGCTTTAAAGTGAAAAGACAGTAGGCTTAGGAATTTAGGATATTAGGAAAAAATTATCTTCTGTGAGGGTGGTGAGACACTGGAACCAGAAAACCTGTCCATGTCCCATCCCTGGAGGTGTTCAGTGCAGGGCTGAATTAGTGTCTGATCAACCTGGTCTAGTGGGAGGTGTCCGTGCCCACCACAGGGGGGTTGGAACAGGATGACCATTGTGGATCCTTCCAGCCCAAGCCATTCTGTGATTCTGTGGCTGCCCCAAGCATGTGCTTTTTAGACCAGGCAAGAAATGTATGCATCCTGTGTAGTGCAGGATCATCAGCTTACATCAGTGCACTCCGTCATTGACGATTCAGCTTCCGGGAAAAATATGAATAGCTGAAAATTCAATTTTCCTGACATCTCTATTTCAAAATTGTAATGTTAAAAATATGCCAAAGCATACATCTGATTTCCCAGCTTAGAGGATGTGTGAACATGGTAATGGACATGAGTCAGACAATAATATCTATCTGAGGCAGAAATAGCATCTTTAGCTCTTTTGGTCAGTGATGTGATATTTGAAGGCCTCAACACAAATGGGTTGCTTCAGGAGGTGCCTGTGTCTCAGGATCATTCAGAAGCATCATTCAGAGCTGTTTCAGATGTGCTGCCCACATACAGTGACTACTCAGAAAGAGAGAACTTTAGGGCAGGCATATGTCCAGGAAGAAGAACTCCAGTCCACAAATTTCTCCAGCTGTTCTTGAGTACTACAAACACTAATACGCTCTCACTGCCAACTTGACAAAGGATGTGACACATCAGTAATTTCAAATTGGAGAAGAGTAGGCTTAGATTAGATATTACAAAAAAAAAAAAATAAATTGTGAGGATGGTGAGGCACTGAAACAGGTTGCTCAGAGGATACCTGGCTGTCTCATTCTTGCAAGAGTTTAAGGTCTGGTTGGACCGTTCTCTGAGCAACCTGGGCTGCTAAAAGGTGTTCCTGTCCACAGCAGGAGGCCTGGAATGATCTCTCAAGTCTGCTCCAACCCAGGCCATCCTGTGATTCTGTGATTCTTCACTGTGAGGGTGACAGAGTAGTGAAACAGATTGCTTAGAGAGGCCATGGAGTCTCCCTCCCCAGAAATATTCAAAAACTCGCTGGATGCAGTACTGTTTTAGGTGAACCTGCTTTAACAGGGTGTTAGACTAGATGACATCCAGAAGTCCCTTCCAACTCCTGCCATTTTGCAGCTTTGTGATTTGCAGATTTGTGAACAGTCTCAGTTTCCCAGCTATTATTTGTAGCAGGTATTTATGAACTCTGATATTTCTGGGGGCATTTAATCTGTCTAATGTAATAGACTCATGGAATTGTATGTTCCTGTGGGCCAACTTCTCAAGCTTGTCCAGGTCCCTCTGGATGACTTTCCATCACTCAGGTGTGTCAGTCACACCACTCTTCTTGGTGTCATCTGCAGACTTGCTGAGGGTGCACCTGGTCTCTCTGTCCATGCAATTGATGAAGATATTAAACAGTCCTGGTCCCAGTACAGACCCCTGGGGAACACTGTACAGGTGGTGAACCCTTGACCACTACCCTCTGGATGCAAGCATCCAGCCAATTTCTTATCCACTGTTCATCCATCAAATCCAACTTGGAGAGAAGGATGTTGGGGGTACCCTGTCAAAGGCTTTACAGAAGCTCAGGTAAGTGACATCTGTAGCTCTTCCCTTGTCTACTGATAGAGTCACTCCATCACAGAAAGCCAGAGGGTTGATCAGGCAGGACTTGCCCTTTATGAAGCCATGCTGGCTGGCTCAAACCACATCCCTGTTGTCCATGCACCTTAGCAGAGCTTCTAGAAGGATGTTTTATCATCTTCCCAGACACAGAAATGATGCTGACAGGTTGGTAGTTCCTTCCATCCTTTTTAAAAATGGGCTCCATGTTTGCCTTTTTTTCCACACACCCAGGACATCACCTGACTGCCATGAATTGCCAAATACCAGAGAGAGGTCTGGCAACTACATTGGCCAATTCCTTCAAGACTCTGGGATGCAACTCACCAGGTCCCATAGACTCAAGTCTGCTCAATTTCCTAGGATGATCTCAAACCTGACCTCTCATAGCAGGTGTTACTTGGCTTCTGCAAATGCTGCCTTGAGTTCCATTCACTTGAGAGATGTGAGAAGACAGAGTGCCACTGAAGGCTGAGACAAAAAGGCAGTTGAGTACCTCAGTCTCCCCCTTGTTCTGGGTTACTGTTACTGGATGTGTTAACACATTTTGCTGTTGGATTTGTTTTTCTGTGGTAGAAATCAGTAAGGTCTTTGGATGGTTATTCTAAAAAGAAAAATCTCTTTTAAATATGCAGATTTTTCATTAAAAAGGCTCTGAGTTTAAATTATCTTTTTTTCCCAATAGAAAATGTAGATTTGAAAGTCAACACTATTTTTTTTAATAAGAAGCATGTCTCTGTTATTAAAACTTGAGAAATACAGTAATTATTTAGGGATGCTAGAGTGTCTGGCTGTTTGTCTTTTACCAAAGTTAATTTCTTTGGGGCAGTTCCCATATTTCAAAGTTCAACAATTTTTCTTTTTTCAGCTACAAAACATATACAAAAATATTTTATATGTCAGGATGTGAGAACATGCTACCACATAACGAGATTTTAGGAATGGTTTTGTTTTTCATTTTTCCTTCACTTCTTTCTCTCTCCTTTTCCTTTCCCTTTTCTTTCTTTTCTATTTCTTCCCCCTTTCAATTTTTTAATCTACTTATTTTATGGTAATCACGATAATTAGGTCAAGTTTCAAACATATGAGAAAAGATGAAAAAAAGTTTCTTTAAATTCAGTCTGCTATAGCTTTTCTGTCTCATATATTTCAAGATTCTGCTGAAATGTGTCAACTATTCATCACATATGAGCTCACTATAAATCCTGATATTTTATCTGATATTTGGAAAATCTTGTATATAGAATGTTGTGACTAACTACTATGTATTTTGGACTCATTCAACAGTATGTGTGTCCTGAGACATGACAGGAAAGCATATTTATCACAGCATGAAACATACAATGCATACAGCCAACTCTACTGTACTAGTGGGTCTGCTTAACTTCAGGTTGCTTAGTCTATTTTAAGTCTGGTTTGGCAAAGCAAGCAGCAGTCAGGGGAGTGAAAGCAGATGGAAATAAAACTTACTGAAGATGACTTGTCTTAAATAAGAACATTTTCATTATCTTCCTTGGAATCATTTTTATCTGCAGATTTTTTCCCCCACTATTAACAGATATTTTTTCTGTGCCTCGTTAAAAATTTTGACACTAAGTGAAGTTCGTAGTCTCAGCATAGTAAGTTTCATGATAAAATTAATGGACATTTTTTTTAATATGTACACAAAAGAGGGAAGTTACCTGTGATACTGCATTATTTAACTGCATTAAAAGACCTTTGCAATTGCTGGAATTTTCTCTGTGTATAAGAGTTCTTATTGCTCCTAACAGATGTACCAGGCCCCATACAACCTACATTTCAAAACAGCAAGTCTTCCTACTTTTTTGATCTAAAGGTGGATTTTTCGACACCTTCTTTCAAAATTGATGCAACAGTCAATAGCTCCAGTGAGGACAGTGTCCCTTGTGTTCTCACTCCTGATGAGAAGGCAGACAGGAAGACATCCAGCTTTTGGGGGCTAACACAAGGGACAGACCACAGGATGCTACAGATCAAGTACCTGGGCTTTTGTCAACTGTGCAGTTTTTCCATCAGCAGGTCAGAGCAAGCTCCCAAATATGGCATTTCTGGATGGAAGAATTGGTTTCGAAAACCAAGATGGAAACAGCAGGCCTCTCCCCATAAAAGGCCACACAAACACTTGCAAAGACTGGGGAGATGAGAAGACAGTACAGACTGATTGCAGATGCTGTTAGTTCCCATATGTTCAGAAGCTCTTGCCAGGTTCCTGGCTAGAAAAGTTCTCTTTTCACACACCAAAAAGTGCTTCTACAGCAGAGTTCCACACAAATTTCCCCAGACTGCTTGCAACATACCCAGATTATGTTGGGAAGACGTTTACAATGAAGAGCACCTTTGCTAAATCCGGAGCATCCCTAAGGAAGAGTTTGGTTTAAGTAATTCCCATCTGCCCTGGAGATGAATGCAAATGGGATTGCACCTCTGCTCTTCCCAGGATCTGAGCCCCACCCTGCCTGCCTTCCACATTCCTGGGATGGAAAGGGAGATCCTGCACCTCCACTCTTGAGCCCCATAACACAGGATCAGACCACAGCCGCTGCCAGCAGCAGGATGCAAGCTCTGCAGTTTGCTCAAGACCTCACAGACAGACTGCTCAGGCACGCTCTGCCAGGATGTGGTCTGGCCAGCCTGGAGATGGGCTGCCACCAGGCTGAGCTGCCATAGCACTTTCTCTGCTGTCCAGGCAGCCATGGTGCTTCTGTTTCAGTCCTGCTCACCTTATGAGAGTACAGTGACCCCTCTACACAAAGACCAGTACAAAGTTGTGCAGAAGGAAGTACTGAGCGCAACCATATCAAGACTGTAGTGAACAGCAAAGGCTGCAGAAGAGCTTCAAGATGTCAGGACAGAGTGAGGCATGAGGAGGCCAGGTCCAGGCTCAAGAGCAACAAGGCATAGGTTGTACCTGAAGGCCTCTCCATCCTGGCAGAGCACTACATGGCTGGACCCAATCCCACCAGACAGGCCTCATCAATCTCAGGCTGCTGCAGACACATGAGGGGAAAGGTGTGCAGACACATCTGGAGAAAGAGGAGAAAACTTCACCAGTGGGCATAGCAATACCAGCTGCACTATTTTAATGGGAGACCAAGGCTTTTCCTGCAATTTTCATAGTTTTACGTTCTTCTTTTACAAGTGCTTTCAGGTCACCTTAGGGGCCAGCACATTTCCCAGTGCTGACCTGCCCCTGGTTTCACTGCTCTAGTGTTGCCAGAAGTATGACTTCCTGGAGGCATTCTGGGGGTTGCTGGCCCTCCTCTTTAGGGATCACTTGCCTCCAGCAATGTTGATGAGCTGACACACAAAAATAGCTGTCTGGTTTTGTAGAAAGAGCTGCAACTCCCAAACCAAGGTCTCCTCACCCAGCATCACACATTTACTCTTTGGCCCTTTATGTGGCCAAAGCCACATCCCACCAGTTGCCCATACAACAACTGTTTCAGGACAGCAGGGCCACAAGGAACACTCAGCAAGCCCAGAAAATGCCTGCTGAGACATCAGGCTGGAAGACATCCATGTAAGCCCCGGGCTCTTGCCCCAGAGCACCTGATGATTCTGGTGGCTGGCAACTGACAGATCTGAAAGTGCTGTTAAGCCATCTGAAAAAATTGACTCCATGGAGTAAATGTTGGTGTTTACAGCCTGCCTGAAAAGGGGGTGTAGTGGTTACATATTCACCTGTCTCTGATTGCCAATTTTAGTGTAGTGGTTTGAGTGTTTACTCTCTTTTTCCCTCTGTGAGATAGCATGAGCAGAAGCAAAGCACGCCCAAACTTAAAGATACAAAAATAGATTTATTAACATACACTAAAGAAAAAGAAGAAAATTTAAAAAAAGAAATTTTCAAAACACTCTTCCTCCCACCACAAAGTGTTCACTTTCCCACAAACAACATAAAGAGACAAAACCTGTGGTTTTCAGTCAGTTTCACTATTTAAAAATAATCCTTCAATGGTTCTTTGGGAGAGGAGTCTCTCTTAGAACTTCCATTCTCCACTGACAACATAGAACAGTTCTCTTGTGGGTCTCAACTCTCACAAAGACGGCCGCCTTTGTGAAGTCCTTCCCATAAGCAGTTTCCCAAGCTACTTATGGGTCTTGGGAATTCAAGCATACTGGGATGTCACCTTTTAAAGATTAACCACTCCAAAGGTAAAGGATTCTTCATCTCAGGGAAAGCGATGTCTTCTCACTTCTTCAGTGGTGCAGCAGGCTTTTCATCTCTCTCTGTTCAAGCATCTCATGGGATTACAAGAATCCCAACTACTACTCCAGTATCACTCAGTCCATCACAGACACCTTTGCTAAAAAAATCTGTAGATCTAAACAATCATCCCCCTAAATGCACATTTTCCCCATGATTTAAAGGGATAATCCATGGCAAACTCCACAATCCCTTCTTCCAAAAAGTCTTTTCACTCTCTCTTTACTTTCACCCCATTAGTACTTAGTTTTGTCAATTGAAATAGTTACTTTAACAGGCCCATTTGTTGGGATAAAACCAGAGTTCACATTCAAGGATTGGAGAAGGACTTCCATGACAAGAGCAGTAAGGACACAGTTTATGTAGAATCAGGTAACAGATAAATAACTAATACTTACTGTAGCATCATATTATATTACATATTTTAGATTACTCTATGATAAGAATTCTGAATCTTTATGAAATCTGTCTGGAGAATTCCTAGGCATCATGTTTTAGTAATAATGAAAATATTGTGCATAATCAGGGATGAGTGTAGGAGGCTCTTTTGACTACAGGAAAAGAGTATTTGAACACAGTCTCATGTTAGAAAGCTTCAAAGATCTCCATTTTGGTTTTGTTATGCCATCAAATTGAAAATAGAAAGTGTCACATAGAATTTGTCACACCACAATTCTCAACTCAGAAACTGTGAAACAGAAATAATTTTCAAAAAAGTAAAGCTACACATTATCTCAAAATTCTTTATGCCCTCAACCAGAATTGGTATCTGAATAAGGATATTGTCTTCTGAGTGTAAGAAAAGTACATTTTTGATTACTAAATATTTTAATTACATAACTGAAACTGGAACACAGACATGAGCAAGCTAATTCCAGAATAATTTAGAGAATAATTGATTGCCCATTGGTTTATTATGTACCAAGATTTTTATCTGCTGAGTTCCAGCAACTTCAGAGATTAAACAGAGTTCAGAATGTCATTAAAAGGAAATAAAAAGAGAATTTAATACAACACAAAAATTTGTGGAAATCATTACTTCTACAAAGATATTTTGTTCACATATCTACTCAAACAGGTCAAATGAAACTAATATTTTGATCTGTTCTCAGGGATAATGTGATTCTTTAAAAGCTGAGTGTCTTCTAAAACCAAAAATGGATTACATTGTTTTCTTCAGCAGTCAAACAAATTAATAATTCTCTCTACTTACTCTCTATTTCTTATTTGTAAGGAATAATATTAAATACATTCAGCATACATAAAAGACAAACAGTTCTTAAAAGCTAAACTCAAAACAATTTTCAGCTTAACAGGATAGTAACCAGGCAAGAAGCTGAAAAAGACCCAGCCATGGGCACTCACAGCCCAGAGAGCCAAACGTGTCCTGGGCTGCATCCAGAGCAGGGTGGGCAGCAGGGCCAGGGAGGGGATTCTGCCCCTCTGCTCTGCTCTGCTGAGAGCTCACCTGCAGTGCTGCATCAGCTCTGGACTGCCAGCACAGAAAAGACATTCTGTTAGAATGAGTTCAAATCCATGATGATCGGACTTGTGGAGTACCTCAGCTATGAAGAAAGGCTGAGAGAGTTGGGGCTGTTCAGTCTGGAGAAGAGAAGGCTCCAGGGAGCCTTTATAGAATCTTCCAGTGCCTAAAGAGGGTGGCCTACAAGAGAGCTGGAGAGGGACTTTTTACAAGACCAAGTAGCAGTAGGACAAGAATAACAATTTTAAACTGAAAGAGAGCAGTTTTAGATTAGATATTAGGAAGACATTATCCACAGTGAGTGTTGTGAAACACTGGAACAGATTGCCCAGATGCTTTGTGGATGCCCCAAGCATGGGAGTATTCAAGGCCAGGATTGATGGGGCTTTAAGCAACTTGGTCTTGTGGGAGATGTCCCTGCCTATGGCCAGAGGGTTTGGGACCAGATGATCTCTAACGTCCTTTTCAATCCAAACCATTTTATAGTTAATTTCTTTATATCTCAGCCTAAGAATAAGCCTGGTACATGTAGGTATTAGCACTAACAACTGAAACAAATTTTCAGTCATTTCTACCCATTCAATTAAATTGATAATTCTAGAAAAGGAAATGTATTTAAAACTGCTTCATATAATGCTGCAATAAAAATATATTTACAAAGATTTAATTTAGATAATGGTTAAACAGACGATGATGCTGGAGTGTTATGGAAGATTAAACTTCACCAAGTAGAAATTACTGTCCAGACCTACTCAGAACATTTGAATGACAGCAAAACTGAAAAAAGAACCCTGAAATCCTTTACATTCCCTCTGAAAGATATAGAAGATATTTTTACACTATTTTGGAAATATTATCTTTATATACATATTAAGCACTGACATAGCAGTGCGTTTCATGGAAAAGGAAATCAGGACTAAGAACACAGAGTCATGAGGTAGCAAAATACCAAAGATAATCTTTTCACAGAAAGTGTAAAATTAAGAATAAAAGTGCCACCACCAACTTCAGCAGACTTGATATCATACAGCTGTACTTCAAGTATTTTTCTTCGGAAGCTTTTCCAATAATCTCCCTGGTAGTACAACTACAACTTTTCAACAACTAAATGTCTTACTGTTCAATTAATTTGAGGGGGGGGGGGGGGGTAGGGGGGGAGGGTATACATTTGCTAACTAATATAAGGCTGCAATAATATTTTATTTCCTCAGTGATGACCTATCAAGAAAAACTTTTCACAGCATTTGTTTTGCTGAACTGAGTAAGCAAAGCCACTTCTGTTTTCTATAAAGCAAGCTCTATCAATTTTTTTATCATTTTAATATTTTACTTTGTGTCTTCCCTAGCTCAAATTAATTTTTTAAAAATTTATTACTATCACTATCCATATTATTTCAAATTAAAAATTACCAGAGCATTGCTATTCACCTGCATGTACTGGAAATGCACCCACAGTCTAGGGCAGAATTAGTCTTTTCAGAGCTACATCACACAGTCAATGTACAGATATCCTCTGATCAATTAATATACTCCATTACTTAACCTCTTTATTGCTTCCAATTGATGAGTCACCACCTGACAGCAGAAATTCTTGCCAGCAATCTCAAAGTGCATAACCTTATATTTTATTCACCTGAATCTCATTCATTTTTCAGTTCTCTAACAGCCAAGGTTATAAAGCTAACTTTGCAAGTTCTAGTCCAGCTTCAATTTAAGCAGTTTTAATTGCTGTTCCACATTCTAAAAAAAGATGTCATCTGCCAATCAGTATTTTTTGATTCCTTTCTGTTCTTTTATATTCCTTGAAGGTCTGTTGAAAATACTGCTTCAAGTAACTATCCATTTCATTCTAACATTATTTCTGAAAGTTTTATCCTTGCTTGGATATGAATTCTTGGGTTTTTAAAGAAATACACATTCAATTTCAGGTATCTTCCCCAAACTCCTAAGCAGTTCAGATTGGCTGAATTTCTTTAGCTTATCTAAGCTCGCTTTACAAGTCCAGCACTTAAGCTGAGGACATACTTTTGTTTTTCTTTACTGAAAACTAAACTGAACCAACTAAATCAAAAGCCCTGATCAAAATTTGCAATGACTGGCTTAATGGCATTATTTAAACAAAGTAAATATTACATAATACAAAACTCCCTTCAAAGGGTTGTTAGTGCAATTTTATGCCTTTTTAGTGAAGAACACTAAAGTTCTTCCTTGCAGATCCTTGACATTCCCTTTCTGATATAAGCTTCACAATTCTTTGGGCAGAGACATGCTTTTCTCCATCCTGTGTATTTCCACAGATCACAAATTCTTTGAAACCATGCCACTATGAAGAAAAAAAACACAGCACTTTATTTTCAGCTGGATAACTAGGTAAGTTATCTCCCAGTTAAGGGAAAGGTGAGCTAAATCTCTTTTCTGTGTAAGTAGCTTCCCTTCTAGGAATTAGCTTTCAACAGCTGATAAGCAAAAAAAGTTCAGTGACTTACTGAATTTGCAGTATATTTTTTTATGTTTTCTTTTGTCCTCTCTCAGGATAGGATTTTTTGACCAGCAGAATTCTGAAGTACAGAAAGGATCCCTACATTTAACATTCTCTGGATTCTATTCCAGGAAATAAGCAACCACGAATTAAGAAAACTATATTAAGAATTACTTTATTAGATCTAGTCTTATGTGACTTAAAAAATGTTTTCCCTAGCTATAATCCAGCCTACCATCACAATTTTAGATTTGTTTGATTATTTTTCATAAAGAAGCAAAAGCAAAGTAAAGCAAATGTTTTGTTAATTGATGGATATTCTGTATAGACTTTATATTTGTTATAGGAGTATGACAAGAATTACAAATCAAATATAAACCATTATCTTCAAGTAAAAGGGTATGAAATGGCATTTTCTTACAATTTACCTTGTAATAGGAAAAGATTTTCAACAGTGTACTGAATTAAAAGTCAGGCTGTATTCTCAATAGGATAATAATACACAAAAATATAATCTCCACACAGTAAAAATGTTATGCTTTATGGCTATTGTAGTGCCTAGTGATAACAAAGTTTATCCAACAATTAATCCTATAGTGAAGGGTGAAAGAGGCCAGTGCTGCTCATTGGGCTTCTCCTGATACAACACTGTTCAAATATGCAAGCTGCTTAGAGAAGGATAAAAACCAAGGGGTGGGGTGGGGGGGGAGAGCAGAGAGAGAGAGGGGGAACAAACAAAACAAAACAAAACAAAACAAAAAATAAAATAAAAATTAAAAAAAATTAAAAAAAAAAAAAGGTAATGGCAAAGATTATTTTCCTCCTGTGTTCAGTTTCAAGTCCCAAAAGTTCTACCCAACAATTTCTATCTCTTCATTCTTCTCTCCTAATGCTGCCTTTCTGGCCATTTTCTAACGTACTTTACTCCAGAACACATGACCAAATAACACCTATGCAGGTCTTGGCTATGACCCCACATAAGGGAGCAGCCTAACGGATTGAAGAACCAGGGTTCACAGACCGGGCTAATGCCTTGGGTAGTCATTGGTGCACTACCAAACAGCTGCAGGAAATGTAACTTCTTGTATTGAAGAGGTATTTTGGTAAAGAAAGAAACTCTACAGGAATGACAATAAAGTCATCCCTTCCCTTCCCAACACAACGGGAATGCAAATAACATGTTGCTGGTGTGATTATTGGAATGCATGACCACTTGTTAGAGGTTCCCATAGAGTACCTGTGAGCTGGATACACTCTCCATTGTCATAGCCATGAAAACAGAATGTGCCACTGTGTAGTCACCAATCACTTGCAGGGTGCTTCAGTGTTCAATGCCCACTGCACAGACCTTCAATGCAGTCTTCCCAAGACATGATCCAATGCCTCAGAACAGCAAAGACACTCTCTGGTTTCTGATTTACCGTGTTTGGCACTGGTCCTTGAACTCCCACCGTAGACTTAAGGGGCTATCCCAGCAAAAGGCATTTCATATAATAGCCTGCCTTGGAATTGGCTCTTGCATCAGTCTGTCATGAGTCCCAAAGCCACAGCACAATTTGTCCTCTCTAGCCTCCCAGTCCAGCTGCTCTGTGTATGATAAAGCAAACATTATCTTATAAGATAATCAAGATAGTTAACCACAGAGTACAGCTGAATGGCTCTGAATATAGACTCGTAGCTAGAAGCAAAGTTTTATTTCATTTTTACTCGTTCCATTTGCTGTTGCTGTGATGTGAGCCATATGGCTCTTTGCATTTTTTATCCCCAGTGTCACCTTCACGACTATTTCTCTTTATCTGGGGGATTCCATTAAATTCAAGTACTCCAACCTGACATTCTAGTTAAACTGAAGCAAATGAGAAGAAAAAAGTTTAAAACATCTCTCTCCTAATATTTTCAACATTATTTTGTATCAGAAATTGAAGCCTGAAATATCTTAAACTTGTTATTTTAATCTGTATTTTATTTCTTCTGTTCATCTATTTCATGTGTTTCTCCATAGTTTTATTAATTAAAATGTGCCTTTTAAGCTGCAATTCTTTATGACTGATAAATATTGCTTTTTCTAATAGTCATTTTAGTCTGAATTTGACCATACTCTAGCACACTATAAATTATGTGAAAATAACAGTCTGTTTCTCCTACATGTAGTTACTGTACTGTACATGGTAGAGTAAAACAGAAATTAATTATTGGGAACATCCTACTTGTGACATTCTTTACTGGGTGTACACTAAGAAAGAAAAAGTAGCAATTAGCACAACTTTTCATGTCGTAATCTCATGCAGTGCACTTGGTCATCATGAGACCCTAGATCTTACTGTGAGCCCTACATTATCCAAAACAGCTGCTTTATAATATAACCTTGTCTTGACCTATATTGTAATACAAGAAAAATCATAGAAATTATTTATCATAAATATAGGAGAAAGCCTGAAACTGAGGTTTCAGCTTTCCAAAACACCTCCACAGGCGAAGAAGTAAACAGACTCTAATTTCATTTTCCTCAGCAATCTCCCAGCCTTTCTTACTCTCGCAATTGCTTTAAAATTGTTTCCTTCCTGTGTTTGAAGACTGTCATTAGCATCTTTAGCAGATTGTCAGCCACGAGCACTTATCAGCTCCTGCTCGAGTCACAGCGTCACCGCAAGAGGCCAAATGCCCACTGAGGTGCCAAAGACGCCGCCCGGATGGAAGCGCCCAGCTCGTTTCTCCTGGGTGCCGTGCCACAGGAGCTCACCGGCCACGGTGCCGCCCTTCCTGCCATGGAGCCTCGTGTGACGTGCAGCATTTTCCTACACCGATTCATAAGAGTATTTCGTCCCCTCGCCCCATTGCATTAAATGCTTCCGCCTTTCTCTTGCTGCACATCAGGAGAGCCGGGGGCTACTGAGGACACCCAGCCTCGCAGGTGGCGGCCTGCGGGCGCTCGCCGGTCCCCGCGGTATCCCAGGCCTCGCCCTATGAGAGTACCATCTCTGGGTTTGGGTTTATTCCTCGGGCCTGAGGGAACGCAGTTTCTTGAAAAGTTTTCGTTCACCCTCTTAAACCTTAATTCCCTCCGACTCTCTTCTCCCTGGTCACAGCTTGCCGCCGGCGCTGACCCCACCCCGCTCCATCTCTGCCAGTCAGGAGAGGAGGAGACGTGCCAGCCTGAGGGCTGGGCGCGGCGCAGGCTGGCGCGGGCACTGCCCTCGTTCCAGCGGCAGGAGGGCCGGCTGGCCCCGCCGCCGCCGAGGGCTCCCGCCGGCCGCCGCGGGGGTTTAACGGCCGCCGCGCGCCTGCTGAGGGCAGGGGCAGCGCTGGCGGAGCGCTTTCCGCCGCCGTTTGTCTCCCGTCTCTTCCCGTTCGCGCGAGCAGCTGCCGCTGCGCAACCCCTTCCCCGCCCGCCCGGTCGCTCCAGTGCCGTCGCCTCCTCGGCGCAGCCTCGCACGGCGCGGCCCGGTGAGCTGAGCGGGGCTGGGGCGGCGGGAGGCGCCGCAGCCGCCCGTGGGGCCGAGGCGGGCCCGGGCCGGATGGCGAGGGGGGTGTGGGGTGAGCGCGGCGGTGCGGACACCCGCCCGGAGCCGGGGGAGCGGCCGGGCTGTCCGCCCCCGGGTGAGCACGGCGCCCCGTGAGAGGCAGCCCGGTGCCTTCCTGCCCGGGGTTATCTCGGCGGGGCCGCCGCCGGCCCTCAGCACCCGGCGCGCCCGGTCGGGCCTGGGTGGGCTCGGGGGTGTCGGGGGCGATGGCTGCGGCAACGCTCAGCCTGGTGTTCCGCGCAGTGCTGGGGCAAGGGCGCCCTATTCTTGATTGTTCGGGTCTTTGCTCTGTGCAACAGCTAATGCTCGTATGAGTAAGAGCATGAAACAGGCAGCTCTTATCTCGGCATCTCTTTCGGGAAAATGAGATTACACGCCGATCAGTGATCTTCTAGTGACCAGCCAGGTCTGTTCCCTGTCAAAGCCATTTACACGCTCCATATCCTAGCTGTGCCTGCAAGACCTGTTGACTTCCCAACGTGCAGTAGGGAATTTGGCAAGTCAAGAAATACGTTGCAAGTAACAAGTAACTTTATTTTTTTTTTTTAACTTCATTTTAATTACATGGGTTAGTCTTGGTACAAAAGAAAGTATCACACTGGCCACCCTCTGACATCAACTAGTCATCACTGTTATTAACTTCCATGATACTGATCACACAGCGGTAGAAGAGTTCATAGACCAGAAGGAGATGCACGGAAGCAGATGATACCTGTTTCTGCTTCTCTGGCAGCCTGGAGACAGCTCTTTAAATTTTTTGTCTCATTTCAAGTGCTGTTTTATTGAGAAACGTTGTTGCAGTAGATTTTTTTTAAGCGTTTCTTTAATCGGAAATACTTTGGAGGTCAAAAACTAGCATCAAGTTTTTAAGTGTACTCTAAGCAACCCTTCTGTGGTTGTCACTCTGGTGAAGTATCAGTTCCTCCTTTTCTGGGAGCAGGAACTTGGAGTATGGACTCTTGGCTAGGACAGCTCATTTAACTTTTCTCTGTCATCCTTCTACAAAGCTGACACTTCCAATTTTTTTTTCAAGACTCTAACTATTGCTGAAGTTTCAGTGCCCTAGTTTCTTGCTGCAGCCTAATTATTATTGTAATTTTCATGGCTGCAATATTCTGAAGGGATCACAGGTGATTTTTGAATAAAAGAGATTGGTAACTACTTGTCCTGCTACATTCATTTTCTCATTTTTATGTATTTATGAATGAAGGGCAAGTTAGTTGAAATTCTAAAGATTTCAGCAGAAATTTAGGGGATTGTGTTTAGTTCTTCACTGTGAACATATGAGAATTTTTAATTGGAGTTGTACTTCATGGTTTTTAGCAATCTTTTTGAAGACATAATGACCAAAATGTAATACATTATACAATTTGGATTTTATAAGAAATTTAGATATAAATAGGCATTCTTTTTTTTTTTTTTTTTGCCCCCTTGAAAATTTATGTAATCTGTCTAGTCTCCTCAGCTGGTAAAACTTCATTGAGTTCTGCATCCAGAACTTGCATTCAGCAAGAATACCTGACCCATTTGAAGGAGTTCACAAAATAGCAGTGACAGTTGAAGATCAAGAAAGCATTATCTCTGAGGAAAAAGAGAAAGATTTATTTAGTTCAAAGACAAGATTGAAGAGGAGCTAATAAGTGTTTAAACTTGTAAAAATGTTCTGCACATAAGAAAAGGAGCAATTTTGTTCTCTGTATTCACAGCAAATAAGGGAAATTACAAGAAAATTCCATTTAGGTATTAAAGGAGAAGTTAAAAGCTAAGCAGACAATTAAATAGTTTGGGAAGGCTGTAAAATCTTCATCAAAGTTCTCTAGGAGAAGATTAGACCAATGATTTCCAAGAAAGGGAACTGGGACTGACTTAGAAAAGGAAGTCTTAGGACTCTGCTACTAGTTTTACTGGGAGTAAATAATAGAAAAGGGTTTTGAAGGTCATCAATAAAAATCTGTGGAAGAGTATAGGCTTTTTAACACTGATACATCTGCATGCTATTTTGAAGGCAAACATGAGCTCACACAAAGCAACTGACCTGGACGCAGTACAGCCACAACACACAGGACCTAGTATTAAGATGAAAAGGCCAAATCAGGGCCTAACATTATTTTTGGAGGTCCAAATGAAAAACTTTTATCTTTATGTAGGCACTTTTTGCTGAAGGAGAACAAGATGCCTTTTAATAGTTTTATATGCAAACCAAGACAAATGAAAATTTATCCAAAACATTAAGGTTAAGTGGCATTTAACCAAAAAAACCCCAAAACTTCAAAATCCTGGGTTCATATGCATTTATTTGAACTTATGTGCAAAACAGAATAAAAGTGAATGCTGATGTGATAAATGAGAAACATGATGTGTGTAGAAACCTCTGCAATGTGTTTACATGCATCTGTAGAGTTTCTTCTGTCCTTTTTAAGAATTGCAAAAGACACACAGATGCAGATTTTTAATGCAGATTTTTAATACACCTACAGGAATTTTACTTTTTAAATACTCCTAGGCCAGAAGAACACTTCAGGCTGCTGTGCCATAATATTAATTAATAATTAAATTTTAAAAAGTATCCACTTGGATTTTTCCCATGTAGTTCACTATCAGCACTCTTGATTACACAAATACAACCCATGTGCTATATGTGTGTTATTACACATGTACTATGCACTCATTTCTCTTATGTAAGTGTAATTTTAAATAAAAGGCATATGCTGAATGAAGAAGAACCTTTCAAAGGGTATAACTAACTGAACAAATAAATAAAAGAACTCTTATTTTGCAGTAAAACTTGGAAGATGTTATATAGATGAGAAGGTTGTTTACATCAGCTCAAATGCCAGTGATCCTTAAAGAGCCTTTGTCTGAATGACTTGTACCTTGTCTTTTAGATATTGCAAGTGCATTTATTCATCAGTCTTTTTATCTGATTGTTGAGAGGTCTTATCACCAAGTGGTTTTTGCCCTGCTCCAGTCATCAGCTCCAAATGAAGAAGCTGTTCAACAGATAGCAAGACAACCTCTTTTCGAAGGGGAATAGAATGCATTTAGAGACTTAAATATATCATTTGGATAAAAAAAAATCAGCATATTAAGTGATGCAAGGTATATATCACCTCATTTCAGAAGGATATTTGGGTAGAAGAGGACATGGCTGTACCTAAAAAGAATGCATGCAAAATGTCTTTCAGTCCATCCTGGTTGATCTTAGGTTTGAGGCTCTCACTGAACTGTTGTGAAATTGAATTCATTCTAGAAGTGTGTTATGAATTTGTGATGAATAAATAACACTTTAAATAGCTTTAAAGTGTTTGAGTGATATAAAGAAATTCATAACTGGTAATCATTCTCTAAATACCCTGTAGTGCCTAATGTTACAACAGCAAAGTGATACAAAGTACTTATGAAAATTATCAGAGACTGAATTTACTTTTTAAAAAAAGAAATCATTCATAGACAGGCTCATTATTTTATATATTCCACATTTGAAATATGTGTGATACAGAAAGTAGCAACACTGACATATGTGGGTTAGTAAAAACTAAGTTTGAGTTAAGTAAAAGCTGAAGTTCTGCTTAATTCAAAGCGTTTGAATCATTCCATTTTTGTCATGAACAAGATAGGTTACTAGTGTAAGTTCTTAGCTTTTCTCTTTCTCTTGCATGATCGTTTGCTTGGTTGTATTAAGATTTGCTAATGGACCCTTAAAAATTCATTTTAATTGTGATATTGCAGGCAAATATTTAATATTTGCCTCAATTTCACTTTTTAAGCTAAGAGTGGATCTGATAGTTAAAAACTTGCATGTACACTTGAGCAAAGAGTCTGCTGTATGTACACACATTTCTGCTTGTCCTTGCCAAACTATATTTCAGACCTATACTTTTGTAGAAAAGTGAAACATGCGAATGAATGAAGACCTCAGATATAAATAAAAGACAATAAGTAAACTGTCTTTGTGTTTCATTGTCTTTGATTAAATCAGAAAACAAAGCAGAAAAAGGATAGGTAGAAATAGGGAAAATGCAAAAGTCTGTATGTTTCAACAAGGGAAACTGCTCTTCAGACAGCCTGTAGTGAAGACCTGAAAGTTTCTTTAGTTGGTGAAAAACTAAAAAAAATTTAAATGGCAAAATAGTTGAAAAATCTGATGTTTCTGAAACTTTTGACATTGATTTTTAGTTTTGTACTACAGCATGCCCCTCAGTGAGCACTTTGCACTTTAGCACTCTGAGTAGGCCAAACTCTAGTACAGGGCTTGAGTTGCCATGTAGATGAAAAGCATTGTCTTTTTTTTTTTTTTTTTTTTTTTTTTCATGTGGCTAGTACAAGGGGGTAAGAACAAAAGTGCTTCCAAAGAAAAGTTGGAGAATCTTTGGAGGAAACATGACTTTGGAACAAGCTAGAGAAGACCAGAGAGACAATCAGGACACAGCAAGACACAGAAAGAGAAAAATAGAGTATTTGTCTTGTCCTTCTGGTTGTCTTAGTTTAGGTCCTGTTTCACAAGGAGGCTAATACAGATCCATGGAAAATGGTTGCACCAGTAGTGCTCATCCTTCCACAGAAAATAATTTAAGGGAGCAAGCCTCCAGAGACATTTTGAGAAAAGAGTCTGTCCTCTATAATTTTATGTTGGCATTCATAATGCTGGTATTATTGTTATGTGGCATTATATGCATGTATGTTTTTTTATTGTTTAAGATAGCAATTACTGATTCCTATGGACATATTCCAGAAAAACTGAAGTTCTCTTATCTTTTGTCCAAATATTGGACATGTGTTTTGTTTGGTTGCTTGGTCAGTTTTGTTTTATTTTGGTTTTAGTTGTTTTCTTACTGTGCAATTTGGAAATAAAACCATCTGTTTCACATTACTATTTAAAACACCTAGATGACATGCGATACAAGATCAGAGAATGTTTGTAAGTATTAGTCTCCTCTACAGTGGTGAGAATATTTATGGACTTCAAGGTCTCAAGAGAAATGTGGTGTTTCAACAGGTGACCAAATGGTATGTTTTGTGGTCTTTACAGATCCACATACAGAGCTGCAAAATCCCAAGCTGACATAATGAACAACCAAGAGGCTGGTGTTCTACGTTGCTGGAGATGTAGGAGATGTATAGCAAATTCTGGTTTTCTTACAACATGTAATGGGAAAAAACCATCCAAAGTAAGTATAGCTTCTTCTGAGGGAGTTTGTAAGTTCTTCTGATGCCATTTGTTTTAAATGAAGCTGAAGTATTAGACTTAGTCTCACTTTTTAATTAATCTCTTGTGGTGTTAAGTAGTAAGTAGAGACAGTTCTGTATACAGTAGTGTAGGAAGTAATTTTTGTGAAGCCAAGTAGGCAGTGATCAACTTCATGTTCTGCAACATGCAAGCTGATGTTCATGGACACTTGACTGCTAGCCTGTGTAGAGCATTACCATTTCTAATATAAAAATGGTTTGGTTTTCATGGCTTTAAAGCAGTCATTTTTTTTTTGTTTTAATATCTCTTAATGGACAAGCCTGTGTGTCTAAGGTGTATTTTAATGACTGATTCTAATTTCCACTGTGGTAGTTAACTGCGTGTAAAATATCCCTACATCAGAAAATTTTGCTCTTCATTTTTTAAATAAGGGCCATAGTCTATGCACAAAAATAGTTAGAAGATTAATCTGCCCTGAGCAGGGTTATGCCCTGCTCAGTAATTTATATAGTCTTTATTAAAATAAACAGAAGGATAATTACAAAAATTAAAACTGTGACAGAGTATTTCCTACTGTTTTATAATGGCAGAATCATAAAGATCTAAGGTCTTCCCAATGTTCCCAAATGTACCAAAAAGGCTCTTGAATCAAAGTTAAAAGGCAAATAGAAGTGAAGGTGGTGATGTTTTTTATTAACGTGTTAATGCAACAACATTCTTTTTTGCACTAGAGAGGGGTACAACCAGTAGGTGTAGAAACAAAGTTACTTTTTAAGATCATGATAGCATTATCAATAAAACCCATTTTAATCACTCTACTTAAAGAGCTTGGAGTTCCGGGATAATTTTCACACTATATTTGGTGGGGTTATTTTACGTGGTTTGAAGTGATTTTTAAGGGGGAATGTGGAAATTTCGACTCCTTCCATGGAGAAAGTGTAGTGGAAAGAGAGAGGTGTGTTTGTCCAAGCTCTCCATGGTGGAGCTTTCAGTTGTGAGTGGAGATCCACTCATCATTGCACACATGACTGAAGTAACTTCTTCTCCAGTTATGTAGGTAGCAAATAAAGGGTAATTTAACCCTGTATCAAGAGGTTGGGAGGCGAAGACAGTACTATGATGTGAAGGGTAATGTTTTCAGCATGTTTTCACAGATGAATTTTAGACCTTCAGACAAATATAGCTGAATTATGAATGACAAAAATGTAGAACAATTTTTAAAAAAATGTTGAAGTTACAAACACAGTATAAACACTAATAATTATATCCTTATTGAAGTGCAGGTGGTCTTCTTCACAGACAGGACAAAAAAACAGCATAGACATGAAAAATGGATCTATCTGTCAATACTTGGAGAATTTTTAAAAGCTTCTATCTTCTGTTTATAGTCCCACTTTTAATTTTTAGCAGAATGAAATCTTTATTCCAATGACTTTAATAACATCCACAACTTTCCATATTCATAAATTTTACCGACTGATTTTAGGACTTTCTCACCAGAGTTTCCTTATAATTTTAGCCATCCTTGTAACTCTACTTTAGTTAGGTAATTACTTTTATTTTAGTATCAATTAGTGAAATGCTACAGGTTTTTAGATTTTTTTCTCTTCAGTTGATCACATTATTGCAGTGAAACTCTAAAGTTGCTGAGATTACCTACTTACTCTGTTAGTTTCTAAAAAGCATATTCTACTTGTTGCATTTGTGCATTGCTGATCACAGTCTTCATGTAAACTATAACTTAGATTTTTCTGTCTTTACGGAGAAATTATGCCAGCTGACAGTGATTCTAAAATCAATTTCCAGATATTCTTGGAAAGCCTGCAACTGCATACTTTCTGTTCTTTTAAACAAAACAAAACCACCTCCACACGCCTACATTTCCTCAGTGGAGTTTGCCCAATGTTCTTAGATTCAGAAATAGAGAATTACTGACAGTATCCACCTGATTTCTAGCTTAAAGAAGCACATCATATTTGAAGTTTATCATTTGTTAATGTTTACCGATTTTGGGGAGCTGACTTCTGGCTGTATTCAAATGAAAAAAAGCTTACATAAGTTTTGGTTATCAATACAATTGTTTTATTAACAGACATCACAACCTTCAGCTGCTGGTGAGAATTCTTGCAATACATGGCATGTGAGCTTAGAAGCCATTCCAGAGTGGGTGAAATGTGTCATTGAAAAGGTAGATTTTCTTTTTTTTTCTTGCATCTTTATTATTAAACATGTAAAATAATAGAGGGGACAGATTTGAAGGACACTTTTCTGGCATGTCCATGTATGTTACAGAGACCTTATAACTGAAGGGCTTCTTCTCAGGAACTTCTGTTGTTACCATTTACAGATTTTTTTTTTCCTCTCTTAAATTTTTAATTTTGTTTTGTTTTTAATATATGCAGAAGTGCTACAAGTGATAAATTCTGTTTCCTGCTCCATAACAGATGAATGTGTTTATGGCTGTCCAGATAACTGTCAGGGGCATCTCTCCATGTTTGTCAATGCTTAATATTACTTTTGTTACCTAGGCTTTGCAATTTGTTTTGTTTTGATCATCATATCTTGCAATATTAAAATATAGCTTGACAATGACAACAAGAGGCATGCTGCCCCATAAAAGTGGACTGGAGATTTCTTAAGAGATCAGTTTTTGGAATATGATGCGTTTTATACTTAAGTCTTTTATACTTACTGTGCTCTTAATGTGTCATATGAATAGAAAGTAGATACCTTCCTGCAAATTCAAAGGTCTGATAACAAGCCAGTGTCACTGCTTTGAGTTTTAACTGCCCATTTGATATTACAAGCCATCTCATAAATTTCCTGTTGTACTAACTGCTTCAGCTGGTGCTTTCTTTAAGTTGTTTTAGATCTAGAAGTTAATGTTGTGGCATAGCTACTGATAAGCAGAAGCAGTGCTTTCTGCTGTACAGAATTTCCTTTACGACTCTTGGATTTTGATAAGTAATGATATTTGCATTCCTTTCTCCTTAGACTTATGTGTAAAATTTTATTATATTTTAGGTAATTTCTGCCCTAAGCAAACCCATACTGAAAATGATGGACACAGAAAAATACATTGTGTTTGTTATGACTCTTGTACTAAGCATTCTAAAATTTAAATTCTTCTTCCTTCTTTGTATTGCTCTATGTGGTTTTTTTGTTAAACTTTAATTAAAATTTTTAGAATTAGTGATCTCTTCTACTTCAATGAACAAGACAGAAATGTTCTTATGTTCAGAAACACTAATCTTGGAGGTGTGTTTGAAAAACAGCTCGTGAGTTATTTCCTCACTTTCCAATATCGCCTAATCATGAATCTTTAATAATGAGGCTTTTTTTTTACAAGTTTTTTGCCTCTTAAATGATTTCAGTATCATTGTATTCAATATTGATAGTAATACTATTGTTCTCAACTTTAGCTCTTAAATTATTCTTTTGCATCTTTAGCTTCTGCATTTGAAAACGGAGGGTCAAACTGGGGACCGAGGAAATACAAAACCCATAGACTGCTTGACACATTTGCTTAAGGCTGCAGAGGAGCAGCTCTTCTCTGGTGAAGAAAGGCAGACAATGCAACTCTCTGTGTACACCTTTGACACCTTTGACTGTTCATTGTGTCACTTAATATCCTTGGCCCTCTTACCTCATTCACTTTGTCTCCTCTGGCAAGATACTGTGTTTTTATGGATAAAAGGCGGGGGGTGTGTTAAACAATTCTGACTTATCTCCAGATCTTCCTGGGCTCTGAATAATTTTGTGATCATGTGTTGTTTTCTCCTGTATGACTCCTGAATCAAAGGCTAAATCATTTTACATAAGCGCAAAATCTATTTGCAGGCTGTAAAACCCACTGCTTCCCAGCCGGTTCTTTTTTGCCATCTGTCCCTGTTCGTAGCCAATCTCCTTGGATTTCATGTACATATTAGTGTATAGATAATCTTCAATAATTACAAATATGTAGCTAGTGCTGGTAGAAACCTTTATTGACCTGTATTTTTCTTTTACCCATCACTTATCATTTGTTTTGGTTTCTTTTTCTAACCATTTCCATTTTTTCCTCTTTATGCAGTCCATCACTAAATCTGTGTACCCTCAGCTCCCTTTCAGATCTTACTGATTTTCCCCTTACCACCTCCTCCACTAGTAGGCTGTTACTTCTTTTACTGAGTCAGTGCTTCCACACTCCATTGCCAAACTCATGCTAAATCAGTCCCAGGCTCCTTGATACCACACCTCATCTCCCAGTCTCTGTAGACCTGGGACATAGAGATATCCTTTTTCCTCCATACTGTGTTTTGCAGGTCCATTTTTTTTCCAGGCTTCTAGCCTTCTTAATTTTCGTGAATCGCTCTGCCTCTCTATTTGAAGATTCAGGATGCTATTCCATGCCAGAGAGACCCAATAAAGTCACTAGAAAGTGATCTTCCCTTCATTTTAGTGTCTAGTCCCTGGCATCTGGGAAATGGAGTGTGGGAGACTTATGAGTAAATCTTGGAACAAGCTTAGTTCTTCTTTGGGAATGGCTTGTGTACACATTGGTCAGCCTTATAAACTGAGAGGGATTGTGCATGTTTACAGAATTTTCAAGAATTTGAAAGCCTTTGGCTATATGTAAAGAACTAGTTTTTTTCTAAGTTAAAAACCTTTCCAGATTTACATAGATTCTCATTGGTGCAATGAAAGACACACCTTTGATATTTTGTGTAATTTTGAGGTTTTAACCCACAAGGCACGAGTAAGTTTCTCAAATAAGTGTTTCCAGAACTTCTAGCATGTGTGAAAAGTAACCTTTTTTCCACACAAGTTGCTGGAGTTTTTTTTCTGAAACTGCTAAATCAGTTTTTCTGACATTTTCTGTACTTTTCAATAGGACAAGCATCTGTTATGAACATATCTTTCCAAATCACCTTGAAGGACATTTGCAACTGAAAGCTATGCTTAAACCACAAGTGTTGGGTAGTTTCTATATTTGTGGTTCTTTAGACACTCAAGTGAGTAAAATGTGACTGGAGGTGATAATGTTTTTCTCATCTAGGCTTTGATCCTACAAACACTTGCATAATTTTAGTCCTCAACAGTGCTGCTGACAGATGAATATAATTGCCAAAAATACTAATAGTTGTCTAAATATTTAGGACTAATAGTAGTATTAATGTGTAGGCGTTTATAGACCTTTGATATGTATTTCCTTTTGAAAAAGTGCCTCCAGGGTTGAAAAGAAATTCATAGAATTATAAATAATGAAAATAACTGTCTCCTTATATAGAGAGTTTTAAGGATTTGTCATGGTATCTGCACAGAGATTATGTTGTGATGCTACATATACCAAAATACAAATACCATTTTAAGCTTTTGTGGAGTAATCAAAGTGAAAAGCTATGTTCTTTTTGTAAGAAATCTCCTTCCACTGCACTTAGTATGCAAGAAACGTATCAGCTCTCAGAACACTCAGCTGAGAAGCTGTGCTTGCCAATTCCAGATCAACGTGGGAAATTGATTTCACTGCTTTAAAGATCTAATGTTTTTATTAGTATTACAGCATTATTCTATCTGTGGACAAATTTTAAACATACTTCAAAGCTCCTACATTTTACAATGTGTGTTATAGTTTCCTTAGAATTAGTTATCACTGTAGCAAGCAGAGCTTTGCCCAGAACATTATTTATAGTGGATTTTCTTTCTGCTGTGAAGTGTCTTTTATTGTATTTGAAAAACAAGAAGAAAGTCCTCTTACCAAAGGAGAAAATAACTCCAGTAATTATTTCTTGCTCATTTATTTTCAGTGAACATATTGTGTGTTTTATTTTTTTTTCTTTTTGTCAATAGGCAGAGTGGACAGTTGGAAAACTGCACTGTCCATTCTGTGAGGCCTGCTTAGGGAGCTTTAACTTTGTTTGCAACAAAGAGCGTTCCTGTGGACAGTTGGTAAATAGACATTTCTGCAAAAATTGGACTGAGCATGAGCCACCTTTCTCTGTTAAATTGTCAAAATCATCAGAAAAATATGTGCTTCTCAAAATTCAGTCTGGTTTTAACAAGGATACCTGCCATGAAGTGGTAACTACAACTTTAGAAATCAAAAATCAAGGACTTTCCTACACAGCTGGAAGTAATAATGGTGCTGGAAGATTAACAGAAGCACTTTGTCTAGAAGTAAGAGCTCCCAGATATGAGATAGAAAATAAAAAACTTCCCTTAAAGGCATTAAATCAAAAAAGAAATCTCCCTTCTTTCTATCCTATAAAAGATACTAGCACTGTAAAACCTTTTCACAGAAGATCACATAGCTTGGATTTAAATATCAGAGAAAGACTTGTTTTGTCACCCGTGTTATATGAAACTTGCAGCATGGGAACACTTTACAGTGGCCAAAATGAAAACCCACCTTCTTACGTACAAGGGAGCCTGCAATTAGAATCCAACAGAAAAGGTGATAATTCTTTTCAGGATTTGTACAGCTCCAGTGCTGACATACTACAAAACCAATTTCAAGTTACTTCCATTACCACATTACTACACAGAGAAACAGAAAGTGAATGTGATTTTGAAGTTACTGCACAATCTTCTGGCAGTGTCATTGCTGATGGGTCACACTTCGTGATGAATCTCTCCTCACCTACAAGGGCTGTAGAAGATGAACAGTATCTCACACCTGGTGGTCTTGTGCAGCCTACGAGTACTTCCTTCAACCAAAAGCTGAGTAAGAGAGAAAGAAACAAGTCAAAAAGCCTGAGGAGAAAACAAAGAAGGCAAGAACAACGTCTACAGAAGCAAGTAAGTGTTTAAAATTAATTATACTACTTTCTTGGTAGGGTTTGACTTGCTTTTAGAAATCATTCTTTTATTTTTTAAATTTGTCTTTAAATGCTGGTTTAATGTAGAACTATCTAGAGTCAAGTATCAGGCAAGCAAATATTTATGACCTCTTGCTACATGTAGTTTTTTTTTTTCTAATTCCATTGTATCAGGTTTTCTTCCTGGGCAAAATCAAAATGTGATGGGTTTCCCGTGGCCTTCATATTATTTTGTGATGTAATAATAAACTTGAAGTGGGAAAAAACACAGTGAAATTTAATCAGTGGGATTAAAGAAAAACTAAGTATTTGAATCTTCTAAATGAGAAACCCCACCATGTCAGAATTTTCTAACTTTAAACTAATGACTTTTTGAGTTAACTCTACAGTTAAGAATATTTAAAATTTGTTTACAATTGTTTATGGCAAGTATTTTTCTATGAGTAAAGAGTTGATTACTGCTATTTTAAATATTAGTCTTTAGTAGGTAAATATTTTGTCTGCAAATCTAACACAAGCTGTTGCATATCCTTATCAATTGTGCAGTAATGGTTTCCTTCTTTAAACTATCTAAAGCAGAACAGATAAAACAGTTAAAGGCCATAGGCAGTTGCAACTTTTAGGGAAAGCTGGGAAGAAAAGCAAGTCATAAAATGACTAACACAGTCTTGGTTTGTTCTCAAATTTAGTACAATGACTAATGATAAATACGTCTTTGAAAGAAAATTTCCCATCATAAATTTCCTGCAACAAAATAACAGTGTGGTAAGCAAGAGCAAACATACTAACTAATCAGAGAAGTAGTATCTACTCAAGCAATTATTCCTGCTTTGGATAGGTTTGTCATTGTGAATTCAAGATTTCAGAAAGATACTAAGAGAGTGTCTCTCTCAACTGCATGTGAGAACCAGCTTGAAAATGTAATGGGTCTGGGAAATATTATGAGTCTTTTCATTATGGTATGCTTATATTCTTACTTCTTTGGGAAGGGTTTTTGTTTTGCTCTAAGATTTAAACTGGTATTAAGACCTTTTGAAAACTGGTTCTTGTAAAATGTGTCTCTAAAGCTGAGAGTCTGGATGTCTTAATATTGAATACTTGTTATAATAAGTCTATAAAGATTCTTAGCTGTCTAGATCCCTAAAATGGCTTTAAAAATTCCAGATCTCATTGTTTTGGTAAATGAAATGATGATGCACAAGCACAATGTATATGAGCATTTTCACCATCATGTCATCTACGGTCTCTCCAGACATTTTAATCTTTAGATGTTACTTTCAAGAACATTATACAGATTTTCTGAATTTTTGATAGCTAAGAAAGAAAGATACTTTCAGACCTTTTTCTTGTTGAAACATGCTTAACCAATTCCTACATTATTTTAGTTACATTTGTAAAGATCCAATTATTGGAGAGATGCCTCTGCCCAAATTAAGGTGCAGACGAGACCATATGCTGAAGGCAATATTATGGATTTCATGTAACAGTAAATGGGAGGTAGAGAGAGAGAGAAAGAAATAGAAAAAGAGAGGAGAGGAATTAAAAAAGTGATAGAGACAGATTAGGTAAAAAGGTATCACCACCCATGGTTCCAAACATCATCCCACTGGTCCTCTTCTGGTATTCTCAGTAGTAGGGGTCCACGCTCACTCAAAACTTCTCCCTATTTGTACGTTTTAGCAAACGAAGGAATCAATGCTCCAATTGGGTACACAGTTCTCCAATTCTCTTGGTTAAATGATTCTCTTGCTTCCAGTGCTGACTAGTCCCATGCTCAGTCTTCCTCTTCTTTTGAGTCAGTGGGCCATGGCCTCCTTCTGGACCCAGTCACAGCTGATTGTTTGCACAGTTACTGGGTTGGCTTTCCTTGTGGATTCTTTGTGCTCATTATCATTGCTCCCTCAGCCTGTTTACCTCTTCCCAGTCTGAGATAATTGGACAATATTATCACCTTTTTTTTTTTTCTTGTTCGTGTCATGTGACTTCACTTGATGTCCAGATTTCCAGGAATTCACAAAGGCACATCCAACACAGGCGGGGTAGGGGGCTGGGTGGTCACCAATGAGAAGTTGCCTCTTGCTATCGTTTGCCATAATGAAGGAAGTCCTTTGGGGATCTTAACAGTCTTTGGGGCAATTTTGATCTTTAAGTCTCTTACAATATTATATAGAAAATTAAATACAGTTTATAAAGCTGTTAGTTCTCATCAGTAAACATACAGTTTACAAAATACACAAATTTCAAAAATAGTGATTGATTTCAGGTAGTAGCTTCCAGAAGAAGATAGTTTGGTTTGGATTGATTATTTTATCCTTTGAGAGTGATTATTTTAACCAGTGAGAGTTTGCAATCATGGTATGGAATATTTAAATGGGTCTACTTCTTAGACTGTGTCAATCTGCACATATGGCTAGTGTAGCTGTGTTTCCCACAGCTGAGGTATCTTCCCAGGAAAATGTTAATCTAGGAAGTCACATCCTCTGTACAGCCTGGTGTGTCATAAATGGGAACAGCCCTCTGCCATGTACTCCATTTCACAGCTGCTTGCCTCTCATGTCAGTCTGGTATCCTTCTTTCTTTTTTGTTTTATTTTTCTTCATTTTTCTTCAGTATTCTAACAATCCTCCTTGTAAAATTGTGGATTTTATCACCCTGGTACTTTCAATAGAAAGTTGACCTATAGTACTTTGTAACCATGATTTCTAACATACCATATATGCTTAAGCAATCAATAAAACTTCACAAAGAAAAAAACCATAGGTTTCTGGCTGGATGGAGTGAAAGGGTTTTAATAAATGGCAGTGAGAAATATATAATTAAGCACTCTTTTAAGAATTCCTTCAGTGCAGCAGAACCCTGATGTGAGGTAAATATTTTCAAAGATGTCTCAAAAGTACTGAGCATATCACTTTTATCTTTAATTTAAGCTTTTCTGGAGAGCAGTCTGAGATAACAAACCTGTTCAGACTTTGGAATTTCTTTGTAAATGGAAGGGCTCCTTTACCAAGTTTATTTTGTAATGAGATAACTATCTGTCAAAGGTTTTCTTCTATCTTCCAGAAATGCAAAGTGCAGCCACAAACGTGTGGTGGCAGAATGCCCTCTGTTATTAAATTGAAATATATAAAACTTAAATTGTAAGTACGAGCAATTCTGTGAGCTTCTGACCTGCATTTCCTCCAGAGGCTTGCATTGATGCAGGTTGAGATGTAGGTGCAGGACTGAACCAGCTAGCTAACAGTAGAGGGACCCAAGCTTCCTCTGTCTGTTGTGCAAAGGACAGCTCTTCATGCCTGAGCACGAGATGCTTGCATTTTGTCTGTGTGTGTTCATGGGGGATTTTTAGGCTTCTGTTTAGGGTATGATTATATTGTTAGCATGTGTTAATTATGTAAATTGCTAGGGTATGATAATAGCTACTTAAGTTTAGGGATTGCCAATATTAGTAATGATTCTTGTTTTGGTTGATGTAGCTAAGCAAATGAAGTATTTCTTTTATAAATTCCATTTGGTGTGTATCTTATATGTTTATATTGTTTGCTAATGTAGAAGCTTGTATTGGTTTTCTGGAAGATCTCAGAAAAATACCATTTGTGATTTCTCCAGCTATATTTCATTTTTTCTCACAATCATTTTACGTAAAGGAAGGCTGTGTAGTCAGCTTGAAAACTGCAGTGTCCTCTTGGAAAGGATCCTGATTTGTAGGGAAAAATATTGGCAGTCTGGCTTGATTTCTGAATGACCCTTCACTGGTTCTTTTGTATCTTTTTGAAAACAACAGTGTTTTATCTAACAAAGATGGCTAGTGGTCAGTTTCCAAGAAGTCAGTTTGCTCTTCATGCTCCCAGTGAAAATCTGAACTCTATCCAAACAGGTAAGTGAGATACAGTGTTGTTTATCCACACTGTCAGGTGCTGCTATCTTGCCCCACAGCCTTGAGTTTTCAAATTCATACTTATACCTTCTAGCAACTGACAGTCTTGTAGTGAAGTGCTAAGCTTTCAAGTTTTAACATGTAACCAAAGGTAGCTCCATCTATATAAGCCTCTTTTTCATGAACACAATCCTTTACAGTTATTTTTTCGTGCATAGTTTTTATTCGAAATGTAAATCCTTCTTGTGTCTAGTTATGCATTTTTGTACTCGGATTTCATTCACTCTTTCTATGATGATACAACAAGATTTATACTCAGATTGCTTATAGATCTCTCAGCTGGCTGCTGGGGGGCTAAAAACATTATTTAGTGTTGACACCAAAGCAAAGCAGGATGGGGAGGAAGTAAAATGAAATCACAACTAGGGTATGCAAGCAGTACTTACAAAGTTTCAATTAAGACATTTGTTAGGGAAATACGAGGACCCAGATAAGTCACTTAAAATAAGGAAAGATGAAATACAGGGCTAAAGGAGAAGCTCTTATGTTTAAAGTCTTTCACTGAGTGTAAAATGAAGTTCATGTTGATGGATTCTTTTTATTTGTCCTGGAATCTGTTTGTGGACATTTTTGTGTAATTGGTAACACACTTTCCTACCTTCACTCTCTCTTCAAAAAGCTGCAGCTTCGTGCCACATCCAAAGTACCTTATGTGGTGTGTTTTATGTATGTAAGATACACTTACTATGTTCTGTTTGTTATGCTTAAAGTCAATTCTGTGCAGGGCCAAGTCTGCATTTCTTTAACAGACCTCTGGGAAGTTTCTCATAGCTGTTTTAGTCTCCAGTGCCAACCCTAGTATGATCCGAGTATGCATGTACTCCTCCGTACCATGTCTTGGGTCTTCATTTCTCAAGACTTCTGCTATTGTTAGCAGCCCTGCATTTCTTTACACTGTACATCATTGTATTAGCAATGCAACTATCTCTTTATTTATGGAATAACTGCTGTTAGGTGGTGTACCATAGAAAGACAAGAAAAGTAAAACAAATTAGCTGCAGACATCTGGTCAGTTAGAGAAACTGCTGTCACAGCTAAACAAATTAAAGCCAAGCAGCAGGCAGGGCAAGGGGAGTCAGCCACAGCAAGCATGGCTAGCCTCAGCCCTAATGCCTTTCAAGTTCAGTGCTGAGCTAATGGCTGTCCCTGCAGCAGCAAAGCCACGTTACAGGGCTATGTTGGTACATGAAGCACCGTCTTTTTTAACTTCCTGATAAAAGAAAAGCAGGATGAGAAGGAAGCAAAATGAAATCACAACTAGAGTTGTAAGGCAAGTAAGGCAAGCAGCACTTACCAAATCATAAATTGTAGCTGGAATGAAAAAAGAGGGCAGAAAATATTGAGGAAACATGTAAAAAGAAAGTGGGGAGAAATTTTGGGTGTGGGTTACTGCTGAGCTGAAGTTTGTCTTTGCTTTTGTTCTGGTTGTAACTATTGTTGCTACATAGTGACCTTTGTTATTAGGACATTCATTCTGTCACTGATTGTAACTGGATTAAGAAGAAGGTATTAAGAATGATAGATTCATGCCCAAGTACATGACTTACCTTTTTAAAACTGCAGTTGTGATTTCTGTGGAAGTTGTACCTGAGTAAAATATCATGTAAAAGCTATTATTTCCTGAGGTGCACTTGATTTTCCTGTTGCAAGCATTTAAACATTTTAGAGCTTTAATTACTTTTAGCTGCAGTCTTTTTATGCCATTATTTCTGATAACAGCTTTTTAAGGTGTTTTCTGACCTGACCTCTCCTACTGTTTGATATATCTTCTACACAATTTGGTGTTAATAGTAACAAGGGGAACAGATAAAACAGAACAAATTTTGCACATTTGCAGGAAGAACCTTTGCTTGCATTTGGTTATGAGTTGTGTTGTAAACAACTTAGCTCTTGTATTGGAAAGGGGGGGAAATTGCTTATGATGCTACTAAATAAAAAAATAGCTTATCAGGATTATCTGAGTGTATCTGTATGTACTTTAACATATTTTATGATCATCTTCAAACTAGATTATTTCGACTATAATATAGTGTAGCTGCACTGTCATGGTAGCTCTAATGAAGGCCAAAATAACTGGCTGTGCCTTGAATTTATTCCTTCATTTAAGTGAAATATATGTTATTAAGCTGATTGTCTGTAAAATGCTTTTAGGATATACAGATATTATAGAATGAACTCAGCAGAGTGGAATTCCATGGGCTGTTATGCATTATATGCCCATCTTGCAAAAGAGGGAGGGGATCCTCTGCTACTTGCTGTGCCAGGCCAGCATTGGTGGTTAGTATGCTAAGAAGAGACAATAGTGTTTGCTGGTATATTTGTGCTTTTCTTGCCTTGGTAATGTGGAGTTTTACTGAAGAGGGGCACAGAAAGTCTCCAAATGCAGTCACCTCTGCCTTTAGTAGCAATGTACTCACAGTGCAGCAACCCACAGGGTCAATAGCTGCGGTAACATCACATGCCACAAATAAGATCTTCATCCATCCTCACAGACACTGTATCTTGCTGAATGAAAACAACAAAGGAAAGAAACAGCCCATTGAAATTAATTACATATTTTATTGCTGACTGTCTGAAAAAAAAAATGTTTTTTCAATAGATAACCACAGAATTTTTTCTGCTGTTCCAAGAATATATTGATTGCTATTCCAAGAAAGTACTAATGATCAGCCTAGAACCATAGAAGTACTGTATACTTTTTTTCTCTTTTATAAACTGTAATGTTTAGAAACTATTATTTTAGTTTCTCTAGAAACTCACAGAGAATTCAGATCATAAGAATTTTTGAAATTTGCAGTCTCTCAGCTGAGAAAGACAACGACCTGTTCACAGAGGTGGGTCGCAGTATTGTTCAGTTAGGTGATCCCATAATATCAGCAGGGATTCTTATTACATAGATAGAGTGAAGAGCACAGTAAATTGCAGTTACATAAGATGCTTTGTGGCAGATGAAAATCAAAGTTCAACAATGGTAGGAGCAATAACACAAGAGTGCTTTCATATTACGAGTTTTACTGTGTATAACCGGAAGAACGACGTCAAATACGCAGTAAAGAGAGAATTCAAGGTAGAATTTTACAAAAAAAAAAAAAACAAACCTGAATTTTGTGCTCCTAGTCCTTCCTTTCTACAAGTTGTTACTGACTCATTCTCAGTGACTAAGAGTTCGAGTAGGTTTTATATTTCTGATTAGTTTTCAGGGTATTAAACTCTCCAAATGCATATAACTAAGGTAAATTAAATGTGGCTTGTATGGAGATTTGAGTGCAGGACTTGGTTGATCAAATGATGATGATGATAATGACGAAAAAAGATCCCAACATACGGGAGAATTGAACCTCTCTACTTTTTCACAGAATCAGAATTATAGGATGATTTGGATCAGAGGGGATCTTAGAGATAACGTTTTCACCCCTCTGCCTTTCTGTCTTTCTTCCAGTAGAAGAAAGCAATGCTCAAATAGCATCCAACTTGGCCTTGAACACTTCCAGGCCAAGGAAACCACAGCTATTCCTTCATGCTTTGTAGCAGTCAATGTGTCTATGAATGTTCCTCATTCAAAACCTCCCATTAACTTCAAAGGGGTTCCTCCAAAGCACTTTTTTTCACCATGTCTGCTTCTGGGAGAAAATAATGCTACCTGAAAATAATGTTTTTCTTTACATTTCTTTCATTATGCAAGCAGTCACTGAACAAAAGTCATTGTACACATCACAAAGACATCACGCTTACAGAACAGGTCAGATTTCATACAAACTCTTTCTGCAGTTGATAAGCAATCAGTGATTCTAGTAGGAAACGGTAAAGTTAAAGTAACAAATTAGTGAAAGGAATTTTTATATCTAGTACTGCAAAATACTGAAGAGTTCTTGTATGGTAACAGCATTTGAGAATTCAGGAAATAATTCAGAAGTAAGGAAAGATAGCACCTACTGTTACAGCTGAAAAAGCTGTTAGTCTTTCAGGTGTAAGAATGTCTTTGTAACATCAAGAAACAGGTTTATACCAAAAATTAGGTAAAACAAAAGCTTCCTATGCTATGGTATAACACCCTTATTTCTGTAAAGCTGTGATGACATCATTTTTTAAAGATAGCTATGGCCAAGATTTTATTTGAAACGTTGCTTTTTCTGATACCACATGATCTTCTAATGCTTTATATCAACACCTAAATTATAATGATTACGCATCAGAAGGGAATTATTTCCTTTATAGATGATTTAGCTAAACATGCTTCACATTTAATACAATTTAGAATTCTGGGGGATGGAATGTAGGGGGCTTTATTTTTCTTTTCATTTGCTTTCAAGGGTATATCTGCTTTACGTGAGAATTCTAGAAATTTGTCAGTTCCCCTTATTAGTAATTTGTAATCAAGTTTCTATTTAAAGGCTTTTTTACCTTTCATTTGAGCGTTAGGAGATAGGATACATGGTTTCTAAAGGCTAGCAAGTAAAGTATGAGCAAGAAAACATTTGGACATATTGGAAATGAAAAAATTAAATGTTCTGATTCATTAATGATCTTACCTTTTTGAAAATGCTACTGGTCTGAAGAAACTTACTCATTAGACAAGGCTTTCTCCCTGTAGTCTTTCTAAAAAAAATCTAAAACTTTGACAAAAGTTCAATCAAATCTTAATATTTGTAGGTCAAAAAGTTGAAGAGGTCTTATTTTCGTATTTTGTATATCTCATTTTCTTCTGTCTACAGTGTGAGGACAGATTACACTACTTAGACTAATCAGTCTTGTATAACTAGTAGAACTATGTACAATCAAATAAATATTTGACATTATGAACACTAAACTAAATAAATAATTTTATGCTCCTCCCAGTTGTGAGGGCATTACTTCTTTAATTTGTATTTTGTTTGATAGGTTTTAAAAGCTATTTTGAGTTTTGCTTTGGATTTAGACTTTTTGCTAAAGTGCACTAATGCAGATTCTTAAGCAAATTGAAAATAATTAGCTAGCAGCTTGGGAGCTAAAATGGGATTTTACTTAAGGGAAACTGAGAGGAAGCAACTGGTGAAGAAAGATGATTCTCACCTTCTTCCATAAATGCAAAAATTTTAATTCATGTTTTGGTAAAAGATGTGTAGAACATGGAGGAATGACTAACCAAAAAAAACCCTACCAAACAAAAACATGTAAGAAACAAGAATTTCAGGGACTTTTTAAAAAGTAAAATTAGAAAATCAAAAATAAGTGTAATCTAGAATACTTCAGTTTCCATTTTCAGATTAAAATTAGTATGTCTCAGGAAGAAGAGAGCTAGAATTTTAGTGCAACTCTGAAATGCTCTTTACTAGAAAAACAAAACTCCATCTGTCTGGTTATCCCGCTGTTTTTCTTGTTATACTAGTTTTCAAGCCAAGCAATTTATAGATTAAGAAAATAAGTCATGGAAATGATTTAATTAATAAGAAACAGAACAAATAACATTCATTAAAACATGAAAAAGGTCAGACATGGTGAATGAACTAAAATACAATAAATAGTGAAAGAAACCAGGCAATGTGTTACATGGAGTGGGCTCCCTGAACTGGACTCCAGATTGCTCTGAAGCATTTCCAAACGTGTTCCGATTGAATGTAGCAAAAGGTTTGTTTAAAAAAAAAAAAAAAAAAAAAAGGTATGAATAGCATGATACCTAACATTTGTGATTCTTGGAAGAAGGTAATGACTATGTGCCAGTCATTCTTCTCTTCTAAAAACTGTGGGCTGGTCATTTGTATGGAAAAAAATTTACAGTCTTTCTTTTTATATGTTTCCTCGATGTTTTCTGCCCTCTTTTTTCATTCCAGCTACAATTTATGATTTGGTAAATTTTATTCAGATAATTGCTAATATTTAGGCAATTCTAGGAAATTAAGTGTATGTAGGAGACTTCTAAATGTTCCATGTGAAATGCTGTACAGGAGCTTTGTAATAGGAAAAGATACAAGTCATAAGGCAAAAATCTGTAGAAACTAAGCCCCACTGCAGCTGACCAGCACTAGCACATCCAGAAGCAACAAATCCTCCTGCATAGGACCTGCTGTTCTACAGTCAAATTAATTTGCTTTTATTCCTCTCCTCTGATGCATATCACATATGGGGTTTAGAGAACTAGTTGTTTTATTTACAATATTGGAAAATAGGATTCTAGAATAGCAAAGAGAAAAAGGCAGCATCCCATAGGGGCAATTGCATATGGTTTTTATAATTTGTATTTTTCCAGAAAAAAACGTGAAGTGGGTTTGGTGTACCATCTCACTTTCTACAGGACAGACAAGGTTGTAAAAAAATAATGTGAAGAGATTGTTTGAAGAGTAGACATGGACAGACCTGGTAGTTCCTCTTGGCTGCATAATGACACAGCTTGTACTGTTAAGTAGTGCTTCTTTTGTGGTAGATCCAAAATCCAGACTGAATTGTGTATGTTAATTGTGTTACAGTAAAGAGGAATACTGCTTTTGTTGTATTAGAAAACTGAATTTTGGGTTTATGTATTAAAAAAACTGCTGAACAGAAAGAATTCTGATAGATGATCAATTCTGTTCATCAGGGAACCACTAAACTGAAAGGCAGTTCAGTAGCTGCTGTGACAATATGCTGCTGTTTCTATCTGCAGCACAACACAGCAGACTGATCTGGTTTCTAAAAGTAAGCTGTTTCAGGAGGATATAAATAATGTATTAGAATTACTACTAGATTAATCTTTCTGGATTGAAATCTGTTAATCTATGGAATCTATATTTAGAATGGTTAACCACTCTGGGGATGTTTGTCTTTTGGATTTCTTTTGTGCTAAAAGTAACTCAATTCCCTTTACCTAAAGTATCAATGTACAGTTGACTAGTGCATGGAAACTGTTTTAATACAAATGTGTGAGCAGTACTGATTTTTTGGGATAAATGTGGAAAAGATAAATGTGTCCCCAATACAGTGGGGACAGAATGTTTTGAGGATCTCCTTGGCTTAACTTGAGCCACTATTAGTATAATATAATCTTACTTTATAGTGGAAAGATGCAATAGAATGTAGTTGCTCAGCCAGAGTGCTAAAATGGGGTCCCAGTTGTTCTCTGAATTTTTTCTGGATTGAATTTATGTAAAACCTGTTAGGGGCAGCGGCAGTGAACATCTTATTGTCTCTAGCAATAGATACTCTTTATTTATACCACTATTTCATCAGTTACAGTTACAAAAACACATTGTTCTCTTGCTTCTATGACAGATTTCAGTTGGCATTTTGAATCTCAATACATCCAGTGATCTGATTAGATGAAATTCAAAGTATCTGTTTATCTGTCCTAAGTTTCTCTACCTAATATTCTACCTGTGTTCTTGGCAGCAGTTAGCCTTTTCTGCCCTTCCATGTGCTGTACATGACACCATATCAAAAGAATTTGGACCACTGTAGCTGCTTTTTTTGAATTCTCGTATGTTTTCTCAGCATCTTATCTTCAATTTCTTATTTGAACTTCAAACTAAGTTGGGGTGTTTTCCTTCTTTTGTCATTTTTCAAATATGGTTGTGCATGTGCTGGGGGAACAGATTTACTGTACTTTTGTATGCAATGCTTTTTGTCATCATTTATTGTATGTAGCATTTGATTGTTCCAATAATTCTTCAGGAAAAACAGTCAGAAAATGGGATTTTGTGCTTAGTGGAAGAAAGCAATTCTTATACTTCAAAGTGGGTATCATAAAAAACTGTCAGTATTTTCCAGCCATATACATGGTGTATGGAATGTGAACTGTTAGGTTTTAGTGCCATAGGTATAGAAACCCTGCAGCAAAAGCCCTCAGCTAGTGAACTATGGCCCAAGCATAGCTCACATCACTGTCTGCATTCCTTTGTGTCCCATTCTAGTTTGTAAGCAGTCCTTTATGTGTGAAGAGGGAAGAGACCTGGCACAGACAGAGCTGACTGTAAGTTCATTGGTGAACTATGCCTCTAGAATCCAAGAACGAGAACACTGGGCCAAAGAAAATAAATTCAGGGTTTTTTCTTTAGCTGTCTCTTGTCATGCTCCTGCTATGATGCATAGGATTGCAGCTGAAGGTGGAAGAACAACAAAAGGTAGTGGAGCTTGAGTGCAAATGCATGTACCTTCCCTGTTTCTGCTGTGCTTTGTTGTGAAGCTAGTTTATCAAAAAGGGGAATGGGATGAAACAGACCAAGCTCACTGGAGGCCATGACTACTTACACAAGTGAAATCTAAGTAGAAAACAGAGAGGTGCCCATCAGCTTGTACTTATATTTGGATGTTCTAGTAATAGACCAGGAGCCTGTGGGTGTATGTGGAACACACAGGATGGAGAGTGTCTTTTATTCATTTAACTCTATCTTTTTTACTTTTAAGAAAAAAGTTAAGACATATTAGTAAAAAACAAAGTGCAGCCATTCTCTAGTTTGCACAAGAATGTCACTTGTTTTTTCATCTGATCTAAGGATTTTTTCTAAGGACACTGTCCCCTAATTTAGTGTAGAATGTTTATGTTTATAAAATTTTTATGGTTAGTGTCAAATTTATTCAGAAACACAACAGTGCTTTGTTTAAATTTTATTTCACAAAAAATTTATGCTGAAGTAGAAACTTCTTATCAATGCCAGTAGAATGTTCTTCACCTATCCTGATTTAGAGCCTGTTGATGCAAGATGCATCTTCCATGACACATCCTTGTGGAAGCTAAATAGGAGTTCAAGCTCCCTGCTACTTTACAGAATAGTCCTTTTGACAATTTACTAACCAAGGTAGGTTTTTGGCACAAGAGAGAACAAAAGGTCTGATAATTGTATTATGCTACATCATGTTCCTTTCTATGGCGTTCCTATTAGTGATGTTTTTAGACTGTCTGAACAACACCAGCCTGTCAGAATGGTGGATGGGCACAGGGTGTTTGTGACTGAATCAGAAATTTCCAGGAATTATGTTATGCTTTTGTCAAGCATGAGCATCAATGAAAGGTATATGACTCACCATCTGACTGATGCACTACTGCAGTTTAGTTTTATGAGTTATATTCTGGGAATCTTGCACAGTTCTTTGTTCAAAATACCAACACAGTCAGAACCACATGGTAGTGCCAAAATATGCCAGTGTCTGATTACTTTTTTAGTTTAAATGATAGTGTGAGTAGGCAGAGTAGGTGATGGTTTCATGTCAAAGTGGATGAAAAGGAACCCCCATACAATTCTGGCCAGAACTGCCCGCTTCTCTTGTCTCATCTGATCCACGTTGCCCTGATCCAGAGAGGAAAAAAACCCTAAAATTAAATACTTCTCTATTGCTTTTTCTACTAAACAGATCATGGTGGATTTACTAGTTTGCCATAGCCATCATAAGAATGTAGTTGGAACTGTTTGATTGGAGGTACACAAATGTTAGCTGGTAGATCAGCCAAGCTAGAACATGAAAATATGGCTTATACTTTTGGGGTTTACTATTAATTTGTTCCATAGTCTAAAAATCTTGATAGAAGATGTTCTTGTGTTAAAGTCTTGGTTGTTTGGAGTCATACTATTTCCTATAAGCAAATCATCTTCACTTGATGGGTGTTTCTTTTGATGACTATAAAAATGTAATTATTCTCAGTGAAAGTGTATGAGACATTATCCAGAACTGATTTGCTGTGAACAGAATTACATTGTGGGCTAGAGTATAATCACCATGTATTGAAACCGTGACTTTATAATGTTAATATGAAACTGATCCAGTCTCTCTGTCTTCTAAATTTTGAAGATGGACTTTTGTATCTGCTTTTGAGCTTTTCTAGCTTCACATATTTAATGTATTTAACAATCCATGCTTAAATCATAGCATATACAGGGATACATTGCTTTGCTGTATGGTCAGGAAGTTTGTGGTTTGCCTCTATAGCATTTTTATACTGCTATAGAAATTATAGAGATTACTGAGTGGAGATGGTGTTGAGAAGGACACCATGTTGAGAGTCTAAAACATTATTTAAAAACTTAAAAGCTCTGAAAGTAAATTTCCTCCCATGTTGTGTAAAAAATCTTTTAATACCAGGGAGGTGGGGGGAGGGATGGGGGGAGCACTGGGATAGAGAGCCAGTATTGTGCAAAAATGTGTTGATTCTTATTTAATTAAGATCAGTTTAAGCACCTGCACAGTACCATTTATGGAGAGAATTTATAAAAGATACTAAATAGAAGTATTTGTTTTTTCAGTTGTGAAAAGATACATCTGAAGCCCCAGTTCCAGCTATCTATTCCTTCTGTAGTTTTCTCTACTTCTGTACTTCATTACTTCTGTAATGAAAAGTATTTACCAGTGATGACTTTAGAGAGCACTTCCTAGGCACTAGGAACAGTCTACTCACCTAGTTATGCAATTGCCCTCTTTCCACAAGGCACTGAGCATATTTTTGGGTTAAAAAATGGATATGGTAACACAGCAAAAGTGCAATGCAAACTATGTGTCTGGTGAATCCAGTGTTTCGTAAGATACTAAAATATTTGGGGGGGATATGTTTTTATTTATACTCAGTGATGCAAGAAAAATTAAAAGGAGCATGCTACCTGGCAGTTATGCTAGGTATGGATGTTGGATAACCAGAGTCTGAACCCTAAGACTGAACTTAGTTCTCAGTTTATTCCAGGAAAGACAGTTTTTCATTCTCATTTTTCTCTCCTTTCTTTGTACTGAATTCGGGTTGAATGGACATGACTGTACATAATAAGTATATTAACTACAGAATTAACTACTCTCTACAAACACTTTAAAAACTGAACTGAAATTACAGAACTGACTATATTTTTAACATTTTTAACAGCAGAAAAATTGCCAAGCCATTTTTTAGAGAACCTAAAAGTCTCAGGAGTCAGTGGCATTTTAATTTTATCTGTGTAGAAAATCTTTAGTGTCATGTCAGAATTTCAGAAAATTAAAAATATTCTCTGAACAGCAGAATATGTTCTGGAAATCATAGAATGAGAATGGTTTGGCTTAGAAAAGACCTTAAAAGCCATATATTTCCAAACCCACTGCCATTGGCAGGGCACTTTCCTTTAGACCAGGTTACTTAGAACCCCGTCCAGCCTGGCCTTGAACACTTCCAGGCATGGAACAGCTACGGATTTTGTGGACAACCTGTGCCAGTACCTCACTTCCCCCACAGTAAACAATTTCTGCCAAATATATGTTCTAAAACTACCCTCTTTTGTTTTAAAGCCATTCCTCCTCCTCCTGTCAAATTATGCTCTTGTAAGAAGTCCCTCCCCATCCTTCTTATAGGTCCCTTCAGGTGCTGGGAGGTGCTATAAGGTCTCCCTGGAGTCTTCTCTTCTCTAGGCTGAACAACTCCAGCTGTTGGAGACCCTCCTCAAAGGAAAGGTGTTCCATCCTTCTGATCATCTCAGTGGCTCTGCACTGAAGACCAGTAGTTAGATAGTTCAGTGAGATTACAGCTGGCAAAGAAGTTTTTAGAGACTGGTGTGAGAACAGTGGCATGCTGTGGTGGGGCTGGAGGACCAGGGGATGCTAATTCAAGTTTAAGTTTGAACTAATGCAAAACTAAACATGTCACATTTTCCAGGCAGTATTTTCTTTGAGAGTATTGAGTACAGTGTAGGTACTTCATCGGAGCACTAGGAATCCTGGGGTATTCCAAGGGGCAAAAATGATGAAAACCCCAAACATTGAATTATTATCTTACCCATATCATATTGCAAGAATTTTCTTTTGTATATATGTATGTAAGTATATGCCTATGCAAACCACAAATCGTCTCCAATTTGAAAGATTGTAATTTTATGTAGTAGTTTTCTCATATATAGTAAAGGTGCTGCATTGATTGTGGCCATGTGGAGAAGTCTGAATTATTAATTTATTTAATTTTAGAAATAAAATATCTTGTAATTGATTATGCTATAAATTATGGTATATGCTTTCACAGAGTGTTTTTGATATTCATAAATCAGAATGCTCAAAACCAGTATAATCTAAAGCTAAAAATACTCATTATCAGAAGTGCTTAAGAGGCTCAGATTCAGGTGATAGATTTTAAGTTTCAAGAGATTCATTGTTTGCTAGGTTACTGTTGCAAATCACTTTGGAATAAGTAATTTTATTTAAAGTTTTATTGGCAAATAACTTTCATCTAGTGGGTAAAGCAAATTCACAGTTAAATGTCTAGAAGCATAGACAGTAGCTGTCTATAAGCATAGTTTCTAATGGTAACAATACATTTGTTTTGCTATACAGAAAAGTGAAGTTAAAACAGCGGTGCTCAAACCTGGGAAAGCGTGTGTTCTCTGAGGATTTCTCCTGGATTCTCTTGTAAAAATTGTTGTAATTTTTAACGGAAATGAGTCATAGTTCTTCTAAGAGTCTTGTTAAACTTTGAATTCTTAAAAGAATTGCAGCTCTACCACAAGGAACTATATCAGATAGCTATATGACAATTCTCAAGATGTGTACAGCTACACATTTTATGAAATAATATTTGAGGCTATTTTTTTCCATTATAAAGTAACTTTTTCCATTATAAAGTATTTTTTCCATTATAAAGTAATCTCATTTAATACAAGTGGAGAGCTAAATGCTGGTATCTCTTCTATAAATGGGTGTAAAGAGGAAAATGAAACACCAGCATTGTTTGATGTTAGTGTGTATACCTTTTAAACTTCCAGAAGGTTGACGTTTTGAAATACAGACCTAGAAAACTGTATCATTTAGATTATTAGATTATGTGCTTTTGTTGTAAACACAGAAAATTAAATGTTCTTTTTGTGAAAAGTGAGAACAAAGTCATAGTCTTTGTTAAGGGTGATGTCTGAGGTCCTTTCTTTTAAAAGTGTCGTTGCTACCAATGCAGAGATGTAATGTTTATACTATTTGTTGTAAGTTTTTGTTTGTACCACATTTAGGTGCTCAGAAAGTCACCATTGGAAATCTACAACACCTAGAAATAAGACAAGCTTAATATTCTGGCATTAATTTATCAGACTCTGCGTTGATGTGTTACCTTTGCAATCTCAGGAGTATCTTAGTGACTAGATTTGGTGCCAGGAAGAGCACAGGTTGAAGTAGTAAAAGCAGGTATGTAGTACAGAACTAGGGACAAATTCATAGTCTCCTTTCCAGTGTTATCTATCATTGATTTCCATCCTCTTAGTTTGGGAATCTTATGGTGATGGGTTTTTATAAAAATCATAGAAGTAAGATTTCACTGGGTTAAATTACATTATAAATTGATTTGGGCTTTTGATGTGATCTTTTTACATAATGTTTTAAAGCCCTTAATATGAATTGGTCTCTTCTGGCATTGAAAAAATAACTGTTGAAACTCAAAGTTTACATATGGTAATGTAAGGAGTAGTGTGAATGAACTGTGATTGAAGGCTGAAGAACTATTAAAAATTTGTGTACATCATTTAACCTAGTGTTATAATGGTTTCTTATATTTTTATTGTACAATTATCGGCCCTCATTATGAAACAAGTGACTTGGCTTTTTTGCTTTGTCTTGTTTTGTTTGTTTGTTGTTTTGGGGGAGTTTTTGTTTTTTAATAAAATTATTTATGTATGCCTCTTTATTTCTGAGAAGATAGTCTTTGGAAGAATAATTAAACACTAGGTAACATCTCAGTACCTTCAGGGCTGTGACAGGCAGCAGCCAAACACCCACTCACCCAGCCCCTTGCTCACTCATCTCTCTTGCAAAGGCAAATAGGGGGGCTGTTCTTGTGGGGGCAAATAGAAGGAAGGTGAGAGCACTCACAGGTCAAGATAGTGCCAGTTTAACAGGGAAGGTAAAAGCTCTGTGTGCAAGCAGGGCAAAAAAGGAGTTAACTCCTTTCTATCAGCAGTTAGATGTCCAACTGCTTCCTAGTAGTCAGTGCTTCAGCACATGTAATGTGCTTGCACAGAGAAATATAACCACAAAAGCATTCACCCCTTTGTCCTCATCTCTCTGAGTATGCTCAGTATTGCTGGGAGTGACACTCAGTGGTATGTGTCACCTATCTTGACTCTGTCAACTCCAACTTCAAGCCCAGCCCCAGCCTGTTTGAAGTAGGAAAGGAAGCATTTCAAGGAATGAAGCAATAGCCAAAACACAGGTGTGCTACCAGCACTCTGGCTATATAAATACAAAGCACAGACATATATCTATGCCAAATATCTTTATACTATGTATGATTTTTTTTTAATTTATTTCTGCATTTGTAGTAGTTTTTTGACACACCTTCCAGCTTTTCTCTGCATTTTCCCAGCAGCCTCTCCAGTTCTCAAGTCTATTTCATACACTGTTTATCCACTAAATGATCATGGTTAAATGACTAAAATTGACGGTGATGGACTTCAGACCTAAGGCTGCACTCAGGCTTAAGCAGGACAGAGATCACATAGCTGAGTTTTTCTTTCAGGTTGTCTCCATCAGTTAAATTTTATTACTTTTGAAGTTTTATCTGTAGAATGAGGACTAAGACTTTTTTTTAGTAAGAGAATGTTAGGTGCTAGAAGATTTGGATTTGTCCTGCAGTCTAAGAATTTGTGCTGGTTGTACCCTTCACAAAGGCTTTATGTTACATCTTCTGCTTGAAGGCTTTAGCTTGTGTCCTTTCAGATCCAAAATTAAATGCTATCCTTACACTGAGTGCACTGTGAAAGTCATAAAATGAAAAGTTTGTAGCTGCACAAGTTTTATTCTTTGTAAGATTGGCAGGCTTTTGAACAGTGTAAAAGTGAGCTTTGTTGCTCCAAACATACCCTGCTTTTGCCTGAAGAACTGACATAAATAATACATCTAAAAATGCTCACAGTTTGTCAGCTACAAACTTACATTAAGGAGGCAACCAACCTAGCACAATCAAATTAAATGGCATTGGTTTGCTTTGTGTGCTTCACTGCATTGGGTCTTTTGTCTTTGCTTGTTATGTTTCCTCATTAGAAAAGACTTTCTCTGTTCTGCTAAACTAGGACATAGCAAGCTGCCCACATTAAGGGGTTGAAAATTATTAGCCAGCATCAGAAACTTTCTAAAACCTCACTTGAGAGTCCTAGGAATATGAGGGAGGCTGTTGGGTGAGGTCTGTCCTCTACCTCAGTCTACTAGGATTATTTTTATAGTAATTCTGTTTTCCCCCTCACTGTTAGACTAGATGCAAAGTACAAAGTAGTGTCTTTGCTTCATGTCATTATAGATAATTAAAAATGAAACAATCTTTGACTAAGATGTTAATAGTAGTGGGCAGTGTTAGAAATGTGTTGAATTTTTCAGAAAGGGGATAGATATTCTAATATCAAACTGTAGCACAGTACTTTGCCTCAAAAAGAAACTGCAGTTTATTTTACACCATGTAGAACAATAAGTTTGAAATAACCTTTCCTGGTCTTCTTTTTTTTCTTGTGTATATTTTGAACTGTTCGTCACAGGAAAACAAGCTGTGTGTTCCAGTTTCTTTACATTTCTACAAAATTCCAAACTCTTTTATAGCTTCTTGATGTCAGTCTCGCAAGTATTTTTAGATGTCAGCAGTGAAATTTTTGAGATGCCTTGTATTCTGATGATTAATTATTTTGTATGTTGGCTATCATAGCCAGATCCAAGTATTCATTATGTCATATATCTAAGCTGGGTCAAATACGTGAAATATTAAGGCAGTGCTTTCACTTCAGTAAATACACGTATTTTGAGAATTTTAATGAATGTAGATGGCAGTTTTTTGCATGAGGAGTTAAGTTTTTTAGATAAGGTTTATTAGGTAAGGTTTTTTAGATAACGTTTTAGATAAGGTTTAAGCAAAATCCAAAAGTTCAGATTCATTTTAGATATAAGAACATGATCATGCTTATGGTGAATTTTTTTCTGGGGTAATTTTTGAAAAATTTTAACCCTCAAACAAGAATTTTGCCTTCATCTAAATTAAATCATATTTTGTTTTAACGTTGTCTTTGTTGAAAGATAAGTAGTAACTGCTGAGATTCAATTTTCTGTTGGTGTGTTGCACCAACATTTGTAGTTGCATCCTATTTTTTTAATCCAGGCAGAGAAATATTAAATAGTAGATGTTCAGCTTGACTTTTGTTTGTAGCATCCTGCAATTCCAAAGAAAACTTTACACACTCTGACTTTTTTTTTCTTCTGTTAAAAGAAAAAAACTGTTTTCTTCTGTTTTCTTCTGTTCTTTCTTCCATGCTCACTTTCTGTTTCACTTTGTGAGATGCTTTATTAGAATAGAAATCTAATATCTATAATATTAAACTGTAGCAAAGAGAAAAGATTGAAATCTTCAAACATCATTATTCAGACCCCTAAAGGCTTATGTAGGAAGGCCCATGAGAAAGGATGGCACCCTAAAATTTAAAAGGGCCTCATTGTCTTAATAAATAACATCTGGGGAAAATGAAGTAGGGTGCAAATATCTTGCCTATACAACAGAGAAAATATATAATGCATAAAATAAAGTGTCAATGTTTCAGTAGAAAATAAAGTGTCAATGTTTCAATAGCTGTTCAGGAAATGTAGTTTGCTCTGCATGAAATGAAGTGTTTATGGACATGTATATGAAATTGCTAATAATTACAGAAAGATGCATGCATACAAAATTTTGCACTTATACTATGAAATAAAAAGTAAGTAATCATTTCTGCCCTGTTTATTAGACAGAAAATACAACAGCAGTTTAATTTAAGTATCTGGAAAGTGAATTTATTGAGGTATCAGTATACAGACAGCTGACTCCTTTGAATCCATCCATGTTTAGCACTTTCAGATTGTAGCATCTAACATTTATGTTTGAGGAAAATAAGCTTTTTCACAATTTGGATTACTTTGGATATGACTAAATAAAATAACAAAGAAAGAATGTACTGCTTATTGCTGACTGCTGCCAATACTGAATCATAGTTTATAATATTTCTGATAAACTTCCTGACAAAGTACCATAAAGATTAAGAGCTGAGAAGTATTAATCAAACTGAGCATCTAGATATTATTTGTCAGAAAAAAAAATATACACAACATTTGGTCTGCATTTTATTACTGCAGGTCCAACTGGATTACTTTTTTCAACAGCTCAGGATCAAATTTCAGTGTCAGTCTCCAAGGGTTGCATGAAAAGAAGAAAAAAAAGCACATCTTTTTCTATTGCTGCATGAGGACATCTCAAACACTTCTGTATTTTGGTTGTTTATTGTTTTAATTTAGCATTGCAATGTCTACTACAGATGGATTACAAACTACAAATTTTACTTAGTCAGATAATTATGTTACGAAAATGGAGATAAAGGTCTTGTTGATGGCTCTTAGATTCTTAACCTTAAATAATTTTTTACTTTTAAAAATATCATTTACAACTTGGAGAAAATCTCCAGAAAGGCAATACAACTTCTGTAGGAAATCAAACAGTTTGTAAGTTTGTAGTAATGAAAAATATAATGTCATTTTCCTGATTTTTTTTTTTAAGTAGAAACAGATACTTGTGTATTTTGGTGTTTTGTTTGTTTGCATTTTAAGGGAAAATTGTATATGATTTTTTCAAGTCATCCTGAACTGCATAAGAAGTGAATTAAAATATTTGATTCTGATGAAGCTAGGATTATTCCATAGTCATCTTAGTAGGTATAAAAAATTAAGCAACAGTGATGCAATCCGGTTATCTTTACCTAAGTTTTTCAGATACATTCTTTTTTGAAACCTTTTGCTTGTCTTAATTTTGCTTCAGAGCAATTGAATGCTGTACTCTAAACACTGTTTAGTAATGGAGTCTATTTAAGTAATCAGTATTTAAATTGATTATAAAAAACTTAGCAAACACACTTTAAATAGGTGGCCTGATTGTTCTAAGGAAGATAATCACCCAGTTGCTCCAGCCAGATAAGGAAACCTTTGCAAACTGGGACAGTCCTTTAATTGTCTAAATATAGCTTTAGGTTCCTAATTTTAGGGCAACTTATTTTAAAGCCATTCATCTCACTAGGTGAATCTTTTAATGTGATATCTTACAAACTATATGTCAGTTGTGGAAAGAGAGGATACTCTTGATTTTGGGGTGAATGGTGAGCTCAATCTAAGGCACACAGTGGTCATCCATCCCAGAAAGAAGGATGTCACATTCCACAGGAGTACAAAAGAAGGATCAGAGTTGGTCATCCTAATGAATAAAGATTAAAGCAGAGTTAGTTTGTCTGGGTTAAATACCTCCTTTGGTCATATTGTTATGAATCATAACTAAATTCACTTCTATCTGATGAGTAAAGGGCAAGAATTTTGTGACTTCTACCCCAGCCTCTGTTGGAAACATGTTATTATTGTATCAATAAAATTTGAGTGGTCATGTAACCACCACAGCTGATGACTGAAAGGATGGTCACGGCTACATAATAATACTGAGGAATATTTCAAGACGTTTCTGAAAAATCCTCTTCAGAGAGTTCAGTTCAGCAAACTCATCTTTCTGTCCCTAATGGTAAGAAATCTTCTGTAACTGTATCTAGCAGCCAAAAACTCTATGTAACTCTCATTATGTTGATCTTTTACTAATTGCTAGCAGACAAATATTTGTAGTTATTGTAGATTTTATGAATAGAAAGAAATTTACCTTGGAGCAGGCAAGTGCCAGGAGCAGTGAGACTGGTAGGAAACTAAAATATGTATATTTATCTTACTATTTTGGAAAGCAGTGTTCCACAAATGGAGTGTCATTGAGTTATAAACAGTTTATAAATACTGTTCAGAACAGGAAGAAACCTCCACATCTGACCAATGCTCTTCCATGTTGCCTACTCCACTTTCTGCTGTATAGTGCTGGGGAAGAGACCTTTGTGGATGATAGGAGTCAGTATTCTTTGCTAAGTGTCTGTTGTACACTTACCTCAGATTGTGTCATGCATCACTGGAATTTGCCTTAAATTTGTACTGAATGACAAGAAGCATTTCAGATGCAGTCTTTCATGTACTATACTTATGCAAAGCTGCCAAAGTGTAGCAGCACTGTTCAAGACATTCTTTTAGAGACGTTTTGTTACGAGCATTTTCCCAGAAAGTAATAGTGTATACTTTCACACAAATCCTAGGAAGAGAATCAAGGAATACACACTTGCCTGTTATTTCAGTGCTTCAAATATTTTTGCTAATATTTAAAAGAAGTTGGTTTTGCAGGTATAAAATTAATATCAAAGCCAAAATATTTTATTGATTCTTGATCTCAATTTGTATGTAAATTGACAGGATTATATCTTTTCACCAGGAGCAACAGCTACAAGCTTATATTAGAGAGGAGTTGCACTCTCACTGTACTAGAGAGGGGGCTTCAAGTGTTGATAGCAACTGTTTTGCTCTAACTGACAAAAAATAATATTTTGTTTACTTCTTGAGGACTCTAATTTGACCTTCCAGTTCCAATAAATTTGTAAAATTGAGCAGAATGTTTAGCATTCATAATAGTGCCAATTCGGTATTGTTTCAGTTTCCAAAATGCAAAGGGGATATATAACACCAAAAGGCGGAAGAATAATCTCATTTTCTTCCCTACAACTTCTGTAAAAAAAGAAAAGAAGTTGTTGAAAAGTTTTCTCTGCAGAATTCACCTTCAAAGGTGAATTCAAAGAATTCACTTTCTCTGCAGAAGGGCCAACAGATCCTTTTATCTATCATTGAGGCATCATATTAAGGCTCTGTGAGATTCACAGAAGTTTCTGCAGGCCTCTGGGAATGAATTTTCCTTCTCTTTGTTTGAAATAGTGATTACAATAAAGATGAATAATAGTTAATATTTGTTCTATTCTTAAATTAGTGACACTAATAGCATGGAAAGCTTCATTTGCCACTTAACTATAATGTTGACATCATCTTCTTACATGCCTGTATAAACTATGTATGTGTTTTATGAAATGTAAAATAAAAACAGAGATAAGCTTGTAACATGGCACTAATTTCTTATATACTAGTCAAGGGTGATTATAAATACTAAACTGTTTAGATGATTGTGGTACAAGAACTTTGAGTAATATTTATTCCAGTAGCCTCTCAATTCTTCTTTATAACTGAATTATTTTAATAGGAATAAAACCTTATTATAAGTCTATTAAGTAGTTGCAGGGATCTTCCAAATATTTTCATAAAATCTGTGTTTACAGGTGTTCCTTAAATAAGATTCTTGTAAGAGAAATTTCCAAAAGGGCAATGATATGTAAAGCTGCCAGTTTAGATGCATATTTCAAATGCCTAAAGGCTAGTACTACATAGAAGGAACTGCAGAGATTAACCAAATTGCATAACAAAAAAAGCTTAAATAATTTCAAATCTATCATAAGGAATTGTAGTATATTACATAATATGCTTGGCAGGAAAGGGGTAAGTGCATAATACCCATCTACAATGTCTAGCACAAGAAACATTCAGTTTTGTGTGGCCTGCTTCAACTTGATTAAAACAATATGAATGAGAAATAAATTAAAATTGTCATTATTCTTTTTTCTGTGAGGTATGGACAGGAATAAAAACAAAAGGTACAAGATCGTTTTCTTCCCCTTGGTTTATTTTTTTCTGAGATTTTTTCCACTTCTTCAACAAAATAAGCTCTTAACTGCTGACAAAGTAAAAATATTTCTTTGAGACAAATTGGTTAACTTGCTATGTCTCAAGCATTTTATGATTTTTTCTTTCTTAAGGTACTCTAGTATATGTCCTATCAGTAGTTGCCGTAGAAGCCTTGGTCTACATTACAGCTAATCCCACAAGATCATAGCATGCTTTGGGTTGGAAGGCACCTTAAAATCATCTACTTCCAATCCTTTCCCATGAACAGGGACGCCACTCACTAGACTGGGTCACTCACAACTCTATCCAACCTGTATTTGTCCTTGATGAACAACTCCAATGCCTAAGGCAACTTCTAAATGAGGCTGAATAAAAAACAAAACAAAACAAAACAAACCAACAAAAAGATACAACCAAAATAATCCAACACCCAAATAAACAAATATCACTGTTAGCTCCTTAGCTCTAGAAAGAAATTCCTGAAAAAAAAAAAAAGAAAAAAAAAAAAAAAAAAAAAAAAAAAAGTCTTTCAGTTGTTTTCCCTAGAGAAATTTATCAATCCCAAATGCAGCAGAGAGAATCTGAATGAGCCAGCAGTGCTCATGAAGATTATTCCAGGTGCATGAGGCCTCACCTGGAGTGCTGCGACCAGTTCTGGACTCCTCAGGACAGGAGAGGCATGGAGTTCTTAGAGTGGGTACAGTAAAGGGTTACAAAGATGATTAAAGAGCTGAAGCATCTCTCTTCCAAGGAAAAGCTGAGGAACTAGCCCTGTTCAGGCCTGAAGAGATGACTGAGACGGAGCCTTATCAATCTACACAGGTGTCTGAGACAGGAGGGTGTCAATAGGATGTATGCAGGCTCTTCACAGAGCAAGCACTGGAACAGATTGTCTGGAGAGGTTGTGAGTCTCCCTCACTGGAGATCTTCCAGAACTGTCTGGACACAATCCTGTGCCATGTGCTCTGGGATGACCCTGCTGGAGTAGGAAGGTTGATTGAAATGAATCACTGTGGTCCCTTCCCAACCTGACTCATCCTGTGGCTCTGTGATTCTGAACAAAGGACATGGCAATAGGTAGCTCCACAGAGCTCTGCTTTGAAGTTTTTCTCTTTTGAGATTTTCTGAAATGTTATATGGGGAGAAATTTAGAGTGCAAGGAGTTTAGACTCAGTTATTGATTTGTAACGATGTTTAAGTCATGGGCATTGATCTCTCTCTTATGATTTTTACATTTCAAGCTTAGTTTTACCAAACACCTGAAAATATTTCCTTTTGTATTCATTATACCTGTCAACTGAAACAGAGTGTTCAAAGGCATTCAAACCCTGATTTGCCAGGGTACTTAATGGCCTGATTTGGAAGAACTTCTGCTAGTATAGCTAGCAACATTTTTTGGTAGGGTTTTTCTGCATTTTAATATTGGATTCATTTTTTTTTTTTGGTGTTTAATTTTGAAATGCCATTAAAAGTCACTAATTTATTCTACAGAAATAAGGCTCGATAAATTCTGTTTGAAGCAACAGAACACTTAAAGATTTTCTCATAACAGTGACAGTCATTTCAGCCCCTGTACCAAATATACCAGTCAATTTTAAGAAATTTTCAGAACACAATGTACCTGAAGTAGTAACCCTTGTGCCAGATTTGTTTGCAATTGATTAAGAGGTTCAAAATCTGTTGTGGGACAACATAAATCTACTGATGTTTTTGTCCATCAACAGCCAAGAAACACTTGTTTATATTTGTTTTGTTTTTTTATAAAACAGTATCAATATTCATTGTTTCTCACTTTTTCAGACCTGTGGTGGATGATTCCAATTCTGCATTATAATTGAAGACTTAAAGTCTGGTGCAAGTCATTCTAGAGGCAGTTTTCTTTGCAAGATAATCATGTGAAATATAGAACTGTTTTTTCCTCAGTTATAATTCCTTTCAACTGTGGACATTTTTGAGCTTACAATGCATTCTGAATAGGTCAGTTTAAAATGAAGGGGTTTGCAGCTTGGTTCTTTTTTTCATAATGTGGCATTTTTGTCAAATGTAATATGTACCTTATTTGGTTTTATCACTGTTCTGATCATACTTCCACATTTTACTCTGAACTACTTCTTACTGATAGTATTAATACCAAATACAAAAATCTTTTTTTGTAAGTGTGTATGACCACTTGGTCTAAGTCTTTCACAGAATTATGGGTAAATCATACATTATATGTCATGTTATTCAGTGGTGCATGTGTTCTTTCTGAATGTGAAACTGAATCAAATACTTTCTTGTAGTCCAGTAGCAATGACTTCCCACAAGCTCTAATATCTGTATTTTATATCTTCATGCCTCTTCTCAACCACTACTGTATTCGACTCCTTGTTACTTAACATGCTTTATAGGCTTCTCAAGCAGAAGTTGATTGACTGTTCCTCTCTTGTCTTTTGTTAATATCCTTCAGATGTCCAACCAGTAAAATATCAGGTATTACTGTCAAAGCTGTATTAGCAGTTCCCAATCAACATGGAAAGATGAAAGGCTCTTACCTTTTTTCATTTCTTTGGAGTAATAGCTTTTCTTTCGAGCCTTTTCTGTTATTATTTGGCAATCTTTCACTGTCCTTGATGTTTACATGTTCTTTCTCAATTTTGTTCGTACTATAATCCTGTAAGAAAACCATTCTGGTTTATGCTTGTAAAGTTTTCATACACTAAAGCCCTGTGAAGGCTCTAGTAATATATATAGGCACCACTTAATTGCAAACCAAGAAAATGACTGTTTAAGTTACTATGCATTAGCTTCTTGCATAAGGAAGCTTCTCTGGTTTTAGCTTTGCAGTACTGAATGATGCCATATGCCTACATAGGTCTTTTGAAAAGGGGAACAAAGCTGTAGAAAAGATGTCTCTTCCACTAAGAAAATTACTCCTAACTACATCTTGTTTGCACATTAGAATAATTTTGATCTTTCTAATTGCAATTGGTTATGAGATACCTCTGTGTCTTCATTTGGAAAGACAGGTATGCACCAGGGAAAGCTGGGGTTTCCCTTGGAATGGAGAATGTAAACCCCTCACCCCCTCCAAATTATTGTAATTTAAGGGCTTTCAGGTAAAGATATGGGAATAGGAATAACAGTTCTTTACTAGGAATATTAAAAAAAATACAACTGTAGTAGTACAAAAAATGAGCAAGCAAACAAACAAAAATCCTAGAAACCCTGACAGAGTCAGAGATACAACCTGACACCCTGTTGGTCAGGGTGTTGGAAGCAGTCCACAGTAAGGCCTCCTGGAGTGGCAGATGTGGTTCTGTTGGAGCAGAGATGATCGTGAGAGAAAAAAGAGTCCAGTGATGGTGAGAAGGGTCTGGTCTTCCTCCAGGAATCCAGTGGAACCAGATCCCTGGTGTTCCTATGTCTCAGTTTTTATCCAGGTAGGAATGGTTGGCTCCCCGCACTGGGTGGAGCATCTCACAATGGGATGATGGAATGTGTCCTGTCCTTGGTGAGCCTTAATGGCCCATTAGCAGAAAATATCCCCCTGGAGGGAGGACATGTGGTGAAAGAGATAAGAAACACTGCCCCACCTGGCTTTAACAGCTGGGCCATTATCAGAAGGCACCCACCCTCCTCCCCGCAGAGTTACAAGAGATAAAGAAAAACATCTCCCCAGCTGCTTTTAACAGACGATATGGAATACACATTTTTGGTTCCATAACCCAAGACATTATCCACCCCTTATTTTATTATCCTCTGCATCATACCTAATTCAATAAACTCTACTATACACAATGAGCCCTTACACTCAGATCTCACTTAGGACTAGGCCACAACCCAAGACACTCAGTCCATGCATCTTGCCATGATTACAAACCTGTCTCAGAACCAACTATTAGTCCTCAGCATTTTGCTTCTAGCTTTCTTAGTTACTTAATTGCCATATGAAAGACATTTATCTTGCAGTCAGCTCCTCTGGACATATGGTATATTTTCTTTCCAAACAGTGCTCATCAAAACCTGTTAGCAAAAGCTTTCTGTTCCCTGTTTGTGGTGGTTTTTTGGGTTTGTTTTTGGTTTTGTTTTTTGTTTTTTGGGGGGGGTTTGGTTGTTGTTGTTGTTTTGTTTTTGTTTTGGTTTTGTTTTTGGGGTTTTTTGGGGGGTTTTTTTTGGGTTTTTTTTGGTTTTTTGTTTTTTGGTTTTTTGCTAGATTTTGATTTTGACATTACGTAGGATCATAGAGTCATATAGGTTGGAAAAGACCTTTAAGATCATCAAACACTAACCCAGCACTGCCAAGCCCACATGGCAGGGTTGGAGGAGACTGTTACTAACACAATGTATTAGTGTTTCGTGATTTCTACTGGTCATTGGTCACGTAATTACCTGAGATTACTTTCTTCACTTTCTCTGCCAAAGTATTTTCCACTTTTTTTTTTTCCCCAAGAAATGGTATTAGGGAGCTTCCTTTATTCTAAAATTATTTAGCTGTAATCAATTTTGTTGCCCTTTGCCATTCTGTTCTGATGTGGGTTTTCTGTGCTGTAAGTGTAGAGACAGTCTGGCTTCTGTGAATGTTAGTCCAGCCAGACCTATGCTTCCCACTTATCAGTACAGCCTAGTTGCCTCTGTAGTAAATTTCAGTACACATCGAAGTTTTCTGCAGCCTTGTCAGGTGGAGAAAATCAAACTGGAGTAGTAAATTCTAAGAGACACACAGTTACTGACATTCATGATTGTACAAGAGCTTGCGTTTGGACACAGTGGTAAACCAAAACTATCTCTGTGCATTTTTGGTACAGCAGCTCAGAATTTACAAGCCCTCTTGCCACATAATATCCTGGAAAGTGTAATGCTATGTCTAAGGAAGAATTACAGGACAAGTGTTTGTTCAGAACTGATAAATCCTGGCTAAATACTCCTTTTCTGTATTTTTAATGCAATCCACAGTACCCATACTGTTAAGGACTTATTTACTATTGCAGAATTCAGTATGTCTCATAGAGAGAGACACTCTTTGGGAATAATGAGAGACACAGCAATCCAAACCAGTATAAGCCATAAATGTAATCTTCTCTGAAACATCCAGAGATTCCCATATCTACAGTAATCACAATATTAACAATTATCACTAACTTTTGGTACCAGTGTCAGGCAGTAGTGGTCTGTCAAGGCCTATGAGTGTCAAAATTGGTCTCTGTAATACATATTGTGGTTAGACTGACCCTAGCTGGATTCCAAAGCTTGTCTGTCACTTCCCACCACATCTGCACAGGGGAGGCAAGGGTTGGGAATTTAGAATAAGGGGCATGAGGGAAGAGTTTTGACACTCAGCAGTGTCTTGATATGCTCCTGTCTTGGTTTATCCTGGTGGATCTCTTGTTTATTGGACTATATGTGGTTCTGTGAGCTGTGAAATAAAACCAGAAACAGAAGCTAAGAAGATGGATGGAAGAGGTAGAGCATAGTAAATTTCTCCTGAATGTCTCCCATAAAGATGAAAAAATTTATTTCTTCTTTAAGCCAATATCCACATTCCAATCAGGATCGTTCTATTCTACCTCATATTATTGCTGGGGTCAAGGGAAGGGAGTCTCTTTCAAAGGGAAGGGCTTTCTTCCAGTTGAGTAAGTATGGTGCAGATTCTGAGCTGGAGGGAGCTGTTGGATAACATCAGTTCCAAGCTGGAGGGGCCAGTCAGGTGGCATTGGTTCTGAGCCAGAGGGAGCAGTGGGGTATTTATCTCTTGTCACTGGTTTCCACAGTGAGCAATAACGACAGTTTAGTATTGTTGCTGTTACTGTTCATTCTCTTATCTCATTGCCATTCCCGGTAAATTGTTCTTATCTCAACCTGTGATCTTTACCATTTGTGTCTCCAATTCTCCAATTCTCCTCCAGCCCTCTGCAGAGGGGAGGGCGAGCAAGTGAGTGCCACACGGTTTGGAGAGTTTCAGTGGGAACGCTAAATTTAGGAGTACCATTCCTAAATCACAACATCCAAAAACCAGAGGTACCATTAATACCTGATCTTCAGGTTACTTGGAAAGGTTTAGTCCTCTTAGAAGACGAAACCAGAAACATGGTTTCAGAAATACACACTAGTTGTTACATTCATATCAGATGAGCACCATTTGGGAAGTCCAACTGTCTTCATGCAAATATAGCAATGCAAGGAAATTTGAAGCACATGTACTGACAAAAGCAAGGAGTTACCAAAGATGGTAAGAGTTCCTAGACTTTCTACCCTAAGGTTTACATTGTGCTTTGTAGTAATAAAATTCTCGCTTGTTTTGAACTCATTCTTGCTGGAATATGCCCTTCTTTTCAAAGGCAGAACAATCCACAGTTTAGAGATTTTTGGTTTGTTTTGCCTTTCTTGGTGAAGTAGTGGTATTTTCACACCTGAAGGATGGGATGCCATCCAAAGGAGCATGGACAAGCTCAAAAAGTGGGTGTACAGGACACTCATGAGGGTTGAAGAAGACCAAGTGAAATGTGCTACACTTGGAGCAAGCCCTGGTATCAGTACAGTCTGAGGTATGAAGGGATCAAAAGCAGCCCTGCCCAGAAGGACCTGGGGGCGCTGCAGGGGGAGAGGCTGGACATGCCCCAGCCATGGGCACTCACAGCCCAGAGAGCCAAACGTGTCCTGGGCTGCATCCAGAGCAGGGTGGGCAGCGGGGCCAGGGAGGGGATTCTGCCCCTCTGCTCTGCTCTGATGAGAGCCCACCTGCAGTGCTGCATCCAGCTCTGGGCTCCCAGCAGAGGAAGGGCATGGACCTTGTTGGAGTAGGTTCAGACAAGGGCCAGAAAAATAATCAGAGGGCTGGAACATCTCTCTTATGAGGAAAGACTGAGTATTTGGTTTGTTTTGGTTTGTTGAGTATTTGGTTGGAAAACAGAAGGCTTAAGGGTGGTGTAATTGTGGCCTTTGAGTATCTGAAGGGAGCCGACAAGAAAGATGGAGAGAGACTCTTTACAAGGGCATGTACTGATAGAACAAGGGGGAATGACTTCAGACTGCAATAGGATAAGTTTAGATTTGATATTAGGTAAAAATTCTTCACTGTGGGGGTGGTGAGGCACTGGAACAGGTTGCCCAGAGAAGTTGTGGATGCACCATTATTGGAAATGTTCAAGGCCAGGTTGGGTGGAGCTCTGACCAGCCTGGTCTAGTGAAAGGTGTCCTGCACATGACAGGAGGATAGGAGCTAGATGATCTTTAAGGTCCCATTCAAGCCACACCATTCTATGTTTCATCAATTTTTGTAATGCAGATACTTATAAATTTTCAATTTTAGAAGAAGAAATCTGATCATAATACAATTTTAGTGTGCCTTTTTGGTTTTGTTACTTCCTTCTTTTACTGTCTTATGATTTTTCATCTTTCCCACAAGAGGACTTTTTCATGACATTCCTGTTTTATGTTCCATCATCTTGTTAAAAGTAACCTGTGTTAAATTTAAGGCTATCACCTCTGTGTGCTATCTTCTTAAGCATTACTGAAAATGACCTTCCAGACAATTGGTTTATCAAAAACAATTATGAGCTGAATGTGAAAATATGTTCTCTTTTTCTTCTTGCAGCCTGCAAGTGATAACCTGCGTACAGATGATGAGCATGAACTCAGAAGAGATAAAGAAAGCTATCTCTGTGCTGTGTGTTTGGATGTTTATTTCAATCCTTACATGTGCTATCCATGCCGCCATATCTTCTGTGAACCTTGCTTAAGGAGGCTTGCCAAAGACAATCCAGCCAGCACTCCATGCCCACTGTGTCGCACTACAATTGCCAGAGTCTTTTTCCAAACAGGTATAAAAATGAAAGTTTTTACACATAGAAAAATATTTGTACTTTTCCTTCCTGTATGCATTCAGAGCAAATTTTGGTAATGTTATTCCACTGTGAGATTTTCTTTCTGTTTAACTGCTCCTAAGAACATTCCATGCACGTTCTGTTCAATGTCAAGAAGCTATTTGGGATATGTACTTATAAACTTTTTATTTTAGAAGTGAGATTCTGATAGTTTTCTTTTCTGGTAGAATTCTGGTAGATTTTGTTTGTTTGTTTGTTTCTTCCTGAATAACAACAAGCTCAAAACATAATAAACATTTCTCAAACCATCCTTCTGGAAAAGTATTTTTAAAATTGCTCACTTAATGACACACACAAAAACTCTCTTTTCATTTATGACATTAAATTTGGACAAAGTGAAAATAAAGGCTGGCAGAACCCTTGATAATCTTAAATTCTCCCATCCTGGCCTCTTATATCCTCATCTCTAGTGTTCCTTACTCTTAACAGTAGGAAAACATTTTGGGTAGGGGGTGTTTGGTGTCAGGTTTGGTATAGAAATAGAAGAGGGTATGCAGTCCTGCATATAGAATATCTGGAAGAGCATGAGTCAGTCTATGTCGAAAGCTTATATGGCAGAGTCAAGTACCATTGATAAAATTGCACTATGGTGTCTGGAGCTAGGTCATTTACAGCACTTAAAACTGTGCATAGACAGATCACAAAGTAATGGAAATGACTCAGCCATGCAGGAGTGTTTGTTTCATTTTGGATGCTACACAGATCTTGCAGAGATCCTCTTTGAGCTGTTATGAGTGCTGTGATGATGACAGGTTAGGGATGCAGACTGAAGTATGATTTCACATTGATCAGCAGAGCTGCCCACCTTCTGTTTCTGGTTGTGCACAGACTCTGCCTTTTCACAGGCATAACTTTGTATGATTTGATGTCAGGCTAGTTTGAGGAACTGACTGGGGTAAATAAGAGCTCATTTGGGTGGGAAGGAGGCATTTTTCAGATGAACCTATTGCCCCAAGATGATTCGCTGAGCAGCTGCTGGTGGCCAAGATAAAGACTGGCTATCCCTGCACTGACTGCAGTGCAGCAGAGAAAATGGGTGGAAAGCTGCAGTCTGAGCACTCTCAACCGCCTGTCTGTCTGGTATATAGAGATTTCAAGCTGTTCTCATTTCATTTCCCTAATTTTTGATGCTCCCTTCAATTTGATGTACAGATGAAGTGTGTTTCACTGATAGAGAGTTCGGTTTTTCTAGGGCTATTTAAATTTTTAAAAAGCAATTTAGCAGATTTGCTGCAGAAAATTACTACTGGGAGAGCACAAAAGGAGAGTAAAGATGCTTCCTAAAATGTATTTGCAAAACTTTTCAACATGTTACAGTCATGTAACTGAAAGATTACCTGGATTATTTGTAGCCTTTAAGTACTTAACATACAGTGTGTAAAAATGCCTGGTGGGAGGGATGAAGAAGAAGAACCATATTCTTCTGACTGGTGCATACTGCCAGCACAGGAGGCATTCAGCAGAAATTGAATCACATGAGGTCTCATCTGAACACAGGAAAGCACTTTTTTTCATGTGAGGGTGTCAAACAGGCTGGTCAGAGAGGCTGTGGAATATGCATCAAAATGCAGTTGGACATGGTTCTGGGCACCTGTACAGCTGGCCTTGCTTGAGCAGGTTGGACTAGCTGTTCTCAAGACATCCCATTCAACCTTAACCCTTTATCCGTTAAAATATTAAATAGGTATGTAGCTTTTTGGAGGAAAACTATTTATGTGACTAAGGAGGAAATATGGTGTCATAGATATGGAAAGAGAGTCTCCTATAAATAGTGTACCGTAACAGTATATAATATGTTTTGTATTAACAGCTTCAGATGAGAGAAATCTGCAGTTATTTGTGTATTGCCATTCAGTATATAGCAATACATGCTTGACTTAGCAATATATTTAAAAATAGGTATGCTAATTTAGCATTCTTAATGTATTAAGAAAAATATTTTGAAATTTTCCAGTGCATAACATACTGAACAACTTTTAAATGAACTAAGGGATATTGATGATGATATCGTATCCTTAGAGAAATTAGTAAAATGAGCACGTTGAGAAGATGGATGGTGCCAGAGCCATATAAAGCTTTTTTTTTTTTTTTTTTTTTTCACTCAGAAAAGCTATTAAGCCTTTTAAAAGTTATGCTGAAGTCACAACTGCTATATGTCTGTGCAGGCAGCAAAGTGAAGTTGCTTGTAGTCTTTACATACTCCTCTAATGCTGCAACTGGGGTGTTTTATTTCCCTCACTAATTTATTTTGGATGCTTTCTGCAGCTTTCCATTTGTATACTGCATTTATTTTAAAAAGATATGTCAAACAGAGAAACAGTTAAGGACATATTCAGAAGTTCACTTTTTAGCTTATACAGTTTTGCAGACTGAACATAACTGCAACAGAAAGATGCAGGTGTAAAAAAAAAAGGCTAAGAGGTCAATTATCCATCAATTATGGAGAAAAACTGGTTAACTGAGAGCTACAAAGCCATATTTGTCTCAAAAAGGTAATTCCTCTGGCCAGTTGCCATGATCAGCTGAGCCTTTTTTGCAGGATCCGTTAAGCATGAGTTCCAGTCCCTATAGGTTGCTTTGATGATGCTTACTATACATTCCCATCTTTCTTAGAGGCTTTCTTAGAAGCCCTTTCTCCCATCAGGATAAACTCACATCTGATCAGATGGTAGCATACCCAGGATACACTTAAGAAAACAGTGCTTGAGCTGATTCCACCAAGTAATTTCCAAAGTTACCAAGTTATCTAAGTTATCTTTTAAATGCTTCACTTACAGGAACAGAGTGATCTTTGACACTTCCATTTGTATAAAGTTTCTGTTATGTTGTTCGCAAGAAGGGCCAGATCTGATACTCGTGTGCAATAAATCCACCACTTTGGAGAAATGCAGATTGAGGGTAGGGGTTGTGCAAGGGAGGTCCAGGCATATGGCAGGGAAAGAGGGTCATGTACATACAAAAGGACAGGAAACCTGGCCAGCCTGAGGGGATCTTTCATTGAAAGCCTAGCCAAGCAGCCTTCTAGAAGCCAGTAAGACTTGTCAACACTGCCTTTTCTGAAAAAAAAGGAACTAGATGCCTCACCAGAGGTTTCAGTATTTAAATTCAAATAAAATTGAAATAACTGTGTTGATTTCTATGGTCTGTAGCAGGAAATTAAAATGTTCTCTGTCTATGCTGTGAGAGACAGGCAGTCTCATCAGAAGCCTGAATCTGAATAGTACCTAATCCAAATATGTTCAAGTAGCATGTAAAGCTCTTCCATAAAAATTTAAAAAACACTAGTGGAAAAATATACAGTTTGTTCATTTTACATTTAGGAGAGAAAAAGACCTTTTTTCCTTCAGTGACAGCAGTTTATATGTGCAGTAGCTCTATTTTCACATAACGAGATGGATGATTTGAAGATTCTGTGCTCTTCATGTATTGTGTAGCCTCATTCCACCAGCACTGTGACATGGTGAAATAAAGGATAATTTTTAGAATGAGACCAGCATGGGTTTTTTGCTTCAAATCTGCTAATGTCTTCCTCTTACACAGAAAAAGCTACTGGAAGCAAAGCAATTTTTTCTTCTTTTTGGGCCTGCTCACAAAAAGCTTAGCTTTCTTAAATTTGCCAGAGAAAAAGATTTTATCCTTTCATAAAATATTTATTATTAGAAAAGTATATTCCATTACATTCAACCACATAAAGCAGTAAAACACAAGCCTTCTCGGAAAAAAACCTGTGAATGTCTTTTCTTACTTTGAAGGTACAGAAAGAATTTTTGTATTATGGTACCTTCTATTATTAATATTTGTCTGGAGCCATCTTGGTTTGGAGACACAAATTGTGCAGGGGTTTCATGGGCAGAGGGTTGAAGTTTTTTCTGTTAACTACTAGCTTAGCAACCGTGTTTTGTTATCAGCAGATCAATTCTATGGTGAGAAAATATTGTTGTTTCTAAATTGTTTTCCATTGTTTTCCAAGTCTGGTAGTTTTGAGTTGCAATCATGTAGGTATTTCCCCAAATTATACTGAGAAGATGTTTATTTCTTGAGATTAGTACATAATGCCAACTCCTCCAATGTGTCATGAATCATCCTACAAATGTTTTCTTTAGTTCCTGTTAATCCAAAGTATTTTTAAAAATCTCAAAAAAAATTCAGGTTCTTCCCCTTCCTTTGCATTACTGACTATTACTGAGTAGTGATCTAAAATAAAAAGCAATATGAACTGAAATTAATACCATAGTCGTTTTTATGGGTATAATTTTTATTCATAGAGGTCATCATAGTTTTGTAAGTTAAATAGTTGATTTCTTAAATACATAATTTTCCCATAACTTGATATCGTCTTTTCTAATTTTTTTCCAAAGAAACAGAGTGTTTAAGACTTGCTCTTACTTGCATTTCTTATGGAAATGCTTGGGTAAATGTGATTAAAAAAAAATTAGATGTTATAGTCAGAAGAAGGATTACACAGTAGATTTCATTTTGTATATTTTTATTTTGTATAAATTTATGCAAATTATAATTTTATTTAGAGGACTGATGTATTTGTTCTTTCCCCTTAATTATTGTAGATCTGAATAACTCTACCAGATCTTTTTTCCCTATGGAATATTTGAATGTAAAGGAAAATTTTCAAAAATCCAATTCTGCTAAATGGCCTCTACCAAGCTGCAAGAAAGCATTCAGAGTTTTTGAAGGTAAGATTTTAAATTTTTGCCTAAATATCCTTCAATCTCAAGTGTAGTATTTGAAAATAAGACTCTGATTAATATATGCCATTGGCAAACAGACAGATGATTCTTAGAAGTAGAGAGGAGTTTAATTCTCATGGATGATTCATACACAGTGCTCTAAACCTAAACTGTTAACTGTAAAAAGACAATTGTGTATGTACCTTTTTGTTTATTTTTCAATCTGTGCACATTATCAGTATAATTTTATGTAGCGTCCTCCATAGAAAAATTTCTGTCTGCAAAGTGGAATAAAGAAAATTACACTAGGAAAGAAGTTACTAGTTCTGAGTGTGGCTAATAAAGACCTCTAAAAAAAAATCTGAATCAGTCTTCTATGAAAGAAGTCAAATAAAACGTTTCAAATAATATATATTATTCCATACATAATACATACAAAATAGAGTAATAGTTATGCATGTTGTAGTTTCATTTTCTGTTTATTGTATGAAGAAAGCTTTGTCCTCTTGTTGCTACTTCAACACTTAAATATTTTCATGATTGACTGGTTATTAACTGAACAACATTTAAGTTAGATCACCCAAGTGCAGGATTCACTGTCTACTCATATGTGTCTGTTTTCAATCTAATGGCCTTTCTTCACCAGGTTTCATATATGTTTACTTACTTGTATGTACTCTTCATAGTGCTGAGTCTTGCTAGCAGATATACTTTTCCTCTTTGTAAGAACAGATTGCTCTGAAAGTATGTGAAAAAAATAAAACGTAACTTCCATTTTATATTCCTTTTATAACTCTACCCAGGCCTTTGTAGAGGAGAAATTTGATAAATTCTGGTACTCCTCTTATAAAATCATGTCATGTAAGGCCACAATTTGATACTGAAAATATCGAGAAATGTTCCTGGCTGTCAAAAATAGCAAACCTGAGAAGTTTGAGGACTGGTAGATTATCTTTGGTGTTACTCAGAGAAGAAATTGTTGGCAGGACAAACTAAGATGACTACTTATTTTCTCTAACAGGAGTTAATGTAGTATGGGTGTTAATGCTGGGCTTATTCATTTATTTTAATATATATTATGTATGTGACATAGTTCCCTTATGTTTTGTAGTGTTTTATGAATTATGCCTTTCATAAATATATTTCACAATGCTAAGCATAGTACAAGGCATAAATAATTAGAAATAAAAGATCTGGAGAGGTCATACAGTTTCAGTACTGTGCCACCTGAAAATTTGTCATATTGTTTAGCAAAGGTAATTTCAAATGCTGGAATTATGTGGCTCCAAAGGGTAGCCTAAAAGTCCCACACTAAATGGGAACATGGTTAGACCTAGTTAATTAGACACACAAACCACAAAACTGTCTGAAACTTTTTATTTGCATTCCTAAATAAAAGGGTTGCTGCCATGTCTCTCTTCTGACTTTTTATTTCAATAAAAACTGCTGCAGGTTTGTGTGCTTTCAAAATGCAAAAATATAGCCTTTTCTTCCTGGATTGTTTATTTGGGCTTATATCTAAATTGTGCTCAGCAACACCTAAAGTTCCATATTTGGTTTTCATAAGTGCTTGTGTTCTCTGGCCCAGGAGGCTGCCAGGAGCTTAACAGGCATAAAATACTGAAAATAGTGGCAGCAAAAGTCTTCTGATACCATATTGGATTCCATTGCAAATTGAAACCCTGATGCCACTGTGATCTGAAGAGACGAAGGGATAAATTTTCTTTTAATTAAGAACCTAATAGCCTAATAGTATGTGAGAATTTGAGAAGTCAAATATAAAGAATGGGAAGAGGAATAGGGTGGGTACATGAGTAGAATGACCGGAGTGAAAAGGGATGTAATTACAGTGCTTAGAAAGCAACAAAATCTTGCAAGTCTGAATGTGAAAATAACCACCTCTATATCGGAGTGCACTGTCAAATACTGCAATACAATACTCCATTGTCAAAGAATGAATTCTTAGCCGTGCTAGAAATATATATGCTCTTTCACCTTCATGTCCAGCAGGTCCAGTGTTCACTGAGAGTCTAGAAGCTCTTTTCATATGATTCCAGATTTCATTGTGACAAAACCTCTTCCACAATATCATTTTAATAACACAGACATAAAAATAATAAACCTTAACCACTAAATCACTCATTAGAGATGCTAGGTAAAATCAGACCTCAGAACTAGATTGGGATATAAGGAGAGGAGGATGGCTGTTAGGAAGTCTACATTATATACAGAATTTATCAGGTTAACTAATTTAGACTTTCTGAACATTGCAGGACTGCTAGATAAAATCAAGCACTTCTTCTTTTTCCTTACATTTTTCCTGAACTGATTCACTAAGCCAAATATATTTGGTAATCTACATATGAGTCTTTTTTCACATGAGATTTTTCCATGAGGAATGTAGAATTATCTTTAATATTACAACCAACCATGGCTTTTCAGTTCTTACACCAAAAGAAAGAAACCTCAGTACTGCAGCCCTTTTGGGCTTTAAGCTGATGAAAATTTCTCCAGATTAGTTTGCCTTTGTATTGCACTGTATTTTTTTTCCAATAAAATAATCAACAGAAATCCCATTTTTTCATAAACTTTACTTAGGGTATTGCTCTCTGTGTTCGGTCAAGGATGGGTTAATGATAAAATAGAAATGCTATTCAAGAAGGAAAGCAGTTCTTCTTTTCCCATTCAGATTTTTAGTACATGGAAAAGTTAACAAGCTAATTTTAAATATTTCTCTACAATATCTTCTGTTTCATATGAGATAAGCAAAGATATTATATTAGTTATTTTTTTGAGCACTGGCAACTTTAAAAGTATATAATGGCACAATAGAAATAACCTCTCAAGTAATGGTTTTCTTAAATAGATTTTAAAACAGATAAATAATGTAGTTCAAACAGGAGAATTAAATACGATATACACTCAATTGGATCCTATTATCATATATTCCTAGTTGACTAACTTAATGTGGCCTTTGTATGAAAGTGGAATTGCATTCTGCAAGTGCTGTACAGTCACAGAAAGTTCACCAACTAAGAGTAAGTCTCCAAAAGTAATTTCATACAGAAATGTGGGCTAAAGTAAGTGATTAGGATAATTTAAATTGTAAATATGATATTTAATTTGACAGTGATTTTGGTATAATCGAGTGCAGAAATTAAAAATTACTGAGACATTTAGTACACTGGGCCTAAAAGTGTAATTTCAAAAGCTTTTGCATAAATCTGAGGTAGAAATACATTGAAGAGATAGAGGATAAAGAGGTCAGCATTGTAGATGGATACTGGCTGCCTGCATATAGAGTAAGGTTATAGAGATGGCTCAAGTAAAGTAGAGGTAGGTGTTCAGAACGGGAGAAGGGGATTTTGAAACCTCTGAGTTACAGCCCTTTGTGACTGTTTGAAATCATAATTATTCCTAGGCTAATAGGAATCCCCTCCAACTGTTACTGTTGCTGAGGTTTTTTATTTAAAATATGGTAATTAAATTGAAATTTCCAATTTCCAATCTTTTCCAATGTTTAATCTAGAAAACATTTCTCCAGTGCTGGATACTATGAAATCTGTGCAGATTCTTTCCTGATCTCATCTCTTTAGGTACTTAATAAAAAGACTGACTACTGCATCAGCCAAGGATTCCACAATAGAGTATTTTCCAAGCCTACTAAAACCTGGTGGAAATTATCACCACCTCAGTAGGTCACACCTGCCATATCGTTTTATGTAATCATTCTCTAGAGAAAATGGTGAACGATTTCCTTTAGAGAAAGTGTTTAATAATACGAGTTCTTACACCAGTTCTTACACCAAAAGAAAGAAACCTTTATATCTCTGTCTTTAAAATAGGGGTACAATACTAAAACTTACTTTCTTGATTCAAGATTCTTGTTATTGTGATTTCAGTTTGATAGGCAACAAAGGCAGGATGTTAAAATCAGAAAATTTACAGATTTCAAGTTCATACTTCCTTGTTTAAAAGAACCAAAAAAACTGATACTGGTTTTCAAGTTCAGATACTGTGATCTACTGAGAAGAAAAGACAGGTGTTGCTGAAAATAGTAGGTGCAGCATTTAATTCTAGCTGTAAAGAGTAATGCTGGCAAAAGGCTCTCAGAATAATCCTTATTTGGGGTTATTTGTCTCAAGTTCTACTATTCCATCCTATCAGGGTCACCCAGAGCAGGTGACACAGGAACTCATCCAGGTGATGAGTTTTGAATGTCTCTGGAGAGGGAGACTCTACAACCTCTCTGGGCAGCCTTTTCCAGTGCTCTGCCACCCTCAACATGAAGTTCTTCCTCATGTTGAGGTGGAACTTCTTGTGTCTTAGTTTATGGCCATTGCTCTTTTCCCAGTCTCTAGGCACCACTGAACAATCTAGCATCATTCTCTTGACACCTATCTCTGGGATATTTTTATGTGTTATTAAGCTTCCCTCTCAGTCTTCTCCTCTCTAGACTAAATAGGCCCAGCTCCCTCAGCCTCTCCTCATAAGATTCTTCACTAGAGCTTGTGAAATCACAAAAAGTTAATTTGCACACGTCTATTTCTCACAAAAATGCATTTGCAATCTGCAGTCTTCACAGAAAGTGAATTTTCTGCCTAAAAAAGACACACTTCACTGGAAAGAGTTGTCTCAGAGTATCTGTTAGGCTTATAGTACACTAATACAGAAAAGACAGAATCCAAGCCTGCTGCTTGAGTGTCTTAAGTCAGCTCCACTGATGGCAATTTTGTCATTTTACTGATTTGTCAGCACTTGGATCCTAACTCTTGCACCCATTTTTCTTGCCCATAAGTTCTTTCAGTTCCTGCTGGTAAAATTGCAAGACTGGTTTGTTGATTCCAGAGTCTCCCTTGGGTCCCATGGAGCAGCTCTTCTCTAACAAACGTTTACACCTCTCCTTCTGCACCTTGCCAAGTAGAAGTCAATCTGAAAGGAAAAGAAAATGGAAGGGGAAGTTTAAAATAAAAAAGTCATTGCCACAGAGATGTCTTAAGCTTCAGCTTCAGGGCTGCCACTTCCTTCCCTTTTCTTTTGCCAACAGTGTTAGTACAAAACATTGTCTATCAATAGCCTTGTTTATCTTTTAAGCTGTTTAGCAGAGGCTTTTCTTTAGGGACTCCTTCAGAGCCGCATTCTCATTAAAAAGGATGTTTTGTAACCTTTTCCACTCCTAAAGACTGTCTCCAACACTAGCCTGTGTATGGGGAGTAATTTGCTTCTCAGAAATTATGATTGCTGATTTGTTTCTATAGGTTCATCAATGCACTGAAGGGAATAAAATTCTATCTAATTTGTATGTGTCATCAGAATTGCTTGTTTCCATTTAACCATGATGTTGTAAGACTGGTGTACCAGGAATATTGATAGCTGTAATTATGCAACACCGAGAATTGTGGTAGAATGGCCATGGCAAAAAAGCATACTGTAGCCTTTATCCATTTGACATGTCCCTGAATGGATGCTAGATTGGCATCTTTAGTTTTGCTTAGGCAACCAAGTGTTCATACTGGTCAGTGAGACAAGCTAAGAACAACATGGATCTCTTATGAAGCCATGGTCCCAGAGCTGTACCAGAGACACCCAAATGAACTTGGGTGGTTAGAGATTAGAGGTTAGAGGTTAGTTAGAGGTATCACAGTTTTGACTCTGCAGCTTACAATTCCTAAAAGCTTTTAAGAAGGTGCTTTTCTAAAGATGCTTGATTAAATATAGCTGTATATAGACCCCATGTGGATCTATGTTACAGTGTGTATTATCCAGCATATTTTTTACAAGATACAAAGATGTAAATTTGCTTACAGTACTGAAATATTTGGGATAATAAAAATTAAAACCAAGTGTAAGCAGTGGCAGGAGACTCTTTGTACCTAGTGTTCTTCAGCAATGTTTACATTGTTTTCCTTTCATTGCAAAACAAGGTAGTTAGCAGGAAAGGTACAGACAAGATAAATGAGAAAGTCAGTTTTAAATTGTTTCCTGGTGAGGAATATTAAAGACTAGAATGCTTCACACAAAGAAAGAGATTACTAAAAGAGGGGGGATGATTGCAGTAATTAAGATCACGAAAGGCGTGACGGAAGTGTATGTGCTGCTGCTATTCACTGTATCATAATAAAAGAACTAGAACTCTGCAAAAGAACTAAAAGACATTAAAGAAAATTATCATTACCCCAAACCCTGGGTTCAAATAATGATGTTATTTGAATTTGTTCCTGTTAAACTCAAAGATACCACATTTGTCTGCAGAGATCCTGGAAATGCAAGTCCCTGGGACTGGGAGGAAAAAGTATTGCAATATGCTTGCCTTGTTCTTACTTTTTTTCAATCCCAACCCATTCCTCATAGTTTGACTTCTCAGAGGAAGAATGATAGGGTAGGAAGATCTTTAGAATACCGAGTAGTATTTTTTTTATGAGATATTCTACAGTTTGATAAAAGTATCTTCCATTACAATTTTATTTAAGCCATCATAAAAAGGTTTTGTTTTATTTATTTAAGAAATAAGATCACATAAATATTTACTATTTGCTGTTTAGAGACAATTGAAGACAATACATAATCTTAGTTTAACCACGTTAGGCAAACTTTGAATTACTAGTTTTTTGAAATGGTAGTCTTTCATTGCAGAATTTGTTCAGAGCATAAAGTATGTCTCGGTTTTAATATTTATGTTTTGAGTAAAATTCTGCTGTGATTAGTTCAGGTTCAGATTGGTCTCTGTGAACAAGTGGAGGAAGCAAAGATGCCTTTTTTCTTCACCACTTACAGGAATTAGCAAGTAGTTTCTATGTGTTTTAGGGGAAGTAGGGAATAATCTTTGCCAACTATGCCAAGAAGAATAGGGACTAGAGAAAAAGTGGTTATATTATATTCTTAATTAGCTGTTAGCTGTTAGCTATAGCTTTTAACTATTATGTTAATAAACTTTGTCATGCATTCTTCCCCAGCCCTGAAATGCACTGCTTAGGAGAGCAGTTTGTGCTCATGTAACCACTAAAAAGTTCCAGCTCTGCTGGTGTAAATACACCTTGACTCAAAAGTTAAGTTTGCCTGGTGTTCAGTTTGTTGATTTGATACCTCACAGAAACCCTATTTGCTGTAAAAATAATAATTTTTGATTGATAATAGATGGTAGATGTATCACTTGGCTTCCTCACTGTCACTGAGTTGATAGAGAAGAAAGAGGACAACCATATACAGTGTTTTTCCTACTTAACATGACTGTGATTACCACTTCATCCACCTGTACCAGTGACAGATAGCTCTGTGCCCATTCCAAATTTGGACATAAACACAAGTTCGCTTTGATCTTGGAGCATTTATTGGACAGAAATCTACAAGATTTTTGGAAGAATATGGTGCTTGCACAGCTTAATTTTAAAAAGTTAGGCAACATTTTTTAGGCAATACAGAGTTGTGGAGACCCTTTAAAGTGAAAACAAAGGCTGACATTTTCATTTGATGAAAGACAAAAGAGGAACCATGAAAGCACTCAAGGGAGTGTGTGAGAATAATAAACAAGAAAAGGTGACCATATTTTAATTAGTTCAGAGCCAGACTAGGCATACCTTTTCAAAGAAGCTAGAGATGTGCAAACAGTAGAGTAAACTCAGGAGCTTTGGTGAATATATTCACTGAGAAGATAAAGTTGAATGTTTGAAATGGCATCAGAAAAAATCAGAGATAACAACCATTACACATCTAATCAAGGATTAAAGGAAGGCATTTTTAACAGTTCATAAGCACTTTCTTTTTGTTTCAAATAGCTTCTTTCTTGTTAACTTTTTAATAACCCTGCTTTGTGAAAATTTATTTTTAATTTTCTGTTGAACATCTATGAAGGCTTTTTGGACAGCTCTTTCTGTGAAATCTTGGCTAACTTCCTAAAAACTGGTTAAGTGCTGTCAGCATCAGAAAACTTTCAGTTCAGAAAAACTGTGCCAGCTTTCTAAAGATACAATCTTGTACTTTGGATTTTTCATTATCTGGAGGAATATTTCTCTTGTTTGCTTAGATGAAAAAGAGGAATTTTGGGCATTGACATTAGCTAAAGCTGAACATGCATTTTTTTAAAGACAGTGGCATGGTTCCAAGACAGGTCATTCACCACTTTCTCCAGAGAAATTATGGGAATCATGTTGCTAGATTTGCAAGTAAACTAAACATTTTGTGTAAATGCACAGAGCCTTATCTTACAGAGGGGTGTGGTGAGGCATGCCTATTATGTGAATTCCCTCTGATCTCTGCTGTCACACTGTCCCTATCTTAAGAGTAGTAGGGAATTTGTTTTTAAGGAAGTATTTTCATTATTATTACTTACTGCATTACTGTTGTCTAATCATTAACATTTACTTAAAACATTAAAGCCTTAAGCACTGAAAGGGTTGTAACAGTAGTTACAAAACTCTGCAAAGTTTTTGTTAAATCATCATTAGTATTGAATATTATGTTTTGACAAAATACAACAATCATGCAGATCACAAAATAAGAATCTAGAGAAAATTAAGCAGCATGCTAAGTAGCATTCACTGTAAAGACAAGAAACAATATGACATATTTTTTAGTGCTAGTCTATATTTATTAAGTCATCTCTTATTATATAATAAGTCTACCTATAAATATAAATAGTGTTTGCCTCTATGTATTGTGAGGTAACAGTCTGTACAATCAGAGCCTAAGGGGATGTGAGTACTTGGGGAGGGAAGAATGAAACCGGAGGGAGCTGATGCTATTACAGCAATATGACACAAACAGGTGAAGGCTTTTGTGATGATAACTTAGCAAGAGTAGCTGGCAGCTGAAATATAGTATTTGGTCATCTGGGAAGATGACAAATGCAACATGATGTACAGAAATGTTCAGTGGTAAAATGTAGGAAGAGCAGGAGAGAGATGAATGCTGTTGACGATTAGTAAGAGATTAGATGAAGAGAGAGTGGAAGAGAAACAGAAAGTAGATTAAAAATAAGATGAAAACTCATTGATATAGAATATTCTGAATACATTTTAAAATTATTTTTTTATATAGATTATTGATGCACATACCACAGAAAGTTAAATACAGAAAGTTAAATACCTCAAGTTGCTGTTTGAAGTTCCCTGGTTTTCATTGTCTACATTGTCATTGCAAAGAGAGAAGGTTTCTACAAGTTAAATTCACTTTTAAGGCACAATTTATTTACAAGGAAATGTGATTATGAAACAAATCAACAAAAGTGATTACAGCTTTGTCTTAAAGGCAAATGTGTGAAAAATACTATAACTGTAATTTGTATGTCATCAATATACATGTACAAATCTTACCTTTTACCTTTATTTTATGGTCTAGAATGTATGCAACCTATGCATTAACATCTCTATGACATGCATGAGACCATGCAGCTTCATTTCTTGATATCAGTCCTCAGCTGTTACCAAATATCCTGTTTGGTATTTTTTGTACTATGGTTTAGGGGAAGGAAGAAAAAGCAAGCAGGTAATTCACCTAGTTACTTAAAAAAAAAAAAAATCATCTTTCTGACTATCTTCCAAAATTCCTTCAAGTCTTCCAAAGTCAAAGTGACTTTTACATTGGGACATGTGGATTAATTGCTCCCATTTTAGTATGTATCCCAGCAGTTAAGCTAGCCAAGTGGCTTCTATTTGTGAGTATTGATAATTATAGAATAATCACAGATGATTATGTTTTCTGTGATAATAATTATAGACTAAGCTTGTCTTCTAAGGCCATTATGCCCTCCCATAGTCCTCACATTTCTTGATTCCTTTCTTTTCAGGAAAATAAGCAGCCCAAGACAGAAACTATGAGTTGTCCTACTTTTTCTTTGAATTTGTAAAAGACTGGACATAGTAGTTACTGAATAATTCTCATAAAATTGGTAAATATATTTCTAATTTAATAAATGAGTGAGATTTTAAGTTATGCAGAATAGCCAATGTAAAATGTCTATGCATGCATTTAATGTGACTTTATGGATTTTGGCATTAATTTTTAAACTTCCTCATTTTCTTTTCCAACAATCTGCTTATTTGTCATGATATACAAGCTAACTTCATGGATTCATATTTTAATTTGTAAAAGCTGAATTATTTAGCTGTAAAATAGCAAGTGGTAACTGCCTTCAGACTTTTTATTTCTTTATTTGCTTAGTGTTCTGAATGTCATTGTTAACTTGTAAAGAGGTGCTATATTTTTTTCTTAAAATTGAAACTAATAGTAGGAATGTGCAAAAAACTTCACTTATAAATAATTCTCACTGAAATCTGACAAGCTGTATTTGAGTGGAAGAAGATTTTATATTTATTTCCAATTCAGATTAAAACTGTCAAATCTCTTTTTCAAGTGAAAATAATTATAATTGTGATAGAATGCAATTTACAGTATTTCATAGAGGAAAAATTTCAAATGACATGTTGCCTCCACTCTACCCTAAAGGCCTGAGAGATGTTAATTTAAGGGATTGACCATAAATGATCCAAAGAAATGCTAAATTCAAGTATGGCTTTTTTATATTGATTTGTAGTTAATAACCTTAAATTCTGGGTTTATTTTATTTACATATCTCTGTAGAAAAACTCTGAGATTAGCAACCAAAAATTGTACTTATAATTTCGAAAATAATATGGGAAGTTAGAGCAGTGTGAAATAAGTATTTTTAAGAACTTTAAGAATTTCATTGTTGCAGGAACTTCTATTAATTGTTTTGGTTGGGTTTTTTTATTCCTTCCATTTTGTACATTTCTGGTTCATTTTGGTATATTCTCTTCCCAGATCCATGTAGGATTTATAAAGTTTTAAGAGAGAGGAGACTATTCTCAGATATAATTGCCAATAGTTTTGCTCATATCAGACAGCAAGAGGCATTGCTTGCTTTTTACAAGCTTTTGTTTTGAAAAATGAAATGTACATCAGTAGCACTTTCACATTTTGGGATTTCTGCATAGTTTTGTCTTTAGCATGTTGTTCTTCTTCTCATGTTAAATGCCTTATGAAAGTCACTATACAGACATCTAGCTGTAACATTGGTTCCCAACTCTGCCTTATGGAAAGGAGTGTCCTTCATGGAATCAAGTCTTGTGTCCCATATGAAAGGCTTCAGGACATGGCTTTTTCAGATTTTCACAGTAACTGCTTATCTAAAATGTTTTAGAAAGGGTTTTTTGACACCTTTAAAGAGCAGTTACTGTCTGTTCCTCACGAAACTGCCTGCAGGCAACTGATTTGTTCATGTGCAGAGGGCATCTGTATCATATGCACAGTGAGTTCAATAAATCACATTTTAAGCAGGCACAGATTACTGCTTAAACAAATTTACCTCTCTGAGGCTGTCATAGAATTCAACACTTAAACCAAAATCCTAGCAAAAGTCTGTAACTGATAATACAGACAACACAGTAAATGTAAAAATGGTTTCAGGAAAGGAAAGTACATTTTTACACCTTAATTTTACATCTAGGTTTTCTAAAGCCCAACAGCTATCAGAAAGTAGGACTTAGATTTTGAGGATGGAAAAGAAAAGGAGAGATGTTTAGGCTATCCTGTAAATTTAGTCATGGATATAAGACGCTGGCAGCCTGAGACCCTACACGTAAATCAGAAGGGCAAGAGCAGAGAAATATGCAAAGAGAGAAGAAAGTGAGAGGAAGGTAAGAGCAGGATAGTGAGGGAGGTTTGGAAAGAGGATTTTGCTGTGGAAAAGGCCTTGGAGGTGATAGTAGAAGTTTTATCATAGGAAAGCTGAAGGTTCTGGTACGCATCCTGGAGAGAAAAGAGTTTGTAATTTGGTATGTCTCTAGGAAAAAAACTTCTGAGACAACAGGTCTGTGGAGCTGAAATACTGAAGCAAAAGAATGGTGAAGTTCAGGCTTTTCATGCAGAAGAAGTGGATCTCTAGATCTGAGAAGGATGGTGGTTGCATTGAGTGGCCTTGGTTTGGGGGACGAACTGGATACTTTGGGAACTTGAGTTTCAGTGGAGAGCTTGAGACTGAGTTAGATCTTGGGGCAGATGAGAAGTCAATGGGGCATGCCTGCAGTCATTCACACAGGATAAGTGCTATTCTCTCATAAACCTCTCTGGCAATATATGATTTTTCTTTCTTTGAATTACAAATCTCACAGCTCATCATAACTAGCAAATCTTGCAATTTAGCTATTACGTTAGCATAACGAGAATATAATGCCTCTTGATGTGTGTATGGAGAAAGCTGGCATTTATGCAGGTTTGGTATGATACCTTATTTATGAAAGTGTGAAAGCAACATAGAAACAACTGTATACTTGAAAAATTATAGAATACTTGGAAATTTTGTTCTTTTCCTCCATGCTGTCATCAAGTCTGCAGGTGACAACAAATTAGTAGACTCAGTGATGGAGCTACTATTCAGAGAAAACATGAAGCTGGAGAAATGCAGCCACTCCATCAAACAAAGGCCCCTTTGCCAGGCACCTAAAAAGAAGAACAGGCCCAAGTAGGAGATGGAAAATATAGTGTAAAAGAGCACACTTTGCAAGCCGAAGTGAGACCTTGCCAGAATACCATAGTGGTGTGTGTAGTTCAGAACATTCATATGTGATTTGGGAAAGTGATACATATACAGCTGGTAAAATTTATAGTGATATTAAATTATTCACTTCACTGATGATAGTAAATATGAACTTGACAGCTAACAGTTCTTTTGATCAGTGACGTAGAGGAGGCAACAGAGAATACATTTTCATCAGGCCTGAAGAGTACAGCAAAGTTAAGGACAGATTGATAGATTCAGAATAGGGCTACCATTCAGAGACAAGCTGTAGAAATATTCTGGAAGGACTCTGAAATTCAAAAAGAACAAATGCTGAGACCTGCACCTGGGAAGGAAGAGTCCTGGCTGTGAGACAGGTTAGGCACTGAAAGCCTGGGGACAGATCTCTGGAAAGAGCCTGGGCATCCTGATGGAGAGCAAGCTGTGCATGAGCTGGAAGTGTGCCCTGGCAGTGAAGAAGGCTAGCAGCATCCTGGGCTTTCTGAGTAGGAGTATGATGTATGAAAACCTGTAGATAAAGCTTTTATCCCCTACTGTTCACCATACCACATGTAAAATCCTGCAGTTTTGCCTTCCTCTCCTGTACAGGGAAGATGGAAGTAGACTGGAGCAGGCTTAGCTGGGATGCTCAGAGGCCTGGAGAACCTGACCTGGAAGGAGAGGCTGAGGGAACTTTCTTCAGTCTGGGGAGGGGTAGGCTTTGGGGAGGATTTCCAGTCAACCTTATCATACCTATAAGGCGACCACCAAGAGGACAGACCAGCCATTCACAGTGGTGGCAAGAGGATGAACATTAAGGGATATGAAAAGTTCAGATTGCAAGTAAGGACAACATTTTTAGTGTGAGGACAATCAGGTGGAGGAGCAGGTGCCCACCAAGGCATTACGTATCTCCATAATGCAGAATATTCACTGTGATGTTCTGTAAATTAGCTATTGCCACTTTAAAAAAGGCATTTAGATAATACTGGGATTAATTTTCTGAGAACATTTCATGCACAGCCACAGTAAAAAGGTAAGCAGGAATTATTAAAATCATAACAAAATGGAAAATATTAAGTCATTGTCTAGATTTGTGGTGATTGCACAACTCAAATTTTGCATATAATTTTAAATTACATCATCTAAGAGAAAGATATAGCAAGGTGAAACATAGTGTGGAATGGATATTCTGAAGTATAGAAGCTTTTTCCATGCAAAGAAAATTCAAAAGTTATTTTGTTTGGAAAGCATATTAGAGGAGACAGATACAAGAGGTCTGTAAAATTATGAATGGCATAAAGAGGTTTTAGGAAATATTATTCACTGTGTCTCAGAGGCTTTCATACATTAGCAATAATATCATCCATAATAGAGCACAAAAACTGATACTGTGTGGTCAGATGTCCACATTTGCATATGAGGCAACTTGCAATCCCAAGGGCTAAATGCCCATTAGTGGTTGAAGCATATTACTGGAACACTTTAGAGATCTTAGAGCTCATCTTCTGTTTCTAGTTTGACCTGAAAGGAAAACAATTTATTTACTCCAAAACTACCCCGCCAAGGAACACAAAGTGCAGTAAATGGAATCAATGTGAGATCTGCTCCAAAAGCATGCAGAGACACATGTAATGCTGTTTTAACACATTGTTCTGATAACAGCTTCAAAAATCTAGAGCACTAAGCTGCCAGGTGCTGCAAGGGCACATATGGGAAGGTCTCAGTCTGTACTTGCATTTTTTCTCACAGTCTTTCAATAGTTCTATCTTATCTGCCGCAGAAAGAAGAGACTGTGCCAAAATGCTGTACCTTGGTATATCTGATAACCTTATAACACTTGTTCATATATAATTTAATTTTACATGAGTACTTATAATGTAAAGGGGTATTGTAGCTTACATACTATTCATCTGGGGATATTTTTAGAGTAAAATTTTCTATCTGAGACCTTCTATTTTCAAGTTTTTTTTAAAAAAGTAGGTCAATTTATAAAATTGGGAGAATATTTTAAATTTTTTGTAGTTTTATTTTGTGTTTTGCTAGTACTTCAACAGAAGTACAAAGTGCAACAGATGTGCCTACTGATGCTGTAGTGAAAATCTTTTTTGCATGTTGTGTGAGAATTTGCACACAACATTGTTTTTGTGGTCTAGTAACAGGTTCCCACTAAGAGTCTGCCAGACTCTGCTGGGACTGTGCATGCATATTCATTTGATTTGAATAGAAGTCCTTGTTCGGTGTACAGGAACACAGGCATGTGCAAAAAAATTAAATAAAATACATTTTTTCACAAATACATGCCTGTGCATAAATTATTTGGAGGCTGTATTATTTGTGAAATGTGGAAATCACGTATTATAGGATTTTTCTTTTTTTAAGAAGTAGAAAATACATTAAAAGCGTTTGATGCTCATGTGTGTCTTCTGTTTCATAATTCAAACCCCTACTGCATGTTGCTGTTCAATTTTTGAAGAATTCTACAGCTCTCAGCTTTTAACTGCAGATGGCTAAGAAACGTGGTTTATTTCCACTCTAGCTGGAGATACAGACATCTGAAGACATTTTTTTGTGGCAGAATTTATTATAGAATACACAAGAATTGCTCATTACTTGGAAACAGAGCAAAAATACAGAGTATTACCATCCTGTATCAGAATGGGACAGATTTTCTGCCTTTGCATTGCAGCTCCCAGGTTCTTTTTTGTGCCACAGCCTACTATCTGACACAGCTGCACAGACTCTTCTCTAACCTCATGGCTTGACATAGGGGAGACCTGTGCTTCTACAGTACCTTCTCTATGTGGAGAAGTCTGGGGAACAATGAAGAGGACAGACCTTTTGCAGGACCCCACACTCAGGCCATCTTGGAGTTACAGGATTTTTACTTTCACTTGACTTGTTTGCATCTGTGTCTATATATTTTAAGGTGTTACCAGCATACAAACAGTGATTTAAAAATTGAATTTTAACCTGGTATGCATTATATTAAACTTAATGAACATCATATTAAAGCAAGCACAATTTATTTAGAAGACAGTTTGAAAAAGAATCTCAGGTTCTAGAAATAGGAATTCAAATGTGTTTCAGCTGTTGAACTGTGTATGTACAAATCTGAATATGTTTTGATTAATGAAGAATTCAGATGAGTAGACTTAGGGAACCCAGCTTAACTAATTACTGAAGAGATTGGTTATAGTATATGAAGCCTTTCACTTCTAGCATTGAGTCAAACTCAGTGAAAGAAGGCACCAAAAGAGACATGTTCAAAGATCTGGATAACATGAGCAGATAGCATTGCTTTATTATGGTAGAGAATTCCAAATCAAACAAACAAACATATTATTTTCTAGATGTGAAACACAGTGTTACTTTTTAAATCTTACAAAATCAATTCCACATTTTTTGTCCGACAAAGTGATGAAACTTAGCACTGAGGTAGGTGTGAGATTTCTTGCTTCTATTTGTCTTTTTGATAACTGGAAGAAAGAGTGTTTTGTTTTGGTTTTTTTTGCTAGTCAATCTGGTTCCTTTTTAAAAGATTTTTATCTCCTAGTCTGTGTTTCAGCAGGTTTTCGAAGGCGCTCAAATACTGTCACAAGGAGGCATTTCCCACATGCTGCTCACAGGATGGACTATATGGACTTCGAGGATGATAGCCGTGGATGGCGGTTTGATATGGACATGGTGATCATTTACATTTATTCAGTCAACTGGATAATAGGGTTTATTATTTTCTGTTTCCTTTGTTATTTCTTTTTCCCTCTTTAGGCTGTAGAAATAAGAGTTAAGGAAAGTGACAGTCATGTGAACCAAAAAACTGTGAATAGAACAATATTGAAAAAGGTAAAATGTTTGATACTGCATCCTTATCATTCAGAATTGGAATAGACTGCATCAAGCATGCTGCAAAGCTGTTTGATACTTTGCTATATGTGAAAAAGTACTTGAGTTTGGTTACAAATGTGAAATCTACATCATACTTCATTCAGTGGGAGTTTTGCCTTTGGGAGATTTTGATGGGAAAAGAATGTACCCCTAATTTATAAAATGATTACACTATAGAAGTACTCCCAGTTTTTAGGGGAGGTCTGCATACTACAAAAGAATGTCATCTATATAGTCATTTAGGGGTTTGACTCTGTGTTGACACACTTTGCTCACTCATTGGTGCTTCAATTCCTCGTACATAAAAGCAATAAAGATGCTTCCCTTTTTTACTCAGAACTTTTGGGAGCAGGAGTGGTGCTCTACCATGCATTATATAGACATTCATCAGAGCTATTTCAGTGGCATGATTGAAATCCTGGAAAATTTTGACAACTGATAGACTGTCAGCATTCCACTGTGGATATTTTAAGCCTATTAATCAAAAAGAAAAATTATACTGCAGTGTGCTGCCAGTTCATCTTTTCAGCAAATAGCAATCAAAAGAAGAACTACAAGTTCTGCACAATAAGAGGACCATTTTTGGGCAGATTCCCAGTGTAGCACCATACCTGTTTTACCCATTCAGATGAGTGTGTTTGGATCCAACATGACAGCTAATGGAGGGCAAGCAGCAGGCCTGCCAGCTATGATGCTGTGAGACACTGACCCAAACAAATACTGGAAACAGAAGCATCCTCCAGTGTAAGAAATCAGTATCATAATTAAATTGCTGTAATAATTGAGGATACTTTTAAATGTGTGGGCTCTCCAGGACTTTATATCTCATGGGAAAGTTCATAAAAGGGCACAGTATTTATTTGCACCTTTCTTGTGAAATTATTCTAAAGCACTTTATAGTTATTCTATATATAGATTGATGAATTAGAGTACCAAACTGCAGCCAGTTCAACAATCGTTCCAGACTTGCTGTGTTACACAATAGTATTTTCAAGTGAAAATTAAACAGTGTCTATTAAATTATATCAAAAGATATTAGAAACAAATGTGGAAATCTGGTGCTGAAGAATGGCACAAGGTAGTTTAGGGCTTTACTTTTCAGGAAGGTACAAGGAAGTTTTTATTTCTAGAGGCATGACTCTTTAAAGTACACTGTACTTTCGTCTAGAAAAGCATGTGAGTGTAGGTATATTGTCCCTCCAGTATCAGAATTTGTGTGGGAGACCTGTGGTTTTTCAGTAGGTGGTGTACTCCCCTGTTCTAGCAGAGAACAAGGAGAAATGTGTTGGGGAAGGTGCCATCTGCCAAATGTGATGGAATGAAATCAGAGTTTTATTAAGCATGAGCTTATATTCCTTTACTAGAGCAGCTCCAGCATGGTCAGCTTCTTACAGGCTATGAAGAGATCAGGACAAGCAACTTTCACTTAATCTGAAAACCAGCAGCAAATTGACTACTAATACTTAGTTTTCTTACAGACTGTATAAAACAATCTTTTCAAGAACATATGAGTAGAATTAAAAATTACAAGTATAACTACACTGAGTAGACTAAATAATCTTTGTTATAGTTTTTAATGTATGCAAATTTAAAGAGGTGTAAGAATTGAAATTCACTATCACCATATAGTCATGGTTTTGACAAAAATTCATTTTTGTAATAATAATAATCCACTTAGTTACTTTGTCTCTGCCTAAAAACGACTGGCTCTATTATTAGTGGCATTAAGCATAATGTTTTAAAAGCTTTAAGGCTGTAATAAAACATTTGGTGGAAGTCTTTCAAAAGTTAGGGGGTGTAAGTCATAGGCTCCTGTTTGGCTACATGCAGATGTGTGGGTGTTTATGCTAAAATATTATCTGTAACTTTAAACAGTTCTCTCATATATGCCAGGACTGGCATTCTAACTGCAATTTTTACCTCTCTAAACTTATGAAATTATTGCTTATGTGTTCAGAAGAGGGAAGGACAAACTCACCTGTTAAAACAAAATTGCTTCTACCTTTTGATCTCAAAAAACCTGAAATAAAAAAAAGTCATGAAAAAATACTTTAAGTGACATAGTCTAAAATTCCAGTAATAATGTTATTTAATTTTTTTATCCAAGATGTCTGATTAAGCAATATCCTTCAGTAAACATTCAAAAATATATTGAGACATAAGAAATGTAATACAGATGCTAACTAGTTATATAAGAAAAAGTTACATCATTTTTAATAGCACGTTTCCATGGTTTTATTTGAAAAAGGGCCAGAAAGAAAAGTAAAAATCCAATCAAATATTGGCCTCTTTTGTACATTTTTGACAAGAATTGATGACTGAGAGTGGCTACATTTTTCTAAAGTTAGTAGGTCTCACAATTTTGCAGGACATTTCTAATTGTTTAACTCTACCTTTCTTCAAGGCCTAAACAATAAACTGTTTCTTGAGCAACACTGTTTTACTTCATATGGGTTATTAGTTCCAGAGGAAGATTTTTTTTTAATTATTAAAAATGTACATAATAAAGACTACTCCAACTCTGGGAGATCTTCCACAGGAAAACACCTAAAAGGTATACAGTGGAGATGGAAATTTTTTGTCATATATTGAGGTTTTTTTAAGATACATACTTTTGTAAAAGTGCAGTAACAATTCAAAGACTCAGATTTGGTTTTCCTTGAAGACTGCTGTAAAATGCTGTTAATATCTCTTGGAGCAAGAGCAAGTCCTTTGTAGGCTATTTTCTGGTTAAATTGATCCTGATTGGTAAGCTTGTATTTCTTAACTACCATAGTATTAAAATGTTTACAATAAACTTTGGATTGGTTTTAATATTGTGCAGTCATTTCACTAGATTTTGCTTGGTGGAATTAGTTTTTTTTCATTCATTGTCTTCCTTGATATCTCTTTTGTTTCTGCTTGGGGTGCAGCAAAGGTTTGCTGAATTTTTCACTGCTGGGATTAACTCTTTACATTAGCAGCCTTTTATTTGTTTTAATACTTTCTAGGTAGCTTTTGTCAGAAGTCATCTTGGGGCATGATCTGGATCTTAACACATTCAGATAATGAAGAATTCTCAGTGCTGGTGCTATCAGTCAAGACCAGTACTTGAGATTTCTGCTGCTGAAGAAAGCAGAAATCCAGGACAAGACTTAGGTCTCACTTTTATAGGCAAGGGAACTTCATGCCTACTCAGAAATGTGTGAGGTTTTTGTCCAGCAGAGGGTATGTTTGTAGCTCCCCTACCTGCCAAAGGTTCAGTCATCTTGCTTCTCTCATGAGACAATTCTAAAAAAAAAAAAAAATCCAAACAATAGCCGCTCAGGGAACAGCTGCTATTCAACAGAGGAGAACAGTCTTTCGTGGCTTGTGCCTGCCTACAGAAGCTCAGATCCAAATTGTTTTTTCCAGTATTCTGCATACACACCTCGTATTTCTATTGCATGTCAACAAAGGCCTTACTTAGTGATACTGAGATGGAAAAGAAGAACCAGAGCTTAGGTGTGCTTTGTAATTTTTAGAGAAAGTTATTGCTGATAAGTCTGTGAGTAAGATTAGCTATTGTAGCTATTATCTGACAAGTAATTGTCTTCACGGTGTGTAGTGTTGCTTTTGTGGATGTGTTTTCAGCATCTTTTGTTCTTTGCAATCCTGACAACATTATAACTATGAGATGCACACTCTTTCTGGGGAATTCCCGGTCACAGATGAACAAAAAAGAAAGGATATCAAGAGCATCTACTAGTGTTCAGATGCATACCCAGGCAGAGGTTGTGAGGAAAGATGCTTTGGATTGCTTTGGATCTGGAGCAAGACACCAAGCTATCATTACAGATGTTTTTTTATTTAGCAGAAAGTTTTAGGACAGACAATAATAGTGTAAGGACTTAAAGGTCACAGTTTTCTGTCTCAAGCACAGTTACAACAGAAAGATTTTACCATGAGATAAACACAGAATGGAGTGACAGGATGGCCTAACTCTGTGCCTGCAAGGTCTAGCTAGCACATCCTGGGTAATCCAGACAAAAATTCACACTGTGACAAAGTGTGTAAAGAAGCTGCTGCTCATATGCTTATCACTGGTCAAAGACAGACTCTGATCAGCAGGTTATGGGACAACTGGCACCTGCAACCATCAGAGCCCCCTTTCCCCAAGTATGCCTCTGTGGATACATGAAACTTGGACTGCGAATTGAGAAACCATGAGGAATACTTGAGACAAATAAAGGTGGTAATGTTGTCTGAGTGTTGTCTCAGGCCTAGGGAGAGATAAAGCTGGGGAAGATGAATGTATCAGTGATAATAGCTGAATTTCTGGGCCCCAAGGAAAGCCAACTCTCCAACTGTGCTGAAGTCACGGCTTCACTCAGGCTGGGTAACAGGTAATTCTGGCAGGTGGAGATTGAAGCCACCAACTCACAACCCAGAGGAAGACTGAGCATGGGATTAATTAGCATTAGAAGTGAGGGAATCATTTAACCAATAGAATAAGAGAACTGTGTTGCCAATGACCATTAATTCCTTTGTTTACAAAATGTATGAATAGTGAAAAATTTTGATTTACCTCAGAACCCCTACCACCAAGAAACCCTGGGTAAAGAAGGACCAGAAGGATATTGCTGGATCCATGCCAGAGCAGACTATCTTCTGCTCACTCTTGCTCTCTCTCTCTCTCTTCACTTGCTCTTTCTCTCCCTCTCTCTTCCACTCTCATTTTATTGTTAATAAAATCCGTACCATTGACTTTGGCATATGGTCTCATTTGCATCTTAGTTCAGGCCAAGGCTTCACTCAGTAACAGGATCCTTAGCAAACTGTGAAGTGGATTTAAAACTGGCTGAACAGCAAGCTCATAGTGCTGTGATTAGTGGCACAAAGTCTACCTGGAGGTGAGTAATCAGTGATGTATTCCAGAGAACAAACCTGGTCCCTATCCTGTTCATCATCTTCATTAATGACCTGGATTTTGGGTCAGAGCATGCCCTCAGCAAACTGCAGAGGACAAAACAGGAAGAAGTGGATAATACACCTGAGAGTTGTGCTGCTGTCCAGTGGAACTTTGGCTGGAGAAATGGACTGACAGGAACACCACACTGTTCAACAAGAGCAGTCTTGCACCTGGGAACAGCCCCCTCCCTCCACCCCCCACCCCTCCCCCCCACCCCTCTATACATGCAGGAGGTCACCCAGCTGGAAGTTCTTTCTACAGAAGAGAACCTGGAGGTCCTGATAGACTTCAAATTGAGTATGAGCCAGCAGTGCTTCCTTGTGTCAAGAGGGCTAATGGTGTCCTCAGCTGCATTAGGCAGAGTGTGGCCAGCAGGTCACAGATGATGATGCTGCCACTCTGCTCAGCACTGACAAGGCCAGCTCTGAGCTGTGTCCAGTTCTGGGCTGCCTCCTACAGAGTTACTTGTGGGATGTCAGCAAAGGACCACTAAAATGATTAAGGAAATGAAATCTCTCTCATGTGAGTAATTCCCTGAAGTCATCACACAAGAATTGACTGGTTGAGGACTAGAATAAGTGAATTCCTCAATAATGGGTAAATAAAACAGAAACATCTGAGGAGAACATCATGTTTTCCCTTAATAACAAAAGGCAGTACAATGCTGGAAAAACTTAGCCCACATTTTTGTCCATTTCAGTTCTTTTCTGTACATACTTGTCTAAAATAATTAAAATTTTCTTTTCTTTCACTGTTATCTTGAGTCAATATAACCAGTCTCTCTTTGTAACCAGTTCAATTTATAAAGGGTTATTTTTCTTCCTACTTATTGAAATCTGTAGTTGTTGCAGCTTTCTGCAGTACTCAGAAGAGTACTAAAGAAAGAACCACAGAAGGTTTAGTTATATTATTTCAGTATTAGTCAACTTACTGTGAGAAATCGATATGCCAACTTTATATCTAAACTTATTATTTAAATGTTGAATTCTAAAATATAATTTTTTACAGGTAAGAGTTTGAATTCAAATTTCAAACATTGCCTCCTAATTTTGGCTGCCTCAATTTGTCATTCCCAATGTAGTGATTTTGGTTCACCAATTTTAGATTTCCTAGCTAACACACCAAATAATGAGGTGGGTTGTGTGTTGGCCAAATGCCAGGGCAGCCACTAGAATTACTCTTTTTCTGCTGTGAGATGGGATTAGGAGAAGAGCAAAGCAGGCTCAAACTTATAGGATATAAAGAAAACTTTATTTAAACAGAACTGAACAAAAAGAAAAAAAAATTAGTAAGAATCAGAATAAAACCTTCAAAACATTTCTCCTCCCCCCGCAACCTTCTTTCCCTTCCTACTGACAGCATATAGAGAAAAAACTTGGAACTTAGGTCAGTCTACCACCTTAAAAACAGTCTTTCATCAGTTCATTTTCCTATGCTATGGAGACTTCTCCAGTTCTTTTGTAGCTTCAATGTCACAGCAAGCTAGCTGCCTGGGAAAGGAAACTCTGTGGTGCGAAAAGTCCCTCTCATGCCTTGCAGCTTTCCCAAAGCTGCTTTCATGGGCGATGTTAATTTATTGGGGTGCTATTTTAAGGATGAGCTGTTTTAGCATAAAAACAAAAGTTCTTTCCTTCCATCTCTGGGAACAGAGGTTTTCCCCTTTAATTCCCAGGGCAAGGTTTCTCATTAATTTCCCTCTTTTCTATTCAAGCTTCTCATTGAATTACAGCCACTTTAACATTTGCTCAGTGCAACACTGGTGCCTCTGCTCGTGACTGTAGGAAGAACCTACATCTCCTCAATGAATTACATGAATTTACAGGGTAAAAAACATCAAGTCTGATATATCCAAAATACATTTTCACCATAGCTTCATTAAAGAAATTCATCCCAAGAATAAGGTATCTTCTCAATCCCCTCCTATCTAGAATTTGACTCCTTCTTTACTGACCTCAGTGTCTCATGTTGTTCTCCCCACGTGTCCTCACCCCTTCCCTTTTCTCATTCGGGAGAGAACTGGCATTCACAAGTGCATCTGTTCTCACGATTTATCAGTCAAAACAGTCTTTTATAGAGTTCTCCAGCACCGAAAGGCTGATCTTGTCCAGACTCTGCCACAGAGCAGTCGCTGGCAGTGTCCCTCGCTGCACGTGGTCTCTGCCGAGCCATGCTGGCCACTGGCTGTACTTAGCACTTCCCTTCACGAAGCATGCCAAAACAAGAAGAGCTGCTGCTGCTGGTTTTGTCCTTCCATCCTGTCTTAGGTTGGAGCCAGGGGTGTGTATTCTATTTCATTTGTTAAAAGCAGTTGGGGAAATGTTTTTCTTTATCTCTTGTAACTCTGGGGGGAGAGGGACAGATGTCTTCTGATAATGGGCCAGCTGTTAAAACCAGGTGGGGCAGTGTTTCTTATCTCTTTCATCACCCATCCTCCCTCCAGGGGAATATTTTCTGCTAATGGACCATTAAGACACCCCTAAAAGCACACATCCCCAAAGTAGAACATCCACATTCCATCATCCTATTGTGAGATGCTTCACCCAGTGGGGGGAGCCAACCATTCCTACCTGGACAAAAACTGAGAGGTAGGAACAGAAAGTATCTGGCTTCACCCGATTCCCAGAGGAAGACTGGAACCCTTCTCACCATCACTGGACTCCTTTTATCATCATTAGACTCGTTTTCTACAGGTTCATCTCTACTTCAACAGAACCACCTCTGCCACTCCAGGAGGACTCACTTTTGGACTGCTTCCAACACCCTGACCAACAGGGTGTTAGGTTATTCCCTCTGACTCTGTCAAAGTTTCCCAAAATTGTTGTTTGTTTGCTTGTTTGGTTGGGTGGTTTTGTTTCCGACTACATTTGTGTTGTTATTATTCCTAGTAAAGAACTGTTATTCCTATTCTCAAATCTTTGCCTGAAAGCTCTTAATTGCAAAATTATAATTTGGCGGGGGTGAGGGGTTTACATTCTCCATTCCAAGGGAAACTCCAGCTTTCCCTGGCAGACACCTGTCTTTACGAACCAAGACACATCCGCAGCACAGCTGGCTGAAAACCAGCAAAGCAAACAAAGTCCATTGCGAGTCATGCCAAGGCAGTCACGGCTGTGCCGATCCGGGCCGCGCAGTCCCAGCCACGTGGTCTCTCCCGTCCTGGGATGGCAGTGGGCACTCCCAGCCCCGGCTGCTCCTCTCGGTGCTGGTCCTGGCTGCAGGATTGCTCCTGGTGCTGGTATGGACCAGCGGGCTCTGCCAGGAAGGGGCCAGCACCACTGGGACGGGGCCCAGAGAGCTTTCTGGGAAGAGGCCACCACCGCAGCAGAGCCTGGGCCCAGCCGTGGGGGCTGCACAGGCCCAGCCTGGGCCTGGCCTGGGATAACCTGTTCCAAGGCCAGAAGCCAAGAAAGCTTTTCCCAGGGTTTGTTCCATTTTTAACATGTGTATTCACAAAGGCGTGTTCAGCTTTGTAGTGGTTTAACAAGGTGCCAGTATTCAAAACTAGCCACTGATTGGTTTGTCAGGCACAGAGGAAGCTGTTGGCAGCTTCCCTTCTTCACTAAATATCAGTCAATGCAGAACGAGCACACCCAACATGAGACCTTCCTTTTAAAGTGACCTGATGCAAAACTGAAGATCACTTTCTCCAAGATGAGTTCTTCAGGATTTCTTATGCTGGGATCCAAAGCCTTAAATATATGTATTTATGATGGACTTCAGCAGTGACCTAGATCCCAGCAGAATCAACGAGAGTCATCACTGTAAAATCTAGTTTCTTATATACATCTGCAACTGTATTTGTGTCTTACAAACTTTTTCTATTTCTGTAAAACACATTCTGATGGCATTTCTGGAGTTTTCAGAATTTCTTATGAAAGCAAGTTCAAATTCTGTATTTACTTCCTTTTGATTACTCTGTGACTGAAACTAAATGAAACCTCCAGAGTCTTAAATGTTTTAGGATTTCTTTGTTGCTGTGATATAATCCTAGAAAATAAATGCTGTCAATATTAGCTTAATAAAATTACATAGTTAAAAATAAGTTAATAATAATCTATTTAATTTTCTACCAAACATCTTCTTTGGTTGAAATATTTCTACATTTCTGATAAGGCACTAAAATGTAGACCTCTTTGAAAGTATTTTCCACCATTACACTCTCAAAATTTAACCATAAAATGTAATAATGTATAATTGAGGACATTTAACTTTACACTAATTATATTTTTACAGTTTTTTTATTGTTAAAAAAAGTTCCTAAAAGAAGACTGAGGGTATGTATAATCCCATATTTTGGTTTCACTGAAGTTATTTTATTACAGACAAATCCTACATGACAAACTTCATCTCTGATGAACACTGCAGAAAATGTACTGAATAAGCTGACAAATTTGATCAGAGGAACACTTCTGGACAAGTCATCAGACTGACACTGGGAAAAAAAAAGCTCAGGGCTTGCTTCTCAAGGAAAGACTCTCATCAGGGTAAGAGGAGGAGACCAAATGGATTTCCTTGTCCTTTGAGTGCCGTGCAGGGCACTCTCCAGTCTCCCCTGGCACTTTGGGATCCTCGATTGAGCAGGTGTACTGTAACAAGTCCTCAGGAGCTATACAGGGCATCTGATGGCACACGTTGATTTTCCTTTTTTGCTCCATTAAAATATTCCCAGGTTTCTTAAGGTATTTTGGTTCACCTATAACTGCTGGAAGCTATCCAAAGATTATGTGCTGTTATTTTCTATTGCTTTTTGCCATCTGGGGCTGCTCTTCTGTTTCAATCAGTTGGTTTTGCTAAGGCATGACATTCCACTCTCCCAAAATTCTGAATTTATACCCAGGTAGGAATCTGTAACCTGATTTATTCTACAGACTTTAATGAAAGTTTTGGCATATATAACTGGAAGGAAAATATATATGCATGACAAAGAGGAACAAATCACCTTGTTGTACTAGATAGAAATAAAACTTCAAGATCTTTTCAAAGGAACTTCTGTGTCCCTGTAATCAAGATGCCAGGAGCCAGAGTATGGTTGGTTCTTGCAAGAAAGCAACCATGAAGGTGTAAAATAGCAGATAAGCAAAGAACAGCAAAGCAACTGCTTCCAGGGCGGTACTGGATAGCAGGACTAGGTAGCAGTGCCAGGTACTGCTATCCAGTATGGTATGATGTATGCCCTTCAGCCTGGCTTAGTAAAAGCAAGATCAGTGTTAACAGCACCAGGTTATTTTACTGCCTAGAAAATTACTGATTGTTCCCTCAGCTCTGTTTGAGGCTGGTAGGAACAGAAGAGTGGCTTATGAACCTGTTTGCTCATTGTTTCTGTGAAGATGAAATCCCTCAAAGTCTTGGCTTATCCTGCCTGGACCAGATCTTCTTAAAGGCCTTGGTCAGCAAAGTGTGCTGCTTCATTCAGAATTGTTCATGATACATGGAAATGTCACTGAAAAGGCCCCACAGTATTGTTTGAAATTTAAAATGTATCTGTTAGCACTTCCTGTAATATTGTAGCAGCAGACACTGTCCTGTGTGCACTTATCTAACTGGTTTTTGAGTTTAAAAAATATTCTGGAACTCAATAGTACAGATACCTCTCTGGTACTCAAAGCAATGCTGTCTTCCCTCAGCCACATTTTATATTGTCCACTCTACTTTACAAAATATGGAAAGACTCCTTCAGCTTCATGCCCTTGATGTCTCAAAAACAATTTACAAATGAAATAAATTTGCTCCCAGGATTTCTAGATTGGTGTTATACAAGTGATACAAATCATTATGCTACTGTATTAATAATGGCTTATTTAAATTTGCACTTTTGTTTTATGATGAGAAAACTGAAGTAATTATATTCTGACTTTTCAGTAGATATAATTTTAACTTATTAATAATCTATTTCATTTTCCATCAAACATTTTCAACCTTTAGTTGAAGTATTTTTACATTTCCATTAAATCATTAAAATGTAATCGGGCAATCACTTAAAAATAATCCATATGAAACCTTTTATCCTCAAACAAGACAATGAAGTAGACAATGTAAATGCCACCAATAAAAGTATCATGGTAAGTCATTTGATACTGATGAAAACATTAAAAATTAATTATTTCAAATCCTTTTTACTCTGTCATCAAAAAAAAAGAGTATTGAAATGCTAATTATGTAATATATTCCACTGTTTCTGAGCTGGAGAATGAAATTCAGACTGTGGAGATGGGAAATCTCATGTAGCTTTACTGTATTACCTGTATAAAGTGAAGGATATTAGATATTGACAGAAAAATTTAGCTGACCATCCTGGTAAATTAAAATGGAACAGTAATACTTAAAAAAAATCCTATGTAAGACCAATCTACGTAAACTAATCCCTGGTTTGAGGGTAGTAACTCTTCATGTAATCAGGCTGCTACCCATGAAATATTGTTTAGACTTACAATTGAAGAGTGAAAATAACTGAAATTCACAAAGACCTGTCTTTAATCCATGCAGTATACATCCTTGGGGGGAGATGCATGATTCCAAAATTCGTACCAGTCACAGCATGGTATCTAATGGTGCCTGAAAGAGAACACATTCCACTTAGAAACATATAAGGTAAAAATGTGTTTGCCTTGCAGATGGTTCTAGATGGCTAATGTATGCATTGCAGCTGTCAGAAGATAAACTAGTTCTAAAATAATTTGAATTAAACTTCAGGGGAGGAAGAATATGCCAATTTTCTTTTACATCTTATCAAGCAGAGAATGTGTGCAAGAAGTTAATGTTACAGTCAAATTATAGCCTTCTCTGGTTCCATCTTATAGAATTGGACTCCACTTTTTATCCTTTTAAAAAGTTCAGAATTAAAAGAACGTATAAGTCAATAAATAGCTCTATGGTCACAGATTTTTCCAATGCATATATTGCAACTTTACATGAACAGCAATTGCAAGACCTACAAAATCATCTGGTAGTTTTCTATTATACTCACCTAGGAATCAAGCCTCACATACTAATTTTTATTTGTCATGGAGATTATGATTTAAATGCTAAACTATGAAAATGACAAAATGTTATTGAACTGCCAAGCGCTACTACTATTTTATCTCTAATTCTCCTTAAGACAGGAATATAATATAATGGTAACAGTAGCGTAAATCAAGAGACCCTTCTCTTTCCCTGACTATTATTCCTGAAGTGTTTTATTTTCAGAGTAGCTTGCAGGTCAATTCTCATTATTTTTAATCTCTAAAAACAAGTTGTTCAGAACTTCCACTTTTCACGCAGAGTCTAGTAGAATGTTCAATGTGTAAATCACTTGGGACTTCTGAAGTTAAAGGCACTCTTACAAACACTGGGGAATATACAAAGGCAAGTGTTACAATGTTAATATAACAGGTTAACACATTTTTTTGGCAACAGCAACTAAATTATCATATTAACATAATTTAGATCACAGGACAGCCAAATTATATATGCATGACTTGTACAGATACTAACTAAATTCTTTATTTACTAAAAAAATCCCAACAATGTGCCCCTATCCCTGGTTTAGCATTTCTGCTTTACAGGAAGTTTAACATTAAAAGGCTTTCAGGAATGTCTATGACCCACTGGCTGCAAGAACATTTCTGGAAGATTCCTACTAGGTTCTACATACTGCTTAGCTAAGTACCCTCATCAGGAAAAGGAGAAAATGGCTAAACCCTTAAATAGAGCAGAGAGCAAATTGCTTCAGGCAGCAAAATATAAATCACAATGTTATCTAGCAAACAGTGTTTCTGGCTTTTGCATCAATTGAAAGAAAAGTTGAATTTATTTCACATCTCAGCTCTTTAACAAATACAAGTAAAGCAATACAAGAGTTATTGCACAAATCCAAGTCAAGAAATATTTCCATTGTTAGCATCATCAGTGGTCAGCAATGAGATCATAGCAATAATACTTTTTTTATTCAAGACGATGTTAGTAAAGACTGTGGACTGTCTTTTTTAAAAACAATATCAATCAACATTATGTCAGAAAAACATTACAGCTGTTACATAGGATGAATATAGTGGGTGTTTTTTATTTTATTGAAATTATTTGGGTTTAAAACATTAATAATGCATAGGTTTCATTATCAGGTAACATTATTTAAAATGTAATTAATAGTGTTAAATTTTTTTAAATCTTCAAAACACAACAACTGTAGGTAATTTTCTTCCTGAAAGGCAAAGTAGTGGGTTGAATGACTGCACAGTAACCAAGTCACAATAAAAGTACAAAATCAAGGACTTGAAAGAAAAAAGATCAAGTCCTAGAGAGTCTTTTTCCAGACAGATAAGGATGAAGTCCTGATTCAGCAACGAACGTTGTCCATCAGCCTCTTCTTTTTAACCTACCATGACAGACAAATCTAGACTTTCACTAGGCCATTTTAAGTGCAACAGCCATACTGCACTTGAAATTGCTCTGCTTTTCCCACCTTTTGGTGCAGCAATTCTCATGTGAACTAGAGCCAGCGTAGCTGGCTGTGTGCTGTACCTCTTGGCATTAGGAAATCATGCAGATGGCAGGCAGCATGGTTAGGTGACACTGCAAACTGCCTGTAGTCTTCCAGAATAGGCTCTGAGTGACTGTTTTAAAAGTGGATATTGAATGTCTGCACTTATCCAAATATTTTTTGTTTACTCCCAAGAATGAATAGTATCATAAAATTAATTAGGTCCATACTTTCCAAAGATCCTTGACATCTAACTGCCCTTTGAATAGCAGTATCTGTGATGAATAATAGTGCATCTATTAATCACAGATAAGATTAATATTTTTCTTCAGTTTAGTGGCCAGAGGGCTTCAGGAAAAGGGTTTAAACATACCCTCCTATGATCAAAACTTTCCTTGTCCACAGCAAATGCTCTAAGCACTAAATATATAGGTATGTCAGAGAGAAACACCATTTTCTTTCAGTCAAATGAAAGAAAGGTTCTGTATCGGTTGGACTTAATGATCTTAGGGGTTGTTTCCAGCCTCAATTATGCTGTGTGAATTTAAATACCTTAAGTACAGAAGATGGAGTTTCTAAGTTTCAGTTTCACTGAAATTTATTCTGTAAGTTAAATGCTTTAGTCAGGAGTATATGAGAAAAGGGGAAGAGAGGCAAACAGTGCTCTTGGATATGCCTTTCGCATTCTAGGGGCTGTTTCCCCAAGTCATCAGAGGACTGTCATGAATTTTGTTCTCTGGACTCTCATTTGTTTCTTCTAGATGAACTGAATTTTAGGTAAACCCTAGTTTGAATTTCAGTTCCTTGAGAAACTAGAAGATCTGACTATGTTGATACCTTAAGCTTTTTTAACTCAGCTCCTAGACAACAACTTTTGTTTGTACTTCTTAGAAAGAACTTTCCAGTGTTCCAAAAGCAGTAACAGCTTGATGAGGCTACTTTCAGTACATTCTGTGAGATCCTTTAAAAATTAAATAAATACAACTAAAACCACTGTCTATTTAAAACCTATTAACATTTAATTATTGCAATAGTATATACGAATGTGTTTACTAGGTCTTTTTATATTTGCTGTATATTGGCAGAAGGTATAATTATAGTACTAAGAATATCAAAACCAGAGTATATCAAATTAAAGACCTGCAAATACTTCTCTTTTAAATTGTCATAAGCAAAAATATTGGTGACAGTCTCCTAGGCAGACTTCCAAGAGGGAGATTACTGCCACTTGAACTAGCCTAAAGGCTACATACCCTCCATGGGAGTGAAATGTCTTCTGTGGATGGTCTAGGGACCACATCATGTGACAAACTGTTAAGGAGGGTCTTTTGTGACAAAACAAAGGGTAATGGTTTTAAATGGGGAAAGAAAGTACTCTACAGGTGGTGAGGCACAGGAACACATTGCTCAAAGAAATTGGAGATGCTCCATCCCCAGAAGTGTTCAAGACTAGGTTGGATGGAGCTTTGAGCAACTTGATCTAATGGAAGGTGTCCCTGCCATGGCAGAGGGTTGGAACAAGGTGATCTTTAAAGTCCCTTCCAACCCAAGCTATTCTATGATTCTATCATTCTATGAGTTTTAACTAAAAGTTAATCTTTGCTTGAACTGCTACTGGTTTTTTTTCTGGGCATTTCCTACCTGCCAGGTATACTCAGCCCTGTTTTAAGAGTTTGGACCTCAAATGCACAGCTTGAAAGGAGATACTTCAGAAATACCATTAACATACCATGCAGTGAGTGCACTAGAGATCTATGTACATGCTAAATCTAATGTTTGGGTGGACATGAGCATTTAGTGCCCAGGAGCTTTTCAAAGTTTAAAAACTACTGATATACAGACTCAAAACAGTATATGTATTGTGCAAAGTGAATATGATGATCAAATAATTCATAGAGGAAAGTGAGTTGGAAAAGTATGACAAGAAGAAAGGAGAGAGAGAAAACTGGGAAAAAGTGTAACTTAATTTTCACTGTCAGGAAAAGGAGTTTAAATATGATGTGGTGATAAGGAGGGAGCCAGTATGGAATTCAGAGAGAGAGAATAAGGTTGCTTGTCCTGTATTCATGTATCAGGAAGCCCATTAGAGAACCCCAGCACACTGTTCTCATGAGCCATTTAAAGTAATGCATGGACTATGTTGGTTTTGGCCAGGCTGTGAATAGAATGACTTGCTGCAAGAGGATCAATAGGGAAAAGAAGGCCACTTTTATTATCCATCAAAAGATGCTTGTGCTAGGAGTAGGTACAGCAGGAGGAAAAAAATGAAAAAGAAAAAAGAAAAAAAAAAACTTTCATTAGCTTTTCAAAGAGAAAAAAATGAAAATTAAGGCATTTACACAGCAGTACAGAGATAAAGAGGCACATCCAATGAACCTAAGAAAAGACAGCAAAAGAAAAGGTTTAGAGGGAAAATGAGGAGCTTCTGTTTCCCACTGAACCTTAAGAAATCTACTTTAATCAGCAATTAATTCATTATTACATTATCTAGATCTCTCAATTGCAAAATCCAAATAGTGTTTCGAGGTTTGTTTTGTAGCTTTGACCTGATTTCCTTCATCCTTTCTTAAAATAAAGCCATTTACTGCCAAAAGAAGTTTTCAAACATTTACAGATATGGGTAAAAATTATTTGACCAAAATTACAAATAGAGAATTTTAGCCTATATGAATGCTTTGAGACAGACTTTTTGGTGTTTTCAAGCACTATTCATGGAAGCATGTGTCCATTCACTTGGCTTACATAATTTAGACTTGTGAAAATGGTTTCATCTGTCTTCACTTTTCTCACCCTTCTTTGTATCAAACATAGCACATACTTATCAGAGGATGTCAGGTAGACTATAGACCACCACATCCTGTTCTGGATTTCTCTGTCTCTCTGTACAGTGTACAGTATGTTTTAAAACCATGCACCACATTCTGCATTTCCTCTCTAGGAAGCAAAACAATATCCTAAATAAGAGGCATCACTGCAGATTTGCAAGGTGAGACACAGCACTTTATTCACACTCTTGGGTACAGGGTTTGGGTGATCAAGACACAAGGCAGTAGTAGAACATGACATATAAACTGTTCATTTAAGGTAAAAAAATGTAGATAACACGGAATAAAGCCTCATTTCTTGAAAAGTTTGTCTGTTGATACTGAATTCAACCAGACAGAAACTTTCTAACACTGTTCCAAATACTAGAAAGCAGGCACTCTTTACTGCAGCCTTGGTTAATCAAAAGATCCTTCCTCTAACTGTGTGCCAAGCATCAGGTGAAAAGTGTTTACCATACACACTGATTACAAATTCATCAGCTATCCTTGCTTACTTGATGTGTCTGTATCATTTTATTTTACATAGTCACACCCCTTATCAGAAGTCCTTGTATGGTTCTTTGGGGTCTGTCTTCAGCATCTGGTGTCCTTTTCAGGTGGCTGCTCCTCAACCCCCACCTCTGAGTAAGCACAATATAATTGTTTTGTAAAACTTGTGCTTTGTCAGCCTTGCAAAGCTGAGCTGGCATCCTGCTTGCATTTTGCATGGGTTATGTTTGCCTGAGTTACATCCTTTATTTATTTCTCCACGGCTGTTCTGTTCTACTGTCCTTATCAGAATAAAATGCTGTTCTCTTCTACTGCCGTTATCACTGTCTTTGACTAAACTTATGACTTATGTGATTTATGGACAACTGAAAGGACTTCATTCATTGCCTTAAAGTGCCTGTATGTAAATTCCAATTTTTAGCTTTTTCTTTTGCATGTCAAACTTGGAACAAAGGCATAGTTTATTGGTATAAAAATAAGAAAAATACATTTAAGTCTGTAAGATTTATGAATACGTGGCAAAAGTATCTTACAGAGAAGATCTCTAAGTATTGCAGTCATCTAAATAATTTCTTAAATCAACATTAATCCCTTCTTGTAAGTAAACAGTGCTTGGAAAGAAACAACTTCATTCGGCCATTAACAAGAACTTTAAAAAGCCCTTCAGAGCTGTATTATGACTTTAAAGAATAAAATTGTAGGGTTTTTTAAACCTCCCCAAGTGAGTTAGGCATTAAAATCCACATATCCCACCTTATTATCATGTATATCAAAGGTGAAGGTGTTCTTCAAGAAACAGTAAGGTCGTAGCTCCCTTTGAAACCTTTTTTGGTATTGAAGTTATTTTAAATTTATTCAACTTCTGTAACTGTGGAAAACAGTACAATAAAACTTCTGCCATTGGTGTCTGGAGGAGATAGAGCAGTAAATCTTTGCTCTCTGCAGATATTTATGGACTTTTATTAAATGTTTCTGAGAGGCTGAGAAAGAAATGGAGATAGATGGTGACAGTGCTAGAACTTATCTGCAGACCTATATCCTACAAAAAAAAAAAATTCTCCCACAGATTCTTTGTGAGGGTGAAGAGGCAAATTTGTCAGAAAGGTTTTGTTCCTTGGAAGCCTTGAAAGCCTTATTTGCTGAATCCAAAGCCTCTGTATGTCTAATTCACCTCCCTACAAGGGAAATAGAATTTCAAGATAGGGTTTAACCTCCTTAAGAGTCTTTTCTACCTCCTCTATTTCTGTATCTCTTCAGAACACATCTCTACATGCCTACAGTAGTGGTTCCCCCAAAATGATCAACTGTGAAAACCCTGTGAAGCAGATTTTATCTGAGGAATTATTACCATATTCATAAAGTAGCAGATCTGTGGACTTAGACAGTCAAGTATTCAAAAGCTGTCACAGATCTTTTCTGCCTTTTCTCAGCTACACTCAGAAAAAGTTGTGAAGTTCCCTGTAATGGTTTCACGTTCACCAATTTTTATATTTCCTGGCCAATACACCAATTATGCACCAATTGCTATTCATCACTTGCTGGTTTTAGATATGACTAGGAGAACATAAGAGCAAAACAGGCTTACTTTAAAATTACAAAGGTCGTTTATTCACACACACACTAGAAGAAAGAAAATAAGGAAAAGAAAAAAAAAAACCACAAATGAAACTTTCAAAACATCCTTCCCTCCCTCCACAAGTGTTCACTTTCCCACACACAACATAAAAAGACAAAATCTGTCATTTCAGTCAGTTTTACCATTTAAAAATAATCTTTCATCAGTTCTTTAGGAAAGAAGTCTCTTTGGGTTCTATAGAGACATCATCACAAGAGGAACAGTCCTCTGGTGGCTCCCATGCCACACATCTGCAACGACCCAAAAGGAACCTCTGCAAACTGTGAAATCCTACCCATGAGCAGCTTTCCCAACACTGCAGATGGGCCATATCTGCTTATTAGGGGTATTGTTTAAGGGTGCTTCCTCTAATACAATGCAAAGATTCTCTTCTTCTATTTCCAAAATCATCTCAAGAACTAAAAATCCCCCTTTCCTTAGGAGCAAAGAGATTTGTATCGCCATTAACTAAAGCCTTACACTCCCCCCACCCAAACAGCATTCATATGTTAGAGGAAAAAGAGTTCATTCTCCATAGTTTACCAGAAATGTCCAGCCAAATTAGGCCACTCCTCCTACTTTGCCCCAAGTAGTCTTTTCACTCTCTCTTCACTGACCTCAGTTTGATTCTGTGTCTCTTTATGGCTCAATCACTTTTTCTCTCCTCACTCCAGGAAGGGCCAGTGCTCTGGGAGTTCCATCTGCTGGCAGGAAAGAATTAAATGTGCCCAGGCCTGCGGTGGTTACGCGGGAGCCGCAAAGATCTCAAAGCCAGAGGCTCAGGAGGGGCAGCCGGGATCTCAGTAGTTACCCAGACTGATGGATGCCTTTCCCTTGCCACCCTGGGTCACATCTGGGCTGCCTCAACTCGGGGGTGCTCCTAGGGGCCCGAGAAGAGGGGAGGAAACCTCTCCTCCCGGCCCTGGCTGGGGAGCAAGCAGCTGCCGAGGCTTTTCCTCCCCTCTCCCCCGCTGGCAGCCGGGGGAAAAGGGGTTCAGCCGGCCGGGCCGCTCCCCGCGGGAGGCCCGGGCGGGCCCGGCCAGGCCCGGCTCCCACAGGATGTTACCTGGTGGCTCACCCGGAGAAAAAAGGGAGGCTGCCACACATTCTCAGCTATCGCTCATGACATAAAGAATTCACACGCACACATTGCCATGTCCGAGGCAGAAAAAAGGAGGGTTTATTTACAGAATCAACATTTATCGAACTCCAGCAGTGACCATGGATTGGAGGAAGAAAATCTTCCTCTCCAACCACACTGGACAAGCCAACAGTCCATCAACAGTCTCCTCCTTATGAAAAGAGTATAAACATTGGTAGATGTTACCATAACAAGAAGATTATTTATACAAAAGTGTATCTGACTCCAAAACACAGAAGGCTAAAAATAAGACTTTTCCAAACTCCGTAAAGGGGACAGAGGAGAACGGCAAAAACCCACACAACACTCAGCTTTATATGGGTGTTACCAAAAGTCACATTCTGTTTTCTCAGTGGTCAAACCATATGGCAATAGCCAAGAACTGGCTCCTGATAGGTCTGTCTTTTCTAAAGCAATTCAAAGGTCCTAACTAAAACTAAACTCTGTTAACCTATGATATCCCCAGCTGGTGCCCAAATGTTTTCTGGTTTTTATATTACATAGCTTGATTTGCTTCATTAAAATTCCCAGTACACTGGGAATGGTTTAATAAATCATCACTGGGATGATTAAAAGATGACCATAAAACCCAAGGCTCTGAAAGAAATTATCACACTCCCGTATATAGCAGTTGAGTAAAATACACATTTAAATGCCTGTTTCAAAATTACTTTAAATTGTAAGGTTCTAAAAGCATTAGTAATAAAAGTGTTTGATTTTTGGTTTAGTATTTTTTTTATTATTTTCAAAATATTTATTTTATTATAATAAGAATAATATTATTTCTTATAATTTATTTTATTACAATAAGAATAATATTTTATTCTTATTCAAAAGTGAGTTGAAATTGCCTGGAGCTACCTTCTTAAATAACTTCCAGATTGAACATGTACACTTTGCCTGCAAATAAGATAGAGAGGCTGTGACTATAAATAGCTATACTTGATTTGAATATGCAAAAATAGTATTTGCATGTGTGAACTTTACTGGAAGGCAAGTAGGAGAGTTTTTGAAACAACATTATGTTTTTTAATCTTCTGCGGGATGACAGGAATATTTATCAAACTAAAGACACACATATGAGTGTCAGGAAATCGACAAATTTTAAAACTGATGGAGAAAAAAAAGGAAAATATCAAATTATAATCCCATATATTCTCATAATTTAGCATTCAATCATATTTTATTTGCTTCACAAGCACAGATTATAATATGTTTATTAAAAACATATTATATATTTATAAATAATATATATATAATAAATATAATATTTATAAAAACATAAAACTTACATTAGCCAAATACTTCTTGGTAACAAGTTGGTAGACATTGCTCTCCTTCAGATACAAAAGATCAGTCCCGTATCTTTTACTGTCTTCTATAGTTGTGTCTTGGTTGTGCATCTGGACGTAACTCAAATTCTATTCCTGCTACCTGAGGAAATCTGGAAGTTGAGAAGACAAATACTGGATAGAAATCAAATTAATGAACCATTCAGAACAATACTGTAAGAACCAGACTCAGAGAAAGAAGACACTGCTCTTAAAAAGAGATTAATGAACATGATTGCACCAAATTGTCAATATTATAAGGTTCTTTGAAGCAGCAGCTGTTACCTTTTTTTGCCAGCAGTCTGATTACCTATGATTATCTATGTTATAGTGTCTGATTATCTATGTTAAGACACTACCAAATGGAAGGTGTCTACATTTTTATTTTTCTATTATTTAGTAATAATGTGAGAAGTGTTTATTACAGAGAAATAATAACCATACTTTGCAAAAGTGTAATACATTTTGTGATATCATTATCAGCATTAAATTAAACTATGAAACATTTTAAGTGTCTAAAAAATTAATTGTTTTTATACACAGGTAGGACACACTGGATGATCACTCTATTGACTTTCCATCAAGAGCTCAGTATCTGTAAAACTCCTTTAAAGTTTTCTTCACTGGATTTCTAGCTACTAGCAAGGGATCTAAAACAGTAAAGATAGCAAAAAAGAACTTATATCGTGAAATCTTTGGTAGGTTATACTCAGTTTAAAAAAAAGGGTATATACAAAATCAGAAAATTATGGAATTTCTAGTAAGATTTTTCTTCCATAAATATTTGGCTAAATAATACATTGTCTTGTTGAAAGAAATGAAGTTTTCTGTGGTTTGAGGTTATCCTGAATGAGAAGCAATATGCATTATAAAGCTGTTCAATTAACAGTGATGTAGGAGTCAGTACCACAAAGATGGATACACTTATTTATGTGCAGTAAAAAGTCTTGGACAATTAGGCAAGCATCTTGAGTTAATGACTTCATATTTAAAAGCTTGTTGTTTTATTCTGTAAAATGTTGCACACCTGGGAAGACAGAGAAGCCAAATCATAATTCCACAATAAAAATAGTATAAAGAGAGAAATTAGCTAAGAAGAAGAGGTAATTAGAGACAGCAATACCATCAAAAATTTTTGTATATGAAGATTTTTTGGCAATTTCACTTTTTAAATAGTTTGGTAGCATTTTGGTTTCAAGCATGTTTGGCAATTACAATTGTTCTGCACATTCAGTTCAAGCATATAAAAATGTGGGAAATTTGTTCTCAAACTGCTTCTTATTTTATTGAGTAATGAAACTAATCATGAAAATCTGTCTTTCAAGACCAGACTTAGGATTTTAGGAAGCGTTTTTGTCTCATTACATTACAGCTGTACCTAGCATAATTCTGCACTCTGACCATATTTGCTGTACAGAGACTATGTGCTTGATTTTTGTCTTGTATGTGGTATAACTTATAAATGAAAGAAAGATAAAAGAAAATGTAAAAATACCCAAGAAACAACATAGAGACAGAGAATGTACAGAAAAGTAGATTCTGTAATAATAATGGGACTCACCAATACAGTATAACCTATATATACCAATTTAAAAATTGGTATATATAGGTTATATATGGGACTCAACAATACAGTATAACCTATATATACCAATTTAAAAATTATTTATTGTAAGACTATATGTTCATTTATGCACCAGTATATTATTGTACTTCAATAATAGCCTGTAGCAGTTAGCCTGTGTGATTAGTTCATGTGTTAACCTGCTGATATTTTCAGTATGTATATTGATAGATAAAATATTAAGATTTACTTTTTAAATTTTTTGGCAATTTTAAATTTCTAATTTCTTCAGAGATTTCTTTTAATAGAAGTACATTTTAATGCTTCCTTTCGTGTTACAAATCCCTGACTTCTGGATTTGCTCTTACTCAGATATTTTGGAAGAACTACTCCAAACTAAATAATTAAGACACATTTCTAAAGTTAAATATTAATATATTCAGAAGATTTTAGATTTCCAAAAATGTTTTAAATTATGACTTGTAGCTACTGCTACATCAGCATAAGTACCTTCTAGTATGATGTTGGCTACAGAATTTTCTAGATTGCTTTCTGCTCTGAGTATTTATACAACCATCTAGTTTTCTATCAACTGAGCAAAGGACTACTTCTAAAAGATCATGAATAATAAGATTTTTAATATACTTATTTATAACAAACATTCCTTAAATCTAGAAGTCTGTTTTAAAACACAGATTCATTTTGTAAGTTTCAGCAGAAAAACAAAAACATGACAAATATGTATTATCTCTTCAGTCCCATAAATCTGAATAAATATATAAAACACGATTAGTTTTGCCCTTAATTAGTGCCAACACTTCCAAAGCCACTTAGCTTATGCTCATGCTTTTGAGAAATTTAGTAACACCAGCAAAGCCACAAATAAATCATTCAAGTTTATCTAAGCAAGGAGAATTCCTGTCTAGCATTTCTTTTATTGTATCCCATATACATGATCTGCAGCTAATAACATTAGACAGTAGAAGTGATGAAGACCTGCTGTAAGAGGATAAACCCAAGGTATTTCCCCGAGACTAAAGAGTAAAGTTTTATCCATAGTTGTACTTAGGAAGAAAGATTGGATGGCAAGAGACAAATTTGAAAATGAACAACTAGGGGAGTTTGTTCTCCTGCAGAGAATCAGTTTTGACCTGCAAAGGATATCTGGGATTTTACTTGTGAGCTTTGAAAATCATCCTTTTGTTTTGTTTGTTTCACGCTTCCTCTTCAAAAGAAAGGTAAAAGGATTCTAATTACGCTAATAACCCCTATAGAGAAGACTGAAGAATTTAGACAGAACTTGAGAATCTATGAAAACAGCTCATAGTCACGTACATCAAATTAACAGATTGTAGCTTGGTGTTTAAATCCATTACTGGAACCATCCTCACCCACAAGCATTTCCTGAGCAATTTTCTTAACTATTCTCCCAGTTAAAGGGACAATTCAAAACAAATTCACCTGTGGTAAATAACAGAAACACTTCTGCAGGTTTAAGATCAGGGACTGCTGACGACTTCACAGTCACTGTAAGAGTCTCAAAGTTTTACTGTAATGCTTGCTGGTTTATAGCACCCCTTGTGAGTACCAGTTATGGGGAATAAAACAGAGAGTGTAATGGAACTGATAAAGGAGCCTCGTATCTTAGGTCTGCTCAAGCAGAAACCCTGGGAGAGACAGATACAGGTAGAGGCTCCCTGGGGAATAAGTGACCAAGAAACATGTTGTGAGACCTTTTGATAAGATAATGATACTAGGTGATGAGATATCATAAAGACTGTCGTAAAGCCTTAACCAGTAAGAAATTGTTACCAAAAATAGAACACTATATAAAATACTTACAAGAAAAACCCTATATAAATGCCCTGTATGCTCAATAAATTCGGCTTCTGATCAGAGCTCATAATGTCCCCATCTCTCAATTGCCAATAACTACTGATCTAATTTTAATTGTCCTGTGTTCTCCAGAGTCCCCTCTGAGACTAACATCTATGAGAGATATATTCTCTGTATAGAGCATTTGACATGCTACTACAGTATGTTTTATACATAGGCCTTATAGGAATGTACCTGTGTTTGTGAGTGGTATGAGTGCTGCATATCAGAGAAATTAGATTATTTTAAAGTAGTATCTTGTAAGGAATGTTTTATTCACAATAAGAATGTCAGCAAAACTCAAGAGAAATAACCACATAGGTAATTCAAGTATAAAGGTCTAGGGATTGGAGTATGTACGTATACATAATTATAATAAAAGAAATGTTAAAATCCTTATAAATGTTAATCTTTCTATTAGAAAGTCCCAACATCCATAAAGCAGAATGTTATTGGATACTGCATTCTTTCACTCTACCAAATAACAGTCTCCAACTGCTTAATGAGTAGCTGTCAAGAATAAATTTCTTCTTATTAATTCATATACTATTCATACAACTCTTAAGCCACATAATTCATATCATTTTATCAACAATTCTCTCAAGAAGTCAGCAAGTAGCAGGATACTTTTTTTTTTACTATCTGCTTTCATTTATTATGCAGATAAAATAATATTTTAGAATCAAACTACATAAATAGCAAGATTTCTAAATCCCATTTTCATAGTTGAGCTTAAAACTTTAAGTTTGATGATGTAATGTTGGCTGAGCAATCACAAACCACATGAATTTTACCAAGGACATAGACCAGGTTCTGCACCTGGAATGGGACAACCCTGGATGTACAGGCAAACTGAGGAGTGAGAGGCTGATGCCAAATTTAACCAGCAGTGCCCTGGCAGCCATGAGGGCCACCCATGTCCTGGGGGCATCAGGGACAGCATCTCCAGCTGGGCAAGGGAGGAGATTGTCCTGTCCTGCTCTGCTCTGCTCTAGGGTGGCCTCACCTCCAGTGTTGGGGTCAGTTCTGACTGCCACAGCATAAGAAGGACAGTACTAGAGAGTGTCCAGTGCAGGGCATGAAGTGATGGGCCTTGAGGGGAAGCCTCCTAAGGAGTGTCTGAGGTCACTTGGCCTGTTCAGCCTAGAGGACACTGAGGGGAGACTTCACTGTGGTCTGTGATGGGATGCAAAGGGGCAGGCACTGATCTCTTCTTTCTGGTGAGCAGTGACAGGACCAATGTCACTGAGCTGTGTCAGAAGAGGTTTAAGTTGGTTATCAGGAAAAGGTTCTTCATCCAGAGGATGTTCAGGCACTGGAACAGGCTCCTCAGGGATGGGGTCACATCACCAAACCTGCCAGAGCTTAAGAAGCATTTGGACAAGACTCTCAGGCATGATTAGACATGGTGTGATTTTTTGGGTTGTTTTGTGCAGGGTCAGGAACTGGATGCAGGCATCATTGTGAGATCTTGTGGACCCCTTCAACCTCAGGATATTGTATGATTCTATGATACAGATGGCTTTTAATGGTAATCAATTCATAGATCCAATAGAGTAACAATCCATTAAGGATTAAACTGAAACAAACACATAAAAAATAGACTGCATTCCTCTGTGGTCTAAGTTTACTGAAGAAAGTCAAGTTGTATAAGGAGGAAGTAAAAATCTCATTCCAAGATAGAAAGATAAACTAATTCAAAAATTCCTGCTAAAAACAAATGTAAACTGCGTTTTTTAAAAGCAGGAGAATCCCAGGACTAGAATGTTAACACAGTATAGTTAATCACAACTAAAATAATAGAGAATACAGGAGAGAGTACTTACAGCTTCCCACCACCTGAATTCATGCTCAGCTGTGAAGTCAAGATGCAGATCTTGTAAAAATCTACATCCAAGAATATGGAGCTGCTTCCTGGCCCAGTATTCATAGAATCATAGAACATGCTGAGTTGGAAGGGATCCATCACAACAACTGAGTCCAATTCCTGGTCCTGCACAGAACACCCCAAGAGTCACACTTATGCCTGGCAGCATTGTTGAAACACTTCTTGAACTGTCAGGCTCAATGCTGTGACCACTTCCTTGGGGAGCCTGTCCCAGTACTATTGATATGGACATTGAAAATAGCTGATTTTAAAAACAAACAAACAAACAAACAAACAAAAACAATACAAAACAAAACCACAAAAAAACCAACAACAACAACAACAACAACCCTAATTATTATTTATTGTTCATTCTTTTTTTAAAACAAAACATTAATAAAACCATACCTACCTGAAAGTTTAGAGTACATTCAGTGATCAATGAATTTATACAAAAACCTTTTTCTGCATTTCCCAGAATGCTAGTTCTTTTAAAATCAAACTTAAAGAATGAAGAAAAGTTGGAGGATTGTTGGGGGTTCTTTTTTTTTTTTGCAGAAATCTCTAAACACATAATTTTTTTCCATGATGCCTGTTCCATTAATCTTTGACACTTATTTGTGTCATAAATTGTGATAAGCTCTGCCCCTTCTGCTTTGAAAATGTCTTTCCTGTATAGTTTAGGTTAATTTGCTTAAAGTAGCAGCCATATCTAGCCTGTTAACCTAGTTTTTTTACTGTTACATATAAGTTCAGGTTTTGTGGCTTTTTTTTTTTTTTTTTTGACTGGTCTGTGGCTTAATGGTTCCAAAGTAAGTCCGGTACATACATTGTGGATGAAGCATGGAAAACTGCACATTTTATACATATCCTTCAGAATACCCAATATTAAAATCAAATTAATGGTTTCCTAAACTTAAATTCAGAAAGTAACTTTTAAAGTTCATACAAATAACTGTACATTTCAGCCAATGCTTAATTTATGTATTGGTACTTCTTGGTTTGAAAGACAGGTGACTGCCAAGGCAGGTGGGAACATCCCTTAGAATGGAGAATGTGGCATTCTTCCCCTTGAACTATTCTAACTTTGAAATTAAGGGGCTTTCAGGCAAAGAGATGAGAAAAGGAATAACAGTTCTCTACTGGTATGTACATATATAACAGGGCAAACGGACAACAACGATGGCAGCAACAACAAACAGGACCACAGACCCAGTCACAGCCTCCCCGGGCCTCAGGCCCTTCCCTTTGGGTGCAGTTCCGGTCACAGCCAGCAGGGGCGCTGCTGGCTCCCGGCCGGGCAGGGTGTGCGGTGACTCCCGCACAGCTGCAGGGGGCGCTGTGGCGCGGGTCCGGCCGTCTCCCTCACGCGGTGATGGCGGACGGGATGAATGGCAAAGATGGGCTGCAGCAGGAATCTCAGAGCGGAACAGCAGGGCAGGCCCACCCTGGGCAGCAAGCAAGGGGCAGCAGAAACTCCGCAGCTGTAGCAGGGGGCATGGGGTAGCTGGGGAGACACGCCCTCTGGGAAGGCGAGGGGATTGGAGTCCTGGTCTTTTTCCCTGAGGCACCTGAACAGATGGCAAGGGTCATTCCCAGTGCGGCAGGGTGCCAATGAGGTCCCAGTTCAGTGGCTGCTCTCACAAGCAGAGGTTCACCCGCAGCACGAGAAGCAGGGCAGGGCTGGGCCCTGACAGCGGCAGTGAGTTCCCGCCCCAAGCAGCAGCTTGGCTGTTTCCCTCCAAAAGGAAGGGAAGAGAGAGCAAGAGACCTGGGAGCTGTGCCTAGCCCCTTTTCCCCAGCTCAATTATCGAGTATCTCTGCCCCTCAGAGAGAAACCCCACAGCTAGAGAGTAGCCAGCTGCACCCTTCCCATGGAAACTTTTGTCTCTCCTAAGTATCTTAGCGACAGGTGGGACAAAATTCCATGAGAGAAAGAAAAAGAAAGAAAAATCCTAAACTCCAACAATGTATCATGTACCATGAGCTACGGACTGAAAAAACATTTCACCTTGTCCTTAAGGTAAACTCAATAGGTAGGTTTAGCCAATCTGTTATAATAAGGAAAGCTGAAACAATTTAATTTATTTTTGAAGCTATTCGAGATACACAACTTTAAAGGGCACTTGTGTATCTATTTCAGTTCACAAAGTATCTAAGTTAAAGCAATTATAAATCATCCTTACAGGAGCAATTTTTTATTAAGAAGGAAAAAAAAGCTTGTCTATAATGTTAAGACAGAAGAACAAGGTAAAAAAAAAAAATCTCAGCTTAGTAAGATACTACTTTCTGCACCAAACGTTTAATAATATGGAGGGAAAATATAATTCTCAGTAGCCAAAAAAAAAAAAGAAAAAACAAAAAGGCACAAAACAGTACAACAGTAGGCTTAAGACATACTGGCCACGGTATTCTCAAATCGGTGTATGTTACAGAAGCCAACATACAGTGACATTAAGTGGCCTTTTGAAACAGTTGGAATCTAAAACTGGAATCTGGAAACTACTGGAATCCTGATGTAGTATCTGAAAAGGTCCATTTACAGTGAGTTATCCTGTTGCCATGCTTCGTGCCTGCCTGTTTTGGTTTTGGGAATTCCATTCCCAGGAACAGTCTTGATGCACAGGGTCATGTTCTGTAAACTACTGAAGTTCCCACATCTGTTCCCAGAGGAGGGGCTTCGGTGATGGTCTCTGGAAAACGACCAGTGGTTCCCAAGGGTCCCACCTCTGGGGTGGGCACATCTGTAAATGTACAAAAAGAGTCAGGAAAATAAAGGAGGGGTCTCTTGCTTGCAAGAGCTCCACGCAGCCTCTTGGATGCACTCCCTGCCTCGTTCCTGAGACCCCCACAGCGATAACCGGTGACCCCTGACGTGACCTGCAGCCGCGAGAACAAGGTAAAGAATACCTTGTCCCCTTTTTTAAAGAAAAAGGGATTTTTATTTCTCTCCAGTAGGGAGAAGGAATTTGAAAAAATGAACCGGCCGCTAGGCCCGGAAGATAACTTCGTGTTAACGATGTGGGGGATGTACCTCGCATGCTGGGAAGTAGGTATAACCTCGGAACATCTAACAGAACTATACAGATGGGGGAAAAACCAGGGTTTCATCCCGACCCCCAGAAGAGCGCGGTATAGGTCATTTTGGTCTCTCTTGGGACTTATTGTGAATTCAGAGTTAGACATGCTAACAAAATTATCACTAATATGGGAAAGATCGATGAAGGTTTTTGAAAGGTCGGGAGAAGATTTTCTTTTCAGCTCCTTTCCCAATTCAGTGGAAGAGGACCGAAGTCCCGAGACTGCAGCTGACAGCTCGGAGAGTCTCCCGCAGCCGTCTTCAGAAGACCTGGGTTTGTCTTTTCCCCCCCTTGTGACTCCCCTTCTGGGAAGGAGGGGGCGAAAACCCCGGGCACAAGCGGAGGCGCCCAGCAGTGGTCTGTGAATCGAGCGCCGCGAAAGCACCGTCCCCCAATCCCTCCGTGTTCCCCCCCACGAGCGTCTGTGCGCGGGAGGGGGGAGGGGGGAGGGGGTCCCGAGACGCCGTCGCGCCCCGTCCCGCGGCCACCGAGCCGCGCTTTCCCATGCAAAAAGCCCAATGAGACCTTGGCGCCGCCCCGGGGGCCCCACCCCGGCAGTCCGGGCTCGAAAAAGCCCGGGAGAAAGAGGGGACGGGAGTCGCCCATTCCCCAGGCGTCTGTCCCAGAAAAGAGGCAGAAGGGAGTGCCTGCGCATTCTATGCGCGCAATTTCGGGCAGGACAGTTGTTTCCAAAGGCCCGACAAGCGGAGCGTGCGCGTGGTCTTCCTTTCGGGCGGAGAAGGACGGTTTTTCTGCAAACGTCCGAAACCACACGGCCGTGGCCCTGGAGGGGGGGCCGGGCGGTGCGGCTCTGTGCAGCCGTCGCAGGAGGAAGAGGGGGCTGCCCCCTATGTCTCCCCGCCCCTCAGCCCCCCCCGGCTCGGCTCTGCCAGAGACTCCGCCCCCAACACGTCGTGCGGCGCCCATCCCACCGCCGGGGCCGGCACAGCAGCCGCAGGGAGCCGCGCCGTCCTGGAGCCGCCCCGGGAGACGGGCGGGGGCAGCCTGCCCCTGCCCCGCGAGGCCCGCTGGCGCTGCCCAGCCGGGAACACGGCCCCCCCCACGCCGTGCAGCCCCCGGAAGACGGGCGGGGGTGGTGCGACCCCGCCCCCACCCCCGCCCCGCGGTGCCCGACGGGGCCGCTCGGCCGAGAACGCCGCCCGCCGGTGGGTGCGGGGGGGGGGGGCGCAGGGGGACCCTGCGCTGAGCCAACCACGGCCGGCCCCTCCCCCAGTGGAGCGGCTGCGGAAGAAGCCCCGCTGACCCCCTCTGGCAAAAGGAGCCGGCGGCACCGCAATTCCACCGGTCACCGCTCCAACGCTTGTCCGCCCGCCGGCGTCTGTGTTGCCTGGCAACACTGCCGAGCTTCCGCGAACTGCGGTTCCACCTGCGTCTGTGGATCCCTGCCGCGTCACCGTGCGCTCCAGGGGGCTGAGACCTGCCTGGAACGAAGTGCAACATACGGCTTGGGGACTGAGACGATGGGGTGTCGAGAACCACTTGTTGGGAACCCCAAAGACTTCCCTTGGCCCTGCTGACATGGCACCAGCCCACATGGCAGGTGCCCAGAGTGAGGCACGGTTTTCTCTGTCTGCTTCTGTGCTGTTCAGAAAGCAGGCTGAGAGGGATTTGTGGCTCTCTCTCAGATACCCAAGGGGATTCCAGAGATCATGTAACCTGTGCTTTTGCAGACCCTTGTTTTCAGGACTGGGAACTGGCGCTGGGATGTTTGCCTCGCATCTGCCGAGCACCTTGACTCCCTGCACAGCACTCCTGGCCTGGTGAACGTCCCAAGTTGTGTATCCTGTACCTCCAGATACCACCCCTCCAGAGATGGATGCCTGGAAGGGACGGAGCACTGCTTCGACAGCTAGCATCCCGTGATCGGACTCAGAGGGACTCTTCCCTGTGGTTTTGCTTGCATTCCAGGGGAATTGTTGTGGACCTCTGGGGGGCGGGATTCTTAGCTGGGGTTTGGGAGGACGGATCGGCGGATCGGGATGGATTTTGTAATGAGGGTCATTGCACTGCATGGCACAGCATCTCACCTGACAAGGATTCGGCGACTGGTCACAATGTGTTTTCAAAAAAAAAAAAAAAAAAAAAAAAAAAAAAAAAAAAAAAAAAAAAGGGGGGGAAAGCAGGGACAGTCCCTGCAAACTGGCCGACAGGCAAACTGGAAATTGTGACCAGAATAAGAGCCGACGAGTGGAGAAATCTACGAGTCTTCAATCGAAGATCTTTCCACAAGCAGATATAAAAATCTGCATTTTTCTTTTTTTCTTTTCTTTTTATATAAACTGAAAGGGTGAGATGTTGCCATGCTTCGTGCCTGCCTGTTTTGGTTTTGGGAATTCCATTCCCAGGCACGGTCTTGATGCACAAGGTCATGTTCTGTAAACTACTGAAGTTCCCACATCTGTTCCCAGAGGAGGGGCTTCGGTGATGGTCTCTGGAAAACGACCAGTGGTTCCCAAGGGTCCCACCTCTGGGGTGGGCACATCTGTAAATGTACAAAAAGAGTCAGGAAAATAAAGGAGAGGTCTCCTGCTTGCAAGAGCTCCACGCAGCCTCTTTGATGCACTCCCTGCCTCGTTCCTGAGACCCCCACAGCGATATTATCCTAGAAGGTTCTGGATGCCAAGCTGCTTCAGAAGAGGATATAATTGTTAAGGACAGAAACCCAGCATACTTACTAAACTTTAAGCAATACTAGTATTGCTTAATAGTGCAGAAGCACTATTTAGTATGAAATCGAACTGTAAGTATATGTATATGTAAAACAAGAGCAGAAAACAAAATTTATTGTAAGGAATTAAATTTTGTTCCTAAAAATTAACTAGCCCCTGAGCTTCAAAAGATTAAGCAAAAATAGTAGGAATTGAAAAATTACTAAATATCATCCTTCCGCTAAACTAAATCCACATATGTCTGGAAGCACAAAGTAAAACAAACAAAAAATCCAGCAAGATAATAAATGCTTGACATGTTTTTGCTTTTTCTTTTTGATTCATAGGAAGTCTTTTTTTGTTTAGCAACTCTAAAGGGCCTTTTGTTTACTTATGTATGTTGTTACCAAACAAACTAACTTGTGCTCTATCATTTCCTGGATTATTGCACTACTGTTCTTAACAGCCAGTTCTGTTGGTTACTATTTGTCACAATCTCATTTGGGAATCTGAGCACCTTCTGCCTACAATAAAAGTAAAGCCTGTTTCAACTAAGACTTAATTATTCTGTTTATTAAAAAGTACTCCTTTACAAAAGTGCAGTTTATAGGGTTGCTTGTTAATTTCAAAGAAGATTGTAGGCCAAACCAAAAATCTTACATAGATTCAAATGGTCTTGGATTTATGCCTTCCTTGAAAGTAATTGTTCCTGAGGACTGGAAGAGTTACCAAGATGCTGCTACCATATAAATTGTATACTTGTCCTGCTGTGACAAGGGCTGTTTTGAAAGGTCACTAGTTTATATTTCTACCCATCACATGAAGTAATTAGGCTGTATTGACAAAGAAAATACCACAGGTGCATTAAAGGTAAGAAAGAAAGGTTATGTCTGAGACAATTTTTAAGCAGAAAGCCACCAATGAAGCCACACACCTGAAATAAACCAACAAACCACAGGTATGATGAAATTCAACTTAGATTTCCCTACTAAAGACAGCAAATGGGAAGTACATCCACAGGAATCATGTGCTATTGCTACACATAAAGCTGATGAATTTAAGCAATCTCCTCTAAAACCAGTAAGTGCATTCAGGGAATCTAAAACCAGTAAGTGAATTCAGGAAATCAAACTTTTTATATCTATTGCAAATCTACAAGAAAAACAACGACAAAAAAAACCCACCAGGGCCATTTGTCGTACTCTTCATGCTGCTTATCTATACATGTAGCTTCCTTTGATTAATGTTTTGGTAAAGTTTGGCATTTCCTCAAAATAACTGAAAATATTTACAAACAAAACAGATGAACAGTGTTTAGAACAATACATTCTCTTTCAAATGTCAATAGCAGGTGTTCTATCAATAGAAAGGGAAGGGAAAATAGAAAAAGGCTACAGGCAAAATATGAATTTGCTCTTTTTCTGCAGGGTTTTACCTACCCCATTGTGGATAACTTCTACCAAAGTGCTATAACTTACACATTTCCTTAGAAGACTTCACAACTTTTTTTAAAGATGGTATCTTCAATTTGTCAGGATCACAATGAATTCTCAGCTGAGTTCCAGCAGCTGTCCTTTCCCATTTGTGCCATCTAAATTAATACGTATAGTCCCAATTCTACCATCTGGGGAACATAGAAAACACTGGAGACTGAATGCTGGACTCTCAGCAGGCATCTGCTGAACTCCACTCACATTAGCCCTGTGTCAAGAGTAACCAACTGCATACAGAGCTGTTGTTAGAACAATTTTTTCCTCCCTTAACTGTAGCTCTCCCCAGAGACAAGGGGGAGAAATAATATACAGGCAAATATTAATCTGTATTATATATATCCTACATATATGTAGCATATATTTTACAGGATTTCTCCAGTCCTCTGTGGTAAACAAAGATAGGATTAGGGTTCTGGCCCTATAGGACGGTCATGTAGTGTAGTCTGGGTCTATATGTGAATTTTTTAATGTAATTTTTAAAGTTCATTTGTATAATAAATCTTCCTCTCTCATCATAAGTTTTAGCCTGTGTATGGTAAGCTTTGTATTTTGCTCATATTTGGAGGTCTGACATGCTAACCTCAAAACTATAGTTTCACATGTTGTTTAGAAGAACAAAATACAAAACTGTTCCTTGATCACACAGAAAGAATAAATGCATGGACAACAGAGAAATGAGTGAGAAACAAAACTGGAAAAATAAGTACAAAACATTGAATAGAAAGATAATGCAAGACTACAAGAAAAAAACAGAAGATGAAAACGGGCCAATTAAAAATATATGACATAAACTGTGATGAATGTAAAGTGAAGAAACAATAGGTCAAGGTTTATAAGAACAGAAAAAAAGACATAAAAAGAAAATGCAAGTCCATAAAATAACACTGGAACCAAGCACTTAATTCTTTACCTCTATGCAGTAATTCAGTCCTATGTTTTAGGAGAATAGTCATACATTCTCAGATCTTTAGCTTTAGGGATTTTAAAAACATATTTTAAGAAAAGCATGTGCTATATCTTTCTGAGTCTCTTCAGGTTCTTCCACATGCTATGTCCTTTTTTTAATCTAAGGAAGATTGTTTGGGTTGTTTTGTTTATTTTGGATTGGGAAGTTTTTTTGTTGTTGTTCATTTGGAGGGTTTTGGTTGGTTGGCTGGGCTTGGGTTTTTTTAATTTTATTTTATTTTCATACTCTATTTTTCTGAAATTCCCTAGTTTATTAATTTTTAGTTTTCCTTCAAATTCTCCCTGCTTCAAGTGAATGTCATTGGGATAACACTAGGCAACACCATCACTGTGTCTCAAACTTCTCCTAGATTTTTGAAAGAATAATGTAACATGTAAAAGTTAGGCAAACAAAAAAGAAAGATCCTCATTATTGCCCTTGCTTGTCACAATGCACAGCCAGATTCTCACAAGTACACAGGGCTCATCAAGAACAATTACAGATTTTGTTCTGCCTGTTGAAAATTTTACCCATGAATTAAAAAAAGTCAATTCTGTAGGTCAATGAGCTTAATGAAAGAAGGTTGATGACTGATTAAGGACAGGTACAACAAAAGCATTTGGTAATATGCACTCCTATCATGAATTTCTTTATTTCAAGGCAGTTACTTAGAGCAACAAGGCCAAAAAGCTTGTAATGCAGAGTAAGAGTTCAGCTTTCCCCCCACAAACCTCACTGATCATTTGATTCAACCCAAAACGCTTTTTCATTTTAAAATAAACTATGCTGTACTTACCATGTACCAAAAGTAGATTAAGTCATGGTGGTGTGCTGTAACAACACTTACATGGAAACAACAAGTGGGAATAATTTCCCATGAGATCTAAACTTTTATTTAAAAAAAATTATAAAAACGTGTCTATTAAAATAAATCTTTCAAACGGGCATTTAACTTGCAATGTAACAGTCCAGATGTTAGTTCTTAACAGGACATGATCCATTTCTGTTCATTTCAATAACACGTTAATTGCAAAGTCAAGTAATGATCATTTCAAAAACCTCCTCCAACCAGGTAACAGACACAAGAGAGTAACTGAAATTGATGTAAAAAATTAGTTTGTAGGGCTACAAGATCTTTAACATGTACCTAGTGAACAGCTATCAGGGAGGGCAGATGAGTAGAGATACCAACTGGACAGTAAACACTGTGTCACAAGGCCAAATTCCGATGCCAAGTGGAAGAGATTTCAGAGCACTGCTGCTTCCAATGAGTTTACTTATTCTGAGTTGTATTCTCATCTTCTTTTAACTTAAATAGAAATTTGCCAAAATTACTAAGCCTGAGTGTCCAGTCTGATTTAGTGTCCAGACTTTCATTAGGTCACTTGCTCTGAGACGCACCTTTGGATTATTCCTTGTGACAGCACAATTCTTGTTCTGTATTTACATTAGATACAGTAGCAAAGTTTTACTATCCTTGACTTGCCTTTGTTATCTGAAAATATTTGTCCTTTTTTAAATATTATTTGACTTTTGCTTTTAAAAAACTTCAAAGAGAACAGTAAAAATTTTATAAAAATACTCTTTATTTTTAAAATGTAAACATGTAACCTACCAGCAAGATTCCTCTTGGCATAGTTTATGCTGTGTGCTATTCCATTCCTGAACACTGGGACTGCATGACCAGAAGGCAGTACAGACAGTGGCAAAACTATTTCCTGTACTGAATAAACCAGAGATTTTGTATAGGCCTTTTATTTCTAGTAACCACTACAGAACGGCCATGGACATGACAATGAGCGCAAATTTTGCCATCTCTTCCACTTTTGTAATGTACAGGGCTGTTTATAGTATTTCTGAACATGTAGTAGAGGGCTTCTGTACTGATCCAGGCTTTTTTTCCTGTAGGCATAAGCAAGATGAAGAGTACTTGGGTTTGGTATTTATGCATTACTCTCAGATTCTCAAAATACCATACTTGGTTTTTTGATTTAAGTATATGTTCCCTGAATGCATGAATTACTGCAGTTTATACATTTAATATAAAAACACAAACCCCATATATTTCTTTATGCATCCATCAAGCACTCTCTAAACCACTATATGCCAAACATTGCATTTTCTAAGTAGTAGAGCACTGATACATCTAAAGACTTTAATTACTTAAATATCCATTTGGCTAAAGCTCTATTCTCTTAATCCTCTCTCTAACAGCTCCTCATAAATCCATGATGCTTTCATTTTCATAGGTCTTCTTATTCTTCTTTAATAACAGCCATCTTTTACTTTGAGTTTAATCTTCACTAGTCAATTAATATAGTATAGATTCATTGTGCGACTTTATTCAAATATTTTATTCTGCAATCTTTTATTAAATTTGTCATGAGAGTTGTGACTCACAAAGAATTTTAATATTGTCATAAACTTAGCTTTTAATTGTTAGTTCTTACACATATTTTTTAACAATTTTGGGCTTTGTGTTTTATGACACTAAAGATCTTTTTTTCTTGGCTTTTTTACAGACTTTTAGAGGAAGATTTATCAGTGGTCTCTTTTATCTTCCGTTTCTTGGGTGGCTTTGTTTTATGTCAGATTTTCTGTGATAATAAAAAAATAGGTAATATTAAGGCAGAATTTATAGTCATTCTCTATTGCATTGACTACACTAGAGCTAAAAGTAAATCATTCACTTTCATACTTTCATAATGAGAAACTCAACCATGTTCATTTCAGAAATAATTTTTCATTTCTACAGTTTGAAGATTTTCTGTGCTAATGATTTTTAAATAAGGCTTTTCCCCCCTCTTAATAACAGAAGCGCTGATGGCTTTAACATTATATTAGTAATGATACTGTGTTTTAAAAAAATACAGAGATGAAAGCAAAAGGTACCTGTTTCTATAAGCCATTTTCTTAGATTTCCTCGTCATTAAATCCTAAATCCAGATAAATTTGAAAAATTTAGTTTGTTAGCTTCCTGACTGTTTCCACAGATATTTCTGTGTAAGGTTGTGTTGCAATTACATATGTAAATATATGTGGTAAAGAACTGAAGGTGAGAACAGATCCTGGGTTATCTGATTTAGTATTTCACTCTCTGGTTTAAAGAATGCAATAGTTATTAAGTGCCAAATATCCTACCATAATAATTTCTAGAATCCTCAAGGCATGAATAATCTTTTTCAGCACTTACAGAGAGGACAAGTAAAACAGACGTAGCCACTTTTACATTTTTGCTAGCTTAAGCATGCTGTTTCATGCATTCCTAACCAAGAGGAACATGCCTGTACTGGGCTGACAGCTACAGTCTCCCTAGTGATTACATTTCTTAAAAACTTGACAGCAAGCAAAGTAAGCCTCTTCCTCAGCAGCTCTGCTGCTAATACACTGCATGGACATTAGCTTCCTAAGTGAACATAGAAATTATTGAGACTGCTAAGACAACAGAACTTAGGAAAGTGTTTCTGTCTTCTTTAAAGATTTAACTGATAGACTGCCTGTGTTTGTGGAATTGACAGACTATAAATTTCTCAGCACAGATGTGTTTCTTTGATTTGAAGTATGTAAACTGTTTTTAGATACAAAATATACCTGTGGTCAAAAACACTGATTTCTAAAGAAACTGAATGTTGTAGTTTCGGAGACAGGTAAGCAACGGAACACACCGAGGTTCATTCGACATCAGCCAGTTTTTATTGTGTACTGTTCTCCTTATACAGGTTTGAAAGTCCACATGGTAGGTCCCGATCGGCTGAATTAGTTCCCCCCCCGCTCACTGGCCAATAGCTGCCCATGTCCCCTAGGGCCTAGACTTGCTCCCCAACGGCCCAGACTGGTCAATTTATATAACCAAGGTTGTTACATACTTAGTCATATTTCAGTTATAAAACTATAATTAGGATTATTTGTGACTGTGAGGCCCCCGGGGACAGCTGTTAGCCACCACAACTGAATATTATGTTTTTCTGTATCTTGGTATTAGACTGGTACACACTGAAAATACACTAATGTATATAGTCTTTACTACAAAATAATTTGATTTGGTGTCCTGGTTTAGGGCAAATTTGGGAGGAAACCTCCCAAGGAGTTCCTCTAGAAAGCAAACCCAAACGGTCTCTCTCTCCAGCCAGTCTGGAAAAAAGAACTTCCTTGGAGAAAAGTGGAAAAACCTATTTATTTAACAAAGAAGATGCCCACAAGCACAAAGAATGAATAATATGAAACAATAAAACCCCTGGCCGCTCCGCAGAGAGATGCAAACTGAGGCAGTCCTTGCCCTGGGTGCAGCTCAGCTCCCTCAGGCTCTCACCAGCCCCGCTCCCTCCGCAGCTCCAGGCCCGGCGGCCGCAGGTGCCAGCCCTCGCTGCTCCTCTGGGTTTGTCAGTCCAGAGCAGATTGAAACAGTCCCAAGGAAAAGGAAAACAACAGTCCAGGGAACTTCTCTGCTCAGCTAGCTAAAACTGACTAAAAGCACAGGAGATCTCTGTCCCACCGCTGTCCGTGCCTCAGACGAAGGCCGGAGCCAGGCCCTGTGGGAGTCAGGCAGTTTTCTCAAAACAAACTGCTGCTGCTTCTTTCTCCCCCTTCGCTCCCAGAACCATTTTAAAGGTACAGAAAATATATATACAGCACAAACAGAACAGACTATTGGGATACAAGCATCATAAAGTCACCCTAGAACACTTGGTAAGCATTACACTGAACACAGGCTGAAGAGAAAAAGCGTGCTGTCTCTGCTAAAGGATCTCTGAAGTCAGGAAGACTGGCACTTCGGATACATAAAACACTTCATGGAACCAGTATGGAATAGTCTTTCTTGTGGCACTCCTTACCCTAACATCCCAGTCTTACAGAATGATTTATGATAAAGAAATGGCCATTAAAGTTGGGATTTTCAAATGCATTATTACATTGTTATTTGTGAAAGTTAAACAGTTTTACTCCACAGGAAGACTGGTACAAAAATCAAGTACTTTATCTCCAGACACTGATTTCCCCCCTCATTTTCACAGTACAAATCTATGCTCTGTTTAAAATGTACCGTACTTACTTAGAAATATAGTTACTTCACTTTCTTTAAAAATACATATTTTATAGAAATGTGCAAGTCTATATTTTTTGTTTTCATTTTCAATTTAACTTTTAAACTTACAGTTTATTTTTCTGTCTTAAGATCACACAGAAATACTTTCTTTTTTTTTCTTCAGTACCTGCTTCTTGGTTTCCTCTTCCCTCTATGTATCTGTATCTAGAGAAATGGCCTTTTTTTCCTCCTAAATTTTACATATCTCTTTCCCCCCTTTTTCCCCTGCAAGGAAATCTCAAGGTTTTCTCATTTTCTTTTTTTTTTTTCTCAGAATTTCTAATTTTCTCAGAAAATCAGTCTCACTTTTATAACGTATCTAGTCCATTATATTCTACACACCCTTAGAAATACTGTCAGAAGCCAACAGCCAGAGCAATAAATGAATCAGACAAAGATCACAACAAAATGGAACAAGAAAAACTAACAAATTAAAAAAAAAAAACAGGTCCATCTCAGTTTATTTTTTGGAATTTCCATACAGGCTAGGCAGAGGAAAGTCCGCATGTATACTTTTGGTTCATTACAAGTTATAGAGCTGCAAAGAATTTGACTGTAACAGGCCATGTACTTTCTGAATTTATCTCAAGGTCACCTGCCTGTGGTCTTGAGAGGATGCCATGGGAGGGAGCAACAAGCCCCTGCTTCCTGCAATCCATCAAACACCAGGAGATGAAGCTAGAGTAAGGAAAAGTTTACAGAAACATTAGTTCAGACAAGAAAAAAGAATGAAGTCTCTCTCTTCAGGAAAGTTTTCATCATACATACCTCTGCTTTCAAGAGAGAGCATTTTGTTTCCTGGTCATACGTATTTTCAAACCAAGTCTTGTTGCTTCCACTGCCCACCCTGCAACAGCCTTCAGCGGCTTAGCTTGGAGCTCTTTCCCCCATCCCCATTCCTGGGATGCCTACAAAAATCATTCTTATGCATCCCAGACTGAGATGTGTACCTGCCACACACAGGTTTCCCCAACGAAGCCCTGGGCTATGCTGATGAAGTGCCATCACCACATTCCATGACGATTCCAGAGGTCAGCCAGAACAATTATGAAAACATGGAGTCTTACAAATTACAGAACGAGTCACCATATCCACTTCCAAATGTGGTCATATTGAATATACCATGTGAAGTGAAGTAAGTCACTAGAACTTCAAAACTGCTCCAGATGCTGGCTGATGGACAAAACTCAGCTGTGACTCAGCTTTATATAGGGCAGATATATCACCAGGAGCTAAATTACAATCTTTCTTAAAAGACTCTGGTGCTGATTTCAAGGAACCAGAGCTTCAGCCAAGACAGGTAATGTAAAAGCAAACATGCTGCCCTCTTTGATAGATTTATTGTTATTGTTGCTGGTTTAGCATTATTTCATTACTGCTATTGCAGTAGCTCTTAATACAACTAGAAATAGACTGAAAAAAGACTACATTTGAATAAAATGATCCCTAAGCAACAAATAAAACACTAGCAGTGGTATGGCATATTGTTATATTTAATTTCCCTTTACAAATATTTTTTTCCTACCTACGTAGATGTGAGGAAAGGATGCTTTCATTTGCTTCTCACCAGTATTAAAAATATTTTCCTTATCATTAGGAAATGTCTTTTCTCTATACTGTAGCAGTATGATATCCTGGCTCAAAGTATAACCTCATACATTTATTTCCTATAAAAGAATTTAATTAATTGTGAAAAAAAACAAGTCCTTAAAATAGGACTAGAAAACTGCAAGTTTTTCTGTGCTGAATGCTGAAAATATAGTAGTATATTTACAAAGATAAAGTTGCAATTATGAGGTCATTTTAGTTTTAACTAATGTGTAACTTGCAAATGCTGCAAATCCATCCATACAACTACATATCCAGTAGCTTACATTTTTGTGAAAATAGCAGGAAAAGTCTAAAAAGGAGTTTCAAAGTAGCTCCATAAACCATATCCAGATTAAAGTGAATATCAGGTTGTCTGTGTTACAGTAATGTTCAGCATGGCCTGAAAAGAGTTCCTCAAGCTGCCAGAGTGCCACTGATGGCATATTCAAGCTCCCTGGCAAGTCTAGGTTACTCTGTGTGATGTGTTTGATGTTGCTTTGGATTCAAGAACATTACTGAAACACAAAAAAGCTCTTATTCAGCGGCCTGAATAAATACAATTACACCAGAAGCGAGCTGAGCAGCCATAGCTCCCTGGGTACAAAGAGGAATAGGACCGGCAGAAGCTGAAGCGGGCTCAGGCCATAGGTTGTGCTGGGGCAGTGCAGTTCCCCTGGAGCCCCCGCGGAAGGAAGCTACAGACACAGAAGAGGCACAGCCCCACAGCCCTCTGCATCGGAGGGGCTGGTGCCCCTCCCACAGCCTGGGAGGACTGTGCACATCAGCCTGGTGAACTGCAACTGCACTGTGGTGCTGGTGCACAGAGGTGTTTCTCCACTCAATTGTCATTTAATCTTTCCTACAATTAGCAAATACAATCTTGTCGCATTACACATACCAAACATATTGTTAGAGCCCCAAAATATGAAGTTTTTAGAGAGAGAAAGTAAATCATAGTATCATAGAATATGATACTATATATGATACATGCTGAGTTGGAAGGGACCTATCAGGACCACTGAATCTGCTCCTGGCCCTGTGCAGGACAATGCAAGAATCCCACCACATGAAAGAGAGTGTTTTCCAAACACTTCAACTCTGTTGGGCTTGGTGCTGTGACACTCTCCTGGCAAGCCTGTTGGAGTGCTCACCACCCTCTGTGTGAAAAAAATTTTGATATCCAACCTAAACCTCCCCTGACTCAGCTTCATGCCATCTCCTCAAGTCCTGCCACTGGTTGTGAGAGTGATGCGATTGGCACCTGCCCCTTTGCTTCCCCTCTCGACGGGAAGACCACAATGAGATCTCCCCTTAGTCTCCTCCCCAGGCTGAACAAACCAGTGACCTCAGCTGCTCCTCATAAAGGCTTCCCCCCTAGATCCTCCACTATCTTCGTATCCCTCGTTGGGACGCTCTCTAACATTTGACTAAATTTGATAAAATTTGAGCAGCGAAGCAAGTCTTTTTTAAAAAGAAACGCGATGCCTGAGCACGCTTCTTGAAGACCTGTATCAACTTCAGCAAAAGCGGGGCTGGCGCGCCGGGGCGGCTCCCAGGGGGGCGGCTGCCCGGGCTGGGCCCGGCGGGGCGCGGCGCGGCGCTGACCCGGCCCCCTCACGGCGCGGGCGGGCTCGGGGCGCGGCGGGCGCGGGCACGGCGCTCCCGCCCCGCGGGGGCGGTGCTGCAGACGGCGCCAGCCCCTCCGGACCTTCCGCGCCGCTCCCGGCGGGCGCCCGGCCACACGCGGCGGGTCGGGCTTCCCCGCCGGGAGCACCGGGCGCTGCATGGGAGCGCTTCCCCAGCGGGCACGGTCGCGTCCCCACCCCCGCCGGCTGCGCGAAGGAGGACGGCGGAGCATGCCACCGGCGGGGCGGTTCCGCAGGGACTGACATGCTGCTGAAGGAGGGCAGGCGCCAGCCCCTCCGCCTCTCCCCGCGGTAGCGGAGGCGATGCTGCAGGGCGCTCCCCGGGCTCTTCCGCAGGCGCCAGGCTATCGCCCACAGCAGCCGCGCTCGCTGCCGTGAGCGGCGCGGCTCCGGCCCGGCCGAGGCGACGAGCGGCGCGGGCCCGCACCCGTGCCCGGGGCGGCGGCGGCGGCGGCGGGGAAGGCGCTGCCCGCGCCCGCGGGCGGCTCCGCGCGGCGGATGCGTGTGCATGAGCGCTGCACCGAGCGGGCGCAGGAAGCGCCCCCGCTCCGCCGCCTCCATCTTCCAGGGCAGCAGGACCTCGCCGCACGGCCGCGACAGCGAACGCCGGGGCAGCGGCTCCGATAGCGCTTACCAGATCCAGAGAACCCTGGACGACTGTAAGATGGTGGGTACCCCGGGGGGCTTGCTGTAGTTTTGGGGTTTTTTAACCTTTTCCGAGCTCTCCAGGCGCAGGCAGCGGTGCCGCTCCTCCCGCCACCTTGACTATTCCCATCACGTGCAGCTGCACTGTTTTTAAACCCGCAGTCCCCGCCGGGGTGCTGCCCTGCGCCCCAACTCGCCGCGGTTCCAAAGCGGGAGCAGGGAGGAAAGACGAGACCTGCGGGAGCTGCGGGACGCGGAGCGGAGCCGGGCGCCTGGAGAGTCCTGCGGGAGCGAGAGTCCTCCCTCCAGTACACACACCGCAAGGCAGATGGAGTTGCTTTTTGGTAGATCCGTCCAAATCTGTATCCAGACTTGGGTTCACTGAAGCTTAAATGGGTGAATACTTGCCTCCAATGAATCGCGGCACTGTCTGCTTGCTGTCTTGTGCAGCAGCCTCATGCTTGCCCTGATATCCTTCTAAATCAGGACGCAGAATTTGAGGCGCTGAAATTCTTTCCCTGATATATATGGCACCTGTTACCAGTCTTCCCAGAGTAGCTGGTTGCAGTTGTAAAACCTCAGGTGAAACACCAGCGTTTGTGTTATTTATGGACTCTCACATTCTGGTATGAGACTTTTTTCGCCACTTACGTTCAAAATGTTTGCACCCTGATACTTTCCTCCAAATCAGCACCATAAGCCCCCTTTTAGGCTCCCTGAGTTACAGTCAGCCTGACATTAGGCCCCAAAATTGCCCCTCCAGTTAGTGACAGATGTTGAAAAAAAAAAAAAAAAAATGAAGTCACTGTTACTTTTCTTGACAAATCCATACCTGGCTAAAGCTCTGTCTAGTAGCATTGAAAATAGAGCTGCTACTTCTGTTCTGCTGGATTCTGGCAATTTGTTTTTCCTCTGGTGCTGAAAAATGTGCTGGCAGATTATCCACTCTGATGCTTCAAGATTGGGAGCAATTCCCAGTGCATGGAGAAACAAAAGCTGCCACAGTAGCTCTATAAATATACCCAACAAGTGGATCTTACTGGGTTCTGCCTTTTTTCTCCTTCCCAGCAGCATAATGTGGATAGTTCGAGAGAAGTTGTTACAATTAACTGATTAGAAATAAAATATATTTTACAGGTGGGTTATCAAGTTGCGGTAGGATTCAGGAGGTAAAACCAGTGTGTTTTTTTTTTTCTTGTTCTCTGTTTCGATTCAGCAAGATATGTGTGGTTTTGTTTTCCTGGGCAGCGCTAAGGTGTCTGCATAAGACTGTTTAAGCAAGGAATGTCAGGTGAGAATTAGCGAAATGCGTCTGGTGCAACCAGTTACCAGTTGCAGGATGCGACGCTTTTCTTCCTAATGCAGAGTAATCACGCTGTGACACAACATAGTACAGGTTTTTTTTCCTCTCCTTTGCCTTCATGCATTCTCTTAAGCTACGGAATGATAAGAGTTGAAGACCTGTTTAGCAAATATTGTGCCTAGAGCTTTGTTTGATGTGTGCTTTTGGGTTTGTTTGGGATCTGGGTGTGGGAGGGTGCAGATGTACTGAAATGCTCTTGGATTGACTTGCTGCTCCTGAAGCAGAGGAACCTATTTGCTATTCTTAAAATGAAATTTAAGAAAGCACAGCCAAAATTATTTTTGATACCAATTCTCAGTTATACAGTTAATTGCAGTGGGATGCATGAAGGTTATGAATGTAATACTGCAGAAGTGACTTGTTTATTTCCTGAGCATGAGAATTTGAGGGCTTGACTTTAAAAATTAGCAGCTCTGATAGACTCCAGGTTCTTAGCATGTTTTTATGTTGCGGTGTGTTGAACTTCTGATGGTAATGATGACTGCAGAATTATGAGCAATTACTCTTGTCTGTTTTTATGTAGTTTGGAAATTGAGGTCAAAACACAGATAAATAAATATTCTGTTCTATTACTCCAATCCTTCCACCCCCGCCACCATGTGGAGCAAATGGTCTTATGTGTGTTCTTTCAGAAGACAGCAAATGCTCCATTTCCTTAAAATATAATTCCATATATGTGATCAGTGGAACTAAACAATAATGATCTTTCCATCACTCTGAAATTACCCATTTGTCCAATAACATCCCTATGTATCTGGTGGATATTGGATTTCTCTATGGGTTGTAGTGTTTACTTACTCATTTGTTTCTTTTTCCCACATGCACTTTAGAAAAGGTGCTTCCTGGAATTTTAACAGGAAAGTGCCTATCTGGTACATCTTCTCAGCCAGTAAAAGCAGATTAATTTTAAGCCAGAAATCTGGGTTGAAGGAAAGCGACTGAACAGAAATCATTATAAAATAAATTAGCAAAATTGCCAATTTAAAAGCAAATGCTACATTCTAGTCCCTGAACATGCTGTTAATCAGGAAGCAGGAGGAGCAAAGGCAATAATTTCTGGAGATATTTTTGCCTTTCATGATAGCAAAAAATAACTTCATGCTACTAGTAAAACAGATGTTTTTTTGTCTGCTTAATATTTAATACTAATAACTCAAACACTTTCAGATATTAAAAGCAGAAACACTACTTTCCTACAGATGAACATTTATAGCTCACAGAAGCAGCAGCTGCCATGGAGGCTCGAGTCATTTACTGAATCGCATGCTCTTGATCCTGTGTGCTATGAAATTGTGAGCAGCAGGAACCAGCCCTAGATTGGGCATGTTGCTAAAAAAACTGGATTGTTTTTACCAATGCAGTTAAAAATTCTCATGTCTGTGAATGATTTTTGTTTTTCAGCTCGTCCAGGAGTTCAATACCCAGGTGGCTCTCTATCGGGAGCTGGTCATTTCTATTGGGGATGTCTCAGTCACCTGTCCTTCTCTGCATGCGGAATTGCACAAAACTCGAACCCAAGGATGTGAGATGGCCTATCAGGCTCATCAAAAACTAGCAGCAATCTCTGGGTAGGAGGCAACTTATGTTTAATTAAAGCCGTATTCATGTGCAAATCTTTGTTAAATACTACATAATGGAAGCTTTCAGGAAAAGCATTAATTTGGGTTTCTGTTTTAGGCATAGAGGCGTATGACCACAAATTTTGCAGAATGTCCATATCCTTACAATTTGATCCGTACAATTTTGGGTCAAATCCTGGTCCCCTTACCAAGAACGTATCCTTCTGATTTCACTGGATGCTTTTATGTAAGGCAAACAGGATTTTACTACGAATCACTACAGATCAAGGGAGAAGCCATTCCCTTCAAGGGTGAGATAGCAACAGCTTTCTGCCCAGTCTTTCATTGAATATACCTAATCGAGGTAACTAGCTCAGCTCAACTAGAGACTCAACAGAATTAAACCAAAATTAGGTGAAAATTGAGCAGGGAGAGTACAAATACTAGTCTGAAAACTTGTGTTTACCTTCTGTATGTTTTTAAACCCTTGTTGTGTTGAAATAAGAATGAACGCTTTGCCAGCATATAATGTTTTAATTTATTCTTTGGTATTACATTATGTACATTCCTTTCCATGGTGACAGAATGTATTATCACATACTTGAGCCTATGCCTCAGTGCAAGATCAACCAGCATAAATAGCTGTTTCCTAAAAAATGGGAATTCGTGCTGCTAATTCCATGTGGGTTTTTCACAGCATGGCGACTGGGGCATTTATATTTATATGTGTGCCCCTTGAGTCATGTCTTTCTGATTACACTTTGTCAGAACTTTCTGCATCTGTCTTATCTACCATAATCTCCCATTGTGCACCACTAGAAAAAAACCCCCAAAACTTCTTTTCTTGTAGCTCTGCCTAATCCCCATTGAATTTCTTTCATCACTTTAATATATAAAAGAAATCTATTGATATATAAGGGGAGTCCAAACTAACAAACCAAACAGAAGAAGATACTAGTTGGATTTTTAGAAGAATTGTCACCATTTTCAAGAAAGACTTTGTGCAAAGTCACTTAAATTGATTTTGTGACCTCTGATTTGTTCCTCATACAAAATACTTGTTTTTTAAAATATTAAAGTTGGTGGGAACTTTAAAAAAAACCCCAACAATGAATAGACATAGTTCTTTTTAACCAGTACATTGAAAAATGTAAAAACAAGCCAGTAAAATTTATCTTGTGTGCTTTCAGACTCAAAAGAAAAGCTAATATATATTAAAATAATGCATTTGAATAGCTGAACCTACTTTGTAACTTTTAAATATATTTCCTCTGCAGAGAAAACAATTGATATGTGCTCGTTTAGAAAGTACACTGGTTTTTTAAGCAATCATTTTGCAGCTGGAAGTCTGTCATATACACAAAGATGTCCTGAAGGTTGTGCAGTTGCTGCGAGATTGACATTTGGCTAATCTAAAACTGTTTTAAATAACTCTGATAATGCTGTGATATCCATAACAACTGGTAGGTGTTAGAAACTCTCTGGAAATTACTTGATTGGTTTGACAAACATTTTACAAGATGTGCTTCTCATCTCCACCCTCCTGTAGCTGAGGAAAGCCGTATGAAACATTGGTGTGTTTGTGAGGAAAGATAGGAAAGGTGGGAAATGAAGACACAGTATGAAAAGAAATAGAAGGAGAGGAGTAATAAATAGTCTCAGATGTTTAGTCGTTACTTCAGCAAAAAGACTGATGTAGTGAATATGAAATAGGATCTGGAATAGGAATATAATTGGATAGGACGAAAATGTATCGGGAAGAAAAATGCTTAGGGACAGGAATGCATTAAATCATCCTCAGTATTAAATAGTCAGGAGGGTACTGTGTTGCTCAGAAACCACTGTTAGTCAGCATATGGAATGAAGGCTTATTAGTTCACTGCTTTAGTTCAAAATACACAGCACTGCACTGGGTAGCACAACAAGTTCTGTTTTCCAAAACTTTAATTAAAGAAAATGTGTTGCTTTCCCACCTAGAAAGAGTAATAGCAAGTAGCTGTTCATCTTACCAGACTATAACATTTCATGGGGGGACAGCATTCTATTAATTACGGTCATCAGTAATGTTCAGTTAGTCTCTGAGTGATCTACCTGAGGTGTTGCAGGCCCTCTTCCTTTTGAGAAGTTGGTGTCACCGTCGAAGGGAGTACAAAGTTTGTTTATCTTGTTTGTGCTGTGTTCCCCTTGGAACATTAGCAGACACCTTAGTGTTACGCTGTTCCTCTTTGAATATATTGGGATTTCAGAGAATCAAGGAATTGTTAGGATTAGAAGGACCTCTGGCAATCATCTAGAGATCACCTAGTCCAACTCCTGTTGGCACTAGTGCATCTGAGACTCTCAAATACACACCTGACTTGGACAAGAGGCACCTATTTCCTAATTCACTTGTCCTAGCAGACTAAGCAAGGTAACCAAGAGGAAAGATGCAAAGACTCAGAAGGAAAGAAACAAAACCCTCTAATGCTGGAGAAGAGAGCTCTGGGAAGAAATCTGGAAATTCTGGGAAGGGAAAGAAATGCTGAGGTGGAGTTAATGCTTTAGAAACTGAGCAGGATGTAAGTCATGAGGACAAAAAAATACTGTGGTCGTGGGCATATCAGTTCTGGAATATTAGGCAGACATCAGAGTAGGACAGTGGTATAATGTGAACAAGAAGAGAAAGCTGCAAGTGTACCTGTAGAAAAAGGATACACTGATACTCCAACAAAGGCAGATTCAGCTATAGAAGCAGAGGAAGTGAAAGTCACACTTACATCTTTAAAAACTGAGAGAAAGACAAAGGAGATGATGGAAAAAAAGATGAGCTAGCAGGGAAGCATGAAACCTTATAAAGTCCACACTGGATCAGACCTTATTGCCCCATCTAGCTCAAACCTGACAGCTACTGGTAGCAGAGATTTCATGAAAAAAAATAAGCAAAGATACAAAAAACAGGATGTGCCTAGAACAATGCCTTCTCTCACATCCTTGCTTAGTGCCTGGCACTTAATAAGCAAAGGCTGCATCTGAGCAATCTGTATCTGACAAATGTGATTTCTCTAAATACTAAAATCTCAAAAAATTCTTAAGGTTGAATAAGGACGTCTTTACACTGTGATGTATTTAAAAACCTATTTGCTAAAAAAAAATATTACTGAAAAAAGAAACTTAAAATTAAGTCTCCAACGTAATAGGGCCTCATGGATACTACGTCCTCTTTACTTGCTCTGATGTCTTTTTCTTATAGAAATAGTGAGATTTTAGCAAAGAGGAATAAAGATTGGAAATGAAAATAATCTAAGTTGAAATATCCTAATGCTAATTAATGTTCTCTTAGGAATGCAGATCAAAGTAAATCCTCCTTTCAGTGTTGGTTTTCTCAGGACTTCAGGTCAATTCTTGCTCGCACACTGAAAGCTGTTAGTGATTTTTAATGAGCTGTCTTCTGGAGAAGGGCAGTAAGGTTTGGTCCTTTTATCACAATTTCTGCAGTATAATATTGCAGAAGTTTAAAATCTCAAAGTATTTACATTGTGCATCCTTATAGTATTAGTTGTCATGGTCAAAACTGGAGAAAGTACAGCAACAAAAAAAATGAGTCAGCATGATTTTTTCCAAAGAAAAAGAAAGGAAAAGTATTTGTAACAGTAAAAAGATGGGGGGAAAAGATGCAGATCTCTGTTATGGAAGGGAGTCTGCTTTATGGAATGATAGAGTGGTGATTTGTTAGAATTCATCAAACAGGGAGCTGGTTTTATATGTGGAGTCCACCGAGTCTGGGATGTCAGCAGAAAGATAACTCAGAACTGTATTTTAAGATACAGGTCTGCACAACTGTGCACACACTTTTGTAAATGTCCTTACATGTTCTCAAGCACTTGATATGCTTACATAATGTGTCCACTTGGCACACTGAGACCAGAGCTGGCAGTATCTCCGTGACAGTCTGATATATATGTTGGCAGTGGCTTTTTTTGCACAAAACAAAACAGTGTGAGGAGCTGAGGGGTGCATGGCAATGTGGATCTGCGTGAGTATAGCTCTGAAAGTGATTTTTCTCTGTTGTTCTGACTGGTGTTGCAAAATCTGAGGAGGAATAAACCTCTACCCTACTACAGGCTGGGACAGCAGCTCTGCAGAAGAGGATTTTGGGGGTTCTGGTGAACATCAGGTTGAACATGAGCCAGTGCCCTTGTGTAAAGAGGGCCAGCAGCCTCCTGTGCTGCTTTAGGAGATGTTGCCAGCAGGTCAAAGGAGCTCATCCTTCCTTTCTGCTCAGGGCTGTTGAGGCTGTTAAGTGGAATACTGGGTCCAGCAGTGGGCTCCCTAGTAGAAAAAAGGAAGGGGCATGCAAAGCAGGTGTAGTCAACTACCTTAAAGATGGTTAGGCAGCATCCCACATACAAGGCAAGGCTGCTAGACCTGGGATTGCTTGAAGGCTGGGAGGGGGATATTATCAATGTGTATAAAAAAATACCTGATGGAATAGTGTAAAGAAGACACAGTCAGACTATTCTCAGCGATATACAGTGATAAGACAGCAGGTAAAAATTGAAATACAAAGAAAAATTGATTTAAAAAAAATTTTAAACTCCTTTACTGTGGGGCAGGTAGAATATTAGAACAGATGCACTGAGAGGTTCTAGAGTCCCCATTCTTGGAGACACAGAGAATTCAACTGGTCATGGCCCTCAGTAACCCTCTGTAGCTGACACTGCTTTGAGCAGGAGGCTTGGACCAAATTAGTTCCAGGTGTCTCTTCCAGCCTGTGACAAAGTCATCATAAATCTCCTTGGGAAAATTCAAAGAAAAAATTTATTTGACACCTACATGCAAATGTCACTTTTGTAAAATAGTTGTTAGTTTTAAGTTCCTATAAGTTCATGAAAGGTTGAGAAAATCAGCTAAAAATCACATCCTGATGGCAATTCTCTGCACAAAAAGACTATCATAGTGTTGCTTTAAGTTCTTAATTTTATGTAATTTCTACTTTGTTTTCATTTGCAGTCTACAGTTTTCAATAAGCACCAAATAGTAATTTCTCAGAGCTAATTAATATTAGATCATTTCCTAAGGCTGTTTAGGAAAATGTTCTGCTGACACCCCATTGTGGCCAATTTTTTATTGAACTGTCTGAATTTTCCCTGAATTACAACCCTGCAAAATTATTATCTGCTTTCTAAAGCACACAAACAAAAAAGACTGCCTCAAAATATTTTACAAATTAAGTGAAGACTCCAGACCTGTAAGTTAATGGAAGTTGTATTAACATAACAGGCATAACAGAAATCATTTTACCTGCTTGACTGCGGATGTTAAATAAAGTTTTGCTGGCAGTCAGTATTAGCCTAGCAGAAACGAGGCACAGCAACACTTGGCTCGACAGGGAAGAATTTTTATAATTGTGATTCAAAACCAACTTTATGCCAGCAGATAGAGGAACAAATCAGAAGTCTGCCCCAGCTAGACACCCATCAGGCAGCATTTCTGGAGGTCTCTGCCATTCCTAGACATCTTTGCAGTCACTGCCATGGTGCTCCTCTCAGTGTGCATATCAGAGGTGGGGAGGGTGATAGTGTTGATCATGGGGTTCTGAATCACAGGCACTGCTGGCTGTATCCAAACTCTGTTGGAGTTGTTAGCGTTGCCAGATGAAAGTTAAGAAATAAGGTAAGTGCTTCACAGAGACTGCAGCGTGATAAGTAGAATGTGGCCTGATAAAAGTATAGTTAGATATCAAAAACAATGTTATGATATGTAAGAAAACAAGGAGAGCAGTCAATATTCACTGCAAGAATCAATACTGTTATACATGATAATACCAGTAGCATAATGCCCTCTAAATCCATACAAGGTTTTGTGATTTCTTGCTAAAATTTTGCAGGTGTTTTAAATAGTGATAGCTTAAAGTCCTGACCTTAAAAATCCTGTCAAGTAAAAAATACTGAGATCCTCCACTTCAGAAAATTCTTGGAAATTTAAAACATCGTTTTGCTCTCACAGGCTGTACTAAAAGCATCTCAGTAAGTTGTTTCAATGCTAGAACCCACAATTCTTACAATCATTCAATGGTAGTTTACTTAGGAAATTGTCCTGCTGATTTAACCATGACTGTCAGAAATGAGTGAAGTCGGGAGGAGCTTTGTCTTCTTTGAAAGAAGAGCTTTCCAGGATTACCAAGCATTCCTATCATATAAAGTCTCATTTTCCCTCAGCTTTGGCATTCGTAAACATTTACTGGAATTTTCTTCCATGCTTAAAATTTTCTTGTCATTTTGAGCATACAAGATTCTAGAAGCAAATTATGACAGTGTTTATTTCACTTTCTTTGGCAGGCATATATTCCCTGATTTCTACATCCTGAAGTGATTGCAAACTTAGTACCATATATCAGAGACTACACCTGTTCCAGTGACTCAAATCCTATTTTGACTAATGGGAGTTGTCTGCATGGGAATGGGGATGTTTCAATAAACAAGCTCAGATGTAGGTAGTTTAACATACCCCTTAAGGACCACGTAGTGTGTGATAGGCAGTAAGTATACCATAGCTTACTCCTTTCACAAGATGGCAAGATGACAATCAACATTAATCTAAAATGGTGGAAAGGGAGGGCAAAAAGATAAAACTATTTTCTGTGGAAAATAGTTAAGGTTGGATTCCTTACTAAGAACAAAATCTCTTTACTCAATTTAAGTTGCAAGTTGAAAATGAAATCGTTTAAGTCAGGTACCTTGAGTTCAGAAAGCAAATAATGGAAGAAAAAAAAAGGTTATTTACTAAGGCTGGAATTCTTAAAATAGCTGACCTCTATGGACTGACTTTTTCTTTGTACCTCTGTCTTTGGAAGTGCTTTAATAGGTGTTTGGGACTTGAAGATACAAGGTATTATTATCTCCCTTTATAGATATCTCTTTCATAACTGGAGGCCAAATTTAGTAAAGGGCAAACAGACCTAAAAGTGAATTTATTACTCTATTATTTTTCTATGTTCAGAACAGCAATTCTGAAAATTCTGGAAATTCTACGTCTGCAGTAACACAGCATAAGTTAGTTTTGACAAACCAGAAGAGCTTATAGCAACTTGCTTAATGATAAACCTCACCAGCAGTCAGAAGGACAACATTCTTGCTTGTCCAAGCTCTGACAAGATTGTTCCCTGGGGTGCTGGCAGAACATCCTCAGAGTTTGAGAGATGCTGACAGCTTTGGGATCCTCACAAAATACAGTCGCCCCTGCCACTTTCTTTTACCAAAGCTGAAGGTGAGTCAGTTTCTCCACCACTTGGCACCTGTGTCCCAGAAAAGGGGGGAAAGTGAGTGCTAAAAGATAGAACAGACATCATCTTTGTCAGTCAGTTATTTGCCCCTTCCTTCCATCTGACACTCCGCTCCTTCCAGTGCAGTTCTGCCACTGCTGAGATACTTGAGGGCTGCTGGCTAAGCCAGACAGGTTGTCTGCCACTGCAGACAAGCCTGCCACTTGCATGAAGGATCCTTCCAAAAGCAGAAAAACCCATGTCCCAGCCCAGCAGCCAGGGTTGCTGCCCATGAGGATCACCACAAATAGCAATATTCTCCCTGAGAGACATAAGGCAGCATAGGTTTTCCTCTGTGACAAGACTAGAAGCTGTGAGGTAGTTGTGCAGAATTAGGGGGCACGTTGCCATCATCTAACCCAGTGGAAAGAGTATTTTGCATGAGGAAGCAAAATGATGTCAAGGTCTTCCCTCCATTTGGGCTTCAAGCAGTGCCATTGGAGGTAAACACTGAAAACTGTTAGGGAACTTATTTTATGATATTCTAATCCTTGCTCCCATTTTTTTCCTATGTTTTAAGCAGATAAAACACATAAAGGCGGAGAGAAGCCGAGATTCAGAACTCGGGTAAAGGCTGACCATTCCTCAGCATTTTATATATTCAACCTGGAAATTCACCTGCACTGTACCTTGGTCTAGGGTTAGAGTAACCTGCAGGTGTAAGGTGGTTTACCTCCAGTTTTAACATGCCCTCTGCATCCACCACTCCCATTGTGAGTTCCTGGAAACGGGAAGATGATACCAAGAAACTAAGAGGTCTTTCAGTGGAATGTTCTCTGCTGTGCATGAGCAGCATTCCACTACAGTTACATTTTAGAAGGGTTGTTTTTCAAAGTCTTAACTCATTAATAATGGAATATTCCAGATACAGGTAAGACTATTTGTCTGTAGCAATGATTGAAATATCCAACATGATTCACATTCCTATTCTGAGGTACATAAACCTTTACATGAGAAATTTAAGTGAAGGAAAACAACATATGTTATCAGAGAGGTTTGGGGACTGAATTACATTGGCAGGGCCTCTTTAGAAATGCTGCAGAATCAGAGCTGACCTTTTGCAGAAAATTCAGTGTTTCTGCCAGCAGTCTTGCCCTTCTCTTGCCCCATTTTGTTCTTCTTTCAGAAGATCTGTTCTCATTGTTGGACATAAAAAGCTTTTCACAGCTTTGGTTTTCTCAGAGAGTAATCAGCCAGAGGATCCAGCAGTTTGGTACATCTCTAGAAACAGGAACTGTGGGGATTTTGAGAAGCCCACAGAACTTAAGTGTAGAGTCTTTTTTGACAGTTGCTGTTACCTTTGCATCACTCCAGATTTTCTCCTGCTCTTTTCTCCTTTGTCATCCCTTTCTTCAGTGTTTCTGTTTCTTGTTGTTTTGTTTTTTTTTTCCTCAGAAAAACAAACAGTAATGAAATTAACATCTGATTTGCTGTTAATCACATTAACTATTTGGGAACCCCTTGTGGCAGAGTCTTGAATGTACATATAACAAACCCACTGGAATCAATGGACCTTTAGACCTGTGGCATTACTGTAGTAAATATGGCTAACAAAAATAATAATTTTTTCGAACTCCTGTGTTTTGGAAAAGTCTGGAAAATCTCATTCAACCTCTGACTGATGTTTCAGATGAATCACTTATTAAATAGGTGTACCAGTACTTAATATCTCTAAAAATACCTAGTAATTTTTACAACATACTTGAGTCTTTGAAGGAAAAGCATTTTTTTGAAGTATTCTGTTTTATTATTGCTGTAGTGCTTTCTAAATACCTCATGTGAATATTACATTTTTATCATGGTTTTAATAGTTCATTTATTTTGAAATTGATCTTTTAATGTCATTTTGCTGAAATTCTAAGCCCTAACATGTAACAGCACATAGCAACTCCTGTCGCTATGTCTTGTCTTGTCATGTCATGTCACAAGTGAAATCAGTTAATAAGGTCTTCTTGAGCAGAAACCTGAGTGTTACTAACTTATGTCAGTAAATAGTGCTTCACAAGGGGATCTAGAGATAAATTTTAGAAGGTATTTAAAGATATCAGTGGAGCTGATTATGAGCCTTTCATATCATACTAATTTCTGTGCCCACAAAAATTAGGAGTACCAGAGAAGCTTATGTGGTTCAAAATGAACGTTACACCAATCCAGAAAAACTTTTTCATTGCAGTATTTCTGAAAAAAAATACACTTCATATCTCTCTTCAGTGATGTAAATAAAAGTTGTACTTGTGCTAATCTGTAGCCAAGATGGCCAGGAGGAGTGCCTTTGTGTCCCCATTAGGCCCACTGCTTTGAGGCCTGCTTCAGTAACATATTTCAGTATTTCTCTTCTGTAGGTTTCTAATGAAACACAGCTAAAGCTAAGAACCTAATGGTGAGTTTTAAGTGCTTCTTTCCTGATCATTTTCCTAGTGTTTGACTAAGAAATCCCACATGGCTGTAATTTTTTGTGATAGACACTTTGCCTATCTTCATTCTGTTTAGCTTGGCTTATATTGTTCTCAGAAGATTAGTTCTGATTGTCACTCAATCTTATAGAGCCAGACTATGCTGACAGTATGTTCATATATCTTAAGAGAAGTGAAAACATGAGATAATGAAGTTATGCATTAGAAAGGCTTCAGCATGAGCTCTTAGAATCCCACATATACTGGGATTTTGCTTTTGATTTCTTGCCTGTTTTTTTATAAGTTTGGGACTGAAAATTGCCAGTTAATGGAGATGTTTTTTACTAATGCTCAGTATTTCTCAACATTCTGGAACACTGCTCTCTAGTTAGAAAGGAACCATTTTGATTCTGTGCCCCTTACTGAAATCAGCCAATGGTGTTGCCAAGTTAATTGTGCTGGGCTGTGCAATTAAGAGAGTGTGTTTCTCATGACCCATGTTTGATCGTGCTCTTTCAAGTGCTGCACTTCCTGCATAGTCAAGTAAGAAAAGACTTCACACTTACTGTGAGCTGCATGGTACATGGAGGTTTGTTCTAGTAAGAGGTCAAGTACCAAACAGTAGCTACTCCTAACAGCATCATCAGCACCTTGCAAGATCAGTCTCCATCTGTGGGAGATACCAGTTCTGTCAGGCTTCCACTGGAAAAATTCCGTCCAATTTCAACAAGGTGTACAAAATCTGTTGTGATTTTTCTAATTGCTTTATCATTCTGTTTCTGCAGAATTAATTAAATATTTAAAGCCATTATCTGGGCATTAAGATCTCATCTTGGCACAGCATTAAATAAAGCATTCCTTAATCCAGAATCCTTCCACTATTACTAGTTAAATGCTGTTTAAATTCATATTTTAAAATTCAACATATACTGAAGTGTTGGCTGTTACTGAATAGAATTTTCTCCTTGATGGGAATATTTATAGATTTACATTTATATTTTCCACATAATTTTTAACTATCAGAGAAATAATTCACTGAATTATTTGTGTATTAACATAGAAGGTCGTCTTTTCTCATATATTCCATTTTTTATCTTGTTGTGCTTATCTTTCATAAGAGTACTTTCATCATGAACATTTCCTGGCAGCAGATCTGGTGTAAGAATTCAAATACTGGCATATTAAATTTTGTGCTCAGAGTTGCTGAAGAAACTGCTTTCCCATTTCAGAAGAAAACAAGTTTGCATTTATTGTGTGAGCAAAGAGAAGCTGACACTTCGTATCTCTGTCTATCATGGCAAGACAGATAATTGCAAATGCACTGTTGGTAACCTTGGCAGCACGGCAAATGGTTGAGTGGCAAAATATTTTAAAGTGCCATGTTTGTACAGCAGCTTCCAATTATTTCCAACAGTTCTGGAGTTGTTACTGTGGTGAAACAGCACTCTCCACCCATATGCAGTTACAAACCCTCCCAAAATAAAACACCAACACCAACAAAGCAGCGTTTGGTACTTGGGAATAGTATGACAACTGCAAGCACAGTGCATTAGACTGAGCACAGGGTGAGGCTGTGTGCTGAGAAAGCAGTCCCTTCATGCAGGGTGAAGAGCCCCAGTGCACCAAAGTTGTGGGCATCCCGAAGTCTGGCCATATAATTTAGCTGCAGACCTACCCAAAGTAGTGTGTGTACAGCTTTTTGCAATTCATTTTGCATTATTCAAGACTCAAAAACAAGTAGGATGTCTGTGCAGCTGCTAATACACAATACTGAATGCCTAAGGAAGACTTCATGGAGAAATCCTTGTTTCCCAAGCAGAAAAATGGGAAAGAGGCTTTTCAAAGAGAGGAAAAAAAACCAAAAGTAACACCAGTTCACAAAGTCAAGTGGAGACCAAAGTGGGATTAAAAAATCTGAAGCAAAAAATTTGCAAAGTTCTTTTTGCTAGAATACTGCTTCCTGGACACGTTTTATCAACAGATGGTTTTAAAAGTTTCTTTCTCCATATATGAATTTAAATTCAGGAAGCTAATCTATTTCATTTTTCCTTCTATTTCCTTCTATTCTTCTTTTTTTTTTTGACACATTCAAGTTTTCTCAGTCTCTCAGCTGTGATTTTTAACTACTCTTACAGATTTGATCTGTGGAGCTATGTGAGATTCTTCTACTGATTCTATAACACAGTTTCTTTTTCATTTGGAATACTTTTATATGGGTCTTTTTTTTTTTTTTTTTGAGATAAAATATACTCTGAGGTATAAGCATGGCATATTCAAGGCACTCCTAGAAGCATTTGATACATAAAAAATCCCAAACACTACCTTATTCTGAGCAACCTAGGAATATGTACTGGATGTGCTGTTTTCCTTCCAGATTAGAATTGTAGCAGTCACAGTATTGGTTTATTTGACCAATATTGGTATATTTCACCAAACAGACAAAAAAAAAGGATTATGAAAATGTATAGACTTTTCAGTAATTGTTAATTCAATATAGCTCTTATCCAAGTCACAGTTAAACTTGAAGAACATCTTCACTTCTGTTTAAATAGTTAAATAGGCAATTTGTAATGCTTTTGAGGAAAAGCAAATACATTATTTCTTGCCTCTTCTCATTCTAACGTTTCTTCGCAACTACTCTGGTTTTCTTATTTTGAGATATGGAAACCCAGAAATCCAAGTTAAAAACAGATAACAGGTATCCAGATCACTTTAATGCTTTATGGAATGCCTTTTGGAAAAGATACAGTGAAATTTATGTTCAAATAAGGTAATAATTACAGAAATAAAATGGAAAAAGAAACTGTCACAAATCTGAGGAATCATCTGGTTTAGTATCCTCTGAATGATCAGCAGCAGATGGCATCACTTGCCTGCAGCAGAGTTCCTTCTAAATCCAGTATGTTTCTAGTTCATTGTGACCTAGATCCTGTGGCATCAAATACCTGAAGCATCTAACTCTCCTTCAGGCTCTCAGGAAAGTTTGACCCTATTTGTCCACACATATCAGAACCACTTTCATAAATGACCTCACATCAGGTACCAGTTTTCACAAAATTTCTGTACAAGTGTTAATCAAAGGAGCTGGACGGGAGTGTAGGTTTGAATCCATTTATGTTTTGCAGACTTTTGAAAGGTAGAATTTATAAATCATTCATTAGCAAATTGTGTGTGATTAAGGGACCTTTTAAAGAACACAGAAGCTTAACTAAAATTAAAGGGCAAATCCACGGGCAGCATGACTTTCAGCTGCCTGCAGGGAATTTGAAAGAGGCTGGGCTTGAGCCTGTTGGATGGCACAAACTTATCTGTGCTTTCTCTACATATTTATCAAATTCATTTGAGAACAACTTGTTGATGCTGACAAGGCAGCATTCTGAATAGGAATTTCTTTGATAAGCTTAAGAGTTATTGCATATACAGCTAATGTCAGTGTCTCCTTCTTGGTTTACACAGATCCTTTCTGGAAGGTCTGTGTCATGGTTTTATCTGGATTTATCTGTTCTTTGGTATCATATAATTTGAGGCTATTTTTTGTTCAGCTGAGGCTAAAGCTAACAAGGCTGACGTGAGAGCTCACCCAAAGTTTTCTTTCATCTAACTGGACACCACCTTCTCAACTGGTCATCTGATAACCTGCAGAGAAAAAGACCCTGTTCAGCTCATGTTTGGCTAGTGCAGAAGTCTCCTGGATTTCTTCAAAGCAGAAGCAAGGGACAGAAAGCTGAAGGAAAGAACAATGGGCTTAAGGTGTGGTGGTCAAAACCTGCATTTTCTATTTTTTTTCTTTTTTAATCTTAAGAGAGCTCAAAAACATAATTGAAGACACACATGCAATTTATTTTGGCATTCTGAGTACTTAAAAATATCCTGCTGGGGAATTTAAGCTTAGCTAAAGTGGTATCTTACTTTGAGACAACAGCCAAACTCCCACCCAATTACTTGCTCACTCCTCAGCAGAATATGCAGGAAAGACAGGAAGAATAAGAATGAGAAAGATTAGGTGGGAATAAATATAGGGACATCAGCTGTCTGTAGAGCAGGCTTGTCTTGCCAAAGATTACCCTAATTTATTGCCAATTAAAAATAATTATTAATTTACGTAATGGGAAAAGAAAAGAAGCATCAAGCTAGCACCTTTTCTGCCTGGCTTCCATGCTCAGCTTCACTCCAGACACCTCTACCTACTCCCACCCTCCTGAGCACTGCAGGTGGGATGGGAATGGGGGGGTTACAGTCCATAACCAATCTGCCTTGTTTCTCCTTCCTCCTCACACTTCTCCTCAGCTTTAGTGTGGGCTTCTCCACAGGCAGCAGTCCTGTCAGGAAAATCTGCTCTAGCCTAGGTTCTCCGCAGGTGGCAGTTCCTTCAGGAACATCCATCTGCTCTGGTGTGCTCAGTGGGCTGCAGGAAAGATCTGCTCTGCCATGGATAACCTCCTCCTTTCTCTTAGCCTGATAATCTCTCTCTTCTTTCTTACTCGTTTTTTCCCCCCCTTCCTTCTCCCTGTGGCTATTTTTGCCCTTTTTAAAAATAAGTTTTTAAATCAGCAGATAGGTTCAGCTTTATCCTGCCAAGGATCCCTTGCAGAGCTGCAGGAACTGGCTGTGTCCAGCACAGGGAGGACCTTCACCTCATCCCACAAAGGGCACCCTGTTGCCACCATCACTACCAAAACCTTGCAAAACTGCATCCAACACACCTAGTATCACCTAGAGTGGAGTGAGTTTTAATGAAATCTTTTGTTTCAGTGCTGTTTTACTTGTGTGCAAGAAGATAAACAGTGATTTGTGATTGGGTTTGTCCTCTAGTGGAATAGTTTGGATAGTGCTCTGCTAATTTATCTATTGCCCATGCTTGAGTTAGTTCAGCCATTAAAACTGACTTCTTAGGGAAGAAGTCTAGAAATTTCTGGTCTGTGATTCTGGTAGTTTGAAAACTATGTTTTTTCAAATAAAAAGTTATAGTTATATCTGTATGTATCTAAATTGTTCTAGCATGGAAATATCTAAAATGTTATCAATCTGGAAGTTAGCAATGTCTACAATGAGTCACTGCTCTGTGGTTTTGTTCTGCTGGTTGTATGGTATGCTCAGATTGACTCCATCAGCCTTGTAACAGTTATTGGAGATACATGCTATTCTAACAAAACTAAACCTGATCTCGTCTTCTGTTACTGTGAACGCTGTTGTAACTGCTTCAAAACAACAACCTGATTTAATAGGAACAACATTGCAGTCATTTATGGGTCTGCTAGAAAGAACAAGCTCTGCTTTTTTTTTTTTTTTCTGGCTGGATTGGGGTGTGGAATAGCAATTGTATCACAGTATTGCATAAGTAGAGAACAACAAACCAACACACAGCCCTGAAGCTGACAGCAATTTGTGTACTTTCTTTAAAAAATAGCCCCAGCAAAGGGAAGGAACACAAATAAGAACATTTTCCCAGGAACTGTTGAGAAGAAAACATCATTGTTGGACAACTTTTCTACGTATATTCAAAATGAATTCACCAGTCTTTTGTTGCCTTCAAAGATGTATGGTTACATGATGAAGAAATAATCTGTTTAAGATAGAAAAGCAGAGGCGGGTTTAGTTGAAGGCTGTTGAACCTGAGCTGTAATCAGAAGGGCTTCTGGTGCTTGGTATATAAGGGGATTAAGTGTATCTCCTCGGCAGTATTTGTCACACTTTTCATCCCAACAGAAGCACCATATGACTGACGTAAGTTTTGTTTTTTTGTCTTTTTCTTCCTTCTGCTGCTTTATATATCTAAACCACAGTGTTTTAGATACTAACTTAAAATACAATCTATAGGGTAATATTTGTGGGCAGTGATTTTTCACAGTTCATCAAGCCAACTTACTTTTCAAGGAAAGTACATACATGGACCATAAGACAGAATTTGATGATTTAATTTTCACTTCTGGCTTGACAAATGTTTATTTTCCTTTGGCTTTTGAAGACAAATGGTCTTCAAAACGTCTAGATAGTTCTTTCAGCTTGTAATATTTTGGAACTATTAATACTTTTCTTTGGACTTAAGCATAGAATTTGTCAAAACGATGCTTTTACAAAAAGGTTTATCAAACCCTTCATGTCACTTAGCTACTCTCTTAACCAGAGACAGCACATCTGTCTATATTTTTTAATGTTCTTGATACTAAAAGTAAAATGCTGTTCTGTTGTAAATGTGTGACTAAAATTTTAAGATAATTGTAAATGTCTTAAAATATAAATAGTTATATATTATTATATAAATATATAAATATATTAATATTTTATATTAGTAATTATATAT